>OZ012627.1:27873960-29138688 GCA_963942485.1 Pediacus dermestoides | reverse complement strand
TCACACACTCGTAATTAAATTCGAACGATGGCTTTTTACCACGAATAATATTACCATAGGGTAAATTGTGGCTGTTTTAAAAGAGAATCGTTTGTGGATTTTATGCACAAAAGTTGCTTGATGTTGTCGGGTGAATGCTTGGAAAAATTTGTCTAATTTGTGTCTTCTTTGTCTGTTTCAGTCACTGAAAAAGAAATACGACAGTGGTAAGTATCGTAGGCATATTAATTCCTACAAGAATTTACTACCGGCGCATCCGCCAAAATTTTAAATTTGTAAAACGCAAATATTTTAGTAAGAAAGGACTCAACTATTAATACAAGCATTAAATTATTTTGTCGTTGTTTGCAAAAAAAATCCAACTTTTTCACGTTATAAATAAAAATTTCGTTTTATTATTCAAACTGTTATTATTTCACATAATTAATACCCTATGCAGGAAATAAACAATTTCATTAAGTATAGTTGGTTCTAAACAAAACCAATCAAAACAATGCCATCCACGCTATTGATTTCCGGGTACACTATCCAAACCATCCATATAATAAAAATAATACACAACAACAGTTTTGTGACAATCAATAATTCATCGTATTGAATTTGTTCCATATACATGTTTTTAAATAAGATTTACAGCAGACTTCCCAACACAATTTGTTGAAAATCATTCTTTTTTCGTGTAGCAGGAAAAAACAAAATTGTTCCAATTTTTTTCCTGTTCGCACGTTTGGAGATCAATCCGTAAAATATTATATTTTTAATGCTACGTGTTCAAATTCCAAATTTATCGCTAGTCGTGTAAATCAAAAATATTTTAGGCTGTCAGAAGCAATTTCAACATGATAAATCTTTTTATTTTACAACACAGCACACATATTATATACACTCGGAATAAATTCTAAATTAATATATAATCGGTGATATTTAGTTGACGTGCGATTAAAATAACTGTTTCAACGAAATAAATTACATTGTATGCAAATGCACTGTTAAAATGAAAGAAATTATAGGGTGATGTCCAAATAGTGTTGGTTATACGTAGAGCTTCCATATTCCGTTTATTATTATAAGTACTTTCAACACTACTTAATGTGAAAATATTTTCAACTATATATAGTTGAAACATTTTTGTGACATAACATCCTGTGCAGATATTTCCATAAAAATTTAAAGATATGTTCATCTCATATACAATATACAGAAATATTTGGTGTAGTTTGGCAATAAATTGTAAATTCCGGTTCGCGCGATTTTACACTAGAAAGCGTATCCACAAGTACGTTGTTCATATCTACTTTAACAGCATAAATCACAAAGCGATTTTAATGTTGCTTATCACGCCATATCCTGTTGCTAAATTTGGCACCCACAAAATCTTACTTCGTGCACATTAGAAACGATGAGTTACTCGGATTTTCCAATCGAAAAAATTATCCAGTTTCCTCCCACATTGATTTTTATTATCCTGTTTAAGCCGCGTTGAAAAAACTTTAGGTATATTTTAGCAGGCATTATTTCGATTTAATAACAAAATCCAAGCCAGGCAATTTATCTTTAGCAATAATCCGGCCAGAAACCTGCAATTTCTGCTTGTATATCTACGCATTTCCCCTGACAGACTTTTCCATAATTTCCCAAGATATACCGAAGTGTTTTATCTGGCGACAGAACTTCACTAATTATCCAGCATTATCAGGCATTATTTTCCAACGTATAACAGATTTCACTGCCTTCTGTTTCGCCACCCGAAATCAACTTACTGCATTAAAATGTATAGCAGCTATAACTTTTGGTGTTGTGTGCGCCAGCTAAAGTTTGTTGCGAAATTTGTTACACATTCACTGTGTACGGAAAATATAAGATAAAGAAAGTTTGAAAAGGTTATACTAGTAAGCTGGCTGGTGCCCCCGTTTTATGTTTAATTATTATTGTTCGGTGAGCTTAGTAAATTTATACATGGAAGAGAGTTGGAGGAGCGGCAGTTTGGTTATGGGGACGACAGGACGGTGCTCGAAGTGGAAATAATGTGGCTGCAAGATTTAAAGTTAACAAAACCCGACTGGGTTGAAAAAGTAAAATATATGAGATGTTGCAAGGGATTCAGTTTGATTTCATATTTAAAATACAACGGTTTTAGATACAAAACTTTTTCCGATTATTATTGCTAATAGTAAAGTTGATAGAGATAGGAAGGTGAATTAGTAGAAAAAATTTTACAAAATTACAAATATCCTAGAAATATCGCTTTATTTTGTATAAATACACCATACACGATGGTATTTCTACGTCGCATTTACATACACGATGCAATTTCCATGTACAATTGCCATACACATTGTAAATTTAACTTTCTCACTGTAAAATTGGGAAGTACCTACGAGCCCTAACAACTAAATGTTCGGACAAAAGTAAATTTTTAAAGTATAAAAGGAGAACTGGAAATTTTACGCAAATAATTAGTAAACACCTAATAATACAATAAGATAAAGCCTTAATAACAATATTATGCATGGAAGAAAATTATTTATTGGATTTAACAATATTTTAACCTTAATAATTAGTAAACTTTACAAAATGAATTTGCAACTAAATGTTGGGATAATTTTTAATTTAGGACCATTAATAAGAGGTTACGTCTCCTTTTGCTTTAGCTGCCTGTATTGCAGGCATTGTATTTATCAAATTTTGGTACAATTCTGGCGTGAAACTATCCCAAATTTCTTCTATTTTGGTCTTTAAGTCCCCAATGGTTCTTGGTGGATTATTGAGTAGAATACGTTTAATTTTATGACAGAGTTTCAATGACATTTAAGTCCGGACTGGATGAAGGCCATGAAAGCACCTTTATGTCGTTTTCCCCAAGTTCCAAAACTGTGATTTTTTAAAAACAGTCGTTAGAAAATTACGTCACATTTTTCAAGTGCAATTTTAAAGCTACGAAATATGCCCAAAATCCCCAAATAAAGACTTGGGGATTTTTTTGTACATAAAACCAACATCCCGCTTTGCAATAAAGTAAATTTTACCAAAATTCAACCAGTGGTTCCAAAACTGTGATTATTTTAATATAGGTAGCACCCTCAAAAAACACGTTTTTTGAAAAGTGAACTGTGGAACTCGAAAAAAATGCAAAAAAAATTCATATTAACATTTCAGGATTTTTTCAATATAGTACGATTATTGAGCTTTGATTTAAAGGTTTTTTAACACAAATCCAACCAGCGGTTTCAAAACTGTGATTTTTTAAAACAGTTACTAGAAAATTTTATCATTTTTAAAGGTGCAACTTTGAAGCTCCGATAAATGCCTAAAATCACCAAATACAAACTTGTGTAACTTTTTTGTAAATAAAACCAACATCCAGTTTTGCAATAAAGTAAATTTCATCAAAATCCGACTACTAGATCCAACGTTTTGAAAATAATAATTCTTTGTTTCTACAATTTTCCCAACCTGCTGGGTTAAAGTGCCACAGTTTCGGAACCCCCGCGCGGAGTTTTACGAAATTTACGTTTTTATATAACTAAATGTTGGCATTATAACAGAAAAAACCATCAATATTATGGAAGTTAATGTAGATAACTTTTGCGCGTATAAAAAAAAGACAATCAAATTCACTTTTGTCCGAACATTTAGTTGATAAGGCTTGTAGATAATCTGATTTTACAAATTACAAAAATATTTGTGTTTCTTATAGTTTCTTAGTTAAAAGATCGAAAAGAAAAAATTAGGTAAAACAGCGATGAAAGGCTTGTAGCTTTTACCGAATGAAGTGTTCTAATGTCTAACGTAATTATAAATCAATTATTTCATAAAACATTTCTAAACAGGCTTTTCCACCCCGTGCATAAATCCATTTTTACTTCGACATCAAAATAATGAATTGCTTAATAAGAAACTTTACTGCGTTCATGTTGACTCCCTAATGTATTGTGGGGGCGAACCAGCAGCAATTTTGGCACACGCCTCAAATGAACCCCCACTTAATAGTGCTGTATAGTAGTCCATTACATTATTTACAGCTCAAGTCCAATTATAATCATTTAGGAAGATTAAAGTCTCATTATAAAAGAATGTTCATGTTCATATTCGATTATATTGGTCTCGTGATGGGGCGCAAGCCTATTAATTTTCAGTCTAAGTGCAATTCGATAGTTCCTGCTAACCTTAATTAGTTTCCAAGTTAATATTACACTACTTAATATCCGTTAAAGCGGCAATTTATGTTGTGGCATGCAACATATAGGTGGATTTTCCTGCTTGAGTTGACATTTCTTTTCTTATAAGACAATTAAATAGCATACAGTCAACTTTCCGATTTTTTCTTCGTTCTAGCGAAACTGAATGCGTGCTCTGTAGTTTGTGACGGCAGAAAAGTTTCTATACACACATAGAAATCGGGATTGATGGTAATCAGTTGCCATCAGTCAAGTGACGTTCCCCTCTTATACATCAAAAATCAGTCACGCAGAACAATTGATTAACTTTCCGCAGAAAGGGAAAATATTTGTGTGTATTTCCGTTGTAAAGGATTCATTTTATTCGGTTTTATTTGTATGGATCAAGTTGATTTTATTACGGCAGTTGCAATCATAACTTCATTCGAAATTCATGGATATTGTAGGGTAATTTTGTGCAATGGTGCATTCTTGAACATTTAACCCTGTTGTTATGGAGCACAATGTGTTAAATTAAGCATAATATTAAACCACCATCCGACAACTACTGCGAGTACTTGGTATAACTGGCGTTAAGTTTATTATTATGGTGCATGTTTAACTGAGACAAGAAAACAACCATCAACGTTATCGGGTTGTCACAATATTAGGCTCAGAATTGAGCAGTGGCCCTTCAACTCCTCGACTCTCCATAAAAATTAAACTTATCTTTCTTATACTCATTCTTATAATCATTTAAGTATTAAGTATTTAAAGAAAGCACCTGCTAGCCTGCTACTAAAGACTGGAAACAAGTTTAGAAGAATAGTAGAATAGACTAAGACGGATTAACAAAATCTTATACAAAGAAATGTCCGCATTTATCATTCATAATTAGATGAGGAATTTTCTTCTCCATTAAATTACTATTTTCTGTGTTCCAGTTACGGCTGATACACAGACATCCTTTAGATTCTAGCATATTGAGATAGTTTTATTGACGGGACGAATTTATTTCGACATCAGCAACAGTCGAGTTTTATTTATTGCATTTTGTTTCAGGCACAAGGGATTCCTTAAGGACTGTCCCAATGGGCTTCTCACCGAACAGGTAACTAAAATCCTCAACAACACCCTATCACCATATAACACTTACCAATCGGTGTCTTTTTTTCAGGGCTTCATTAAAATCTACAAACAATTCTTCCCACAAGGGGATCCCTCCAAGTTTGCCTCATTAGTGTTTAGGGTATTCGACGAAAATAACGTAAGTACCGGTTTATAATATATAAGCAGGCTATTATAAGATAGTTTAGTTGGATAAGCCGTATAAAGTCTATAAAGTTGGGCGCGATGGGAAATCCAACAGAAGAGGGACTTTTAAACATGTATGTATGTGTGGATGGAAGAAAAGAAAGCTTTTAAGTTTTTGTGCATGAACACGTAGCTAACATTGAGTGAATGGGTCGGGATATATGTCGACATGTAAAAAATGAATGTGCCATAAATCATTTCTGTATGAAATATATAATATTATAAGTGGGTTTTACTTAGAAAGTTCGCTTCGAATAAGAATTGGTAATTTATGGGGTAAAAGTGTTGAAATTAGTGTTGTAAATGTGTATGTGTTAACAACAATAGTTCAAGGAAAATTGCTCTATTTATACAATCCACAGGTCGCCACTCAAAAATGAACGAAAAGTGAAGGGGATGGGGTGTTATAATAATTAAAGTTGAGTCATTAACGTTAGTAGTTTTAAAATTAATAAAGCGAGAAAAATTGCATGTTGGAGCGTGACAAGATGGTCGTTGAAGCATGAAATTTATTCTTGGGCAGGTTAGGTACAAGATAGAAAAAACTTTAAAGTTACCTAGAATTTAATGAGTAATTATATATCCTATTTCTATTATACAGGATTCGTCAAAACCCTGGCATTCTTCTATAAATTCGTTAGGTTTGGAAATAGGAAAAAAGCATTTTTTATTTCCATGGCAATCTAAATTCAATAAATAGAATAGAAATTCTGATACGATATAAATTATTTGAAATATCTCCTAAAATATTAAGTTTAAGTATAGGGTATACTTTATGAAAAAGGTAGAGAATTTAAATCTCTACAACCTACGTCAGAAATGTACAGGGGGTTCCATTTGAAAAAATAGAGTTTTCGTTGTTTGAAGTCAATGGAAACTGACCGTCAATTGTAAACACCCTGTATACTATAAATTTCAAATTCTTGTATCACAATATTTCCTAGACCTTACTTTTTAGAACTTCGAAATAATTTTTAAAAAACTACAAAGTATAACTAAAATAAACGCGTTTTTTGAAATCTCTAATTTTCTGAATTCTTTTTTTAAAGTGTAAATATCTCGAAATCCGTTCATTTTAAAAATATGAAACCTTCACACTTTTTCATCTAAAATTACGTGTAGAATCTGAAAATCTATTAAAATACAGGGTGTTCCATTTAGAATAACGAAGTAAGTGGTTGTCCAGGCCTAATTATACACCCTGTATAAATGGAAATAATTTTAGGTTATGGAGCAGTAAATTTCTGACAATTTTTGTCTTTAAAATTTTTTTCTATTTCCAAACGTAACGAATTTATAGAAGAATGTCAGGGTTTTGACGGACCCTGTATATTATTTATTCGAAATGAAAAGTATTTTCTTTGCAAAATGTCACTATTAATGTGGTCACTTTATTTATCAAATTTAATATTTTTTGTTATCCAATTTTGAGGAAGAATATGAATCATTATTTCAGGAATATTTCTTTAATCACGGAAAATTCTCTGCTATTTTTTCAACCAAACCTAAGCGATTTTTTTAACATTTTATGCTAATTTCCAAAGCATGTCACGAGCGTGAATAAATAAAACTCGTCAGACCATGTAGGAGCAATATTCAATAAAAGCGAACACTGCATTTATCAACAGAGTAAACGAAAATCTATTTGCAGGTTAATGAAAATTCGATATCCATTTATATTTTATGCTACAGGCGTTGCCACTGTATATTGCGATTTGCGATAGCATAATCACGGTTCTACATTGTATTAAAGTATGTTAATCAATTATTAGTTTGTAGGTAGCTGAAAGGGGAAAAAATCAAAATTTCATCCAATATCACCACACAATAAATCATCTTGTGCGCTTTTTCCAATAACATAGGTGTAGTCGTATAGTATAACTCAAAAATTTTCCTCACGTTCCGTCTTCGATGAAATTAATTCCAAACTTGCCCCCCTTGTGCCTTCATCATCCACAAATAGAGCCGTCATTTTTGGTTCTCATAAGTAAAGATCCATGCACACGCATCACGATTTCCTTCAACTCCCCGTCGCCGCTCGTCTATTAAACTCAAATTCAGAAGGCATAATGGGGATTCCATCGTATCGCACACGAATTCCTATCAAAGGGTAATTATAAAACGATCTGTCATTGCCCCAAATCGAACAGGAAAATCACACGCCAAGGAATAAATTCGTAAACAAATATTTGGTTTTTTTATACGTAATTGCCTACCTACGTGGGGGGTGCGATGCGAATACTGAAAAATTTCAGGCAGGCACGGAGTAAGTGCGGTGGGTTTTATAGCGGAGTTTAAAGCTCTTGCTTTGCGCCTACTTGGCATATAAATCTTGTGGTATAGACTTAATAATATAGGAAGAATATGGATATAAGTCTGAGGTTAAGGCCATAATGTAAGCAATACTTGCAACCCCTTGGAGCCCACTGTTGTGTACGCACAGATAATATATCATTATTTTATCTTGTATTTTTTCCAGGATGGTTCCATAGAATTTGAAGAGTTCATCCGAGCGCTCTCCGTCACGTCTAGAGGGAATCTGGATGAGAAACTACATTGTAAGTAACATTTTCTGTACTACAAACACCCTGTATACTAGTTTTATGTTCCTCCGCGGTGAAACTAAATGTTATGTTTCGAAGGGATGGCGTATAGCAGACAACAAAAACATAATAATTACATTTGGTTGGTAGGTTTTGATATAAAGGGCCGAATATGAGAAACTCATTATCAACCAACCCCCACAAACAATGAAATTTGTGACAATGGCGGTGGAAATGGTTGATCTTAATGTAAATTATTAGAAAGGGTTTCCTGTGGTAAATTGTTGGAAATCACGGAAGGTCATAATATTATACCCTGTTTAACTAATTATTGTAATTTTGGTAAAGTAAAAAGTTTGTTTGGGGTCCTGGTTTCATTGTTGGAAAGTATTGGAAACATGCGGGGGTGGCGAGGTAATATTAATATGTAAACCTTGGAAAATTTTCGAATACCTATATTTTTTATGACAGAATAAATATAAATTCTTATTAAGTGTGAATCAAAATAACAGTAGAAGTACAATAATAGTGAACCAGGCGTTATTAAAAATTTTATTCTGTAGAATTTTTTTCATTTAGGCACTCCGACGACATAGTAAAAATCTAAACGTTTTTTGAAAATTGTGCTGAAAAAACTTTTTTTACTTATTGCATTAAACTTATTTTCAATATTTTATAAAAGTCAGAATTTTCATTAAAATGTTATGATATTTTTCTTTTTTTATAGACACAATTATTACACTTGCCTATACATTTTCACAGATATTGAGCCGCAGTCCGTAGAGCACTTGGTGTGAAAATAAATTTGATAGGGGCGGTGGTGGCAGTAGATGCCTCAGAATAAACAGAGTGCTAAATGCCTAACACAAACATGTCTGCGGCAACACATGAAAACCCCAGAACAAATGTTTACGCAATACTTTCTATAAGTAAGTACACATTCATCTTGAGAACTCGACAGGAAATAATTCGAGACGGATTATATGGGCGCTAACAGAACAGCAAACAAGCAATTTTTTGTGCGTGTTTCAGCATAGAATAGAATAGATTGTTCCTCTTGTATAATTGCGTTCAAATCCCAATGACTTGAGCATCTGTTGAATTTTTTAAGTGCTCGAGATATTGCACAACATAAAATCCAGCCAGCTGTCTGAATTCATCTGTGCGAACATTTTTCCCGATTTTCATGTGCTTTCGAACAAAGACACATCTCTTACGGTTCATCAAACAAAATCGATAATTCAAAAGGGCTTTCCCGTAGTTAACGCGTAAAAATTCTCTAAAATACCACTTATGGAAACTGGTTCAAAGCCAAAGGAAAAATCCAATATAATATACGAGTAGTCGAGTAGTTTTTTTGAAAAAAGTTTTGTTGTTGACCTAAAGGTAATGGCGCTTGTGACCTTTCGATGAAAGCGCAATTTCTACCAGGGAAAAACTATAATTCTCGTGGATCCAGATGAAAAATGCAATCAAACTAAAAGAGATCCCATACAACTTTCTTTTTAATTTCCTGCTAATACCACTTTTTGCTTTGCTGTTCGGGGAAAACCAGTAGAAAAATCTGATACAGATATTAGATTTATCTAAAGTTCCTTTCGAATTTATTTATTAAATTTACTTGGAGCGTTTTAAAGGGGAACGACTTGTTCAGGGGAATAAATGTTTCAGTGCTTTGAGCTAATTGGTAAGTGGCCTCAGGTGTGACTTGCTCGCGGTCGAACAAATTAACACCTTTCGCATTTTCATTCATGGAAAATTAATAGACACTCTCGCAAATTCAGGATAAAAACTCCTATAATATTTAGAACACACGATCTTTATCTATTATTAGCTAGAGTAGGTACTTAATATTTATTTTTTCGCATAGTTTATCCTGGAAAATTATTAATGTCAATGTGGCACGAAACCGCTCCCATGGGCCAAATTGATTGTGTGAACAAAACCAATTAGCCCCCCATAAACTACCTCGCTACACCAACCATAAGCTATTATTGGTTTTAACAAGGCGCATGGAAATACGTAATTGCAATAAAAATGAAAGAAATTTTGCATTAAACGACCGCTCAAGGTTTGTCTTTCATATTATACGAAAAATCTAATACAAATTTCATGCATGTGAATGTAATCTGAACTCGGTACACTTGGACGAATATTTAGTGGGGTAGAAACTTACCGCTATTTCCATGTTGTAGTTTCTTTACAACAATTTTACAATCAATTTGGTGATAAAATAATGCCATCATCAAGCATTAATGGTGATTTTATGGGTTCGGTGCAGTCAAATGCAACTGGGTGGGAAATAACGTCGCAATTTCAGTTGTGTTTTCTAAGAGAATATAAATTTATCGGTTGTGCAGTTGAAATGCTCCGGTGGATATAAGCTACAAGTGTTGGATTTTTATGGTTCAGTATAGAAGATTTACATTTTAATAGTTCATCTGGTTTGTTATTTAATTAAAGTGGGAGGGGTGTTCAACATTTTTATCTGGCGGTTTAATATTACTTGTGAAATAAAAAAAGGGATAAGGTAAATGTCCAATTATGGTCATATTAAGCAAAAGTGGGATATAACAAACTAAAAACTAATAGGTATAGAAATGTCTGTTTTAAGACTGGTTTCTTTTTAAATATAAGTCTACGTCTACGAGCCCTAACAACTAAATGTTCGGACAAAAGTAAATTTGATTGTTTTTTTCCATACGCGCAAAAGTTATCTAAATTAACTTCCATAATATTGATGTTTTTTTTTGTTATAATGCCAACATTTGGTTATATAAAAATGTAAATTTCGTAAAAATCCGCTCGACGGTTCCAAAACTGTGGCACTTTAACCCAGCAGGGAAAATTGTAAAAACAAAGAATTATTATTTTCAAAACGATGGATCTAGTAGTCGGATTTTGATGAAATTTACTTTATTGTAAAGCTAGATGTTGGTTTTCTTTACAAAAAAGTTACACAAGTTTTTATTTGGTGATTTTAGGCATTTATTGGAGCTTTAAAGTTGCACCGTTAAAAATGATAGAATTTTCTAGTAACTGTTTTCAAAAATCACAGTTTTGAAACCGCTGGTTGGATTTGTGTCAAAAAACTTTTAAATCAAAGCTCAATAATCGTAGTATATTGAAAAAGTCCTAAAATGTTAATATGATTTTTTTTGCATTTTTTTTGAGTTCCACAGTTCACTTTTCAAAAAACGTGTTTTTTGGGGGTGCTACCTACATTTAAATAATCGCAGTTTTGGAACCGCTGGTTGGATTTCGGTAAAATTTACTTTATTGCAAAGCTGGTTGGTTTTATGTACAAAAAAATCCCCAAATCTTTATTTGGTGATTTTAGGCAATTTTCGTAGCTTTAAAATTGCACTTGAAAAATGTGACGTAATTTTCTAACGACTGTTTCGAAAAAATCACAGCTTTGGAACTCGGTGAAAACGACATAAAATTGCTTTCTGGTCCTCATCCAGTTCGGACTTAAATGTCATTGAAACTCTTTCGGCATAAAATTAAACGTATACTACGCAATAATCCACCAAGAACCATTGGGGACTTAAAGACCAAAATAGAAGAAATTTGGGACAGTTTCACGCCAGAATTGTACCAAAATTTGATAAATACACTGCCTGCTAGAATACAGGCAGCTATTATAAAGCAAAAGGAGAAGTAACCTCTTATCAATGGTCCTAAATTAAAAATTATTCCAACATTTAGTTGCAAATTTACTTTGTAAAATTTGCTAATTATTAAGGTTAAAATATTATTAAATCAAATAAATAATTTTCTTCCATGCATAATATTGTTATTAAGGCTTTATCTTATTGTATTGTTAAATGTTTACTAATTACTTGCGTGACATTTCCAGTTCTCCTTTCATATTTCAAAAATTTACTTTTGTCCGAACATTTAGTTGTTAGGGCTCGTAATCTTAAAAATCCTATTCTGAAATTCAAACTTTTATGAAATTGTTATAAAAATGGAAAACCATTTTTGATAAATTCCAAAATTGATCTTTCAATTTACGTAGAAAAATTCTGAGTGACTGTGTTTAGTATTTTCCTGCTCTCTCTCTAATTTCCCGCAATTTCCCATGACGTTGCTCTCCAAATGCATATCGCATATCAAATTTCCCCCTAAACTGCATGCATACCCTTGCATTTCCTGTTTATCCTTCCTGTAGCCCAAAAAAACAGTGCACTGGAAGCAAAGAAGTTGGTGTTATCGTAGTGCGTATTGATCGGGAACAGTCCGTAGCGTCGGCGGGAAAACTTGTCATTGGACTATGTGGGGGCGGCCACCTAACACACACCATTCCACAATGTTCCCCAGCATACCATACCCCATATAACGTGCGCAGCTTAGAAGCAACACACCGCAAATGCGAATTAATTACACCAAACGGGGGACATGGTGAATTATAACGTTTTGTTTTGCAGTGTACACACCATTAACAAAATATTTTTTCTCTCACCATCAAACACATGTCCCCTGACGTGATTTTCCAAGTTAATTGACGATGAACCAAGCTCGTCAAGGGGAATTTGTTTGATGGTAGGATGAGGATGAGGAGGAGCTTGCCAAAGAAAAATTGCATACACAAAGCATGTCATTTATTTTGGAGATGTGCGAACTTAATGAGCGGCTTTTGTGTTCGGTACCTGTTACGTCAGCAATTAGTTTTTTTTGTGGTTGTTGTTGTGTTTAGGTTAAAGCTGTCTTGTATAGTGCGGAAGATTAAAGTATTTGTGTTGGTTAATGAGCTCAGTTTTTTTCGAAAGCTTCTATTGATTTTCAGCGCAGTTTAAAGTAACAATCGTCGATTTTAGATATATTATTTGTTGAGCCAGCAAATAAAATAGATATTGGTCTTGTCTTGTGGAAATTTCCCCTCACTACACCCTCTAAATGCTTCTCTTTACTTTGCTCTTATCTTGCGTTCGAATTCAATTTCAACGACTGGAGGAAATGGAGTAATGCAACTTTTCACTGACTTCCTGGCCCTCGTCCATTACGAAATCAACTAGTGTATTTACTATGCAAATTTTATTAAGTAAATGAAAATGTCACATAAACCCAGTGGAAAACTAATAAAACCTGCACATAGAAAATAGTTAAAAGTTTCCTTACTCGTAAATTTTTTATATGTAGTTTCCCCAAAATCAAATCATCTAATCCCGAAATTACGTCACGTATTTAACGGGCGTTGGCAACGTTTAGAAATTTCGTGAAGCTCCACAAAACCCATTAACATAATTCCCAAGCAGGAAACTGACAGTACAAGTGGTTTTTGGCCACCAGAAGCGATATATAATTGAGTGTATACCTTCTGAGATGCTATCCAGGAGAGGTCAGAATAACCTTTTGGAAAAGTGCTTATAATGGTTAGGATAGATGGCGCGGTTGGGGGTGGGGAACCACCCCAACAATTAACTTTTGTGGAAGCCACAATGTGACTGATGATGACTTTTCCCCTTTTCTTTTTTCGCCAAGTTTCTTATATACCTAAGATATGCTGAGGTGTAATCGCTTTTTGTGCACCAGTTTCTGGGTTTTTTTTCCACAAGTTGTTACAATTGTTTTGTGAGGGGGAGAACAGGTCGTAAAGTACTACTTTACTTCATCACGTAGCATATAGTATATGAAAATAAAACACGTTTGAGTCACTTTAATTATTTTGTTTTATTTAAAAGGAAAACAATAAAAATTTGATATAGGGACCAAAATTTATTAAATTAATCAATAGGTAACAGATATCGATCAGTTGAAAGTAAACTTTAGAACTCAATGTAGTAAAGATGCTGCTAAATTGTCCCTGATGTTTTATCTAAAATATTCACATGATATTCTGTATGATTATTCCCAAAGTCACATTTTTATAACTGCTTATTGCATTAAGATTTGCTGTTTCCATTACTCAAAGTGCTTTTTAGTTTTGTTTTGTTTTTTTTGTTGTCTACACTCTACATATTACACGATTTGCAGTGATGGACAAAATTGTCGCTCAACGTGAAATTCGTCCTGAAATTAGCTGAAAAATTCGCGACGTGATCAAACGTCGCTCCGTTCGTTAATTGTACGCCTTCATTTTCATGTTATTGTCGGTTGAACGGATCCATTTGTAATCTGTGTCAAAATAAAATTGTCCTATAAAAAGCATATTTTCCACTTCCTGAATATTATCCTGCTGAAATCCACACTAAGAATTTGTATGGATGAAAAGTGGAAACTATTTTGGGATAATGAGCAACAAAACTAATAATCGATAAATAAAAAAAGTTGCATGAGGATTTTCTGGATAATTAATGTGGATGTTTAGAAGAAGAAAGTTTGCTATTATACGATTTATTAGTGTATGAAATGAAATGTTCACTTTACTTGCGATATTGCAATATTTTGTTCACGTCTTCCTCGTGTTTTAGCAATTTTTTACCAGGATGATTTTCAAACCCTCCCCACAACAAGAAAAATGACCCAACATCAATATCATGCGGAAAAAACCGCATATACGAAATATTGTTTACTTTTTATTTATTTACACAAAGACACACATACACACTATAACCTTAACCCCCATCATCATGCAACATTAATATTTGGTATTATATTTTTTCAGGGGCGTTTCGGCTGTACGACGTCGACAATGATGGTTTTATAACAAGAGACGAAATGTATAATATCGTGGACGCAATATACCAGATGGTGGTAAGTAAAAAAGTGTATATTATACAAAGTTTCGTTAAATAAATGGGACATTGCGGGGCTTTGCGTTATTTGATCATGAATCTTGTTGACAAACTTATTAAATTACGGAAAAAATAAATAGGCGTGTTCCAGAAATTTGTAATAAAACCACCTCGTTACCTAAGTTGACTAGTTTAAGCGAAAAATCCTTCCACTAAATTTGAACTAGTTAAAGCACTAATAACGTAGTGTAAACTAGGGCACCCCATCATAACTATGTACTTAGTTCTCAGCAAAATTACTGGCTTACCCGCTGTTTATTATTAATTTACCTGTCTCGTAAAAAATACAAGAAACGCAATAAAAATCATTTTAAACCGCGCAAATAAAGTCGGGTCCTTTGAAAACTTTGCGTAATAATATATACTTTTGTGTTCCCCATGCGAAATCGCACCCTTATGAGAAAATATATTGGCATACAGACTACAGGAAATAAAAAGTTTGTCAGTCTTAGATGCCTCATTTTACTTCCGAAAGTAAATATTTGCTGACGTCTGCAAATATATTTCTCGTGAAATATATGCGGTTGGTGATTTTAAACTTCATCCTTTGACAGAACAATATCTTGCAAATATTAACATATGAGAACTATTTACGTATACTGGAACTAATTTAAGATATCTACCACCCTAGATATAATTATTATCACAAACATAAAACAAAGTTAACAGATGTAATACGTAATATAAAATATCAATTAACTTTTAAACTAAGTTATACTTTGGACTAGTAGGTATAAAATGGCCATAAACATTTTTATCACCGCATGGTGTGTTATGGATTTTTAACTGTTAAAAATTACATTTTCTTCAAATTGGTAATTTACATGTTTACGGCTCCCCAGCATACACTACAAGTAATAAAGGATTTACGACCAATAAATAATAAAAAAACTCCAGGGATATCGTACATTATGTATATCTCTAATGGTAAAAAAACGAAATCAATTTGGAAAATAGCGTTTTAATTCGTTGGGAATATCACATTAAATTTAAATAAGTGCTTGAGTAATATTGTAAGTAATCAAATTGTATTTTCTACTACAACAATTTTCCTGCCGCCTTAATGAAGTACAGATTTTGTGCTTTTCCGGAAATTAATATTCTGCACATAAACTAACGAGTCTTATGTTAATTTTAGAATGGTACAATTTGAATTTTAATGTAGGCAATGTGACGTCACATAGATGGGTAATAAGCTGGTTTATTTATTCATTTAGATTTTTATGTAGTACAAAGCGTAAATTATGTGGTATGCTAATAAAATTTAAGTTTAATAATTTTTAACGATGTATTAAAAAATCGATGTGACCCAGAAAAGTGTTATTTATAGCCTTTAAACAATTAAATGGCGTTATATGATTTCGAGTACTGGTTCTAAACTTTTGGTATTTTCATTATTCATACTCGTAAAACTGATGCAATTTCAATGTACATATTTTGAAATAATAGAGGTTTAAATTCCATAAATTTTTACATGTAGTATTTAAAAATGAAAATTAAAAGAAATATCAATAGAATTTTAAATATTTCAAAGCTGCATAAATCAGTTTTAATATGAATATACCTATTGATAAGGATTTTTACGTTTGGTATTATTCATTTTTACTACTAGGTAATTGATTTTCTTTGTCTTATATTATAACTTTAAAACTAACAAAATTACTTAACATCACGCCATGTTTTATACGAGCACTTCCTTGAAAAATGCATAACTTCCAAATTGAATAAAATATAAATTTCGTTCCGTCGTCATAAAACCCCCAGTTAAACTCTAAACTCGATACTAATCTTTACTATCAAATAAAATGTGTATCATGTAGGTTAGGTAGCCCATCATCAGATAAAAAACGTTAAGGCAATAAATCAATCATCCATAAACAATAATATATATTTCCTACCATAAACTTGTCACCGTCTGAATTTACAACGCGCTAATCGAATTTCTCTTCGCCTATAAAACCTAGACCGTCATCTGTACCCCCCAATTTTTATGTTTATAGGGCCAACAGCCATCGGAAGACGAGAACACACCACAGAAAAGAGTCGATAAAATATTCGATCAAATGGATAAGAATCACGACGACCGGCTAACACTTGAGGAATTTCGAGAGGGCAGCAAAGCAGATCCCAGGATTGTGCAGGCACTGACACTGGGAGCGGAATAGCATAAGGAAGAAGGGATCCTGCCCGACCAGCTCTGACGCAAACGGGGGACGGCGGTGAAGATATTCAAATTATTGTTCAAGCGATTTTCTGCCAAAATTACTTCATCCACACGAATGTGATTGGGTAATTATTTTTCCCTTGAAAGGGAAATTGTTTGACATGTGAAATCGAATCAAATTTTGATGGGAGTGCGTGATGCGGATGAAGCAATTTTGGGATAGTTTTTTTCGTTATTGTTGTTATGAAACGAATTTTGTCTCTCGTATGGTGTCAAAAAGCTACGACGCTCAATTATAAATATTAGGAAGTCAGGTAAAAGTTATATTATACATATATACTCGTCAATTTAATTATATTATTATTATACTGTATATTGTATTAGGATGTTTTGTATTGTTATTGTGCAGGATCTGGCTTAAGTTGCACGAATATTTTAAATTTTAAAAATTTCTCCAAAACCTCTTTTGAAATTTGAGATTATCATGGAAACAATTTTTTTTAAATTGTAAAATGGTACATTATGTTTGAAATGCATACCATAAACTAAATTTTCAAATAATAAGGATTTTTTTCTATAATTTTGGTTCGTGCCAAGAGACCAGCATATGCAGAGAATTCGCAGATCCCCAAATTGTTTGTGCAACTTAAGCCAAGTTGTATTAGCTTATTCACTAATTTGTTAATTACAAAGCACAAACAGATGACAATCATTAGTTTAAATTATTTGTTTGTGCTTCTAAATATATGAAAAATTACTTGCCAACTTGTTTGTAATATTTGTACTGATAAAAATTTAGTTTAAAAACGACGAATAAATTGAGGAATTGAACTGTATTATACTGTTTACTTATTCTTAAACGAAAAGTGCAAATATTATGAAATATGTTTAAATCATCAATTCCTCAAGTTCTGTAGGAAAGACAAAGAATAAGTGTATATTGTATATTATTACCTACATATTATACCTAACAATAAAAAATATTTTGTATAAATTGTCGGATAAAACTGTTTGGACTTTAGTTATTGATCAAAAAATCTCATCTCTAAATATACAGAAACACCACTGGAATTTTTCCATTAAATGCTGAAATAACGAGCCGAATAACACAGAACGCTTGTTGTGCTGTTTATTTGACTGAAATGTATTCCAATTAAGAAAATCTGCATAACAGGCTCATTTAAATTTTTGAATATATGCGCGCTTCTCTAAATGAATATTAGATTTACTATTATACCGGTGCGGAAAATATTAAAAACAACTAAATCGCGCTCCCAAGTTCCTGGTCTCCCTTGCACACATCATGCCTTGTAAATATTTTATAATGCGACGAACAAGAGTTTTCAAGTAACAGAAAAACGCAGCGAAACTTTTTGTTGCTCGTCATTTTGGAAGCCACACCAGTGTTTTGGTCATTAAATGTAATATAAACTACGATACCAACTAGATTTAGGTCACTTCTTGGGTAGTTTTCAGAACTTTCTATGTAATATAATGGTTTTAATGGGAATATATAATGGACTTTTTCAGATAAAACTTCCTTGTCGCAGGAAATGTTAATATATCTTTCAGTTTGCTCTCAAGTACTAAACTGTTGAGTTGTTTGTAATCATCGTACGCCACCTGATTAAAATTTGTAAAAGTTTCAGTCGTAATGGATGTATGGAATATTTCAAAATGGCTTCTATTACTCGTATAGTTCGTTCGTATATACGTAATATAAGTGAACTGATCAATATTGTAATTGTATTTGCGAGCAAACTTTTACCTTATAGTAATACTAATTAAATATTATACAAACTTTTTAGCTATCGCTCTTTCTCTATCTTAAACATAGATTTTAACTTTTCTATACTCTTAGAACTTAAAGTATTTTAAAAAAACGTGAACTATTATTCAAATTGCTAGCAATTAACTGCGACAAAATTTCCGCAAGATTATTGCTAACAGTTTGCATATTTAACATAACTTTTTACAAAATTGTAATAAAATGGGAACGAGTGCAGAAATAGACAAAGTGTAAAAGAAAATTTTCTGAATAGTAGCCGATTATATCACATGTAATAATGAATAAAACTGTACACGTTTTGAATATGCGAAATTCGACAGTAGGTACCTAATCTTTTTCCAATAAAATTTCCAGTTTAAAAATGTCCAGTTTCGCAAATTTTCGAAACATCCCATTTTCCCGTAGTTTATAGCGTCATGAACTTGTGAAAGAACTATTTTTCAAACAAATAGCATATTGTTTACCATTTTTTGTGTACTAATATAATGTTAAAAAAACTTGATATAGTAAAATTTAAATTAAACAAACCAAAAAATAACTTAGTAGTGATGGTTGTTATCTAATTCTAAATTTTCTAGATAGCTATTGTAACGCACGAAACTTATTTTGTAGCATCAATTATTATCGTTTCAGCTACAGTATGTGTAACAGAAAAAACCATGCAGCTTCGGATGTTTTTTTGTCGTACACGAAAATCTCACTCATAAAATCTCAGCGTTGTGCAATAATAATTATTTATGTATTTTCGTTGTGTAAAAATAAACATTATAAAGTGGCCTAACTATATTTTCATAATATAGTTATATAAAACATAAATGTGTGTCATTCATATATATGTTGTTTTAATCGATATTTTCCTTATAATTAAATTTTTGACTGTAGCATTGCGCTAATCTTTCTGTTATCAACCTTCTGTGATAATTACAATCATTGTATCGCAATAATGAAAATGCTGTGTCTTGTATTGCAGTAGGCTGTTCTTGTTGTTTGTTTTTAGAGGTAACATAACAGAAAAAAAACGTAAAAATAAATAATATGGTTGTTTGTTTTCATGAACATTGTTTGTTGTTAATATTATGATGCGAATGGATTATTGAGTTTTGTAATATTAAAGTGAATGTACAAATATATAGCATATAAGTAGAGAGATAATTGTTTAATATTGCCCATAATTATAAAAAATATGGAATAAGGACTGACATTCTAACCTGAAATTTTTTAAAACGAAACTGATGATTTTTATACTTAGATGTTTTATAAAAACGCTAAATTATGAAATAAATATTATTATCAAATCTCAAAGATAATTAAGCGACGATTATTAGTATGTAATCAGTTTGGTGACATCTTTTCCCAAAATAAAAATATAACACTTTGAAATTTCACATATTTTAATACCGGCGCATCCACCAAAAGTTTAATTTGGGTTTATCTACAGAGTGTCCCAAAATTAGCCTGCCAAAATGTACCAGCTGATTCTACGTTCAAAATAATGCAAAAAGTTTCAATAAATATAGATTTAAAAATGCTTCCTAAGGAGGTTACAGCCCCCCGAAAAGACGAAGCCCAAAGGGCAGTTTTCTGTAATATCTTTGCAACTGTTTGAGGTAGATTCATGAAATTTGGTGAGTTTGAAGCTTTTATAATTTGCCACATATTTCTTTTTTCAATTTTCAGAAATTTTGCCAGGGGCGTCACATACAGGGTTGGTGATGGGTATATTATGCCCTATATTTTTTGTGGGGATAATTATTAAATTTTTTATATCTAATTTTGAAACTTGGTTTATTTTTACACAAAAAAGATAATCTCAGTCGATCTTTGTATTTTGAACCGTTTTCGAGTAAAATCGTTTTGAAAAAATCACGTCCATGAAAACTACACTAATAAAAATAATCACAAAACTAAAATTTATCAAAAGTAGACAATGGATTAAAATTTATAGGTATTTATTACTTCGTTTAGCATTTCTTCGTCAAATATTAATAACAAAAACAAAATATCAAAATCAAATTTTTTTTCAATTTTGTGATTATTTTTATGGACGTGACTTCTTCAAAACGATTTTACTCGAAAACGGTTCAAGATTTAAAGACCGACTGAGACGACGTTTTTTGTGTAAAAATAAACCAAGTTTCATAATTTGATATAAAAAATTAAAAATTATCCACACAAAAAATATGGGGCATAATTTATCCAGCACCTACCCTGTATGTGACGCCCCTGGCAAAATTTCTAAAAATTGGAAAAGGAAATATGCGGCAAATTATAAAAGCTGCAAACTCATCAAATTTAATGAATCTACCTCAAATAGTTACAGAGATATTACAAAAAACTCCTCTTTGGGGGCCCCCTTTCGGGGGGCTGTAGCTCCCTTAGGAAGCATTTTTCAACCTATATTTATTAAAACTTTTTGCATTATTTTTGAACGTAGAATCAGCTGGTATATTTTAGCAGGCTAATTTTGGGACACCCTGTATAATAAATGTCAATAAACCTGAAGATATTGAAATGGAGTTTGAACCATTTGAATATTTGGATACCACATCTTAAGAATTGTAACAAGTTAAATTATAAATGGAAATGTTATTTCGGGATTACTTGCCATTTTCATAATTCCTTCCAAATGTTTAAAAATATGGCGATGAGGTTTGAAAATTTAGATGAAACTGTAAACTACCATGACATTCGTCTGGAATTCCCAAAAGAAAATTCAATTTTGTGATATCCTCTTCAGACATCGAATTTAAATGGCGAAACTAAAACTTTACATAACATTTTAAGTTCCATCTAGTGTCTTAACCTCACTTGAAAACCTTTGACATTTTTCTACAATTTGAGAAAAATTGATGTAAGATTAGCTCAAAACTTTTTTATATAGGGGGGAGTTGGAATATTTCACATATATCATGAACTTAATCAACAGATCCTTCCGATATTTCTACAGTCATCCAAGTACCTCGCGTTCTCATTCTCAAACACTAAACGGCATGGAGGGTCAGAAAGTCGAAATACCAACCAACTATGGCGGTTTAGGAGTGCGCTACTACCTTATCACTGACACCAAATTGGATAAAATCCAACAGGTAAGTCACAACTCCAAATCAAAAAACGTCTTATACAATTTTTTCCAAAAGATAGACACCAATTCTGGCCTGACGGAGACCAATGGTTCCGTTCGAGGACGCGCCATTATCCTAGCGTTGGGCATGCGGGACTACGGCATCCAAGAAAACGATATAGTGGTGATTAGTAGTCAAAGTCATGGCGCGCAAACCATCGCCGTGTTGGCCACATTGTTTCTAGGAGCGATTGTTGCTCCTTTGGAACCTGAACTGGCTCTGAAAGACTGCACAAAAATGTTGAGTTTACTCAAACCGAAAATGGTGTTTTGTGATTTAAGAGCCATCAGTCAGATTGAACGCGTTACCTCCTCATTGAACATTGCAACAAAACTTGTCAACTTCGGAACTTCTTATATTGGTAATAGTTTACCGTTTAATAAACTGCTGACGCATAAAGAGACCGATAATTTTTTTCCGGTTTTTATAAGACAACCTAAGAAGACTGTAGCTTTTATTATAGCGACCCAAGGTGCTAGTGCGGATATGCGACTAGTTTGTTTGTCCCATAATAATATCCTCTTGCAAACACTGATTTTTTTGGACGTGTTTACTAATCTTCAGAAGGTTATCTCGTATTTTCCCTTGTCGTGGATGGTGGAGACGATTTTAATGTGCGTAGGATTCGAAGCGAATATTGTGAGGATTTTACCGGGGTTATTCAAGGAGCGAAGTGCTTGTAAGATTATCCACGACTTAAAGATCGATTTTGCTTTATTGGGAACCGATTTAGCCTTGAGACTAGTTGCAGATGGTGCTGTTAAAGTATCTTAAAAAACTGTTTCTAATCCAAAATTAACGCTTGGGATTCTTGCAGGACTTTGATATAAACTGTTTAAAATACGTTTTCATTGGAACCAGAACAACAACCATAAGCGACATGCACAAATTCCACATGGCCTTACCAAAAGTCAGATTCATTCAGACTTATCTGTTGACAGAAACCGGTTTCATTGCAGCGATTTCCCTGCGATTATACCCAAAATGTTGTGAAAAACCCGACTCAGTTGGGCCTGTTTTAAAAAATTGTAAAATAAAAATCGTCGATATTGACACAAGAGAAACACTGGGTGTTGACCAAATAGGTGAAGTGGTCTACAGCGGTGATGGTCTAATGCTAGGGTAGTTCATTCTTCTGATTATTGACTATTTTTCATAAAACTTCTTGCAGCTATTTTAAAGACCCTCCTGGTACGTTAGAGGCAATGGAAAAAGGCTACTTCAAAACTGGCGATGTTGCTAAATATGACGAAGAAGGATGGCTGTTTGTGCTTGGTTGTTTAAATGATTTCATCGTCAAGGACAACAATCGTTATGCACCGCATGAAATCGAAGATGCGTTTATGATTAATCAGTATGTGCAGCATGCGGTGGTTGTTGGAGGTGGACCCAATGAGATTGTGGCGTTTGTAGTGAAGAAACCGGATTCGAATTTGACGCCGGAGAGATTGATGACGTAAGTGTTTAAAGGATAATAAGACGATATATCTACCAGAAATTCTTGTGCTTTGTCAAATTTGTCAAGTACGATCCTTTTGTCGACTAAAACTGAGTTTATCTCTAGATTTGTGAGTAAAAGGTTACCAGAAAATCTGTGTCCCTCGAAAATTTTCTTCCTGGACGATTTTCCAAAAACTGCGATTGGAAGAATAAGACGCGCTTGGCTACGTGATCAGTACTTCGAGAGAAAAATCGCACACAAGGATAGTTTAGCAAGTCTTGCCTTGTAATTACGTTAAATATAGTAATTAATAACAGTTCAAAAATTTGTTCTTTTCTTTGAAACATTCTTTAGAAAATTCTTGTACACAAAAATGCGCCAAAAACCTTCGACCTTCTAAAACTTTTCCCATCAGACAAATTCTGCCAGACCAATTCTCCATCAGTTTTCCATAAGACCGAAATTGAATTACGATGTTCGCTAATAGAAATTTTGACGAAGAATTACAGGAAGCGAGGAGTCTGGGTGGTTTTCTTCATGACATGGCACGACTCCATGCCGATAGTTTGTGCGAGGTATGTAAAACTTCCTAATATCACCAAAAAATAACTGTTAACTTGTAGATCGATGCTGAAACTGGAAGAGAACGAACATTTCGTTCTGTAAGCAATGAAGCAATCCGACTTTCTGAAGCCATGACTCGAGAATGTTCACTTCAAACCAATGACTACGTTATGTTTTATTCCTTGGAACCAGATAGGTTAACCGTACCTCTATTAGCGACATTGTATTTAGGACTGAAAGTATGTCTGTTACCTCCCTCGTTCTTGGTTGACAATGTAATCCCTGAGCGAATGGTAGACCATATTAAAAACATTCGTCCAAGAGTGCTGTTTACAGAAACGTTATTCATAGAAACTCATATGAAACTCATAATACATGGACGACCAAATCTTAATTATCTAATAGTGATCAAAATGAATGGACCAGAAAGTTACACTATACTCTATCCAGAGAGTACTGTTTTCATTGGTCTTGAGTTGAAAAATAATATCAATTTTGAGTTATACGAAGTAAGACCGGTGGATTTAGAAACTGAGGCCGTTGTTTTTTATACTAAAGGTCTAACGTCGGAGTTCGGCAAACCTAAACCAGTGTGCGTTAGCCATTTGGCTTTGCTCAAAAAATTGTCTGATTTCCTGTGAGTAATTATTGCTAATAAAATATCATAGTAACTCTAACAGTTTCTTCTGTAGTGATATTCAAGACCTGGATTTAACTCTATCTCTGCATGCTAATACTATCACGTGTGCTTCGGCTTTCGTACTATTTCTAGCTGCATTTAAAACTGGAAATGCCAGACTGATCGTTGGACCTCACATGCATGTAGATGAGTTTTTATACAATATAAACACTTACGACGTAAGTACTTTTGAGACGGTATTTTAAGCAGTAACTTGGGATTATTCACGTTTCTAGGTAACTATGGCAGACACTGGACGTGTTTTCCTGGAAGATTTTGATATAATTGGGCCAAAATTGATTGTCCCTAATTTGCTATCGCTAGTTATTAGTGGAACTCGCGCAACATTACGTCAAATTGATATAATGAGAGAATTGGCGATGAATGCAGACCTTTTTGTTGCTTATATCGTAACAGAAGCTCTAGGTTACGCAACAATGAAGAGTTATGCCCAAGGTGAAGCTCTTCCAGGTCTGCGTAACGTTTATTCAGTGGGTAATGGTCTACGATACGATACCTTCAAGGTAATTTTTAGAAAAACTAACGAACATCTTGCTCAAACAGTCTTTTCAGATTTTAGACATGACCACCAACGAAGAACTGGTTCCATTAGAAACTGGCAAAATCTATCTTCGAACACCGAATAACATGATGCATTATCATCCCTTTAGTGAATTAATTCCCACACTTCACGATGACTTCTTTGAAACTGGTGATGTTGGTTACAGGGACAAAGACAACATTTATATATTCAACAAAATTGAAGATTGCTTCAAGTTTAACGGCAAATATATTTATCCTGGAGAGATAGACGCTGCCCTTGAAAAGCATGACAGGTTGAAACAGGTGGCGCTTGTATGTGTGGATACGCCACTACCTGTCTGTGCAGCTTTCTATCTAGTTCCACACAGGAACGAAAGGGTTAATCAAGGACAGTTGTTTGGGTATGCTAAACTTAATCTCAGACATGTAGATCTTGGTTGTTTGGCTGGAGGAGTGGTGCATGTGCCACGTTTGCCCAGAACTAAGGCAGGTTGGGTTTGTAGAACGTTATTAGGAAAACGTTTTAATGTTGTAGATCTAGAATGATGTTAATGTGTTAGTTTGTCGCTTTACAAGATTTTAATTATGTACAAAAGTGACAATTTTTTTTTAAAATGTTTGTTTTGTTCCATTTTATGTAATATTTTTTATACCTATATATTTTTACAGTGTGGAAATCTAATTAAATAAACAAATTGAAATCGCTTCCATAAACCAGTCTAATTATTTAGTGATAAAGTGATTAAAGTTATTAACACAGATCTTAAACAAACCTATAATCTATAATTATATAAATTTCGACGTTTCTTATAATATTTTTTAGTCCTGGCCTTGAGTTGTAATGATTGGTTTTTTGTATTTTAAATCAAATTGTTTTCTAAATTCTATAAGTAATTAGATAATTTTTGATTAAAAATATATTATAGAAATGAAAATTAAGAAAAATAAAATGTGGAGAATTATCGTCTTTTACTGAGTTATAATGAAATAAAAAAATTGTAGACAAATTTAATAAATTTTGTTATATAGGGTGTCTCTAAAAGGTCGTTACAAAATCCTACCACAAGTTTTTGGGCTCAAAATAATTCATTTAAACCAAACATACCTTAGTCCAAAAGTTCTTCCTTACTGAGTTACAGGGCGCTAAAAAATATTTTTCCAAATATTTTTTAAGTACCTAGGTATATCTACAAAACGGTTTAAAGTAGAGATTTGAAATTTGGTGGGTTAATAAGTCTATAAGGAAGCTGTAATTTGTATTATGGTATTAGAATCAAAATAATATTGTTTAGTGGCGTACTTATCGAAGAGGTCTCAGGGTTTTTTTGAATAATTTTTGTAAGGGATTAAATTTTTTACAAAATAATAAAAATTATGATAGATACGCTCAAGACACGTAAAAAAGGTATACTTGTTTGATTTGCATTAACTCAACTGTTTGCGAGATATTTCACTTTGAAAATTTTTTTTGCTATTAAAACGACAATTTGTGACACCCTGTAAAGTCAAAAATATTGGGTTACTCTAATACGGCTCATTCTACGTTGAAAACTAACCATAATTTCTATCTTATACAGTTCTGTAGATATACCTAAAAAAGATACGAGGGCGAATAAAAAATACATCTTTCAACACCCTGCATTTTAGTAACGAAACATTTTTGGGGATCGGTTTCTACAACCATTTATGCTTAGTTTTGGACGTAGAATCCGTTGTATTAGAGTGATCCAATATTTTTTACTTTACAGGGTAAGTCACAAATTGTTTTTATAGGAAAAACATTTTTTGAAGTTAAATATCTCGAAAACAGTTGAGTAACGCAAGTCAAACAAGTATACCTTTTTTACGTGTCTTGAGCGTATTTATCATAATTCTTGTTATTTTGTAAAAAAGTTCAATACCCTACAAAAAATATCCAAAAAAACACTGAATCCCCCTATAAGTACGACACGGAACAATATTTTTTTGGTTGTAATACTATCACATTGTAGCTTCCTTATAGACTTATTAACCCACCAAATTTCAAGTCTACTTTAAATCGTTCTGTAGATATACTTAAAAAACGATTTGGAAAGATATTTTTTAGCGCCCTGTAACTCAGAAAGGAAGGACTTTTGGACTAAGGTATGTTTGGTTCAATCGAATTATTTTGAGCCCAAAAACTTGTGGTAGGATTTTGTAAAGACCTTTTAGAGACACCCTGTAAATGATATATTCAGGACTACAACTTATTCTTGCCACAGGACTCGGAGAAGAATTATTGGTTGCATAACCTTGGTCCTGTATTCCCAGCATACAATATTCTGAACGAGGATCGATTCTCAACGCATAGTGTGTTTTTTGTTTTGATTTGATACGCAACCAAGAAGATGTGAATATTATCTAAGAAAAAAAACTATATTATTGTAAATTCTTACTAAAAAAATAAAGAGTTAGACAGGGATAGAAATAGGATATTTGTATGGTGCCATCAGGCATTATTAGAAAAATGGATGTATCCTTTTAGAGGAAGAAAAACTGTAATTTTAGAACTTGGAGAATGATGGTATTGATCGCACGTGAAATTTAGCCGATAGAAGTGAAAATTGTGTTTGTCATTCTTTAGGTAAGAAAAAATTAAGTAAATATCTATTAAAATCAATTTATTTCTATACCTTTTCCTTATACAGGGTGTGTCGCATGTAGAAGTAATTTATGTATAAAATAATCACTAAAGTAATAACAAATTTAATGTTTGTGTTTGATTTATGAATTTACAAGTTGTTGTATAAACCACTTGTTGTTAGCTCTTTCAAAATAACTTTAAATAAAAGCATTTTTGGTTTTATATTGACGAAATTATTTTAATCTAGTTAAATTACTAAACATTTGATTTTTCTTAATTTAAGGAAATGTGTGTCAAATTTTTAAGAGTTATTACGTGATATCCTTAAGAAGATGTAATACAAAAAAATGCAAAATTTACAATTTTGAATATGACAATCACGTACCTACATTTTCTTATGGTTACCTATAGCAAAATTATTCATTTTATTGATTGATTATCTAATTTCAAAAATCGGAATATAATAACAATAATTTTATGTTTTCATGTTTTTCGTTACATTTTATCTTTTAGACAGCATGTCACATTCCTAAGATCTCAGTTCTTCATACCAGATACTTAACTTTTGCCAGAACACAAAAAAATATTTCTACCTTCCAACAATTTCTCTGCTCGTCTGATTTACAGTTTTATTTCAACCCAGCACCATGGAACCGACACAAACTGAACAAGATCCATCAGCCGATAAACCACAGGAATCAATAAGTTTGGGCACTTTTTTTTACCAGCAATTTCGGCGCTACAGTAACAATATTTGCGAGGTATTTCTTAGTTTTCTTACCAAAACAGTGTCTAATATATTATTTCAGAAGCATTATGACGGTGAAATTGAACGTACTTATTGGGACATCCACATAGAAGCCGCGCGTCTGGCAAAGATAATAGCAAAGGCGGCAAAGCCCACACCTGATGATTACATACTTATCATGTGCTTATATGAACCGAGTATGACTGCACCAGTGATAGCTACACTGTACCTGGGCGTTAAACTATGCTTCATTCGTCCGTCCCTATTGTTCCCCTATGATCGTACAAATATAATCAAGGAACTCATCTCAAATATAAAACCAAAGGTTATAATCGTTCAAGAGAAATTCTTTCAGCACTGGTACACTTTTATAGAGAATTACTGTATAACAACAGGCGCTGTATTGTTCGTAATTACCAAATTCAACAAGTATTCCCTGTTCTTTCCTGATCGGCATAAACATAAAAAACTTGATATTACTGAAGTATCTGTTCCGAATGTTGATGTATTTAAACCCCGTCCTATTGCACCAGCAAATGAAGCCATTATTTTTTTCACTAAGGGCTCGAGTAATTTGGACAGAAAACCTAAACCTGTGTGTGCCAGTCATCAAGCACTTTTAAACAACATGAAACTGTTTTGGTAAGAAAACCATTAGATAGTTATCTATACACTTGAAATTAATTTGATGATTTTCAGTGATCATGAAGAATTTGATATGACAACTACTCTACATCTTAATGATATATCATATGTACCATCATTTGTAATGTTTCTTGCCACACTTAGAGCAGGAGGTTGCAGAGTCATTACTCCCTATCCACTGCATCCAATACATTTCATGAACATCCTACGCGATTATACCGTAATTTTAACTTTGTTAATTTATTGCTGATAATACTCAAGTTATTATTATTGCAGGTAACTTTGGTTGATACCGGTCATCTTTTTATGGACGAACTTGAAGGTGAAGGACCACGCTTAAACATACCCACTTTAAAATCAGTAATTGTAAGTGGGTTCAGAGTTCCTATGCACTTCATGCGATTCCTTAAAGAACTATTCCGTCATTCTGATCTTTACTATGCTTATACCATCACGGAAGCTCTTGGGTATGCATCTCTTCAGCTTTATTCCAAAAAAGCTCCTCTAGATTATGATCATGAAGTGCTGTCTGTTGGCAAGAAGGAAGGCCCAGTTTGCTTCAAGGTACAAACTTAATAATTATTATATCCTATACAATATGACAGTTTACTGTTTGTTATTAGATAGGAAGTTACGAAGATGATCCCCCTTATCCATGTGGTTTAATCCTCCTAAAATCACCGAATATGATGATGGGTTACCACGCTTCTAGTGGATTAACAGCACAATATGAAGGTGATTTCTTCAAGACAGGTGATATTGGTTCCGAGGAGGACGACAAGTTTTACGTTTACAATTGCTCGTCTGATGTTTACAAAATTGGAGGAGAAAACGTTTTTCCAGGTTACGTAGAAGCAAAACTGGAAGTTCATCCGAATATTAAACAAGTTTGTGTTTTGCCTATGCATAAAAACGAACAAATTCTATGTGCTTGTGTCGTTCCAAAAGGAATCGTATCATTTACTCAACATCAGTTTCATATATATTCAAAGAATCTGTTTCATGACGAACCCAAAAATTGCATTAAGGGCAAGGTTCAGAATCATCTAAACGTGCCAAGAAATGCTGATGGACATGTTGGCAGAAAGGAAATCTCAATTGTTTTTTTTACAAAAGGAGTAGATTGTTAAAAATGTTAATGTGTCTGTTTTCTATACTGTATATTTAGAGATTTTAATTTTAATACTTTTTTATGGTTTATGTTCGATTTTAAAGAATTTTAATAAATACATATAAATGAAAAATTTATTGTTTATTTCTTTGATAATTTTAAATTAGGTGTAAAAATTGATCAATTTAGATTCACTGCTCTCTAGTTTCTTCTAGTTATCGAAATGATCTCAAAAGTGATGTGATATTTGGTTTTTTTTAGGGCCGAATTAATATCTATTATTTGGGCTCTTGCCTTTTTTGGGAAAATTAATTTTCCATGGCCGTGCTGACGCGACTCTGTTCATCATAAAAGTTTTAAGTGGGAGCAAAGATTTGACCTTCAATGCGGCATTTACGTCCTTTAACGAATTTAAAAATATTTAAGGAATGTAAAACTATATGTACGAAATTTATGTATACTTACACCCTTTTTGACTTTTTGCAGTTCAAAATATTTTCCTCTTAGTTTTTTAGTAAAATAATTAGCAGAAATCTTTCATTTGTATCCCCAAATTTTTTCTTTTTACATACATTATTTTTATACGCTATATGAGAAAATTTTGATTTTGGAAAAGTCTTAAAACATCACATAATTTTTTTATATAAAATCCTATCTGGGAAATGCTTTTGGGGCATTAGCAAAATGTCTGTCAAACAATTCTGTTCAATCAGGGGGCCCTCAAGCTGTCTTCTACCCGACAGAAGAAGTTTAGGTTGGTTTTTCTTCCAACAAGGCCAAAAATATGCAAATAAGATCTGCCAGGTATGTACAATAATTTCTGTATCAAATACAAAATCCTACTCTACATTTTCAGGTCAATGGAAATGATAATTTCAGCCAAACCTACACTCAAATTCTCCACGAGGCAGTCAAACTAGCCCTTTTACTAAAAACCAAAAAACTCCTTACCAAAAGCGATTTAATCATGATTTACTCAGGCAACACTCACAACACGATCATCCCAGTCCTAGCAGGGTTATTCCTTGGAGCTACCGTGTCCTTCCTACCGTACACCTTGCTGAACCCCTCAGAAGACACCATCAAAGAATACGTCACCACTAAGAACCCAAAAATTTTATTCGTCGACAATTCAGATTTTATTGTGCGTAATAGATTTGATACAGAATCAATTACCAAGTACACTATGGTGATTAGTTTGGATTCACTGTGGCTGAATCCGTGTTTTGAGGATCATTTGGAAGAATCACAACTTGCTGCATTTGTACCAGTTACGGTGGACAATCGTGATATTGCTGTGGTGTTTTATTCGAGGGGCGTGACAGGGCAACCGAAACCGGTAAACGGGACACATTATCACTTGTTGCTTAAAATGAATGCTGTACTGTGAGTAGAAGGAAATTTTTTCGAATGCTTATTAATTTGTTATTCTACGCAGACAAGTGGAGGAAATTAATCCAAAGTGTATCATGCATGTAAATCCTATTTCTTGTACCACTTCTTTTATAATGCTGCTGGTGGCATTCAGAACTGGTGGTACCAGAGTGATATGTCCCCATATATCCCCAACGAGATTCATGTCTTCCATTGGAATATTTCGAGTAAGTATCTTCAATTCTACAGTGTGTCCCTAGGTGTAAAAGTCCCAAAAAATATGAGCAGCTTTTTCTTTTTCTCTCAGGTAACCTACGCGGACACAGGATGCCTTAACCTGGAAGATTTCGAAAATGTTGGACTACTTTTCGACACATCTTCACTACATTCCCTTAATCTAGGCAGATTCCCTGTAACCATCTATCAACTGGAAGCAATCCGAAGATTACTACGTTACTCCCACGTGTTCCTCTCCTACGAACTAACCGAAACTCTTGGTCCTGTCGCTATGCAGTGCTATCGAAAAGACTGTGGTCCAATCTACACACCTTTTCTACCAACTGGACGAGCCCTATGCGGTGTTATAATCCAAATTTCAAGCTTCAAAAAGCAAGTATCATTGGAACCAATGACATTTGGCGAAATCTGGGTACATGTACCGAACATCACTCACGGCTACCACCGCACAGCTGACGTAGGGTACTTTGATGAAAACGGACTTTTGTATATCGTCGACAGAGTTAAAGACGCGATTATTTATGAAGATCACGTGATACATCCCAGGTTATTGGAGGTAACTCTTGAGCAGTTTCCTTTGGTTAAACAGACGATTATTGTGGAACTATTTGAGAAATTTAAAGGATTTCAATTGGGTGCTTTGGTGGTACCAGCGGATAAGAGGAGACTTACTGTGGAGGCGTTGAATGAGTACCAGAAAAATTTGGGAGTGGGTTTGCCACCTTTATTGATTAAGTTTATCGAGAGGATTCCGAGGAGTGTGGAGGGATGGATCAGCAGGAAGGATTTGAGGAAAAAGTTTAAGAAATCTAAAATATAAAGTGGAAGAGTGTAAAAAAGAATAAATATATTTTTGTTCTAGTTTTGAATGACATTAGATGGTTTTTGTTTATAAAATATTTCTGTTCGTGTATAACTAATGTTATAGAAAATAAAACTATTTTTTTTTAAATAATGATGCATTGATGAATGTCTTCCATCTATAGAAAAAAACACTAAACTAAAAATAACATTGACGTGTGAAAATTATGGAAGAAAATCAAATGTTGTCAATAATCTTTAATATCCAGCAAATAAAGCTTATATGATAGTATTTAGGACCATTAGCATTAAAAATAGTTATAAATTTTTTATACTAAAGAAATTTAAAATTATTATTCTTCAAACATATCTAGAATTCTAGAACTAATGTTTGCCCTATTAAAAAATTAGAATCGTGAGTAGAAAATGACTAATATTTTCTAATTATATCAGAAAGCAAAGATATTTTGAACTACATAGTTAAAATTGTGCACTAAATGGAATACCTTTTGTCTCTCTGAAGGTCACTTCTGTTTTCCAAAATCACTCGTCTGACAACCATGGCTTCCGAAAACGACCCGTACAACTCTTATAATCTATTAAAAACACGTCCATCTACCCCAAAACACCAACAATCTAGTTTAGGTGCTTTCTTCTTTCAATACTCTCTTCTCTACAGAGAACAAAACTGCCTGGTACGAAATTCTTACAATAATTTATCGTTAAAGAACCTTATTGAACATTTTCAGATAAACGCTACCAATGACAAATCTTTTTCGTATGGCAGCATCCACCAACATGCTGTAATAATTGCAATGGAATTCCAAAAGAGGAAGATGCTCAACAACGATGATTTTGTGCTTATTTATTCGAAATATCATTGTTATACAACTCCAGCCATATTGGCTGCACTTTACCTTGGTGCCAAAATCTGTTTTTTGCGTGAATTTAATGGAAATTTGGACAAAATCACAGAAACAGTTCACAAATTACAACCCCGTATATTTTTTGTGGAATGTGATGATTTAATTGATGTTTTTCGGATTGATGAATTTAATAAAAAGGAAAATGCTTTAAGCAATAAGGTTTGTGTGATAAATATACACAATGAAGGATATTACACACTTTATGGCCCATTCAACTTTCTGAATTTGGAAATTGACAAAGCAGAATTAACAGGGTTCCTACCATGTAACGTCAGTGTTCATGACACGGCTTGTATATTTTACACTAGGAGAACCTCCAAACCTGTTATTGCAACTCATTACGGTTTACTTTATAAAACGAACCTTATGCTGTGAGTAAATAGTAAAATGATATTACGATATTCTAAATTTAATGACTTTCTTGTAGTAACGTGGTAGGTATAAACACAAAACGCGTCATACATGGAAATCCTTTATCTTGCGTGACATCCTTCATACAGTTTTTAACTACATATAAAACAGGTGGTCTTAGAGTTATATACGAATCTATGACACCAGATATGTTCATCAACGTAATTATTAGTTTGAAGGTTAGTTGCCCTGCTGGAAATTTATTAGACAAAAATCAAACAATGTTGTATATAGGTAACTTACGCTGACACAGGAGATATTGATCTAAACAAAGTTGATGATGGTGTCCATACAGAACCTTATCTAAGCCGAAATTTAGAATCGATAAACTTAAGTGGTGGTCATGTTACAAAATATCAGTTTAACACTTTCAGAAAAGTGTTTCCTTGCACCAGAATTTTCGTTTCGTATAAAGTCACAGAAGCTCTTGGATACGTATCCATGCAGCCACATTATACACATTCCGGCATTATGTTATCAGTTGTTGGTTCAACAAGCGCATATATTGGGGTAAAAATTGCATCATAACAACCAAAAGTACATATTTATTATTGTATTTTTTAGCTCAAACCTTATTTTGACCAAGTCCAACACTACAATCAAACCGCAGGAGAAATCTGGCTGAAGTGTCCCAACGGTTCAAAATTCTATCACGACGACTCTATTACCATACCATGGACAGGGGACTGTAGTTTGTTCAAAACTGGTGATTATGGGTGTCTCGATGAACTGGGTCAAATCTGTGTAATCAACAAACTCGACGAATTATTTATGATTGGCTTTAATCTGACTGCCCCAGCAATCTTGGAGGGAAAAATTGAGGAAACTATGCCCGTAAAAAAGGCTGTAATTATAAATCTTGCAAACTGCGACAATCCTAATCCTGATAACATCATGATTGCTGTGGGTTTGTGGCATAATATCCAAAACGAAGCTGTGATAAATCAATTTAACATCACCCTGAGCGATATCATGAAATCAGATCCATCTAACTGGATTGTAAGATGGATTAATGATGTTCCGAAGAGAGTTGACGGAACCATTGACAGAGTTAAATTGAGTAATGAATTAATTTTGTCGCATCGTATATTGTAATATTTACTTTACTTGTAGCTTATAAATTATTTGTAGATATTGTATTATGTAAGAATGAAAATAAATTAACTTAATAGTAGATATATGTTTTAAATTAGTGTTTGCAATCCAAAAATGCAACCGAAAAATACACAATCATGCCTTAATTTTCAATGGATAGAGCATCGTTAAAAACTCATAAGAAAAAGATTTTGATGTGCCTTAAATTGAATCTTTTATGAGATGTTCTTAAATGTATCTCTTTGTGTACAAATAGCTCGCCTAACGCATAAAATTTCCTGGTGCCGACTCTGGACAGTTTGCAACAATCTTTGTTCTTGTTTGAAGGTCATTTCTAAAGAATTTTCAGATAAGCCAGCAGAATTCTACATCATAAAAAAGTAGAAACTTTAGAAAAACGTATTTAAAAAAAACTAGCATCAGACATGGGTTTCAAAATTCTAAAAATAACCTTGTTTTAGAACCACCTTTCCACATTTTCCTAATAATTTTCAAGGAGTATAATCCACTCCTGCACTTAACTCAAGAAGACGAAACCCATCTGGTACATCACACCAAAGAAATTACTAGAGTCAATCATAACTATGGCATCAAAAGACCTTTTGGATCATATGCTGAGTGTTGGGATTCCTGAAGATATCCAAAAATCGATAGGTGAATTCTTTTTTGAAAAAGCTCATGCGAATGGTGACAACACAAGCCAGGTAAGATTTATTTCCTGTCTGTGTTCTTGAACAAATTCTAGTAATCACCTCATATTTCAGATTTATTTCAAGAAAACCGAGGAGGAATTTTCGTATAGATCATACGCAAATATTCACAATGATGCCATCAAACTAGCCATAGCTTTAACTAAGGAAAACCTGTTGAAGAAGGATGATTATGTTATGATTTTAGCACGAAACCACTCATGTGTCATAGTGGCTATTTTAGCTACATTCTATATAGGTGCGAAAGTGTGCTTTTTGCCTCCCTCGTTCAGTAATATGAAAGTATCAACTCCGGATATTAAAGAGTACGTCGTGGGTTTCCGTCCAAAAGTATTCTTTGTGGAGTCGAAGACGTTTATTACGAACCATGGTAAATCTCTTACTGACGAGGAGAATCCTATGGTTCTGATTAAAATGGGGTCGAAATTTAATGTATATAATAAAAATATAAATTTGTTAAGTCGCGAGTTAAATGCCAAAGAAATAGCTAAATTTGCTCCAGCTGCTGTAGATCCTACGACTGTTGCAACCATATTTCATACAAGAGGCATCAGTGGACAACCGAAGCCTGTTATGGTTACACATTGTGATTTGCTACGCCAGATGAACGTTGTTGAGTTTGTAGCTTTTCAATATAAGTAACCCAAAAATTTTATTATTGTCTTTTGTAGGAAAATTGAAGGGATAGATCCTCAATGTGGATTGTATATGAATCCATTGTCTTGTGTAGATTCGTTTGTATGGTTGCTGTTGGCATTTAAAACCGGTGGCTCAAGAGTATTGTGCCAAACTCTTAATTCGGATAAATTTTTCGAATTGATTACATCACTCGGTGTAAGTAAATATTAAACCATCGATTTGGTGATTTTTTTATTAATTTCAGATATCTCATGCCGATACCGGAGATCTCAATTTGGACCAATTTGATGACATAGAAGCACTTAAAGTTGTGCCTAAATTAAAATCGATTCACGTGGGTCGAGGCCGAGTGACTAGACATCAAATGGAACTGATAAGAATCCTGCTACCAGGAGTGGACATTTTCCACTCGTACTCTCTAACAGAAGGTCTAGGAATCGTAACGATGATTCGGTATAAACACGATGTCCCACTTCCATTTAATCAGATTTTCCCAACAGGCGCAGCTCTTATCGGAGTCACGTTAAAGGTGAGCTAAAGCCACCAAGACGAGCAAACTTATTTAGTGCTTATTGCTTGCAGATTTTACCGCTTCCTAACACATCACCCACGAGCTCCCAAATAAAAATCGGCCAAATCGCCGTTTCTGCACCAGATAGAAAAACAACCTATCACCCTAACAGTCAGTTGATATTCATTAATCTTCCAAACAATTTCTTCAAAACAAATGACGTTGGTTATATAGATACACGCGGATTTCTGCACGTTTTTAATTGCGAACACGAAATAATTAATGTGGACGATAAACTAGTGCTACCTGGACAATTAGAATCCATTCTAGAACGACAAAATTCTGTCACACGAGCCGTTGTAGTGCCGTTGAACAAGAAAAAGAACAAGGACAAAAGGTTGCATCTGGGCGTATGTTTGGTACGACCTATAACTTGTGAAGATTATGATGCAGATATTATCGAACAGGTGAAACATGATTACAAGGTCTACTACGCTTTTAATCATTTGATGGTGTTGAGTATTAAGTGTATGGAGCATCTTCCAAGGGCACCTGAGGGGTGGATTTGCAGACAGGAATTGACTCATGTTTTTGATTAGATAGGATTTTATGTCTGTGTTGATTGTGGATGTTTTCAACAGTTTTATTTATGACATTTTTATATAGGAGAAATATATTTATATACATAATATAGGTACACGTAACCATTTTTTGGTTTGATTTTGTAAAACTAGCCATATTTATATTAATAAAATATTTTATTCTTAAAAATGTTTTTTTTTGCCAATATTTTCAGTAGGTTTTCTTCTTATATTAGGCCAGCTCTTCCTCCCCTAACTGAAAACTTTAGTGTTAACGTACCATGGACACTGATATATTTATATACACGGGTCTAGGACAATCTGGTTGAAAGTTTGAACTCCGTGGATTTCAAGATTTGTTTTTATAAAAGTAAAATAATATAGAAAACCGCATCATCACGATAAATATTTTGAAACTTCCAGCGAATTAAAATACTAATCAACACAATTTATAAGCCCCCACTCACTTCGTTAATTAAACAGACTACAGATTCACGAGCTTCAGTATTTCATTCAACATATCGAAGGCCAAATTCTAGTGCGTGTCATGAGAAGTTTGTTTAGTTTGACTTATCTTATAACTTATAATAAGTCAAGTCATGCAATTATAACGTAATTCTTTACCAAATAACAATAAATTTTAATACAACCTAATTAAGTATCTTTTTTAGTGCACATGTAACGTAGTGCTAAATAAAAATGTCCAATAATAATAATAAGATACTTTATGGAGGTAAAAGCAAGTCTATAGTGGACACACGAGGCCTAGGAGCGTTCTTCTACTACTCTGCTGAGAAATTCGCCTCCAGAATATGCCAAGTAAGAAAACTGTTTATTTAACTATAAACCAGATATATAAAATTGCGGAAAATTGTAGATAGACGGTGATACAGGCGAAGAGGAAACCTTCGCAAGTGTCAAAACTCGTACCACCCGCGCCGCAATAGAGCTCCGAAAACGTGGAATAACCCAAAGCGACATAATTTTATTCTGCTCCAAGAACAACCTCAACAACGCTATTCCAGTAGTCGGAGCCTTGTACTTAGGTGCTAAAGTCGCCTCGACAGACCCCACTCTTAGTGTTAGAGACACCGCCCACGCCATTAATTTAGTAAGACCAAAATGTATTTTTGTCGAAGAGGATTCCCTGGGCGTTATGGAGGAAAGTTTGAAGGGTACCACGGACAACCCGTTGATTGTCGTTTTTGGGAATTCGGACAAGTATGCAACGTTTGATGAGTTTCAGAAGGAATCGCCTTTAGAGGAAGATGGGTTTAGGCCGGTGGAAATTGCGGATTGTAAAAAGGAGACGGCTGTGATTTTTTTCAGTAGTGGTACCACCGGGATGCCCAAAGGGATTTGCTGTACTCATTATGGGTTATTACATGCTTCAATCGCTTCAATGTAAGATTAATTAGAAATTTAAAGATCAAGTCAAAATTTAAAATATGCTCTTATTTATAGCGAGATGAATAGTGTTAAGCCGGTTGCCCTTATGCATTTTACATCACTTTATTGGATAACTGCAGCAGTGCTTACCATTATGTCCTTTGCATTTGGAGGCTATCGAGTAGTGTCCTCAAAAATCGAACCTGAAAAACTCTTACGCTTGATCGAAAAATACAAGGTACTTAGATATCATTATAGCACCACAATTTTTATATTTTTATCGTAGGTTACTTTCATTTTCATGGCACCAATCTTCACCTATCAATTAACCAACTTAAAAAATGCAGAAAAGTACGACACTTCATCGTTGTATTCCATTTGGCTAGGTGGTACCGCGTTAAGTGTGGAACAATTGGAACGTACAAGAAAACTATTGAAACACACCCATGTGACCCTTGCTTATGGTGCAACTGAAGCTTCGGGGTACATTGCAATTTTCGATTTAAAACGCGATAAGAACCTCTACCTAACTAAGGGATTTTCCTCCGGTAAACCAGGTTTAGACGTAGAAATCAAAGTTAGTGCATTACCACAAATTTAAACTAATTCTATATAAGCGTTTTCAACAGATTGTCGACATAGAAACCCGGAAAATCCTCGGACATTCCCAACGAGGTGAAATCTGCTTCAAGTCGCCTTTCCAAATGAACGGATACTACAATCGTGACTCTTCCGAAGCCTACGACGAAGACAACTTCATCAAAACCGGCGACATTGGCTATTACGACGAAGACAATTGTATCTACATAGTTGACAGGATTAAGGAGATGTTCAAGTACCAATCCTGGCATGTAGTACCAGCTGTTTTAGAAGGGGTGCTTCAGGAACATCCAGCGGTACAAGAGGCAGTGGTTTTTGGGTTACCACATGAAATTGATGGGTTTCATCCTGCTGCTTGTGTTACATTGAAGCCAAAGGAAATGACTAGTGTCGAGGAATTGCATAAGTTCGTGGAGGAGAGAGTTGCAGAGGTTCAGAAGCTGAGAGGTGGGATTCGGATTGTGGAGAAGATATTGAAGACGCCTTCGGGGAAGGTTCAAAGGCAAAAAATGAAGGAGGAATTTCTAAATAATAAGTGAAAATAACAAATTTATGATTATGTAATATATTTAGTTGGTACCAATTTCAAACTGTAAAGACAGTTTTGCTATTTTTTGTTAGTTTTTCAACACTAAATTGGTGTTATTTTAAATTATAATACCTACCTGTAAAAATTGAATAAAAACATTGCTGTAATCTTGGCTATATTTTTGTAAAAAAACCCTGAGTAGAAAGAAATTTTTACTTAATAATTCTTTTAATATACTTTTACTATATTAATATAGGACTCTATTGCTTACCATTTTATACATTTTTTAAATATTGACGAATAAGAACATGAATTTTGTTTGCCACCTTGCTTCCAAATTATTTACGGGCGAATTAAAGACAGGGCTAACAAATACATGACTGTTAGGAAATTTAGATTTTTCTATTATAAAATAGTCATCACACAGTTACATTTTTTAATCATATTTATTTTAAATTTTCATTGAACTTTGACCGCTTAATCCATTAAAATATAACAACTATTTTATAACTATATAATGAAATTTAATTATTAAAATCTGCAAGTAATTGTTTACAAAAAAAACGTTAGATAAAACTGTAGCAATTACGATAATTTAACAGTTGTTCCTCTAACAACAACCAGTAGCGGTAGTGTACAATATCCTAATTCCTAACCCACGAAACTATGCCTGGAAAAATTCTCTATGGTGGCAAAAGCCAAACTAAAGTAGACCCAAGGGGTTTAGGCGCAGTTTATTTTTATAATGCCGAAAAATTTTCAAACAAAATCTGCCAGGTACGTTATCCCTTAATCAAAGATTCCTAATCTAAACCCGCGATTTCTACAGATTAACGGCGACACAGGAGAGGAAGAAACCTTCGGAAGTGTGAAAAAACGCACAACTCGCGTTGCTATCGAGCTGCGTAAGCGTGGCGTAAATCAAAACGACGTCCTTTTATTCTGCTCCAAGAACAATCTGGACAACGCCATTCCTGTAATTGGAGCCTTGTATCTCGGTGCTAAAGTCGCATCGACGGATCCCACGTTATCCGTGAGGGACACCACCCACGCATTAAATTTAATCCAGCCAAAATGCGTTTTCGTTGAGGAGGATTCTCTTAAACTTATGGAGGAAAGTTTGGAGAAAACAAACCTTAAACCTTTGGTGGTTGTTATGGGAAATTCTGGAAAATACGCGACTTTTGCCGAGTTTCAGCAGGAAACCCCAGAGGAAAAGAGTTTTGTTCCGGTAGTTGTGGAAGATTGTCAGGAAACTGCTTTTATTTTCTTTAGTAGTGGTACTACAGGGTTGCCTAAGGCGATTTGTTGTCCACACATGGCTCTTTTGCACACCATTGAAAATTATCTGTAAGTTTCTAATAAATAATGTATTTCTAAAAAAAATAAACAAAACGTATATCTTACAGAGAAATGAAATGTATGAACATGGCGGCAATTTTCCACTTCACGTCGCTCTACTGGATTTCAGCTGCAATGTTCCTTACTATGAATTTCATGTACGGTGGATTTCGTGTTGTGGGAACAAACGTTGGACCGGAAAAACTCCTAAGTTTGGTGGAGAAATACAAGGTAACACCAGAGTTTTCCCAAACTAATTACAACTTCACAGACGGTACTTTTCAGCTGACATTCTTATTCATGCCTCCAGTTTACACTTACAAATTGACTAGTCTAGCGAACGCAGAAAAATACGACACTTCTTCACTGTACTCGGTTTGGTTAGGTGGAACTCCCATAAGTACTATTCAGCTTGAACGCATAAGAAAAGTATTAAAGCACACTCATGTTTCGATGTGTTATGGCCAAACAGAAGCAAGTGGCTGTATATCAGGTTTTAATTTAGCTAGGGATCTAAACTTGTATAAAAACAAAAATGGTTCCTCTGGAAAAATCGCTTTGGATATGCAAGTAAAGGTAATCGAATCCCCTCGCAAAAAACACTTGGAACTAACTAATATATTACAGATCGTCGATGTAGACACCCGGGACATCCTCGGCCCAAATCAAAAAGGCGAAATCTGCTGCAAGGCACCTTACCAAATGAACGGCTACTACAACCGCGACTCCTCCGAAGCTTACGACGAAGACAACTTCATCAAAACCGGCGACATTGGCTACTACGACGAAGACGAATGCTTGTACATAATCGACAGGATCAAGGAGATGTTCAAATATCAATCTTGGCATGTAGTACCAGCTGTCTTAGAGGCGGTACTGCAGGAGCATCCGGCTGTACAAGAAGCAGTGGTGTTTGGGTTGCCCCATGAAATCGATGAGTTCCAACCAGCGGCTTGTGTTAGTTTGAAACCCGGTAAAAAGGTTACTGCTGAGGAAGTGGAGGAGTTTGTTAGGGGAAAAGTTGCAGATTTTCAGAGGTTACGAGGTGGTATTCAAATTGTTGACACGATTTTGAAAACGCCAAGTGGGAAGGTGCAAAGGCAGAAGATGAAGGAATGTTTTCTAAAATATTGTTAGTTTACACAATAATGTATATTATTTGTTGAAACTGAAAGTATTTTTAGATTTACCAAAAGATATTTTTTTTGACTACACTTTATTTTTTAAGTTATTTTTTGTACAAAACTTTAAAATTTAAATACATGTAAATATCAAAGTACAATTATATATTTGTATCAAAATCATAACTTGATGGCCTTTAATTTATGGTTTATTGTTTTGATAAACTGCTTATTATATAAACATTGCATATTTTGGTTGCTGTTATTGACTTGTGATAAACTTTGTGTTTATCTCGTTATGTTATCATAAAGATAGCAAGTGATTGGTCAAGTACAGACAGGAAGAATTAGTGGGAATAGAAATTATAATTTATTTTATTCGTAGCTCTCCGACATAAACTTCAAGGGTATTTTGTACTTACAATATATTTTTGAACAAAATCGTCACATTTTCAACAATAATAATAAAACAAAAAAATATATGTTAATTAATAATAATTAAAATATATACAACGCTATTTAAATTACTAAGAACACAATACAGAAGGTATTAAAATAATAAATACAAAAAAAATCAGCACACTCAAAGTTGATATTCTGATAGTTCCTATAGTTAACTTGGAATGGTTACAGTGTAGAAAAATATTCCCTCTAACTCTAAACGAAGTCACTACTATGCAATATGTTTTGGTAAAAAAATATTGTTCCACGAATCAAATGGAGGTGATGCAAAAATGACAAAACTTATTCTGAAGGCACTTGGTACTTGGTGATCGTTGAATCGTTGTTGTTCTCCCCTTAATTAATTGAAAAAAGCGCATTCAAGCCGCTACTATAAAAAAACCACCCTCTAATCGATTAACAGTTCAAAGTGCACCGAACCCAATCGATCCATTCGGTTATAGTGAATGTTTTTGGCCCACGCCCTGCATTCCACATTGATTACGATTCCAGCTAGAAGAAAAAAATTAGTTTGGTTTTTACGAGTTAGATGAACTTACAAGTTGGACGTTCGAATTTCACTGCAACCAAAGGGCTCAAGTAGCCTTCGGAATTTAGATAAGGGAAGTAGTAGCCGGGGAATCCCTGGATTCCCTTTGGATAATACGTGATTGGGCCGAGGTATTCTATGTCGGCAGGGTTTTCACCGTCGCAGGAGATCCAGACGTTGCTTCTCTGAAAATTACGAAATATAAACTCGGGCTCGTGTAGCTATTAGAAATATAGCTTACGTCTCTAGTATTGTTGATACTCCTAATATGATCTTTTAGTTTCTGAGGCATGTCATTAGGAAGATTATAAGGATCATCATAATATTCCGGAGTCCACCCATATATCCTGTTAAGTTTCAAAAATATACAAGGCGAGTTCTTGTGATAATTAAAAAATTGATCACGATTGCACTCGCCCCAATCTCTCACTTCCACCTCGCAAACCTCCCCCACCGATGGATAATCCGAATGTGAGCAAGTCTTGATTTGTCCGTTACCTTTAGCTATCTTACTGGGCACGTAGTACTCTAAAGAAGCAATATTAACAAAAACCCCAAATTAATTTTAGCGAACTTACTGTCTAAAAACAGAAGAATATTGTCAACCCATTTCTGGTAACTGGTTTTATTTGAGCCTTGGAACCAAATTAGGGTGCTTTCTTCATTGTTTGTGGGCATGGGACGGTAGCCCAAACCAGGATTGGTTCCAATTATCGATCCGTCTAGCTGCCATTTGGGAATGCGAGGGTCGAGAGTTTGGAAGAACACCCACATGCAGATGGAGACGAGGGCTGCCAGCATGCCATAGAATATCAGGTAGAAAAGGCCAATTTTTGCTGGAAAAATAATATCTGTGAGAATTTTGTAAATTGTCTTGGATGTAGGTAGGTAATTAGAAAGTGGTACCTAAGTACTAGTTAAACGGATTAAAATTGTTTTTAATATAAGAATAATAGGTACCTACATAACAATATAGAATGTTAATTATTGTTTTTATTACATTTTACATAAAAAATAAGAAATTTCGCAACTACAATTTTTTTTCTTAATAGGAAGTTTTCCAAAAATTATAATTTTAGAAATAAAAACCACGCCCGTACAATACACCAAAAACATCAACAATTTAAACTCAGCTGTATCCGATATACTTAAGGTGACTAACTCGTCGGTTACTCAATTTAAAACCGCACTTCACCTGATATCTCAACGTTGCAATTTCAAACCGTAAACAAAACGTTAGTCACTCACCCCAACTGTCAGAAGTCCTCCCCAAAACCGTTCCGTCTTTCGAATCGTAAATCTTCCTCGTATAGGCATCGCGTTTCGAATAGGGCCTAGCCATTTTCAAAAAAAAATTCTAGTAAAACAACCGTCACCAAACCCCCAACAAAAAAACCACAAAAAATTCAGGTTAAATTAAATTAACGACAGACGCCACCTCTACACACTCATCCGCATATTTTTACGTTGCCGTTTATTGTACAGGTAGGCGAGGCTGAAGTCTCTGCATGCTTCTTTACCGAGTTGTCGAGTCTCTCGTAACAACCGACCATTGACGATGTGAAAGAGAGAGGTGCCATGGTAATGGTCAGCTTAATCGTATTTTGTTTGTATTGTACCGTAACCAACACACCAGTTTATGTTTATATTGCGCTGGTGTTTGCCTATGTTCAAACATTGAATGGAATCGATTCATGATTCATGTAATGCGACGTGCACCTCAAGGTACCTACACCAGGGCCTTCTATGCGCTCTGCAGAATTAATGATCGACTGTGAAGGAATAGGCGCGAAATATTTTGAAGGGCGCCACAAATGATTTTTCCAAAGGGTTTTCACTTTTCTTATTCATTAACTTCAAAAGTAGGTTCAATTTCATTCTATCAAGTTTCCCTCTCCAATTTATTTTTATCGCACTGTATAAAATATGGCAAAGATCACGATCTCGGAAATACTTTTAACCTCACCATGTGAACATGTGTAACTTAATTTAAGTGAACATTTTATTGACTAAATAGTTAATTGGATGACGCATCGTTAGCTTTGATAAAACTTTGTCTGATGCACAAGCCAATTATGTTGTTTAATTCGTTTTGTTTCTCAAGATGTGATAAAAAATGCTTTATGAAAGTTTTATTGTTTTGTGATGTATTGATCCGTGATTTGGTGAATTCCGTTTTCTCCCTTATTTTCCAATCAATCGAAATAGGTTCAAGTGAGAATTCATATTAAATTTTATTTATTGTGTATATTATCAAAAATCAAATAAAAATAGCGATTTTTTTTATTAAAAAATGAAAAATGTAACTTTCTAGTTTTTTTTAATTAAAACTGTCTAAAAGAATATAAAACAATATTAGTAGGTAAATTTAATTATTTAAATTTCAATAAAATATAAATGTAGGTAGGTTTTTTGGCCTTTTTATGATAATGAGCTAATGAGCAACTTTTCCTAAAGATTTTTTTTTTGAAAATTGTTAAAATAATCATCATAATAATATATCATCTATAACAAATAATAAAATTTCCTATTATGGAAATACATTTTTTCTATTATTCTAATTTGGATTTAATTTAGGTAATAAAGAATAAAAAAGGTATTAGGGTTTGTAGATACACAGTGAAATCCACTGAATTTTCAAAAAACTTACACCAGCTGACCCCCGTCCTGCCGCAAATCTTCTTCGTTTCCGGATCATACAAAAACTTCTTACACTTTTGCTTCTTGGTCAGTTTCAAATCCTCCAATTTAACGAAATATTGCACTTGTACATTGAGCAACTCATCCTGTTTACTGAGGGACCTTCCCGGGACTCGCATATTCGGATTGTTGGGCATTTTGTCCACAACTGATCCAAAAACACAACTACTGACCCTCTAGTGAATTTCTATTGTGGTACACTGGTTTCAAAGCACTTTCAAATGTGTGTAGTGGAAAAGTTGATAAACTGGTCTAGGGCAGATTTAGTGACCAGTAGGACGTGCCCGGATATTAGCGATTTTGTCTGTAAATAAACACATCCTTATCAGGGGTTCCCAAACAGAAGCTTGTAAAACCATTATGGAAATGATGCACAATTATTTTGTGGTGGCATAAGAAACAGCCAAATTAAACATGGGCGTATATTCAACGGAAAAATTTTGGGCTATTTTGGGGCTCCAGCACAGGAATGATTGGTTTTTCAAAGGGGACTTTTTGGGATTTGCTGGTTTTATTTCTGCAAGTGATGTGGTAATTGTAACGAAATCACCTTGGCTCAAGAAAAAAAATTAAACCAAAGGAAGTGTCATTGTCTGGGTCTTTATTGTAATAATGCAATTTTTTGGTTGTATGTCAAATGGTTAGGATTTAGGACAGTTTTATGGGCGGATTGGTCCACTCGGACAACAATTGAGTAGATGAGTGAGATGAGGACCAAGTAAAATTCGTAGAACTTTAATAAATAAGCAAATTATCCGTTTCAAATTAAAGGCACAAAATTTAGAAATTAGAGATAAAATTCAATAAAAAAAATTTACTAATTGGTCTCTCATTGGCCAAGAGTCAGGTTTTTAATATTGCAAGTAAGAGTAAATGACTCTAAATTTAGTTCCTGTCCTTGTTTTGTAAGATATCACTTTCATTTACATTTAAAAGTTACCACACTAAAATTGATACCGATGTATAATTAGCTGCCCCATTATTTTAATGTGGCCTCCAGTTTTTGCGATAGCAGTTATCAAGCACATCACAATTATCAACTTCTTAACATTTTTTACTAGGTACTACAATAACAATACGTTAACTTGTTTTCTTTAGTATATTAATTACCATGCGTGAAGGATTCTCAATTTATCGTGTGTTTTCTAATATTTCAAAGCAGTTTCTGCAGAAAACCCACATTTATCTAAATTTTCAAAGAAGCCTATCAGTGGAATTTCATCATCGGTTATTTAAATAATCTGGTTGTGGATGAATGCGATGGAGGTTTCGCTTATGTCGCAGATAACTTATCTGACCCTAGTAATGAATTTTTTCTTGTCTCATATCAAAAGAAAAGTCTAAAAGCTTGTCGACTATACAAATTTTTTAGTTTATACTATTCGATTTGTCTTACGACTTTATTAAACTTCCTATTATCTATTAACCAACTTTGACTAAATCTGTAACCCTCCAACAAACAATTCCGTTTCCTGCAAAGCCCTCGCCACCAATCCTGCTGCTGCCATGAAGATGGCGCCCTATGGCACTTACAAAAACATCCGCGGACGCCGCATCGTTTGAACGGCGACGTCGCGATCGAAACAATCACGATCCGTGCGCAAGTCGATATTCTGCAACCCCGGGGAGCGTCCACTTTACATCCCTTCTTACGCAAAGGGTAGTGGGTCGCAGACACATATTACTATACGATGGCGGATAAGAAAACCGAACAGTTTTATACTCGTCCGCCTAAACTAGGAAAATGGGAAGGTTTTCGGATTTTTCTGTGGAACTCCGAAACGAACCAGTTTATGGGCCGGACCGGATCCAGTTGGGGTAAGTAAAAAGATTTTTGCATTCACATATTGTGGGGGACTAGAGGATATAATAAAACACCAAGAACAGGATTTATTTTTTCGTTAAAGCAAGTTTTTTGGGTGCTTTAATAAAAATTTTACTATTAGTTTCCTGCAAAAATCTGAGGTCACCAAGCCTGCTTCCCATTTTTGAACTTTTGGCATTTCGCGTTTCGTCCTTCGGGTTTCTATATTAAGGACTCGTGCTGCGTTGGGTGTAATCAATAAAAGTGCAAATCGCCTATTAAATATTTTGTAAACCTTTAAATAAGAATTTTTCTGGGCAATTTCACTAAACTGCAGTTTTTTAAACAATTTTCCGCTGTCATGGCGCCTGAAGGACGCTATGAACAATGGAGGACGACGCCCGCGGTCGATTGCATTTTATTTAATGCAAAATCAAATTCTGCTGCGTTTCCGTGACCAATAATCGTTAAGCGCTTTCAAATTATTTTCGACTGAAATCTTCAACTTTTACCTTTCATTTTCAGTTGAAATTTACCGTAATGTAATAAAAGAATAAAAGACAGTCCTGCGACAACGATTATGTAACAATATCGGAAATAATCTTTGCTAATTTGTACTTAATCAAAATAAAATCTAAATATAATGTCAAGTAATTTGTAAACTGTTGATGTATTTGTGTTTTTAATGAACCTAATTTGTTAATAGAAGACTTGAGTTAATTATAGATTATTATTTCATATAGTTCACAGTTCAATAATTGTATGTACAAATTGGACGTAAACACAATTTAATTTAACATAAAAAACCTCTTAAATCCCAAAAACCTTTTCAATTTTAACACTCCAATGACTTTGTATGACAATATAATTCCATGGGTGATAATTTACATATATTAATTGCTTCCAATTGACTAACTGATTGATTTTCAATTATTTCCCTTTAACCTTTGGTAATTTGCACTAATAGAATCGCGAGAGCATCATCATCGATTTGACTGACACGCCAAAGGAGAGGAGATTAAAATGCTCTTCTAAAGAATGTTGATGTGACGTTGTTGAATTATGATCAATGTTTAAACGGCTTTTTGGGTCGCGTGTGTGCATACATAACGGAAAGCGGACCAAATCGATATCAAATATTTATAGGAGCCATCATTCTTTTTTGTGCTTTTTGTCTTGTACCACCGGCGGCCAGCCAAAACAACACAGTTGATGAAAATCTGGAAATTTATGGTATTGGTGTTTTATATTGCACGCGTTATTCGGATGGTTAGTTTTGGGCGGGTATAAATTTGCGCCGAGTGAAAAATTGGTTCATGTTTTCTCGGTTTTATGTGCGATAAAAAAACTCCTGAGGATTTAGAAATATTTTGATAAGGTTATTAAAAATCCTTTTTAAATCGTTGTTCCCCAAAAGACGTTTTTGTTCTTAAAATATTACTTATAGGATTTACGTCGAGAAAAATCCGCTTAGTTTTCTCCTCTGTTGTTTCACCTTCTTTTCAGCTCAAGCCTAAAGTGTGAAGCATAAAAATAATTGTTTTCACGTTTTGGAGGCGCACCAAGTTAATATATGAATCGTTCTAAAGCAGTATATCTCTATTCTTTTGACTTTTATTACCTGCAAAAGCAGGAACATTTTCCCAGTTGCGAATTCATGAGGACGCAAAGTGCAAACCGGTGAAAAACACATGATTTAATTAATAAATTACGAAATGGAAAAACTCGTCTGGCGAGGAAAAAGTTAGTTGCTACACGAATTTTCTGACCTTGTACGTTTCGCAACAAATCATCATGCAAACGATCACGGTCAAAACTTCATTATTTACCCTGTTGGCGGGGTTTTCCTACGCCCTCCACCCACCACCCCCAAATCTGTCGTTTTTTTCTCGTCGCTTAATGAGATTCCATTTTTGGGTTCGACTACGCTACCAGCTGTTCTGAAGTAGGCAAAAGCCGGTGTCTGCCATGTTGGAGTGTAAGTTGTTATATTGATCGGTCTCTCTCTCTCCACTCTCCTCCCTTATGGTATATTTATCCAAGAGCAAGTTAAACTGACCTAGTTACAATTACATTGGCTGATACCGACGTGTGGATCAAACAAAAAAAATACACATTTCCATCACAGTTTTGTTTGTTTATGGAATTTGGGCGAAATTTGAAATGTCAAACGGCGCGCGTGGATTATGTTATTAAAATATGCAAATTACGGCAGTTTTAAAGCTTATAATTTATACATAAGTTTGGGGAACAAGTTTAATGAATACAAGATTTCGGTGCGAAAGGTCAGCAGATTTAAAGAGCGGGATCGATGGTGTTGTGGTGGGGACAACACCGGCGCATCCGCCAAAAATACAATTAAATTCGCATAATACTCCCGGAAAATAAGTCTATGACCCAGTTTTCTTCTGCAATTGCACTGTAAAGAACGAGAAATAAGGAAATGAAACTTTTCTGAATTCTTCAGAAGTTCGATAGTACAGTTTTCTGGAAGCGGTTGAGATTTCGCTTATTTATCTACAACTTCTCGTTAAATTACAATTTGTGAGATCTGGGGAATTTCAGCACCGTCTGGTTCTGATGGCTTTATATTTCATAATAAAGTACATGTAAGAATGCCGAAGGTTGATTACAACCAAATTTTTTTCTTCTAAGGTTGAAATATTTATTCCAAAAAAATCAAATTAACATTTTTGTGTTTTGAATACTAATGTGGTTGCTATTAGCGCTTTTTAGCCAACCTTAAAAAAATATAAAATTCTAGAAATGCGGCGGAAGAAAAAGTTGATATAATTAAAGAAGCATTAGAAATTGTTTTTTAATCAACACAAAATGACATACTTAAAATTTGAGTATAAATCCGTTAACAGTTTCTAAACCAAACATACCATAATTTTGAGTAGGTATAACCTCAAATCAAAGAAAATAAGCTCAATTTTTAATTGTTATATTTAGAGGAGTATTTTGGCTAAAAATATAAGAATTTTATTGTAAGAATCAGATTTATTATATTCTTTCATGGTTAAAATAATGAATAATTAAAGTTTTACAATTTATAATTTGCATTTCAAATTTCAAACATAATAGATAGCTATAAAGATGAACAATGGACCCGGCGCCTCCGCCACAATTTCAACTCTCTAAAGCGCTTTCCATAAATTTATTTTACTTTAATTTACTGGAAATTAGAAACGGCCTCTCCATCGAAGCACAAATTTGATTATCCAACGCAACGAGGGAAATTTACAGGAAAACCGTTTAATTTTACTGCGCAAAACTTGAATTTAATTTGAGATATTATTGGAAAAATTTCTATCTCTATAAAAATAACTTTTTGTTTGAAGAAGAATGAGATGCAATAAATGCGTTGACCTAGATATTAGAAAAAGCCAAGAAAATCGGTATTGATTTTCTTGTGTACAAATAAAGTATGCAATAAGCTACATTAAGAACATTTTATCGTCTCAATTATATGAAAGCCGTACTCAGTTGACTGTTTGTTTTGTGTTTCAGGAAAAATCCTATTATTTTACCTAATATTCTATGCTGCCTTGGTAGGATTTTTCGCAGCAATGTTAGCGGTATTTTACCAAACCTTAGATGCTAAAAAACCCAAGTGGCAACTAGACAGTTCGCTAATTGGTAGTAATCCAGGTTAGCTTTCATCTTCTTTGATCTCCACAACACTTAACTCAACACTTACTTTCTGTTGCAGGTTTAGGATTTAGACCCATGCCCCCAGAAAGTAACGTAGAAAGTACGTTAATTTGGTATAGAAGTAGTGACAAAGGAAATGTACAATATTGGCAAAATGAATTAAGAGAATTTGTAAAATGTAAGCATTACTGGAAAAGTAAATATTACAAGTGCAATTAACGATTTTGGGTTTTAGCATATGATAAGGAAAACAATCCTTATTATAGCAATGTAGAACAATGCAATTCTAATCAGCGTCCATCGGAAGGAAGAGTCTGCGATGTTAGAATGGATCAGAATGATTGGAAGCCATGCGTGGTTCCAGATGGCTTCGGTTTCGAATCCCCTAAAGGAGGCCCCTGCATATTCCTCAAGCTGAACAAGGTTAGTCTACTGGAAAATAAATCTCTAATCCATATATAAATATCTACTAAATTATTATAAAATTTCCTAGATTTATGGATGGAATCCAGAGTACTACAACTCGTCGAACTTATCCGAAGAGATGCCAATAGATCTACAACGAGAGATCCGAGAAAATAAAAATCATGTAAGTAAATATATATTTTTAGAAATAACCTAATCATTATAACACTTTTATATTTCCTAAGGATAAAATAGTGTGGGTGAGTTGCGAGGGCGAAAACCCAGCCGATAAAGAGAACATCGGTTCAATTCGTTACATTCCACAAAGGGGCTTCAATTCGAAATATTTTCCGTTCCAAAACGAAGATGGTTATCTAAGTCCTGTAGTTGCCGTATACTTCGAGGAGCCAAGACGTAAGTTTTTATACGGTTCTAAGCTATGAATAATTTAACACATTTAATACACGCCTTGAGTCAAGCATCTACTTGTCGCGGTATGAATTCCCGACGAAATAGAATTTCAAATTTTGTTGTTGTTGGGGCACTTCGGTTTAAGTGGGAGCTTGTCTAGTCTGAAGAGGATATAGAGGACTAGGTAGGCAGGGTACATGGGTAAATCGTTTTTCAACTAGTTATAGGTATCTAAATTGAAGTAAACGCGTATTAATTAAAATTTGGACTTTTTACTTTGCTATACGAATTAATAAAGATTGTTGTTCTGGGTCTTTCCTTCTTGAAGGATTTAGAACTTACTTGGTATACAGGGTGAGTCGCAATAAGTGGGACATGCTTTCCTGTAAATACTAGGCTTAAAACTGAGACGATTGACGCAAAAAGTTGTTATACTAAAATGCATAACTAAAAAGTTATAGGCGTTTGAAGTTTAAGAAAAAAAATAATTTTTGCTAAAAACTTCTAAACTAATTGAATGAGAAGAACCAATTCTTGGTAGTTGCTAATGAATACCAAAGACCTTCAATTTGTGAAAATTTTGTTGAAATCAAACTTTAAGAAGATGGTTTTTTAAGGTAAGTAAAGTGTTTAATCTTCTGGAACTTTTTTGTCCTTAAGATTTGAATTATAAAAAAAATTGCATTTAATAGGCAATTTAATTTGGAAACTTTTTCATCTCTTGTAAAGTTTTAATTAAACGCACCGTGAAGCTTTAAAAGATTAAAAACTAACAGCATGTTTTTACTAAGTTTCAAAAAAACGGCATCAAGTATGCTGTGCGACATTAGCATATTGGCTATCAGTCACCTATCCTCAACGATGGATTGGTAGAGACCCTGATGATGACACTCCTGTAGCTCTTCTTTGCATTGAAAACCGAATTTTTTTTAAATATAAACTACCTCTCGAACTTCATTGGCGTGTTGAACGATTCTCCTTCTAAGCTCTTGAAGTGAAGGAATATGTGTTGCATACACTTTTGATTTTAAATATCCCCAAGAAAAGAATTCAATTGCGTTTAGGTCAGGAGAACGAGGAGGCCATGCAACAGGAGCGTCAGGGCCTCTACCAATCCATCGCTGAGGATAGGTGACAGATAGCCAATGTCGCACAGGACCTGCATAATGTGCTGGAGGTTCGTCCTCCGTCAATAACTTTTAAACCTCAGCATTCTTGATGCTGTTTTTTTGAAACTTAGTAAAAACATGGTGTTAGTTTTTAATTTTTTAAAGCTTAACGGTGCGTTTAATCAAAACTTTACAAGAGATCAAAAAGTTTTTAAATTAAATTGCCTATTAAATGCATTTTTTTTATAATTAAAATTTTAAGGACAAAAAAGTTCCAGAAGGTTCAACACTTTACTTACTTTAAAAAACCATCTTCTTAAAGTTTGACTTCAACAAAAATTTCACAAATTAAAGGTCGTTGGGTTGGTATTCATTAGCAACTACCAAGAATTGGTTCTTCTCATTCAATTAGTTAGAAGTTATTAGCAAAAAATTTTTTTTTCTGAGACTTCAAACGCCTATAATTTTTTAGTTATGCATTTTAGTATAACAACTTTTTACGTCAATCGTCTCAGTTTTAGGCCTAGTATTTACATGTCAAGCATGTCCCACTTATTGCGACCCTGTAGAATGATGTATAGAAATGAATCTTGTTACTGATGTAATTTGCAACAAAAAAGATTTTTATTTTTTATACGAGGAAAACTGATTTTTTAAGCATTAATTAACCTCACTTTAACAGATTGATAAGACACACGAACTTGTTAATTATAAATTTAGTACCTACCATTATTTGGTGCTATTTGCACGTTAGATTTTCAAAAAATTTTAAAAATGTTGAGTACCTAAGCGACATACTTTTTCAATTATAACTTCTAGCTACTTCTGACTTGGACCTCCGCCAATAAATTTCGCATTTGATACAGTTAAGTACATAGAAGAAAATGAAAAAACTTGGTCCCATATGACATTTTGATTATTTCCTCATATTTTTTGCTGTATCGCTTTATGCTTTGTTGTGTTACATTCTATACCTCCATGAACTTGATTTTTCAGGTGGGGTTCTGGTGAACATCGAGTGCAAAGCGTGGGCGAGGAACATCCACCACGACCGCGCCGAAAAACGAGGATCAGTCCACTTCGAGCTCATGATCGACTAAACAGCCTCAAAAACACGATCCAAGGTCGACTAGAGGCTCTAACAACTGCCATCTTTAAAAAAATAATAATTATAGACCACGGGGCTCGATTTTTGCGTATTTTCTTAGATGAAAAACAACAATAAAGACGGTCTAGATAGTTTATTAGTTCATTATAAATAATTAGTACTTAACACAAACATTAGCAGTTTGAAAATTTTAAATCTGCCAATAATAAGTTATAGTTGATCTGGTTTTTAGATGGCTTTAGTCCACCACTTGCGCGTTTTTTTTTCGGGGGCGCTTCGCAGTGATGGACTATAAAACACTACTGCATTTTACACAATACAATAAACAGTCCTTTCGTAATTTATATAACCAGTCAAAATAAACATATACAAACCAATTTCGCTAATTACAAATATAAAACTGTGTAAAGGTGTACCGACGCATTACAATAAATTACTTGTAACTTGTTATTACTTGTATTTGTATGAGACATTTTCGCGTATGTCCAAATGTTGCATACCCGTGTTCGTGTTGTGATATAGGGGCGAATGTGTTAATATATTAAATAAATAAAAATTCTTATTATTTATTTCTTAAGTTCTGTACATATAATAAAATGTTTCGTTGTAAAATTAGATAACGCAGGTGATTTTTTTTTTTTGGTTCTATTATAATTAGTACTTAAGCAACAGTATTCGTTTTTTGGAGCATTAAACTTATTACCAAAAAATAACTAAGTGTTTTAGCACTGTTATGCTACTGTGGTGCAGAATAAAACAACATTAAAAAAAATAAAACAGAATTACGCAAGAAATAAGATATTGTTATAAATAGTAACTACTTAAGTGTTAATTGTACTTCATAGAGTTTAGATATACTTATATATTAGATAATAATAAAATTCATATTTGTAAGATTACTGAATGAAATTTCGATCTTTAAACTGGTATTAGGACTGATTTCTTTTCGGAGTGCATTTTGCATATCACCTTAAATGGGCAAAAGACCGCAGCTCACATGGGACAATGCTAACGCCACACAAAAAAACCAACAAAACGCGCACAACAAATCATGTGTACATTTTGTGTTTCGGAACAACTAAGCAATCAACTTTTATTTGTGGTGTTAGCATTAAGTCTCGCCTAAAAAACAACCATCATATTTAGATTATAAAAAAATGAAACCTTGGATTATAACTGGTGGGTGCGAATAAACAAGCGCAAAAATCTTTTGTTACATTATTGCTAAAATGTACACCTGTTTCCAAATAAAATTGTTGCAAAGTTCATTGTTTCAGTTTTCAAACAATATCAGTTATAAGCTAGGTATTTTCTGTGTGCGTTGTGCTGAAAGTCGATCTCACTATTTTAGAGGCAACAAAATTGCCGCTATAATAAATCTAAACCAAAGAAAATTAAAATGTTTAAGTACGCGTCGACACATTGTTATGTGCAATGTAATGATAAATATTATTATTATTATTTACACAAAAATAATAAAAATATATATTAATTTCCTACCTTCTAATATAATATGATAAAAATATTCTATGGTCTCTAATAATGTTGGGCACAGTTTGGTAAATTAATGTCATAAAGATGAAAAAAACATCCATGTTGTGCATCAGCAAAAAAAAGAATTAAAAAATAAATGCACATTTAAATGATTTTAATTATTGCTTTAATGTAATTTTTTTAAAAAATAAATATAATTATTAAATAGCGGTTCTAACAATGATTCTTTTATTTAATCACTAATTGTGATAAAATCCTTAACATTTAACTGGGTTACATTGGAATCTAAATTTACTTGCAGAAAAAGATATTCGAAGGTAAGTAAAAATGTGCATATTAATTTTTCCTCGAATCTCATTCATATTCATCATATTATTTTACATTTTTTTTGTTAATCAATTTCTCTGTATGAATCAGTACTTATCATAATCAGAGCAATTGGATGTGGGTATGATTCATATATCAACATACAATAATAATAATTAAAAAATATTATCGACAAGATACATACATAATATTAAGTTAGGTTCCCAAATATGCAAAGAATAGGCGTATTTATTATTTAATAAATATTTTTCTTTGTTAAAATAACTGAAATAATTCCAATCTATTCATTCTCAAAGAAATTACTGTGGGTAATGGTTATTTAAATATAAACCAACAGAAATTCTAAGTAGGGCATCATCGATTATTATATGGTAATTAGTTAATTTACTTAGTAATATAAAAATATTTTTATAAATAATAGTTTACAAATCAATTTAGATAAAAATCGACCAGTCGACTAATTATTTTAAAACTGAAACACATCGGAATTTTTTGTAATATTTCAAAATTTTAATTAAATATAGTTTGCAGTTTTTTTCCAAATTAAAAAGTGGAGATGTCGCTATTTTATCTAATTTCAGTATCGATTGCGAATTATTTTTCTATTTTCTTAGAAAATTTTAAAGGGGGAAATTTTTTTCCTCCTACATAAAAAGAGGCAAAAAATCTTAATATACAGGGTGTTCGCGCGAAGTGGCTCACTATTGCTAACTTCGTTATTATTGGAGCTACAAAGTCGGTTAAATTAGCAAACTAGTAGCATTTTTTCCGCTGATTACAATGGCGAAAACAAAAAAAACAATTGACCATCTGGTTTTCAAGTTATTTAAAAAAATAACATTTTTTTAAATGGAACACCCTATATATTTTTGCAAAAATCGATGGTAAATTAAATTCTATACAAAAAATGTCCCCATCTTTTTTTGATTATAATTTCAAATAAGCGAGTTATTTTGAAAAAAAGTTCGCAATTTTTTAAAATCAAGTAGCCATAAAACGTATTATAATAGTATTATAAACTTTTTTTTAAAATAACTCGCTTATTTTAAATAATTGTCAAAAAAGCATAAGAACATTCTTTGTTCAGAATTTAATTTATCGTCGATTTTTGCAAAAATATACAGGGTGTTCCATTTAAAAAATGTAATTTTTGTGAATATCTCGAAAACCAGATGGTCAATTGTTTTTCTGTTTTCACCATTGTAATCAGCTACTAGTTTGCTAATTTAACCGACTTTGTACCTCCAATAATAATGAAGTTAGCAATAGTGAGCCACTTCGCGCGAACACCCTGTATAAATTTTTACATTTTCGTTAGACAATTTTGATTATTTTAATTTTCCTTATATCATGTAAAATAATTTTGCGATCCATTTACTCAACTTTAGTGCATCATATTTGCGTATAAATATCACTGTAATAAAATATAGATAATAAAACAGATTATTTGGTATTTCCTTGAATAAATTTAATTAATCATAAACTGAAATAGCAACAAAAACACGTAAACTTATCTTACAATTCGTTATACTTAACAAGCGCACGAATACAAAGAAATTCGTTGCAAAGCCCTAAAAAAACTCCACAAATTTCCAATAAATTATGAATCGAACCATCCCACATTTCCATTTACCTCAAAACTGAGGTCAAGAAACTTCCCGGTAGTATTTGAAAAATCTCGCCATGGCCAACAACATAACAATAAAAATATCAACCGGTGCATCCATTAAACAGAGACAATCATCCATACAACGCCACGTATACAAGAGAGACAACAAACATTTCGCCATCGAGCCAACCTTGGCAAACGTAACATGTCCAGTACCAAGCGCCTGCGTGGGGGAATTTGATTGACAACGAAACGAACTCTACCAGTAGATTCCATTTTGCAAGAAACGGTGAAACATTATCGTAAAGTGACGGTGTTTTGGTGATTGTACATAGTACTTTAATAACATTGGGATAAATATGAAGACAAGCACGATACTCTTTTTGTTGTTTGCAGTGGTGGCGTGTGTAATCGGTGAGTTATTTCTTCTTTATTTGGTTAAAATGGGGGAGGGTTGGGAGGTGTTCTAGAACCGTTGGACAATGCATTGGTTACTTGATCATAGGTCATTATCACGTGATTTATTCATGGATTTTTGTGGAAATCCCGTGGAATTTCACTAGGAATTCGCTGAGATAATTTGTGGATTCGACGAGTGTTCTATTTCAAAAAGTTCGGGTATTTTTAGAAGGTATCACCGTGACAATTACTGGATGTTCACCTGGGTTTGTTTGAACACTGATTGTAGCCCCAAGAAATGATAACATTGTAATTTGAAGCTATATTTGTACTTAATATTCCAAACACGCAACATTTAACTGCGCTTTGATTTCAACTAGGTAAAATAATTGAAAGAAATCGCTTTGGGAGCAAGGATATTCCATTGAAAGGCCATTGGTGATATCTCTAGTTTTTGTCGTGTATCATAATGTAATATTCGTGCTTAAGCCTATCACAGTATTTTAGCGGGGCACACTCGGAAATTCCGATATAATATAAGGGAAATGCGCATATCATCTACGAAATTGCACAATAACATCTCCCAAGGTTACTAATCGAGTTTACACGAAAAAAAGTGCTCATGAATATGTTATTGGTATGAACATCTATAATTTTGTATGAAATTCAGTTTTATAAGCGTGTTATTTGCGATGTGCTATTTTTGTGATTCCCCGAAACTCAAGTATGTTAATTGTGATTAAACAAGATTGTAAATAAGGTTTATCTATTGATTATCTGTTATACTTTTACAATGACACAATTAATTTAATTTACTACCTACATTGTGGTAAATATGCATGTTTACTGGAAAGTTTGTTTAATCGAGCTTACCAAGATGTCAAAGCCATAAGGAAATTGCGAAGGTTCCAGGAAAATTCTCCTTTTAAATGGGTTACAGTTATGTAATAAAAAATTGTTGTTTACATTTATCTTGTTGCTAAAACTTTATAAGGAAAATTAGTTATTAAGTTTATTTCAAAATATAATCAGGAATTTTATTTCTAGATCCTACAAAAGTTCTAGATTTTTAATAGAAGAATAAATTTGTTAGGTATGACATTAGATAGCTATTTCGTCTTTAATCTCATTCTCCTCTCTCATCCAACTGAGACGATTGACGCAAAAAGTTGTTATACTAAAATGCATAACTAAAAAGTTACACGCGTTTGAAGTTTAAGAAAAAAAAATTTTTGCTAATAACTTCTAAACTAATTGAATGAGAAGAACCAATTCTTGGTAGTTGCTAATGAATACCAAAGACCTTTAATTTGTGAAAATTTTGTTGAAATGAAACTTTAAGAAGATGGTTTTTTTAAGTAAGTAAAGTGTTTAACCTTCTGGAACTTTTTTGTCCTTAAAATTTAATTATAAATTAAATTTTTTAAAGCCTTACTGTGCGTTTAATGAAAACTTTACAAGAGATGAAAAAGTTTCCAAATTAAATTGCCTATTAAATGCAATTTTTTTAATAATTAAAATTTTAAAGACAAAAAAGTTCCAGAAGGTTAAACACTTTACTTACTTTAAAAATGAAAAAACCATCTTCTTAAAGTTTGATTTCAACAAAATTTTCACAAATTAAAGGTCTGTGGTATTCATTAGCAACATAGCAACTACCAAGAATTGGTTCTTCTCATTCAATTAGTTTAGAAGTTATTACCAAAAATTATTTTTTATTCTAAAACTTCAAACGCCTATAACTTTTTAGTTATGCATTTTAGTATAACAACTTTTTGCGTCAATCGTCTTAGTATTTACAGATAAAGCATGTCCCACTTATTGCGACTCACTCTGTATAAAAAATGTTTTTTAAATTTTTTGTAAAAAATATAATTTGTAGTAAGCAAAAGAAATGGTTAAGTAATAACAAACCTCATAAAAAAACTGTCACTTTAAGTTAGAATTAATGTGTCTAAATTACGTTTTGTAATCCAGATTAGGAAATTTGTTTAACTTTTTTGAAAAATTCGTTTTACGGTTGAAATATTGCTTCGAATTATAAAAAGGCTACGATGACACAAATTCGACTTCGAGAATAATTCGAGTTAGAGAAGTTCCACTGTAGTATAAAAACCACTTTTTAAAATGAGTTTATGCGTCCTTCAAGTTGATTTCGAGAAATTCCTTTGTCGAATTTGGAACCGTAATCAGTAAAAAAATCTAAATTGTTCAAGCAGCTGAATCATAACTTTTTAATATTTTTCTCTTCACTTCTATTATGTCTTACTTTTTTTAAGAGATCAATAGCGAGGGGAGGGTGTTCAATTTATCACATTTTTTAAGCAATTTTCGTTTTTCAATGAAAACAACTCAAATTACATTTTATTAAAATTGTTTCAGCTGCTGGCACTGATGAAAAAGTTCAGGATATTCCGATTCAACCTCCTGGACCAGTTTTTCCTCCACAACCACCCTCCAATGTTACCACTCCAAAACCCGAACCTACTACTTCAAAAACGACTACAACATCGACCACTCAAAAACCAACTACATCTACGACTCCAGCATCAACTACAACAAAAAGTACAACAACAAAACCTACGACTCCGACGACTACTACAACCACTACAACTACAACTCCAGCACCAACTACTACAACGAAGGCGACTACAACTGCTGCCCCGACCCCATCGCCAAAACCAACACCAACACCTAAACCCGCTGCTGGTGAATGGATAGTAAACTATACCAACACCAATCAGACTTGTTTGGTGGTTAAAATGGCCATACAATTGGAAATTGTGGAATCAGCAAACACATCGATTGTGATTAATGTACCCTCCAATGCAAGTTTTCAGGGGAACTGCGATACTTTGGAAAATCTAACACTTTTACTACCGTCTACTGTTGGAAATTTGCGATTCGTTTTTGGGAAAGCAAGCAATAAGTTCTCTTTGGAAAATGTTACCGCCGGGGTTAATATGACTGGTGTAAATGGTAAAGCAGTTGGTTTTTTTGTGTAAAAAGCAGATCGATTAATTTGTCTTTTTATAGCTACTAAGTGGGTGACTTTTGTTCACAACAAAACGGAATTTGCCACGCCATTGGACAACTCTTACAAGTGCAATAAGGAGCAGAGTTTTGTATTGAATAGCACCGATGTGCCGACGATGTGGGCCAGGTTGTATGTCAGCGATGTTCAATTCCAGGCTTTTAGAAATTCTACGGATTCGAAATTCTCGTCAGGTTGGTACAGATTTTGGAAACTTGATATTTTAAAATAATCATAAATTTTAAGACTAGTCCCGTATTAAACAGTAGTCAAATTATAAAAAAAACGATGTGCTTTTTTTGGCCGCTGATCCAATCAAAAGATAACATAGCTCATTGTTCTGTTGTTTCCAGCTATGGACTGTGAAGCCTCATCCTCTCCCGATGTGGTGCCAATTGCTGTTGGTTGCGTGCTGGTCGGTTTGATCATAATGGTCCTAGTTGCGTATTTGTTTGGAAGACGTCGTTGCCAAGCCCGCGGCTACCTTTCTATGTGAGTCCAAAAAACACTCCACGGCTCACAAATGGGGAGTTCGTCTTAAAGTCACTATATATTTTTTTTATTTAGCCAATTTGTTTTTAAGAAAATATTTTTGGAAGGTTTTAAAACAACACGGTTTGTTTAAGCCTAAGCAAACAGTTTTGTCTTAATGTGTGTGTGTTTTTGTTGTGTGTAAATTTTGATTTCGTTTAGTATTCTTCTCCCGTTCCGTTCGAATATTTTTTGAGCTGTTTGGTTATTTTCTGTGTGTTTTTGCGCATTGTTCTCTGTATTAACCAAAACGGTTTAGCTCAGTTTTACGGTATATTAGAGGAAACAAGTTCCAATTATTACTATTAACAGTGATTCTCAAATATTATTAAATCTCTGTATACTGTTTCTATTATAAAAGCTTTATAACTGTAGTGATATTTTTTCGAATAAAACAATATAAACAGTTGATATAATAGGTGTACATATTTTGCTATAAAATAACTCTTAGAAATAATATAATACACAATAGACTTATTTAAATGATTTTTTTTTAATTGGATTACTAAAACAAAATTCTAATAATGTTTTATTATAGACTGTTTGAGCGTTAGAGCTCCGTTTTTTGACGGCTAGCATCGTCACTAACTTAAGCTAAAATGACATAAATGGTCTTGCCGTTTTTTACAATACTTATAATTAATTTAATTTATCTATATTTTATCGTTGTTATCTTTGGTATAACCAAAAACAAGCAATTTTTCTTATGTTGAGTTGAGTTAAAATCTCATTTTACTTACATCACAATGTTACAAAACTGTTTCTTTCAACTAAATACTGTTCCATTATATAAAAATTTGGTCTGATATAATAATTGGCTGTGAGAGCTGTAACTATTGTGTAAGTTTGCAATGTGCAAAAAATGAGTTGAATAAATTTTCTGGGATATATGTACTTGTCTTTTATTTAAATTCCCACCCCCATAGTGCTAGTGGAGTGTTTTAAATGTAGATAAATAGTGCTTTTCATGTTTGTTTTGTCTGAATTTTTTTCTGTTTCATATCGTTTAGAAAATCCGTTTTGTTCTAGGTTTCAGGAAAACAAACGGGAGGAAGACTACATACCAATGAAAAATTTGTCTTGTTTTAACTAAATGTGCTTTAAACCAAATGATAACCAAAAAAACCGTTGTATACTCAACAATATTAACAATAGTATCTTAGGTTATTTGGCACGTGATTTCATTTAGTTGTTTAAACTTTGCATTTACTTGTTTCACCAGTATTTTAGTTTGTAAGTTACTGAACTTAAAGAAGATTGATTATGATGCAACTTGTATATTAATGCCAATTTGTGATCCTTACTGAAATGAATGTGATATTAGACTAAATAGTTAACTACTTCATATATTTTCACAGAGGATCTCTAGTCACATTGACTGTAAAAATGTATGATTACTTCACAGTGAAGTAGTAGAAAGTACTTGTGCATTTTTAAATTTTTACTAATAGGACTAAGTACATCGACGTTATTATTAAGCAAACTTTTATTGTTTTATTACGTGTTCTTTCAAACTGTGTTTAAATAAAGTGTTCAATATTAAACTGGTTCCATTTTTTTCAAATTTAGCATGAATCACACTCATAAAGACAAGTTTTAATACAATTTTTATTCTAATGGAAAAATACAAAAATCATGAGTTCTGGTAAATAAATCATATAATTTATTAGAATATTGTTAGATAAAATAATATTTACTGCCCATAAAAGTATTGAAATTTGGGAAAAATAGAAGAGTTTCTAAAGTCTATCCCATAATTTAGTTTTTCACAAGTTTTGTCGTCAATTGACTTTTCTTGCAGAATTATTATTTTACCTTTGAAAAAGAATTGAATTTGCCGCATTTTTCTAGTATTTATTTTAGGAACTTTGACAAAACTAATCTTCCTTTGGCAACACTGAATATGATTTTACTTTATACTAGTGGTAACACTGCATATTCCAAGGATACCGAACTGTCACTGCTTGAAATTTTTAGGTTAGTCTAATCCAATTTCATTGTTTACATCAAGAATTTTGTTGTTTAGAACACGAGAAACGTAAAAGGAATTTGTAATTATTACATCATTAATTTAATGATGAAGCCTGCAATTGTTGTGGATGAAATGTTTCCCGAAGGAGCTGGACCTTTCATGGATTTGGAAGAGGTAAAGTTTAGTCGTGGTTTTTGTCCGAAAATTGGAACATTTCTTTTCGTAGGCTGGGGGGACAAGCGGATTACTCATGGATTTAACAGCTAACGAACGAGCTGTCCACGCAGATTTCTTTAATGGTATTAGAAATTTAAGCGGTTAATTTTCGCATTTTATTACAACGTAAACTTGGTTTTAGATTTTGATGATTTATACGATGATGAAGATCTGCAGTGAACAGTATTACTCCAATTAATTCACCTTTAGATAAATAAAACCACAAACTTCTGTGTTATTAAATTTTATTAACAGAACATCATGTTTTATTATGTAGATTCACCAAATACTGTTTGTAGGTACCAAAATGTTTTATTTTTGTTCACAATCACAGTTCGAAAGTGTAATTTGGTAAATTATCTGTAGTTAAAGTTGTACTACATCTTTATAAGTAGGTATTTATTGTAAATAATAAAACTATTCTAAAAACATGGCATCTATAATCTGTATTTTTAGAATCTTAATAATACATTATTAAAAATAAACCTGAAATAAGAATTGTTTTTTGTTGAATCATTCTCATTTAGTATCATGCGTGCAGAAATAATTGTAACAAAGTAAATTGCTTATCAGGACTGAATAGTAGCAATAGTAATAAAATTCCAAACTCAAATAGAAATTCAATTTTATAATTTTAACCGTATAACAAAATTCTATACCTATACTTAATACAAAAGAAAAAGTTGAATATATACAAAATATTACATAAAAAAAAATAAAAGAGTTATTCTTACTATTAAATATATACAAGTTTCTACAAATCCAAGGAAACTTCTCAAGAACTTAAAAAAATTAAAACATTGGTCCTCTACAAAAATTCAATCATACACGTTATCTTAAGCACTTTTTTTATCACTTTTAATTGTGCAAAAAGTAATTTTGCCTCGAGAAAATTATAAAGATTTTTCTTTAATATACAAAACTGCTAAATTATATTTACACTACTTACTTTGAGGCAGGTAGAGAGATAATGTGAAAATACATTTATAGTGTCGTGTACTACGTGAGGGAAAAAACTTCTCAGAGCTCTCACATAAAAAACGTTAGCCCCTGAATGTTTTCATCTTAAAAAATAATTTAGTACTTAATGGCTTTTGCTGTGGTTCCACCTATAACTCGTGTTAAATATTCCGTTTAATTCTGAGAATAGCTGATATGTTGTTTGTACATAAGTCAACTGGCTGTAAATGAGATTGAATATCAACAGAAATTCAAAGCCACGAGCTCTAATATTGAACAGCGAACCAAGCATCAAAACTAAACTCCTAAACACTTCTGGACAGATATCGAAATGCGGAAATTCACTTTTTGTCACTAGTTCAGTTCCGTTTCACTTGAGATGTCTGATTCGAGTTCCTCATCGGAATAATCACCTACACTAGGTGACAATGGGTCAAAGCTCGACGAGGGACGCGAGCTTTCTTCGTCTATTGTTGCTTCCACGAAATCCTCGGCTTGTAACGATGAACTGGCTGTGTTTTCATTGGCTTTGCCCGAAGCAATATCTGAGGAAAGTCCGGACATCAAAAAGGAATCAATGTAAAAATCCTGTACTTACTGTCTACGTATGGCCACAAAGATTGTGGTACTAAGCTCTTAATACTCTCCAAGTCTTCTGGGGTGCAGTCACCCGTGTGCAAACCTACAGAAATTGTGATTAGGAGAATAGTTAACAACGACATAAGTGTTTGTTACCTTTAAGCATGCCGATTGATTTTAGAATATCAAGATCATCGTTGATTTCAAATCGGTCACTAAATTGAAATAGATACTCCATCCTGAAACAATTCAATTAAACTTCTGACGCAACATTTCCAGGTGAAATCTTACTTATCATTAGAGATACTACAATTAATAACAGCCTTTTTATTTGTGTTCACCACAAGGAAAGGCAACTGTATGTAGGAGTTAATTGGTGGGGGACCAATAGCTTTTTCAGTTTCTCGGTTTCGTTGAGCCAAATTTTTAAAGGCTATTTGATTAAGAATAAGATCGTTTAACTGGTTCTGTTTGAGCTTAATGCTCTTTTCTTTTTCTTCAATTTTCCTTTGTAATTGATGGCACTCTTGGAACGAATTGGTAGGAAGACCTATCCATCGAATTTCCTTCTTCTCTTTGGAAATTATGTTCATCGCCATGAGAACATTCAAAGCATCGTAAACTCTTCTCCTAATATTCTTTTGGTCATACTGTCAACAAGATGAGATTGTTAGCAAAACAGTTTGGCTGCAGTTGTAGCGTTATTTTACCTGATCTGCTAGCGTATTAGGACTGGAAGAGCGTGTGAATTCGCCAACAAGCTCATCGGCGACTTCATTGTACGTTGTGGTGCCTTTTTGTTTGACTTTTTCACATACTTTCATGGAAAAGTGTCGTAAGCCTTTGCCAACTTTTTCTGACTTTCTGGCACGTTTCCTGGAGAAATGAAACAACACAAGTTATCTTTTATTTTACTGGAATAACAATACTTACGTCTCGGGCGTGTAATCTAATTCTAGAGGATCCATCCGTTTTCTTGAAAGTATATGAGGAGACATTATTTTGGTGCCTTGGGATCCTGATATTGTGGATGCAAGAGGACCTGATACTGTTTGTAATTTGGGGGTTGTGTGCAGCATTTTAAAACTTTGCTACAAAAAAAGTTACGGTAAGATTTGTCTCAGAAAATATTTACAATATTTACTATTTGTGACGGTGTAATTTTTATCGTTTTAGTTGTTACTTTTGGTAGATTGCCTACATGAATAGGCACCGGTTCTGCAATCAAAAACTTTATTGAACACCACGTTGATAAAAATTCTAAAAAACTTACTTGTTACTATTTTAGTTGGTGGTAAAGACAAAGTTCTGATTATCTGAGTTCCCTGAAACAGACAGCAAAATTAAAAAATTTCCTCTAAATATTTCATGTTGGCATTCCAGTGAAAATAATGAACCAACTCTCAGACAGACGATTTTCACAGAAATCCATTTGACTAGCTTCAGTCACGCGCTTCCATTTACAGAAAATCTCAAAGAAGTCGTACAAAAGCGGAAACTCTAAGATCGAGTTATTGACGCAAAAGGAAATTAAAAGGTATGAATGCCGTTGTCGGATTTTAACTCTTGAACACCATCGTGATAACGTGCAAAAAACAAAACCACCGTGTGAATCATTTACATATTTTCCAGAGTGTAGTCTACACTCTTAATTTATGTATTAGCGTATATTTCATAATTCATATCAAGTAATAACTCGTACACAACAGTTGTAAGTTATCTTCAGTTCAGTTAGTCATTAAACTGTTTACATTATTCATTCACTATTGGAATATTTTATTTACAGAAATTACACTGAAGCATGCTATTTTTGCCTGTTTAATAATTGAACAATGTTAACTTTGATACCTCATTTTAAGATAGTGGAATTACAATATTATTTGTAACGGAAACTAAATTCAGTCGGTTATATTTTACTGGTTAAATGAGGGGGCACCTGCACCCCTCACCATCTGTTGAATTCAACACGTGCTCAAGATAAGACTTATATTCACCACCGAAACCCATTGTGTTTCACCGGCAACCTGGCTGCTTATTTAAATAAGAAAAGCGTTTAGTTCTGAGGTTCCAGTTTCTGACTTTGTAGAAAGAGCTTCCATTTTGTAAACGGTGGAAATGTTGCAGGAATTAGAGTTATTCAAGATGATCAAAATCTCTTCAGGATACCTACAAATTGGTTTACTGAATCAATCAATCAATATCGCTATCACTGCAATAATTCAAAAATGAAAAAACTACCTACATGAAAAAAAAAACATAAAATTAAAGTATTTTTAGATTTGGTGTGGTTTTGGTTATTAATATTGGATGATGGCCAGTTTGAATGTCAAAGTCTTGCAGCTTTCTACACGAAATTATGGTACATTTTCAACTAGTAAGTCTTGATTTTAAAAGGCATTCTTGTTTGACCAGATCTTGATTCTAGTTAAGAAATTTGGAATACTGGTCTCGTAAAAAATTGTGTTCCTCGAATGAATCTTGTGTTGACTATCCCATCCCTCCCATATTTACGCAAAATATTAACAATGGATGGTACTTGTAGCTTATATTAAATAAACTAGTTCCAAATACCAATAGATTTATTCTTAGCGTGTTTCAGATTTGTTTCGACCACACCCTCTCCAGCCAGGGTATGCGTTTTTCAAATGGAATGTAAACAACCAACACCCCCGACTGCTATACTTTTTTACCTGTTATACGATTTAAAAATCATCCGTCTGCATTCAGTTAAACTTTATCTAAAGGAATTATTCCATTTATACCCACAGTTACAAGATAACGCAAAACAAACCAGCTACAAAAATTGTCTTGTTGATTTCGTTGTAATTATTTAAAATACGACCAATTGCCGAGCCCTCCGGACACAATTTCCTGTTACATCACCACAGCACCATAACCATGTAGTAGCATATTATTTATTTTCTCTTGGGAGCCCAACACGTGGTACACAAATAATGACTGTGCCTAATAGTAGCTAAAAGTGCCTGTTCAATTTCCAAGGCACAGGAAAAAGATGCTTCAAGAGGGTAGTTTGCCTACACTGCTGATGTGTTTATTTACATTTACAAGAATTATGTAAGCTGTTAACAAGCAGGTTCAAGTAGTTTTTTCGGCAGTGAGTGAGTCACAGTCCAAGGCAAATATGTTGAGCGAATGTTCAGTTTCTTTATTAGGCAGTTGGATTTGATAGTTGGTTAATTGAAAACATTTTAATTGTGCAGTATTAGAAACTTGTTTGTGTACAAGTTATAGGAAATTTCAAATACAAATTAATTATTGAGACATTTTCAGTATACTTTTTATTGCAAACTTCGTAAATTAAATTAGTACAAAATTAGTACAATTCGTCCAGAAATGATAAGATCAATTATTACTATTGTGAGCAACCGAAATTTAAATATCATATTAAATTGACAACTACAAAAAAATGTCCGATAAGCGATTTTATCAATTTATGTCTAAGCATTTTAAGCCAAATCTAATTTTCCCCACTAAAATAAAAATCCAAATTTGATCTTTAACGAAGTGCAAAGTTTGCACAGATAAAAATTATTTATTTAACTGATTATTATACTAAATCAGGAGCAATATGTACAAATATGCGATGAGCTTCCGTCATTTCGTTCCACATTAACACATTTAAAATTAAGATGAGCTGCATTAATACAATGATTTGTGTGCTGGCTTTGGAGCTTCATGCTGGTTTATTTTGTGCTTTAACAACAGAACCGGTCAGGCAAACAATTTCAAGCTTTACACATACATACACACATCACCTCAGCTAATGCTAAACAATGTGCAAATTACTAACTTGCCATTGTTAAATATTTATTATTTATTACAAACGACGAGCTAAAAATAATACCAAGAGGTTTTTTTGAATCTTTCCACGAAGGGGTTGGAGTTGGACTTGTGTAATTTGATGCAACTGGTTTTCAATTGAATTTTAGTCATCAACTACAAGCTAATACACATTAGATCTAAAGCAAGTTTACCATCTGCTCTTCCAATAGAATATGGGTTTATTATGTTTTTTTACCAAAGTTAGAGTGCTAAGAAAAACAGTTACAGTTACTGGAGGTGGAGAGATTTATGGTTATCGAAAATGAGAACTAAAGAAAAATTGTTGGCTAGAAAATTTTACAACGTTATTAGGTACTGTAAATTGTCTAATTTGGTTGATCAAAAAAAATAATTTCCGACTTGAATATCTAAAATTCAAGTAGCTATTCGTACTTATTCGCACTGGCTTCGCTTTGCAATTTTAATTTCATGCCTAAATCCACCTTGTAATTAACTAAGCATTCTAGTGCACACATTTAATGACCCCATCACCGACCTAAACCATTTCTCATTTCTTATACGCATTTATTCATCATCCCATCAAATATCGGCCACATTGTGCTTGTTTCATACATAAACCTTATTGTAATACGATTACAGTTGTGTGTTGTTACACAACAAAAAACGATTAGAATTGATTTAATATTTAATTCCTAAACGACTAATGCTTTTGGCATTATATGATGAAAGATATTTCTCTGGCATTGTTTACTATAATTGCAACTGATTCACCACATAAATAGACAAGGAAAGTTTGGCTAAAACGATATACGATTTGCGTATAATAAAAAACGCAATTCACTTTATATCCGATAAATTTATTTGCATAGAGAAACCATCACAATAACAGCGCTATCCTGGAAGTATTGCGCCTTCTGCCAAATAATTTTCCTTGAAATGTCGAGCCAATAATTAAATTATTAATTATTATTGGTTTAATTTAATTTTTAGGGAATCTATAGTAGTGCTAGTGTTTGATTGATTTCATACAAATTCAGACGCGGGTTGAGGTTGTGAATGTTGCTGTCACGTTACCATGACGACAAACTGCTAGGATAAAGTTACGTGAAGTTGAATAGGTCGACTTTTAGCTACGAAAAATGTTTTTACTTTCTTATACGAAGAAATAAGGAAATGATTTGTCGACTTCGATATTTTGACGAATTTACAGGATTTGAATCCATTTTGTACAAAAAAATATGAAAAATAAATTAATTGGTGCACTTTCTAGTCCACCTATTTTAAGGCTTGATTTCAAATTTTCACTTCTATATCAAACCTAACGATGAGCAGAAATAGTAATTGTGAAGGTTGTCTAAGACAATAGGGAGTCCAAAAGGTGCACTTTCCATAAAATTACTCTGAATGTACCTAAAGGTCGATTCATACTGTCGGTCAAGTGACAAATCGACCAAATCGTGGTCAAGGATTTTTTAAAGTTGTGGATTGGAGCGTAATTTATAGGAATTTTTGGTACTAAACCAAATACTTTTCTTGAATTGCTACATACAGGGTGTTCCAGATCACTCCTACTTCGCCTAATGCAAGTTTCTTCAAAAACATGTCCGATCCCCAGAAAATTGTATATCTGATAGGCAGGTTAATCTACCAAAAATTTTTTGCTAGCCGCGACTTTATTTTGTTGTTTTGAACAAATAATTATGTAAATAATCTTAATAATCCCAAATGTATTTGAAAATTGTTTTATTTGGTGCGCCAATGAGGAATTTTCCTTGGCTGACTAGATTTGGTACAACACAAAATATAAAAGCGAAATGTTTACTTTAGTGGTTCCGGATAGTTTTTCAGGTTTTGTATTTCCCTAAAATTTATTAAATAATTTTGTAGCAATCGACCCGTAATTATTATGAACTGGATGTAGCTTTAAAATTCTGCTGGTTTTTAATCCAGTTTAATCGTCCTTATAAATAAAACCCAGAAGATTCTACTAATAATTATTATGTAGTTTTCCACACGCACACCTACCACCTACAGAACCTGGTCAATTCCACATGCTATAATTAAGCTTTCCATCGAATGTTGCAGTTGCACAAAAATCCATTATCTCACACATACCTACATTATTTGTAAGATAAGAAATAAAAAACCAAGTCTACAACTAAAGTAAATATATTCTGGGATGTATTCATAGCGGGTTCCTCCATCTATTTTTATTACATTGGCATTTCGGCGTTTTAGGTACCGACGTGCGTACACCACAACCAGTGGAATTAGAAATAATGTTGAAATACACTAAAAATCCATTTTATCATCGTTGTGTTCACACTAAACACAGCACGTCACCCACGAAATAGTGAAAGGACTGAAGGAAGTTTATAGGCGGGTCCTAAAAGCCATTCCTCCGAACCGAAACGCCAAAAATACTGCACTGGGCAGAACACGAATGGGGGGCTGTGTGGGACTACCAGAGAAGTTTTCCGGCGCGAATTTAATCTAGAGAGCAATTGTATGTACCTATTTACATTGGCGTCGGAGCAAATTTTCCAAGACTCTCTAAGTTAGTTCAGTAACGAGTTTTGAGCTTTTATATAAAAAAATCTGACTTGTAAGAATCTATAAGATCAAACCTTATAAAAATATGTGAATCAAGTTTAAAAATCAATTAATATTTTGTAGAGTTTAAAGTCAGGGGCCCCCTTGGCGACGCCCATGTGTATGTGTAAAAATAAAACCTTGAAAATGTAGAACTTGATCCGTGGTTAATCAAATGCGCGATCTCGGCGCGTTTTTCCGAGTTTTTCACACCTGTACCTTACCTTTATTCCATGTAATATTAAACTAGACTAGGAAGAGAAGAAAAACTGTCCTACCTGTGATGTTTCGGGACTACTGACTCCGGTTTTAAAAATTTTTACTGGCTGCCCCGACATGGAAGTCGTTATGATTCCACTGATGGGTTTGGTGGCCTGGATCAGCTTGACCATTTGGCCTGGATTTACAAAGAAAAACCCCAATTTAGGCATTTAGGAAAGGTTTTCCATAAACTGTGTATTGCCCCAACCAAAAGCACAAATTACTGAATTAAATCACGCTGATGATGTCTCTAGTTAATTAAATGGTTTTTACCTGGTGTTTAATTCAATTATCTAGTGTTTGGTTAGTGGTTTTGAAGGCAAATGGATAATTAAACCACCCCCCATGAACAAGATCAAACCCAACAACATGCATCAATTTTCAAATATTACCGTTGTGTCCTTGTATTAAAAAGTTGGTCGTAGTATTTTGTTGTGTCATCTTGAACACTTCAGCAACACTTTAAGCGTAAATTGATACCAAAAGCCTTTCTGTAAAGCTTGTTATTTTTGTTAAAACCGAGCACACCATTCGCACTACGACACCGTTTGACCAAAATGGCGACTCTAGTAATGCAACATTTCAAACACGATTATTCAACCAACGGCTACAATAAAATCCAATTTTTCTGTTTCTACTAGTGGAACAAATATTGCCCTTTCATATTTCTCCCAAAGTATTTTATTTGAATTTGGTCTGACACGTACACGCGATTCTGAAGACGGTCTATTTCGTGCAAATAGTTCTCAGATGAGCTTGGCGGCGGGCACAAAGTGTTCACCCTGATTGGCTCACAACGCTCACGTGGGATACGCTTAAGCTAGTTCGAAGGCTCACCGCCAAAATCAACCACTTTCAAGCTTTGGCGCCCTTTTGGCTCTACTTGTCAAGCGGTTACCGACTGAGCTGATCAGCTGTCTGTACGTCAACTTGACAGCGGTCAGAAACACTAACGTCACAGTTTGGGAAAGAAATAAACAATGCGATATAACTAAATGAAACAACAATGCAATGCTTTGGAAAATTTCGTTGTCCAATGAATTATTTTTAAAAAATCAACAAACTAATGTTGTTGATGCGTGGAGTTCCTGAACACACTCACTTATTGTCAAATGCATGGGAGTGCACTTCGTATTTAACAACTGGAAACACGACGCACGGCACAAGGGATTTATAACAGTAACTTTTAACGGGACTATTAGCTTATTGTGGCTGCACTGATTTTCTGTTTATAGTCATTGTGGAAATTTAGAGACTTTAAATTGATAAATTCTTTAGAATTTTAAATTAATTTCATTTGCCGTACGTTAACAAATTTTATAAAATTTATTTCGTTTCCAAAATAATTTTTTTGTGCACCCGATCATGCGCAGTTAAAGAAATCAAATGTCACTGGTGTTACACAGCTTACAAGGGAACAGCCACTTCTATCACTGTATGTTTTGTTGTGTCAAATGAAAAATGGATGTCGCAACATCAATGCCAGATAATGTGTTAGAAGTAATATTTTCCTATTTATCGTTACACGATTTACGAAACTGTTCTCTAGTGTGTAAAAAGTGGTACAAATACTTAAACGACGAAAACAATGATGTGTGGCGGTTGCACTGTATAAGAAAACTAGCCGAAGAGGCCCTCAAGTCTGATTTGTTTTTTTCTGTTCCAACATACAAAGCGAAATTGCGGGCGTTTTACCACGCTTGGAACCCAAATGACTGTTCTAGAAATATCTATATTAAACCAAATGGCTTTACGTTACATAGGAACCCTGTAGCACAAAGCACAGACGCATCCAGAGGGAAAATAGGTTTCCGCCATGGTCGGCACGCCTGGGAGGTTATCTGGGAAGGACCCTTGGGCACCGTAGCTGTTATAGGAATTGCCACTAAAGACGCCCCGTTACAGTGCCATGGGTACGTGGCGTTGTTGGGATCGGACGATCAAAGTTGGGGGTGGAATTTAGTTGATAATCACTTGTTACATAACGGGGATGCTCAAGGAAACTATCCGTTACTCAATAACGCCCCAAAGTATCAAGTTGGGGAGCGAATACGTGTTATATTGGACTGTGACGATAATACACTGTCTTTCGAGAAGAACTACGAATTTCTAGGTGTAGCTTTTAGAGGTATTTTGGAATTTTAGAGTTGTCACTTGGATTTATTAACTGGTTTTTCTAGGTTTACCTGACAAAAAACTATATCCAACTGTATCAGCAGTGTACGGCAATACAGAGGTTTCTATGGTATATCTCGGACCGCCCTTGGATGGCTAACATAAACCTGTAATATTTGTTTTAGCCTAAATACCAAATAACTATGGAAAAAAATGGAGAGAGATTTATACGTCTGTTATAAGATGGTTTTCAGGTCAGTTAGGTTTGCCCATGTGATAATTAAGACATTTTTACTTGTACACAGTTTTTCGAACAACACTTCCAGTCCACGTTAGTGACTCTTTTATTTTAAAGAGTTGTTGGATACTGATAATAGGTTAATAGATTTTTACATGAGAATAATAAAAGTAATCTTCGTTTTTATTGACTGGGTAGTGCAATTGAAGTATCTGATATCAAATCACGACCATTGATAAAGAATCCGAACTGTAACTAGTGTTAGATGAAGTACTTACAGAATGTTAAGGCAAAATGCTTCCGAAATGGTTTTTTGTTCAGAGGGAGGATGTCCTTGAAACCTTCGACAAATTTAATCGAAAAATTGTAATTTAAAAAGATCCAGAAGTTTATCTTTATTATAAATATTCAAGGGTACGAAATGTTTATTGTATTCGACTAATTTAGTCGGTACAACCCATAGATGTATCTGTAAAATCCATAAATAGGTACAGATATGAACTCTAGTAGAACATTACGTTTCCTAATAGAAATTTTCTTTCTTGTGGAATGGTTTTCAGGACACTCTCAGTTATCCTGCGGTACTTTGATTGCATTTTAAGTATTAATAAATATAATTGTACCTTAGGTTTGTTGCCACGAATAATAGTGACCTGATTAATTTTTTTCTGTTTATCATATTTTGCAAAATAGGAAGAATGTGTCTGTATATTGTGTACATATAACCAGAGCTAGGTGAAACTTTTATAAAAATTGTATTTGGATAAATGCACTGGATGGATTATTTAGCACTCAGAAATGACACAATATGTTTAAAAAATGAATCTTAGCAAAAAGACTTGATATTTATTATGTAACGTCTAACAGTAGTCATAAGTATTTTGGAAATTTTTATTAGTATTATTTATTGTCAGTGTTTATTATGTGCAATTCTTGTAAATATTTCTGTTGATCGAAACAATTTTGTTGCTTCAGATTTTTTATTATTTTATCATCCAGTAAGGAATCTGGTGCCAATTTCCCAGTAACTTTCCATTCCATTTCAACGCTAAATACCACATAATTCTCTTTGCCATTAGTTTTATAACAAAAATTTTATAACCACTTATTATAAACTATTTGTAGTAGATAAATTTAATGTGAAATCGGAAATATTTTTCCACAAAAATAATGTCCTACAAAATTATTTTAAACCGTTGTTGCCTTTGTACAGATTTGGCAAGAGTGGGTAACTGTTTTATTTGTATTTTAATGTAATTTAGTTGGTTTCTGTGATATGTTTTAACGAATTTTGATTTGTAATTTAAAGAACAGCCGTTTGATTTTGAAATCAAGACTCGACGAATAGAAATAATGTGGAAATTTTTCAACCCCATTAGTTCCTACGGCTTTCTTGACGAGTTTCTGGAACGCCAAATTGTTACCATTTTTTTATAGGTATGTTTTTGTATCTAGTCATTTTATATAATTATAAGTTCTTGAAGGGACGTCAAAGAATTACTTCTGTGACATTGTTAGTTTTTCTGTGTTGATACACGTTTTTCTTGTTTATTTTTTGAATGAATATGGTATCAATGTACGATCACTACAATATAAGAGGTGTATTTCTGTGAATAGCAATTATTACAATAAATTATTCATTCAGTAGAAATGTGTTTCTTTTATTTATGTTCTGATAAGGGAAATGTGCAAAAACATAGAAGAAAATTTTAACTTTTATTTAAAGCAAAATATAGTAAGTTTATATAATTATTTATAATATTGTTTTATTGCGTGTTACTGCTCTAATAATAGATAATAGATAATCGCATTTTCATACTTCAAAAGATGACTAATTTGTAAAATACACACATGTGGAAATACTTAGTGGAAATAATCATGAAAATTTGCATTGACATAATAAAGGGTCCTCTCGAATTTTTTTGGTCGTTTAAAAGTAAGTTACCATTTTTTATGTCAAGAACAAACATAACAGCATAACACCCAAAAAACCAAAACAAAATTTTACATATTTTTGCTATGGTTAAACTGTAGTTTTAATTTATTCACTGGACGTTTATTTTCTAATAATTATACTCTATATAAGGGAATATAAACAATACCCTCTTTCTTGTACACTATTAGTAGTAGTAGTAGTAGTAGTATAGGCAAAGAGAATAATTAAGTACATGTCTGTTTTTTTACAAGTCTAATTTAATAATAACATTTTATGTTTATGCCTTAAACAAGAAGTCAATTTTCCTTCTTGTTTTAATGAATAAAAACGTGGAAATAATTTATTGTCTTATCTAGTTAATATATACATGTTCTCTCGCTTAAACAAGATATGAGCCTGTCGTAGAAAATTGCTTTGTTGATATGAACAAATTTCAGTATCGGTTATTGAACAAGATTCTAGATTTCGAGCAGAAAAATATAAATAATCTAACCACAGCCTACAGCAAGGTATAATTCATTGACAAATCATTCTAAAAAGTTTATAATAAATACATTTTGGTTGTAATGGTCAAGACATCAAATCGCAAATAAATCATCTAAAGAAGTAATTATAAGGTAGAAAGTTTATACTTTATAATATCGCATTATTGTGTCTTATACCATCAACGATCACAATCTCAACTATATCATTAAAAACTATCGTTTAACGTTAGTATTTTATATGTAGGTATACCTGCGCTCATCATCAACAAACATTTTATGGATTTTTATTATTTATTTTATTGTTAAATTAGTTGCCATGGGGATGATTATTGATTTCTTGGGGGTCTCCATTGGTGTTTGGGGCAGCCACCTCACAACATAACGTTGTCTTCACTTTGGTTGGGCGAAATTTCGTTAAGAAAAATGCGGAAATTAAACAGAATAGTTTGCATAATACTGGACAAAGTATTGCTTGGTGTATAACAGCACAGATGCGGTACAGTTGGCCCTCGAAGGGGTCCAGAATGGCCGGACACAGCATGTGGTTTAAATTCACTTCAGTCGGCTAAAAAATACCACAAAAATTAAAACTGAAATCAAATAGAATTTAGATTTAGAATGGCGTTTTTTCAAAAAATATTTAAGTACTTTGTTGGTTATTTGAAATTTTATTACACCTACATTACTTACGGTTTTCGCCAAGGTTGAAATTCCTCTTTTTTCAAACTTTGGAATACTTACTATTGCAATTGCTTGCAGCAGAATGAAGTGATAGAAAACATTAATGCTGTAACTGATGGAGTTCCATGTGAAATCAGAAAATTCTTCTACGTTGTATACACCTGAAAAAATTCGATGAAAACCTGAAAGTATATTAAGGAAAACCAGAATTTACCTCCCAGACGTAAGAGATAATAAGGCACAACAAACATCATTCCATGCTGTATCCAATAAATTGCTGATTCTAATGGTAACTTTAACATGAAATATTCACATACAGTACAAGTTTAAAAGAGTGTCCAACTAGAGTATTTCCGAAATACTAGATCTGGTTTTTTATAGGTACATAATACTGTTAGTCACTTAGAAGCCAAAAAAATCAATACATTTTTGTGAACTAAAAATAATAAAAAAATTCGAAATGAGTGTTTCAAAAACTTTTTTTGGCTTAAAAAAGTAAAGGTATGAATGCAAAGTACAAATCAACAAAACCTTAAAAATTGTACACAAAAATTGCTTGATAAAACTACAACTTGGAAGTGAAGTCAATGGATTCAAAAAAATAACCAAAATCTCTTAGAATCTCATTAAACTCAAGATATTTGTGACTTTCCATAAAAAAACTGCGATTATTTCAACGTATTCGAAAAAGTGTGAGAATTCTATTCATGCGGTATTCTTGCAAAAAGTATTAATTTAATATGCAAGTGATAAAAATAATGCAATAATTTCATTCGGAGACAACCAGACAACAGTAAAAGTAAGTGAAACTTTTTCAATTATTTTCATGTTTCGATGCTTAATAAAGTGCTGAAGTTTTTTTGAATTGTTTACAGTATTTTTCCGCGTTATTTTGACGAAATTGTGTTAAAATCTGGATAAAAAACTAAAAATCGATTTGGTGTCGTCAGAACAGAAACTGTGACATTTTCCAAAATTTAATAAAACTTGGCACACAAATCGATAAAGTGATTTGAAGTAGTACGACTAAAAAATTTGCTGATTTTGCCAATTAAGGTAGGTACTTTTACTCTGCTTGTTGCAAAATTGTGAACTTTGTAATAAATGCGTGGAATTTGCAAAAAATCACTCGCAGAGTCACCAGATTCTGGTTTTGTTTTTCTTCAGAAACGCTAATTGTATACCTACCTAGGTACGAAAAATAAAAAGGGTCTGAAAAATATTTAAAATTACATTAATCTGCATCCAAGTTTCACATATAATTATCAGATTTGAGGGTAGTTTGGAGTGCTTAGCCAAAAATTATTTTATAGCTCGTTTTTTACAGCAAATATCTAAAAACCGGCAGATTTGACAATATTTAAAAAAATTCTTGAGAAGAATCTGTTCTACAAGGTCCTTGGTACATTCTCCTATTCGTCCTGATTCGGAAAAGTGTATATTACATACATCGATCTCGATTCCTAAGAAAAATGTGTTGAAATTTACAAGAAAAAATAATTTTTTTGCAATAACTTCTATAAAAATGCTTGGATTCAAACAAAATTTTGCATGCCTACCCTCGTCTCCAAGGACAATTTTATGAAGATATTTTCGATTTCCAGAGATAATTAGTTTTTTCGAAAGACGTGCCAACTTGAAATTAGTCACAAATCAAATAGGAAATTTATTAAAAAACAAAAAGTAACAAAAAATAATTAGTAACTGTTCAAAATGCAACCCGCCAGCCCTAATGCATTTCTGACAACGACGAACTAATGAATTAACAGCATCTGTCATCATTCCCGGATTTTTTAGTAATTTCAAGTTAGCACGTCTTTGGAAAAAATTAATTATCTCTGGAACTAAAACTTTAATTTTTGTTCTTAAAAGCAAATTTCACTCCAAATTGAACAAGAATAGATAAAAAATATATTTTTTAATTACAGTGGCATATCTACTTTTTTCTTTGAAATAATTGAGATGTGACCGAATTGTACGCCACTGGTGTCCCCCAAAATCGAAAATATCTTCATAAATTTGTCCTTAGGGAGGAGGACAGGCATGCAAAATTTTGTTTAAATCCAAGCTTTTTTATGGAAGTTATTGCAAAAAATAATTTTTTCTTGTAAACTTCAACACCCTGTATCTTTCTTAGGAATCAAGACAGAGGTATATAGTATACATTTTGCCGATTCAGGACGACCAGGAGGATGCACCATTTAAGTTTGCTCGATTAAAACTGACACTCCCTGTATAAAGTACCTAACAAAACAATTAACAAAGCATGATACATTTTCTTACTTTTTTGGTCATACGAAATTCCACAAGAAATGATTCTAAAACTGTGATAAATTAAAACTTCCAAAACCTCTTAAAAATTATAAAAATTTTAAAACAAATTTCTTTTTTGTTAAAAATATATCTAGTCTCTTAGAAGTAACCTAGATTTTTGTCTCTTGGCTTGGAAGTGTTATTTGGAAGTCAATCTCTAGTTGGACACTATATCTTCCACATGTATTAATTAAATTGCGACCGTAAATCCGATAAAACAACTTACAATTCTAGTGTCCGTTTCAGGGAATAAAAACGCTAGTAATGGCCCATTTAAAAGATTTAAATGAAAACGAAACACCGCTGTAACGGTCTTACTTGGAGACGCTGCTAATAAATATATCTGGAAAAACCACCATTAATTCAAAAAAAAAAAACTTAATTTTCTCCTTTTCCCTACCTGTATTGCCGTGGTAACATGACAGGGATTCAACAAATATATCACAGTACTGGATGAAAATTTGTAGCCTATTTCCATGCCCCAAATCAAGGACATGAGCACCAGTAAAGTCCGCCGGCCCACTCGGTCCCGTCGAACGTACGCCGCTGTGGGCAGTTTGATTCTGGGGTAGCTCCATGCAAACAAACCCACAGCAAAAATGATCACTAGGCCAGTTTCGATTTGCCGCCATACCGGGTACATGAAGCCCGCGCATTCCGGTCCTGCATTGCGTGGTACTGTTTTGTTTACCCCACTGTAGGCCCAATCCATTATTTATTCTGGAATTTGACGAAAAAGATTAGAAGCACTGGTTAATTGTTATAACGTGTGCACGTTGAATGGAGACGGTTGTTTTTAATAGGTTTATGCCACGCGTGGGTTTATTACAAATGCTTGTTATAATTAAGTGGTGTAAGGAAAAAAACGGTTTTGCGCATAATTTAGGGTAATGTATGCCGGATTCGTATTTATAAATTATTCCTTGGAGTTATTGTTCTAAAATCAATTTTGGTGAATATTTCATTCGGTAAGACTGTTTGTTCTGGTTGGAAGGCGCAGAACTACTATACTATACTATACTACTATATACTAATATTTTAAATACCCCCGTTTTTAAGCCTTATAAATTTTTTTAAATACAATTACAATTTTAAAGATTATTTTACCATCTTAAAAGAAGTACAAATTAATCGTGATTTTTTCGACTTGACATTAAATTTTACTTAACATTTTATAATAACAACAAATTTGAACCGCGCATACTTTAAAATTTTAACAAATTAATGATTTTGTACATAATTAAATTTTTAATATTTCTTAAATAATTTGATATAAATATAATAATTAAAAATAACGTGCAATTATAGTAGATAAAATTTTAGTTTCATAAATAACTGTTTAGCAGGATAATAATTAGATTATTACTATTTCAGAAAGCATTTTTGGAACCGGCGCATCCGCCATATTTTGTAATATTTGAAAATTTTAATTTTACTGTTAACAAGAAAATAAACCTTATTTAGAAACTCACAAAATCCTGATGTCATCTCGTCCAAAATTCACTACAGTTTACTAACCCAATTTCGACGTCCCTGTTATAAAATGCTTGATAGAACAACAGAATTGTACTACGTTCTTCTGTAATATTGAAAAATGTATGCAAAAATTATCCACTTGGTGCATGTTAATACAATTATGCAAATTAGCAAGCTACAACTACCTATTATATCGATTTAAACAGAAAAATCCCCCGGAACTAATTCCATAAACTCAATCCGCTCGCTTCAGAACAATTAATTCATAATTCAATAACAATTTCCCTGTACACATTTTTTTTGTCTGGTGCTTTTAATACAATAATCAATGCCCTGATATTACCCCTGACCTACTGTAAGGATTGTGGTGGTGAAATCATGGACCACTTACCTTGCTTGCCATAATAACAGTGTTTCCTTCCGCGTACGGCTTATAAACGGTTGTGTATATAGGAACTAATAAGAAATGCTAAAGCCAATAACTGTTGAAATAATTAGATACCAATGACGTGTGATCGAGCTTCATGCTGACCAACAACGTGCATATACGTCACAGGTGTTAAAAGTTGCCACAATGCAGTTGGATTGATTGAAAAAGGCGCATTGCCGTTCAGTGTTTTCACTATACTAAACAATGCGCTTTAAGATTTGCTGTTTGGGTGCAAGTGCTTGGCAAGGACCTCTAGGGGGTTGCCGAGTTGTTGCAGGAGCTTTTCAAAGCTCCCTGTTGGGTATTCGTTTATAAACCTGCCAGTCGGCGAGGGGTGGCGCTTGATGTTCGTTTTCAAGGGTTGATGGAAAACTGGAAAAGAAAACTTTAATAACAGTTTTCGTGTTTGAATTTCTGTGTAAAACATGATATTAAATATTATTTTCGTTGATGTACACAGTATGTATTTGGTTCCTGGTTTTGAACAATAATCGTAAATTTTCTGGTTATTATATTCCATAACCATGTCGTGACAGCAGTGGTTAATTAATGTTGGTAAAATACCATGTAAACTTACAATAATTCTTAAATAATTATATACCCACTAAACATGCTACGAGCTTTAACAAGATTGACTGTGGTGATAAAGCTGTTTATTCCAATATGAATAAAGTGCAGGAAGGCTATAAAGGCCGTTAAAAACCGGAGCGGAAATAGCAGTACACAATTTTTCCGTATAAAATTTGTCGATAAAATTACTTTTCTAGGTGTAATGGTTTGGCGTAGGTATAGGTAAGAAGTATTTTAATCGAGTAAAGGTAATAGTATATTACACTATAAGAGAAGAAAGTGACCCTTTTCCACTGAGTAGAAAAGTTGTAGCCCGAGGCGATAGCCGAGGGTTATAATTCTACGAGAGAGGAAAAGACACTTTTTTCTCGAGTGGTATATACTATTTTTTCTACTGCCTTATTCCGAAATATGCTAAACTTATATTTACTAAAAAAGTTAAGAATTTTTCAAGAAAAATTAGTATGTAAGCTTGATCGTATCCTTAGAAACGCTGCAAACAAATATTAATTAAATATATTGCAATCGCTGTCAAATCTGTCAACGTTGTCAACTTGTGATTTAAATTATTATAAAAAGTATTTATTTGTCTATGCTTTAGAAAAAGATTTACTAAAATGGAATACAGTGACGCAGAAAATAGTAGTGATGTAGGAAACGACATTGAAGAGGCCGCAAATGCGGTAACTCTGAATTTGTTAACTATCTAATTTTTTTACTTTCCTCTCTAGAGAGGAAAACTCTTTATTACACCACTCATTTTTGTAAATGTCAACTTTCATCTTTCAAATATCTATAAGTAGTAATAGCCTACTTTCAAACAAGCCAGTAAAAAAAGTATACTTTTCGACATTAGTTACTTAAATATTATTAGTTAAATCACAAAAAACTGCTATTCCATGTTACGATGAGTTTTAAAAGTGGGTTGACAAAATAATTTGTAATTATTTAGATAAAAAAAATTTTGTTCCAAACGATGTGAAAAGAACAAATTTTAATTTTATTGTCCTTAGGCATAAATTCATATAAACGAACAATAAGAGATTTTCCAATGGAGTTCTTCTAAATTCACTTTTTACTCGGCATTATTGAAACCAAAAAATAAATAACAAGTTAAAACACTAAAAAAATATTACACAGATTATCTTCGTCTTGTGTAATCGAAAAACTTAAAAAAAACCTATCTGCATATTTAATGAATATGCCTGATGGCCCCACCGCCCGCCGGCGGTTGTCTCGTGCGCTCCACATCCAGGCGCGCGCGATTCTCGCACAAAGCTTCGGTCAGAGTAAATATACTTTATCGAGTACCGGCCTATTCATTTTTAAATTAAATTGCAAGGCACTGAAAGGGTCGTGGTGAATACTAAAGTCGTAAAACACGAAAGCGGCAGCCAGTCTACTGGCAGTTAGTGGTGTTTTCACCCTGTACCCAAACCGCGCCCCCAACGTGCATGGAGGTGTCACCTGGCAAAAATGGAAACACGACTGAAATCCCTCAATGTAAGTATGCATGTTTTGTAACAAGCGAAATGTATATTATAAGCAAATATGGCTTAATAAAATAATTCAATCAAAAACACACAGTGCACCAAATCACTTATAATAATAAGAAAACTTTTGTTGGGTGTTCCTCCAAGCCTTAAAGCACAACTTTTCCAAACAACAAAAGTCGCGAGCGCTGGGAGAGCTGGGGTTATCAAAGTTAAAAGTCAAAAATAAATATTCGTTCGTAAATATAAATCAGCAATTTTTTCCAAGCGATTTGGTTAAACACATAAAAAGCATAAGCTATATGGCGTGCATTTTTCTCTTTTTTATGTGTTGAGAAGATTTTTATTTTCTGTTATGAAAACCTGCAAAATTCATTATACATATAGGGATACACGTACGTCGTTTTCAGTGGAACAGAATGGAAAAGCTCCTTCAGAATATTGATGAATACAATGCCGCGTCAGATATTGATAGACAGACATTCATTTTTATGCAGAGGAGAATAGATGCAAGGAATGGGCCTGGACATTATCCTTATAAATAACGTATTATATGCAGCGGTGCGTTCAGGCGATATATATTTTGGTGTATGTTTATAGGTTGTTTATTTTTTGCAGATTTATACAAAAATAACATATAAAAAAATAAAAGCAATTTCAGAATGATGAAACACAAGTTTCCCCAGGGTTTTTAATCTGACTGATGCTAGTTTCATTCAGTTTTTTCTAATTTGACAGGAATAAAGGAATATTGCAATCATACAAGCGCACAAAGTGTTTCCACGATTCACTAATGAAACAGTTTTTTACTTTAACTTTGTGTGGTTGATGACGTAATCGACAACTTCGAAAAATTGTAGTGTGGGCTATTTGTATACGTATTCTTAGTTTTTTCATATTTTATTTTCTGAACCCGATTGATTTTAACAGTTTTATATACTATCTTACAATTTCCACAAGAATGTCCCAAAAAATATCAAATACACTACATATTAACCCCTGAAATTTAGACAAGGGTCCACATAGGTACTCTGCCTTTTGAATAAAGTACATTTTACTTGGGCTTTTTCAATAAAATAACACCGAACAGAAGGAAATCCAATTATCCGTTGAAGTATCGGCTGTAAAAATGAAATAAAAATAAACTTTGTGTCGAAGTGCCGACGAGACAAGAAAAAATTTTTGACTGAATATTGTATTTGAATACGAAAATTAGAATTACAAATAACCTTTATTCCTCGAACCCACAGACTAGCTTTAGATGAAATTATCAACTCGAGTTGAACTTATTAAGGGAAGCACCTGTTTTTTTCTCGAGTTGTGAATAAAATGTTATTACGTATGAAATAGCAACAAAATCTTACAGTGTATTTGAGCCTGAGTGATATTTTTCCTTTAATCTAATAACACGGCTTGCCAGAAAACGGGATATGAAACTGAAATCATTATTTCAAGTTTTCATAGCTTGTAACAAAACAGCAGTTTGAAACGAACGACAATAGTGCTGTAAAAGTTATTTTAACAACGCTCAGCTTTATTCCTTTAAAGATGAAATTTAGTCATTCACTAAGTTCTGGTTATAGCTAGACATACACGTATGTTTTATTTAAATACCTTCGTACAAAACTTGTTACTTGTTTATTGAGCACTGTAATTTGTCTGACTAATAATAGAACTTTCCGCATATTATTAAATGTGTTTGTAAGTAGGTACGTAATGTAAAGTAAACTAATCGCAAATTATTGTAATCATCACTTTACTATTTTTGGTTTATAATTCAAATAATTATGCATTTCCCGATTAGAAATTCACTAGTTAAACCAAGAACTGGACCGTTGAAGGGTAAAAACTTATCGAAGCATCTAACTAATTCCATCAACTCTAAGTCCACTTGACAACGTAATGGATAGAATATTAATTATCAGTTTAAGTTATCTAGAGGTTAGGAGCTATGGTAACAATTGTGGACCTTAACTTATTAGTCTGAAGTCTGGAAGCCAGGTCGTTCGAATGGCCTTTGAGAAGCTCTAACATTTATTAGATTTTAATGATCACATAAACCTTCATGCTAAACAAGATTTTGTCTTTGTAAACTAAAGCGGTTAAGTGGAAATTGCATAATAACGAAAAAACATTGTAGAGACCAAATGTTAACAAATGTACTTGCAAGTGTGAGTTATGGTGCATAATTTGACGTAAAGCCTAAACACACTCCCTTGCATCCTAATGCATATTCATGCAATATGTTTATTCAGATACATACGGAAATTTACACGTACAACTTTTCGTGTACTAAAAACTGGTATAGTTGCAAGTTTCATGTTGGTTTGTACTATCTTATCTATCTACTGGGATTTGAGTTTAGGAGTAGCTAATCTAAATTTGTCCGCTTCTACCATGTTTAGATATCTATAACAGAAATTGCATGGGAAATTTAGTTGTATAAACTTATAACAATACTATGTAAACGCTATTATTAAACGGGAAAAGGAGCAGTAGACACCAAAGCTGAAAACAGGAAAAAGTATTTGTTCCGTTAGGTGATGGATAAAAGTTTACGTTGTCGATAAACCAAAAAAAAAACGCTTAAATATCGATTTTGGTATGTGGTTTATTGTAGTAAAACCACAATAATTTATTAACAAACAAGTCAAACAACAAAAGGTGTACATTTATGTTGGGTATTTGTTTAGTCAATTAGTAAATCTATTTGAATATGACTAATCACGGACAATAACAATTTATAATTAATTCCAAACTTTGCGTAAGCCCGTATAATAAAATGTTTTTACACACTAGTTCACCTAAATATTATTTATAATGACGCAACTCCAATATTCAAGCCAAAACATAAAGCTGAGCTTTATATAGAAAAAAAATCATTTACAAATAAATTACACATTTGAAAATTCAATATCGCTACTCCAGGCCTTCAGTGCTGCCTCTGCCTTGTGCTTGTTATGTAATATTCTAACTCGTACTTATGTAAATTGCAGTAGATTGAGGTTTAGGTGAAAGTGGTTAATGGAATCCTGTATCCATATTTATAAAGAGAGCAACCACCATCTCGGGGACAGCGAAAGAGCAATATCTGCAGCCGACTTTGCATCTATCAAAGCATATATCCCTAAAATTTTAACCCAACTGACTAGCAGGAAATTATTTTCCTCCGGTTTGTCCTTTATGATAAAATAATTACTTTGACCCTGCCGGTTTTCTATTAACCGAGCTGTCAAATCAAAGAGGTTGTGTTCGATACCTAATTATTACTGCCAGTTGATTTTTTATATAATTTCAACTCGTTCACTAACAAATATTTTTTATGATTAACGCATAAATATTTCACTAGTTAATACAGTCACATTCTAATATATAACAAGTTAATTTATTACTCCAAATAATTTATCAATAATTTGTTATAACCAGCCATAAATTTTGTTTATAATAATATGTTTATGTAATTCGGATTTATATTTATTGCTGTATTATTGAATTCATGGTAAACCTGGCGATGATTTTGCACTTTAATTAATGATACTTTTTGTGATGCATTAAACAGAAATTATTAAAGCACTTGATGAAAGTTGTATAGTGTCTACTTTGTTTGTTCAGAGAATACTCGCTTTGTACATTATTATATTCTCCTTCTAAAGTATGCACACATGAAATTTGATAGTTGCGTTTGATATTGATACTTGTGCTAAATCTCATTAAGCCCTAACTATTTAGACATGAAGGCACGATCACACGAAGACAAATCTCAAGACTCAAGGTATCTCTCAACTAGTTATGTCTAGGAAACTTTTGTATGCTGTATTACAAAGTTATTGAATTTAGCAGTCGCTGGGTGGATTTCAAAGATTACATGCGAATACAGGTAGGTAGCTTCACTGACTAGATAATATTATGTGCACATAATTGAGTCGATGGGAAAAGTTTCTAATTGGATAGAGAAGAAAAATGACAAATATTTTATAAGCAAAAAAGGTACACAAAATTCCAAAAGTTTTGAAACTTGGACACAAGTTTGAAAACGCTAAAATAATATTAGTCCGGACAACCGGAACATTGTCAAAAATTGAAAAAAACAACCATTTGCAATATCTTTTTGTACAAAATTACAAAAGTTGTGCAAACTTGGACAAATGTTAAGTGGCCTATTATAAATCTTCCATTGAGTTTGCAACCTTTTTTGCTAAACGGAACCTCGATTTTTATTAAATAATTAGCAAATTTTGTTGTAATTCTTCGTACAAAATTCCAAAAGTTATGCAAACTTTATGTAATACTTATAATACAGTCCTGAACCCACATGCCAATTTGCATAAATTTTTGAGGAACGGAAATATTTTTTTTTATTTCTTTAATACTCGGAGCGGTGAATTTTTTAACAAAGAGGGGCCAACAAAATGCAAAAGTTTTCGAACATGGTAGCAAATGTTCGTTACACAGGTACAGACTGTACTTTGAATTTGCAACCTTTTCATACCTCCGGAACTTTGTTAAATTGATAACATCTTGTAAATAATTCCAATTTCGTATATCCAAAAAATTGCAAAAGAGTTGCAAATCTCAAAATATATTTGTCTAATATTATTGAAAGTACTTTTCAATTTGCAACCTCATAGCAAGTCCGGAAATATTTTTCATGATTTTTATTTACACTAAGTTAGTAGCGAGTGAGAGTGAGACATCAAGGCACTGCCTTGCCTATAGTGTAAATAAAAATAAGAAAAAATATTTTCCAGACTTGCTATGAGGTTGCAAATTGAGAAATATATATAGACAATATATATAGACAAATATAATTTGAGATTTGCAACTCTTTTGCAATTTTTTGGATATACGAAATTGGAATTATTTACATGGAGTTATCAATTTAACAAAGTTCCGGAGGTATGAAAAGGTTGCAAATTCAAAGTAGTCTGTACCTGTGTAACGAACATTTGCAACCATGTTCGAAAACTTTTGCATTTTGTTGACCCCCCTTTATTCAAAAATTTATGCAAATTGGCTTGTGGGTTCAGAACTGTATTATAACTATTATATAAAGTTTGCATAACTTTTGGAATTTTGTACGAAGAATTACAACAAAATTTACTAACTATTTAATAAAAATCGAGGTTCCGTTTAGCAAAAAAGGTTGCAAACTCAATGGAAGATTTGTAATAGGCCACTTAATATTTGTCCAAGTTTGCATAACTTTTGTAATTTTGTACAAAAAGATGTTGCAAATTGTTGTTTTTTCAATTTTTGACAATGTTCCGGTCATCTGGACTGGTTGCAAATTTAGACCTAATATTATTTTAGCGTTTTCAAACTTGTGTCCAAACTTTTGCATTTTTTTTAGGTAAAATGGACTTTAAAATGCTTGAATGACTGGTCTATTAATTAAATACAACAGAGCAATGCCATGTAAAAAACCATTTCCATTACTATAATTTGTAATGTATTTTCATTAAATTTGTAGTTTTAACTATATCGCCACAAAACGAGTTTTATATTCCCGGCGCATCCGCCATAATTCAAACTCCCAAAATTCGATTAAATATTAATTTATGCAGATTTAATTTGTTGCGTGCGTTTGTCTACATCCAATATTTACATTTATCGTCGTGTATATAAGATAAAATATTCAATTTTGTGTGATGATGATGGTTCAAAGGCGGGTCAAGGTGGTATGGGGGTGTAGAAAGGCCCCACATTCACCACCACCACACACATAAAAAGTTGCCTCGTCGGAATGTTATTCCATCAAATAGAAGTGGTGTACCAAAATGTACGACCGGCATCTTATGAATATGCAAATATTAAAATCCACACCATATTGTAAATGAATCAGACAAGGCGAGTGGTGCGACTCCATGGCACTTCTCTGGCGCACCGGTAATGTAGTTTTTGTTATAACAACTGTCGATGTCGACTTTCTTCAATTAATTTATCCTGATGACGCGGGAGGATTTTACTAATACTTCAAGCCGATATTTACATATTTTCATCTGAAATCATTTATGTGGATTTGTACGGATTTATCACACAATATTTTTTCTTATATTGCTGTTTCAATTCGAACAAATCATTGTATGGACATTTATAGCTTCACTGATTGCTGCTAACATTTCAACTGTGTGTTGTTGAACTTTTCCACCCTCCACGTCATTCACCACACAAATATTATTGTTTTTGTATGTTGGTTTGTCGCATTAAGACCTTTTGTGTTGTCGTCAGTCTTAATTATCTTTTGTCGATTTTAATTAACTTCCTTTGGTGTTGAGAGGCACGAATTTATCCCAGAGCTTCTGTGTGGTGCTTTGTGGAATACAGTGGTAGTTAACAGGCCTTCTTGCGATACACATGGTTATGTCCTAGTTTGCTCACATACACAGACAAATTCACACCCTCCAGAGCTTTGTATGTTGTGTTACTTACAACAATACCATAGCGATAATGTCTTAGGGAATTTAATTTACACGTTCTTGAGTTAGGGTTTGTATTTGCTTCTAATTATATAAGCCAGCCACACATATGCCTCAGTGTTTATCTTGCATGTATATCCGCACATTGTACCGAACTTTGTAAACCGCCCCCTCAACACAGGTTCAAATAAAAAGTAATTAGGGTGGCGTGTTGCAAATTTGGAAAATTTGCTTTTTATTTATTTATCTTTTACATGTTTAAATATATCGCATTTCTCTCGAAAAAAAATAATGAAGGGGAGAACGGGGAGATATGTGCACTCGCTTCTCTTGAGAGCTAGAGTGATTGAAATAGTATGACGTAGGTACATGTTTTATGAAAAGTTTTTAATTATTTTCAAGATCAAAAGTCGTAATTGAAATATGCAATATTCTTTTTTTTTTGCTAGCAGGCAGACAGAAATGGTGATTGTCAATTCACAATCATCACCCTTTAAAATACTTTATTTAGATGGACAATATTAGAAATTGTTCGTTATATAATTTTGTGAAATTATTTGTGGCCAATTTAGTACTCGGAATTTTGTTCATTTTATCTTCTATATATTTTCTGTTATTTTTAATGTTTATGGTTATACAGGGTGTGCCAGTTTATATCGTCAGGATTTCACCAGTCGATAGTTTAGCGAAAATTAAAGGTGGTTTGTCTAATAAACTATGGTCGAATGTTGCGTCCTTTTTGACGTACAGGCCATCATTAAAGAAAATAAATTATTTTAAATAATTTGCTATAAATCAATAACAAAAAAAGTCAGCCTTCTGAAATTTTGTGTATATTTTTTTTTTGTATTTTCTTATTAATAGTGGTTGTAATTCTTTTAATTAGGACACAGAGGCGCGCGTACGGGTTTCTTCAAAAACATTTTATTGAATAAAACCTACCCCACTGGTTTTTTTGCAGCACCAATATGCAGAGAGTATTTTCCATTCAATTTAGAAACTTTTTCGTATCTTATAATTTTTTGATAACTTAACTCAAAATAACCTAATAGTACAGTAAATAAGGGAGAAAAAAAGGCTTCAAATAGACTTTTTTTACCTTACAGCCAATTTTTGTAGAATCTTCTAGAGGGTCACCCTAAAAGTTTAAAACTGAGTTTGTGGATTCGTAGACCCCGCCCTTCCTTCACCAGCCTTCAATTAAGGCTTGGATTTTTTTGTTTATTGAATAACTTTTTTCTTATTAAATTTTCGAAAAAAAGAGTCAGTACAAAGTTGTAAAGAAAAATATTTACTACAACTTATCTTTTAAATTTTTTTTTATATTGTCGATATTTAAAAATATATTCAACAAATAAGTTGAAAATTTTAAGGAAAGAGTAGTAAGTAGTAGTAGTAAGTAGTACCTAACTAGAGAAAAATTTCCCTAAAATTTGCAACTTATTTGTTGAATATCTTTTTAAATATTGACAATATCAAAAAAATATTAAAAGGAAAGTTGTAGGAAATATTTTTCTCTACAACTTTGTACTGATGCTTTTTTCGGAAATCTAATAGGGAAGAACTTCTTTAATAAATAAGAAAAAAAAGTTAAGTTATCAAGAAATTGTAAGATACAAAAAAGTTTCTAAATTGAATGCAAAATACTCTCTGCATATTGGTGCTGCAAAAAAAACCAGTGGTGTAAGTTTTATTCAATAAAATGTTTTTGAAGAATCCCGTACGCACGACTCTGTGTTCTAAATAAAATAATTGCAACCACTATTAATAAGAGAATACAAAAAAAAAGATCTATGCAAAATTTCAGAAGACTAACTTTTTTGTTATTGATTTATAGCAAATTATTTAAAATAATTTATTTTCTTTAATGCCCTGTACATCAAAAGGGAAGCAACATTCGACTATATTTTATTAAACAACCCACCTTTAATTTTCGCTAAACTATCGACTGGGACACCCTGTATAATTTGTACTCTTGTATAAACTTGGAAATTTGTATGACTTGTCTGACTGGAACAAATAAAATAACTGAATAATCACACGAGAAGAAAAACACAAGAGTATGCTTATTTCCTGCCAAACATTTCTAAAACAATGTACAAATCATACACAGTTCAGGAAATTTCTCGAAATTCGTGTTCTCGTTGAATGAATGCGCTTAACCATAATTAGTGCTGTGATACTACAGAGTGAGAGAGCGTGCGGTTAAGGGGTACATATAACATATCTGCCTTACACAACTTTAATTATAATATATGAACAACTTCTAACATACAAATGTCAAATATATTTTAATATAATTATTCGCAGAGTTTGTATTTTACTACTAGTATTTTGTTCATATCTCGGAAGTGGTGCGGTGAAAACTTAATTGGGATCTTAGGCGCGTTTCTAAAGACTAAAACAAAAAAAACCAAGGGGATGTTTGAGGGGGTTAAAATGACATGGCGGAAATGGTTGGCATTATACAAAAGAAACTGACAAAGGAAAATGATGAAAATAAAAGGAAAACTATGATTTACTACATGTCAGCATCAGAGCTATTATCAAATTTCAGATGGAGATCCTTTCCTTTTAGGTTTAGGTATATATCCTAGTCGTACACCAGTGTAGCGGGTTTTTTCTTCTTTTTCTTATCTACATTTACACCCGTTCTTTGTATAGGAGTTCGTATACACTAACACAGAGTCGCCATTTCATTTGTCGACTACAAAAAGAAACAATTTAGGGAACTCGGCGAGCTCTCTCTTTCTATCTACAATTATGCGATACGAAAGGTTCAGATGGAATCTTGAATGAATTAAATTTATATTATCATGTCAAGTCAAGGGCAAATTCCATTATGTGTTAGGAAGAGACGTGGGGCCGAAAGTTGTTTGTTTGTCAAAGAAACACACTTTTTTAATAAATTACCGCCTCGTTTGTTGGAGATTTTAATTTAAAAATTGCCAAGGTTTCAGCCAAGTCATCAATAAAATCCAGGGGGAAACAAAGAGAAGCATGTAGTATATTAGATTAATAGGTGATGATTTCATATAAACACCACAGTGCATTTCATGAATATATAATTCATATAATTGTTTATACAGAAAATCGTTAACCAAATTCATTGCAGGGGTCGATGATAATACAAAATAAACTATCTATAACTCAAATAATATAGAAAACCTCATTATAAACTAAGCCCAAAGGACGGACAGATTTTTCAATCATTTCAGTGACTAACAACAATTTTTTCAATGATTGAATAACCTTTCCAATCCAAAAAAATTTAAATACAAAAATAAGATATTTTAATGGAATATACAGTCTTGCTTTCTTAACCTTAAACTACGTCACCAGATGATTAATAATATCAAAGAAAAATCCTTAAAATTAACATATTGTCTATAAGGCCTTATTTTATGCTTAAATAAGTAATTTTTGGATGATACACTTGATATAGATACTTAACATTAAATTAATACTATAATATTCTTACTGTAAAATTATATAACTTAACGAACGTGGCAAATGCAATCAAAGAAATTTGCTACTTACGATACACACAAATGATAGAATTTTAATTGAAAATTTAATGTCGGTTCTGCTGTTAAATTGGTTGCACTTACCCCACTGCACACTAATACTTCAAAATCTAAAATTAATTATTGCTTATATCTACGTAGACATATGAGCCTCAAGTCCAGTTGTTCAAAAAAAAAACTTAGATATACACCTTCAAATTATTTACTCCTATAACCTTAGTTAGTTGTGAATTGAACCCAATTAATCTATAGTATATGCTAAAACTAAAAGAAAGCACGTAAGTTTCCTATGCCTAAAATGTAACACTAGAGGTTTGTAAATATGTTTATAGTAAATTAAAAAGTCAATTGTTCGAACTTTTATCAATATATAATCAACTAGGAAATGTATACATATATATTATAATAAATCATTAAAGTTTAATTTTTATAAATGCAAAAAACACCCATTTTACCAATATGTATATATAATACGCACTAAAACTCCAAAATTTACCCAAATTAAACCTAGGTTTCGGAGTGGCACGTAATTTTGCTCCTTGTCACCAAAACCTCAACCTAGGCTACTAAATCTAACACCAATCTACAAACTACGCTCATAAAAAATATTGTAAAACTCCGGATGAAAAAACAATTTAACCAGTAGCAACACACGGGGCAACCTTGCCGGAAAGGCAGCAAACCGGAATAGATACCCCGGCAAAACTCCAACCAACCCCATCACCGCAAACTCTTGAGGCTAAAGAAACCTAAAAAAACTAATAAAGAAACATTCTTGCATAATCAAGTTTTCTTACCATTCCATTTGTAACGTTGATCAAATTCTTGCATAAAGTTTCCTGACGTGCTTGAGGTGAGTTGCTGTTGGCGAAAATCTGACAAAGACTCTGGCAAGACTCCCCCATGGATGCGTCACTCCAACAAGTGTAGTTGTGGAAAGTGTAGATGAAGATAGAGGCGTCAGTTTGAGGGTTTTCAGTTTTGAAAAACCCACAAGAACAGCAAAATTCTAGGTAGAGGTATGAAACTATGTATTGCTTGAATATATTTACGCTTACGCTTAAAGGGTGATGTGATGTTTTCCACAGAAGGTAGCAATGGGGCAGTGATGTTGTTAGCAGATAATATATCTAGTCTGTTGGTGGTTTTCAGTGGTTGTTCGGGGTACTGACGAAGCTTTCGAATTTCGTGTCCTTGTCCTTGGGCATGCTCTGGTTGTGTATGTTCTTGTTGGCATTTGTGGCAGACGGGCGTCTTAAGCGCCCTGGGAAAGAACAAATTTAAAAAGAAACAACCTCCAAATATTTCTCACTGTCAAAAAAACATTATTAGTTGAACGTTAATTTTATTTATTAATTTGGATGTTGTGATTTTATTTTTAAAGTAGTATTCACGAAATTGTAAAAAATCATTATACTTGTGTATATATGGCGAACTATACATGAGTTACCTACGAAAATTCCGGAAGTTTTGCAGCTTTGGGCATTTGCAGATGGAGATGTTCCTAAAAAGATACTAATTCTGCGATCTTTTAACTTTGTCACTAGATCATTGGCAAGATGGCACTAAAATTAGGTTTTTTGAAATTATATTTATCACTTTCAGTGTATCGTGCTACGAAATTAGTTTTTATGAAAAAGGACGAAAATTAGATTCTGTAGAAATTACTTTTCACGCACATTTTTTATTAAAAATGCATGTTGACTGCTACGCCAATAATTTTTTTTGGTAATAACTTCTAAACTAATTGAATGAGAAGAACCAATTCTTGGTAGTTGCTAATGAATACCTAAAACCTTTAATTTGTGAAAATTTTGTTGAAATCAAACTTTAAGAAGATGGTTTTTTAAAGTAAGTAAAGTGTTTAACCTTCTGGAACTTTTTTGTCCTTAAAATTTTAATTAAAAAAAAATTGCATTTAATAGGCAATTTAATTTGGAAACTTTTTCATCTCTTGGAAAATTTTGATTAACCGCACCGTGAAGCTTTAAAAAATTAAAAACTAATAGCATGTTTTTACTAAGTTCCAAAAAAACGGCATCAAATATGCTGAGATTTTAAAAGTTATTGACGGAAGATGGAGCTCCAACACATTATGCACGTCCTGTGCGACATTAGCATATTGACCTATCCTCAACGATGGATTGGTAGAGGCCCTAACCACGACGCTCCTGTAGCTCTTCTTTGCATTGAAAACCGAATTTTTTTAAAATATAAACTGCCTCTCGAACTTCGTTGGTGTGTTGAACGATTCTCCTTCTAAGCTCTTGAAGTGAAGGAATAGGTGTTGCATACACTTTTGATTTTAAATATCCCCGAGAACAGAATTCAATTGCGTTTTGGTAAGGAGAACGAGGAGGCCATGCAACAGAAGCGTCAGGGCCTCTACCAATTCATAGTTGAGGATAGGTGACAGATAGCTAATGTCGCATAGGACGTGCATAATGTGCTGGAGGTCCGTCCTCCGTCAATAACTTTTAAATCTCAGCATTCTTGTGCTGTTTTTTTGAAACTTAGCAAAAACATGCTGTTAGTTTTTAATTTTTTAAAGCTTAACGGTGCGTTTAATCAAAACTTTATAAGAGATCAAAAAGTTTTTAAATTAAATTGCCTATTAAATTAAATTTTTTTTATAATTTTAAGGACAAAAAAGTTCCAGTAGGTTAAACATTTTACTTACTTTAAAAAACCTTCTACTTAAAGTTTGATTTCAACAAAATTCTCACAAATTAAAGGTCTTTAGTATTCATTAGGAACTACTAAGAATTGGTTCTTCTCATTCAATTAGTCTAGAAGTTATTAGCTAAAATTATTTTTTTTTATTAAACTTCAAGCGTCTACATATAACTTTTTAGTTATGCATTTTAGTATAACTACTTTTTGCGTCATACGTCTCAATTTTAGGCCTAGTATTTACAGGTAAAGCATTGCGACTCACTTCAAGAAGTCAATAAGGAACCTGCGCCCTAAGCGCGAATATCGTCATGTTTTCTGCTTTAAAGTGCACATTTTTTCATGCATGTATTACGACTTTATGTAATAAGAAAGATAATATAAAAATATCGGATAGTTTAAATTTCCGAAAACAAGAAATTTAAGGACCTAACCCGAACGAAATTATTACTTATAATAAAAACTTACCAAAGTGGGACAGGGACACATATTATCATCAACAAAGTTAAAACTTTGAGGTTGAGGAAGTCCATACTGACTTCTGTCGCACCTCCCACAAACCACCAATTAACTAAAATTCAATATGTGCAATTGTCGCTTTATATATGCCACCAGCTATCACTTTGATGACAAAGAGCAATCATTGTTTATTAATGATTCAATTCCAGGACATAACATTTTCCAAGCGATAACATTCAGGTACAAGAGAAAAAATGCCAATTTATCTACTGTATAAAAAATAAAACTCAGTGAATCAACATTCCCGATTGTCGTGTCACGTAGACACAAATTTCTCGCGCTTGTACATTTTTGCAGATTAATTTAATTGCTTCATGGAAAAGTTCAGGAAAATATCTGGTCGGTTTGTGTTTATTCAAAACCAAAACCACCATGTTCCATAAATATTTTATTCGAAGTAGATACAATAAATATGTAAATCTAAGAGAGGTGTACGTTCCAAAGAAAAAATCATTTTTGCCCGAATTACTGAACCTATTGTGATTCAAATCTGTAGATTATAGGAAATGTGGAATTTGAATACAGCGCGTCGGGCACAAGAAACTTGGAATATAAATAATTCCTCAGACATAATCTGTTTATTGTCATGAAAAATCTTGAAATACTAAAAATGTTTTGCCCTCGCGAACACGCACGCACTATAAATGTGTTTTGCAAACTCCACTTTGTACATATTTATAACACATTTATCTGTTTCGTTGTGTTTGTATCGTAAAAATCGGATTGCAGCCAGTTTAAGTCGGAAGAGTTTTCGAGGTTACCACCAAATGTTTAGGTGTAATATCTTCTATTTGCAAAATTAAGTTTTAATATTCTTATTCCACTACGCAGTGCTTAATTCCAAAATTCAAAACTCTATAAGAAGCTGCCACTACCTACATACTTTCAAGATATTTGCTCCCAAAGATAGACATTTCTAATGATGAAGTTATTTGTCGACTTGAAGCATAAAAATGTAGTACAACCCTTGCTCCTGGGGAAAATACATTTCTTGAAACATTATTACAACAAACACCTTTCATTCCTTTGTCGGCTAACACAATAAACTGTTTGTTCCTGGAACATACTCGTATACTCAAGCTAGTCTTTAAAAGTTACTTTAAGCATTTTGAAACCTTGACTTTTATTTTAATATAAAATAAGAGACGTTCAGACAACAACAAAGGCTGGATGTTAGAAGATATGTACCTACTTTGTGGAACATCAGCACACAGCACATTCTTTCATTAAAATATTTTTATGGCAATATAAATTACACGATGAAAATAGAATTTTTGACATAATAAAATGCGTATTCCGTAATAAATTCAAATAAAGAAGTATAAAATCACAAAGTAAATTCACATAAAAATTCAAGATTGGTTAAAGACGAAGGTCTGGGTGAGACCGCGGCGGCTGAGGCTGATGCGGGAAAATGGAGGACCATCTTTGCAGAATAGTATTAAGTCGTCAGAGGAATAAAATTGTGAGAATGTCATGAACCAGACATCTATCTGCATTCTACGAATTCCACTGCCAGCTCAGATTATCTTTGTTTTATGGGCACAGAAAGGGGGCGAAAAAGGTATCAAGATCTTAAATTTCTAATAAATATCCACAGGTTTTTCCCTTGGAGTCTCTTGGATGATGTGCAAGCAAAACTATACGAGATACCTTTGGCACATCAGAGTTTTCTCTGGGAATTTGTTTATTGCGAGACGATTTTTTACCACCACAAATCCCCGTCATAAAACTATCAAATCCGTTTGGAGCAATTAAGGAATAAAATCCGCTACTTCCCGAAGTTTTTATTGCTATAAAGTCATTAAAATCGCTGTGTGCTGGAGCTCCAATTAAATAATTGTACATGCCTAGATCAGGATGGAAAACCGAAAAAAGTTTGTGGTAATTAACATGTCCCAGCCCCTGTCGCTCTCTCTATAGTCTAGCAAAAACAGCATACATGAATATGCAATCCTGGTAAACGCAAAACTCAAATATTGTATAATTGTGTTACTTCATTTGGTACAGCAAATTAGACAGCAACTAGTTTCGCTTAATTAGCATTGTTTATTAACGATAAATATATGCAAATGAATACAAACAAAATGTATAAATGGAAAAATAAGGGGGGGGGGGGGTTGGTGAATTTATCGCCAGGCCATTTATCTACCCACGTAGACACCTGCGTATTTTGCTGTCGTTAAGGGTTGTCCAAACAATGCAAATGAATGGTCCAAGGGGCATAAAATCATCGTTAGTGAGAGGAGACGGACTAATAGAGGCCGCATGCAGCTCTAACATCGTTAACCTCTCAATTAGATCGGTTAATGACCAGTGCTCTAGGACTTACAGACCAGTTTCTATATAGACTTATTGAGGAGAAATTCACATTTTCATTGAAATATTAAAGAGAAAATTACTTTTCTAATGTCGTTAGCTCTGCATTGATGGCAGTTTAAATCTTTGCAGAATGGTTGAAACAAAAAGAAACTTGACATAAGCGGAAGCAAATTTCAAATGGGGGTTTTTTTTTGAGTATTTATACTGTATTCAGGTTGTGTGCTTTTAAGTGTGACTTGTAGGAAAATATTAGTTTAAGCTATGAAACCACTTTACCTTTCACAATTTTAAGTGCGTTGGGAATCGGAAATATTTATTTTTCTATTATGAGGACTAAACTTGATGCGGCGTCGAGGGATAACTGAAACAGCTTTTAAAGCTTATATATCAGTGTAAAGCCTTAAATCTCTGTCACTTTAAAATTCATTTTTTGGAAATAGTTTAAGCTGGATTAAAAAATATACTGTTTTAAACTCAGTTTGCTTGTTGGACATTTTTTACAAATACACTATTTAATTATTGTTCTTTTTGTAAAATGGTTATTTTTAATATAAAATTTCTACTACTGTTTCGACATCGTCATCCACAAAACTTTTAATTTAACTCGCATAATTTCCTTGCGAAATTTCCAGAACCTACATTTGTAATTTTGCATATTTACATTTCCTAATAATTCACTCACAACTACACCAAGGCGCCTTTGTTATACATAAAACACGTGTTGTTGCACACAACACACCAAATTGCATGCCCAAAAAACAAATATTGTGCATTTTATAAAACGGCTGCAGATTACGTGGCTCGTAGTGCTTTGCCAAACAAGCGCACAAAATTTTGCATGAAATTAATATTCCACTGTTAAATACGAGTAGAACATACGCGAGTACACTCACCGTATGTTATGCATAGAAAAATCAAAAACCAGATTCTGGGGGCTGAAACAAACAGGAAATAGTTTTAAAGCAGCTTGGTATAAACGAGTGATGCACCACCAAGATTAACTAATAACATTATCTGGGGGCTTTTTGCGTGATCTACTTCCAAATCCTGCTGCCTGGTTTTTAGCGTGTACCTTTAAATTATGTAGATAAACAGGAAGTTGGTCCAGGGTAAGTTAGTACTGGCATTTTCAGGGGGTGAGTTATGCATAATCGAGAGATAATTCATTTATCTTAGCGGGTTGGACCATTTCTCGCCATTTGTCAACCTCGGAACAGCCAGAAGCGACAGTTTTGCTGGCCAACGGTTAACTTATTAGGGAAATTACTACCACTCTCAAATACATTTTATGTCTCGTCTTATGGATTACGCCTACGTGGCTTTATCTATTTGAATTCACGCGAAATTAACTGGGTTTTCAACGGACCTTATCCCAGACTCATCTATTCTAATTTCATTAACAAACTCACCACGCCATTTTACTTGCAAACCAAGGAAATTGCGGCAGGAAAAATCCGTTTGACTTCCAGATGCACAACTCGCCTCTGCTGCAATAATATCTAAATATTATGCGTGTATTGGTGTGTAAAGAAAAATGTTGTATACTATATAAATGTAGTGACTGACTTTTGCTACTACTGCATAGAAAAAATGAAAGGTCAGTTATTTATGTTATTTCAATTTCAATGCGAAAGAACGTGGAATATTTTACGAATAAAGTTTCAAACGCCTTTTCACAAAACTACAGTAGTAGAATTTTTCATCATCATAAACCAATGTTGAAAGAATTACGTCGTGTATACGAAACGATTTTCTTATTAAATGCAGGCAGGGAGGATTTTTAATATGCTTTTATTTAATGTGACTTCTCCGGAACAGGTAATAACTGGTGTGTCGATTTAGGTAGAATCCGGTTAGGAAATTAATTATTTTTAAATTGCTTTAAACGAATCATTTTTATTTGCGGCATCCTGCGACTTTATATTCTGCATTTAAATTCTTTCTTTAGTAACAACAATAAAAAACATGTGTAATAGCTAAGATATATTAGAATGTAAAAAAATTCCTTATGAATAAAACAATATTAGTAATTTAATACCATAATTTATAATAATTATTAATATTTGGTTTGTGGAAAAACATTCTAAAATAAAATATTTCAAAACCTCATCAAACGACACAATAATACTCAAACAATATAACCAGCATATATAAAAAATTAAGTGACATTTTTATACTTGGGAAATAATTTTAAAACAATAAAACTAAATGCAAGAAATCCCGTCGAATGCCTTTCAACTTCACAGTCCCATGGATAAACTTCGAGCACACTGTTAATTATTGCAGGATTGCATATACACACAGAGCCATGATGTTGGCTTGGCGTCTAGGCGAAATAATTGAGATTCCCTTCTGGATGAAATGTGAACCTCATTGTGTACGGTGACCAGCACATAAGCAAGCCATAAACGCGCGGATTAATATTGGAGAGAACAACTACGAACAAATGTCCTGTGACAGGGAAACCGCGGCAGTGGCCTTGGTTTCAGTTGATCCTGCAGTTGTTAGTCCTGCAGCATGTATAGTGGACCGTTCGAAGGACACGTACAACACACACACAGCGAAGCACAAGCTGGGTATTTTGCCATGCGTATAATTGCTTTGGGAAATATTGTTAGCTGTTGCTGCTGGTGGTTGTTAAAGCATTTTATGCAATTTCCAACCGACGTTCACGGTTTAAGGACGAGTAAGCGAAATCAACTTGGTCAATATTATCTAAGTATTTACACTGACTGTGTGTTAATTAATTCGTGCGAATCACCGTGTCAGGGGTTATTAATAATTTTCAGTAAATATTTGTTGATGGATTATTAAAGGTATAAAAGAGAAAAGTCAATGGACTGGACACGTAAACATTTTGTTGTGGGTGGAAATTAGTTTGAAATAATTATTTAACCAAATTTTCATAAAACTCAATCTACGGCGTGGTGAAATTTTAACAAATTTTTATATTATTTATACGAAGATGAGAGCGTTTTATTAGAGTTGATGTAAATAACTTATGAGTCCTGGCCATAGGGACCCATGATAAATGTGGCGAAAGATCAAGAGATGTCTGTTAGTAATTCATAATTCGATTAAACTGTCCCTAACAGCCCGTTCCAGCCTTTATTCGGTAGTTGTGTGATTTATTCATTTCCAACCAAAGAAGTTTTTAATAAATAAATACCTCGTGACGGTTGTGTGATTATAAGAAATAACGCTTTTTAGAAATTCAAACATTTCTGCATTGCAGCGCCGTTTGCAAAAGTTTACAGTTAAATTCCAACTTTATGCATGACTGCCGGCTATCAGACATAATATTTTCTTGAAGTAGCTCACATGTATGGCAATATCAAAACTTCAAACATTATTTATTGCTCGTATCATTACTGTAATACCATGTGGGGAAAATAAACACAATATACTTGTGTATTTAAGTCGCAAATGAAAATCGGTTCAGACAATTTCTACACATATAAGTTAAGATATATCGTGGTCTCAATTATTCTCCGTAAAAATGAAATTACTTCAGCGAAAATCACCAATTAGGGACGAAGCAAATACGGAATGTGTATGCCAAATTACATTAGTTCCGATTTTTGTTCCTATAATAGTTATTTATGTATTAAGGGCCTAAAGAGGCTTTTATGCCGCGAAGCCTTATTTCAAACCCGAGGCGTGGCCGAGGGCTAGGAAAAGGTTGTAGGGCCATAAAAGCAAGTTACGCCAGAAATACATACACTATTTTATGCATAGATTAAGTATAAATATCTCAAATAATTAAATAATTAAATATGTCTCAAGCCGCTTGAAGTACGTTACTATAGTGAAAGCAGTAAACAAGGGTATCCATTTAAACTTTTTTTTGTTTACTTCAGTTGTGTCAGAAGTCAGAATCTTTGATGGATTTTTCATAGACCAAGAAAATGTGATGGCTTGCGAAGCCGAAACGAGCTGGCTGAAACAGCAAGAAGTAGTGATGGTTTGATACTAGAAAAATCAGAATTTATTTACAAAAAACTTATTGTTAGTAGTTTGACTTTTAATTGACGTTTTATTATAGCCCATGAGCATAAAGAGGTCCATGGGCTATAAAAAGTCGTTTATGACACAGAAATTCGTGTATAATTGTCAATTTATAATATATCTGTGCATAAAAATATTTATTACAGGAAAACTTTTATTTTCGTAAAGTTTTTTCCTACTCTTGATTAGCTTTATATGCCATTAATTTTTCTAGCTTTAAATAATGATTTCCATTAAAGTTTGACACAAAATCCAATTAAAACTTTTGGCGAAAAACGCAGAATTTATAACTCAATACTCACATTGATGTTTATATATCAGAAAAATATTTGCTTTGCAGCTTTTTATGTCCATCGAAATGAAATTCCCATAAAATTGTTGTGTAGCTTTCCACAAGGCATACAATAAAAAAATTAAATAGCCAAACGTCAACCCACAATAAATTTATTTATCTTTTTTCCCACGTGTGTGAACAGATAAATGGATAATTGTTTTTAATCTAACGAAAGAATCGTGTTGTCTACGAAAACAAAAAAAAATAGAAATCATCAGAGATTTACTAGATAGGGGTAGCGAACATAATTCACCTTTTTGCAGGAGTGTCACCCTACGAAAAAAAAAGAGTTAATACGAGTCAAATAGAAATTAAAGTGCGGAACCAGGGTAAATAGGGGACGATTAAGCACATCACTGAAACGATTTCACTGTGGGAAATTCTATTTTTGCCTCGATAAGTTTTTAGGCGACACAGCCTGATGCCCGGACCGCCAACTGTTTATGCACAAGGACAAAAAAGCACCGTTAGTTTGTTTAGTTTTTCTACATTAATTTTCCCAGTCATTTAACCAAACAACTAAACAAAATTCTATGCGTATGTATCGTATAAAACTTTGAGAACTTTTGCGAGAGAAAATAAAAACAACCTGATGATTAAAATCGATTTTGTTTTATATAACCACAGAAATTGCTTCCTGGATGGTGAACAGTTTTGGGAAGTACCCTGATAGCAACTTATTTAATTAGACTCTCGACTAGATATTGATTATATGGTTGTGTAAGTCAACATAGGTTAATTAAACCGACTTCTACTTACTCACATCCAGTTTATACCATCAGGCAGGCCTTTCAGATTAAGTGTATTATCCATAAGTACACACTCACACTACCTTTCCTACAATGTTTACCTAAAACTTACATACCATTTAAGTGAATTTCATATGCTACAAATCCAAAATCAAACAAAAACTTTATAATAACAGCTAGTATCTGTATACAAGTTTGCTTAGAACCAACAATGTAACAGACTATATATAACATTTAAAGTGACTTGGAAAGACACACTTCTTGTAAAGTTGTTTAATAAATTGGATCACACCGCGTGTGTTTTTTTGGGTTGTAAAATGTAGTCAGGAAGAGCAACCATAATGCATTGTAAACGAGGGTACATTGTAATTCACGTCAAGCCCAAATAAAACCAATACAAATTAGGAGAAGTGGAGCAGAGCCAAATCCAGTGCACACCTACTTTAACCAATCAATCTATAACTCAATTTAAGGCACCGTTTTTATCGATTTTCCATCCACATTACTTCTTACTTGCAAAAGACGACGGGCGGTAAATCAATTAGACGTATTGCAATTACTCAGGGAATCACAAAATAGGAATGTAAATTTTTGTACGAATGGTTGCTGGTTTTGTATGGGGAATTACAAAGAGGAAATGTGACTTTTGAAACTCTTTTTAATTTTTGACATATCAAAATAAAATCATCTTCTAGATTCACAAAAATTTGCTTTAGTGTGAAATTCATATAAAACAAATCTAAAATTTCTACAATAATTCTTACAAGAAAATGACCCGTATTCCTATATCCCAATAATATAAATTAGATTGTCTCTGTCCTCTTGCTCTCTGTATCATAATTAGTCTAGCCACTAAAATTTCAAACATTTATATGCATAATTATAACCCCTGGTTCAGCAACATCCATTACATTTTCTATTTACAAATAATTATATAAACCAGTATTGCCTAGGCAGCAATTTACCCCATGGAATAATTGAAATAAAACGTAGGTACTATTAGAACGATAAAACCACATAATGAAATGGACCAGTATTATACAATTTTATTGTTCAAAGCCCGTATAAAAGCCACGTATAAACTTTATTACTTCATTCGGAAATAAACAAAAAAATGGTAAATAAAACAAAGCATCATGAATGGGAAAAAGGTTAAAATGTTCATGTTAGTTTAAATGGCAAAAAGGAGACAACATCAAAGAAAACAGGAAAAGTATGGATTAAAATATTTAAACTTTCAAGTTCACGTTACGCAAGTTACCTATTTTCTTTATTTCTATTAAACTGTACCAAACTTAAAAAAATTGTTCTTAAAATTTAGTGCCAAGTTTTTGCACCCTCAAAAAACACGTGTTTTGAAAAGTGAACTGTGGAACTCGAAAAAAAATGCAAAACAATCCTATTAACATTTCAGGATTTTTTCAATATAGTACGATTATTGAGCTTTGATTTAAATGTATTTTGACACAAATCCAACCAGCGGTTTCAAAACTGTGATTCTTTAAAACAGTTACTAGAAAATTTTATTATTTTTAAAGATGCAACTTTGAAGCACCGATAAATGCCTAAAATCACCAAATAAAAACTTGTGTAACTTTTTTTGTAAAGAACCAACATCCAGCTTAGCAATAAAGTAAATTTCATCAAAATCCGACTACTAGATCCAACGTTTTGAAAATAATAATTCTTTGTTCCTACAATTTTCCCATCCCGCTGGGTTAAAGTGCCACAGTTTTGGAACCGCCGAGCGGATTTTTACGAAATTTACGTTTTTATATAACTAAATGTTGGCATTATAACAGAAAAAACCATCAATATTATGGAAGTTAATTTAGATAACTTTTGCGCGTATGGAAAAAAGACAATCAAATTTACTTTTTTCCGAACATTTAGTTGTTAGGGCTCGTACTTCTACAACCACTAATTATGTGAAAACTCTGCTACTTTAAACTTTTCTGACGCAAAATCAATTTTCTCAACGACATGGTACTTTTCCATGACTTCTTCCCTAAGCCAAGTTTCCTTGCATAAGCTCATCTAAATGTTTGTAATCTACCTATATGACGAGATATACTTTAGTTCCGGTAAACTTGTCTAAGCCTTACAAGCCCTATTTAACATTCAATATTGGCTGTAACGCTTAAAACATGCACAGTCTACCATCTTGTAAACAAGCTTACATTATTATTTATTACACAAACAAAGACATTAGATTTCTAAGATATCTTAGACTTCGGTCTTCTATTGCACAAACATTTGCTTTGGAACTTACCGCACAAACAAAACATTAATTCAAACTATAACTAAAACCAAAAGTGATTTTTCGTTTAAGGTTCTACGAAAAATCAACGTTTTTTTTGTCTAAATCTAATCTTAAAGCTGTATGTGAAGTTAAAAACGAACCCCAGATCGGTAAAAAATAAATCACACTCCAGTGCGCCAGACACCTGGTTCGGGTTTCATCTGTCCTTTTCAGTTTTTTGTTCCTGAAGTGAAGAGCCGGGTTTTTACAACCAACCAATCTGTTTTTATCCGACGACAACTTTTATATTGCACATACTGACTAAATTGACTTCACTAGTAAAGTTAGTTTCCATCATTAGAGATGTGGAAAATATTTATCGTTTATATATAAACTAGGATTTTATTTGAAAACTTCTTCGAAACTTTAAATCGATGAATGAATTTGTGTTTTCCGTAAACAATTTTATATCTAAACTCACAGAAAAATTATATGAAAAATCAACACTTTATCAAATAATTTTATTACTCCACGGTGTAAACTTGCAGGACAAAGTAAATAACATAGTGTATATTGTATAGGTGGGTTGGCTGAGCAACAAACCAACAAAAAAATCTTATATACATTACTAGAAGGTCAGGAAATACAATGGTAGCAGGAAATGCGGTACTTTAGCGGTCCAGGAATTCACTTCGTTCTTTCCTGCTTTGGTTAAGTCACTTCCATTTGGGGAAAAACTATTTTGTTCGTTTTCTGCTTGGAGTAGCAGGCATCCTGACTTTGATAAACATTTCTAAACACTCACAAAGGTAAATATGTGTTGAGTATAGACCTCTGGTTAAAATTACTATTTACTATTCCACGTCTGACAAAGGATAACGTTTAATTTAAAACGCCTCGCCTAGCAAATCTTTCAGGAATTTACACCGTTGTATAGCGAGTGCTGAAACAAAAGTTCTTAAATACTTAATTTAGTTTCGGAACAATCTTGCAAACTGATGCATTTAAAACAAGAAAAAATAATATCTTCTTATAAAAATATCTACTGCGTCATCTCGTTTAATGAACCATTCCCGTGAGAGTAAAAATAATCGGCAGTTTATGGTGCCTGATCTATCCGCTATTATACCGTGGGATTTTTTTAACCTGAAACTTTCAAATATCTCGAGTAATAAGCACTCTAGGAAAAAATGTCCATAATCAAAAATTTAATCATTCCGTGGAGGAAAAACATTAGTGCTAAAATGAGTCCCACTTCTCCCCTCCTTTTAGGTGAGGCGGGGCAACTTTGAAATTATAAATGGGAACCCCTATTTTTTATTGCAGATTCGGATTTTACGGCTAAAAATATGTTTCAGTCAAACATTTTTTTTTGATTTATAATAGATGGCGCTGTAATTTTTTATTGCATACGTATTGCAGAATTCTCCGCCCCACCTACAAGGAGGGCAGGAGGGGGACTAATTTTCGCACTATTGTATTTGCTCTGCGGAATGATAAAATTTTATTATGGACATTTTTTTCGTAGTCGAGATATTTGAAAGTTTCAGGGTAAAAAAATTACCTGGTATACGTATTGAGAATTTTTGAAAATTTCTTTTAGGAATTAAAACAATAAATTTATACTAGTTATAAAATTGAAATTATTTCGACATTTACGAATATTTTCCAATTTTCCACGTGTTAATATTATGAGCCTGTCTAATATTTCACTTTTATATGGTGGTTCCTTTTAGCTTGGGAAAACCGCAAATGTTTCAGTAAATCTTGACCATACCCCGTGGGAGGCAGCAGTGGGTCAGTGTGACAGGAATAACCCAATCTGGGGGCCTCACTTGATGCTATTATTCACAGGACACGTGAGGTTAAGACCCGCCCTTGTCCCTGAAGTAGCTCGACAAGAGAAATCTCACGCGTCGAAAATACCGCTAGAGAAAAGAATGATTGTATGGATATAAAAAGAAAACTCTTAAACGGAATGTACAAACACCCACAGACAAAACAGGGTGAGGTTAATGCGTGCAATTTATATTGTCCTTGCACAGGACAAAACAGGACGACACCAGGTGCAACCTATCAATGGGAAATAAATGGAAAGTTTTATGCTAAAACGAGGATGTGGTTTTTATTGCCACAGAAATAAATGTTTTGGGTAAGCGTCCCAAATTTCATCTATTTTTAAAGTGGAAAATATATGAGGGGACAAACAAACATTTCCCCTGTAAGCTCGAACATGGAAAAACACTATCGATGTACTAAATAAATTCTGACCTACGTTTTTCCAGTAGCGTGTGGGGGATTCCCCGAAGACAATCACCAATAGTTACCTATATCCATTTCAATCAATTTATTATAAATTACCTACAAAACAAAGTTTTACGGCTTGAGTTCTGACATCAGGAGAAACAAACTTAGTACCTGTTAAGAAATAATTTAAATGGAAAATTATACATGTGTACCCAACTATGTACAAAAGTTATATGCATTTTAATTCAAATGCAACATCGGGTTTGTATAATGGTTCAAGTGTAAGTACAAGCACTTTCCAAGTTTATCTTTGTAGTTTAAAACACTCGCATTTTATTCCTGAATAAATACATGGGAAGCTAAATTACTTCCACGAATAAATCAAAGAAAAAGCAATTTGTGCAAAAGAAAAACAAATGTTTATTTGACCGTTAATTTCGGGCACATAGGTAATATTTTTATATTTCTGTTTCCCGGCCAGAGCCAAAGAAATGGAAAAACGTGAATATCTCCACCCAACAATTGAATTTAATATTATATTACTACAAAGGATACAGTTCCTTTATTGCCCATCAACCGTAGTTTATCGTTCACTTTCAACGGTTCCAGTTTGATTTTATTATTCTATATAGTATATATGTTTTATATTATTTGAGTTTATTTTGATTTAATTTGACTGGTTTAAATTCGATTCAATCAGTCTTGCCGAACGTTTTCGATTTCTGCTGAATGTATTGCCAATCTAGCAACAAATTTAGTTGGGAGAAAGTCCTTCAGAGAGATGGCACTTGAGTTGTATTTGTTCCTGAAAATTCGGGCGGAAGATAAATATGCGGATTTCACATCGAAGACAAAAATACGATGTGTTTTATGAAATATTTTGTAAATTTGGTATAAAATTATTATGTAAATTTTGAATAAGTTTCACAAAAAGTTGAACTAGTAGTAGTACATGGCTGGTATTATTGTCACTTATATTATCCATTTGATATTTGTTATTGAGTTTAGAATATTTTTAAATTTCCCACTGTAAATAGCAGCAAGATTTTGTGACACTATAAATTATACATAGAGCACTAAATTTCCAAGACTCCTTACTAAATCTGACATATATTTTATGTATTCCGATGCTTCTACACGCCTCTGTCAAATACAGATTTGCAATAAAATAGTGTTTCCAAATCCACACAGATTATATCGAAATAACCAGTTTTACAAAATCGCATTGTTGGCATAACGATAACGCAGCAATCCGTTATTAGAAATGGCAAAACGATTGCGTTTGCATCTATCTGCTCGAGTAGGTGTACACAATTCTCGACTGGCTTTAAAAAGTAATAGCAATTTTCTCCAAACTATCCCAGATCTTAATGGTCGTTTTGGGTATAGAACAATCGGTCTGTGTGCAGTGTGATTTACTGTATGTATTTTACTTAGAAAACTGGTCGGAAGTGCAAAAACAATACAAGTCGTTTACGTGATATAAACACAGCTCACTTACGTTTTAGATCACGCGCTTCTATCTCCTACTTGTTATGCATTGAAGTGTTCGACTGTGAAACACAGTATTTTGTTTTCCAACTATTTGGGAATTTATGATCCACCACCACTGAATTATGAATTGCGTGTGGGACTGTTTTGTTTATAATATACTGTTCTGGCTTCATTATACAAGGCTGATGGATGCAACAATCATGGAAATTGCTTGTCAAACACATACTTTTTAATCCAGTCAGCACCAATGATGTGACAATATTCTCGATTTGCTTGGATGCACCGGAGGGTAATCGATGCATCATCATTTATTTAAGTGATGCAAAAAGCAGTCTGTGATTTTAAAAACATCCTACGAATTAGGTCATAGTGAGCGACCCAAAAATATTAATTCGAGTAAACTATGAAAAGCTGGTCCTTGAACTATAACCGTACTTTTATCAAAGCTCGACAAATTTCTAGTTTTAGTAAAGTTGTGTCAATCCTTTCAAAGCTCATTCGATTTTTTGAGCCATCATATTTATAATGTGCCACGAATTTTTAGGGTGATTTAAATTGTAACAATGTTTTGAATTGAGTTGCCTCTAGTTAATTTAAACGCCGAGTTTGACTCACCCCGAGGTGGTTTTTTTCACGAATTTTTGTGGTTTAAACATGCCCTTGCCTAAACACCATTATAAAACATTTTAGTAAAAACCTATTCTGTAATTTTATTTTATTGTTGGTGAAAACGGCGTTGTCTTTATGTCTGCATTTCTGGCATTATCCCCAATATAAATAGATTCTTAAAGTAGCTGAATTTGGACGGAGCAGTAGTTTTTGTTGCGGTTTTAGATAAACATTCCTATGGATTCACTCCGATGGCAACTAGAGGATTTGCTATTTCGAGTTTCGTGAATAGATAGCGCGTTTTCTTGTTTCTTTATAGTTGCTCTTGAGATGCTAAAAGCTGATAGGTTTTATAAAATGTCTAGCTTCTTTACAAACTTAATATGTTCTGTGAGCTTTTAGTTTTTCTTATCGCGGGCTATAAATACTTCAAAAAAAAGTTTGGTTTTAATTTTTTTCCACGCTGATCTGCTGATGTTTTAGGGTATTGACTAAAGTCTAAAGGAGTAAACACCAAACACTAATTTACAAAATTTCATCTAGGCGGAGAGAAATATAAATTACCCAACTGTTGTACGAAAGCAAAGTAAGTATACGAACCGAAATTAGAAAATGGTAATTAAAACTCGAAAAGTTATAAGAATCTTTGTCTTAATTACATCAGTGTAAATTTATAAGAACAAAATGAAGTTTTTGGGTACATATCTTTATTAAGAACTCATCTAAGCTGAAGCTTTTAAAAATTACATTAAGAGATTATTTACATTGTGCACAAGAGTGCGATGCTGCTTTACTGGGAAGTTTAATTTTACGCCCACTTTTAATTTGAGCCATCCAAGTAATTTATTAGCAATAGAAAGTAAAATTAAATTTAAATATAAGAAAATGTAAATTATGGGCTGGTCGCTGTCATGACGCGTTTCAAGTTTCCCGGAAAACAACCTAAAAAAAAATGCAAAACAATATTGTGTGTTAGTGTGTGTGCGCGCGCGGTAAGTGCTCAATTTTCTTGTCTACCAAACAAAAACTCGACAAAATTCCATTAATCAAAATTTGATTAACTAACCCCCTTAATAAAGTGTCATTCCCATCAAGTCCTTTCTATAGCCTTCATAATTTATCTTACTCTTTTTATTTTGCTTTTTTTAACCTCGCCTGATGGAATAAAATTAGAATTTAATTTGTTCTATTTCTCCTGGAAAATACTTCAATTAACTTTAATTTTGCTCATAATTCGAAGCATTAATAACAAAAATTTCATCTCTTATTCCAGTTACTTTCTTAGACTTAATTTTAATAATAATTATACGCTTCGCACTTGTGCGAGTACACTAATATAAATTTCAAAATTATTAAACTACTAGTCCTTATATGACAACAAACACACAAAAAAATTATTGCTTTCTTCTATATGTTTACCATCATCTCGTATAAAATCCAGTGAAGGCAACAAAAAAGCAATTAGAGCAGTTTATTAGGGTGCATTGTTGGTTTTTGGGGCAGTAAAACTTTTTTCTGGTGCATCCATAGGGACACACACACACACACATCGTACCCTAATGGTTATTTATTCTGTAGTGTGATGATAAATGGTTACGGTAATCCCAGCATAAGCTAGTGGAAGCTTGATCCTCTGTCAGACTCCTACTTGACAGCAGACCGGCGTGGAGCATTAGTCCTTGACGGTATTTCTGCCATTTATCAACAGAAGCGCGCCACTGGCCAGCATGTCATACACCAGGTCACCAATTCACCGTCATACACTCCTGATGATGGCTCTGCTAATGATTGGATTTTTTTAGTGACTGGTTGCTTAGATCTGAAGAAAAGCCGGTTGGTTTCCGGTTTTGTTTTTACTACTGATTTAAAGAGGACATATTTCGTAATTTATGTTTTGTAAGGAGTGTAAGTATAAAAAACAACAATTATTTTTTTGAATTATAACTAAATTTGATCTAATGACTTGCATCAATTTACTAACCTAAATAAAACAAACAAAATATCTAGAAACTATCTATAACAACATAGGTAAACTTTATGTTGCATTTTGGTGAAGGCGCCGGTGATAAAAATGAGCTTTTTCTTTGCGAGGTTTTTAATACCTGACTACTTTCAACTTTCATGATAATTTAAAATTAAAACAATACAGTCTCAAATCCGTTCTTATTAAAAATCTGTGCATATTAAGGATAACGAGAAAAATATGATCAAAAATAAGACAGTTTCTACCAGCTTTAATACCATGAAATTTTAAACTTTTACTGAAGGAGTTGATAATAATATTCAGGCTGTTGTTTGTGGAGACCACAGAAATTCACCGTGTGCCAGGTGAGAAATATTTAAATCCTCTTCTCCCTTTTTCGTGTCTCAACCAAAATGAACTAAATTCACGTCATCATCGTAAAAAATCACTTGTGACTATAACATGTATCAAAGTGATTTTTCTTGCGAATTACCAACAGATATTTGGCTCGAAACGCAACTCATAAAACGTAGCAGGTGCAATTAATATCTAAACCCAAAACCATTTAACGGTTATTGGAAAACTACAACACTAAACAGAGTGAAGGGGGTTTCCACTTTCCCCAACGGAAAAAAATGTTAATGCACCCATAAGCAATTCAAAAGTATTTTACTATAAGAAAATTGTTTCTTTCTGGTTACATTTGGTAGTTTTGGTAAAGTCCCAATTTTCTGTGCTGGGGTGCATTAGGTCAGAAAGCATTAACATCAGATGTTACAATACGGGATACGGAGGCAGGCAGTAAGTAAGACAGAAGTCCGCTTTCTCCAGCCCAGCTTTGTTATTACTTGGGCGGGCGATTCTCCCACAACTTCACTAATGGAGTCAACATTTTACATCCTTTCACTAAGTCTCGATAAATACATGGAGGAGTAACCAACGACTAAAATATACTACAACCTAGAACTTTGGCGATTCTTCTTTACTCCTGGAATAAAATAATTTTGTCTGTTCGTATAGGTGCGCACATACGGTTTTTGTAATAAATGTGAGCGCGTACAAAAACTTGTGTGATCCTTTATCGCATCACTGGAAATTTATTTCTTGTGGAAGGCAATATAAAATGCCATTCATTTATAATAGAAACGGAGCATAAAATAGGTTCGAGTGGACAGGTCATAGCTTTACACAGATCTTACAGTATCAGGAGCAAATGTCATCGGCACATATTACATCCACGTACTGGTGATAAAGCGATAAAAACATGACATGTTCACTTTCATGTCAGGCCACTCTTTTTGTTTCAAGATTTTACGTTTTGTGATCAAAGGCAATTGCATTTTTATCAGACCAGAGTGCGAGTAGGGAGCTTTACAATGGGGATTAGAGTTAATCGTTGATATAGAAGTTAATTGAAATTTATATAAAGAAGGAGGAAAATGCCTGGTTTTGCCAGGACATCACGTTTCTAGGGCTAATTATTTTAGTTTAATAATAATTTCGACCAAATATCATGCGTACACAAACAGCTTCAAGCAAAAATTTTTATTTTATAATTTCACCATATTAGTTTCTGTAAATTACAAAAAAATTCGAAAAGGTCCTTCCTAAGTTGGTTTTTTTAGAATAAAAACGCACTGCCAAGAAGCGGTTTTTAAGTGATTTCAAACCAAATGTTGACTTAGTGTGGAATTTATTGAAATCCTCTGATTTGTTTTCGCGTGATAATTTCCAGTAGATGAAACGCAAATCTAATAATTAAATCATTTCATTTGTAGATCTGTCTGTAATTTGCATAATTCTCCATCTGCCAATCCCTAATTGAAAATTAACTAAAGTTTACTAAGGGAAACATTTATCTTACCTACACAAATAGTCTCGGCATCTCCACCAACAAATTGTAAATTTCTATATAAACCAACGTGTAATAACAACGCACGAGATGATCAAAATAATTACCAATTGCTCTAATTGTTTTCATAAACAAACCCAGACTAAAACCCGGGACACGGTTATTAATGACTAAAGTTCTATTGATTCGTTAATTATGGCATAAACGCCGTATTGGCTGGCAAACACAATAATTTAATTTTAATTTAAATCTAATGCTTGATCATCACTCCAATAGTTGTGCGGTTTTAAATTCAATGCCCAACCAAAATTGCTAGAAATTCCTCTGATGAACTAAACCGTTAATAATCCAAAACCCTCATCATAATAACCGAAATAATATTTGAATATCTCGTAGCTTTAAATAAACAAAACGTGATTTAATATACAAAACTGCCCCAATATTAACCTGTATACTAAAGGATAACTTTTTAAATCACAGTCGGTTTAAGCTGAGTCATTTCATTCAATTGAATTGCGAATTGCATCCCAACTGTACGCTCGGCTGCATTTTGTATCACACATACGTTGAATCGAATTTCTGAGCACGATGTTAGAGGTGGCGGTCGGTTCAGTAATTGTACTTGTGCAAATCTCAGACTGGCGTGCGGTTTCCAGCTATCCGCCTCACTCTTCTCTATTGCAAAGTTATTTACAAGTTATGCAACAACTCTGTACACACCTACACAAGTGAATTTGCAGACAACCTGTTTTAAATGAGGTTTTAACTAATATCTATGGGTGTGTGCAGGTATCTAGAGGAATCTACAATGTTTTATGATTATATGCTGGCATTTCAGGAAATTTCTAGATGGCTTGAATTGTAATGTTAGAGTTGTTGTTGTTTTAGTTAGTGTTATTGCTCGAGTTGAATATTTTACGAACGCTAGAACAACTAAGGTGTAATATTAATTAGTAATGGTTCTATTGGAAACCTGAATTACTTCATGTGTTAAGACCGATAATTAAATTGCAAATTTTAAACAGTAAAATTTTCATCAATGGTTTAAAATAAATATTACATCTTTAAAAGGGAAGTTGTTGATTATTTGAAACTTGATTTCATCAAGAATTGTACATATACTTTCAGAAAGGATTAAAATGGGATGTACCGGGTGTCCAAATAAGAAAGGACGCCGGCTGTATCTCAGAAACTATATATCGTACAGCCTTCGGAAAAAAATATTTTGAGAAAATTACCAAAATCTTCGACTTTGTCACAAAGCGCTCTCTAGCGACCAGGGAAAAAATTAAATTAATAGTGTCAGTAATTTATCCGAAGCCCTAATAAACGCTCTTTCAAGCGAGATCAAATTTTTCGAAAACGGTTAAGCCAAAAAAAAGTTATTGCATATTTTTCAAACAAACATTCCCTCACCCTTTGTTTGACAAGATACTCCAAACAAAAAAGTTTTCTAATTTTGCATGGATTACAACATAACTATTTTTGGCATATATTAACTCCACATATTTTTGAGAAAAACCGTGTTTTTTATTTTATCGTTAGTGTTACGCCCTCTGGCGGTCCAGTTAGAAACTTGAAAATTATTTCCAGCAATTTCTCTTGCCCACTTTTACTATAAATTTTTTTTTCCGAAGGCTGTACGATAAATAGTTTCTGAGATACAGCCGGCGTCCTTTCTTATTTGGACACCCGGTACATGCATAGATTTCCATGATTTTTCCTTTTTTTTTTTAAACTAGAAAAATTTTTTTTAAAATGTGACAAGGGTCTATTCTGTAAGCAAAATGTTAAATTTTAACACCTGTTTATTTTTTGTCTCTTTTTAACTTATTAAATTCTATAATAACCCTCTTTGTTTTCCTGTTTAGCCGACGTTAAAATTTAACATTTTACTTACAGAATAGACACTACAATCTTCTAAATTGCCACAAAAAGTTCACACATTAAAGCCATTTATTTAAATACGAATTAATCGTGGTCCCTGAGGCACTCCCTCCACATCCACATCTTACACGTATTATTTTAACAGTTTTTGAAATGAACATAGTTTCAGCTACTTTAAGCCCATAGAAAAATTCCACTTTACAACACTTTCCATATTCGCTGTTTGTTTTGTTTAAATTTTAATTAAACTAAACTGGTGCATCGTAAGCAACACAGTGGCTACAGTTTTCAGTATGAAAACATCCGTATTTTAGTAATTAAACTTAAACATAAAACACAAGGTGGAATTATGGAAATTCGTGACGATAAACTGAAAAATTTCGTTGGGAATTTCTTTTATGTACTTACGGAGAATGTATAATTAGTTGAAAATAAGCTTTAAACACGATAAAAAGATATAAAATATAATTCATGAATCCACGGAACGAGCGGACTATGTGCGGGAGAAGCCTGTTGTTGACTTTGCTTCTTCTCGGTTTTATTTAGATTAGAAACACAAAAGAGCACAACCCTTTTTAAGAGTAGCTCGCCCCCATAAAGACGTATTTTCATTTTTAATTAATTACATTGGACTATGTCGTTGTGGAGCTCAAGCTGCTTAGTTGTACAATTAACACAACCCCACTAAAAAAAACATAGATGTCATCACGACAAGCTCATTCATGCATGTTCCGTATTATTCACCCAAGCCCCCGACATTTTTTTTGCTGCTGCATTATTGCTTTTGTTATAAATTTTATGAGGGGAAAACAGGAGTTGTTTTATTAGATGAAATGAAATTCCAAATCTGTTAACAGTATACAATAACAAACAGTTTCAACAAACTTCAATATTAAAACAGTTTAACGATGAACTTGTCTCGACAAATATTTTTGTTTTAACAAGAAATTTTATTAAATCTCGTGCGCAAATATTTCTATGGAGTGAAAGCTGGCCGTGAGTACAAATGGCATAAGGCCGTTTTAAGTTGCGGCAGTTTCATAACAAAAGCACCAGACGAAGAAAAAACTTAAATGAAAAATGTTACTTGAGGGAAATAAGGGAGGGATAGGTGAGTTCAAATGAAGTGGTAGTGCGGAGAACAGATATTTCTAGATAAGTTGTTCCAGACACAAAACGTAATCTCGACAGAGAAAAGGGAAATACAGTGGAGGGACTGATGGAAACATCGACCAGTGGCCGAAAAACATAATACGAATAACGCAAAACATGAATGCGTGAAATGACATGTTCGCACCGAAATATGGTTTATGTACTATGGGTTTTTTTTATTTCGCTTTTTTCTCGGTCTTTTATCTCGTCGAATTTGTCTGGTTTTAAGGCACTAGCCGTGAAATTGCTTCATATATTAATATATGTGCAAAGAAAAGTAATCAAACTTTAAAACGGCAAACGCGACTTAAGGTAAATAACACAACTTGGAGATGGAAACCGAATTTTTATGAAAATTTAGGATATAAAACATACATATGTTTTTTTTAAATTGTAATGTTTATTTATTACGAACTATCTCTACAGAGTAACTAATGCCAACGAACCCAACGATTGTGTGAGACGGAGAGTAACACATGGTCTACACTTTACACCGTGCTCTGGTCTCTGTCCTTGTCTTAGCAGTCGGCTAGTTGCCATTAACTTATATGTGCATATTTTTTTTTCGTTTTTCGATATCCAATATTTTCCAGGAATAATTACTACGTATAAAGTACTTTGAAAATTGCACTGAAGCGAGTCAAACCAATTTTTCTGCAAAATGTTGTTACTTTGGTTAATTTTTGTCGGGAAAAAAGAATGTGATGTGAATATATATATGATTAGTTAGGTAACTATTTTATTAGTAGGAAAAAATATTTTTCAAATAAACAGTTTTCTAGAAAGCACATGCATGCTATTTTATTATAATAATAGTATATTACACTACAAGAGCAGAAAAGTTGTTATAATTCTACGAGAGTGGAAAAGACTTTCTTCTCGAGTGGTGTATACTATTTTTTTTACTGCCTTATTCCGAAATGTGCTAAACTTGTATTTACTAAAAAAGTTAAGAATTTTTCAAGAAAAATTAGTATGTAAGCTTGATCGTATCCTTAGAAACGCTGCAAGCAAAAAATAATTAAATTTTTTGCAATCGTTGTCAAATCTGTCAACGCTGTCAACTTGTGATTTAAATTATTAAAAGATATTTATTTGTCAATGTTTTAGAAAAGGATTTTGTAAAAATGGAATGCAGTGACGCAGAAAATAGTAGTGATGTAGGCAAGGACGTTGAAGAGGCTGCAAATGCGGCAACTCAACTATCAAACTTTTTACTTTCCTCTCTAGAGAGAAAATTTTTTCATTACACCACTCATTTTTGTAAATGTCAACTTTCATCTTTCAAATATCTATAGTAATAGCCTACTTTCAAACAAGGCAGTAGAAAAAAATATTTATAATTAAGCCGAGTTTGTTTACGCAATATTTGAAAAAATTTTGAGAAAACAGATCTTTAATAGACCAAATTTATCACTACCTAGTAAAGAACGTTTCGAGAAACATTAATATCTTTCACAATTTGATTTTTTTACGTGCATTTACAATTATTATACAACATTGAAGGTTTCTTTTCGCCATCCCCCAACACATGAATAAAGTGTCCATAATTCATGTCATGTTAGAACATTCCCTAACACAACATAATCTCTGTGAAACATTTTTTTCTTTATCAACTTGGCACGGCATTCCCCCCACATGAATTTCTCTTTTAAGTTCATGTTTCCTAATTATATTTACTGCCGACGTTTTATGGAAGGGTCACGATGTGGAGTTTGATCTACAAAAAGGCCTCGTAGGAATTTTAAGTGGGGGGTTGGGGTTTAGACAATAAAAACGCTCGTTGAACAATGTCGCTTGAATCGAAAGGAAAATTGAGGTGGTGATATAATAAGTATAAAGTACCTACCTGCGTAGATTTTTTTAATCCGTCAAAACCCAAGAATTTCTACTCGTATTTTAACTGCGTGCTAACTTTTAATTATCGGAGATGACGACAACGATGGTTATAAAGACAGCATCGATATTAATTACTTACTGTTCATGTGGTTCTGTTCGGGACATTTTCTATGGATCTGTCCGGGGCTTTCTATTCATGCAGTATGACGCATTGCATCTTTCTTGGATGTATTTTTGGCTGGTGGGCGGCCTGCTCTGCTATACCAAATTTTATCGTAATCTTGAGCTCGGGTTGGGATCCTTTATCATCTGGGGAATTTCGAATACAATAATCGATTTCAGGTGTAGACTGGAACGAAAGCTGTCAGGTCAAATTGATGATTGTTGTGTGAATTCAATCTAAAACGTTTATAACATTTTTTTGTTACTTGTGTTTTATTATGGGGTACATGCAAATGCCAGAATATTCCACCTTGATTTTATAATACGGCTAAATCCCCGAAGAAAAATCTTCCTTGACCTTTTCAGGGATTAAGTCTGAAATACGAGTATAAGATGAGACTATCGTCATATACGGGAGAATAAATTTCGACTGTTATTCTCAGTGCCATGAACTATCGATATTTGTGTATATTTAGAATTGCTGACCTAGAAATATTCTTTTATGCATTTATTACCACATTTATGCGAGTTAAATAGATTCCAATTTCATTATGTGGAAAATGGATCAGAAACCTTTGTTATAAACCAAACTAAATAGTTTAATTAATATGCGTATCATTAAATTTGACAAACAATTTTTGTTTGTTATTTAATTATTCACAGCTTTTATCTTTTAACATTCAATAAATTAATTAATATTACGGTGAAAAATTCGAACTGATATACAGTGTGTCCCGAATGTGTTTCTCTGTTAAGCTTACTCACTCGCTTATAAAATTTTAACTATAGCAAATTTTTCATAGAATTACTTCTAATTGAACTTTACTTCTTGCACATGTAACTTTTCCACTCACACTAAATTTTCTAGAATAAGTCTCCGTTCGATGTATTAGACGACGTAGAATGCTGCAATTAGTAATATGCATCTTTATAGCTGCCATATACATCCTGAAATTTATAACAGGATTTATAGCTGTAGCCATAATCCGGAATTGTAAACCAAATTCACGTAGGTACTTGGGCTTGAGATGAATATGAATTATCAAACGTGTATTAAATCTTTCATTAAATACGATGTACTCGTACTATCTGAGGGTATTTATAATTAATGGTGCCACCCGAAACTGTGTTATTGTGTTTTGGAGAAGGTTCACTGCTGATCCTTCAAAACTGTTCAAATATACATCAAGGAGATTTCGTTCGTGGAAGAGAACCAATTGTCGATATAATAACATTTTCTATTTTCGAAGCTCCTGTCGTTTAGGTAATTTAAACTCAACAATTAATTAAATGTTAACAATATATTATTTAGTATAGGTAACTGATTATACAGGGTGTTTCAGGATTAACTGTTTATTACTGATTTTAAACTGTCAGTTCTATGAAAAAACTGAAAGAGACAAAGTACTTTCTAAATGAATCTAGCTTTCCAGAACAATTTTTTGTATGACAAAATTCCGGCTCCGTTAAAGAGTTTCAATAAAAAAATTAAATAGGGGTTGCTGATTTCACCCCTTTTATCGATAAGGGATGATTCAAAAAATATTCTTTAGAAGCGTTTCCACTAGTAGAAAATAGCTACCAAAGTTCATTATTTTATCTTTATCCAAATTTGAGAAAAAAATTAAAAACCTAATTTTAGCGTCCATCTTTGGACCGTAAGTCTTTATAACAAAACGTTTCCGGACATACCTTCATAGAAAACATTTTCTATGTTTTGAGGTCCTAAATTGAGATTTTAAGTTTGTCCATTTAATCCTGAAAACCCTGTTCGTTGTTTAACTCTATTTTATACAACAATTGTAAATTAGATGGGATTTGTGTTTGATTATTTTTTTTTATTTGAAGCCCTGCGGCAATATGTGTAGCACCATACATAGAATTTCATACTATTATAGTATTATTATTTTCTGGCCATATGATAATTAATTATTCAATATGCATAATTTTATCCTACATGAAAGGAGCGGCAAAATAACAATGCATGCATCGACTGATGCATCATGTATTTTATGCTTCGGTTCTAATTTGAAGGCAGATGGATGCATAAAGTTAATAATAATCTGTATACTAAATGTCTATAGAATTCTTTGATCATGGATAAAAGATAATGAAATACTTGTAAGTTATCTAATAAATCCTAATAGATGATTCCAATCAATTTTTTTTCTAATTGAAATTTAAGTCGATTAAATTTCGCAACTTGAGATATTTAATATTTACAACCTCCCTTATGTTCACATGAAAATTGTTGGATCTTTGAAAACTTCAATCTTCAAGTAGATGAGCAGCTCATTATATTCCGACAACTTATACACTGTAGTTATTCAAATTTTCTCTTGTCAACTTCAGTTCCTGTTGCTTTGGGGCGCTTGCATATACAAAAATTTATATTTATGGCTGTTACACAAAGACGCATCCCTCTTTCGGCTGGTGTGTATGTGTATGGAAAATAAGTTGTTGCTATTGTTTATTTTTTTCCTCATCTCAGTTCGCATCTCATCCACAAACTGGCAATGATTTCAACTCGCGTTTTTCACTGTTTCTGCTTTGGGGATGATGCATTTGTTTTGCCACTGCTCTGTCTGGTTACCTTCCTCAGCTATGCCCAGGGACTTTGACAAATGCGACGCCATTTCTCATTGCACAAAGTTAACTCCCGCACACTGTCGGTTTTCTCTCCTTTAAGAAAGTCAGATCTTTCATTCACACATGAAGTACTATCAAAAAGAAATCGTTAAAGCCGTTTGAGTTTTTATTACGTTCACCGAAGCGATCGTTACTATTTATTGCTGTGTGTCGATGGAAATCCACCACACACATAGGAAATTGGACGTTTTTATTTGCGGAGGCCCACCCAGGGAAAGAGCGCATTTAACACGCCGGCAATCCAAGGCAAATTAGAATTAAAGTGAAGGCGCGCTGTTTGCAGCTTGGTTATCGGCGATGGACGCGTTAAACCGATCGTTTATCTTGAATTATCAGTAGGCTATAAAAAGTTTTTTTCTTCCAACACTCACCAATAAATCTAGTTAGGGAAATTCGAAACCCACACAATACATTAAAATACATTTAACCAAGTTAACATCAGGAATTTTTATTAAGCCTAGACTAATAAGGAAGTCGCAAATTGTGTTTGAAGCATATTCACTCGTTAGGCCCGAAGTCATCTAGTGGCTATAAAGCGGCCGTAACGCGAACATAGGGAGCGATAAGTCTTTACTTATACGGCATATTGGGTTTATCTTCGTGTTATATTCTGGCTAACCTCCTTCTCCACACCAACAATACCATAGCATACACCCTTAGGTGAGAAATATTACAAAAGCTTTAAATTGATGATGACACAAAGTGTCAACAGTAAGAAATCACATCTTGAGCGTGCATGTAAAGGCCACTTAACATTTAATGCTAGAGGGCGGAGTATAGCTGTAGAGGTATATAAATATTTAGATTCGTGGCATAGGGAGAGACGGAACAATTTTGTTTAGTAGAATGTTGGATAAAGGGAGATTTTTTGTGCAAATTTCTCAGACAGAATAATGTAATATTTTTTGAAGGACTTAGAGCTTGTTTAAATTCCAACTGTGCCATTTTATTGCAAGTTTAATATAAGTTAGATGGGGTTTAGGAGGATAATTCGATATTAGACTAAATATACAAAAAGGAATTTAGGTTAGAAGGAAGAACGAGAGAGATTACTAGTTTGCGTTATACCTAGAGGAAAAAGTCCATACACAAAGAGGACTGGGAAAAAATCGGTATACAATCAAATCTTAGAGAGGAAGCATGAAACGTGAAAGAAAAAGTAGAAGAAAGGATATAAATCGCTGAAGCTAGAAGAGATATAAATACAAAAAAGCAAAAATATTAAGAAGGGACGACACTCAGAGGCCAGGGAGACAGAGTCTGAGTTCAGGTAAAAATGAGTTGAGAGTACCGTCCTACCTGTATACAGAAGAATTAGAGCACTGCTTAAAAACTATATACATAAACTCAAGATATTTTAATCCGAAAAGTGTATAAATAATGTAAAATGGTGCCTTATTAATTATTATGAGGGTATTCTCGACTTTTTCCTTAATACATCGCAATTTCTACAGATTTGAGCTTTCAGTATCTAATTTCCGATGAATATTCATGTTGGCAATTTATACGCTGGTGTGTAAGCGCAAAAATATGTATAGAGAAGTTTATGATCCGCAAAGCAGTCAATAAAACCCATTTTGAAAACAAAATGCAAACTGTATATTTTATTGGCAATCATTATTGGTTTTTCGGTTTGGAAATCACAACAATAAATTCCGAAACGATTGTTACATTAGATGGGTGACGTAATCGCCCAGCCCTGGAAACCGCCCCCATCGTCATCATGTAGTCCTCGAATTAGTTACAAAACATATTATACAATTGACCTAACAAGAGTGTATGTATATGTTATTTGTCAAAATAGATCAAAAGCCCAACATGAACACACACCAAACAGATAAATGGGATACTTTAGCAAATCCCAGTAGTACCCAGACCACCAGCGATAAACAAACGTGCTGTCATGTAACTACACTCAATTGATTTCCGTTGTGGCAGGACCAGTTGTAGTGCATCACACTAGATCCAGTATCAATCAAATCGCTAATCCCAACATCGTTGACAACCGGAAACACAACACTGGTCATGTGCATTCAACGTGACTGACCGATTCCGCACCGCCGTGCCGCCTCCTCGGGGGCGCGCCTCTCAACCCCAACAGGATATGTTGATTGCCACGGCAAATACTTGCAAAACTAACAAACACCAGTAGCATTCAATATCATCAATTTCCTCAAGTCCGGGAACTCCGTAGTGCTTATACCAGGCAGCTGGTGTAACAAATAAATTTTCTTTAAACCATCAGCCTGGTATAACATCCTTGAAAATCTTGCCTGTCCGATTTTTGAAACTTTAATTCCGAGAAATGATTCACGATCAACCTCGGCAAGTTTTCACTTATCTTTATTTATGGTAATAAATTTATCCTGCCCGGCATATATAAATCACTATCTAATTTTTGTAAGATAAGACATGTGAGGAAGTTTAATCTCTAACGAAAAAAAATCGTTTTAGTTGATTCGTGCAGGTTTTATTGATGGGATTAGGATTTGATAAAAGTTGTACCCTTGATAGCAGTTAAACTAAAGTTGTGAACAAAACATACGGTTTGGTTTTGCACAGAGCGCGCGCTAGTAAACTTGGCGGAATTTATTTGCCGTTTCATTTCTTATCTGTTACGTAATCACCGCTGCGATTAATTATGATCTGGGAAAGAAACACGCTGCATGTACAAGAAAATCAAAGAAATATGTGTGTTATAAAATGCGGAATATTTTATACAAAAAGGAAATCATAAAAGAGTAATGGTCTTTCGATCTAAAATAATTTATATGGCCCTATACAATATTTTGAACAAAGTTTTTACTAAACAAATAATAAAAAATTACTATTCCTATTTAACGTAAATGAAACATTAAGAATAAATTTTGAAATACGTCTATACATTTTTCACATCTACACCTTAATCAGACCCTTTCACACCAAATGTCCATTTAACGCAAACCATAACATGAAATATTAAACGCTATATGCAAAAAACCGCTCATGTGGCCACCTAATGCAATTATAATTCCAAGTTATGTTTCCATTTATCGAATGACATGAGATGACGGATGTATAACTACACCCTGTTGCCTATTGATGGCAGTGCGAGGGTTGCTAATCACAATTTCATACAGCCGTGGCATGGCGTCGATAGATTTCCGTTCCGGCAGTTCCCACTCCAACCTCACACCCGAATATTTTGCCTACACACCACCAGCAATGGGGTGCGTTTAATTGGCCGTAGGCCACCTCTGTGTAACCCCGTTTGCTTGTCTAATTGGCGGTGCCTATGTCTCGTTTATGTGGATTAATACAGATATATGAAATAGCCAACTATTAATAAGATTACCTATGAGTTTAACACGGATAATTTGGCTGAAATATCCATGGTAACCTTTGTGAAATAGTTTGGTGGTTTTCCATGTGTGCCATAAATTTATGAGTAGTTAACAGTAAAGCAATTACAGTAGTATAGGTATAATGATTGGATTGTTTGTTTTGAAAATACTTTGCATGACAGATATAAATCCTGGCTGTTGCACAAAAAATTTTGGTAATTAACCGGGAAAAATCGTTGGAGGCCTAATACAACGTACAAGCTTATCTCAATCTATTAATAGTAGTTGGAAAACCACTTAGGCATAGCCCGCTTCCCTCATTACCTTTTACTTTACACTATGGAAGTTAACGATCTGGTGCTTTTGTAAAATGCATTACGCTCTGCAGGAAAAATCGCAAGTGATCGATAAGGCCCTAGCACCTATATCGTTAGTTTGTTTAACTAAATATTTCAAAAGTGATAGGAGGGAAATTGATAATATTTATTAGGATGATTTTAGATTATAAATGACAATTTTTGGGAATTTCGTTAAGAAATATAAAAAAATTGTTATTATACATTCATTCATTACTTACGTTTATCAAAGTATTTAATTCTTAGGTGGTAGCTAATAAGATTTATGTAAAATTTTTATTTCTACACTTTAAACTGTATATGTGTTAATTTTCCCCAGATGGGGAAGATTCCTTTAGTTGCATGTTCCTGCTGATTCTACCCAGCGTAATTTTTTTCAGAGCAGATTGCGAATCGTGCAAAACCACATTTTTTCCGCATAGCATAAAATTTTAATTAATCATAAATATTATATCATCCCTTTTTACAACCGCAAAGCATAAAATAGAAATAATCCACTATTTCAGTAGCATTTAAAGTGCTTGGCAGTTTTTACTTTATGTTACTGTTTAGTATTATATAATAAAATTTTGTCGTTTAAGGCGAGTTTCCTGTTAATTTAGCTAACCTCAAATTACTGGGTCCCGCAATAACAATAAAGGCTGTCCACTGAGGGTAACTTTTATGATTTCTTCTTTAGTTATGCAATTTAATTTTAAATGCACACATAACAAAGCGCTCCTCTCTCCACAAGTTCACAAATTAAATTTATACTACAACTCTTGCGGATATTATTATTTTGAGGAAAATAGACCAGGGCAGCTATTTTATTTAAATATCATGTTGTTGAATATGCAGCGGATGTTAGGGAACTGTTTAAAAAATCAGTTTCTGTGTACCTACTAGCCCTCATGCCCTACATCAAAGTAAAATATTAATTCTTGCAAATGTATTCAGTTGGTAAATTAATAAGTCCTTGCCATTCCTAACTCTCCATGCACAGTGTTATAACTTTGCTTTAGTTTATTACCCCTGCCAAAAATCGACTAGAGTGGACACGGAAGCGAACGATGAAAAAAAGAATTGAAAATATAAATAATTTCCGGAATCAGTGGTGGTAATCTAGAGTTATATAGAGCAAGCGTGTGGTGTCACTTCCTGAATTTTAAAGACAACATCCTTGGGTTATTTTAGTATAAATGTATCGCTCGGCATCCACGCAGTTATGCACTACCCCCAGAGATTTGCCCCGGTCCTGCCACGTTGCGATAAAAGCGCTCTCCTAGTTCATTTGTGGTGTTTTTTGTGTGTGCACACACTGGCCTCGCCGCCCCCTTTGGCCTTTTACAGAGATGTCTTTGTGGACATTACTGCTTGTGATATAGCCCTTAAAAATCTCAACACAAAAACCACCTGCTCCTAAAACCCCTAGCAAACTTTCCGCAATTCGACAAAGGTCACATGTTGTATACGGGGGATTTCGTTTAAAGTTCAAGATTATTGGGGATTTTTTTGGGAGGCGGAGGAAATGGCCCAAGAGGTTGCAAGGAACGAAATTGAATACAGTTAATGCTGGTCAAAGATTGCAATATTATAAATCTTTTTTATTTAAATAAAATTGTACAAATCGACGTGAATTTAAAAAAAATAATAAGAAGGAAGAGAAATTTAGTATAATTCTAACATGTGTTGAAATTTCTTAACATCAAAAACGCCTAAAAATTACTTTCCAAACGCAGACCCAAAAAAGTAATTTCGATTCAAAACAGGAGATTGGCTTTGACTTTAAATGTGAAACACTCCAACTTACTTTAGATCACTCCAAAGCACGCAACTAACAATCTGGCATCTTTAATCTCCTCTAATCGCCACAAACTTAAAAACTATTTCCGCCAGTAGGCGGCAAACACCACCACATCCCTCCCTACTCTCCCACTTTCTTTTAGTGCCTGACACCGCGCCCCGCAATAATCACCATCAAATTTTAATTGGACCAAAAACTTTTTCATGTTGTCCTCTTCGGCGTCGAGTGTTCGCTGCCAAAATATATAGGTGTGTAGGTATATAGTTTGGCGATGCTAAAAGCTCGCTCTCTTCTCTCAACTGTGCTCTGGGATCGATGCTGGTGCGCCGTGGAGGCTAGCTGAAAGCTCTCGGTTAGTGGTGGTACGGACGTTCAACGTCACACACTGTATTTGGGTGATGCTGGTGGTTCTCGTGTTTGAATTTAATTTGATAGCACGACGATGTGCATGGTTTTGACCGCGGTGTATTAAGTGAAAGTTTTGAACGGGGTTTTTTGAATAATTTTTTAAGGAGTGGATTTTTGTGGTGGTTTTTAGGAAAAGGAAAGTTTGGATTTGGGTGTTTTCGTGGTTTGGTCAAGGAAGCCCTGGGTAAGATTTGATTAACGTTGAATAAAATTTTGAATAAGTGCATTAAAAAGTTTGCTAAGAAATTAAATTGATGATGTTTAGTGTCGAAAATTAGAAAGAAGACCAACAGCAATTTTTTTAAATAGTTGCAATTTTTCAAAGTTGTTTTAAACGAAGTTATATCACATTTTGATATAATTACAGTCGTAGCAATGATTTAATTACATTGTTTAAACATAGTTTCGAATTGAGTTTAATTAGCGTTTTACTTTAATTAATTAAATCAAATTATTTTCAATATAATAATTATATTTACACTTATAAAAGCTGATATTTAATAATAGTAACATTTGCTAAATAACTTGTATACTTATTGTTTTTTTTTTCAGTGTAAAAGGTGACCTACAATGTTATATGCTTATAATAATTTCTTCGAAAGTAATTGTTTCATGAATAGTACTAAATTTAACCCGCCCATAAAACAATAACAGTAATTTATTTTATTAATTATCAGTTGTGGATAACAATTCGTTGAATAATAGAAAAGCTTAACTGATGATGTTAATTTATGTGGTCTGTGTTATTTAATGGTCTCTAATAAAATTTCTATACCCCATATATTTATATTATACCTACAATAAAATAATATTTTAATTATGGAAGTCTACTCATAATGCATAATAATTAAAATATATCTAGATAAAGCGGTAGCAACGATACAATAGAAAAACGTTATCATATTTTACTAATTTGGTTGGCTGTTTACCGATTTAAGTCTATATGAAATTAGTTCCCTATAGTTTATTAATTCTTCATGTGTAAACAAAAATTTCCTCAACATGTAAGCTTTCAACATCCATAATTAACAATTTTTGTACAGCTCATATTTTTAATTATTCGTCCTCTCCCAATGCTCTGCATTAACGTAATCAGTGTTATAGCTACATACGTCTACTGCCGGTTAACTACCCTGGGGCTTTACTAATATTACAAATTATTATACGTGGTTCCCTTCCATTACATATATGAGATATTTGTGTTGTGTAATAATTACACAAACATGAAACACATACAGCCACTACATGTTCTAGAATGTTTATTTCCCAGACAATTATTAGAAAATCTCGCTTTGGTTCTGAGAGACCGTGCGACTAAAGATAAACATTTATGGAAGGTCAGTGAACTAGGGAGTTCTTAATAAACCAAAATACTTTGTAAATCAAATAACGTTCAAAATATAACCAATATTTTTTAAATTATGGTGGATGTGCCGGTTCCACGCTACCCAAAATTACTTGGACAGTTTCTTTTGTTTTCCAAGACCCATTAGCCCCCATTTCAATAACACAATAAATCTGTTTCATAATCAGATTGCCGTAATTAATTTAAATTGTCTCCCGCTGACAAAGGATGAAGTTTGCCCTCGCAATAAATACCTCACTTAAAGGTGTCCAAAGAAGACGTCTTCGCTCCAAGTCTGGATAGTGCTATAGCGACTGTTTTCGGTGTGTCGCTCTAAAATGTCTTTGTCCTACTTCCCATTTTCGTTGCATAAAGCCCCGAGTTGGTGTGTGTCTCAACTGTACACTGTTTTGTATTTTGCTTGAGCTTGTCCTTTGAATTTAAATTACTCTTCTAGCGACTTTCCGAATGGCTTATTCCCGGACGAAATCAGTCACTCGCTTTTCAAATCTTATGTGTTTGTCTGTCAAATCATTGTTTTCAAGTGCCGGGGATCATCGCCAATTTCACGCTGTGTTGATATTTGTTTCGGATTCGATTTCTCCAAAACAAACCTAACACAACAAAAAGTAAGCGTTTTTAAGAGTGGCAAGCCCGCCCTTCGATTTTCCTTGTGTGATGATGACGGTGTGATGCAAGCGGGGGTATAATAATAATAATACATCATCCATAATTCAGGATCAGGTGGTTTTAGATGATGCGGAAGGGTCCTGTGTAATCACTGTGTTTAATCCCGGAGGATCTACTTATATCGCGTCGCCATCAGCGAAAGTGTTACATTCATTTTTTGTGACATTGATCCTTATCAGATGGGTTCGTTAAAAATTGTAAAAGAATATCACATGGTGCTCTACTTACGCAGATACAAAGCCCATCAACTGCGATTCTGGAGTGTGAGTTGACAACGTGCATGATCCCTGTGAAATATTTCTTTCAAAATAATGTTGGAAATTTGCTGCTGGTATGCGCAGATCGAATAAACCGAACTGTACCAAACGAAACTTTTCCATTTAGATATCGCGAGCACGCTATTTTATCCATACTGAAGCAGTTGCAAATAATTGGAGTGTATAAAACCAAAAACAAACTTTCACAAAACAACGTATCTATATGCGTTTGTTATTCCGATAAACGCATAAACCCAGTTATATACTTAAAATGATTTTCAATTTTGTTGCTGCCGTCGATAATAACCCTGGAATAAAACAGTTATTGTTGGAATTATATCAATGAATTAAGCGCACACGACTTTTTACTTGGTTATTTAAGGGGCTCTGTGTGCTGTACAACTTAATAATTTCGTATCTCAGCGCAGCATTTACAACAGCTTAGGGGTTCTTACACCACTGGGATATGAGTGTGGCTATAAAACGTTCAAAATGGTAATTCCAAAGGCCGTTTTGTTCGTTTAATTTAATTTCGTTCGATTTCTTTTTTACAGAGGCCAACCATATTTAAAATGAAGGTGTTAATTCTGATTCATTTGAACATAAATCAAAGGAAATTGTTTGGGGTTGGTGGTGGTATGGAGATTCGAAAATATTTGTCAATAAAAATACAAATTTATATTTCTTGGTATTTTTAAACAAAACAAGTTTCTCACTGATAATTTAACACAAATTTGTCATTTTTCTACTTAGTGGATCCCTCCTACAGTTTAACCGAGTTATTTTCTAATTTTTTGTGATGCAGCTTGTCAATGGCTTGTGGGTAATAAACGACTTTTTAAGTGACTTCCATCAAGATATATCGCTGCACTGTAGCAGGAGCATATTTAGAAAATTACAGTGCATACTTTTTGCTACAGCACAAAAAGGGTTTGTGATAATATGCATGAAAAACACATATACATATTTTAACATAATGTCGACTAGAAGAGTGTAATGTTATATTATGTTTTTGCATGTCGTTCCTCCAAGTCTAAGTTGCCATTATCATTTGACTTGGAAAAAAAGGCGGTAACGTGCTGCTATTGCTGCTGGCGGTGTGGCACAGCTGCCTTGTTTCATTTGCAGTCAGTTTTTCTTGGAAAATTTTAAACGGTTTCTTCAAGATTATTTCAATATCTTTTACATGGGGAAAAACGTAGTCGTTGGGTGGAAAAATGTTATTAAATACGTAATTATTTCTGGCATAGTTCAAGCAACAATATAAAATCAATAACAGAATCAGTTGAGTGTTATAACCCGACAAATACCTCTTAGGGAATCTTGGGGGATGAAAGCAATGACTCGTGAAAATCTTAAATTGGGGTTAATCAGTCTTAAAAATTAATACAAGTATATTTTTGTAACGCACACAGAAATACATTTTTGGATTTTGATATTTTGTTAGTAGGAAAAGTTTGAGAATTGGAAATATGAGACGTATTGATGAATTATAGATACATCTATAGCCTAGGTATTGTTTATAAATCAAAATCTCTGCACGAAATATTGGGATTGTCGTGTTGTGAAAGAAAACAATAAAAGTAAAGAAAACCCACTGTTTTTCTACGGTCACCAATTTTTTAACATGAGTAAGTCCATTATTTACGGATGAACTGTAATTCGGTGATGTCAAAAAAATATCACTTTATAAACCTACATAAAACAAGATACGGTTGTGTTTTCTTTTGATTAAAACTGTATAGCAAAAGATAAACAATATTAATTGACAATTTATTTACGCTCTGTGTGTTTTGTTATAAGAAACAATATCTTTAACTAAAATGTAGGTAGGTATACAGGGTGTATCAGTTTTAATCGAGCAAACTTTAATGGTACATTCTCCTGGTCGTCCTGAATCGGAAAAATGTATATTATATACCTCTATCTCGATTTCTAAGAAAGATACAGGGTGTTGCAGTTTACAAGAAAAAATTATTTTTTTGCAATAACTTCCTTAAAAAAGCTTGGATTCAAACAAAACTTTGATTGCCTGTCCTCCTCCTTAAGGACAATTTTATGAAGATATTTTCGATTTTGGGGGGGCTCCAGTGGCGTGCAATTCGCTCACATCTCAATTATTTCCAAGAAAAAAGTACGACACTGTAATTTAAAAAAAATATTTTTCATATATCGAATTCCTTGTTCAATTATAGTGAAATTTGTTTTTACAGAACAAAAATTTAAGTTTTAGCTCCATGATAATTAATTTTTTCCAAAGACGAGCTAACTTGAAATTACAAAAAAATCCGGGAATGATGACAGATGCTGTTAATTCATTAGTTCGTCGTTGTCAGAAATGCATCAAGGCTGGCGGGTTGCATTTTGAACAGTTGCTGTAATTTTATAATTATTTTTTGTTACTTTTTGTTTTTTAATAAATTGAACAAGGAATTCAATAGATAAAAAAATATTTCTTAAAAATTACAGTGGCATGCTTTTTTCTTTGAAATAATTGCGGTGTGGCCGAATTGCACGCCACTGGTGCCCCCCTAAAATCGAAAATATCTTCATAAACTTGTCCTTAGGGAGGAGGGCAGGCATGAAAAATTTTGTTTGAATCCAAGCTTTTTTATAGAAGTTATTGCAAAAAAATGATTTTTTCTGTATCTTTCTTAGGAATCGAGATAGATTTATATAATATACATTTTTCCGAATCAGGACGACTAGGAGAATGTACCATTAAAGTTTGCTCGATTAAAACTGATACACCCTGTATAACTGAAAATAAGAATTTAGTACAGTCGTGTAGTTATAAGAAACTCATGGTGGTACTTTTTCGATTAATTGATCATCATCATCAAAACCATAATTCAAAGTAATAATCATAGTGGACATCATTCTAACTTTCTTAACAAAATCTCCTTTTATGTACTAGAACCGATTATAAATTACTTTCGCTGTTAAGAAACCTTTTGATCATGCCAGAATTTAAATCGATTTTCTAAGTGCCTTCCAAAAGACGTACCAAAGGCCCCATTGACTGCCCCGAAGATAATTTACAAAATTGCATATATAAATTTCTGGACGTGAATTTTATCAATGTAAGTGGAACGAATATTCTATAAAATTTACGGTGTTTTTAGAAAGAATAGCAGCAATCATGTTATCTATGGCTTGTATACGGTCATATTTGTGAATAACGGTTTGAATTAGGTTTGGGAATTGCGGGGCCCCGTCTCTCATTTTATTTGCGATATACATCAATGGCTTACAAATACGTTTCCTCTTTTCAAATGTTTTTATGGAAATTTCAATTTCATTCGCTGCAAGCACCAAAGCATAATTTCTGTTAAAATATCTACTTATATATTGAGAACGATTGTCTTTATTGTCATTTAAGTTGATTATGTTGCGAATATGCCGGAGAGAAAAAACGCGCGCACTTATGATGGAGTTTTGTCTGGTTTATTTTGTGAAGTGTACAAAATCAAAACAAACATATAATACAGTGAAATTTATTCATGACTTTTGGTATTAAATTTAAATCCACCTTGCTAATATTAATATAATATGTCAACACACATGCAAACATTTTTTTGGTACTTATTCAATTATTTATTAAAATACATACAACACAAAACAAACAAAATAATGTATGAGTTTAAGCTATATAAAATAACTTACCCTGTTGTTTGTTAAAAGTTTTTAATTAACAAAAATACATAAAACATGTGTTTTGCTACGACCAACAAACTTCAAACAGAAAAACAGTATGACCCATGCAATGATTAAAATAACACTGTGGAAAATATCACCGTCAAACACAAAAGCATCAGGTTGAAATTAATTAAACTATACACAGAAGAACGAACGAAATTTAAGATTTTATTTATGAGCGACAAACCACCCTATCAAATTGTGCTTTTTAATCAATTCTCTGCAGCGTTAATTGACGTTTTAAAAATCACGCACTCATAACTCATTAAAACTGTTATCAACATGGTACACCTCTCGACGCAACCCATAAAAATTAAAACGAATAATTAAGTAAGTTTTTATACTAATTAATAAAGAGCTGTATTTAGAGGGTTTTGTTGCACAAACGGATTAAAGGTTTCACGCGCGCGCCGGCTCTTTTACTAAGAGCACATTAAAAAAACCTCTTATTCTCCCCCTCTATACACAGCATCTTTGTTCCAAAAATTACGGTAATTAATTGAAATACATTAAAGTACTTTGAATGATCAATTCAATAAGTTGGTCTGTTGTATAAGAGTATTTCAAGGGAAGTTATAATTAAACAAGTTGCTCAAGCCTATTTAATACATCTGGAGTCTACAACAGTTGGTAAAGTTCACTGGAAAATAGTCTTATTTGAGGATTCAGCTCTCTCGTGATATTACCGAACAAATTCATACAGAGGGCACGCTTTAAATATTTAGGGAAACGAGAAAAAGTGTGTGAGGTTGCATTATATAACTTTCTTAAAATTGGTTTATTTATTTTGCAATTCCGGAAATTATCACTACAGCGTCAATAAAATCGAAAAAAACTTTCCACAAAAAATATCGGCAGGACAATGTTGAAAACTTAAGTGTCATTTCAGTCACGAAGCAAGTAACGCCATGTAAATTCTAATTTTAATGTTTTAAAATGTTTTGAAAGTAAAGTGGGGCAAGTGCTGCCATAAATTTTAACTTGGAACCTTCCATTTGTGTACAGGTTTAGAAATATCATCATGTATACAAACTTGGGCCAAAACATGAAAGATTAACAGGTAGGTACTTAATTAAATGAAAATTAGATTGAGAAAAAGAATTTAAGATTTAAAATGAGATTTATTTATACAGTGTGTTTTACGTGAAATGGTAACACCTCAATAACTTTTTTATTCTTCGGTAAAATTAGATTTTTTTTTTCTGTAAGTATATAAAACTCGCAATTCTCTTTTAAACGAGTAAAAAAAATTTACCAGTAGTGAAAACCTAGCCTACTACAAAAAAAATAAACCGAAAAAATCGAAAAAACGTATTAGGGATTTTTTTATTGCAAAATTTTATAAAAAAAAATTTTCGGGCTTATGTCAAAACCCCAAATCTTAATTATGACTGAAAACAAAAAATATTAATTAAAAAAAATTATTTTTAATTTTTTTTTTAATTGGTTTATTAGAATTTTGACAAATAATCATTGTTTTATGTGATAGATCTCTTGATGTTTAGGTACTGTTCAATGAATCATGGCAATCTTAAAAAAATAATATTAAAATTAATAAAAAAAAAATTTTTGGAGAATTTTTATATTTTTTGTTTTCAGCCAAAATTGGGACTTGGGGTTTTGAGGTAAGCCCGAAAAATTTTTGTTAATAAAATTTTTCGAAAAAAATACGTTTTTTCAATTTTTTCGGTTTATTTTTTATCGTAGTAGGCTAGGTTTTCACTGTTGGTAAAAAATTTTTTACTCGTTTAAAAGAGAATTGCAAGTTGTACAAAAAGAAAAAAAATTCTAATTTTACCGAAGAATCAAAAAGTTATTGAGGTGTTACCATTTACCGTGAAACACCCTGTATATTTGTAATAATATAAATTTAATGTGTACAGTTGGTGTTTTCTATTGTCATTCCGAGGATTATCTCTGCTTCAAATATTTACAAATGACTTCACTCTGACTGTATTTTTTTAATTTAAACCTCAACATAATTTTTATAGTAAACAGAAAAGTGAAAAAAATTTAATTAAATAGTAAAACCTATAGAACAGTCCTTCAAACATCTTCAACTTAAAAAATATGTTTTCTTTGTAAAACGAAATAAAATTTGAAGAGGCAGATTGTAATCTAATTCTTACTTGAGAAATTTGACCAAAGAATCGATTAAACACAACATACTTTCTGGAGTCTCTTTACCAATTATCTTACAACTCTCTTCAAACATCTCAGAAAACTAAAACCCACAATGTCCATACTTTGCTATAACTATAAAGTAGTCTATATTATCTAGGACAGATCAAGTTTTTCTTTTCTGTTTAAACCAGCATATTTAAATTTTTATTACTCCAGAGGACATTTGTTAAAGTTCATTAATATATAAAATCTTAAAAATAAGACATCAAAGATTTTGGACTACCGTGAAAAGTTCTGATAGAGAATCATTTCAGGGATTTTCAGTTGGATTTTGCTGATTTGAATCAAGATAAATTCGGAGCTTGTCACGAAGACCTCTCCATCTCACCTAGCAATATTGCTAACAAGAAAAAGCAACCAAAAGATTCCTCCTGATGAACCGTTGTATCAAATAACCCATTTTCCGTTGTATGTGTATAACTCCGAGCTGTACATACCACTCCAGGCATTGTAGCAGTATCAACAACACACACAGACCTATACACATTGTCACGTAATTCCATCGTCTATGTTCAGCCGGGCCTCTGAATCATTCCGTATGCAAGCAGTTCCATCGAAGCTATACATCGGCAGGTTACGCAATGTGACGTGTTCTACTCATTCTCCTCCACCAACCAGCAAAGTCACGCATCATTCCATGGGGGATGCCCCCCATACTCCTGCCCCTGAAGGCGAACCCGCCGTCCCAAAGGGAAACGATAGAATTTTGGCCTCCCGTTCGAATTCACTTATTGAATAGGTATTATGCGCTGAAATATTGATGAACCTGATACAGTGATTTCTGGTCTGAATAGAACGCGAATTCTTTGGGTTTTAGCTTGCATGCTCCGTTGAGCTTATGCTGATCTCTGACCTCAAAAGATATTTGTTATTATTTGTAGACCTTGCCTGCTGCCGTTGACTAGCGAAGCCATTAACTTGCGTTCTCTCTGTGTATGCGGGTGTGAATTGTGGCTTTGGCTCCTTAATTCTAGGGGATTCAGTGCGAAAGGATGTGATAATTAATCATATTTTAATATTTTTTAATGTTTGATTTATTATTGTTTGACTAATGGCGTGGAATTCACTGCTAAGAAATCAAACTTATTACTTACGATACGCGGTATATTATAATCTGTTTCAGACAGACAAAGATATTTTAATAACAGTTAGGAGAAACGAACAAAACTCTAAGCAGTTAGTTCTTTTCGGCATAACTTCCAGCTATAAACGGAAGTTTTATTGTTATAGAAACAGAATCTCTTCGTGAGTACGTTAATTAATTCTTATTTTAATCAAGAACTAAAAATGAAAAATGAAACACACAAACAAGTATTCTACCAAAACTTCAAACATTGTAATATTGTTTTAATCCAAATTTAATTGTCTAACAGCTTAAAACTTTATACAGTAAAATCCTGTCGAATTAAAGAATAATTACTTTTTCTGCAAAGGCCTGTCAAAAGTTTATATTATCTTTCGCCCTTCCCCCCAAGTATAATTGAATATTTTGCCCTTTAATGGCAGGCATTACTCTTCCAATATGCATATAGTTTTTGAAATATTTAAGAAATTTCAAGATTTTTCAATAAAATACTAAAATAGTATATTATGCAATGAGCATTTAATGATAGCTATTAAGCACTACGTGCATGAGAATTACGATACAGCCATATTAGGTGAGTGTCGTAATGAATTTTAATAGCCCTTAAATGTGAGTTGCATACCTACACCATTTTTTCTACGACTAGTCAATATAATCAAAAATAAAAAAGTAAATATTACCTATGGCAACTTTATCATAAACTCGGAAATGTCAGAAAATCAAAATGAACTCTCAATTTTTAAATTTTATATCTGTCAGATGTTCATGGCAATATTTGATTATTTGATATTGATGGAATATTGTTGTGATATTGTATTTCTATTGGTTATGAACTTGTATCGTAATGAAAAATCTGTATCATAATGAATCTCATTACAGTACAGGTAGTAAATGTCTAATAAATCAATTAAAGTATGGAAGTATAGAAAAAGTTATAGTTGTAAATTTTTATTTTATTATTTAAGTATCTATAAAAACAAATTAGATTAAAATTGAGAGTGGTTCCAAAAATGTGGTGATTTTGCTTAGGTAGGTATACAGCCGACACTGAGCGAGTAAGAAAACTTTTTGAAGAATATGACGAAATCATCGTACTATATATAGTTGTCACCCACTCTTATCCATAGAAATTTGACGAAAGTATAACCGACAATTTTCATCAACAACTATTTAAATAATTTATGAATCTATTGAATCAAACGATAAGTGAATCAGCTCTAGTTGCCAATTCTTTACCATAACATATTGCATTTTTCAACAGTATTTCATCGAAAATAGCCCCCTCCGAAGCAAATTTCTGAGTGCCCCACTATGCTGTCCCTTCACGACAAACTCAATCCTTGAGCGACTTTATCACATAATCCCCGGCGACAAGAAGTTGATATTCGTGTCCTTCGAGCAATAATATGCCTCCACCATCAGTAACATCTGTAGTTTACTACAACACTTGACCCTTTTCATATCATATTTACATTCGAAACATGGCAGGGGTATTTTAGAGCAGGCACGACAGGTATGTGTGGTGTACAAACGCGCCAAAGGGTTTCTTAATAGAGGTTCAAAGGGTATGGATATTAGGGTGAAAGAATATTAAACACAAACACTTACCGTCACCACTTTTGCTGTGGCCAGGTTATGTTTAAATGGGCGTGGGAGAGGTTTGGGTAGACAAAGAAACAAAACAGTGGATTTAAACTTATTGTTAGTTGTAAGCAAGAAATTTTGGGTTAGATTACCTACGAGCTTCAATCCGAGTTTTTTGTTGATAAATGAATCAAAATTAAATTTATCTCTGAAACTCAGAGTTGATACGCAAATTTTCTATGGCGTCCAATTTATTTATTATTACCATTTTAGAAGCTGTCACAGGCGAAATCGCCCAAATTGATTTATGAAGAGCGAATTTACAACAGTTCACAATTCCAATAATTGTTTATTTTTCGCTTTTGTTCTCGGCACCCCACTCCACTTCAAAAAATCTACCATCCGCGCCCGCCTTGACAAATTTAACTTACTTGAAAAGTTTTTATCAGTGTCCGCCTTTTGACAGTTCATTCTTTAAGAACAATGAATCCTCCTCTTTCGAATTTCATTAACCCTTCCTTGTTTGTTGGGGAGAAACAATCCGTAGTAAATCTTCACATTAATTATTAAGTAAACTCGGAAAAACATCATAAAGTTCTATTTTGGGTTCAAAACATTTTTCAACACAGTCTAAGATAATAGATTCGTGGGGAAAAATACTTGGGTGGTGTAAACGCATGTGCGTGGAGAGAGTTAGTCCACTAAATTCAATAAATGGCTATTTGTTACCACAAGTGACCCCAGAGGGAAATTGTGGACAGTACAGTAATTATCACTCTAATAGATATTTGACCACAAACATACAATATTACTGTTACAAATACAAAATGTGTAAATATTTTCTTGTAAAACTTGTTGAATAAAATATAAATAAGCTCTCCAGTAGAGTACTTGTATTACAGGGCAAAAGAGATATTGTGACGTTGAGCCCTATAGAAATCATCTGCACAATAAACCTTTGATATTCTCAGATTTGCAATAACATATAACTGCTTTGATTTTATTGAAACGCTATGACACTGTGAAATGGCTTTTAATGGGCTCATAAACAGAAAGTTAACAGAACTGCGGAAGTTGACACGTTAAATATTAATTTCCATCGTGATACGCGTGACGCCGTTTTAGTAAAGGTATAAAACTGTTTTCTTGGAAATTGTAACTGAAAATCAGACAGTTTGTCGATAATAAACTTTAAACAATATATTTATTTATTTATCTGTAATTACCTGAAAATGTTATTTAGAATTTACGGGATAGGATAATTAAACATAAATATTAATATTGTTGACTAATTATTTTTTCAAGCCCGCTCATACAAAAATTAATGTTTACCGATTAATTATATCTAAATTGTTTGTAGTTGGGCCTGACACCGTTGACAAATGATAACAAACAACTTCAATCGGTCTCAGATCGTTAATCAAGTAAAAATCTGTCCCCTTTCTCTCTCTTTCTCGGCTTAATCCTTAATACTGGCGCTGTTATTTTTTTCTCGTTCTCCGCCTTTTCCCCAGGAAAAAACATACACTCTCTACCATAATGCAGTTAATATATCCAGTGTGAGTTCAAAGAGCTAAAAGCATGTGATTTACAACAATCTACAAATCTACAATCACAAAATAGTCAAGAGCTTTGAGTTTCTTCCTTTTTGGGTGAGAGCCTCGCGTCGTCGAATATAGTGCCGCAATGCCGACATATCAAAGTTTTGTTGAAATGCAGGTCCCAAAGGCAAACTGTTGTGTTCGGTCAGTGAATTCACCTGCTCTGTGAACTATTGATAAAGATCCGGAAATCAAAGATTTTAAGTTGATACTGAGTATACGGCTGGCAGACATCTGAAGCTGAAGACATTGGCAGTTTTAGCTTTTATATGGGTTGTGTGTGGCGTGTTTCTATGCAAATCCACCATTACATTTGGAAGTTTATTGGCGGACGATTTCTCGAGCGATTCGTGTGCAGTTTATTGCGCAACTAGACTGGATATTGCCTACTTTCGTATAGTAAAAAACGTGTGTTCTCTAGTGGGCTATTTACATGAATATAAGCGACGAGAACTCTTGTCGAGGATAAGACAGTTATCTTGATAATTTTTTTGAGCAAGTTGTTAACAAGTTTTCTTTACAAAAAATTCAATACCATCGTATAAAGTTGTTTCAAATTTTCTTTTAAAAAAGGCAGTGTCATAACTAAACTAAACAGATAACATATTTCATCGTGTTCTTTGGAATAATTCAAAAATGATTATAAATCCTAGTTCCTGTACATCTGGAAATTATATTCAGAGCCTTTTTTCAACAAAATATACAGGGTGATCAGTAATTGGCGCACTCGGAGCATACTGTGAGAAACTTTATCTACGTGTTAAGAATGACCAATTTTTTTACCGCAGTGCTGCAAGTCTTTTCTTTACAAAGATATGACCATTTTTTCGAAAATAAAAGTGGCAACACTGCATTGAACATATGAATAGGTTCGGAGAGAAAAAAAAAGAGAAACATACAATATTTTATGATGCGAGAACTTGCCAAATTAATTTAGTACTGTCAACTTTATTAAAAAACAGAAACAACAATTGAAATTCATTATTAATATTTTCATGGAAATAAAATGTATTTTAGTTTATTCCAAGGGGAGTTTGAGAGGTTGCCAAACTTTAAATTTCTCACAAATTTAGGTATTTTATTAAATTTAACATTTTCAATTTCTTTGTATTAGAGGTTTTGTGAAAAAAATTTAACAAATCATATTGCATTTTTTCCAGAGATTATAGTAGCATGAATTATTCACTCATTTTTGTCTTGGTTATTAAAATAATTAGCTTGTAACTTGGATGAGGGAAACTCTATAACTCGGAAACTAACCATCAGATATAATTTTTCTTTGCAGATTATCCTTAGTTTTAATGTGCTCTAAAACGCCCTGTATTCGGAGTGCGCCAATTACTGATCACCCTGTATATCTGCTTTGTCAAAATTGTAATCTGATCAAAATAATATTATCTGTAAATTAAAAACATAGCTAATGGAAATGCTGCTATCTTTATTATTTTCCGCCGATTTATTTGCAATGTATCATCGCTCAATTTGCTTAAATCCGGTCATGTTATCACCAAACCCAACAAAACGTAACAATTTCGGCTACATTTTTTAAACCATCACCCCCTCATACGAAACACAAACTTTTCTGTCTTTTTCCTAGTCGAGAGTAATTTCCCCACATAAATTTCCCACTCTTCATTCTGCGAGTTTCCTCTGCTCTGCAACATTTTAATGACTGGGCAATTTTTTTCTTTTATTTAAATGAAACCAGAACCAGGTTCACACACAACAATCAAGCAAAACTCTCGGTGCCACTAATAAATTTCCCTCTTGTTGAAGTTGAGAGGATGTGACGGTTGGAAGTTTCGTAAGCGGCGTACAGATTAGCGGGGGCCCAGCATCCCGAGCGGCTAGCCGTCATTTACTATCGCGGCCCGTATATATCCACCAGGGATGATGAGAAGGGATGTAACGCCCAATGAACTGGGGATGAAGCACACACACATTCACAGTCACACTGACACACATACAGCCGCACCTTAACCAACTAGTGAGTGTACTGTAATACCTCTAGGTCGGTGTTGTTAAGCGCAAGCATTCTCGTAGTGGATAGGATAGGCGAGAGTTACTACTCACCCTTCACATCAAAACGCACCCCCATAACCTTTTGACCCTTATTTTTGCAGCGAGGAAATGGTAATTTGCAACGTAGGCTTTCATCATCTACAAGGTCAATTTCAGTTAGTGCGTTATTCGCAAAGATAAGACTCAGAAATGTTATATTACCACCAACGGTACGCGCAACTGCTCCGGGTATTTTAATAAAGAAAAAATGTGTACTTTGTGGAGGAAAATCACTAACACCAGGATAATTTTTGGTGATGTTGCGTCGGGTACGAAATATTTATTTATTCGAGCAAATACTACAAAATACTGGAATCTGCCACAAAAGTACACCATGTGGAAAAGACATAAATAAACTCCGAGTCTGATAGAACTAAGCTATATTTTGTGAGTTTAGAATCTATGCAGCCGGCTGAAACCCAACTCAGGTCAATATTACTCTAGTCCCAAGTCATATTCTCTACTACGATTATTGGAAACCACACAACATATTTCTTCCTGTCTAGTCGGCTTTGCGTCACTGCTTAAAAGTATAACCATAATTGTTACAGATTGCCAGTCGCATTTTACTTATGGCTGATTAAAACTGATCAATAATATAAATAACTCCCACGGTCCTTCGCAGGTTTTTGTCTTACGAAAGGCCCACAAAATTACGAGTTTAGTTTTTTAGTAATAAATATTTTTTACTCCATAATCTGTTCATAAATTTAAACTCCCCATTAAAAAAATATTTTGAGTTTATTTAAGTGAGTGGCAATTTTAAAACGTTAATTTTGAGATGTGTTTAAATTTTGGTGAATGCGCCGGTATCAATATCGATTTGACTTCAATTCAATTTTTTTACGGACACGACGGATTTGTTTTCGTATTTTTACTTTCTTATACGTAGTATAAGGAAGTATTGTAATCGTGATTTTTTTCGACTTCGAGATTTTGATGGATTTACACGTTTTGAGGGCCCCTGAATCCATTTTGACCATTTTCGCCATGATGTCTGTCTGTGTGTCTGTCTGTCTGTGTGTCTGTCTGTCTGTCTGTCTGTCTGTATCCACCATAACTCAAAAACGACTTATCGGATTTGATTCAAATTTCATATTTAAGAGTTTGAACAAATTTGTGGGTGCCACATTCAATGTTTTTCATCTAGCACCAAAACAAGTGACAGTTACCTGAAGACATTTTTAGGTTTTTTAGGAATATCTTGAAAAATAAACAATTTATGAGATTTTTTTATTCTTTAACATTGATTTAGAATTGAATTTTGAACAAATTTTGTTTGAACTTTTTTTTGAAATTCCGTCAAAAAAATTTCAAAAAAACTAGATATTCTTAAAACACTTTATATTTCTCATAGCGCGCGTTGATAGTTGAATTCCATGGTCGAGGTAGACCATGTGTTTTTTTATATATATGCCAAACAGAGGGTCCCGGGTTCGAATCCCAGAAGGAACGGACCATTAGTTTTTTTTTAATTTTACTGGTTTCTATGGTACCGAAAACAATAATAATGAATAAATAAATGTAATTTCATACCGGGAGATTTTTTTAAGTGAGTAATAGGTCAAAAATCTAAAATAAAACACATTTTTCTCGAAAAATTCGGTTATAATGAGTGGAACAAAGACAAATTTATGCGTATTGCAATAAGTGCGACAGAGACTATTTGAAAATTGCTGGAAACCTACAAAATTTTTACAAGAAATTTAACTTAATTTCTTTAGGAAAAGTAATTATTGTGATACTATCCGTAAGTATAAGAAAGTCATGTGTTGGGCACATCAGATATTTAGTTTGGTAAATGAAATTAGATTCATATCATGATCATTGAACTATGATCAACATAAATTAATAAATTAAACTGTGTGAAGAATAACCGATTTATTAAATAATTATAATATAATTATTTTACGCGGTATTTAATTATGTTTCATATTTTATCTATGCGTGTTTATGATGATAAAATGATAATATAACAGTTTATTGTATCTAATTTACAAATTTCTATTAATCTTTATTAAATAACATAAATACTGTTGTAACAAAATTGGTCAGACAGTTTCAAAAAAAAATGTAACAATATTTATACTGTTATTCTAATTTAAAACAGACTAATGCCCATTCTACAAACAATAAATAAATATTTAATAAGAGAATAGTACTAGTTCTGATTGTCTGATTTCAAATGAAGAGTAGCGATGGACCAATACGAGTGCGTGAAATTCCAATTAATTGTGATTTTAAAATACATTTGTGGAAGTGGGCATAGGCAACTAAATCCTCTTGTATTAAGTTAGTAAAGTCTTGGCCCAAATTTTATTCTAATGAATATTTCAAAGGACCTCAAAACTATTTATACATTTAGGTAACCAAACTGACAACAAGTGGAGTATATACATTAGCATAAATAAATACTGATTAAATTAAATATATGGGTGGTGAATAATAATTTGAATTTCCACATGAAAGAACCCCGATCTACATTCAAAATGTAAACAAAAGGATATCCGTTAAAGTTTTTATTATGGAATCGTTCCTATTATTCAACAAAACAAAACAGTTCTTTTGTGAAAGTTTTTCTGTTTCTTTTATTGTTTTTTCCATGCTTCCTTATACCTACAATACTATTATACAAAGAATGCATAATTACACAACTAATTTTATTACAGTACACGGGAATATTGTTTATTTTTAGTTGGAACATTGTACGGTTTTGTATTTTCTCAAAAATAATTTGCATCATCGAGAATTTGTAAATTGAGGCCATCACAAAGCGAATTGCAGATAATGGTCTCTTGAAAAATTGTTGCTGGTCGAGTTTTTCATATAATTACAAAATAAGAATGGCAACCCTAACGTTAATTTGAAATTACAGAGGTAATTTCGTTTAGAAAACTTTCCTCTGGAGGCTTTTCTACTCGCCTTTACAGTTAATTATTTTTCTGGCAGCCTGTAGTTTTATGTAAATTTCTGCACATTTCATAGAGCGAGAACTGTCGACACATTCACTGAGAAGACTCATTGTTCTCTATAACAGAAGTCGTCCATTTTCCCCTTGTCTACAGACCATTGGATAAACACAGACACCGACACGGTTTGTTAATACATTTTCTATTTCCCCTCAGACCTTTGCTTGGGAAATTTCCCAGACAAAGTTGTTTTTGAATAGGTGCCACGATTACAAACTGTTGTATTTGAGCTCACGCGCAAATTAAATATCCGAATAAAAAGACCAAAAATGCATAAATCTCTTGAAGGCACTTAAAGTGGAACTTTTCAGGCACCTCATCAAATTAACTTTTCATCGCCGGTTTGAACCAAGTAAGCGGTAAATTAAGCATTTGTGCTGAGGAGTGTTTAAGACAGTTGTTGTGAGGTCTTGTCATGACTTGCTGACACTACAAACCAGACAGGCTACAGACACAGCAGTAGCAGGGGGTACACCCCCACAACCCAATACAGTTTGCTGCTGGCCAGCCCCAAAAGTGGACTAATAGAGTTAATAGAACTGTCTTATCCTATTTCTCCGGATATCAGATCCCCGGCCAAATCCAATGGATGAAGTCTGATTTTCTATTACAAAGAAACCTTGTTATATCGATTGAGCCATATAATTTTCCATTAAATTTAATTAAATAACACAGCGCAATAGTGTGGAGAAGAGAAAAGAATGAAAGTAAATTAACACAGTAATTTAGACTTCAAATATTGAAAAAAAGTAAAATTCAGATTTATACACCTATCTATTGAATACCATACTACAGAACCCAGAAGACAATATTTAGAAATCATCACGGATTTTGATATTTGAGCAATAAGGTAATTATTCAGCACCAGAGGCACTTAAACTCTGTGCTATGAATTTCGTTCTTTTTATACCTAACTACAAAATAACTATCCATAAAACATTGTGCAGAGGCAAGGTTCCAGCGCCCAAAGCACCCACACACACTCACACGAAGCAAACTTTATTCGAAGATTTAGAAAGCAAACAGCGGAAAGACATCGTAAAATAAAGTAAAAGAACATTTACCCGCCTTGCACCGAAAAACTCGACGGTTTTATATTAGCAATGCAATGTGAGGTCAGTGTGATATTTGTGGCTCCTGCTCTACACCTCTTCTGTTCGTATAAACACGAATTGAGGATCCGGTTGCAGACCTCGCACCTATAATACCTACTCTATGAGGACGAGTGCGCTGCTGGTGAGTCGATGTGAATGTTGTTCGGCTGTGCTGCATAATCATTTTCTCACTGAATCGAAATTGAAATTTTTCACCCAACCCAAATTGGCGCTTTCAACCTAGTTATGGGATTTAATAAAAAAGAGGGCATGTACGAGTACAATATTTCGGCATGTCTGTTGGAAGGTGTTATTTGGGTGGGCGGCGTTGCATGGAAATTCTATAAATCGTTTGATGAAAGGGAATCGGGTTATTTATAGAATAATCATATGGGTTTCGTATGGATATTCTGTCTTTACGAAAACGAAAACTTTCATGTAACACAACTCAAAAATTAACATAGAAAAGAACGTAGTCAATATTTACAGAAATTCAGCATAAAATATTTTTAAAGGGTATAATAACTACAGAGCTTAATTTTAATTAAAACAAATCCAGGCGAACTTTCCTCCGAAAATAACTTTAAAACACTTTTCGCACAAAAATACATTTTGCTTTCTTTCACAATGTTTTCATAATCAACTCGTTTCAACAAAACATAATTTAGTTTGTTAATTACAAAAACAACGAATTGATTGAAAATTTATATTTCAGTTGATGGTATCGACATTTCTTCGATGTTAATGCTTAACTAGCTTTTCCCTCAAATAGATATTCCAATTTTGCATCAACAAATTGAGTGGGTTTTAACACAATGTAAATAAAATGAAGAGGAATTCAGCCAGTCCGATGATAGTGGGGCTAATAATTACGGTGAGGCAATTTGTGTGAATTTCAGCAGATTGCAAGGGAATAAACCAACAAGAATATTGAGTGTGTGTGCAACTATTGTACAATATGGGACGTTAGTTTCCAAGATAACTCAACCGCTATCTCTCTAGTCCCATCTAGTGCTGAATGGAGCTGTGATTTACATCGGATATGCCTCACAATCACTACATAAAACTATTCCAGAAACTGCATTTATTGCCACAGTAGAATCCAGGCACTTTGTGAATGAACAATTTTCTTTATTTTTGCCAGAAAATACAAAAACAAAACAATATCCGTTTCGGAATAAAATATCACCACAAACTATTTATTCCAGGCGAGATTTGCGCTTCTGCCCCATTAGTTTCTGTAACAGTTATTCACCCCATTGTCGATTTAATTTATTCAGAGCGCGGGTCTCAGTTTTAATCCTTGAGGCTTAGGTAATAATTTCACTAAGATCTAGTTTAAAACTAATCAATAGAAGAGATTCATCAATAATTCATTAAAGTATTAAATGGTGTTACAACTGAGCGTTGGTCGTCCTGAATAATAAACAAACCACATGGAGATTGGTTTCCGGTAGGAAAATGAATAGCTGAAATAAAGTCTCATGTGTGTGTGAGAGCGAAGAAAATAGAGAAAAATAAGTGTTGGTGAATTCACAGCTTTGCTAGCTCTGGCTAACGTGTAGAATAGATGAGATGTGCATAATATGAGCAACGACGTAGAATCCGCAAAGTGCTTCTGATGCACCCTAAAAATTCCTCAGGATGTAATGAAAAAGTAAATTCGAGTTAGTATCACATTTATGGTGTGAGGGGCAAAAAACTGATGCTGGGTAGTAAAAAACAATAATCTGGTAGTGCGCGCTATCGATTTTTAATTTTTTTATAGTTTTTTGTTCTATGAACGTGAAGGGAAAGGAAATACGTCACATATGGATCCACCAAGACCAAGTCGCGAGCACTGCATTAAATTTAATGAAAATAAATTGTGCCAGGTTGGAATTGTTATAGTTGCTCAGATTTATGACTTTTGGAGCTCAAGAAGACTTTACTTTTGAAGAATAACTTGAATGCATATCTCGTCATTGTTTTTAGATGTTTGAAACTTTCGCAATAAGAAATCTACGGACAATTTAATAAAAAAACATCCAAAAACATGTTTTCACCTGTTTCTATTCACATTCTGAGACGGATAAATTTTTTATAAGAATGTGAAGGGGTCAAACACTAAAAAAATATTATATCCAAAATTATTAACTTGTTTAATACGTTGTCAGTGACTAAAGAAACTAAACTGAGTTGTCATTTTAGCTATCAGCATTTATGTACGAGCCCTAACAACTAAATGTTCGGACAAAAGTAAATTTGATTGTTTTTTTTCCATACGCGCAAAAGTTATCTAAATTAACTTCCATAATATTGATGTTTTCTTTTATAATGCCAACATTTAGTTATATTAAAACGTAAATTTCGTAAAAATCCGCTCGACGGTTCCAAAACTGTGGCACTTTAACCCAGCAGGATGGGAAAATTGTAGAAACAAAGAATTATTATTTTCAAAACGACGGATCTAGTAGTCGGATTTTGATGAAATTTACTTTATTGTAAAGCTGGATGTTGGTTTTCTTTACAAAAAAGTTACACAAGTTTTTATTTGGTGATTTTAGGCATTTATCAGAGCTTTAAAGTTGCACCTTTAAAAATTATAGAATTTTCTAGTAACTGTTTTAAAAAATCACAGTTTTGAAACCGCTGGTTGGATTTGTGTCAAAAAACCTTTAAATCAAAGCTCAATAATTGTACTACATATATTGAAAAAATCCTGAAATGTTAATATGAATTTTTTTGCATTTTTTTCGAGTTCCACAGTTCATTTTTCAAAAAACGTGCTTTTTGGGGGTGCTACCTACATTTAAATAATCGCAGTTTTGGAACCGCTGGTTGGATTCCGGTAAAAATTTACTTTATTGCAAAGCTGGATGTTGGTTTTATGTACAAAAAAATCCCCAAGTTTTTATTTGGTGATTTTAGGAAATTTTCGTAGTTTTAAAATTGTACTTGAAAAATGTGATGTAATTTTCTAACGACTGTTTTTAAAAAATCACAGTTTTGGAACTCGGTGAAAACGACATAAAGGTGCTTTCTGGTCCTCATCTAGTCCGGACTTAAATGTTATTGAAACTCTTTGGCATAAAATTAAACGTATTCTACGCAATAATCCACCAAGAACCACTGGGGACTTAAAGACCAAAATAGAAGAAATTTGGTACAGTTTCACGCCAGAATTGTACCAAAATTTGATAAATACACTGCCTGCTAGAATACAGGCAGCTATTAAAGCAAAAGGATACGTAACCTCATATTAATGGTCCTAAATTAAAAATTATTCCAACATTTAGTTGCAAATTCATTTTGTAAAATTTGCTAATTATTAAGGTTAAAATATTGTTAAATCAAATAAACAATTTTCTTCCATGCATAATATTGTTATTAAGGCTTTATCTTATTGTATTGTTAGGTGTTTACTAATTATTTGCGTAAAATTTCCAGTTCTCCTTTAAAAAATTTACTTTTGTCCAAACATTTAGTTGTTAGGGTTCGTATGACCAAAACTCTCTGCCTGTAATGTAGAATAATTTATCGCAGAATTAGCGCCAGTTTTTGTATTTTTTCCTTCGTCAGCTTCGTCCAAAGTGGCCATAGTCCATTTTTTCTTAGTCGCATTGTTGCTGTGTCCATTTGGTCTATTTTGAAATGAACCCGCTGCTGGAATGCAATTTCGATGGCGATTAAATTTGATGAAAAATCTTTTCTTCTTGTGTATTATTCCTTAATGTCTGAAAAAGAGAGTATAAACCTCGATAAGATGGCTATTCCAAGCGTGTCTATATAATATCGCGCCAATTTTAGATTAATCTCAGTCCTCGCCATGGCTACAGTACTAAATCAAATGTTCTGCCGCATTTTCTCTCAGACTGGTGAAATATTGCCCGCGTATTCGCAAATAGATCCATATATTATACTCGCGTGGAAAAAACCCTATCATAATTCGGTGAGATGCATATTAGTGTTTTTATGGCTGGGCAGAGGAAATTTACCAACAAAACCAAATCTGTCTTCTTTATCCGATATAGTTTTTCCCTGAGCTATGAAATTGTTTGGATTGTAAAAATGTTTTTTACCCTTGTATGTATTAGCAAAATCAAATACCAGCAAAGTTACATGATGACGAATATACGAGAGAGATATGGAAAAGTCAAAAAAAAATATTTGGAATGAGAATTTAAACAAACACAATTCATGTTGAGAGTCGTCTTCAAACAAATGTTGTTGACTTTGCATTATGCTTTATCTATTCAAACGTTTTTCTTACAATGGAACAACTGAAGGATACGTTGAAACGCCCTTTTAACTACTGTTTGAATACCCAATAACTTTACATTTGTTTTCTATTTGCATTCAACTAAGTTTCATTATTAAAATAATAAAATAAAAATGTCCTAGTTGCATAGCATTACAGCCAACCATTTTAAATCAATAGCTTACTTTACGACTTTGCACCGGATCCTTAAAACCTATAAAAATCCATTCAATCAAATTTGTCATTCTGTCGTCAAAGCTAAGAAAGCACGCAACACTTCAGAACTTATTAAAGTTAAGCATCGAGGGGCACAATTTTTGAACTCTAATAAAAAAGTTTCAAGCAGCACAATAAATGGAAAAGTGGAGTTTTCGCAACTAACAATTAAATTAATGGTTTTTGTGCAATATTTACTTACCTACCTGCTGAATATCATCAAATTAATTTTTCTACATTCAAAATATTGCTTGAATGTTTCACACTTGAACAAATTCAATATGTAGCGTGTACCTACTACAAAAGTTATAGATTACGATTTGTTATTCAAGTAATTACAGCTAGAAGTGTTTTGAAAAATACCACAGTTTATTCATGGGTGGCACTAGCATAAATATAAGATTTCCCCAAATTTCCTCAACCAAAAACAAACTCATTTTTCCCCAACGAAAAAACCATTTCCCAAAGTTATTGTTTTACTGAATTTACTGTCACAACACCTTATGTAATGGTATATATTTCGGTGACATAGATCACTTGTGCCGCACCGCCGCCGCCTCCGCCTTCACACACTTAAGCTATACGCGAGGCTGTAAAGAATTGTCTGGATTTTCCGATGAAAACTCCAGACAAAAAATAACATAAATAAATAAAAAGATAAACGCAGTGCATGGCAGCAGCAGCAGCTTCAACTCAGCTACAATGTTTTGTTTCTTTCGATAAAGGCTCGATGTAAGATGACGTACATCCGGAAAATGGCTTGTAATGGATGTGTCATGTTCAGAAATAGTTCAACCAGTAAACTAACTTTGAGTTAAAATGCATGTAGGTATAAGTAATAAAATCAAAACTGTAATGAAAGTTGATGCTGGGCTGCGCTGCGAAACGTTTCAGTATTATGTTTTGAGGTGCATTCAAATATTATATAATGAGCAAAAAGTTTGTTACTTGGGTCGTATAATGGACAAAATGAATAAAATGTGTATTAGTTTAGTTTATAACTAATGTAAATTTTAATCTGTTTCAGGTGCAGTGAAAGACCAATTCGTTGCATTCAATAATAAAAGTTTTAAAGCTGAGGTAAGTACTTAACATAATAAATATAGGATTTAAAGTTAAAAATCTTAAGCAAGTGTAGCTTTGCTAAATCTGGAATTATATTGAATAAAATCTATCTAATTATATTGTACAAACATACTTAGTACAATAAAAATAATTCTTATTTTTTTATAAACAATATGTAGTTTTTATTCATATTTAAATTGTATCCTGTTACCGAACTGGCATTAACTATAAATATGCATGTATTCATTGAATTGTACAAAACACATCAAATTTTGGTTCACTACCAATACAAATAAATAATTTCCAACTAAACTCTTTGAATAAATACATAGTACGAATACATTTATTCAAATCAGTAAGATAAAACCAACATAAATTTTTCTATCCTCTAAAATCAACTTTTCGTAATTGTTCATGGTAATACAAACAAAACTGCGTTTTCCCAACATGCAGCAATAACATAATTACCATGCACCAACCTGACATTCAATACCTAAAAACGTAAACCCAAAAAGTTGGTGGTCCCCTTCAGCACATGATTTATGATCTCTTAAATTTCTGGTCGTAGGCAAAAAGAAATAAGAATATTAAGAAAAGGCGAACACAGTCCGAAATATTTTATAGGCAATCTCTTTTTGGGGGTTCATTTCCTGTGGCGTACAATCCTTCCTGTTACCACGCCCGCCCCTCCAGCCGCTCCTCCATCAAGCCACAGGCGGCACACCCTGTAGATGTCGCTGTCTACCGCAGCCGCCTATGAATAATATGGGACCAAAGATAAGGAACATCTATAAATTCGTTTTATTGATAATCAATTATATTCGGTTATTTTGCATATAAATTTTGGTTTAGACGGCGATTTCTGTAGGCTTTCACAGGCTTACCACTCAAATCTGCTAAGAAAGAGGGTTTTACGTGTATTTTATGTCAGATGAAAACATGCTTTATTACTGGAAATAGGATAAGAGGACAATGTTGGGCCAAACCAACAAGATAAAAATGATTTAATTTGGCTAGTCGGGTTTGAATAAGAAATTAGAGTACCTAACTAGGTAAGTACATTTGTTGGAATTATATGGAGGCTTATTGACAATTTAATAAAAAAATGTATCGCACCAGAGCACAAATAAAAAACTAAGATGCAATATGGTTTTTATGTTTATAGCATACAAAGATGTAAACCTAAGCCGAGGGAAGCAAAAAAACATATAAAAATATGTCTTAAGTACTAAATTTCTTTTTTATATACCCATAAGCATATTCATATTTTATACTATAAACCATTTCGTAATAATAATAATATATTGCCAACAACAAAAGTTGTGGATTCGTTACTGGAAACTTTATTACAACACCCAACAATGTAAGCTATTCGAAACTAAACGAACGAAATTCCACACAGTTTTGTTAACATTGTCAAAATAGTGAATCTAACCCCATGACCTTGTCGAAAGATACGCGGGGGCAAGCACGGGTTAAATAATTCGACTACTAGTCGAATAAGAGTGCAAAAAAGTTAACAGGTGGTAAGTTGTAAAGTATAAAGCAGTTAAAAGCGAAGCTTTCAACTTAAATTACGGTAATCCCAAAACTATTTTGTAGCTTTAAGCAGCCGAAAGTTGGAAGCTGGTAAAACTCTTATAAAACTGAACCAAACTTTTCGTATGTTTGCTGAGTAAGGACTTAATTAACTAAGAATTATGTTTGACTCACAGATTCTTAATCCTCATTTACAAAACTTGTAACATTATAGATCACAAAGAAAAATAACATTGGGTTATACATAGATATTCGTTGATGAAGTAGGTACTTGCATGTGAAAGCATTTCGCCGCACATTTCTGCAAGTTCTATTAAATTCAAATCTCATTATCGGCAGGATCTAGACAGCGATAAAATACCCCGTATCAAACCCCCAGAGAGTGTTTTTAAGTGATTTACGGCGTCGTAAATTATATAGCAAAAATTACACTTTTATTTGTTGTAGAGATTCAGGCGACAGGCAGGCAGGCGAATTTTTCTCTAGATAAGTTCGCAATTAATTGGCGGTGAAACCGGAATGAAAAGAATGCATTACAACAAATTTCATCAAATTACTTAAAGATAAATTCTTACCTGCTAATTAAAATGCTTAAAGCGCATATTCTAACAAATAATTTACCATCAGCGAATTACGAATAACTAGACATACAAAGTATATAATGAAATAATTCAGTAGCTTCTTAAAATTTCTCCTTCAAAAGAAACTAGATACAACAAAGGCGTGCGGCGCGCTTTACTTATTTTAATAATGGAATGCTCCGAAGATGAAACTTGCTCGTTTTGAGGATTCGTTTTAAATATAAAGAGCGCTGCGCACCCACAATATACAGAATATCCCGTGGGATGATGGTCAGTTTATATAAAGACATCATCGTTGGATACAAATAAGGAAATTCTTCTAGGCTGGAAAACCCAAACGAGTTTTCATTGATGGTATATCAGCCAATAAACCGCGGGGTTATTATAACAGGAAAGTTTAATAATTATAATTTATTATGTTTATTTTCCTCATGTGTAATTTTCGACGTAATTAAATACAAATGTGTTTGAAATTTACGTTTATATAAATCACAGTTTGTGCAATATTATATTTTATTTGTGGGCAGGTTTTATTATAATAAAATGCAGCTAACAAATTTGCCGTATCTGACGTAAATTTGGCAATGTGGTAATTTATTTAAATTAATGAATTATCATCAGTCGTTTCTGCATAGTTCAATAATTTTAATTATATTAAATGTTTGGTGCATATTTTTTGTAACTATGGTGGATGCGCCGGTAATTTCTAAAAATCTGGTTGGATAATTATTCTTGCATTTAATTTCACTTTAAAAACCTAGAATCTAATTTGCTGATTGAAAAGTTTGGAGCACTTACCTCATATGTCCGTGTAATTTCATTCATACATTTTCAAAGCTTTTCCATTGAACTCCAATTTAAAAACACTGCACTTAAACTTTAGAACTTGACAGTGATATGCTTGTATCTAATCAAGTTGAATTAAATAAATAGCTCTTCGTAAAGTTTCCTGCCTCTATATATTTTTACAGTTAGACAACTTTAATGAATTTTAAAATTTCATATCACAAGTTTGACGTTGTATAATGAGTTTTCTTCTATATCATACCTACATACAAAACCCATAAATAATGATTGTTATATTAACATTATTCTGATAAGACTTTAATATAAACTGAAACGCACCCATCGTGTAGTTAATTATTCTATAATAACAGTTATTTTATCCAGTACGGTGTTAAAAATGTGGGGCACATTTCGCCTAAATCATTTCTATCCTAAATCTACCTTTCAAGTTATTAATATTTAATGTCCGTGCCATTAAAAGTAGTGCCCTGCCATATCGTGTGTCGTTGGGAAAAGTTATGGAAAATGCACAGTGGAATTTCACCGATGAAACATGCATTCATCATTCTATTACAAAGTGTTTTCGTTGCAGACTGCTGTTCTCTTTATTCCAGTAACTATCTTAAACGCTGGGCGAACGTGACTTAACTTGTAAATGGACGAAACGCGACACATTTCTCTATGAAAATTCAGTTGTTACACGTATTTAATAACATGTGATGTATTATTTAATAAGGGGAATTTTCTTGCTTGAAAAATATGCAATCGCCTGCAGAAGGTGCAATTTTGTCTTTAAAAAAATTTTTGTTTGCTCGTATAACAAATTGTGGCAGGGATTGTTTGCAGATAATATTAAATTCCAAGAAAATAATTTGTTATGTACAACAATGGGAAAAAAACTGTCATCATGTTAACACAGAACACAAAAAACATCACCATTATTTCTGGTTTATGTAATTAAATACATTTTGCAACAGCCCTCATCATATTATATTATTTTTCACATACTGTTACTTGACGTACCTACCTCGTAAATTGACCACATCTAACAGTTGTTTTAATTATCTATGTATAAATTTTAAACAATCGAAACCGAAAATGGAATGTCATCGATATAATAAATTCTGTGTGGAACCAAGCGCCACCGCGGTAAAAACTCTATCAACGTCTATATATTTAACCGAGTAACTGAAGTTTCAATCGATAATAACAAGATTTACTGGTGGTTTCATTTATTTGTATGCGGTGGATTTTTCTGTAACAATATATTTTCGTATAAGAAAAATATTAATAACATATAGCGAAAGGTATTATCTAAAACGTGATTTCTCCAATATAAGCACGTTTGTTGGTTCGGTTAAATCGAATATTTGTCGAGGGGAATCGAAAGAATTTGTTGGAATTTATTTGAAAACATATCCAAATCCTATTATTAGATTTTGATGTATGGTTTTGCGTGTAAACGGAAAATAATGAAAGATAAATTCAATTAAACGTGTACGAGTATATTTACTACATCAAAAGAAAATTGTTCCTAAGCCTAGATTATTAGAAACTCAATCCGACGCAATATCGTCTGACTTTCTAGTCGAGCAGTATTTGTAGCCTTTAGCTAAACATCGAACAAAATAAACGTTATGCGTTGGACCAAAGTAAAGACAAATAGCTTTAAGCCCTCCGATATTCTCCTAGTTCAAAGTCTTATGTATCAAAGAAACATATCATAACTATCGGACCATAGATATATAATGTGGACGAAGCAGAACGGAAAATCAGATTCCAGATCCAAAGGGTATAATAAACCGAGAAGAACCCATAACAAGCAAGAAGTTCGGTATTTCATCCACCGCCCCGCCGTTTTTACCGATGTCTCGCAACTGTCGCCCAGGGCTGGTTTCTCTTGGGGGAATGATGGCAGCGCGTGAACGCTTCACTCATACCACAAATGTGCTTACCAAACTTTATTATCTACCCTTCTACTCGTATTATTGCAACTTACTTGATAAAACATGCTTCTTGTCATGCTTCAGACCACAAAAGTTCCTAACTTTATCACGTGAAAATCAAAAAAACTGTATGCTGGGAATGCTAAGGTTGAAAAGGGGACACCTTACGAGAATTTTGGTATTTAGTTAGTTAATAATTTTAGAGGGCACATAGTAGGTCATTAAGTTTACATTCTTAGACCACAATTGCCATATTTCTCCTGTATTTTCTGTCTAAATCCTCTTTGCCATGTTCTAGTTTTTTCTACAGGGTGCCCCAGTTTATATCGTCAGGATTTCACCAGTCGATAGTTTAGCGAAAATTAAAGGTGATTTGTCTAATAAACTATGGTCGAATGTTGCTTCCTTTTTGACGTACAGGCCATTAAAGAAAATAAACGATTTTAAATAATTTGCTATAAATCAATAACAAAAAAGTTAGCCTTTTGAAATTTTGCATAGATCTTTTTTTTGTATTCTCTTATTAATAGTGGTTGCAATTATTTTATTTAGAACACAGAGGCGTGCGTACGGGTTTCTTCAAAAACATTTTATTGAATAAAACGTACGCCACTGGTTTTTTTACAGCACCAATATGCAGAGAGTATTTTCCATTCAATTTAGAAACTTTTTCGTATCTTATAATTTTTTGATAATTTAGCTCAAAATAACCTATAATAGTACAGCAAATAAGGGAGAAAAAAGGCTTTAAATAGACTTTTTTTACCCTACAGCCAATTTTTGTAGAATCTTCTAGAGGGTCACCCTGAAAGTTTAAAACTTAGTTTGTTTAATTCGAAGACCCCGCTCTTCCTTCACCAGCCCTCAATTAAGGGTTGGATTTTTTTGTTTATTGAATAACTTTTTTCCTATTAAATTTTCGAAAACAAGAGTCAGTACAAAGTTATACAGAAAAATATTTCCTACAACTTATCTTTTAAATTTTTTTTGATTTTGTCGATATTTAAAAAGTTATTCAACAAATAAGTTGAAAATTTCGGGGAAAGAGTAGTAAGTAGTAGTAGTAAGTATAGTACCTAACTAGAGAAAAATTTCCCTAAAATTTGCAACTTATTTGTTGAATATCTTTTTAAATATTGACAATATCAAAAAAATATTAAAAGGAAAGTTGTAGGAAATATTTGTATCTACAACTTTGTACTGATTCTTTTTTCGGAAATCTAATAGGGAAGAACCTCTTTAATAAATAAAAAAAAAAGTTAAGTTATCAAGAAATTGTAAGATACAAAAAAGTTTCTAAATTGAATGGAAAATACTCTCTGCATATTGGTGCTGCAAAGAAAACCAGTGGCGTACGTTTTATTCAGTAAAATATTTTTGAAGAAACCCGAACGCACCCCTCTGTGTTATAAATAAAATAATTGCAACCACTATTAATAAGAGAATACCAAAAAAATATCTATGCAAAATTTCAGAAGGCTAACTTTTTAGTTATTGATTAATAGCAAATTATTTAAAATAATTTTTATTCTTTAATGCCCTGTACATCAAAAAGGAAGCAACATTCAACCATAGTTTATTAGACAAACCACCTTTAATTTTCGCTAAACTATCGACTGGTGAAATCCTGACGATATAAACTGGGACACCCTGTATATTCTGTACCAAATTTTCATCATGATTTTTTCTACTAAATTAACGATACCAAAATAATATAAGTTATGTATCATGCACTTGCTTCTTGCAAACTTTACCTAATAGTGTACGAAAACAATTTTATAACCTCAGTCTAATAGACTTGCTTCTCCCTATCTCGACAAGCTACACAAAACATCTAAACTTTGGAATCTGTCTATAGATAAATCGAATTTTTGTCAAACACAACAACCACATTTAATTTCTATCGACTAGAATTGGAACCCACTCACAATGGATCACATACAGTCTCGCAAATACCACACTCACAAAAACCTGTACAGCAATTTTCAACAATTGCGCTCCACCCCCCGAGCCCCTGCCTGAAATATTGTAGAGTAAAGAAGTGCTTTGAAATGAATATAAAAGCTTTGGTTAACCGTCTGAATCACAGAGAGAAAAACACAATGAAGTTATCGACAAGCCTGTCACGTTCGGTGCACTTCATGTCGCGGCATTGAATCTATCTTAAGCCATTTTATTAAAGCTCATTTATTCTAAAGCTTCATCAGTTCTTTTTCGCAACTTATCGACTTTGGATTAAACCACGGTTTATTGGTCCATGTCTCAGTTTATGGCCAATATCACAACTAGGGTGTCTTGGTGAAGCACCCAGTTAAGTAGCATCATTTGGAAGAAAAAGAGTTTGTTGAAATGACAAGTCAGTCAAAATTTCATTTGAAGCGGAATAAATTATATTTTACAAAGGGTGTGGTGGTTTGCAAGCATGTTTCCTTGTTCAAAGACACTTTGTTGTTCAAATCATAAAAAAACATATTTTTAACGAGTCCTTTTTTTATTATAGTTTTGTTTAAATGTACGTATTTCATGTAGGTTAATTAAATTTTATTTTTCGTTTTACCCTCAGTTTTTATACAGTACATAAAACGACAGTACAATTAAAATGTTTTTTAAAAACTTTTCAGTGAAGCGAAAAAGAGCATTCGTTGTGAAGCAGAAACTAAACTATGTAGTAGCAAATAATATTAGAAAAATTCCATTTAGTCATAAAATTTCTCAAACAAACGGGTTAAAATGCGCTTAGTTTCGTTGTGCTTGGTTGTAGTAAAAAAAAACTTTAATTTTCCTCCAAATACAACCGGTCGGAGAGTTTAAAAGGAACTGGCGGGCGATAAAAGCGGGCGATATCGTTCGGTCAAGAGTATCGGTCGTTTTCTGTCGGGTTTTTAGTAGCCAACAGCTAAAGATTACCCTCATAAAAACCAAGGAGCGCTACAAATGCTTTAAGAAAACATGCCTGGTGTTAAATCTTCATTCAGAATACTCGATTGCCTCGATTTTAGAGCCCTTGTGGCCCAATGTTTATGTATTCGCCAACGCTGCGATATTATCGATTCGTCCGCTGCAAAAAATCACCGCGATGATGTTTTTAAACGCATTATCACGACACATTGCGTGTATTTGGACCGGAACAAATGTTTGGGAGTGATTTCGTGGGGAATGGACAACTGATAGCGGTCAGTAAACAAGATTTCTTCCTGGATCAGCGAGGACAGAAATAAGATAATTTTATAAAATAAAAAGATTCTAGAAATTTAAAATATAGGGTTTTTCATTTTAAAATTTAAAGAATGTAACCACGAGAAGTAAACTTAATTTAGTTTGACACAAAACCCGGTTCTAACTAATATTGTCACTTTTATTTCCTTAGAAATTAAACTTTTTTATGAATTTATGAAGCAATGTTACGTAGAACTTTAGAAACACAACACAAAATTACTATAAAATAAATTTTTTTCTTTTATAAGAAACTAATTCGTATTGGAATATTTTTAAAAATACCAGAATATTTTTTGCTACTTTGAATAAATTTTTTAAACAAAGTTATAAAAAAGTTTGATTTACAATTTTTGACTAAAGAACAATATTTATAATAAGAAGAAATCAATGATTGTCAAACTACCTTAAGTATTATCAAAAATGCTTGAGAAATGGGAATAAATACGATGAGCAAACATTGTGCTCAAAAATTATAAAAAACTTGTGTGTAGATATATTTTTGTCTCAGACATAAATTCCTTAAAAAAACTTTTGGGTCTCGCTTTAACAAATATGTTTTCTTGTCTCCGCAACAGTTTACCACACACGGATATAATTTTTTTTGTTCAGCACCATTTTATTCGTGTACGCAAATTGGTTGTGGGTTGAAAATGATTGACGAGCATTGGATTAATGCATATAATGGTTATACAAGGGATGCGAAAATATAAATAATGGATGTAACATAAAGTGTGCAAATGGTTAAATCGCGTAGCTATAAATAATAGTTGACGACAAATATCCACAACTCATGCGAATATAATGGCAAACTACAACTGATATAATGTACCGTTGTGCCAGCTTAGTATTATTCCAGAATTACATTCAGGCTGCAGGATGCATTCCGTAAATTCTTAACAGATGGTTGTTTAATTCATTAAAGGTGTTTCCAAACAACGGAAAAATTTATTTGGGTGTAATCAGCGACAAACATTTAAATTTGAGTAATAAGTATTTCTGTTTTGAGTAATTAAGAACTTAAAATTTTGTGCAATAATTTAAAACAAACACAAGTGGCAAAGGCATAATTAAAGTTGGTTTTAAATGACTATGATTTTCTCTCTTGATGCTCCTTTTAAAGCTCTTTTATTACTCCAGTTAAACTTTATCACGGTTAATATCCAGTTTTTTACAAACCCTCCTATAACGGCTGTGATCATTTAGACCAAGTTATATTTAATGAAATATAAATTAAATTTATTTTTTGCAAAAACGTACAGTGGTATCGCTTTATAATAATTTCTTATATAAATAATGCATTTTAAATGCAAATATAAGTTCCGGAATTTTATTATCTTTGTTAGTTTTGAATTGAAAATTTGCATAATTAAATTAAGCGGATATTGTTCTATAAATCTGCTGTAAAAGTTTTCATAGAAACGACAACAGGAAAAACTTTTCCTTGAACTTATACTTATAATTAAATTCTATAAATAATTATTTTAATGATATTTTATCCATGTAATTATCTGGTCACTTTAATAGGTAATTAAACAGCTCATTATCTTAGAATTGTGCAACAACTTGGGCCTAATGAAGTCTACAAACTAATACCGCACATCAATGCGTTGGCTGTTGAGAATCTTTCTTCGAAATAATTACACAAAATCAAAGGGCAAAATCCCAAATCTAATTCGCTCTTTGATTTCTACCATTATCTAATGACCTCAGATTTATGTTATTGAGTTGTGAGGCACTAAGCTGATGGAGGTTGACATTGCATGTATGAACCTTTCAAGTGCTGTCTGACGTGGTAATTGAACGATATATTCTTGAACCCTTGCGAGGAACACCTTATCTCCCCGTTTATGTAAACATAATGTAGAAACGGGGCGTGATGCTGACATGTAATATGAAGGAGATGTTCTTCAACTGTACGAACACCTTCCAGTCATGTGCTCGCATAGATTACTTTAATATTTTCTCGCTGAAGACAATTTATTTCCGGGGGTGTGTGTTTTCGCTTCACAAAAGTGTATAAGGAGCTATATACTTGTTTATCTTAAATACACTATGGCGAACAGACGGTTTAGTATTTGTAGTTGGTGTGTGAGTGGGTGTTCTTTCCATTGTACTTGTACAGCTTATTTATTTTGTGCTGTAATAAAATATCAGGCAAACAAGTTGACTAACGATGTGGGATATTCACCTCAGAAAGTAGATTTAATTAGCAGTTAAATACCTTGATTACAATTATATTTAAACAATTGGATTTGTTGTGTTTAATTAACAATTAAATTTACTTAGGGATTCAACAAGAGAGAATGTAGTCGTTATTAGATTCCTAGGGAGGAACGACCTGCTTTTATATAGATGAAGTTTGGTTCTTCCGACAGTATTCCATATTGTTTATTTTATTTCCAAGAGACTCTTCTATAAAATATCCAACAACATTCACTCGATTTATACGTAAATATTTGTTATTTAAAATGTGAAACTCAAGAATATTTATTTTTATTTCGAAGGATTAATGTAGGAAGAACCATAATTTTATATCACATGTGGCGTTTATTGTATGTGTGTAACTTTTGTGTCTATTGTTCAAAATTTTTCTAATTTCTGCGTAGGTACTTTATTTTCATTCACATATATTTTGTCAAAAACGTTAATTTAACATTTCAACCGGATTGTCTAGGCATATCCACTTCTGCAAAGTATAATCAGATTATGTAGTGATTTTTGGTAGAGGATTATTCCAATTTAATATAATAGAATTAGCTTTTGCATAACAAGTTTTGTGTTAATTTGTAGCAAAGCAGCCCCCCTTCGATCGTCATCTAAACACGAATATTACGATCTTATGGTGAATAACGGGCACCGACGGTTGCAAATCGGCTTATGTAGCACCCTTATTTGTTGGGACTATCACGTATTAGTTTAATTCGTAGATTATAATAAGCTTACGACTGGCCAGTTGCCAAAATCACGATAAAATTTACTATTGTACACAATAACAAATAAAAATCTCTTTATTGTGGTAGTGTGTGTTTATTTAAGACAAACACACAAAACGTTTTTATCACAAATGTGGTGAAGGAAAAAGTTGCAGAAGAAAAGTTGGGTGGTTTGTTTGGACATATTTTCGTTTCGTGGATGGAAAAAAAGGACAAAGGGGTTCTGAAAGTGACAATTTCCATTCACTCTGTTAAAATACCCAATCAACTTATTATTTATCTTATACATCTCTATACGAGGGTATTTTTGTTTTATTACACAAATTTCTGGTATCTAAATCACTTGGATTTGCTTCCATCAAAGGATATGCTTGGAAATACCCATAGTTAAATTTTACTGAGTGTGTCTGTTTATAATTCATTCTAACACACGAGTTAACAGATCTAATCTACACATAACATTCCTCTATGTTTATGTGGAGTGCTAAAAAGCAAGCATAATGGTGAAAGTGGCTGAGCAACCAAGACTAAGCACCAGAAACTAGTAAACTCCCTAACGCTTATTGCCCAGCGTCGACTATAACTGTTATTATAACTAAAGAAATATCGTTATTATTCGACATTCAGTTTATACTTCCAGTTTGTGGTGAGCTGCTCCTAAAAACCATATTAGTAAATCTTCATATGGAGCGTGTCCGCCGTGGACAATTATTATTTTAATTCTATAGCTAGAGTTGACATTTTTTTTCGTTAATATAATTTCTTTCGCATCATGGAGCACATCCAGGAATTTTGGTTTGGTTTTGAAAGGATTCTCCTCCAGCACTTTTTCATGGGATAAAATACAAGATGAAATATGACAGGTGATGACAGAAATGAAATTTTCTGTAATAAATTCTGTAGCCGTGTAAAATATTTATCCCCTCACTTGGAATCCGCTTTTTCAGCAACTTGAATAGTCGATTCAGCTAAAAATAAATGTCAATCACGTGACATCCACTCTAACCCTCGCACCGCCGAGATCATTGAAGGAGTAGTACATTTTGAGGCACGCTAATGGAATTATGATGCCAAATTCCCCTCAAGTTTATTTCTATATAAAAATGTTTACGAAACAACATCGTAAATTAAATATTGTTGATGTGGAAGCGTATTTGCTGGGAAATTCATGTATGGATGTTGGAAAAACCTAAAGTTTTATTAAACATAAAATTTGTCTGTATGTTCTGAAAAATGCATTGCAGACAAATTGATTGTCGGACGTTCAATCATCAAAAGAAACGTCTCTCTACTGCGAGAATGCGAGAATTGAAAAATGCAAAGCTCCACATAAAGCCTTTTTATATCGGTGGAAATGTGAAATTGTAACATTTCTTTGTTTTATATGCTCAATTACTATTATTTCACATCATAAGAATGTAATGAATGTAAACTTTATCAAATAAAACATTATGACATTCTACACAACAAATCAGAAACCATAAACTAATTTTATTAATTTTGGTTTTAAATTTAAAACGTTGATGAATTTTTTCTAATTGCAACCAGGTAATTAAATTCCGTCTGTTAAAAAGCTTTTAGGGAACTTTTCAGAAGAGGCAAAGCAGGAAAAATCGAACAACTCTTACAACAAAAGACCACTTAACATAAGCACCAGCCCTTCAGTGAGAAACTTTATAGTTTTCCTACTTATTACCTCGTGAAAAATATTCAATCGAATTTAATCTAATGCAAATTAAATTACAGCCGCGCGTAGCGCGTAGTTCCCTTGTGCTCTGACAATTTTATTATTGGAATAATAATATAAATCAGTCACTTGAGACAATGGGAAGATGATCTTAAGGATTCTTTTTTCGGGTTGTCTATTGTTGTAAGGTCTTGCAGAGTTAAGCCTTTGTGAAACATAAGTAGACTATTGTCTGTTCAGATCAAGTGACTAACGTGAATGAGAAGAGTTAGTGCTGACCTAAATTGTGTATATAGAGATCGCGCAAAAGCTCCACGAATACTAGAAATAACCTATTTCGGTTCTAATTAAAATAATTGCATGCGAAATTCTCGTGGTAAATTACAATTAATTGTATACGGAAATTGTTTGGATTTTAATTTATGATTAGAGCTAACATAAGACACGGTGATGCTTTGTTTCGAATATGGCTACAGAATTATGTATTGTAAACGCGGAAAGGTAGGATAATTAAAAAAATGAAACAAAATTAGGAAAGTATGAGAGCGGCATAATAAATAAGTGCTCCAATTAATTATAGAGAGCTCAAACAGATTAATTGGGGGTGTTGTACAGTGACCCAGCTTGAAATTATAAATCTGCAACATAAAGTGTACGGTTTGTTAACATTTTCATTTAATTTTCAATTAAGTTACAAAAGATGTAATGCGGCTCACAATGGAGTATTAATTATAGAATATAACAGGCTAGGGCACCCATCACGGGTGTCACTGTGGACAGTTACATGCGAGGGGGGATCGATATAAGCTTTGGGCTGAGCTGCATGTTGGCACACAGAACATAGAGAAGGACAGGTGAGGTCAAGCCTTTGCCGCGCCGTGACATCGACAATCTACGGAAATTGCAGTTTCCGCAGAATTTCCATCGCCCCAACTCTGAACAATTCTGATTTCTATCTGTGCGAATCCCGGCATATGTGACCGTTCATATACCTGCCCGAATTAATAACATTGCTACTCTATAGACCGGAAACTGGCCAAGTGATAATAGAAACAACTTGTCACACACCCACAATAAAATCGTGTGGCGTGTTTTCTCATTTGGCGCGTTTTTCCATGCAATTGCACCACGCCATCGGCGATTTAACAAGTTGAGTATTTCAACAGGGCTTAGGTGTGTTCGATCAATCAAAATATGGAGGTGCTAGATGCCTAATTAATTTCACACTTAATGTAAATTGCCTCAATATAGAAGACAATTACAAGTTTGTAATCGATCAATATTATGACTTAATTACTTATATAAGTCAAAATTTCACTACTCCATTAGGAAATAATGGGAAGATCATTAAAGAGGGTGGAATATTGCATAAAAACCTGCAATTCATTTAATGGTATCTTTACTAGTTCTATAGTTAGAGCACTTTTAACATAAAAAATTCTGAGACCGGCGCATCCGCCAAAATTTTAATATTTAAAGGATTTTTTAAACAAATTTAATTTTAAAAAGAAATATTAAATATTCATTTGAAAACTGTTTATAACTGTTAGAGCCTTCTTGCTTTATCTAATACTATTCAGAAAATTATTACTAGTTCTATAGTTAGAGCACTTTTAACCCGACAAAAATTTTGGCACCGGCGCATCCGCCATAATTTTAATTATTTAAAACCACCTCATTTGGAGAATGTTTTATGTAAATTTAATTTTAAAAAGAAATTTTAAATATTCATTTGAAAACTGTTTATAATTGTGAGCCCATTTTTACTTTATCTCATATTATTCAGATTATTATTAACAAGAAAGTTTTAACAAAAAGTAGTAAACTATTGTTATATGAAGGTATTCTTTGATTATAATTGACATATAGCAGCATTATTTTCAGTATCACAGGTCGTCACATCATCTCTATCTCTAACTTGCCTGAAAGAGTGTGACGCGATGGCTACTGAAAATAATTCAACTATAATATAAACATGTTCTCTAAGATCTAAATTTTTTGTGCCCTCACAGGAATTTCGTATCATCAAAAATTAAATGACTATAAGTAAAAATGAAATGGTAAAAAATGTGTTGGAAATTAAAACGGCCATTAACTAACAATACGGCACGACAGTGTAACATTGAGATAAAATAGGCGAGTGATACATTTCCATGTTCTACCTTGTAAATTAGTTTTGGCGGATGAATACGGGCTGTCATTTGAGAGTAAAATGGAGTGAATAATCATGTGTCAGAGATGTAGGCAGATATCATTCTGTGCGGTTGAAGTCAGTAAATGTTAGACTTGCAGTTCGGAACCAATGTGAATTTGACAGACTAAATGACATACCACACAGCTGTTGCTCAAATCTGAAATTCCGCTTCATTAATTTGATATTTTGACATATTTTATTTACTGCCGATGCAATTAAATTCTCCCGTTAACATACTCAATGTTGTACAGAGTATCATACACACATACACACCTAAAGCCCCTCATTTGAAAGTCAATATAATTGCTACTTGTTTTACATTATACCCAGTTAATCTGCATATATTAACAAAGTTGTTAAACCGCACTATAACGGCAAGATTCATTGCTTTACTAAATATGTTTGCAACTCTGTGAAAATCACAATGCTAGAACTGGAGTTCTAAATGCGTTTATTAAAAGTCTATCCCCTCGAGTTTAGATCAAATCGCTAGGTAATTACATTTTTCTGTACAATGACTCAAGAATTCAATCGTCACAAAAATCTCCTAACGATGTCTAATAAAGATAGGACGTGGTTTATTGTTGTGAAAGAGGATTATCAAAACTCCAAACTGCACTAAAGGTAACAACCTTTTGAAATTTACGATTATTACAGTTTTGGGCAAATCCACAAAGTTTAAATGTGGAGGATATATGGCAGATTTCACGTCACACTCCGCGCTTTCTCTCGTTAGAATTGGACCATTTTCACAACTGATTTAGAGCTGTTAAAAGTGTGTTGATTTTAAATCCATACTCCATCTAAATTGTATACCTATTTGATGCCGGTGTTAATAGTCGTTTGCTAGACCTTGGCTCAGAGATCAATTCAGAAAATGTGTTATAAAATTAACATAACTGCTTCAAATTGGTTGGGTTACTGTCTATCGCAGAGGTTAAGCTATCATAAAATAAACATTAACAACCTCACAGATACATAAACCTAAATAAATATGAGGGTGGTGGTAGTGGCGCCCGTCTTGAAGAACCGTTACCCAAACACAGATTTATATAAAGAAAATAAACATTGCAAGCTTTTAATGCGAAATTCATTTAAACATTGGTAAGTGTATATTAGAATAATTATTATTACAACGCAACGTGTATGCGTAGTAACTCGGCGAACTCATCAAGTATTTCAACTAAATGGAAAATATTAAAGGGCTTTGTACAAGTTTAATGAATAGAAAATAAGGGTATGTTGTTTTATTTCAACAGAAAATAGATAGAGGGTAGGAAAGTGAAGTTAAACAGGTAGGCAGCCATATAAATCAGGACAAGGCAATGCTACACAACGAACATAAAGAACTAAACGAAGGTAAAAATACATCGTGGCACATGTTTTATGCAGCAGTCCAAACTCTATTTCAAATGGATTATTTGAATTCCTCTTGGTCTTTTTTACGAGTGATTCCTTAACGCGCTATTCTCACCTACTCAACCTAATTCAATATAATTACAATTTCACAAAACACGATTGCTTTTAAATTAGGTTTGTTGGCGTTCACTTATTCATAAACAGGTCAATATTTGGACCTTTGTGTTTGGAAGCACAGAGAAAATGGGGCATGGGAGCAGCAGCGCGGCGCTTAATAATTAATGCGGTTTTTCACATGAAATGAAAATTTATTTATGGGTTTTATTGGTGTGGTTAGTGTTGTTGTTTCACTTTCATGGAATACAGTGACATCCATGTAGACCACTTTTGTGTCACTGTGATGCGATCATCGATTTTTGTATTTTAGGAAATCCGGTGGAATATTTAACAAATCCTCTGAGGTTACTGCTGAAATTTACAGTGGTGACAAGTGATTAAAAAACGTCCAAAAAACAAGTTGTGATAGAAGCTTCTAATGAAGCTTGAAAATTCCCAATTAGCATATTAAAAAATAATTAACGCTTCTTCACTTGCGATTTTACTTTTCATAACGCCTTCATTTATAAATATGTTATACAGGGTGTCCTAGAACTGCCGCATAATATTTTAAGACTAAAATCTGGTTTTACTCTATGTCTCAGTTTTAGAGTATAAAATTTCTAATTTTTGAAACCAAATGATGGTCTCAGCTAGACCATTAATTAACTATTATTCTTCCTAAAATGATAAGTGATATACAGTCTAAACATTTTTTAATAAAGAACATCGTCGCCGTCCCTTGACCCCTCGCTTCCCAAAAAAACGAATCTCCTAGTGCTTAGTGCCCATGACAAATGTTGATTGAACACGCATAAAAGGACCCCGTGTCGACCCTCTGTACACCTTCTGCTATTGATAACTATACAATCAAAAAACCGGCTAGGGATTTTTCACCCGGAAACCATCCATAAATCATGTTGGTTACGTATAGACTTAATGAAAGTTGAAATGATAAATCCTTTATCGACAGAAGCAGACAGCGTTCCTAGTCTTCGGCCTTTCTGCAAAACCATTCAAAAACAGACGGTGGCTCCTTTTGTGCAGACACTACCACCACCACCACCAGCATCGTGTGTTCCATTTTCAACGTGTGAAACCCTTGAGGTGAGACACATGCGTTGAATTAAATCGACCGAAATGTAAGTGGCTATTTATCCACACCGGAGGGTCGAAACGGGAGCGAATGCGGCCGCCGAATACCAATTTGCAACGGCTTTTCATCTGTTGGGACGGCCGGAACTAGCGTCGCACTGATTGGGAGACAGTCTGTGGGCTTGTCGCCACTAGTGACACTTTAATTAAACGGCTTCCGAAGCTTCCTCAAGCCGATCAACTCAGCATGAGTCTATACGCATCACGCATTCAGTTTTGCATTTGGCACAACTGTAACCTAGTAATTAGCTGGCCGAACATCGCATGGAAAAAATATGGCTAGTACAATAAATTTCCTAGAGGAGAAAGTTTTTTATTTGTAACATCAGCACCAGCACCAGGCAGCACATTGTTGTGAAGTTTATGTTATACGCTGTGGATGTACTCGTTTCAATTTATACCGTCATTAAACAACCCTTTGACATAAAATTCTACAATAAAACAAAACGAAGGGCGTTTCAGGAAAAATAACAATTAATCAGTGGCGGAAACTTTGTAGATAATCTGGACCTGGAAAAAGACGCACCATTCTCCCAAATTCCTATTCCTGTATGCATATCTTGGAGCCGTGAACATACAGGAAGGAAGGAAGCGGCATCTAAGTAGAGGAGTAATGGTTAAAGTAGTGATATAGCACTAACGAGACGAATGGAAGACGAGGATACGAGGAGAAAGAGCGACTTTGGCTCTACTGTGTTGTTGGGCGTCGCGTACAACCGATAAATCTGCTCTAAGAAACGACCGAATATACAATGGTTCTATGCAGACTTTCCTACTGAATTTATTAGTCCTAAAATGTCGTAAAATGTGAAAAGGACCTTGTGCCGCTGGCGTAAGCTCTTTACCTTTCAGCTTCACTACCTAACAAATACCTTATTGCGCGCGTACAAAAGCTTAAAAGACATTTTTAATTTGCCCAAATTAGAATTATTATCGAATGCTTTGGGATTTCAACATTACTCAAGTTTAATCAATAAATTATAGGGAATTTTGCAGAGGTTTTATTAATAATTTAGAACTGATCCTTGCTAAACTATGTTCGAGTCGCGTTTATTCCACTTATATCCTTAAATAAACCATAGAATTATTTGTAATACGAGGACTAACAACTAAATGTTTGGACGAAAGTAAATTTTTGAAGTATGAAATTTTACGGAAATAATTAGTAGGTAAACACCTAAGTATCTAACAATACAATAAGATAAAGCCTTAATAACAATATTATGCATGGAACAAAATTATTTATTTTATTTAACAATATTTTAACCTGAATAATTAGCAAATTTTACAAAATGAATTTGCAACTAAATGTTGAGATAATTTTTAATTTAGGACCATTAATAAGATGTTACGTCTCCTTTTGCTTTAATAGCTGCCTGTATTCTAGCAGGCATTGTATTTATCAAGTTTTGGTACAATACTGGCGTGAAACTTTCTCAAATTTCTTCTATGTTGGTCTTTAAGCCCCCAATGGTTTTTGGTGGATTATAGGGTAGAATACGTTTAATTTTAGGTCAGAGAGTTGCAATGACATTTAAGTTCGGACTGGAGGAGAGCCATCAATGCACCTATAATCCTTTCGCATATTACCATTTTCATTTCTAATTGCCTAGGATTAATTACATTCTGATTTAAAATTTATTCTACGTTTCATTTGTTAAACAGATTTCTCTAGAATTTATCCAATGTATTTCTAAACCTCCATTTATTTGGATGGGAGTGTGAGGGAAAAGGAAATTCGTTCTATTAATTAAGGAGCTAATAAAACGAGTCATAATAACATTATCAGCAGAGCAAGAAAAAAAATTAAATTGCGAATAGATCAATCTTTCAGTTCAGTTTTTCATAAATGACGATAACTACAAAGAATGCTAATTTATTTAAAGACGAACCAATAGTCAAGAAAAAGTACACTCTATTCCTCACAAAAATGGTTCTGGTACTTTTAGTTTTGTTATATTCTGTAACAGATCTCACAAAATGAGAAGGAATATATTAATATGAAATTTCAGTTAATTCTAGATATTTCAGGAGTTATATTCATATCACTTGCGGAACTTTTCCTTATCATTTTACCAAATCTGTATCTCTTCAAATTTATATTATGATATGAAATCCCCATTAAAGTATTCCTAAAATTCAACCTCCTCTTATTTGTTAAAATCATGTAAAATAATTAGTGCTGCTATATTTTACCTCCATAATTAGCAACTTGTTCTGTGACGTTTTTATGTAACACTTGACTTGATTTCAACCTGTCTGAACATCTAAATGCATGAAAAGGACACATGCAAACACTGATATATATAACTCCATTAGAGTCCTTTTGCCTTCGTGTGTCAGACTAAATGCCGAAAGGCCCTCGCTATTAAGGGAAAGTTTGTTTAGGGGTGGAAAAACATGACAAACACACACACAACAGCAAAAAATGAACAGTTCTTCTCCGGAATCTGCGTTGCACTGTATGTATAATTGTAAAACAAGCATCCTGGTTCCTGGCAAACGTTATATTAAATTTATGACAAATGTTATTGCATTAGTTTTTAGGAAACCGGATAAAGTTATATATTTTAAGCCGTTTCGCGCACAATTTCCAAACTAATTAACATTTTGCTTTTGCTCTGAAATAAAGTAGGTATGATTAGGGTGTTGGTTAATATGCAGGCAAACTAAACTAATATCATTAAACGATATCTAAACTTGAAATCTAAGATTCACAGATTAAACCGAAACAAATGTATTCAGCATTTAAGTTGTTTTTGGGGAGTTTAATAGTCGACAAAATGATACTTTTAATCTTTAATTTATATTAAGAAATAAAGAGAGAAAGCGAGTAATGTAAATCTGTCGTAAATGTAAACCGCCTCATCTACTTTAAGATAAATTACGGAATTTAGCGAGTATATAATAAGTAATACGAGACACTGGAAAATGCGACTGGTATAAGAGAAAGATTTATGTCAATTCTTCAAAGCTACATCCCATGTCATTTACCGATGAATCGTATCGTATTTTAATAAGACACAAAGCTATTGAATTTTATAGGATTTGCTGTTTTTTCTTCTTATACACGCAAATGTAATTTGAAATACGATCGTTATCGTTATAATAATTATTTTAGATAGCAACAGTGCAACACATAACTTTGTACTTATGTATCAAAAGCGCAGCTGATAAAACTCACTTCTGCCAACTATTAATATTAAAGTATACGTTATATTAATGACATAATCCTCCAAAGACATTCGCCGTTATTAAAACTTATGTTTCGCATCACAAGAAGGAAACAAAAACAAAAGGCAGTTTCTCTTTACAAGGAAATTTAATTAGATTTTAAAATTAATAACGAATTAAGTTCCAGACAAAACCTGATTTATGAAGTAATAATAAGTGTCTCTAAAATTACGCAAGCTTTATAATATAATAAATTACTCGATGCATCTAGTATATAAAACTACAATAAATTTCAGATGACCTCAATAACGACACGGGGGTTGACTGAAAACAATTAATTTAACTAGATGTGAAATATTGAATTTATATAACGTGTGGATATATTTTGTGAATAAATGCACAGAATATTGTCCATTTTCCCTAAATATCGCATAATTATATTAAACATTTTTCCGTTGACTAATCAAAGGAACCAGCAACAAGACTTCAAAGAAGTATTGATGAAATTATTCCCAATAAAATAATATCTACCTGATCCTTTGGTAAAACTTAAGGGACAAGTACCTGTAATTACCGATACCGACAAAGTCTTCAATGTACCTTTGAGATGAAGTCATCTAAAGTAATTTTGGTTTAGTGAAGAGAAACATGGAGATGCGAATTTTATTTCTCTACTGTTTACAACAAAAACAACCAGAATAAAATATATACCTCCATAATATAAAGTTAGTTTACTCCGTTTATTGGAAATTGCTCTAAAAACAATTCGAGCGTTTAATAGCTTGTCATAATAAAAAGTTTGTGCTGAATGGTAAAAACTGTTTTTTCCCAGTATTTTAGTTTGTTGATTATGGCGGCTATAATCCTTGTGAACAGGAAGGGCTAACTGGATATATCTTTAAGTAGAAACGAATATAAAGAAAACAAAACCAAGCTCTATATTACACAGGTTGTTTGCAGAAGATCCATCGAAAACGGAAGTTTTTTTTATATACACTTGTATGCCAGGTCGTTAAACTGCCAGCAAACAAAAAAGCAAAAGTGGTTATATAGGATGTTTCCAAATAGCCCCTATGATAAAAATTATAAAGCACGTTATTTCAAAGGTGATTGCTAATTAACCTACACTTGCTTTAATGCAATTGAAATTCTTTGTCGGTGCGTTCGTTTAAACTTAGATTTAATGTGACATTTATTTCTCAAGGCGATGCGATGCTCTTTGCCTTCCAGTCATATTTTCCGAGGGAATTCCGATTTATATCGTATGCAACATGGTGGTGCACAAATAACACACACATAGAGACAGAGGACACATGAACAAGCAAAGGCAGTCTGACAGTTTGGGATAAGCGGATTACAATTGCGTCCTGAATATCGTCCTTTATTCCACTAGGTATTGTCCGTGTTAACTCGTTCGCAATTACCGAATATTCCTTATGATTACCGAACATTTGTTTATGGTAAATTGCTCTGTTATTTCGGTTCGCCACGGGTATGCTTCCTTTTGTTAAAAGTAGCTTTGTTATATTAATTAGAGGTGACTGATTTTTGAAGCGGTGTCATTAAATAACAATTTATACATCAAAAACGAAAAGGAGAATTTTAAGGGCAGGTTATATAATCTATAGTTAATTTTATTGCCGAAAAGTAACAGCAGACGACTTTTAGCAAATTTTCAACGAAAATTGGCCACATTTTCTATTCATAAATTTCTGATTATTAAAAAAATAAATTATGTAATTCCATCTATACCCTGATGGAAACATTTATTTTGCTTTACTACAATGTTTCAAAGACAAAATTCAGAAGTCTGGAGTGTTACAATTTACTACGTAGTTACTCTCTCTGCAAGATAAGTCTAATTACACTTAAGATTTTGTGGGTGTGTGACAAAGAATTAATTTTACTACCATCTCAACGGGTTTTATGATTTTCACATCAAAAGTGATGAATTAGTTTCCCCTGTAATACCCAAGAGTATTTTGTACACAAAAATTACTTTATTAACAAACATATTCCGCGTACGGTGCAGTATAAGATAATGACCCTCTGCACTTAGCTAATTACCAAAGCTTGCCACAAGTACAAGTGGGTATGTAATAAAGTTTAAACTCTTTACTCTCGTTGCCTGTGGGACGAAATATATGAACTTAATTTTATCTTTAAAGGATTAAATTTACTATTTTTCTGCATATTGTAATAAACTAGTTTTATAAGTACCCAGTTAAGTAAATCTTCTCGTGCACGAATATTTCAAACTAAAAATATTTAAAAATATAACATGAAAATTAATATCATGTAATTGGGATATTTAATATATGCACATAAAACCGCATTATTGGAATTACATTTAATTCTGCGTGCGGTTTCCAAATTAACGCCAAATAAAACGACGTGTATCTGCACATTATGTGTATTTGTAAACAAATTTATAAACTCATATGTAGAGGTATACAGGGAGCACATTAATTAATTAAAATATCACGCTAAAATTTTCTAATTAAGTTGTTAAGTTTTAATTAACGTTTTGCTATTGTATGAAAGGGAAAAGGCAATAAAATAAATAAAATGTTGACGGGTGCGTGGAAAATACAGAGAAGGCCAATAATTCTAAACGAGATCGTCGACAATGAAAATGAGGCCCAAAACGCTGATTGCCCTTATTTGAGAACCCCACATACATATAATGTTACCAAATGCTCGAATAAATGCCATGCACCACCAATTTGCAAAGGGCGTTATTGAATTTGCGACAATAACAAACAGAAAAAACGACGGGGTTTAATTGGGGACATTTGGATGATAATGAATTGTCGCACTTTTGTATCATCATGCAGGTTATCGATGAAATAAATGAGGAAAGCAATATTTTAAGGTTGAAAAATAAAAAACCCTCTCGTTAAAACTAACTAAGCAACGTTGAAAAACTCCTGACAAATTGCACAAACTGTTGCTGGGGAGTTAGAAAAGCAAAGTTGTTAACTTCACTGCAAAAGGAAATCTCAAACATTTAAAACCTTTTGCTCCAGTTTATGTTGTTCTGGTTCGGTTTTGGAAATGCGATCATTATTGGTGATTTCCCACAGAAATAATTTTCATTGATTTGGTTTCCGGAAAATACACATGTCGACGAAAGCTATCAAGAGTCAGAGTAAACTTATTGATCAAGAACCAGGGTGACCCATCTGATATATTGGAAAGTTAAAAACATGTCATTTATTATTAGAGAGCTGATCCTGTAAATTGAGGATAGAAAGATTAGTGTGGTAGATGAATTGAATCGGTCATTTGTTAGTCTTTCCCCCCGATGATTGTTTTAATATTATACGGGCTTAGTGATTTATGGTGCCGGATTTTCGTGGCATCCATGTGAAATAGGTGGATTATACTTAGCAGGAATTAATTACGTATATGCGGATAACAAAACAATGCCCGCATGTGGACTGTAACTTTATTTTGCTTTCGACACACGATGTGTTATTAATTGTTAATAAATTGATAATATTTACTGATTGGCGCAACTGAACAAACAAATCAGAATTGGTGAAAAATTCTGAGAAAAAACAGCTATCTTTACTTTTTAATTTTTTATTTATTCATAACTGCTATTTTTGTAATTTCTATTTCTAAACGTAGGAATATTTGCAAAGATATTGAAAGTATCTTAAATCATATGTTGGCTGCATCAGAGATTATTGCTCGCTTCTAAATCTAAATATACTTAAAGTTGTTATCATTGTTACAGAGACTTCAAAGACAATGCCTCTACAAGAAAGAAAATTCCCAACTTCATCACCCCTGCAACAGTAAATACACAAATAAAGTTGTGAAGTTAACTTTGTCCAAGAACTCTCATATATTCATCGAGATAAGCGCAACAAACCCAAGCAAAATATGAAGTTAGCTCTTCTTTGTTAACACAATGGAAAATAATCAGTTGTGGACGTAAAAAGCATCACATTATACTATAGAGGTATTTAAAGCCTGCGAGGGAGTCATGGCACATACAACTCCTACGAGGAAGGTAGTGTTTTGGAAACTTTTGGCTTTACAACCTCTGAGGTGTGCCCCAAAGCCTTCACCGACAACAACAGATGTCAGCGGAACTTGGAGGGTGTTGCCAATGTGAATACTAAGCGAAATCGTCCCGCTTTTATAGATCCTAAAAGTTTTCGCTCTACCATTCGAACAAACCTTGTTTATACGCTGCACCAGTTCTCACAGTAAGTGAACCTTGTACTTGTGTGTTTTTTAAGACTTATTGTTTGGGTTTTTCTTTATATACAATGAAAATTCTATATTTCCTTCTTCATGTCTGAATGATTTCCCTGTACGAGCTTTGCATATTGATTTCCATAAATTCTAAGGAAACAGATGTTTTTAAGTTTGATGTAATGTAGTGAAATATCCACGCGTTTTGTCCGTTGAAAACTGTAGCAGGTTAAAATCCGTCCTGTGCAGGTACCCGTGAATTTCAACTTCTTAAAACAGTTTTTCAATTTTTATTTTAGAAATTAATATAAGGTTTTTCAATGTCTTTCTTTTCGAATAAAAGTGTATGAAACAAATTATCTGAACTCAATTTCCTCTCTCAATTTTGTCTCAACAAATAGAAACCCAACAGAGCATGTGATGTAATACGAAACTAATCAAAAACTGTCTTAGCTTCAGCGTCTAATCAGCAGAATACATTGTCAAATTTCAGTGATTCCACTCGGAGCCTCTCTTTGTGTGCTATAAGTGCCATTATGTACGCACATGTACATTTTTTAATACGCAGACAATGAAACATAATAATGTGAATAGGAAAGTTAAAGCAGCATTTTTTTATTGCCCAACTTTCCTCCAAAACAACCTAATTCAATTTTCCAAATGGTGCTTTAGCCATTTCTTATATCCAACTGGATAAATTATAGTTTGGAAACAGAGTGGAAATTCATTGCGATGCTTTTAACAAAAACAAAAGTTTAATTTCAAAATATTTTCTAATTTACTATACATTTCGTAAGTCGTTTGTAAGTGGTATTGTTTGAACTTGAATTTAAATAATGGCTCAATCTTAACAAAACGAAAACTCGCTGTCAGCCCCCGTACAGCTCCAAATTGGTGCAACTTCTTGGGTATACCTGTTTAATTAAACTTGGGTGCTGGCGAAGGCCCAACTCAACAATTCGCAAACTTATTAATTTACTAAAAGATGCTGCAACTCAAAGTACTTGAATTAAATATTATATTGGTTTTTTGCTAGCAGATTAAGATAACAAATAAGCTTCTTTAGAAAAAGTAATTAAAGGAAAACTACTCGAGCAAACATGCTTTTATTTTGTTGGCTTCCAATTCGGTTCATAGGAATATTGTATAATATAAAAGAAATTTCTATCTTTGTTTTATTTCGCTTGGGTTAGAGTAATATGCACAATAATTCCTAAAAAAGTAACCCGTTTGGTTCCTGAAATATCACGAAAAACTGAAATTTCAGAATTTTTTGTTTGAGGCTGTGAAAAAACAGCAAAATCTAAATCCCAATTTAACAGCCGCAATTTATGACCCAGGTAATTTTCATTTCAGATGTAAGCCGCCCCCAGCACCCCACAACAATGTTGGAAAAGTGACCCTGTCCACCAGCAAAAAAGTGATGCTCGTCTTGCAGTGTGGCAGCGCTCCACCAGACCATGCTTTCCAGATGCACCAAGAAGCATCATTTAACCGCATTAATTCTTGTGTTCGTCAACGTTTTTTCTCACGTCCAATCTACTATACAGTTTAGTTCGCGTATCGTTAAAACCGAAAGTGGTGCAATTCGCGGTCTCATTCTCGAATTGAATTCGCGTCACTTGGAACCAGTCGAAGTGTTCCGCGGGGTACCGTACGCAGCCCCGCCGGTAGGTCCACTGCGATTTCGTCCACCGCAACCACCGTTGAAGTGGCCCGGCACGCGATTAGCTGATAATTTTGGGGCGGTGTGTCCACAAAAATATCCGGATGTTAGTAATAAGACTGTTGCATTGCAGTTTATGCCCAAAGGGCGGTATCACTATTTAAGGAAGTTGGTCCCTTTGCTAGTTAATCAGTCGGAGGATTGTCTGTTTTTGAACATTTACGTCCCAGGAAGTGGTGAGTTATTAATATTAATGTTGGTGGAGAATGTAAGGGCAAGGGCAAGTGTGGACATTAGGACTAGGTCCTGTGGGAGTTGTTAAGTAACATGAATAGGCGGTAATTAGTGAGAATTGTCATGAGGACGCGTATTAGGTTTTGTAAGTTGTATACTAAAGAAGTTTCAGTTGAGTTTCTCTCTATTCGTTTTTTTTTTGTTCAATCATAAAATTTATAGATTTATTTAAAATAATTGCTAGAAAGAATTTGCGTAAGCTAATCTAGATAGTAATTTAAAAAATAAAAATTTGGATATGGACTCAATAAGTACATTAGAAACCTAAAAATATTTCGACACAATATTTCTATATCTGCTGTAATTCAAAAATAAACAAAAAATCTTGACCTCCCAACCACATTTTCACCCGATAGAGAAAGTATTCAATAATGGCTAACTACTATTTCACACAATTCTATAGACATTAAATTAAAAATTGTGTGAGAATTTCAGTATATTTGTATAACTAAAACACTATTTCAGAAAATATTGCATCATATTCCTTTTCATATTAGCCTTATTTTGAAACTATAACATTATTTATTCACCCATTTATCACAGTTTTAAAAAGAAAACAGAATTTGTGCAGCAATTGAAAAATATATTGATGCAGGTACTGCATTTTGAGTGGGTATAATAGCGGTATTTTGTTTGAGTGTAGGTGGGTTTTCCTGTTTTGATGGCTGTAATAAAACTGGGGTGTAGCAGCAGTAGTAGTGGCAAGTTGGCAATGTATTTGTGGCCTGGGGTAGCAATAACGAGGTTCGATGTTCGCAATCCAAATGCTCTGCCGATACGGTTGTTCTAACGATGAGGAAACCTTTTACAATGGCTTCTCTTATTAAAGGTGTCGTGTCACCAACTACTCAACTGAAATAAATTCCCTCTCCCCTCAAAACACACACACCGTACTTTGCACTTTGGAAAGAAATGTTCTTGATATCCTGTCACGGAAAATTCACATTTTCAACACTAAATGAAACCGGTGTTTTTGCCTGGTATTTTTATTGAAATACAGAGAAATCTACATATAATGAAGTAAAGCAGCACGTCAGCAAACCTTAAACCATAAAGCGGCTCAGGGTTTTGTGATTTGTGGCTTACGATAGCCAGTGTATTTAATTAAAACATAAGTATTTTATAGCGTAAACTACTTGTAGTTGCCATATTTTCGTGGTAAAGAAAACGAAATATCTGCTTATGGGAAAAATGTAAAAAACTTGCACATTCTGCTCGATTCAATCAATTCCAACTCTGTAGAGAATTCAATACGAAATAAATAGATAATTATGTTGCAGCCTCTTGGGAATTCTTCAGCTATATAACAGACCATTTATTTGTTTCTTTTTATATTGAAAAGTACCCAGTCTTTTATTTTCTTAGCGATTTATTGTAGCGGTTTACGCCAGGTTTATTTATATTAAATAAATTGATAATTTTTTAGAAAAAAAACATGAAAAACAGAATAACCTGTCAACATCAACAAACTGTATTTAATGCGCTCGTTTCCAGCATGAATAAATCTAAAACCTTTAATAACATTAATCTAATTAAAAGTAAATAAATCCTTGGTGAAAATAGGGTTATGTATTGTATAATAATATGCCTGTTGAAAATTCAATTTCTCGTGAAGCAGCAGCAATTTTCCCCTCATCTGGATATATATTATTTATAATTAAATTATAATCATAATTCATCATCGAATTATTTCAGTTGAGGTCACAGTAATATCCATTATGCCCTGACAGACAGACACCCTGTATAATATATGCAAAAAGCCCGGTGGTTTCAAACATTTATCTTGTTTTTCCTCCTCCAACAATTTACGGTGAAATGTTCTAAGTTTTGCTTTGGTTATTTATGTAGTCTGCACCCGATGCTGCAATAATTGTTTTTCGTTGGAGAAATGCTCAGTTTGCTAAAGGTTTTTCCTTAATATACACAAACTTGAAAAAAACTTTAACTTCTTTTTGTGGTTCATTGCCCTAATGAAAAACATTTATAATTTTGCGATTACTTTTATACGATTCTCAGTAAAATTAATGAAATTGTCAATGATTTCGGCTACAAAGCTTAAAGTTACGACCCAAATAAATTAAAACTCTATACAAGTATCATTGCAAGAGCATAAAATGATGAATTCTTTCACAAACCGTTTGTTTGATTGCGGCTCATGAAAGAATTTAATTAAGTGTGAAATTAAGTATATTTGTCTGTAGTCATAATAGAACATTTAACGACGAAATTAAATTAACTCGGGGATGAACTTAACGAAATAATGAACGTCTTATTGTATCACAATTCGCAAGGAGACAAGAGATGAGATGAAAATAACCCTTCAAGTTTTACAATGTGTATAACAAACACGGCGCGCAAGTAAACTGAAAGTTTAGTTTTCAGTCCGCAATAAACAGACAAAATTAACTTAACCAACCAAGTTTTGTTAACCTTATACTCTTTTGTGGCGTGCACAATCTGTTTTCTAACAAATCAAACTTAATTTTAAATAAATTTGGACAGGAAATGTAGTTTTCAGCGTGCATTAATATTAATGGTGAACTGTTTGTAGGTTTAATACAGCGTAAGAATTTAATATGTACTTTCGATTAGCTGCACAAGCTCACTAGGCAAAAACCATAAATCTTCCTCAGCCAGCAGATATTACATTTAATTTATTTGAAATGAATTAATAAAAAGTTGCAGAAACAGCCACAAGACCATTAATACAGTCCCAGGCAATTATTTTCAGCCCAAACCTTAGTTGAAACAAAAAAAATTGGAGGAGGTGTGGAGGAAAAGAGCCGAGGGATTTCTTGGAATCTCAGTTGAAAGAAACATTAGGAAATAAGTCGTGCATGAATGTGAGAAAATCCTTTACAGATAAACCAATGAAGGGGAATAATTTCTGTTTCAACTGTGATATATTCCAATCTAGAATAGTGCGAAGTGCAGATAACTTGTTAATCGGGTCACTTCATTTCATAAAATTGAATGTGGCATGGGAGAAAGGCACTGCCCCGATGATATTAACAATGCAATACAGAGCACAGGGGCATTGATTTTTATGTACGTTAGTTTCGCTTAACAGATAACGCAATGGGTATTGGAGATTTGTTTCAATAGTTTTTTGTTGGGGAGCAAATTCCAGCTTTAGTCTGAAACAATGAGGGAGAAAGGAGCGATTTTTATACACTCAGATTCTTATCATTTGCATATAGAAAGTTATTTGGCAAAGACTATTGTTTTCTTGTGATGGAGTTTTGCTAAAAGTAAATTATAAATGTTTAAAATTGAACTTGTGATTTTATGCAAAAAGTGATCTGGATCTTTTTTATTATTGTTAATAATTGTCCAAGTCTAATACTAAAATTCCTCCATATTTATTTTCTTTTGCATTTTCGGCGGAGGCGCCGGTTCCACTCAAACCTAACCATCAGGAAATTTGAATAGTCCTAACACAAACGAATGTCGGTCTGCCTATCGAATCTCAGATCTCAATCGTTCCAAAGGACGTATGAGGGCTATAATGCAGCGTTATCCAAGGACCCTCCTAGCTCTCGCTCATTACAGATTGATTTGAACTATGGTGTGTGTGGTCCACAACCGCTATTGATCACCCTTAAGCCCCAGCAAACCTTTGATACACGCGATACAAGATACATTTCTATCCTACTTAGTAGTTGATGAGTCATTTACACAGATCTATAGTGTTGTTTTTATTTTTATGGTAAGGTTATTAAGTAAAAACGTTCATTTTTATTTCCATTAGTTTATATAACTCGTCAAAGTAAAACGATGGTTTGGGCTATATAAGAGAGTTGTTTACAGTTTCAGAGATTAATGTTTTTGGTAAATTACTCTGAAAGACATAAACGGCTTTTGGTTTATGTTTAGATGAAGTGTCGAAAACTGTGTATGAATTTTCTTTAAATTGTAGTAATAATACGCACTTAAAGTATAGAAAGAAAATTTTAATGTATTTTGGAAATTTTGAGTGTTTGGTAAATAAACTGCTGGCCAATTGAAACGTATCAAGCGAATTTTTAGGTTGAATTTAAAGTCAAATATTTTGAAAAGGAGTAAAGATATCAATATGAGGTTTTCAGGATTCACGAGATAATTTAATTGAGAAAACAATAGTGTGACCCGATTTTTTTTACTTGAAGTACGTTACTATCTACAGGGTATGAAAGAAAGTCGTCTTTTTTTTCTTAAACTTTATATCTACCGAGCTTCCATAAAATAGTTTTTAATATTTTTTTGATGTCCATTTTTTTAGTCTCTGGTTAATGAGGAAAAAACCAAATTCTTAAAATTTTTATATTCCTCTTATTTTGTAAGATACCGAATTTTTTATTAAATTAAATATTGTTTAACAGGTTTTTGCAATAATAATTATGCTGCCATTTTGAAAGCAAATGTCATCATGTGATATGTCGATAAAAAGGTAATTTTAAGTAGAATCTAATTATTACGGAAAAAAAATTTCAGGGTTTTAAAAAATTCTGAAAGTTAGTAAAACGGTGAAACGGGAAGTGTCATTAGATTGTTTTAAACGTCAAAATGATTATTCCTTTCAATAATCTAACCATGCCAAATTTCAAATTAATACAGTTCAAAATGGTGGGGGTTGTAAAACGATTTCGTGGCCACCCGGTATACACGGATATGAGCAAATTTTTGGAAAAGTGGAAAGACCCGTTTCGAGGATATGTCACAAACCAATGGTGAACATAACCTAACTAAATTCAATTTTATTCCATTAAGGAAATAGCCTCAAAAAATGAATTAAAAAAATTTACCAATTAGCGAACGTGCACCGATTTTTGATAAGCCACCTGGTTACCAATAAATTAATGAAAGTACAAAAAATGTACTTTTTATAAGAAACCCATTCATAAGATATCATAATCAACTACAGAAATTATTTCTTACAAAACACAATACGGCCGAACGATAAAAACAAAGAAAAAATCAAGTTTTCAGCAAAAATTCGGTATCTTATAAAATAATAGGGATATCAAAAATTTGAGAAACAGGTTTTTTTCCCATTAAGTACGGACTAAAAAAATCTACATCAAAAAAATATTTAAAAAATTTTGTGGAATCTTGGTAGTTATAAAATATGAGAAAAAAAGACGACTTTCTTTCATGCCCTGTAGATAGTAATGTACTTCAAAGTAAAAAAATCGGATAACACTATCGTTTTCTCAATTAAATTATCTCTGAAATCCTGAAATCCGCATGTTGATATCTTTTCTATTTTTCAAAATATTTGACTTTAAATTCAACCTAAAAATTCGTTTGGTACGTTTCAATTGGCCAGCAGTTTATTTTGGTTAAAAAACAATGTTTGCCATTTCAGAACGATATTTTTACATACTTTACATGCTTTTATATTTTATATATTTACATTGCAGATAAGTGGAAATATAAAACTCTATTTTTCCCTATTATATAAAATTCTAATTCAACAAACTCGAATTTCTGAACAATCCTAATCAATAATGATTTATAAATAAATATGTTACAAATTAATAATAATAACGTAGAGTTTTACGTAAAATTGTTTTTATATAAAAATTAATTAAACTTCGCTTTTGCCTTTCATAAAATTCCATTTTTGTTTATTCGCAATATTTAAAATATAATTATATAACAAGAGTGAAATATATTAATACGTGCTTTGCGCAATTTTGTTTAAATATACTTGTCAACTAGAAATTAATTAGTTAAAAATAAGCAGCACTTGCAACTCTATAACAGTGTCTGCACAAGAGCCCTCCAGAATAAAATTACCAAGGATTATTTTGCTGGTATTCACATTCGAACAGCTTTTAAAAACATTTTTTGGTTGCATGTCGTAAAAAGGACTAAGCGTCAATTCAATTATGAAAAATTTAAATGAAAAATTCAACGAATGAAAAGCTTATAGGTTGGGAAGTTTGCCAATTAAAAGCTTTGTCCTGAATATATTTGTAGGTTTTCAGACGACAGGGATTTAACATTTTTAACATTTAAAAATTTCTAATTGAGTTACGCTCTTATGATGTTTTTTATGCATCAAGAAAAGTTTTTTAATTTCAACGTGTTTCTTTAAATGGTTTTTCGTCGCTGATGCAGTTTATTAAATAAAATATTTCAATCGATACAACTGTACACGAAAGCCTTGAGTTATAATTGCACAAATTATGGAATAAAGTGTTTTGTTTTTGTACAACAGTTATGGCGTAATCTAATTAAAAAACAAAAATCTCCACAATATGAAATAAATTATAAGCTGTGTATTTCAAACGATAAATTCAATTAAAATTGTGTACATCAAACAAAACCTATATAAAAGCTTTTAATTTTGACAAGTTCATTTTGCCATAGGCGGATTATGAAACAATTTAAAACTTTTTTGTTAAACATCCGAAAAACAACTGCACGTATTGACATTTATGGTTGTATAAAATAATTAATTTGTAAGAAATTTGTTAGCCTAAAACCGAATAAAATTACAATATTTAATTTACGTTTCACCTAATATAACACTTTTACAGCTTTTTCATGGACCTAATGCAATTTCCGCCAACGTGAAATAAAAATTAAACGTATGATGTAAATTATTTCAGACTAAAGCTTTTACTTGGATAACGGTCATAATTTTCACGAGACTAATTCATTAAAAGAGGAGCGAATTGCACGTTGGGGGTTTTGTTGGTAGCAGTGGCGTTTACAAAAACATAGATAAATGCAAAATCATTTCTCCACCAGTATAGGCCCCGTGCTCTTGCTGCTTCGTTATCTCACACATTCTCACAATAAAACAAGATGGTAAATAACGCACATCTTTTGCCAACACCAATCAGATACCGAACACAACGAGGCAACATTTTTATTTATTTTTCCAGTGCTTTGCCTCTCGTTTGCTTGTCTAGTTTATTTGCTTAGAGTCTTTGAGAAGCTTGGAATTGGAATTTTGTGAATTTGCATTATTTTAATTTGTCAATAAGTTGATTGGTTTTGTGGAAATAAAACAAAAACAGCGTTTTGATTTGAACGGAAATGAGTTTGGGAACAATCTGTCAACTTGTCCAACACATCAAACAGGAAAACTTGTGGCTGGTGAGAGGATAAAAAAATAAAACCCTTGGTGAGTGTATTGAAGCAATCGAGATTACGATTGAATGCCTTTTGAGTATTTAATAAAGTAATTAAAATTGAATTAGTAGTCGTGGATTGAAATTCTCAGCTAGAGTAGAAAATTAAAGACTTAAAAGTTTTAAATTATCTGTTGAAATGCTGTAAAATTTATGGCATAAAAACCAGTGTAATAAAATATTCTTTATAATAGGCATCATAATTCCATGCACAAAGCTGTAAGTAGCTATGTAAAGTGAAAAGGTCCGACCACTTTTTTCTCATTAGCTTACGTAAAACTCAAATTGGATTAAAAACTTTCTTGGGGTAGCTAATGAGAAAGCAGAACTGGATGCCTTCTCCTGAGCGACGTTCCTGCTTAAATGCGGCTTCACAATCTCAAAGTAAATCGGGTTATTTCAAGTTTTCAAATACTGAATGATTGTTGCAGTCCATCCAGATGTGCCTTATTTATATTAAGTTATGGCAGTGGCGTGCAACCAAGCAAAAGGCATTTTTATTTACAAGCGAGGAAACTCGAATCCAAGACGAAATTAATTATAAAATAATTTCATAGTAGTATATTAAACTAGATTTTCAGTACAAAATGAAACATTTGTGGTCCTACGATAGAAACTTAACATAACTTTAGACAAATTAAATACATGTCAATTTTTTCTCGAAAGCACCTCCTCTAATGTTGTTCAAATACTTCAAAGTGGCTCCAAGAAGGCTTTTACTCCTCTGTTTGCATAACTTTCATCTTATTTTACGTTAGTTCAATTTATATAAAACGAGCTTCAATCATTTATTTGTACGTTAAAAAGTCAATAATCGTTACTTGAAATCTAAAAGGGCCTCTTCACTCTCACAATGAAACACTGACAAATTTAAATTTAATGAGATGCAGCAGTAGCACAAAGGGGATTTTAATAGTGCAATAATGTAAAATTGCAATCCTTGACAAATTTTAACTGGATTTAATTATAGAAAATATGAATAAAACCGGCAATGTTTCAGAAACATAAAGACAATATTTTTTTCGATTTGGAAAACGCGATGTTTAAATATTAATATTTAAATGCATTAGAGCCCGCGTTCTGAAAAGTTGAAATTCTGTTAGGAGTTTTTCAGCAACGATATGTATATATCAAGTTGGCATTTCAACATATCTTCCGTGTCTAAAAACTTTCCTAAATCGAGGAAAAGTAAAAATACTTTAACTTTTTGCTTGTAGGTTGTGGCCGTTAAATTATAAAATATGGTTGGAAGAGTATTTGCCTCATTCCATCGAACTTGGAAATAAATATCAATCAATAAACAAATTTTATTTATTTTACTCTATAGAATAAAAAATGTACATGTTGTGGTGCTTTTATATTAAATTTTGTTGAACAATTTTTAAAGCAAAAGCGATTAATATATTTTAGGTGGATTAATTAAAAAATACCAGCGTAATTAATAAATAAAACAATTTAAATATAATCCCAACTTAATCCACGTTCAATTTCACTGCGAAAATCACAATTTGCCCCACCACTTACTATGATAAATTTTGTTTAAAATAATTCAAATTAATCCCCGCCTCTTAAAGCCATTCTCATCGTAAAAATTAAATTAATTGTGCTAATTCGCCTCGACTTTACGTGCCTTTGGTTTGTGCATTGAATGAAATATGTTTTTAAGTGGGAAAGTTCAATTTTAAATCGCCGAGCAAAGGCTTGACTTACAACGTAACTTTATGCATAGAGAAATAAAAGGAACAACTAAAAGGATAAAGAATAAGGTAAAGTCTACAAAAAACAGGAAATCACGTTTGGATATTCTACGGCTTGAACGTGGAACGTGAATAGGGGGAAAATATACCTTTCTGAATTTAACTTTCGCACACAGAAACTCCACCGAAATTTATGACGGTTAACTAATGCATGAATACCTGGGGACCCAAAATAATCAATTATCGTTATAGTCAGTGAAGAATTGTTTTATTTTGGTGTGAGCCACAGAAAAAATAGTGGATAGATATCACAAAACATAATATCGTGATATGGGTATAAAAGTAATCGAATTTTTTACTTGTTTTCGTATACGTTAATTTGGTTTAACGAGCAATTTGCAGTATACATGAAGGTAGATTCAATTCCAAACTGCATATAAACAAAAGCAATGCAATGAAATTTATATTAAAATTACTTTAAAATTACACCCAGAGGTATAATAAAGAACGAAAATTTACACAACAAAATTTCCCGTTCTCAATATTCGACATTGGTTTCGATTTAAACTGCATTCTGGCATTCAAATTCAGTCACTAAACAATGCAACGAACTGTACATAACATTCTAAACTTGTACAAGCTAAATTACTTGTTTAGATGCATATATTGCATCATGGTTCCACTATATTCCTAACAATATAGTAGCTCTTACGAATTCACATACCACAATTACTATGTATGATGGCCACTTTTATTGGTAATATAACGAGGAGCATGATGGCAGAGATTCTTACTGAAAACATAATCTCAAGTTTAGTTAGCCGAGTTTATGTCTCTCATGGGTAACTTGCATATTATATTATCTTTTTATCTAGGGCATCCAAATATTATTAATGCGAGTGTTATGCAGAAATAATATTTTCAGCAAATAAATCCCTGAAGATAAACCATAATTTTATCTGAAGGAAATAATTTATTATTTGTACGACAATCAATCTGAAGTGTTTAAATTGGAAATGTAAAATTGTTCCTATACAGGGTGTTCGCGCGAAGTGGCTCACTATTGCTAACTTCGTCATTATTGGAGCTACAACGTCGATTAAATTAGCAAACTAGTTGCATTCACAAAAATAACATTTTTTAAATGGAACACCCTGTATATTTTTGCAATGATGATAAATTAAATTCTGAACAAAGAATGTTCTTATGCTTTTTTGACAATTATTTAAAATAAGCGAGTTATTTTAAAAAAAGTTTTGAAAGTCTTAATATCAAGTAGCCATGAAAATTATACTTTTGTAAATTTTCAATATTTCCGTAATTCTTTCAAGTATTTTTCAACTTGCTTAAATTCAAAATTATGATTGTTTGGTTTTAATAAATTACTATTCCGTTTTATGGCTACTTGATTTTAAAAAATTGCAAACTTTTTTCAAAATAACTCGCTTATTTTATATTATTATCAAAAAAAGATGAGGAAATTTTTTGTATAGAATTTAATTTACCATCGATTTTTGCAAAAATATTTAGGGTATTCCATTAAAAAAAATGTTATTTTTTTCAATATCTTGAAAACCAGATGGTCAATTGTTTTTATGTTTTCACCATTGTAATCAGTGGAAAAAATGCTAATAGTTTGCTGATTTAACCGACTTTGTACCTCCAATAATAACGAAGTTAGCAATAGTGAGCCACCTCGCGCGAACACCCTGTATAATATGCATTTCCATTAATATTTAATTAACAATACTTTGTAAAATTAAAGCTCAAACAGTTTTATTCCATGAGCTTTGAAATTTTACAACATAAATTTAAAAATATACCAAAAATCGTACATAAATAGTTTTGATGTATTTCAAAGTTCAAAGAAAAATTGTATTGGCAGTTGTATTAAATATTAATGGCAATATCGAATAAATATTCAAAACCAACAGCAAATACATAATTAATTAAAAACTAAATTAAAAACGCCATGGAAAATTAAGCAATAATTTTTATCTTTTGTACCCTAATAAAGAAAAACAGTTTGTATGTACATATCCTTTTAGTGGATGGAAGTGGATTTTTAAGTGAAATGTAAGCACATTTTGTCAAAGAAGCAATTTAGCGTGAATATCTTTCGGGTGAGAGATAGTAAAGACAGCAGAAGAGTGTTTTACTTGTATGCGGAAGACGGCATAAGGGAAGCGATGTGCAATTAACAGGACGAGCCCAGGCGCTACCGGAAGTGACACAAATAAATAATGGAGGTGGCACTCCATGAACTCAACCGTAATTTAGTGACCAATACAAAACAGAATGCGCTGTTGTTGTTTGTGTGCTGGGTTTTATTAACTATTTTATAATTGAACTCGGGAATAATACGGAAAATCCCTGCGGCAAGTTTTTTGAGAGTAAAACTTTGCACCATCAAAAAACTGCAATAGGATTATTGCGGATATAATAGACATAGTGAATCGCTAATCCGGTTAAATAACAAATTGAAACCACCACTTGGCCTATTCTATTTAAATTTAAATAAGATCCAAACAGCACCCAACCAATTTGATCTGTTTACAAATTTCCCTATTAACCCTGCGTCGTCCCTCGCGTCCACACGAAACCATAACAGAATTATCTCTTCCTTAATTACAGAAATAAATTACCGAGGACTCGTTTTCTATAATATACAGATTGCTTTTGTTTTGGTTGCAGGCAATCGGGGTGTGGAGGCCCCATACGCTGTGTTGGTTTTCGTACACGGCGAGAGTTTCGAGTGGGGCGCTGGCAGCCCCTACGACGGCAGTGTGCTTGCATCCTACGGACACGTCATTGTGGTTACCCTCAACTTCCGTCTTGGAATTCTTGGTGAGTTCGCTTTGTACACAATGCCCATTCAGTCGTACTAAGTTGGGGCCTTTTTACTTGCCCACAATACTTGACTTCCAACACACACATACAGAGGCCATCTAATTCCTTAAGAGAATTACCAGCCATTGTTGAATAAACAACTAACTTTTGCTGCTGGTTGTTCAACGATGGGGGTGAGGACGCAAAGGGAAAAAATAAATTCATTTTATATATAATATATTTACGTGCTTGGGGAAAAATATAACATTGGTTTTTATGTTGGAATTCGTTGATGAGGATGTTTTATGAATTTACCTAATGTTTATTTGATGATCCATCGTATACTGAATTTGTGATTTTTATGGCAATAAAACAACTAGTGTTGTTAAAAATATGAATGCATGCAAAAAAGTTCTAAATAAATCTAGAAAGTTTTTTTCTACCACAACTGTACACAACCTAGATTTTTCAGTTTATCTTAAAATATCATTCGTTTTCCAAACTAAAGTACATTATTTTACGCACTGAAACCAATGCGTAAAGTCATTCATTATGGAATCAGTGCGTAAAGTAAGCATTTTATAATATTTTTAATAGAAGTGAATTTCTGAAACTTTTAGAACTTGGCTGCTTTACTAAAACCTCACTATGATTCCCTTCCAGTTAAGCTTTTATAATATAGGATTATTTTATTTTATATCCATTCATTTGCATTACCACCCTCTATTCTACGCCAATTACTCTAAAGTTTATATGCTTAACGTAATTAACTTCTTATGAAATCACATACTTTAACTCAAACACGAGATTTAATTTAAATTTTCACAAATTCCTCCTTCAGAGATTTAATATTCTTACCGCACCTTATTCTTGTTTTCAAAAATGTGCTACGTGCACAATTAATTTACATTACGAACATAAAACATTTTATACACACACAGACATACCAGAGCATTAGAGCAGTAATTTTCCTTCACTAGAAAGTTGTACAAGGAAACCCATTTAATAGAGACACATGAGATTGCTCGTTTAAATGAAATCTTAAAACACGTTGTGTATTAAACAGAACAAGCAGTTATTAATGCAAGTTGTGTATACTCAAGGGCTTATGCAACTTATCTTACCATGTACTTGCAAACTGGAAACTAATTTATAATTCTATTCACCAAGTCTAAGTCCCCAATGCTCTAGCTATAGCTATATATGTATAGGGTTTGTGTCTTAGCCAGCTCAGAAGTCTCGCGTGATAAATCGTTTTTCAGATGGAATAAATCGAAATGCATAATAATCATATGTACTGAATAGAAATTTAAATTCGCATGGGGGTACGACGAGATTACCAAATGGTTTCATTGGGAGTATTTCATTGTATTTACTACACACAAATATTCATCTGGGGGCTCGTAAACTCCACCCCAAGATTTTCTATATCACATAATGTATATTTATTAGCCATCAAACTTAAACCGATGTTTTACACAACACACATGATGATAATGTTTCGTTGCATCAAGGAAGCTCTAAACTCTTCTAATTATGCACCAACACGCCACCGAGAAATTTTTAATTAAATTCCAAAAAAAGTCTAAGAGAACACAAACATTCCCAGAATTCCTGCAAGATATTCCAAACAGCCCAACTGAAAATTAAAAGAAATTAAGACACGATTAACTGTGCTGAGTAAACAGGATGAATTTCTGATAACTTAAAGAGAGTCGATGGCATCTCCAAACTCCCACCGTGTGTGCTTAAAATATTAGAACAGTTCTGCGAATTAAGTTCCTTATTGTGATTTATGCTTTACTTAATTGGATGAGCGAGGAAGACGATCCCCATTGCAAATAAGTAAACCGAGATAGATTTGCCTTTGCAACGCCGAGTTAGATAACGGCGCGACGATCCTGCTGCTGTTGCCCGTTGCAAACTTCCAAATGTGTTTGGTTTTTTATTTTGTTTGTGGATTGGCGAATTTCAATTCACTTAAAACTGGATGTGTGGCACGGCGTCCATTTGGAAACTATCCTTGGTTAAAACGTAATTTGCTAAATTAGCTTCAATAACTTCTTATTGGACAAAAAAATTCCTTAGGTTAGCTCGGTTTAATAATGGATGGTTTCTTCCGGTGTGAAGGGGACATAAAAATATAATGGCTCACTTTAAAAACATTGTTTTATCATTTGCAATGAAATATTGGAAAATATATAACGTTTGGGGCTCTTATTACGCTTTCATAAATGCGTGATAATATTTTATTCAACGGAATTACGTTTCGTAGAACTAGTGAGTGGAATTTATCCCAAACCGTACATAATAGGCCGATGTGTTTTTTACATGAGCAAATTTGGAATTTTTAAAGGGCGTAAAAAATGACGTTCCCAATTAAATTCCTGTACAAAATTTTTGATGTGTTATTTAGCAGGAATAAATATTCGTTTTTTCTTTATTTATGGTTCGATATATCATTTTATTTTTAGCGGTAATGTAACTTAACTACAATATCAACAATCACAGTTTCAATACTTGAAAGTTTTATTATTGCTACAAAAATTTAAAGCCATAATTTAAAAAAAAAATCAACGAACTATTTTAATCTGAGACTACTCAAAGTATAGATTCATATTTTCGACTTATAATAATTTATTTGGCAGATTGTAAGATTTAATTTAATTTAATAGTATATTAAAAAACTAGTTTTATAAAACTTATATTAAGATACGAGTCCAGGTTTGCAGTACGACTGCCTTAGGCAGGAGTGCCTGTAAAGGACGAGTGCTCTTAAGTTTTACAAAACGAGTTTTTTATACTATTTTTTCTAATTTGCATATTAAATAATTTTTTTTTACAAATAAAATCAATTTAGGGAATTTTGTGACAGTTGGTGACACTTTTATTTCAAAGTTGATATTTACAGGTAACTTTTAAATTTGAATCAAGTAGATACATAATTGTCATTTTTCGCGAAATGATTTCAGAAATTTCCTGCACTCCGCCAGAAATAGGTACGGCAAATTACAGAAAATTCCACGGTTAATTTGCTGCCGATAAAATCTCATGATCAATGCGAAAAACAATAAAAAACAGTAACGTCAAATTCACACTGAAATTTGACATTTCGTTCAATATGTGTTACCAACCGAAAAAAAGTTTCTAGATTTGGGGGGGGTTTCGTAATGGATATTAACACACTCAAAACGAGTGCTATAATAGCTTTGTTACGTCATCAAATTAGAAAAACTATATTAAATTACATCAGGTTAGATTAACTTTTTGTCAATATTGGTACCTTGCCACTTGAGTTTTTATTGTAGGTCAAATAGTCTATCTGCCACCCTTTATATGGATTTACCCAGATGTCTTATAAAAATTCTTTTCAGCTTGATTGATGTAAAAACTAATCTTCTGATTATCCTGGCGAAAACTCATACATATTTTTTTCTGCACATACTGTATTATAATACCTAATATTTGAAATTCGCAACAAAGATCTCCATTTAGGGTGGATAAAAAAAATTCATTAATGTGGTCTGTGCGCGCAGAGGGTAAAACGAATTTCAAAGCTGCGATTTTACGAGCTCTCGATCATTTAAAAATAATGAGTTATAAAAATGGCTTTCATCGACGATTCGTTCCACATCACCGTATTTTTTCCAATCGTAATACTTTGAAGTTTTCAGTGTTTTCAGGCTTAGTCTAGTTTATTATTAAAATTAAAACACCGCCATACAAATCACACACTCAAAATTGTTCATACAAAAAACCGTCAGTTTTTTTGTATAATACAATCTCATTCGAGGTTTTTCTGGTGTATAACAGGTATTTATTGGGGGTTTGGTGATAAAACCATTTAGTTTCATATAAGCGGGAATAAAAAAATTATGGGCAATTTTGGTACAACCCCCAGATGGCTTTTTATTGATCCATAAACTGAAAACTGTCTTAATTAAAAAAATACATAATAGCTGAGGTTGTTGCAGGATAAGCAGGTAGAAATTTCGAAGTAACTTGCGAAAAAATTATTTTTATTTCCATCGTCGGCAGTTTTTAACACAATCAAATCATTTTAATCGTAATTATTTGGTTTGATACTGAAGCTGGAGTCAATGCAAGGAAGCTTAAGCAACGTGAAGACAACCGCAGCTGTTATCTTGGAACAAACCTCACGTTTTTCTATGTCCACGTGATTAACAGACCAACACACTCCTACCATATTGGGAAAACAAACAGGTGCATCACCTGCATCTATAAACAACCAAAAATCACACGCAGTTTTAATTAATTCAAAATATTTTAGTTACCAATTTGTTTTTCGTAGAACATATTCCCATCCAGCGACAACGTTGCAATAACAGCCAAGTTATTTGGAACAAATTTAAAATTTATCCGAACTAATAAAACATTGTAATTAAGTTTTTTCCAAAAAATATATGTACTTGTATTTTACCTGTATGTTCACCGAAAACCGGTGTGTATTTAATATTACACCGGCATTGATCCACGGAACATCTACATGAATTAATGTTTACGATTTGGAATGATCCTGCGTTTGCGTTAACAACCACTGCTTAAAGATAAAACGTAATTCGATTAAATTGCAAAATTAGTTGTGGATAGAGCGAGAGTACACTTTACATTTATTCGTATCGATTTGCAGGCTGAGTAGAACTGCAGCTGTTATCACGAAAGCACCAAGAGACATGTTACATGAGGGTCAGCAAATGTGTAATATGATTGTTTTAAATAGATTTTACAATATATGTAACCCAATTTAATTTACCGGACGTTATTTTTTCCGCAATGGTTAAAATAATAATTGTGTTATTGTGTTTTGTGGAAATACAATGGATTTTTGTGGTTTGAAATATAACTATTATTTATAAATTGGGCGTTTATTTTATAGAACTATTTATTTTATTGGAATATAATAGAAATACTTGAGCCAGTTTTAAACAAGTACACATAGGGTAGTCACGATCTTTATAAAAGGTATTTAGTCCTGATGGGAAAACACTATCTACTATTTTATTTAAAATAATCGTAAATCCAGCTTTTTTCAGTTTAATGACTAAATGAATCGTGAATCATCAGTTTGGTTAAATTAAAAAATAAACATTTTTTGTTCTCTAGTTCCCACCAACAAAAGCACAAATAAATTTTAGCATTTACATATTTTAATTACAAGCAATTTTAATATTGTTATCTGGCTAACGCAGCTGGGCTTTACACATGAGCAACTTTTTTAATATGACAATATATTGCAGTTAAATACATACTGGATGATGGTTTTCCACGAAAGTAAATATTTCTGAAAATTGCACCATTAAAAATATCATGTTTATTCAAATAACAATAATGTACCTCAAGGATAATTCGCAAAATAATTGATGCAAGAATATGATAACCTGCATATCTTGTGTAATTGGAACAGTTTGTGCGATCAAATATGGAAGTAGCAAATGCTTTTAACATCGAGAGATCGCATAATAAAATATCGAAAACCTGCTGCTGTTCCACAAAAGATTTTTCCGCAGTGCAGACATTTCATGCATTTACTAGTTTACATTTTTAATTGAATATTTCACGATGATGGTGATTGGATTTCAGCAAGTGAAAATTATTGAGTGTGTATACCCTCGTACAGCTAAATAACTCTAAAGGCACGCACTCGATCAGAAAAAATGCTGCTGTACAAATACTTTCTTGATTATTGTTGATGGAAGCGTAAAGTTGGTTTTAATAAGGAAACAATTTGTGGAAAAGTTGAGAAACAATTTTTGTGCTCTAAAAAGGAATAATTAAACAATTTCGAATCCTAGTTTAATTTACTTGGTATATTCCTAGTACTCCCAGATATTTAAAAAATCAAGAAGCTAAAAAATTTAATTAATATTTAACTTCAAAGTGAACGTCATAACAAGCTTTTTACAGAATTATTTAAACAGCTACATTTGTTTTAAAAGCCGAAAGCGCTTACATAATTTACCATAAAGCAAAAAAGCACATGTGTTTGGCTGTGTGTTTTATTATTATGTTTTAAGGATTACTTAACAGATGAACTTTTCGCTGCAATGGTAATTTACGTCCTGGCCAAACAAAAACCCATAAATTCTCTGTAAGAATTTTCTGAAATTACGGAAGCACAACGCGACACATGGTTATTAAATATGTATGGACTCGAGCTGAATTTAGCAGCTTCCTGGAGCTTTCTCACTGTAATTCACCACCGACCGAATATCCCATCATAAAGCAGTTTAGAACACTTCCAGATTTATTTACTTCGTCTCCACGGCAAGCAACCGCAATGTATTTTTATAAAAATAGCACACACGCCGAATATATAACAGTCTGAAAATCTGACAAATTTCTAGGGCATTGTATTAGGGTAAAGCCACGGAAAAAATATGGAATATCCACCATTGATATGTAAGATATGGTTTGTGTGATATTTAAATTCACCCCCAGTGTGAAACGACTAAAAGACCTTAAAAATTCAAGTTTCCCGTCGTACTTCGGCTATTTTGCATAATCTAACGTAACCCGAGTGAAATTCGTCCCTGTGCGCTGTTTTTTCCATCGCGTCTACTTTAAACAGTCAACGTATAGTGGAGTAGCATTTATGTTTCACTTTATGAATACGTTTTTGATAGGTCTTAAAATTTATAACGTTTGCCTTTAAAACTGGTGCGCTACCGCACCGTTGCATAACGCGCAATTTCATGCAAAATTCCTGATGGTTTTCATTTGCAATTACGACCCTCACTTTCGGATAATGGCCTAAAAATAGCTTAACGCGAAAAGAATTTCTGAAAAATGTGCGTTTTCAACGAAAATGTGTGCCATTCAAACTGTCCCGACTTTATGAATTATAAGTTTTGCTAAAATATTTTAATTTTGTCCGATTTACACTCGTAAAGAGGCAAAACGAGGGAATTAACATAACACAATGTTTGCTTGCATGAAAAGATTATCCTAGACAAGTTACCACACCAGGCACATGTGCTGAGTTGGTTAAGCAAATTAATAACGAAAATTTAATGGACTATATTCTCGTCTGTGCAACAGCCACTTTATCCTCAAAATCCCGTTATGTTCTTGGCTCTTATTTCATTAACTATGTTTTATACATGTGTAGTTTTTTCTTAAAAATCCTTTTTGACATATTAAATGTTTTCAAACAAAATATCCAGGTTATTTAAACGTAATCTAAATCTATGACCTTTTTTTCGCATTTTTAAAATCATTTTTAAATTTCTGGCAGTTGTTTCCAAAAATCTAGAATAAAATATACAAATTTTATTAATACTTTCATGTACATAATAGGTATCCGGAAACGGAAATAAATATACCTACAATTAAATTATCAAATTCGCAATTTTTTATGAAATGCGAAATTGCTATCCATAAAAATACTGTTTACAATATTCTATCAATGTAGGTTTTTTTATGAAATTTCCAAACAGTGAATAATCCAATTTAATATTATACACTTTTTTGCCAAACCTACACGAATTTATAGTCATGTTTAATTAAAAGTATTTTTGCATCATAAATATAAAACACAATGAAATCGTTATATTTTTTTGTGCAAACAAACAGATCGCCTAGTAATTTTATTTCAATTAAACAGATTGACAAAAAAAATCCGTCGAAAAAGAGAAAACAAAATTGGATTACTTTAACTCTGATGACAGTTTAATTTTGTATTTGAAATACATTGAGGCCCCAAACATGCCATCTCATGTGGAGCAGTGGAGTATCATCATCCCCCCTGAACACACACAAAACTACATTAATACTTGAAAAGGTTTGTTATCAAATTAGTTTGGGTTTAATGATTTTATAATTTGTTTTAATGGTGTTTTCCACCGGAAAAAAGTAACGTATAATAGGATGATGACCTGATGTTTTTAATTACATCAGTTAAATTTTATTACAAGTTTAAAATAGACACATACCTGCATTAATGTAAATAGTTAGATGTAAGTTTTGAGTTTTTTCGCATTGTGGATAATGAAAAGAGATTTAATTAAAACATAGCGTTTATATTCAAAGAGAATTATAATTTCACCAGCTCTTGTATATATTTGTATAAATGTTAACTAGAAAATTAAACGGTAAAAGTAAGAATTTAAATTGCTGGAGTTAAAAGACAGGAGGGGCATTGTAGCAGAGAAGTAGTGGAGTGGTATTCAATTACGTGAAAGACAAGAAGGTGGGAATGCATACAAATTATAAATTTACATTTTACAAACTCTTATTAAGTTATATACATTTGGCAATAGTGCCCAGGACAAACGAATGAAACACGTCTGAAATAGAAATTTCCTAGTCTGGAATCGTACGAAACAATTTTGTGTTGCGCGCACTCGGAGAAAAAGCACACATTTCATTTGAGGCTAGGTTTTGATTTATAAGCCGTCAGCTATGTCACTTGTAACATTATTTATTACTCAATAAACTGCACACAGCATAAAACAACAATATGTTTTTATTACTACACACACACTCTCAAAAAAAAAACACAAAAATCATCCTTATTAAATTTTACAGCACAAACCATAACAAAAGTGCTTAAGCAGCAGTTTATCCTGATAGCACAACCGAATCAGCTGAAAATTTGCCGTCTTTTTTCCTACTGCTGCTGGTTGGAATTAATGTGTAAGGATTGCGGCACGGGGAGATTTGCTGTACGTGATGTTTTCCATCTGCTGATTGTATTTTTTCTGACTGAAGGGCGACAGCGCACACCCCCATATAATACATAAGTTTATTTAAATTCATTTGGCATTCCGAGGCAAAAGGGGAACTAACAAAAAAAATGAAATTAAGTCTGTGGAAACCCGGGGGTTGTTATGCAGAAAGTCACGTACGGTTCCGGATGGGGTGTGTTGAACCAACAACTATAGCGACTTGAAACTCATTAAATCCACGATGTATTAATTGTCACTTCGTTGTTCAAAAGCCCACACCGCGTGCGACCTTCCTTTACACATTCTACCACGCAAATTACACTTCCTGCACTGGAGCTGCGGTGAATTATGCACAAGACATACTACTTTACCTCGCACACGCTAAATATTTAATACGCTGAGGCTTTCTTTAATGCTTAACCCCACGTGGAGATGATCACCAGGAAAATGTTAAAGACTGAACGCAAACAAACTTATCTGGGTTTTAATTCTTGGTTAGGCCTTTCCGGGCACCACTACACAAACTAATTTTCAAAGTTCCGTTGTTGGCCTTGTTCCTGTTGGCCATAGAACATCTGTTAATAGTCGCAAGTTAAATTGAAACACCTTTCCGGGTTAAAGTTTTATTTATATGGTGGTGGTTTAGTGCGAGATAGGGAACTGTAAAACTTTGTTAGGATTTGGTTAATTTAAAGAAGGCTGTTTGTAGTGGATGCAAGTCAACCAAAAAAAAAACCAAAATGATTTGAGATTGAGAAAAAACGTTTAAATATTTATTAAAATGTCGGTGTAAAATTTGGATGGATTTTAAAAGCTCTAAAAGTATCACGCTAGATGTAACGCGTTCGATTTTTAGTATGTGAAATTTTATTATAATGTAAAGTTGAGAAAACTATTCCAGTTTTTACAACTCTTTTACTTCGCAATACGTTGAGATAGAAGTTGCCGATATAATGCACTTTTTCTCGCCATTTGCATTTAGATGATTGGATTTAATTTCGGATCACAAACGAATAAAACGATGTCAATAAATTGTTTAAAACGGTGTAACACAAGGTACCATTTTTACCCTAAATATATAAAAAGGGTTTATCTCTATAAAATGAAATAAAAATTCAGCTGTATCGGTACCTATACATTTTTTCAATTTTTTCTAAAATTCCAAATATAATCTATGTATCTATTTTAGTCAAAAGTATAATGGGTACTTTGCTCCAAAATTATTTTGACTGGTATTTTTTCAAATGAAGACATTGTGTTCTGGTGAAAATTTTAAAGGCTGTGGAAATTGGGTGAATGACTTTTGTCTCTTCCAGAGATTAAAAAAAATACCCTGTGGTTTCAGACGGCTTTTCTTTTGCACAAATCCACACTACAGCCACCACTTTTTGCATATTTATGGTTTGTTATTCAAAGAAAGTACCCACTTGAAATGTAGCAGCGATAAAGTTAGTAGCTTTGGGTGTTTTGTAATACCATGCTGTTATCTAGTTGCTGGGGTATTAAGCCATCCAAGGGGCCGCGGGTACGGAGTTAATTTACTGTATTTTAAAAGTTTCCGCCAAATTTGCCTTAGGAAATCTTTGTGAATATTTAAGGAATATCTGTGAAAATGCAAAGAGACATAAAGAGTGATCGGTTCGGTGGAGAGCAATGAGATTTCCAGTAGAATAACGGCGCACGTGAGGGATTTGGATAGCACTAGTAGACCTGTCAACAGCACTTGTCAGAGCGACAGTCAGCGCTCGTTCGCATCTCCCGCATGATGCGGCATTGATCCGTCGATGCTTTCCCGTTGGAGTTTCAAAAGCTGTTTTCAAACCCTTCCGTTTACCGGTTCCCATTTCAATATTGCCGTCACACATTTACTTTCAATATTTTTGCTTCGGCTGCTGCTGCTGGCTGTAGCTGGGAAAAACGATATCCATCTCGAACATACGGATAATAATGTACGATGGCTGCACTAAAGCTCGGTGTGGATATATCATCCCATACATACACCCATTTGCTAACCTATTTGTCTTTTACCTTTCTACCCACTTTGCGCTTCAGTCAATAAAATCTATTAATGTTTTTGTTTGATTTATTGTGCTTTGGCGAGGCACACAAATCTCATCGACGTTGCACGACATGTTGCCCAACTTTGTATGCATGCATCGTATAAACCAAAAGACGAAACTTTTATTAATATTATCTGAAATACAAGTTTTTATCACGTACCTACACAATTCGTATAATATACAGGGTGTCCCGGAAAAAGTGGGAAATTTCTCGGATTCAGGTAGGGCATGAAAAAATAAGACGACAAGTTCCTATAAAAAATTTTCCTGCAGGCCCTCCCTAAAGAGCGTCGCTGGAAATCGTTTTTTTTTTCAATAACTTTTAAAGTACTTAATAGAATTTTATAAAAAGTTAATATGATGGACACTACTAAGGACCTCTTGAAATAATGTCGTTGACACATGTCTAGCTTGTTTAATTTACCAGGGGCAGAGTAAACTTTACAACTCAATGCTCAAACTTTTAACACCCTGTGTGAAAAAGACTTAAAACAACAAAATCAGGTAGCTTGAACCTTAGATTAAAGAAACGCCACTCTTGTTTATTGTCAATAAAGTGGACCGTTTTCGAGAAAAAAATAGTATATTCTAATACAAGTGCGGAAAACGCATCATGACAATACGAGTGTGAAATTTGCAACGCGAGCGATAGCGAGTGCTGCAATCACACGAGTATTGTCATGGGCCATTTCCGCAAGCGTGTTACATACGATTTTTTCTACGAAAACGTGGAATTCGTAAGATATAAAATAATTTGTAAATCTTTTTCTAATTAAAAAAAACATCAAGTGAGTTTGTTGTCATAGAACTGAAAGCTCATTGCTGTTGACAGTTTATAACTTGTGTCCTGTCATCGAAATAATTTTGATTTTGAGATCAAATTACGTGAATATAAACATGGAGTTTCAAAACTAAAGCGAAAGCGATGAACTAATGTGCACTCCTCCGGTTGTTAGATATTAAATAAATGTTACAATTATAACTAAATGTAAGTACTTCTTTATGTTTTTGTTTACGTGCGGAAAGTTTAAAAAATGTGTGCGGAAAAAAATTTTCACATTAATTTTCCGTACTAGTTTTTCAAAAGCCTACTTTCAAGTTCGATTATCTTGTCAGAAAAAACGTCATTCCGCATTTTCGTAGAAAAAATAATAAACGAATTCATGTTTTATTATAAGTCATTAAAAAAAGAAAGTCTCATTCCGAAAAAAAAATCAAAAAAACGCCTGTAGGAAAAATTTTTATAGGAACTTGTCATCTTATTTTTTCATGCCCTTATCTGAATCCGAGAGATTTCCCACTTTTTACGGGACACCCTGTATAGGGTACCTAATCAAATACTTTGAAAATAATTAAACAAAAAGTTATTATAGCATGTCCAAAGATATTTTTAACATTAAAGAATTTTGAGCAAGCCCATAAATAACCATTTTCATATACCGTACAAATAATACACACCAACTTTCTCTTGGAACCCGAATAACAAAAGAAAACAGAAAGCAACGATAGACGTATGTACATTAAGGTTAAAATCCCTAAGTAAACATTTCCCTAAATTGCTCCTATACATTTCCATAAAAGCTGCCATGATGATAAAATTGAATTTTGCTATAGCCTGTTCAAAAATGTAACTATTTCTAACTTCAGTTTTTAGTTTACAAGAAATTTTCTTTTCATGGTTTATTAATTTAAGAATATATAAACAACTGTACTTGGAGAATGTTTTAGTGGAGTTGCCATATAACCATATCACGTAAATATATTCTAGGACATGAAGTTTTAATACCGGACAGTTAACTTTACTTTATAACTAGCGTAAATTTTGTATCAACAATCACTGTAGGGTTTTTACTTTTATTGGGTGTATAGTTTTGACATGAGCATGTATACGAGTACCTATAAAAACAATAGTGTTCGTTGCAACTTTATAATTATTTTCATGCTGTTAATTTATAAGTAGGTAAGACTATAATATTATTTTTGCTAAAACTTGTAGAAATTTACACACGAGTACATAATTAAATTCCAACACGCTCATGTTTCTTTGAATAGAAAATATTTAAAGTTTTCTTAGCAACTATTTTGCAAATATTATTTCAGATCCAAATAAAAGATATTATTAAGGAAGAATTTTCCTGGCACCGGCGCCTCCGCCAGAATTGAAGTAAACAATTAAATTATGTTATTGGTTCCTATTTTACTCCCGAATTTCTCCCTTTTGTCCTGACATCTGTTTCTTAATCCTACGCGTTAGCCAAAAGTGATTCAGCGGATTTCCTCGAGATAAAAACTGGTGAGCTAATAAGTGTTCATGTCATTTCTTGCGGACATGTGAACACGTACGAAGACGCAATTATAAGTTAGTGGCAAATGCTTTTACATCGACCATCTCGTAGCAATGTTCACAAAGGAGACGACTGTGATGTGGAAGTTATAATAACCGTTTCTGTTCACTGAATACTAATAACCCGTATCTGTTATCTCGAAACCTTATTTGATCACCTTATGTCTTACGTGACAGTATAATTTATAGCCTAACCAACCATTTCACTATGATATTCCACATGTTAAAGATATATAGGCAATTTAAAGAAATTCATCACGTGTCTCCCCATCTGCGTCACTATGTCAATATGGCGAGCATCCATCTAGTTCTAGCGTATGTGCATAAGTAATTCAATAAATAGTTTGCGCTACACAACGTTCGATTTTCTAGTCTTGTGTGATTTACAAACGAGATAAAATTTACGATTCAAGCACTAATAAAATGGAAACAGTTAATGGTTAATTAAGAGTATACATCGTGCTCGCCATGCAAACGTCGCCTAAAACTTGTTCTATTGTAAATTGGTTTTGTCACCTACCCCAACCCGCCGCCTCCACCACCCCTCAGACAATTAATAGCCAATGAGAATATTCTAGTCACTGTTCACGTGAACTTCTAATTGCTTCGTTTCGACGTAACAAAGTTACAAAGTTTTCACAAAGATGACTTCTACACTAATTGTTCCCCAGTTTCAAGTAACCGATACAGTGTTTTGTATCGTTGTTGCCCAAGAATTGAATTATTCTAAACTAATTTATTCGGTAAAATAATAAAAAAAGCATTCTATAATTGTATATGGAAATCTATAGAACAAATATTAATTTAAATTAATTAAACAACCAATTACGGTGTATAACTAGCTTGGTCCGTTAAGCTGTTCTAATTGGGTAATCACCTCACTATATTGCAGATAGTATTCATTTCAAATAGGAAATTGCAAATACTTGAAGCGATCAATAGCCCAAGCACTGAGTTATAGTCTAGCTTTGTTAACATAGTTCACTTCATATTCCGTTTAATTTAGTTTCTTGCCGTTGTGTTATGTATTGTGGTAAATTAATTTGTGGCCTTATTCCGAAAAACTGCACAACTAAATCAAGCAAACAGCGAATTTATGTCGTCGTAACTCAAATAAACAACTTCTGTCATCAAACACCCTGTACATTTGTTGAATACTTGTTATGCGAGTCCGCAATGATGGGGAGTTCCATTAAAATTCCAAATTAGTTCCTTCTTTATATAGTAATAATATTCCAGCTTGTAGAAAACTTTGTTTGAAAAATGATTGCAATCAGCCCTCAGTTAGTTAATCTAGCAATTTCGATTTGTAAGTTTTCTTCGCCGTTACCGGCCGGAAAATGTAACTTAGTTATAAAACAATTGAATTAGCAATTACGGAATATGAACAGCTATCAGTAAGAACATTCGTCGACCTCTAATGTATAATCAATATTACGTTGGGCGCATTTATACCCCACTATTTGCTAGACACCAGCAAGAGAGAGAGGAGGAATTGTACCGCAGACAAGTTGGAATCAAGTACACCAATTTATATTCTGTTCTCCAGGCGACATATACTTCAAAATCTAGAAGTTGGAGGTTCATCAGTCACCACTTTCATCGCGTACATTTCTTACAACTTCGCACTAAATTATTTGCCCCTCTGGTAAATTCCAATGTATTCAGCTGATTTTATGCTGTAATATTGATGAGGAATGAGAAAGTTTACAATAAAATTTATTAGTAAACAGGAATATGTTTTACATATTACATATGGATTTAGGAGGAGGAATTATTATAGATTATTATAGAAATCAACCAGAATGTATTTTGAAGCCAAATTTAAATCTCTCTTCCACGTACCTTGTCTTCAACTTCAACACAGAATCTGATGATCTAGTCCTACTAGCTCCTGTTTAGTGATATGATCCTTGTTAACAAAATTTCTGCAATATTATTTATCTATTTTTACTTTCTTATACGAAGTAATAAGAAAGTATAGTAATCGTGATTTTTTTCAACTTCGATTTACACGTTTTGAGGGCCCCTGAATCTATTTATTTGACCATTTTCGCCATGATGTCTGTCTGTATCCACCATAACTCAAAAATGAGTTATTGGATTTGATTCAAATTTCATATTTAAGAGTTTTAACAAATTTGTGGGCGCCACATTAAATCTTTTTCATCTAGTACCAACACAAGTGGCACTTACCTGAAGACATTTTTAGGTTTTTTAGAGATATCTTGAAAAATAAACATTTTATGAGATTTTTTTCTCCTTTAACATTGATTTAGAATTGAATTTTGAACAAATTTTGTTTAAACTTTTTTTTGAAATTCCGTCAAAAAAATTTCAAAAAAATAAATCACTTATTTTTGTCGCAAAATTCGGTTATAATGAGTGGGATAAGGACAGATTTATGCGTATTACAATAAGTGCGAGAGAGACTGGAAACGTTCAAAATTGAAACACGATTTTTACAAGAAATTTAACTTAATTTCTTTAGAAAAAGTATTAATTGTGGTACTATCCGTATAAGAAAGTCATGTGTTGGGCACATCAGATATTTTATTTAAATAAAAATGTTAAGTTATGTAAATTAGGTAGATACGTCATATCTTTGAAGTTGATTATATTATTTCTCTCTTTAACCCGATGATGGATAAAGTCCTAACGGCGATGTACAAAAAACCACTTAATATTTATCAAAAAGAAAAATCCCTCTGAACACAATTACAATTTATTTAAGAAAATGATTAAGCAGCAAATTGCTCCCTTTTCCCTAAGAGCCAGGCAAGAGAATCTTTGGTCTCGGTTTTACTAAAAACACACTCCCCTAATAATATCGCGCGCAGTACGCTTTTGAAATGTTGTTTATGCGTTTAAGTGTAAGCTCTTGATTGTGTTTTGTTTCAGGTTTTCTGCGAACACAGGCTGGGGGCAGTTCCGCCACCGCCACTACCGCCACTGCCGACAAGGCCGAACCGTCGGGTGGAAATTTGGGGATCAAGGACATAGCTGCGGCTCTGCGCTGGATTAAGACCAACATTCACGAATTTGGTGGAGATGAGACGCGCGTTACCATAGTGGGCCACGACACGGGAGCCGCCTTAGTTAATTTACTCTTTGTTTCGCCCAATTCCAAAGGTATTTAGCCACATTGCTTATTAATTATTTTCTGAAATTTGCTCGCTGTGTTTTGTGCGCTCGAGGGAGAGTTTTCTTCAAATGCAGCATAAGACGAGGGGAAATTTCTATATAAAGCTAATTATTTACACATTGATTTTCGGAAAACAGGATAACATGGAACTTAATTTAATTAAACCGTCGTGTCTGTTTATTAAATACCTATTTATATTCAAACATCAGGCGAAACGTTAATATTTGACGCGGTGTTAATAGCCATGCCAGAGGATAATCGATGCTGGCCGCACATTCAATGTTTAAACACTAGGTGATATTAATCAGTTTTTGTTTCAAGGTGGAGGCCATATATTTTCCGCACATTTTTTTTTCGACGAATAATTGCCTGCATTTTTCATTCGCCCAAACAGAAATTGCTGTCATAAATAAGACTACAATTCCAAACAAATATGAACTGGAGATAAATAAACAACATCACGGTACGGTGCCTCTTGTATCTGATTGGACTTACCCCAAGGCTCCGCCCTGGCCCAACAGTAATAAATTTTAATTAAGCGCTATAATAACAACACAAAAGTATTAAAGTTTTTAATTGAAGAATCTAACAAAAGTAACGCGACATTCTCTAAACAATATAAATATGTCAAAAACTACCAATTATTTTGGGTAAATATTTGCTATTTTTTCTGGCTACTCCCTCCAATTATGTTCCACAACAATACCTACTATCCTCCTCCAATTCTCATTCAACAAAACTAATAAACAACATAATTGTGCTCTTTTGCACTTTGGCCATATTCGTTGGACCTTTGCCACTGAGAAGATTCAACAATTCAGCAAAGTCACTGATTCATTTGTAAAACTGCTACATTAGTAGTTGGGATGATAAATATGCGTTTCATCAATAAATTTTGTTTTGTAGGATTGTTCAGGCGAGTTGTGCTTTTGAGCGGTACCGCCCTGAGTCCCTGGGCGACTATCCACAACGCCAACAATCTGCGCGTCAGCGTTGGCCAACAGACGGGCTGTCTGTCCGCTGACTCAGGAGACGACGTGGATATCGCCCCTTGCTTAAGATCAAGGTAAGAGAGGAATCAGCATGGAAAAACTTGAAAAATTGTTGTTGTGTTTAGTAATACATTCATGAGAAAAAGCGAAAGAGAACATGAAAATTATATCATTTTCTTATCTCCGAGGGAAATTTCATTTGCACAAACTGTTTTATTTTTTTGTTGTTTGCTTTCGTCCAATTACAGGATTTCATTTGGTTTAAAAGGCACACTGAATAAACAGTAGTTCAACGAAATTGATCAATGTCCTAGAGGATGTTATATTGAATGCAAACCCATTAGTGCTAGTCTATAGTGCACATTATTCACAAACAGTTACCATCAAACACATCGCCCCCATCTATATCTTGAAATTGCAATGCACATTTCATATTTCGTGCCAAAACAGAACATGCAGCTGAAGTGTTTATAGACCACTTGCCATACATATAACATTTCCGTTAATTTGTTGGAAGGAAACTTTCCGACTAGCACTATTCAATTGATGCAAAAGACCATTATAATGTCTTATTTGATTATCAAGATTGTGGGTAATGCAGCTGACGGCTATATGTACGGAATCTAATTAATTTGACGGTAATGCGGATGTGTTTCAGTCAATTTTACACATTGTTTCGGCGCGCTCCGCTTATTATTGTTTACATTGTACAGGAACATTACATGCTGCAACTACGAGAATTATTAGCTGTTTAGGTGGTAAGTTGGGTGATAACGAGTTTATGGATCTTCATACAAACGCAAATGGTATAAAGAATATAATATTTTACGTGCTCTTGATGTGGTTTATCTTACGTCGGGGGATTGTCCTACCACAATGACAACTTTGTTATTATCATCATCTTGAAATGCTCCTGATAAACAAAAATTTTCTCTTATAAAACAACTAAATATTTTACCTAATGACAAAACTTCCACATTCTGTTGTGTTATTGACATAAAATTAAGGGCTGAAACCGCACTGTTGAAATTCAAAGGTTAGATCATTCACTAGAAACCTAGTTTGGTTACCAAATTAAATTCCAATTTACTCGATTCTAGATAAGATGTCTAAATGGGTAATCCTTACTATTGTACGTACCAGTTGGGGAGATTATCCTTCGCCTTAGTGTTTAGATCAACACTGATACTGGCCAGGCAGGAGAGCATCAAATTAAAGTTAAATTATAGGAAATGGTTGGGGGAAGAGGACCACCTTTATTAGGTTGAGACTATTATTTGCTAAAACAATAAGGTGATCAAGACAAAGTGTCTAAAAGGGATAAATGTTTAGTTGTTTTGATTTAGGTATTTTGGAAATTTAGGATTGGGTAGGTTATTTTTGTTCTATTAACACCGGCGCATCCACCATAATTTAGAAATGTTATTTTAATAATAATTTAAATAGATTTGAAAACTTTATTGGGAATTTATTTATTTATTTTATATATTTTATCAATTAATCGTTTCTAAGATGAATATAACAAAGTTAAAATCCATACATGGAAAATGTTAATTTTTTTAGTTTTATCATTGCCGAAATGAAAAAAAATCCAAGTTGTACGAGCCTTAACAACTAAATGTTCGGACAAAAGTAAATTCGATTGTCTTTTTTCCATACGCGCAAAAGTTATCTATATTAACTTCCATAATATTGATGGTTTTTTCTGTTATAATGCCAACATTTAGTTATATAAAAGCGTAAATTTCGTAAAAATCCGCTCGGCGGTTCCAAAACTGTGGCACTTTAACCCAGTAGGATGGGAAAATTGTAGAAACAAAGAATTATTATTTTCAAAACGTTGGATCTAGTAGTCGGATTTTGATGAAATTTACTTTATTGCAAAGCTGGATGTTGGTTTTCTTTACAAAAAAGTTACACAAGTTTTTATTTGGTGATTTTAGACATTTATCGGAGCTTCAAAGTTGCACCTTTAAAAATGATAAAATTTTCTAGTAACTATTTTAAAGAATCACAGTTTTGAAACCACTGGTTGGATTTGTGTCAAAAAACATTTAAATCAAAGCTCAATAATCGTACTATATTGAAAAAATCCTGAAATGTTAATATGATTTTTTTTGCATTTTTTTCGATTTCCACAGTTCAGTTTTCAAAAAACGTGTTTTGTGGGTGCTACTTACATTAAAATAATCACAGTTTTGGAACCACTAGTTGGATTTTGGTAAAATTTACTTTATTGCAAAGCTGGATGTTGGTTTTATGTACAAAAAATCCCCAAGTCTTTATTTGGTGATTTTAGGTAAATTTCGTAGCTTTAAAGTTGCACTTGAAAAATGTGACGTAATTTTCTAACGAATGTTTTTAAAAAATCACAGTTTTGGAACTTGGGGAAAACGACATAAAGATGCTTTCATGGCCAGTCCGGACTTAAATGTCATTGAAACTCTTTGGCACAAAATTAAACGTATTCTACGCAATAATCCACCAAGAACCGTTGGGGACTTAAAGACCAAAATAGAAGAAATTTGGGACAGTTTCACACCAGAATTGTACCAAAATTTGATAAATACAATGCCTGCTAGAATATAGGCAGCTATTAAAGCAAAAGGAGACGTAACCTCTTATTAATGGTCCTAAATTAAAAATTATCCCAACATTTAGTTGCAAATTCATCTTGTATATAAAGTTTGATAATTATTAAAGTTAAAATATTGTTAAATTCAATAAATACTTTTCTTCCATGCATAATATTGATATTAAGGTTTTATCTTATTGTATTGTTAGGTGTTTACTAATTATTTGCGTTAAATTTCCAGTTCTCCTTTCATACTTCAAAAATTTACTTTTGTCCGAACATTTAGTTGTTAGGGCTCGTATTTGAATGTTTCCGACAGGATTTATTATATAAATTCTAAAGTGCACTCTTTCTATACAAGTTTGTTTTCCCAAAATTAAATTAATTTCACCGGATTAAATATTCCCTCACAACCCAACTCGAGTCAAAATTAATTTCTCCCTCTTTCTGTCTTTCAGGCCGCTTCAGGCGCTGCTGGACGTCCAACTGGAGAAGGTCCGTTTCATGCCTCGCATAGCCCCATCACTGCCCGTCGACGCCGACACCACAGATCCTGCCTTTGCAATGGAACATGCCAGTGAGAACTTTATAACATGTGAAGTGATGTTGGGAACAACAACAACAGAAAGTTACAGTGATTTTAACGCGAATGACATTCAGTACGGTTTCGAGGAGGACCAAAGGAACAGAGTGTTACGGACATATATTCGTAATGCTTATGTGTACCACTTAAATGAGATATTCTCGGCGGTCCGCAACGAGTATACTGACTGGGATAAGCCTATTCAGCATCCCATCAATATCAGGGACTCCACAATGGAGGCTCTAAGTGATGGCCATACAGTGTCGCCGTTGGTGCGTGTGGCGTATTTGCACGCTCGGCGGGGTGCAAAGACTTATTTTTTTCATTTTGGTTATCAGACCAAGGACAGCGATTATCCCCAGGTAACGCTGAAATGTCCCGAGAATGTACAAACCCAGGCGCTGAAATATTTCCACGATATTTTGTCCCTCACACATTTTTTTTCAATTTACTACAAAATTTAATTCGTTCAATCAAGTTGATGTATTAACGATTGAACTTTTGAGCTCTTATATGTCTATTAAGAAGGCTTAAACGTTTTGAAAGTTTTCCATCACGTCAAGTAGGTTTTTGTAGCTTTGCCTTTCCACGCACCCAGACACATCAATTTAACTCGATTTCGACCAAAGAAGTGCACCAAAGAAACGCGTAACAATGTTTGGTGACAAAGAAAAAATATATTAAATTTGTTATTGGAGAAAAAATGTTTTATTTGATTTCTTCGATACCACAAAGGAAGGAGTTTGTACACATTTAGCTTGGCTTTCAAGAGCCTCTTATTGGAATATTAATTTTTTTTAAACTTATTAGTTAATATTTTGAATCCATATAGAGAAAATATTCTACAGATTTAAACATTATTTAAAGAAAACTGCAAAAACTGCGCCAAATAAAAAATAATAATTTTCTTGCATTCTTTTTATCACATTTCCACCCCAATATTATTATCCTCTCACTCAACTGCTAAAACCCCCCATCAAACCACTCTCCACTTTATTACAAATAAATCCGATTTGCTTCCTAATTTCATAATTTTATCTAATTGATTGATTTCCAGCGTTTGGGCAGCGTCCGTGGCGAGGATCTGACCTATATCCTCGGCTTGCCCCTAGTGGGTGGCCAGCCTTTCTTCACCCAGAACTTCAGTCGACAAGATATGGGGGTGGCTGAGGCTGTGCTTAATTTCTTTAGTAATTTCGCTAAGAGCGGCGACCCCAATGGCCCTGGCGTCCACAAGGATGTACCAGATTACGGCACCCCAAGGGAAAAGACGCGCTATAGGGGTCTCACTTGGGATCCTTACGAGATCGGCACTCAATATTACCTCAGTATTAGTAAGTACTTCACATAGACAATAGTTATATATCTCTGCAACTAATTAGTTTGCTTTTCGCTTGTGTTTATTTTGGGTTGTTCTTCGGACCAAAGTGTTTAAAGTTTCATCTGGTGTGAGGCGCCCAGATTAATATTTAATGGTAATGATTAAGTGGATGCCTAAAAAGGTACCTAAACGGCTTTTATATTATTTACAGCTACTTCATCTTTAAACTATAGTAAAACGTTGGGAGATATTTACGATTTTGGTTTTATGGGCTACTGTTCATTATAGAGTAATAATAAAACAATTAAGGACTTTGTTAGTGTTGTAATATGCGATAAATTCGAGAGGTTAAACTATTTGGATTATTTCTATTGTATTAGAAACATTGCGATGTTTTCAAGGGTGCCACTGATGTCGATATTGTATGTCAATTAGTTTTCGACGAAACTCCAAGATTTATCTGTCCAATAAAACAACATGTTAAGTTTTTAAACGTTTGGTGTGATTTCGTTTTTCTCTGGTAACATATTTTTCCTGCAGTTAACTTTTCCATTAAAAGTTAGTCGATTAATTTAAAATAAGATATTTAGCGTTGATGTACGTGTATATACAGCGACTTCGAAACTTGCTTTTCCTACAGTATAAAGTAAAGGCGATATAAATATTGCATTCTCCTAAAGAGCCTCCATTAATCTAAAAACAACACTGCCAATAGAATAGAAACTCGTGCACTTAAATCAGCTCCATAGTTTTCAAAAAACAAAAAATTAAAACTCGAAGCTTAAACAAATAGTGAAAAAAATTTACTTTATTCGAAATGTATTTCCTCACACACTCATGATGAAAATTTCGCATCATAATGTAATATTTGGCAAGAACGGAAATTGTAGAAGTTCCCCCACGATTCGATAAACTTTCCGATAAAACACACAATTTAGAATAGAATCTCTGTCAACAATTTCCGGAGCAATCTTCAAACACAAATATAAATATTATTTTTCGTTGGAGCGATTATAGTAATCCAAATATTGGAAAGGTTTTTTTTTTAACATACAACAACCATATAGATTTCCGTTATGTATATTTTAATGAAATATTCGGAAAGGGTGGTTTTGGTATGCAGAGGAGGGCAATCTGAAAAATAATGATTATAAAGGATTGAAACGCAGCCCCGGTGAAAATGCTATAAAAAACGGGTCATTGTTGGGGATTTTGCATTGTTGGCGAATTATATTGCGTTGTAATTTATGTTCCGTATTTCAAGTTGTATTTTTAGGCTATGCCCCTAGTGATTTTTTAACATCTTGTTTAAGGACAAAGAAAACAAATTAAAAACGCCGGGGAGAAATTTTTTAAAAATGTTACCGTATACCTACATATTATCCATAGTCCTTGTTTGAACAAACAAACAACTTCCATTAGGTTTTATTGTCAATAACATCGACAGGGCATTTCGTGTTGATTACGAAACAAATATTTTCATTAAAAACTTCTCAAGTACAAAAGTGGCTTGAAACTGTCAGATAATTACGAGCAAAAAATATTCCAACGCGGATGCGTAATAAAAAAGTTCTACAGTAAACCGTGTGTCTACATCATCGTTTTATATATATGAAATATTCCACTTTTATTGAACTTTAAATAAAGTTAATAAAATTCCTTGTCATTACTATTAAACGCGAAAGTTACTTTTTTACACCAAAAGTTATATGTCGGAAAAAAGGTGTTAAAACGAACTTAATAAAATCAAATGAAACTTTTACAACTTTCCTCTTTTTTAGCTTCCCATCAGGTGTTTCCTCTAACAGTGTATCCAAATATAAATGTCTTATGTATATGAAGAGCCTCAATCGATTTCAGGCTATTGAATCAACGAACTCTCCCTGTGTTGTTGTTTACAATTTTGTTTGACCAAGTTTGATAGGCACTTTTGTTCCTGTATACCTCTAAACTAGGCACAATAAAACGATATCCGAAATTAGTTTAGGTAGCAGAAGTTTTAGTTATACAAATATACTTAACTAGAAAGTTTGTTCTGAAGATTATAACCTGGACATTAGTCTATTTATATCTAGAATAACTTATCCCAGGAAATGTTAATTGTGACATGTTGTAATAACTGAAATCCCGGAACAGAAGTTAAAGTTATTTAATTACATCCGATTGCTCCCGCAAAAGCTCCACAATTTTCACAAATTTATTAGTCGCTAACGATATGCCCCCAAATTTCATATTTGTGTGCGTTCCACGCTTATTAAATTATCCGTTTTTTGTGTTGTCAAAGCAAATTTTGTCGTTGCAAATATTAAATTATTAAACTGCGCTGCAATGGCGCGCTCGGAAACTCTATTTCCCCTCCAAGACGAAAAATAAAAACGTAATTAGATCATGATATTCTAAACAAGTAACTTGAGGAAGAAAAAATAGCTTATTCAATTTCTCGTAATATTACAGCCGGCAAAATGAAACAAATTTATTCCTTTAGAGGATTAGGGACATGTAAGGATTACGTAGGTAAGTATACACTTTCAGGGAAAACAAAAACATGATTATCCAGAAAGAATTTACACAGCCCATTAAGCACCTAATAATGTTAATTTTATAGTTTTTTTTAGTTGTGTTTCCTTGAAATTCATCCAATTTTTAAAGCGCAAAGTTTAATCCCACGGGATAATCAAGCAGAGTGTATAATGTATCGCCATACAACTAAAAACCAATTCGACAAAAAAATTCAAATTTGACAAGGAAATATTAGTATTGGTTGTCGCAATAAATCCATATTAGATCCGGAATATTGGAAACATTCTTGTTTAATTCCATTGAAATATAATTGCAAACTGCATGCAAAATTTTAGCATGCAATCTCCCCAACAATGTGGCATCATTACAGTTTGTAGAGAACAAATTGAAGTCTTATAAATAAATTAACATGGATCAATTATTTATTAATTGTCTGATGTAGTTTGTTGCGGTGGTGAAACTGAATTATTTAGTTGTGGTACAAAAGCAATCAGTGGGTATTATCATAATTTATTGAAAGAAAGGTGTGTTGGGGACTGTCAGGGGTGAGGGGATGGTAGAGGTTAGGTTTGCCGTCGAAATCGCGAAAAAATGTATCAGTAATGAAACTATACCTAAATTTTGTCTTTAAATTACTTGTTAATAATGGATAATTTTCATCTTTTACAGGTTCACGTAGTTTAATATTGACTTTTATAAGTTTTCAATTTTCACAGTTTATCAAGGTAATAAAAACACCGGCAACTTTTTAACTATAATTAAATTGCTTGCAGCGCTCTATGTACTCGTACTGTATATGAAAAGAAACTTTCCATTATAATCTCAACACTCTTGATGATGGCCAGGTGACAAAATTAAAACCCAACTGTATTTTGTGTGAAACTTTTTGACCCAGGTGATGGGTTAATTATTATTGCTCTTCAACGTTGGTGTTATCCAACAACAGCTTGATTGAAAATTATAATTAACGTCTTAAATCTCATTTTACCACTCTTTGTGATGAAACAAAACTTTTAAGTGTTAATTATTATGGCACGCCATTTAAATTTCAGGGTTGACGAATATTCTTTTGGCACTGATGCGTGTGGATGTTAACTTGGCGGAAGAAAAAAAATCATTAAAGTAATCCTTAAATATGTTTTTTTAGCTACGACAAAACACTTTTCCGTAAAGTAAATTCCTTCGGCGTTGTGGAATTAATTATCGTGCAGCGGAGCGCTGGGTGAATTAATGTAAGCATTAACAATTAAGTTTGTTCAATTAATATTCAGTAGTTAAACGTTGGGCTGTTGTGTGAAAAATGATAACATCATAAGTCAAGTCAATGTTTGTGACAATTTTAAGTAGTAAAGATAATGAACGTAATGAGTTTATCGGCTTACAAGAAAACAAGAGGGCGCGGCAGTGAAATCTCAAGAATATACAAGTTATCAGAGGGCTAGAAGAAAATCCTCGAGTGTCTTACTTCAACGTCAGTCGACTTAATTCATTTATATAACAGTTAAAACCAAAAATTATCGTTAAGCCGGTTTTGGTTATATTAGTACAATGGAAAAATAATTTGGCTGCGATTGGTAATTCAATTAGGTAGTTCTGCAACCGAAACGTTTTGATTTTTTTAACAAAGTCGTCCGCCAATTTGATTTTGTTTATATCAAAGTGCCAATACATCAGGGTTAATACAACCAGAACATAACCGGTATTGATTGTAAATGTTTGTCCAGTACATAAATACTCGGATAATTTTGTTATAACTAATCGTTTGTGATGTGCGTTTGGTTGAAGATATGTTTTCGTTTAATCACTTGTGATGGGTGAAGTGAACGAAATGCTGGGGCCCAGATACACATCACGCTGCGCACAATGTTGGCAAACATTTTAACGCTAATTGCTTCATTGCATCCCCAACACACTAAATATCTCTCTCCTGCGCTTTTTATTTCAAATTGAGTTAAATGAACGAAATAAACCCGCGCACAATCGGATAAAATGTGATATACACACGCGAACCCAATCAGATATTTTATTGACAAGCGAATAAACTCCCAGTACGATTTTTAGTTGTTGAGGATAAAAAACAATTAAACTGTTTACAACAAATAATAATTTGAAAACAGTGGACCCAAAAGTAATTTGTGCAGATTAAAAGTTGTTATTATAGTCCTGCCGGCGAAGCGCTTTTTATTAATTTATCTTATACCTATATAGTATACAGCGAGCACCCTTAATACTACTATCTCTGTCATATTTAATACTAAGCCCTTGAAAATAGACCACACAGTAATTAGTGACAAAACAATTTATAGCATGTGTGTGTTTGAAAAGATATACACACCAGACCAATGGACACAGAATTATAATCGGATTTTTTTTCTCTTAAGGGATTTTATTTAAGAAAAAGTATTTTATCTGTAAATGGGATGAATGTTTGCCCAGCACACCCTTCCATGTTGATGTTTAACGACTTAATTCTATTACAGCATTAAAACCGAAGATGAAAAGCCACTACCGTGGCCACAAGATGGCCGTTTGGTTGAACCTCATTCCGCAATTACATCAGCCTGGTGATGAAGATGTCAGTATGAGGCATCATCATTTTCATGAAAGGGAACCCCACTACTATGCAGGTAGAGTGAGCGGAAAAGTTCTTGATATGTTATTTAATGAAACATTAGCTGTTTAGTGGCTGTTGGTTTTATTACTTATGTAGGTACTCTGGTTTGTACAAGTAGCATTTTATATGTTCGTTTAAAATGTTGCGATATGTGCAAGGAATATGATGTTGCACTTTGTGGTATTAGAAACCTTTAATACACAAATTTATTAAATTCTCCTTTCACTAAGTTTTAATATTTCAGTTTTATTAAAATAAAATTTGGATGTCTTGAAAAAGCAAGATTATGTTGTTAAGAAGAGACGGCATCTTATGATGAGGTTCAGTGTATCGGTTCATTTAAGGAAACTAAACTCACTTATTTTTATTATGTCGTCTTACTTAAACCGAGCCTAATTCCAGTTCTCTTGTGCTTGCAATGGTCTACTAAGACCTTTGACTTGTCTAATCAGCCAAAACTTCCTCTAAGCTTCAAGAGAAGACTTGCCTTGCCTGCAGGCTTTAACTCAGGCTCATGAACCCAGTAAATGATTTTTAAACATTATTCATAATAGGAGCCCTAACAACTAAATGTTCGGACAAAAGTAAATTTTTGAAGTTTGAAAGGAGAACTGGAAATTTTGCGCAAATAATTAGTAAACACCTAACAATACAATAAGATAAAGCCTTAATAACAATATTATGCATGGAAGAAAATTATTTATTGGATTTAACAATATTTCAACCTTAATAATTAGCAAACTTTACAAAAAGAATTTGCAACTAAATGTTGGGATAACTTTTAATTTAGGACCATTAATAAGAGGTTACGTCTCCTTTTGCTTTAATAACTGCCTGTATTCTAGCAGACATTGTATTTATCAAATTTTGGTACAATACTGGCGTGAAACTGTCCCAAATTTCTTCTATTTTGGTCTTTAAGTCCCCAATGGTTCTTGGAGGATTATTGCGTAGAATACGTTTAATTTTATGCCAAAGAGTTTCAATGACATTTAAGTCCGGACTGGATGCGGACCATGAAGCACCTTTATGTCGTTTTCCCCAAGTTCCAAAACTGATTTTTTAAAAACAGTCCTTAGAAAATTACGTCACATTTTTCTAATGCAACTTTAAAGCTACGAAATATGCCTAAAATCACCAAATAAAGACTTGGGGATTTTTTTGTACAATAAACCAACATCCAGCTTTGCAATAAAGTAAATTTTACCAAAATCCAACCAGTGGTTCCAAAACTGTGATTATTTTAATGTAGGTAGCACCATCAAAAAACACGTTTTTTGAAAAGTGAACTGTGGAACTCGAAAAAAATGCAAAAAAAATCATATTAACATTTCAGGATTTTTTTCAATACAGTACGATTATTGAGCTTTGATTTAAATGTTTTTTGACACAAACCCAACCAGCGGTTTCAAAACTGTGATTCTTTAAAACAGTTACTAGAAAATTCTATCATTTTTAAAGGTGCAACTTTGAAGCTCCGATAAATGCCTAAAATCACCAAATGAAAACTTGTGTAACTTTTTTGTAAAGAAAACCAACATCCAGCTTTGTAATAAAGTAAATTTCATCAAAATCCGACTACTAGATCCAACGTTTTGAAAATAATAATTCTTTGTTTCTACAATTTTCCCATCCTGCTGGGTTAAAGTGCCACAGTTTTGGAACCGCCGAGCGGATTTTTACGAAATTTACGTTTTTATATAACTAAATGTTGGCATTATAACAGAAAAAACCATCAATATTATGGCAGTTAATTTAGATAACTTTTGCATGTATGGAAAAAAGACAATCAAATTTACTTTTGTCCGAACATTTAGTTGTTAGGGCTTGTATAAAGCATTTATTTTTAGTATGTGAAATTTCTTTTTTGTAAATTTAATAGTAGGTACAATAGGTATTTATTTAAAAAAAAAGTCCTGGAATTTGAATTGATATAGTGTCGTAATCACAGGAAGAACCTAATCTGATACGTTCCTAATGAATAATTTCTCCAAAGTTGTCCTAAATCAATCTTTCAACTCTTGTTGGCATTTATGATGTATATGGTGATTAAAATTTTTCGTGACCTGTCCAAAATTGTCAAAAATTACAGTGCATAGCTCTGGCAAAACGCAAACACATTTCAGAAGAGCTTGATGGCAATTCCCAGGAAAAATATATAAATGCTAAATCCACAGGTCTGACATGCCATCCATCTATCAGCACGCATAGGTCATTAATTTAGATAAGAAACCGCCCCCCGAGCGCTTTCGCTTACGCATGCCGCGTACATGCAAAGATGTGCTGTTAACTCACAGCTAATAAATCCCCAAAAACCGGAATTTTCCTCGCCCTACCTCCTAGATGTGTATTAATAATAGAGTAATTTGTAGTACACCGCAGATGTACAAAATCGACCATCAGGTTATACAAACGAAATAAAGACAAGAAAAAAGAAACAACACAGAAAAAGGTCGTGAAGCATCGCATGCCAATTCAGCTTTGTTATCCCAGCTCTCTTGTTTATCCTTGTAACAACATCACGTTTCCTTATTACGATCCTCATTCAGGTGGTCGATATAAAAGTGAGGTTTTACTTAACGATGCCCTTGTAGTGGTTGATGTTGCGTGTTTAACTAAGAGCACTGTTAAAATTGAAACATTTAGACAACTGGCGCTGGGATGAAATTAAATTAAATTATATTGAACTAATTGAAAGAGCGACTGTTGGAAGGTCAAACCCATAGGTTCTGTTTACACTGTAATTAGACTTTATACCGAGTTCTTCAGGCGGTTTAACTTTTTGCGTTGCCGAGCACGCCGATGTAAGGTCAGAAGTCAATGAAGTTGTGGGTTTGGCTCTATCTTCAATTGCTAACTGATTAAGGGTTTAAATAAGAGCTACTGGCTAGGATATGAATAGTAAAACTATTAAGTAAAGACTGTATCTACTCTATCCACTTTTACATCAACTTTTTTCCTGTCAAGTAAAAAATCCATTTCTCTAGATGAACCTCTACTGTAGTGTATTGTTTTTTTTTTCTTCTCCTTTCACAGTTTCCCTCTCTCATAACTAAAGTGAATTACAGTCAATATTTCATCCGGAAGACAGTTGAAATAAAATTACAAAAACCATTTAAATATAAACCAGAGAATTGCCAGAGCACAAACACACAACAAACTTCTTCACTTTGCCAACTGTATGGACTGACAAGTGTACATGTCTGGCGTACAATTTATCTTTCTACCTGACGGGTATTTCTGTGAATGTGATTGAGTATAATATGTGTTGGACGTGCTGTTTCAGGAGCCGTCAGAGCTGAATCTTTCACACGGTTGCCACCCCCATTGCATCCTGCCTCTATGACCGATTCACACATGGCCAATGGTGAGGGCACCGAGTGCATACCAAACACCACTGCCGATGAGGACCTTGTGGATGAGGACGATATTACTATTAGTGAGTGAAGAAGGTTAATCGTAAATCGTGTGTTCAATTTTAGAAAACCGTCACATATACACATACTCGTATGGAACTAAAAAAAAAATAAACTGAAATGTCTATACTTATCTCTGTCTATAATATTTAACCATGTTTCGTCTCGGTTTTTTTTTATATTTAACTTTCTCCTTCTTCTAGACGAAGACGAAGACGGCGAAGAACTCCTCCAGCGCCTAGCCACCCGCCACTACTACAGCTACACAGCCGCCCTCGGTGTAACCGTAGGCGTTGGCTGCCTCCTCCTCGTCCTCAACATGCTGATCTTCGCCGGTATCTACTACCAACGTGAACGCGATCGCCGAAGACAAAACCAGAACCAAACCCAAGCTAACCGCCATTCGCGCTCAAATTCCTCGCCTTCAACTGAGACAATACCCATGTCTCAACGTCCTTCAACTCCGGGCAGTTCCGCAAGGCAATCACCCTTGATTAACCGGAAGGAACGCCATGAACTACCACCATGCTACGCGATGATCCCTCACAGTCCTTCGATGCCTGAAGGATTGATACCATCAAGGCACGATACGAGCACTTTAAGAAAGGATAAACCACCACCACCAGTTCGGACCTCGAGTAATCCACCATGTGGTACTATTAAGAAGCGTGTGCAAATCCAGGAGATATCTGTATAGCAATCACAGAAAGGGAGTGGAAGTAGGAACTCTCCCAGACCAATAATTAAACCGGATGTGACGCCGGATCATGAGGCGTTCGATCAGTGTGATTTGGTGTCAGTTCAGTTATAACAAAATTGTGATTGTGTGGTAATATACATTTCGTAATAAGACCATTGTTTTATAATAGGCTTTTTCCAGGTCCACTCTTATATCTTGTACAGTGTCAAACAATTAAATACCGTTTTCATGAAATCATTATAGAATCAAAACTAGGATTGAATTGTAAATATTGAGTAAACATGAGAGAGAGTGTATGAGAGAATATCAGATGCGAATCATACAAAATACGTATTATTAATTAAATATTGACGTTTTAGTTTGGAATTTTTAAGCGATGTTAAATTTGTATTTGTTATATTTTTAAAATTGTAATGTATTGTTTTAATGCTAGTTTCATTATTTGTAAATACCGATATTTATGTACATAAACCTACAATAATAAACGAATTACATTCTAATAAAAAATTTGATTTTATTTCCGGTTTTTAATTTCTGCAATAACATTCAAGGAGTTGTCAGACTATTTTTACGAAAATCGGTCTGGATACAGGAGGATTCAAACTCTGCAATCAAGTTTTGAAGCCGCAACTTTAAAAAGTGATAGTTTGGGAAAAAATGAAAGAAATCCTTATTAAATAATTTGTTTTTTATTAAAATTGCTTCCAACCTTACAAAAATTCTATTTATGTAGATTTCTTTGCTATGGTAAATTTATATCTCCAGAATAACTTACATGACAATAATAAAATTGAAAAACGTAATTACAAAAGTCGCAATATGCTGAATACATCAACTAGAATAATAAAATATTACTATAGCAGAATAAAGTATCTACACATAAAAAAGATATTACTAATAATATAAAACTATTAAATATAAAAATACAAATTGGATATCGGAAACTAAAAAGAAATGAATAGTTCTTACGTAAATGCTGTGAAACCAGTGTACCTTATACGCACAATTTGCGGGTAAGTGATTATGTGTTAACGATAATCCACAAATAATATAATTATTAATTTATTATTATAAGCAACAGCAACTTCCATACTTTAATTGATTTATTAGACATTTACCACTTGTACTGTAATGAGATTCATTACGATACAAGTTTATAACCAATAGAAATGCAACATGACAGCAATATTCCGTCAAAATTATTTATTACCGTGAACATCTGACAGATCTAAAGTTTAAAAATTGTTCATTTTGATGGTCTGACATTTCTGAGCTAGAAAATGATAATTTTCAAAAATTCATCCAAAAATTTTATAAGTAAACTATGAAAAATAAGAAACAAATGCCATTATTCATACAATAGAAGATTTACGTGCTGTCTCAGAAAGATAATTTAGGAATTTACAAGCACAATTTCTCATAATTCTGAATGCTTTACGCAGGAGCCTACTTACAAAAATTTTGGCTGAATTTTTGAAAATTGCTATTTTCTAGCTTAATATAGAAAATAATTACAGATTGTTTTATATTTTTGTAAACCTTATGACAAGCTGGATCCCACTAGTGAAAAACATACAGGGTTTTCCATTTAAAATAACATAAGTTTAGTAAATATCTCGAAATTTATCGCTTCTAATAAAAAAACTGTGTACGCCACTGGATTCTACGTAAAAATCTGTATAGGATGCAGTTTTTACTTTTCCAATATCTTCAGCCGTTCCCGAGTACGAGGTATGCCCTAAAAGGGCAAAATTTCAATTTCTCCCTGTATCTTAAAAACAAAGGGGGCTATGAAAAAACCGTTGACGGCATCTTTCGTTTCACAAAAAAGTAGCAACGTGTCGTGAAAATCGCATCTCTCTATCTCTGCTAGTAAGCGAGATACCTACCCCGCATTTACAACTAAATCTGGACACCCTGTACGTACCTATGCAACTCACATTTTATAATGGCTATTAAGACACTTGTATTCAGTATACGACACGAGTCGTAGGTGAGTGACATACTCGTGTCTTAATAGCTGTCATTAAATGCTCACTGCATAATATACTATTTCATACAAAAGAAAATTATTTGGACTCAATTATTACATTAACTAGGATAGTTTTGTTTGGATTTCTATAATATAAAATATTCTCATATTTTTTAAAATGGTTTTTAATATCATGTTCCATTTTGTAATTTTTAACTACATTATATTACTGCTTTAAATCAATTTATTATTAACATGAAAAATAAAATTTGTTAAATATATTTAAATCAAGTTAATTCTGGACGAATTTAATTATACGTAACTCAATTTTTTTTAATGGATTATGTAACGGGATAACGTAATTCTGAATAATTCAATACAGTTTTCATATAGCTAAAATAACGGTTTTTTCTGTTTTCTATTAATTTTTTGAAATTCCAATGCACACTGCAAAAATTCTAAAATATGTCTTCTGCTGCCATCCAACAGCCGGAATACAAACTACACAAAAATAACATGATAGATTTCTGTTAAGCTACTTTGGATAGTTCTGTATTGTTTACATAGATGTCCCCTTTGTCGTTAATAAAGAAACCGGTTCGAGATGTCAAAACAGCTACTAAAATTTCTACACAAGCGCATTGAAAAAGCCAAGAAAAGCGTCGTAAACACTCAAAAACATAAAATCAATAAACATGGTGGCTAGTGATACCTGTACGATGGATTGTCAATTGTAATTTGAAATTACGGTAAGTGTAGAAATATACAATTACTTTTGACGTATTTTTCCCATTGTTTAAGCACAACAAAACGTTCTACTTTAATACATTGACAATGTTATTTCATAATTACCATGAAAATTGTTGACATATTTGAACATGACAGCGGCATGTGGGCGTAAAAATGTCAAAACTTCTATATTGAAACACCACAACATATTATGCATGTTTTCCTTTGGCGTTGTTTGAACAATAATAACTGGAATATATGAACAAAGAATGTTATAAAGCAAAGCCAAGCCAAGATCGTTAACATTTGTTTGCAACAGTTACAACATGTAAATGTTTGTAAATTATTTTTGAGATATAAACAGAATAGCGGTATTTTAATTTCTGTGGGCATCCAGCAGTTTTTATGAGTTTCTTTTAACTGATGTTAAGACAAGCAAGTGTTGCCTATTAGGCTAAGCTTTGTTTTACAACTAACATTCCACAGAACACAACAAAGTTGTTTTGTAGCGTTTCCTAATTGCTATTCATAAGTAAGGTTAAATTGATTTTTACAGTGCGCATTAGAGAGCAAACTTTTTAATTAGCGTTTTGGTTGGATTTTATGTGGTTAGGATTTTTTTGTGCGTTCCATAAGTAAATGTCAAGGCATTATTATAACATAGGCATGGGCGTCACCGAGAGGGGATTTTTAATATTATTTTTATATCTAATTTGGTTTTTCATACAAATTTCTGTACATACTTACATAAGGTTTTCAGTTTTTACAATTTATTATAAAAAGTCGAGTCTGAAAGAAATTTCCAATGGAACACCCTTTATTTGGGGTCACATTGACAAAAGAATTCCATGAATCTCACATGGGCCTTTTACCTAGTTTTTTTCAAAAACCTATAGCTCGAGTTTCGTCAAAAAGAACCGAGCGTTTCCAGAAGTATTCTAAATTTTATATTTGTTTACTTGGGTGAACAACGATTTCAACGTCATGGTGTTGGTGTTCTTTTAAATGCGCTAATTTACTAAATTTTTATAAACATCCCTTCTAAACTGCTGGCCAATTGAAAAGTACCAAGCGAATTTTTAGGTTGAATTTAAAGTCAAATATTTTGAAAATGAGAAAAGATATCAACATGAGGTTTTCAGGATTCAAGAGATAATTTTATTGCGAAAACAATAGTGTGACCCGATTTTTTTAATTTGAAGTACGTTACTATCTACCGGGTATGAAAGAAAGTCGTCTTTTTTTCTCAAACTTTATACCTACCGGAATTCCACCAAAAAATTTTTATAATTTTTTGATGTCGATTTTTTTAGTCCCTGGTTAATGAGGAAAAAACCAATTTCTCAAAATTTTTATATCCCTCGTACTTTATAAGATACCGAATTTTTTATTAAATTTAATATTGTTGAACAGGTTTTTGCAATAATAATTATGCTGCCATTTTGAAAGCAAATGTCATCATGTGATATGTCGATAAAAAGATAATTTTAAGTAGATTCTAATTCTTACGGAAAAAAATATACAGGGTTGTTTTAAAAAATTTTGAAAGTTAGTAGGTGGCCCTTCCGATGAAACCGGAAGTGTCATCAGATTGTTTTAAACATCAAAATGATTATTCCTTTCAACAATCAAACCATGCCAAATTTCAATTTAATACAGTTAAATGTAACAAAATGGTGGGGGTTGTAAAACGATTTCGTAGCCACCCGGTATACACGAATATGAGCAATTTTTGAAAAAGTGAAAAACCCATTTCGAGGATATAAGTCACTTAAACCAATGGTGAACATAAACTAACTAAATTCCATTCTATTTCATTAAGAAAATAGCCTCAAAAAATGAATTAAAAAATTTACCAATTAGCGAACGTGTACCGATTTTTGATAAGCCAGTGGTTACCAATAAATTAATGAAAGTACAAAAAGTGTACTTTTTATAAGAAAGCCATTCATAAGGTATTATAATCAACTACAGAGATTGGTTCTTACAAGACACAATACGACCGAACGACAAAAAATAAAGAAAAAATCTAATTTTCAGCAAAAATTCGGTATCTTATAAAATAACAGGGATATCAAAATTTTGAGAAACAGGTTGTTTTCCCATTAAGTAAGGACTAAAAAAATCTACATCAAAAAAATATAAAAAAAAATTTGTAGAATCACGGTAGTTATAAAATTTGACAAAAAAAGAGGACTTTCTTTCATACCCTGTAGATAGTAATGTACTTCAAAGTAAAAAAATCGGGTAACACTATCGTTTTCTCAATTAAATTATCTCTGAAATCCTGAAACCCGCATGTTGATATCTTTTCTATTTTTCAAAATATTTGACTTTAAATTCAACCTAAAAATTCGCTTGGTACGTTTCAATTGGCCAGCAGTTTAGTTGACTAAAAAATCCAAATTATACCCAGTTTCGCCTATAAAATTCAAAACCGCCGCCCATGGTCAATGATGTTATTCTAGGCAACAGCCAACACACCACAAAAAAACTGCAGTTTAATTTGTTCTTCAAATTAGAAAGTTTAGCCTTGCTAATTTATCTGCAGAAGTAGTAGCCGCCATGTGATGCCGAAGGAGTGTAAAAATCGAGCCCAACGTTTGCGTTATAATTTTCTTGGAAGTATTGGCTCCCGTTATTTGTGGTTACTTAGTGCATGTCGTACAATATCCTACAATTGCTTTGAAAGAAAATTGCACACACACATAGTGTAAGTCCGGTTTGAGAGTGTAGACTCCGGTTCCGGTAGACTGCATTCCATTTGTTCCAAACCATGTCACCAACACCGAGTTAATAACAATATAAAAGGTTTTTCGTCTGTAATTATTTTGCGCACTGAGGGACAAATGATATAGGCTGGAGCTAGTGTGTAGGTATCATTAGTAGCGGGCATTTGCATTTCTGGTCATTATGGTTTTTTTGCGCTTTGCCAGGGACGTCTAATCGGATCAAGTTATAAAATTTTACTTTTAGCCACCGGACCACAATTTCTAACTAGAAGTACCTAAGTAGAATTAATTTTGATGACGTGGTATCAATTTATTAAAATCTGGTCCTGCCAAGTACCTAACTAGGTGTTCACCTGAATAAAACTACCAAAAAAGTCTTTGCCTATCTGTGATTATTATAATGACAACATTTTCTTTGTGTTATTTTTCACGTCGTCTGGCCCAATCAATCTTGCTTATTTCTGTCAACCTCGGCAATCATAACTGTCGACGGGCGTGTTCACCTACGTTTAAACCGAAATAAATGACATGCTTTAGTTGCCTCTGATTTGTAACGATTAACAAAAAAGATTTCATTTAGTACATAAATTGTGGCTGGAGAAAAATTCTGGGAACTTGTTAGGGAGAAGGAGGTCACTTTTTAGTGGAATTGGTCGGAATTTTTAGAAGTGTATAACAATAATATTCGAGAGAGAAAATAGATATTTTTGAATTATTTGGAATATTCTGGATGGGAAAAATTTGATGATTATTTTGAAAGATGATTCATTACATTTTATAAAATCATAAGCTCATGAGTAGACAGCAGATCTCAGGTCGTTATTCCAGAGACGGTGGTATTTAGAAAATCAGTCAGTTGTAAGAATATGAAATTATAAATATAGAATAATATCCTAGAACTGTCGCGAATTCTGGAGTAACAGCTAAGACTAAAATTGAAAGAACTTCACTGTTCAATGGTGCTAAATGTTAAGTGATTTTAGTTTACGAATCACTAAAGGTTTGTTAATAGCTTTCTCGGGTATAAATTGCCCATTTAAAATTATTGCAACAATCCACATTTTATGTTGCTATGGAAATTGACCTTATGAATAAATTTGATTTTTATTCTCCGGAACGCGAATAACAATCGTAGAAAGCGGCTTCGTCCAAAAGTACCTTTTATAAATCTCGTGTCTTAATTACTTGTGAAGGAAAATGATGGTTGGGAAATTGATTTAGCAACCAGAGTTTTTCTATTTTTAAGAGCTGCACGGAAAAAATCGCCCATAAATACAAGAAGAATAAAGCAGCAACTTTTTATGGATAAAACAATATAATGGCTTGTAACTTTCTACTATTATTGCCGACATATTGGTTATAAAATTATGGAAGTGTTGTGTGTGAAAAAAAAATTACAACCACATCGTGCCCCGCCTCTACAACAGCGGCGTTTGCGACGCCCCCTGCGTCGAGGCGCCTCCACAAGAGACCGGTGTCTTTGTACACACACACTCTCTCTGCTTAGCAACATGATTGGAAATAGAAAATCACTTCATATTGACAATCATACAAAAGCAAACTCTGTGCCTTAGGCTTATAAGTATACGAAATTAAATAATATTTGTCGATTGTGATGGTATTAAAAAATTACCTATCCATTTTATTTGTACGTGCACATGTTGATTCTGTTTTGGAGTTTAAAGTAAATGTTTTCATTGTGTTGTTCCAATATTTGGGTATATCGGGGGCGGTGGTTCGAAATATATTTAAAATTGAAAAGTAATTGATGCGAACATTTTGCGGTGCATGTCTTCCGCGTCCATAAACAACTTTAATGCACTTATAAGTTTGGAGTAAAAGTCAACAAAATACGAGATAAGGGAAAATAGGGTAAACCCCCATGTCGTTATCTTGGACGAAATATGCGGTACAGTGGGTAATATGGGGGGTTGCAAGTTGCAATCGATTTTCAGTCGCATACAAAATGTCATACCCACGTATTGAATCAGGTGAACTTGACGTGTGGCTCAGTGGAAAATGTTGTTGTAGGTTAGGTTTCACCAGCAGAAGGTTGTACTAAAAATAAAAGCAATTAAAACAATTAATTTTTTTGTATGCTGGTAATAGACTGACTACCAGGAGTAGAGTAATTTAAATTTTTTTTGTTGACTTGTCACAAACTAATGGTTTTGTTACAATTATAATTTTTAATATTGACGACAAGGTCTTTTTTACAGCTTTAATAATTGTGTATAATATTCATACTAGGAGATGAAGTATCTTATTTATAGAATATTTATGTGCAAATACTGAGAAATCGAACGTTTCTGGATATAAGATGTTTACTTGAAGGTCATCTTCTCAAGTGAAAATAAACTAAAATAATCACGAAACAGGTTTCGTTATAAACACTAAATGGCAAAATAACAAAACGGCCTTTTCATAAGAAGTATGATATACCAAACCACAAATAAAAAAGAAATTTGTTTTTTACATGGTGTGGACGATGGTATTTTCGGCTTATGAATATTCAAGAAGTGTTTATTTATAAATGTTATTACTGACTTTCTAAATGGTCTCTTAGTTTAACTTGGAAATGTAATTTATTAATTGATTGTGGTCGTCAATCACCCATAAATCTGCAATTAAAAAACTGTCCTGATATTAATTTGTTGCAAGTTGCAATGCGGGACCGCCGCCGCTCCGTTGCAGTTTTATCCAACCGTAATTTTGTGATGAATATTGGAAGTGGCACGCAAACAATAGAATTATAATTTTCTGGTTTAGTTTTATTAATAACAATTTTTTAGGGAACATGCATGCGCGAAATAGAAATTTATTTTACTGAACTTCTATATTAAGTTTTTTGTTGATTATTGAGATTTATTGTTATTTATTTCAGAATTTTCTTAGCACCAATTTTTATTTTATTTTTAATCTCGCTTCGATGTGTTTGTGATTATAAAACAAATACCGAAAATATTTCTCCCACTAAAACTTTTCGAGTGATTTTATCAATTTTATATTCTTTTTTCAAACCCTGGTCGAATATCTGCGACATCAAATAAACGAAGGCTTAAAATTAATTTGAATATTCTCCTCTATCTCTGGTATTTTGCCTTTTCATCGGAATTAGTATGACAGTTTGCTTTAGTCAGAATTATAATTAAAATAGTTGCAGTTCATGTCCACATTGCAGTCTCCTTCGGCTGCTCCACCTCGCCTCGCCTTCAAGTCCAGAGAGTGAGACTGAGAATATTCTCTTAGTTAATTGAATTTGTAAACGACCAGGTTTATCTGTATTGTTAAATACATAATTTAATTAAACGCAAAATTAAAATAACGTTCTTTGTTCAATTGCTTGGGCAACGAAGCGTTTGTTTATCTGCCAATAAAATGGGACTCCAAACTATGCAATAAATTCTGCAGCTGCTACATTTTTCAGACATTTGTCACAAATAAAGTTTTATATCTGTTTATATTTTCATTGCATTTTATTATATCATCCGAGCCAATTTGATAAAATGTTGTTAGGTATTGACTAGGTGCGCTTGCATACAAACTTGTGCTTTTCCAACCTCTTCAAAATTCAAATTGATGGATGCTGATGATGACATCTTGTTTATAGTTCTTGGATAACTCTGATGTAGTTTTCGACACAAACGAATTTCGATGTGTGCGACTTGACGCACAAACAACGAACATTTCTGCGTCAAGTAGATTTTACTTGTCTAAACATCAAAAGGTTTCATTGTCTATTCCTAAGGGCAATTTGTGTGGCTGGGAGGGAGGATATTGTAATAATGATCCTTGGGGGACGCCTTTGTGGTAATATTTAAATATTATGTTCACATACAAATTTAACTTTAATATCCAGGATTTTACGAGATCCTGTGAGTGGAGGAGGATGGTTTTAGTGGAGGCGGAAACTGCGTTGGCAGGTTGGCACACCGACGCTAAGTTGAATTTACCCCAATGAATATCTGCATACCACCATATAGTACACCGAACTAATGTTATGTTTCCACCCACGTTTCTATGTCGCGTAAAATTAACGTCGGGCATTGCTTTTCCAGCAGGATTAAAATTTAAGTAATTTTTGTTCATTATGGTGTCACACTGTAAATCTAATATAATGATATCAAATCTAGCAAACTACTGTCGAATTGGAAAATTCGATGTAATTATTAAAAAATAGATAAAAAATTTAGGTGTCCAAAATTTACAAGAATCCTAACACCGCTGCTTCACAAATTAAGACAAAAATGGAACGTAATTTTCAATTACACAATAATGTGTATTACAAAAATTCTTCAGTCCTCGATTGTTTATCTAGAATAGTTAACTTCTTAAAAAGTCGATATTATGTCATAATCTAAATAAAAAAACTTAAATGCAACAACTGGTAGTAGACCGTTAGAAAAACAATACGTAATAAACTAAAACTATAACTATCTAATGGTTGTTTTTAGTGTTAAATTCGATGTGAATATACAGGAAAGTTATGTGTATAAAATACTAAATAAAATGATTAAAAACGTATTTAATGTAGTTTGTGGGTGGCCACTTATTATACAGCAAATTCTCATGCGATTGTAAATTAAACTATAAAAGCTTGTTATGGACGCCTGTTTAAATAAAATGTTTTGTTTTCACTCCACGCGCTTATATAATATACACAGTGTCCAAATATTTATTGGAAATCTTTGTTTCAGAAAGTGCGCGCGCTGTAACTCGACCTACAAAACGAATGGTGAAAGTAAATGACGAATCGGCAATGGCCGAATCGAATTCTCCCGCTCCCCCTACCAGCACTCCCACGCCACCCTCAAGCACAATCAGCACCAATCACATACGTAAACCTCGCCCCCACCATTCGCACACCCACCATCACCATTTGACGTTTCAGCACTATAATCACTTCCATCATCACTGTACCTATCCCACGGAAACTGTGGATACCAATGGTACGAATGGGGCCACCTCACCCGCGAAATTCTATTTCGGCCCCGGCTTTGAACCCCAACAACAGTTGCCGGGTGGCAGTTTTGGTCCAGGTCCAAGTCAGGGACAGGGCAATGAGTACATTGTTTTGTTTCATGTTCATCCAGGCGTGACGATTAATTTGCAGAGTGGAGACAATCTGGAGGTACTTAGAGGTACGTAGGTATCTAGATTTTGATTTTTTTTTATAGCAGGAATGTTTTGCTTGTCCTTTGGGAGTATTCATCAGTTTATAGTTTAGGGTGTAAAAGTAACACTTTAGCCACTGGGACTAAAACAGCAGTTTATCTCTCAAGAGCGTATAAGGTTTTCTCCTTATAGTCAATCCATCAAATATCAACCTATCCAATCAGAATTTGATCGATACGGTATATTGTATACGTCTTTAGACGTAGATCAGGAAGATTTTGTTTTTCTGGTTGCAGTCTAAAAAACTGAAGATACAACAGCGCATATTCTACATGTATGCGATTATTAGATGTTTTATCACCGGAAGTTACAAATTCCTATTTCCTACAATTCCTACGCAATTCACTTTTCTTGTTGTTGCAAAAATCATTTTAAATTGTAATGAGGAATGGTATGTCTGTACAGTTGTTAAATATGCAAAATTGACAGAAGTGTTCCCATAAATTTTAATCGATGAATCAGTTATTTACGCAACTAGCAAACAACAGGCCATGCAGTTGGTCAATTTTATTTTATGTATTTGTCATCACTTGCATTGTGAATCATATTGCAAATATTTTATGCCAGGACATTTGATACTCTGGCTGCTAAATTCATGTGGACTGATAAAAATTTAATAATAATGTGTTTTGGTTTGGTCGAATTTAATAATAATCATGCCAATTAAAAGCTGAAATATAATTAGATAAAGATAGTTATTTTGGTTGGTGGTTTGTAACACGCAACAGTTATGCTCCTGACATTTTTTCATTATTTTTGTTACATTTCGACCTATTATTTTTTAAATAAGCACCTACCACTTTTACATTCTTATAAATTGTACAAACCGACGCGTCACGCTTTTATAACAAACAATTTAGGATGTTGTTGATTGGAATTTCGTGTATCTAACTAAAAGTCTAACGTTATTTTTAAAATAACACTTTGTTTCCTCGGAAAGATAATGATGCACTTCGATGGATGTTTGTTTGGCAGCAGCTTTGAAGCATTACTGTGGTTATAGCAAATTGATATAACCTATAACGTCTATTAACTCTAATTAACACACAGCATGTTGTTTTCAAATTAAAATTGCAAAATTGTGCGGTATTTTAATTGCATTGTACAGCTGAACAAACTACGATTGAATAATTCAAATTATCGCGATACAGTTATTATAATATTATTGTAGAAAAAACCTGCAAGGTTTAGATCGGTTAGAATTTTTGGTTCTAGTTAAGAGTCCGTCATCTTGCATCATCTAACTGACCTATACAAACAAGTACACATGTACAATTGCAACTTAATTAAAGCTGCATAAACTATGAAACAAATTAATTAAATGTTTGGTATCGTGGGAATTAATTAACGATACCTTTAATTGCAAAATGGTGAATTGCTTAGTTATAAAGTTAATGAAGATGCCTGCATGCTTTGATACATTGAAACACATAACAAATACCGTACCAAAAATGGCTTAGAAGACTTAATAAAACATATTGTTTATTTCCAAGATCATCTCTAAGCCGCGCTTGGCTTGGCCAGTTGGGCTATTAGCATTTATTACAATAAATGCAAGAATGCAATTGCAAATTACATTGCACACATGAATTGGCCAATTAAGTTTGTCCCAAATAACAACAACAGTTGCAATGAATTGTTCAAATATGTTGAAATTGGTTGGGGGAATGGTTGTAAGATGTCGCGCTACGCTTTTTGGTTTAGGGCTTTTCCTGGGTGGATTAATAGGATATAAAAATTATAACCGCTGCCCGATGCATTTGTATACGGTAATAACAATAGTTATGTTTTTATTTTATTTTATTTATTGTTAAAATCGAATGACCCGATTCATTTCCGCCAAGAATTGCTATTATAATATTTCTATTGTTGTACATTCGCAAACCGCTAACTCTATTCAGTTTTTATTGGATTATTTTAAATAAATTGGCCATGCAGTAATAATGCTGGTGTGCCATTTAAAAATGGCTTATTACTATAATAATTGTAAACATGAACGTGGCTTCCACACGTTTTTCTCTTCTCACCCACCGCACTGTGCACATTGTGAGCCTGGATTGTCAAAGAAATATCCGCGTATTATTTAAATTGCCTACAAAACAGATTAATAGACTGTACAATGAATAGTTCTAGTCAAATAGCAAGTGAAAGGGCGCTATCGGATCAGAATGTCGGTAAAAGTTAACCAATGACTTGCATTTAACAATAAAACCACTCGGTGCTGCAGCAGCAGTTCTCACTTGATTGTTTTATACAGACATAGTAAAACTTATGCCATCGATAGGTTTATGACTTTTAATCAACTGAAATGTCGTATGACGAATTTTTCGTGTTGTTTCAGAAAGACATGTAGCACGGAACTTAAACCAAATGAATTTCAATTAGGAAATTATTTATCATCCACCCAGTAACACCTGCTGTGGAAGTTGCTTTTCTCACTTCAAATGCAGAACGTAAAAATATATGAAATTATTTCTGGAAAATTAGATTGTTTACATGTTGTAATTTTGTACGCCAGCGAAATATGAAATTGTTGACCTGGATTTTTCTTTCGTTCTTTATTTTGTTGTTGCTGATTGTGCTCAAGTCGAAGGGTTTATCGTATTTCTTTATATGCATACAGTGTACGCAACTATACAAACTTTTTTTTGAAAAAAAAGGTATATCTTCAAATTAGAATAGCCTGTGAAAACCATATGCAAAAAAATAAGAAGTTTTAAGTATTAAAATTAATCTTCGCTAATTTCTCACGTAGACGACCTCATGGAATCATGGAACCTACCTACGTAACAACAACGAAATTATTAATTTCAAGAATCTAAATTTGCAAAATTTTGTCTTATCTTTATCTTGATGCCTTTTTGCTTTATTCTAAACGCGTCTTTGGTTATCACTGTAGTAAAAATTGGGAAAAGGTTTTAAAATCTAAATATATCTAACCTATAGGTACATTTTATAGTAAACTAGTACTAGTAGAAATATAAATCACACGAAATGTCAAATATATGAGCCCTAACAACTAAATGTTCGGACAAAAGTAAATTTGATTGTTTTTTTTTCATACGCGGAAAAGTTATCTAAATCAACTTTCATAATATTGATGGCTTTTTCTGTTATAATGCCAACATTTAGTTATATAAAAACGTAAATTTCGTAAAAATCCGCTCGGCGGTTCCAAAACTGTGGCACTTGAACCCAGCAGGATGGAAAAATTCTAGAAACACACAATTATTATTTTCAAAACGTTGGATCTAGTAGTCGGATTTTAATGAAATTTACTTTATTGCAAAGCTAGATGTTGGTTTTTCTTACAAAAAAGTTACATAACTTATTATTTGGTGATTTTAGGCATTTATCGGAGCTTCAAAGTAGCACCTTTAAAAATGTTAGAATTTTCTAGTAACTGTTTTAAAAAATCACAGTTTTGAAACTGCTGGTTGGATTTGTGTCAAAAAACCTTTAAATCAAAGCACAATAATCGTACTATATTGAAAAAATCCTGAAATATTAATATGATTTTTTTTTGAATTTTTTTCGAGTTCCCCAGTTCACTTTTCAAAAAACGTGTTTTTTGAGGATGCTACCTACATTAAAATAATCACACTTTTGGAACCGCTGGTTAGATTTTGGTAAAATTTACTTTATTGCAAAGCTGGATGTTGGTTTTATGTACAAAAAAATCCCCAAGTCTTTATTTGGTGATTTTGGGCATATTTTGTTGCTTTAAAGTTGAACTTGAAAAATATGACGTAATTTTCTAACGACTGTTTTTAAAATATCACAGTTTTGGAACTCGGGGAAAACGACATAAAGGTGCTTTGATGTCCCTCATCCAGTCCGGACTTAAATGTCATTGAAACTCTTTGGCATAAAATTAAACGTATTCTACGCAATAATCCACACCAAGAACCATTGGGGACTGAAAGACCAAAATGGAAGAAATTTGGGACAGTTTCACGCCTGAATTGTACCAAAATTTGATAAATACAATTCCTGCTAGAATACAGAATACAGAATGCAAAAGGAGACGTAATCTCTTATTAATGGTCCCAAATTAAAAATTATCCCAACATTTAGTATCAAATTCATTTTGTAAGATTTGCTAATTATTACGGTTAAAATATTGTTAAATCAAATAAATTCTATTTTTCCATGCATAATATTGTTATTATAAGACTTTATCTTATTGTATTATTAGGTGTTTATTAATTATTTGCGTAAAATTTCCAGTTTTCCTTTCATACTTCAAAAATTTACTTTTGTCCGAACATTTAGTTGTTAGGGCTCGTATACACAGTGGTCCAGAAATCTATCGGCATATTTGGCGAGAAATTACCGACCAAACTTCAAAAACTGTACAAATTCCCAGAAACTTTTAGTTACGATTTCTTTAGTCTTGCTCTTGACAGATAAATGTAATGAAGATGGTGAATTTTTAATTGTTTCCAGTGGTTTCATGAGAACTTTTCTATGTTATTATGTTTACATATAACAGCAATATTTCAAGTTAATTAGTAGAGAAATCCTCGTTAAAATGAACCATACCTAATAAATTTTCAAATATGACAATTTTTTTACTTCAAACGCCTCTTATCGGGGATTTCCATATAGGCGCGTACAAATAACATTTCGTATCGGTTATTCACTAGCATAAACTAGAAAAATGTGTTAATAATATGCAATGGAAAATATTTTAATCGTTTTGTGAAGTCCAGCGAACAATTTCACAACGCGGATCAACAAATTTATTTTCATTCTTGTGTTGCTCCGTTATGCAGAGAGGCCATCTTTGCACATACACGCTGACGTAATCTAAAAATTATGCATAATTACCGATCTAGTGTATTATTTATCGTATATTGAGCTCCACTTAGATTAATTTAAATGAAGCAACACAACATTATTGCATCACTTTGCCCAGTTAGTTAGAAATTCAATGTACTCGTAATTTATTTTCCACTTGGTTGATGTGTTTTACGCATATCATACATAATTTTTTTTGTTCTGATCAATAAAAACAATTTTATTGTGGCTTTAGCAAACAACCATTGTTTTGTCTAATCCAAATTATGATTTTTTTTATTACTTTCCTCAGTTTCAATACATCCTTTTTATTTTCTCTCTGTGCAAATAAATAATTGCCGATCCTAGCACAGACAATTGTTCTATTGTTTAAAAGCTATTCCTTTTGTTTCAGGTGAGTTTTTCTTCACACTTAAAAAGCTGTATGATGATTAAAGTTGCAACATCTAATCGTAAGTAATAGTTTCTACTCGTTACATTGATGATAACCTACATTAATAAATATCCCATTTGGGGATTGTACTTTTAGATATATTTACTGTTTTTAGTGTTATTATCAAATATCAAATGATAATAATTATTGTTATGACTATGTTGTGGTTAGTGCGATTGTTGTTACGCAATTACAAAAAGGGATTGTATTTTATGTTTGGTTGTGAAAGCGTTTTTTTACTGTTGATATTTCGTGTAAAAAGTTGGATGTTCCTCAATAATTATTCATGGGAAATCAGTCTGCATAACAATCGTTTTATAGTTAAATGGTTATTTTAGGGTTTACTGGTTTATATAAGCGCACACCTTTGAGATATCAAAAAGCAAATCATTGCAAACTATACTATTATTATTATTATTATAACAATAGAAAATTAATTAATTTTGTAATTATTATTATAAACCATACTTGAAGGTAAACGTGTTTTTTCTTAAAGAAACATTTGCCATATGTATAACTTGCAGACACAAACAACACAACATTTTGCTGCAGGAATTTTAAAATTAACCTGCACCACCTTTGATGAATATGAATTTGATATTCGTTGCAATTTATTGGGGAAAAATATTTCCATTAATGACAGGTTATGGTGTGTACCAGCAAAGATAACGGGGCCAGTTATTACATTAAATGATGCCGTTTATACATCATTATATACACTTTTTTTTGTTGGACGTCCGCTTTTCCGTTATTATTACTGCGGGTGATTTGGCTCCGGTTAAAATATGTGTTGAAGTCCATTCTCTTGTCGTGTTTATTAATGACATTTGATAGGTTCGAGGGGCGTGTATGGAAAAAGTTGGAAATGTTATTCGGTTACAGTCAGGGTTGGAAAAAATCGTGAATTTTAACTTGGGTTAAACTAGTTGAAGCTGGGTCATGGCGACAGTTTTTTTAAAAATCGCAAGATTGCAGAATAATTACATTGATGTCTCTTTTTTTAAATTCCTACTTATTCTTATTCCGTCTGCAAATAATGAGCTCGAAGAAGAAAAGTATTGAATTTGATTTATGTTGAAAGCAGCATGCAAAGAATACCGAAGTTTCTAAACTGAAAATCTATTAGGGAAGGTTCAAAGTGTATTATGCTTTTCATAAATCGATAGTCTGCAAGAAAGTGCACACCACAGAGGGAACGAGACAGGAGAAAAAAACTAACAGTACACTGGAGATGAAGGAACTGATTTTTTGTTTGGTTTTGTGCGAGTTTAGAAATTAACAAACTTTGTGCGTTTCTTTAGTTTTAGAATAAAACATATCCACTTGTAGATTTTATGGAAAATTACACAATCAATATGTGAACTAGCATTAAAAATAAATTATCTGTATCTCAGGTGTATAGAAAGTATTGGATTTGAATAAATTTTCAGTTCAATAATGTGACAAAATTCTGGAAAACAAACTGCTTACTGGTTTTGTTTTTTAACTATGGGCTGACTAATAAATTCTAAAATATTTCGCCTTTCATATTGAGAGATATTTCGAGAATGGTTCGGCAAAATGCCATGCTGGGAATTAATGCAAAATATTTGTAGTCAAGGTTAGACTAGATTTGTATCTTGCTACTTAGTAAGTTATATGACTGTTGCTAATGTTGGTTTAATGGGTCTTGGTTTTAAGCTTTTTGATAAAATTCGTGCAGATATTCGTTTATCTGGCCATTACTCATTTTCCCAATAGAAAAAAACTGCATAACACTGCACTGAAAGTTATGATATGGAAAAAACAATAATTAAATTTAATGTTCACTGTTAACATTTATTCCATATCCATAATTTTTCTTTTTACATATTAGGCTTTGAAATGGACTACAGATAGAAATATCTAATAGCCTGTCTAAAGTGTTGTACATACATGTATGTTTATTCAATTATATTAATCAAATAATTAGTGCCATGCGGGTAAAGGTCGTTAACTTTCAACATATACAGGGTGCTCAACTGCCTCTGGAACTTTGGACGGATTTTTCTGAAAGTGTAAAAGGGACTTGAATAAGAATGTTATGTAATCTATAAATAAATGCACCATATTTGTACTTTCATATGTGCACTACTGGGCAACATCATATTACATTATACTGTGTATGTAATTGTATAGTTTGTATGAGGTGGAAAAAAGCCCCAACAAGTTTCTATGTTCTAGATACTGTTCTAAAAACCAACTACATTATGAAATGTAATAGATATGAGTGTGTAGTAACTTGTTTGAATAAATTGAAACGTTCTAATTATAGATATGATAAGTTCATTAATTGTTAAATTCATTTTGCGCACAATTAACGTTAATTTTTCGTTCAAAATAAAATTGTAATTTATTGGAGAAATAAAAAAGTGAATTAGGTATTTCGAAATTGAACCAATTTTATATAAAATAACACTAAGTTTCGGTTAAAATATATTTTATAATTCATCCAGGAGTTCCAGAACTGATTTTTTGGAATTAAATTACTTAAGGCGTAATGTATGCTTAAACTATAAACTTATTTTACCGTCAGTAATTTAAATACAAATTCCAAGGAAGTGCCACCCTTTGGTCTGAATGACTTGCTTCTTAAGCCGGCCCAGCTTCTAGTAGATTATTACTAAGATATGGTGGACTTTTTTGAATTGTGTACTAGAAAAAATGATAAAACATGTTAAAAATTCCATAAGAAAATTCTAAGAATGGCACTTTTACATAAATTATTTCTTTAGTCGTTTTACTTACATTAAATAAAACTATGTAATTTTTCTTTCAAAGACGCATAAAAATATGAACATTCTTAAGATTTCTTGATTTATATGTATATGTGAAACGAACTCGATTGTTAAAATAATGACATTTGTATGCATTTACTTTCTAACTCTAATAGCATTTCTGTTATAAGATTATAAAAATAATCCTCATAAATTATAATTGTATTTTTGATATTATGTAATCAAGTTTAGTTTAAAGTAAATGTGGAAGGTAAACTGTAAGATTTCATGTACAATTTAGATACACAACGCTGATGAAAATAATCAAAAGTTTTTTGTCCGGATTACTGTTTAGTTCCAGCATCAGCATATACGTGTCTCAAGGATTTGTGAAAGGATTTAATTAAGGTTTTGCGGATACATTTCACTATTCTACCAAAGTTCCAACGATAAAAATAATATTGTCCTTAATAAAAACTGCAGAAAAAATCGCATACAAATGCACTAAAAAATCTACATACTCAGTAAATTCCACAACTCTGTGCAGGATAATTATTCAATGGTTTCATCTTTCGGTCCTTGTCGTTCCTCCTCGGTTATTCGAGGTGCATATAGTAAACTCCAACTTCCACTCCAGCTACTCCTGCTGCTCTAGTCGCGGTTGTAAAGCTCGCACTCGCTGCATTTGTAAATTCCACTCTGCTCTAGAATACGTGGACCGGCGTTTAAATATTGTAGAACCAAAAAATACTTATGTGCAATTACTGACACTTTTGGCGCGAACAGTTGGATAATTTGCCATGTAAGTTGAATTTTGCTTGTAGGATGATGAGAGATATGGAGGAAGCGAGCAACTACTAAAGGGGTATAAAGTCAGGGCCGGATTATGCAAACTTTTTTTTTGAAGGTGTCTGCATGCGAATGGGGCTTAAAGATATTTCCAGGGTTCTTCGGGGTTTTAAGACAATAAAACTGTTTCTAAGGACTGTCTTGAATTGAAAGTTGAGTATTTCATATAAAAAGTCCTTTAACTGTCTCAAGGCAATTTTGCAGTTATACACATTTTTCCTCAAGACATTCTAATACATATATTTTTTTTTATAATAAATAGACAAATTTCATTGACGTATTTTCCTTTTTGAGCCCCTTTGGCATCCAAACCTAGCACCTGGTCATATTTCGATTTCTTGCAAGATATACTGTTAAAAGTTGGCGCTTTCTCCATCGATTTAATTGAGGAATTAAACACGGTAACCTCTCAGTAAAAACTACGTATAATCTCAGTTTTCGCAAGTGCAATTATTGTAATGTAATCGCGAATACAGGTGGTGAAAGTACAAAACGACGCGGGGTCGATGGCTTTCTTTATGGTTATACCAGCAGAATTTAGAGAATATTATATAGGAAAAAAATCCTACACAGCACATCGAAATACATTTGCATAAAACCATAAATAATATTATAGATATATTGTATGTTGTATGACATTATAATATAATGATTAAGATAGAAATGTTAGAAATATGGTAGAATTATTTTATAAGGGTAAAGTTACGTCACATTTTATACAAGGTTAAGCCAGTCTGATAATCATAACCGTACTTTTTTGACAGTCGTGTTATATTTAAGTTATGTCAAAAAACTCTTATCTTAAACTTATCTTAAATCACTAGCAACTAGCAGTTTTCTCTCCACTGGCCCCCTTAACAACTGCAGATTTATTTTGTTCCTGCATTTATTGATCTGTACACACGAATTTTGCTAGCAGTGCAACCGAAATAGCTTACGGTGTTATTTTAGAAACAATGCAGTGGTTTTGTACATGACGCATAAATAGCGATATGCAAATACATTTACTTGTTATACAGGGTGACTAAAGTAAATGACAAAATGGTTTTTTTGACTTGGGAGTTTAGGTTCAGGCGTGGGTTTTATAAATTGAATGGGTGTTTTGTGTAAGACGATTTGAACATTACGATAAGACAGAAATTTGTATAGAAAGAAACTAATTCCTCTGATTTATGTTTCACTTTAGTCCAGCGCGATTAAAGCCTGAATGCTGTACACCATTTTGATAATTCGTCTTATGGACAAAGTCAACGAACGCCATTTGAATATTGTAACAGTCTAACACAGAAATTAAGCGAGAATTTATTATCAAGATGTTTTTTTATGATTGAAATTTGTTGTCTGGATTGTTGACCCCCTTCTATAAACCATACAGTTTAATTTGATAAAATCAAATGTCAAGGCAAAATTATTTATTCACACTCAATTTAGATCACATAAATTATAGTTTGATGAATTCTTATAAGGCATTATCTTGTTCGGGTCGTAAAATGTTCATGAGGGATAGTCGTAAAAAATTCGTCATGGAAGAGTTAGAGTTGTCAGTCGGGTTTATGGTGTGGGCTTTGTGTCTTTCGTTTCGTTTCCAAAGGGATCAGGGGGGGTGTGTGGGAAGATGCACTAAAAAAATATGTCTGGTAGGTCTTTGCAATTATAGCTGGAACTGGTTCTAAAAAGGATTAATTTGCGGCATTTAGAAGTTTGTACAGGGTGGTGCATGTTTGTGTATGGTTGAATTGTTTTTAGTAGGCAGCTCGTCACATTTTCTCCCTCTCTCTCTCTCTTTCAAAGGAGGCGAATATGAGGTAGAGACAAAGATAGTGTCACAAGCTCACTACTTAATATATTTAAGTTCAGATAAGAAAAATTCGATTCAGTCATATTATTAAATTAGAAACAAATTATTAAAAAACCTTATAATATTACAAAAATAACAGTTATTTTATTTATTTAATAATTTAGTGAACATTTTTAGCTCTTAAATAATTTAGATCGATATTCTATTAAAACTTGTTTCTTAAATATTTTAGAATCATTCTAACTAGTATATTTAGACCACCCAGTATATCTCTTGTTTCATATAATTTACCTCCGACTTTCCATAAATCTTCCCGCGTTCTCCGTTACATTATAACAAAATAAATAAATTTCATTGTGTATTAAACAAACCGCAGACCTTTAAAATCTGTATGCTGAAATATTTCATACAACATGAACTTTTCTTTCGATAAACTGGGACGTAAATATCCTACTTGTTCACTCTTCTTAGACACGCAATTTCTTATATTAAAATATAAGCAGTAATGGGTACATCCTGCTGTTGTACTATACTTTAAACTTAAACGCCTCGTTGGTGAATACTTTTCAAAACATGGGACAATACGCCTTTTGAATTTGTATGAAAAAATTTCCAACCAAAACGTTGTATACATACTGTTATGGTTTCTGTTGCAAAAAAAACAGCGAAAAGGCAATTGTTGAGATGTTGTTCACGATTTTCACTTGGCAACAGTGCAACCAACGGATAAAGTCAGACTATAATTCGCAAATACCTCGCAATCAGTGACCTTTTAATAAATCACATTTAAAGTGAACGCCGGTTTGGTTTAATGGAAAAAGAGTTCTTAATATTGTTTTTAAAATGAATTATTCGGAATTATTTGTTGTAGAAGTTTTTTTTTTTGTAATTTAAATTGTAAATTATGTCTTGGAACATGCATTATTCTGGGAATCTGTATTAGATTCAAGTGGTATGTTGTTGTGAATGTGCGCGGGTTTTTCTGGGATGACTGAGTGCAATTTGTTACATTTGTTCTAAATCATATTATTAAATAACGGATAATCAAGTGGTTTACTAGTGCAATAAATATTGTTATTGAGATAACATTTCGTGCAATTCCGAAAGGCCAATAATGCATGACCTGCCTTAAGTACATATACATAGACATACACCATCATTACACTTTAATAAATAAATGCATTAGATAAAATTGTGTTTGATTTAGTACAAATCGCCTTGAGCTGCATTTAAGTGATTTTTATGGCTTAACAGACATTTTAATGGTTAAAAAGTAGATTTGTTTAATTTCAAAAAGTAAAAGAATTCATCCAAAGACAAACAAATTTATCGCAGCAGAAGTAGGATTAAAAAAGAGGTTTACTCGAGAAAGTAAAGATGAGACAAGACGAGAAAGAGGGCAATCTATTAGTTTATTTCAACCATAGTAAATCAGAAGGAAGTATGTATATCAGACAGAACTATGTATTTTTTTAATCGTATATAATTTTTCGGAGGCAAATGAAAAAACTTCCAACATTAAAATAATGGATTTCGCTCCTACAAATATTTCTTATTTCACTCATACACTTTTTTGTCAAGACAAAAAATTTTCTGTGTAAATCCTTGAGTGGATCTTGTTTTGATTTCGATACAGACAATTCAAAATTTGCATCACTATACGCGAAAGTTTTTGCTGATTGAAACAATGTAATAATTTGAAGGCTTCAGTAGATTTAAATCTTAAAATCCAAACAGCACAGTTGAAAGAATGCAACAACAAAACAAACAAATTTTTATTGCAATTTTCGATTAATAAAACATTTGTTATTTTTTGTATAATAACCGCAAACAACAACACCCGAAACAAGGCCAAATGCAAAGACAACTATTGTATTTAAATTTGTTTGATTTGAAATCATTTTATTGGAACACGGGAATAAAGCAAAAGACAATTTGCTGCAGGAATAACTTTTGGTTTCTTTTAACATCAAACGACTCTCAAGTCCAATAAGAGAATAAAGTAGAAAAATCCAATCAAAACCAAATGGGCAGAAAACTACCTGGCCATTCGAAATATTTTACTGGCGAGTGATCCAGTGTGTAAATAATGCTGCTGGATGGTTTTCCCTGCAGGGGTAGAATAAAAACAATGCGTTATCACAAAACAGCAACAGGTTGGCCTCGATTGGCGGTCAATCGGGCGATGCCACTGCGTCAGCATACATACACGGGTTACCCCTGGCACTTCCCTGCGTCCCCCCGAACATTCCTAACTGCACCTGATTCTTAAATGCCTTCTTTTGACGACCTCGTCAACGATGCAAGCAACCAACCGAAGAGATGATTCCACCGTGTGATTACGTCAAATCTACGTGTGTGTTTGTGTGTGGTTCCAAAACAATGCTAAGGGTCTAATACGCCCGTCAATTATTGTCATTCCAATTATTTGGGTGATGGATACCAACCAAAAAACTGGAACTCACTAGAAAGTTTTAATTGTGAAACCATTGGAAATGTGACTGAAATCCGTTTTTTAACTGAACTTCAGCAGATGGTACACAAAATCATACCAGAAGTGTCTGAAGAAACTGCCAGCAACAGCATGTTCAGTAGTTTTACTCGCCCCTCCAAGTGTTTATCCAGGTTAAATCCGGTTTCTTCGAAAATATAGCCGTAAGAAAAGAAAATTTTTCTTGCAAATGAAATTAGTCAAACACTTTTGTTTAAGGAAACAATATTTCTGTACAAATAATTTACCTAGTTAAAAATACATATCGAATATGAACCGAGGTAATTTTCCATGCTAGTTAAAGACATGAAAAGCTTTACGAGCTACTCATATTTCATATTGTAATCGTTTAAGTAACTACACCTAATTCCGCAAAATAATTCAGCGTATCGGTGATAACGTAGTTATTAGTAGATAAATTTGTTAATGAGTTTTTTGAGAATACCAGTTTCATAATCGTTTGTTTAAAAATAATTTAGGGTTTAGTTGTTGAACTCTATAGCCAGTTTTTCGATAGTTAATTTTCTTAACAATAGTATTTAAGAAAATTAACTTACAGTTACTATCGATTAAAAATCTGGGCCTACCTCTATTTAGTACTATTTAGTCACGATTAGTTAGATTTGCGAAAATTTTAGGCCATGATTTAGAAAAATAGTTGTAAAAACTGTTATGTCCAGTTCCACAAACTGTTTTAAACTCGTAATTAACTATTTTCTGATTAATTTGTATTCTACGAACCCCTAGTGATACATTGCTGATCTACATTAAAATTCAGCCAATTCGAACAAAAATTAGTGCTATTCTCTAATAATATGTAGTTATTTATTATACAAGACGATAACATTGTACTTTATCTTAGAGAGCGATTTTAGCGTCGAGGGGTCGGCCGAGACGCTAATAAATAAGCTCGAGAAGATAATAAAATGTTATCGTCGTGTATAATACAAAATTTTTTTCTATAGCAAATGTTAAAGAAAAATCAATTATGAGTTGTCACTATGGTGTCAAATCCAACAGTAATACGTTTTAATTCATTCATTTCGAAAAAATCAAAAATTTTTATATATCCTTGCGGATAAAGTGCTACTTTATCTACCCTTGCGGTTAAAGTGCTACTTTATCTACTATTTTGAGTTGATAAAAGCACACTTTAACATTTGCTATAGAAAAAAATATTTATGTGACATTTGTGCAATCGACTATTACTTTTGAAATACATAAAATGACGCAGAAAATACATGTGGTAACAGTAAGTCAAAATAATTATTCCTCGCTTTTGCACACTGAAATTTTTAATCTCGTCAACGATACGACTATTTTAGTTTTACATTACATCATTACAATATTGATTCCTTTATTTTTTTTATCGAAATGTTTATCGACTCGGATGTTACTTTTACAGCAGCATTTCAGCTGCAGAATTGCATTTAGCCTTAGTCATCAATCGTACAACACGAACGTCAGTCAGCATTCGTTCGACTGAAAAAAAAACTGAAATGTCAGCAATTAGCGCCGATACCTCATGTGCGTGACATTTCACACATATACGAATACGACCTCAACGATGTCTAGAACGGTTTCGAACAATAGGAGGAAAACGGTTCACCTTCTGGTATGTAATGTATCGTATATCCAACCAAAGGTGTTTCCGCCACACGGAGTTTTTTCTGCGTGTTGTATTATTTTTTTTTGTTTCCACAATTTAATTGTTTTGGCTTGGTGGAGTGTTATTGGTGGCCAAGCGCGGGAATTTCGCCTGGTGAATTGTGATTCTTTCTAACAGGAAATATGGTCAATGCTTTTACATGGAGGCTGTGTTACGTATTGCTAGTGAAAGTTGGAGATTTTTACTGCTAGTACATTCTATGTTGACTATTACTCATTTACAAACACACTTAAATTGGGTTATTACGTTGTTGTGTTGCGCCTGGCTGTTGTTGTTGATGGTGTTTGGTGGTTTTTATCTGATGCAATCAGAGAGAGGCTATTGTACTCTATTTTTTTCTATAATCTTGAGCACTTTTAGTATAGAAAATAATCTGAGACAAAGCAATCAATCTATGATCGATTAAAATTTTGTAAAGGGTCGATGAAATTGTTATCATGCAGTGTAGTTTTTAATCAGTTCAGAAACCAAATAAGCCGAGTTACGTGGTGGTATACAACAAGCGTCATTACTTCGAAAAAAATTGCGACAATCAAGTCATAATATTTTATTGAGTGTAGCACGAAGTTGTCCACGTCAGATTATTGTATATTTTTATTAATACTTAACGAATTTATTATAAAAACCATGAGCAAATTAAATTTGTGGCAAAATGTAATTGCGAAATAAGTATAATGTTTTCAATTAAGATAAAGCAAATTCACGTAACAGTCTAATGATTGTTTTTTATAGCAGTATGTTTAGCTCTATTGCAATATGTTCTGATGTGACAGGAAATAATACTGATAAAACTATGGGGCTCAAATTTCCATTGCACACTTTTTAATGGTTAAAAACCGATATGAATTTGTAATTTTAAATGAGTTGTACTGGTTAAGTTATCACTTTATTATCGAATTTGCACGCAGGTTTTTCAACTTTACGTAATTGTAATTTTTAATTATTCTACCTACTACATATGGAAATTTTGCAAGTACTATTTCTTATCAAATCTTATTTGTAATGTATTTTGTCCCTATTTCATGAGACTAGAATACATTTAAATTTACAACATGTTTAATATTGAGAAAGCACATCGCGTCGTGGTAAAAGGCAGAAGAGTAGAAGGCAATAAAGCTACACATCTTTGAAATAACAAGTACAACAAACTTCGAATAAGCCGACCTTGAGGCAATAAGCGGTCATTCCAGCATAAAACATTCCACGATCTTTCTTTTCTTTTTTGTAGCTGGGCACTATATTGTAGCTCCTGTGGTCTTTTTTCCTTCTCTTTCGTCAACCATGTTACGCTTATTATTATTGAAACAACGATTAAATAAAGCGGATTAAATAGCTAGGCCCAAGAAAGTAGTCTTTGAAAATTCCAGACGTTTATTTTAGTACATATCTAAATTTACGAGTAAAGAATCAGCTTAGGAGTGAAGAACACACCATTTGGCTTGCACTTTGGCTTAAAGTGAAGTGAGAAGAAGAAGAAAGGTGAAAAATACTTCTTCAGATAATTTCATAGAAGTCATTTCTGTCGCGGAGGATGATGTAAGGTTTTTAGGAAGCTTCCTTCACAGAATTCTTGAATAGGCGAGACCTTAGCAACAAATAATTACGTAAATATAATTGAAGGTGTTCCACAAGGTTTTTTTTTGACTAAGAATGTCTTGAAGGATTTTTTCTACATTGATAGTTTTATACCTTTTGTGAATCGATATATTGTTGAATGTTGAATGTCTTTCCCAACTTTATTTTAAAATAAATTGGTGGATTATGGTATCATTATAAATGATATAATATTTGAAAACGCATTTTTGTCATCTATACAAAAATAGGTATTCTTTTTGGTTTTGAAATGTGAACTCTTGATTTTTATTAGAAATCTTTCTACCCCCATGAAAACAATTTGCAATAAAACTGTTTGTGTGAAATGACTTGATCCCCCTACCCTTTAGTAGTTTCTCCATTTCCATGATAGTTTTCTTACCAGTTTGCTTTCATTTTCTCCTCAAGTCTGGAGTACTTTGGGGGGATTTTCTGTCCAATAAATTTTGGTAAAAGTAACTTGCTTGGATTTCGTTTGATATTTTTCTCTTGGTAATATGAGTGTGGTGAATAATCGACATCATATAACAGTCTAGAAACTTTACTTTTAATAAACGTTATAATACATCGTGGAGAGCACTCCTTTTAAATTAATGTTTGTTAAGTCTTTTAGTTTACAGACGGCAGTCTGAATTCAGACATGCTTAAGTGATGTCATTTGTCCTTCAAATTAAGCTGAAATGTGACTGTTTTAACCGACATTAGCATTTAAGCGAGGCTCTCAACATATGCAATGCATTAAATAATCTTTAGAAATGTTATCTGTCGAAACAAATAATAGATTTTTGTTGTGTTATTATAGTGCAATTTTAGGTTAGTCGTAAGTTAGAAATAATGTTATTTTTCATTGATAACAAGTAAGGTTATTGTTGTTATAATCTTTCCCTCTGGTGAACTTTGGTCCATTACCCGGAGATAAAGCTGTGGGAGGAAATCTATTTACTAGTAGTAAAGATAAGGCTGCCGACATGTGTCTAAAAATGTATGTTAAAGCAATTTGGTCTGCACAATGCGCACATACAGTAGTTTGTTACATCCGAAACTAACAACATGAAATTAGGAAAGATATGTTTGTAATTTTGTTGGCTCTTTGTTGTGTAATGTCTTTTCGCAAAGATTTACACCTTTAATCAAACGCATCCATCCATGGCTTAGGCAAAAAAAGCGAGATTGATTCTCCTACCAACCCAACCTCACACACACATAGGTACTTGAACCTAATTCATCATCTCATCTAATAATAAAACAGAATTTAATTAACAATGGAACGTACGCCACTGTAATAACCGCCTACACTTAGTAAATCTCTGACGTAATACATCACCACACGAACGAACAGTCAATTTGACAGGAATAATTAAGCATGTGCTTCTTCCGTGAAATAAGTGAAAAACCCCGGCGAGTCTCCTTCGGGAATAATGGAAGGAAAACGGATAATCTTAAGAGACCCACTTACGGTTGAAGTCTCAATGGAAACATTTAAACGAAATCTTGTCCAAGATTGAATTTCTTTCCCAAACCAAATACAATTTATGCTCGACCGGTTGTGGAGGACTCCCCCGGATTCAAGCAGCATTTATTTAATTGTAGGAAAAAAAATGTGTGTGGAGCGAACGGAACCGGACCGGGTGTAGTCACACAAAAATCCAGCTTGAGAAAACAAAATGTTGATTTTACTGTAGTATTAATACAGAACGGGCACGAGTAACGGGACGGCAATTGACACCGAGTCAAAAAGTGTGTCATACGGCATTCTTTCGTGAAAAACTTGCACCTAAACAACAAACAGTTCTGCTTTATTAAGTTCAAAGAAATGTACACTAATCTCAAAAGCATTAGAAAATAAATATTTAAACCGCTTCAAGAAACGCAACAAGTTAACAAGCTTAAAAAGCATGTTTTTGATGAAAATCTCGGTAGATGGGTATTTAAAACATCAAAAAGAATCAAGCAAATAAACCCTCAAAGCAACTGATACAAACAGGAATTTTGATTCTGTTCGGTGTTGTAAAAAAGAATGTAATTTGTTTTCGTCGAAACACGAGGGTGATATTTTCTGTTGTTATTATGTTTGTTTTCTGATAAAATTGTGTTTAATCAACGTTTTGTTGAAAGATAATGCAATTTGTGCATAGACCGATCAATAAAATTGCATAGGAATAAATTTAATAAGTATAGTTGTTGCAAGTCTAAAAATAAAAACTTAACTTGTAACAACATTTCGTGTAAATTCCGTAAAAGTTTATATGGCAACGTTGCCAACAGAATCTGAACGTGACCGACTGATTTTTCCATTGAATATTTAGTTAATTTAATAAATTTCTACTAGTGTTCATAATCTAATTGTGGAAAGCCCTCCACTCATCCAAATTTCTCAAAAAAATTATTCTAGTGAACTAAATGATTTCCTGCAATTTTCATTCTTTAAATTACTGGCACGTTTCAGGCATAAAAACAGCAGATTTGAGGGAGTGTTTACTTTACATACATTCCACTGGAAATCCAAGAAAAAAGCGAGTTATCTTTTTAAATAAGATTTGTTGAAAAATCGCCTGGCATTCACTGGATGTATATATCAAGAGGATTTAAAGAGTTTACTTTCTCTTTGTTATTTATAGCTTCATAATTTGGTTGTAAGGCCCCCCCGATTGTTATAAAAACGACTTCCTCCGGGTTAAAATGGATATTTGCGTTCCGGTGGCAAAACGGCGGGGATTGCATATTACACATGTGTGTGTGTGTGGCTGTCTGTCTTGCGATTTGAATAATAATCCGGATTTGTTTCTGCACCCCTTTTCACGAGTTTCGCAGAAAAACGTCTTACATAAGTTGAATGTGGTGTTGCATGATTTGAATTTTATTGTTTTGAAATGTGTTTGTTTGTGTCCTTGACGAATTTAATGCTTCTAGGCATGTGTAAGGAGGAAAATCAAAAAGTGTTCCTGTTGGTGATGACTGCTTCTGTCACCTAATGAAAACATAACTGTTTAGAAAGTGCATTCCATGAGCACAAAAGCGAGATAGACATAAAACTATAAGACGAAAAAAAAAATATTGCAATTGTATGTTTGATTATAATTTAATAGTACTTGGGGAGATAAAAGAAAGGCAATAAAAGTGTAAAATGTCATGAGTTGCAAGAGTTGGTTGGTTAGCTGGCTAGCCCCTTGTTGTTGCTATGGTCGAATCAAAATGATAGCGCACGTGAGGTGAATGGAAGTCAGTGGAAAACGCGATCGCCTTCACCTTTGCTCTGTTGGAGAGAATTACATCTGTTAATAATAATTGCTTTTGTAAAGGTTTTTTCAGTGGTAGTATTTAATTAGAAGTTTCCAATATTGTAGCAAATTTACATCTCTTCCGGTGTTTGTAAAACCTTCTTGCAGTCTCTCAGAAGAGTTGCCGTGAATGTGAACCGTTAAAATTCCAAAACAGAAAATTTTGTTAAGACTATAAGCTTAACAAAATTTTAATAAGGTTTTTCTTACGTTAGGTGCCTTAGATGTCAAACTCTGCTTTTTGAAATAACTGTGCCCAAAGTCTTGTCTAGTTACCAGTTTCACACAAAATTTATGCTTGTGGGCAATAGTTTTTATTCATTTTTTTTACTAAATAAAGTAAATCTCTTTCTAGGAGGAGGATTTCTGAAATTTAGCGAAAATTGAGCTAAATGGAAATATAACGTAGGTACCTATGAAATGATTCCTGTAATTTTAGTTGCGTTGTTGCCAAACCTCCCTCTTATATTACAAGAATCTTCTATTTAAAGTAAATAATGCTAAACTGATGATTTGATGTTTGGGGATCAAAATTTATGTACTTTTCAAAGTCGACATTTTAGTTACTGAGTTTATAGAAAATTTAATGGGAAAATCATTGGTATGTTGTCTATTTTAATTTTTTTGAATAATTATTGATATCTTCATCTTGTGGCCCCAGAGCAAAACCCTGTGGTACACCGCACCAAACCAAAGTAGCACAAACTTTTTCATTCTAATTTAATTGTAGTTAGGTGCTGGGAAATCACCTCCTACCGCATAATTTATCGATTTAAGATATCAGTAGCCATCGTTGGTTCGGTTTGGTTTCATTAGTCGACATAGAGGAACTTTCTTTGTGTGTTATCTTTTCCATCGGCCAATAACACAAATGATCTAGTTACGTCTTATAAGAATGTATATTGCGTTTCATTGAACAACATACTGCGCATTAAGGTGCCTGAACCCGTTTAACATTAAATTCCGAGCAATGCTTGTCAAATGGTTTATTTGCAAATGCACTCGTAGCAATGCAATGCGTTTGATTTGGCTTGTTGTTAGTCTTTCTCAAACTGTATGAACGTCATCGTAAGATAGATATGTTCATTAAATTGATTTTAATCGTAGTAGGAAGAGGCCAGTGTGGTTTGAGTCGCCCTACATTTGCTTCCATCTGCACACTTTCTATATTATTTTCTCTAGGTACAGGATTTAGAAGTTGCACGATTTTTTAATACTATAATGACGGTATCGATCAAATAACTGGAGTCAATTTTTTCACTGTGTAACTAAAAGATCTTAAGTGATTAAGGTGTTAACCACCTACTGTTCCATATAAAAAAGGTGTAGTGTTAGGGTGGTGTTTATAAAAGAAATTAGGGTGTAGTATTTCGTGTAGAATACTGTTTCAAAGAGACCTAAAGTTTTTTTGTGATGATTTATTGCTTTATCTTCCCTACCCAGTGTAAGGATAATTTCCCAAAGAAGTTGTGTAACCACTTAATTTATCGTTTGATATTTGAACATCTCCACACATTATTTTTTGTTTTGATCAGTACAAATGTCGTTGATGTGAACCGTAATATAAAATAGATATGTGAATTGTTTATCTAGCACATATACTCGGTCAATGTTCTTATGAGACATCTCTATTATCAGCGATGTGTCGCGCTTCATCAACTATAAGAAAAATATTGTTACAAAATTTTTATTATTGTACGCTGTTGCTGATGTCCAACCTATTAAATGTATATTACTGGCTTAAGCGCACATGTGTGGCGTTTGTTAAATAAACTAACTGTTATTCACAGTCTGAATCATAATTTGTGGGTCTATGTAAAGTCGATCAGCGTACGTGGGATGAAATTAACTGATAACTCATCCAACCCAGTTATATAATCGACAAACCAGAAAGTTAATTATCTAATTTGGACATGAATGAAGTTGGCGATACAGGGACATCGCTGAAAGAAATGCGATACTAGACAAAAATTGATAATGTTAATTAGGGGGGCTGTTATCTGTTGCGGATGTTTTTCATGTAGAACTTGTCACGTTAATTAGTTGTAACCCATTGATAAAACTATGTTTCAGTTCAGTTGGTGTTACTGAAACAAGAAGTTTGTGTCAATGCATGCATGCAGTTATCATTATTTTACAGCCCGTTGTATTAAAATTAATATACTACAACGGTTTAGATACAATAGTTGTCATCGTAAACCCGGCCCATAAAACACGATTTCAGAACATTCAAACACACTGTAAATCATTGATTAAAAACAAAACCATCAAGAGTTGTAGAGTTCCTGGAATATTATGCATAATCCATCAAACTGTCGTTACGAGAGTTGGTGAAAAAACAGCGCTCGTTACTTGCAATAAGTATTTTAAATAGCGTAACATAATATACCGAAAACAGTAATTTAAATAATTATTGCTATTTGAATGGAAATTACAATAGTTTCGACTGTTTCTAGCGTACGTATCGTGAACTAGAGCAAGATTCAGAAATAGCTTTTGTTTTCACAACTGGTGGTTTTTTTTCCTGTGCGTTTGTTCTCATGATCGCGTACAATAACACATACAACACACACATTCGGTGGATCTTATGTGGGAAGAAGATTTATGACGTATTCCAATCCGTGACGTCTGTAGATAGATTGATCCAACCCCGCAGTAATAATAACAGAAAAGATAACAAACAAGTACAGATATAACTCCATTTAGATGATGTGCGAGGGTGTTATGTTAAAATGAATTGGAACAATAGAATGGAACAGGGAATGTTGGGTGATACGCGAAAAGTGTGTGTCAGTAATGAAAAGTACTTCTTGAAATTATTATAGAAGAAAAGACACAATAAGTTTTTTCGGGAAGAGATAGAATTTGTTAAATGGGAAACATTTTTGATTTTTACGTGTGAAAAGAAGATTTATGCCATTAAAACTGAAATTTCTTCATTTTTTAATCATGTTGAAAAAACTGAAAAAATCTTTTTGTTTTAAGTTTAAGTAATATAAACTTATTTTAGGCATGGACTTCCCGGCAATAAAATTGTACAGAAAGTTAAAATATTTCTTAGTTATTAGAAGAACGTCAAGGAAATCAACTTTTTAGTACCGCGATTTTTTAGATATTCTAACTTTTTGTTCTGAATAAAAGGCCATATAGCATAATTTTATTATTTTACAATAATACCTCATATTTTTATAAATATCCATAAAAATGTATTTTTTAAGTCAAACTTAGCTGAAAGTAAAGTTTTTTCAGTTCTATATCAAAGTTTGTACAAATATTTTATTATTGTTGCTATGGTAAAAAATCCTCACTTACAGCTAAGTTACACTTAAAAAATATTGTGCAGTAGAGTATAAATTTTGATTTGTTTCTTTAGCAAAAATCTGTAGACTGTTCGACGAAAATAGACGTATTTAGTTTTATTTTTACAGAATCAATAATATCGTCGTAAATTCGGCTGTGGTAAAAGATTAAAACCCGAACAATTATTGCACTTGCATAAATTTAAAATAACTATCTGAAACAGCGGTGGATTTTAATACATTATACCAGCTCCCTACCAAAGAGCAAAGGAAACTTGTGACTTTGTGAGCTGCTTCTCGTATGTTGGTGGCCTCAGTTGTGCCAACAGTGTTGTTATGAGAGGTTACCGTTGTGCTGCCGCTGCCAACCATCAACTCTAACAGTATTAACAAATTTGTTCCTCTTCCATCTACAGTGATACTAATGCGTACCATTTTGGGGCCTTAAATATCTCACTGTTCCTGCAAGTGTCAAATTATAATTAACCTAGTGCATCAAAGTGTGATTGCTTTGAATATATCCGTTTTGGCCAAAAAGTGTTTTAGTGTGGTTCTTATAGTGGTTCAACGGTGGTGATAGTGTTCTGTAAAAGTGTCGCGACGTGGCGTTTTTCGCGAAAGACGTGGTGGTGGTCGACGCGGTGGAGGAATGGTGGCCAGCCAAAGCGTTGAACCCCAACAGAATGCAGAAATGTACTGTTCCCCCTATGGAGAGTACTATCATGAGAACCACTATTATATGCCTGGGGCGCCACCAGAACTATGCCCCGCGCAAGTTTGTACCATACAAGGCGACTACGGTGAGAAATTTTATCTTTTTGTTGTTTTTAAGCTCATCTTATTGCGCTATCAACAAGGTAATGTTGATAAAAAGCCTGGTTTATCTTATCTTGGTTCCGGGGGGCGTTGTTTGATGTGCAGGATAATGTCGTTTGTGGTGGGTAACTACCGCAGCATAAACAGTGAGAAAGTTCTTCGTTCTAGATTTTTTATTTATTGGGGCATTTGAAATTTTTTTGTTGGGAATAAAATACATAAATTTATTCAAGAAATTATACAGTGTGTTGACGGAATTTTTGTTTCTGAAGTCTTGCCCTTTTTGACATGTTTTCGTTTTTCTAAAAAGAGCGCCCCTTGACAATTAGGAAAGCAACTAATTTTTTCGCAGGTATAAAGTGGCTTTTTTTTAGAAATAATAGAAATACAGTAAACTATGATTAAGAAAAGTTATTTAGAGAAAAAAAATATCCTTCTATGCAAAATATAAAAAATATGGTCATTTACACCTTTAATTGCGTTTATTTTAGTGTAAAGACCGGTTTCTTCTGTTTCATTTAACTTTATAATTAAAATCTGTTAAGAAATAACCAATTTACAAAAAAAGAATCGACTTTTCAGTTTTTTCATTTTAGTTTAAAATTGGTTTTTTTCGTCTTTCACCATTAAATATGATAAGGATAAGGCATTTGTAAGAGAATTTCAACACACTGTAGAGTTTGCTGAATGACTATTAAATCTTATTTATTTTTGTAAATTACCATTAGTTTTTTTAGTACATATGTATCGAATTGAGCAAAAAATGCAGTATTTATGACTGGTTTGGTTTTGCATATTTCCATAATGTTGTTTTTTTTTGTAATTTAAGGAACATTAAGAAGTTTCACATGTACTAAGAATAATATAAATATACGAGACAACCTGTTTTTTTCCTTTTTTGTAACATAATATCTGACTCTTTCTAAAATGCTTTGTCACCTATAGAAAAATTTCGCTTCATGAAAGATTCGCAATTTTAAACGTCGCCACTCCTAATTGTTCCCATTAAAAATGCCACCTACTCATCTAGCAGTTCATTTGCTCAATTATTCAAACTGTATTGGTAGTAATGATCGGGTTAGACACAAATCACTTTAAATTCAGACAGTACGCCCCCTTGACAGTCAAAGCAATTATTGTAAATGGTAAATATGAGAGCAGGAGAGAAGTTTGGAAATCAATTGACAAATGATGTTAAATTACAATATTTTAACACGCTTGTATAGAGCATTTATCTCTATTTGTCTTCAGATCTATTTGATATGAAATTGGGGTATTATTTGTGTTTGCCAGTCGACGTTATTAATTCACAGATCATTAATAAAATATTAATTTGGATGATATTGTTGGGGTTGGAGAGTGAATGGCATTTATACGAGTGTTGTATACAAGCGAGGGAGTTGTTTGTTTAGCCACAAATTCCTTGGTGGATTTTATAGTGAATATCCAGATGGTTGTCGATTTGCTTGAATTATTCGGCGACTATACTTATTTTTCTGCAACTGTGCTTCAAGGCAATGGTTAAATGTCAATGCCAAATTATGGTTGTCTGTGGACAAGCTAAATGGCTATGTTTGATAAATAAGGAAGTCGAACAAAATAGGGTAATAATAGTTCATTTCATAACAACCAACCTTCAAATTTCAAATTTTCTGCACATTGATTTTGCGTTAATGTACGGATTTTCCGCCTGTGCTTGCCCCCTAAAAGTATTGAAAGCTTTGTTTATGTCTAAAGGATAAACAAAGCTAGTCTCGAGACTAAACGATCTATTTATAGTATAATCATCTATTTGCTATTGCCCTGTAAAAGTGTAATCACACATGTTTTACATGGTACTAATTGCTTTGGTGTTGAGTTTAGCGCCTTTTTCACTGCCGCAATATGAAATATTTTCGAATGCCAACTAATACTATCTCTCTACGTGTGCTCAACAAAACAATCTATCTATTTTCGTATCTGCTAAACTAAAATTAACTAGAAAATTGGAACGGCGAGCTACTGAAATTTATTATATTACTATTACAGCGAAATATTTCATGCTTTTGTGCCTTCTTATTGTTCTTTGCAGTTTTACAAAGCAAAACTTGTATAAATGAATGTGAAAAAGCGTTTAATCCCACTATGGATTAACATGTGTCATTTGCATACTTGATATCGAAAATAAACATTATTTTCAAGGCCACGATCAAGGATTACGTAGAAATTAGTTTAATTTGCAACTAAATGGTACTGATTATATCACAACACAATTACAGGAGCCAGGAGGAAAATAATAATTTAAAATATCTGCTTGTTTTGCCAACGTGGTCGAGGCAAATGACAAAATATCGTGAGAGGGTATTTGGTGTTAAAATTTGCAAATCAATCACTTGATAAATTGCTCTTGCTTATTGACGAGTCAACAGAAACTTTGACAGGACACTCACATTTTTTATGGGAGTTTTATTGAGAGGTGTCTGTCTGAATATTTTAAATCCAATTTCAGTAGACAGGATCGTTTTTTATATAATTTTATTGAGGCACCTATAAAAGTGGATTATTTGAAATGGATTTATATATCGGATTAGGAGAGAAGTAATTAGAATTTAAAGGGGAAAAGACTGCTTGCTTTGTGAATTCTTAACAGAATTTTTCAGAGATGATTTTTTGTGTTATTAGAGGGTTGACTTGGATTTATTAATAGTATATTATATAGGTATTAAGGGACTTTAGTCCCGAGGCATATACGCTATTTTTTGCACTTCCGAAACATTTAGAATGATTTCACATACAAATATGTAGTCTAGTATGTGAAATCATTCCAAATTTGTGCTTGTCAAAGTGACAAACAAACCAACAATTATAAAATACTGTCCAAAATGACAAAAAATACTCGGGTAACGTAGCAACGTATATTTATTTTTTTACTTTATGTCCCTAGGGATTTGAAATCCCACTTTATGTCCCTAGAGACTAAAAGAGACACTTTAGTCCCTGTTATAAGGGACTAAAGTTAGTACTTTAGTCCCGGAAGTGCAAAAAATCACTTTATTAGTTTAAATTTAGTTTAAAACTTAATTTTTACTTCCAAAATTATTGGAGGCTATCTTATCTATGATTGTTCTAAGAAGAAATCTTAATATGTAGGTATATACATACAACGTATATACATACAACAATTAATTTTCTCCAGGCGAATTTTATTCGAGTTGACAAAACTGTAAACATATTGCAAAAATTATTAAGTATTAGTTTTCGTATAAATAATTTAAAACCGATTAATATACAAGAAATCGATATTTTTTTAAAATGTAAATGTTTTTGAAACTTTATTGATGTTTCCTTACAAAACTTGAGATCCTGCCGTAAATTAAAAAAAATCTAGCCTATTAAAAATCTTGTCTTTTATGCCTTTCGTATTAAACGTATAATAAATCATCAAGAATGAATTTTCAGTAGGATTTTCAGGATTTTCCCACATAAGGTTTTATATACTATAATAAAAACTATGGTTGTGGTAAAATTTCTTGAAGAAATTTAACTGGACTCAATTACAGGTGTTAACTAGTGTAAGAACTGCAACATACCTCTAATTGGTAACTAGAAACTTTGTGAAACATTTCTCGTCCATTACTGCAATTCCATATAATTTGCAAATTAACTTTATGTATCTCCTAATTAAATTATAAACCATATCAGAAGTTATTTAAGTGGATTTTAAATTGCCAAGCAGTATTTTCTCATAATTTATAAATATAAGAGTTGAAAATACAGGCCATTAAAACCGATTTTTTAATCGTCTAAATCAAGATAATTTACAACATCGTAATCATAACTTGTTTTGCAAACATCACACATGCACACCACTCCGAATATAGCCCAGGCTTTATGATCATTGCAAAAAAGTCCTGGCGCCTCTGCTGCAGGATTATAACTACCAATTAATGCACCATCAGGCGTTTTATTATACACACAATCCAAGTCCAGAGTACGAATAATCTTATCTTCTTCATGTATGTTACCGGTTTGGTTTCTAGTGGAATTCCAGGTAATGTGAACCAGAGAAAAAACCTAGACTATGTCCCCAGCTAAATGGCCTATCTGACACGTAGACCCGTGCGCGATGACGCACTCTAACCGGTCACTTGGTGCCGCTTGTGGTGACGTCCTTGACGAAGGCGTTGTCCCCTGACTGGTGGACTGAAATGACCTTCCAATCTTGCAGATTTCATTTACCTTTCCCATCGATGGAAAATAACGACAACAACAACATCCCTTGTTTTTTTGCAGAATTCGTCGTAAATTGTTTTAGTTGGTGGCGGTTTGGTGTGCATGCGAGGATATCTGCCATAAAAGTTTTATTATATCGGTTCTGCTGCATAGTATATCACTTGTGCTGCTTTTAATTGCAAGGCAGTAAAATTATAATTAAGAAAGGTTAATGTATGTATGTACGGGGGATATTAATGGGCTTCAAGGACGAACCGTCGTCTATAGGCTTAGAAAATCCAGGTGGGCAATTTATAATTATATTTTATAACCGTTGGAGCATTGCGATTGCATGATGTGTAATTTCCACATCGTATTTTCCGTATTTCTATCCGGCTTTCGCAACAGAGCGCACTACCGTGAGAAGAAAAACATTTTATTTGAAGTAAAAGTCCTGTGGATGATGACGTGATCACAGTATGTCCGTTTGCTTACCTTTCACATAGCACCAAGAGTCTAGTACAATATCCTGCAGGCATAATTAACATGCTAGTCAAGAATAGAGTGCCGGAATATGTTCAGTGGGCTGGTAGACCGTCGTGTGGCCGTCGCCATCAGCTCTGGGACGGTTGTTGATCCGGCATGCTACTCCCACGTTGGCATTCACCAAATGTAAAGTTGTTTGCCAAATTTTCATGTGCCTAGGCTGTAGCATTTAACCCATAGATCACACTATACAGTATACACACCCAGCAATAAAACTATTCCGCAATAACGTAAATATCAAATTGTACACTCGTACAGCAGGAAGTTTAATATTTATGTGAGAAATCCTACTGAAAATTTGACATAATTATTTTTGTTCAAAATATATTTTACCAGTTTAAATATAAACTTGATTTTCTTTGGATCAAAGGTGAATTCCTTTTGCAGAGTAAAACAGGCTTTTAGCACCTATTTTATAAAAAGCAGAAAAACGAGTAGAACTGGTGAAATAACAGCACTAGACCGCGCAAATGTTTAAAAGACTTGCTGATATGAGAGGAAATGTGAATATTTTAGCAGTAAATTAGAATATAATCAGACAGTTTTAAATAAAATTACAATTATTTAATTGTGATTGTTTTAAACAACTGTTTGTATACGAATCTGCTTCCCATATTAAGTTGGAAACCTTAGTTGTGGAGTTAGTTACCAGAATAATAATGTGGAGATGTTTGAGTTATATAAAAGTTTAACACCATGTCGATGAGAAAGTTTTGTTTGTGATTGTGGTGGGTTCATGGAAGCGCATATATAATTTTAATTTTAGTGTTGAGTTATTTTAAAATTAAGAGGGGGTTGGGTGGAAATCTAAGGATTAAATTTTTATATCATGGGTTTTCAATAAATTGTACGTACCCATTGAAATTTACTCACTTTGTAGGAAGTTATTTAATCTCAACAAAATAATTTCTGGGACATTTTCATAGTTTGTCAATGATTCATCGTTCTTAACTCGATTACGAAAATCAGAAATAAAATTTGATTCATAACCACAAACTCTCATTCACTACCACATTGTTTATTTACAGTCATTTACTTTTCCCTATGCCAATAAAAAATAATAAATGTGTACATATTTATGTACGCTAAACACATAATACTGTATTACTCATATTTTTACGGAACTAATAAAAATAGTCTTTTACCGAGAAATATATTATTATTAGGCAGATAATATGAAAAATTGCAATTTAAGAAGTTTTTTTAAATATTTTATTTGGTACATATCTTTTTAGTTTATATGAAAAATACCCAAATAAAAAAGATGAATTTGATAAATTTTTCGATTCTTTTTCCTTATCTGAAAACTCGTTGGTTAATACGTACTAACTTGTTTCTAATGTTTAAATTTTTGTTGCAGGGCCGGTGACAGTGCCGATGGTGTCGACAAACTCGTCACCACCGATAGCTATGCCAGTTCAGGTTCCTCCAGGACATGTAGTGCAACAAATTGTAGATGAAAGTGGTACTTTACGGCATGTTATATTGTCTCCGCAGCATCATGGCAGTTTACTACCAATACCATCACATAATCCACCGCATTATGTAAGTGATAATATAAGTATTTAGTTTCGTCACTTCGTCAGACGATAGTAATTTACCTGGCGTGCTCTTTGAATTTGAGTTCAATTACTTGCTAATCGAATTGAAATTGAGGTAGACACTCACAGTACTACTAGCACCCCCACTATCCTGCTACCACTAAGATTCTATAATTGAGTTTTGGTAATTGAACAGTATTACTTAATTAGTTTGTGGTGATTTTGAACTTTTGGTTTAATAGAAAACGTATGCGAGGCATCAGGCAGCTTTCTTTTTTATTCTTTATACAATATTATTAAATTTAAGGATGTAAATAATTATAGTTGTTTTCTTTTAATATACTATAGCTATGGTTTCAAAGAAAGTTGGAAATATAAAATGACGGACTGTGTCAACTTTGCAATAAATATACAGTCGTAATTAAATCCTAGTATAATCTTGAATAGAAATTTTATTTTTGCCAAGAGTTTAATTGTCAATAAATGTTTTGTACAGTTGTTGATTATTTCCATGCATCATGTATCTAACGCAATATGAATAGTATTGCTGCAGACATAAATAAAATGGTAATTCTATTCTGAGGTGTCTTCTCAACCGTGGCGAAAACGCAACAGATGACTTATCTTGACCCACATAATGTTTATTTTGGCTAGACGGGGATTTTTTCCAATAAAATAATGAATTTATTTTTTCTCTCTGTTTCACTTTATTATGTTGAATTATTCAACAGTAAATCGGGGTATACGCAAGTCCAAACTAATTAAAAATAGATTAAATTAATTATCGCTTGAGTGTTGAAGACAGCGATGAAATAAAAAATGTGAAAATTGTTGTGTTGTGTTGTTGTGCTACATATTTCTGTGTACTTCCTATTAGATTCCATTAAGTTATTGAGCGGCACTAATGAGTTTAACTTTGTTTTGTTAATTATTGTAGGCTTGTTTTTAAGATTTGTTTTGGGTGAGAAGAACGTTTCTAAAGTAGAGTGCTTTTTTGTTTGTCTTAAGTAAGTAAATGTCTCATGCATAAATACAGGCACGACCAGAAGTGCATAATTTCCCATAAACCGATCGTATAGTATTGGAATTGTTGGCGTACGCGCGTTTCTACACCGAGCACTCCTTGGCAACAGCACCGAAACGCATTCCTTGGACTCGGCTCTCTCTCCGCAAAGTTTTCATCTATATGATAATGGCGTGAGTAGAACCCGCGTGAAGCATTCGTCACTGATTCACTAATAATATGTGCGACCCGCCCCAACAACTCGACTGACTCATTGCAACTTGAATTATTCGGACACTGATCAACAACATTTGGTAGTTGACTTGAAATAATGCATCTATCTAACTAACGTCTATGTCTTGAATTGCTTTGTTTATATTGATGCCAATAAGGATTAAGGACAATGAACGAGTTGTACTTTGAATGCAAAATTGCATGTGGATGTTGTCATTCTACCGGTTGTGTTTTTTAATTGGTTTTGTAGTTGGAAATTCCAGGTTTTTATGCTTGGAAGCGTGATTGTGTCAATTAAAATTGTTTTTTAGGGGCGATTGTCCTTGGAAAACTTACAAGAACATGAATACACGGAATAACAACAAAAAAATTAGAGGATGAGGTTCAAATGGAAGAAAAACATAATCAAACACAGTCAAAACAAAATTTTCAAAATGAAATTGTTCTTCGAATTTTCTTTTTTAGAATATAAATTCATGTTGCATCAACAAAAAACCTAGCATGACAGATCTCGTTAATTTTTCGTAGATTTGGCACACGAGTTGTTTTTTTTTTCAGTTGGATCACAGGAAATTCCACATGATTTACATATTGATGTGTCCAGCACATGACATGATATAATCTAAAATATTTGTAGAACGGTTCATTTGCATATCTATATTAAATTAAATTACAAAAAACTTAGATTGCAACATTCACAATTTAATTTTCTAAATTAATGTTAATAATTGAAAAATCTCACAAAAAAAGAGTCTAAAACAACTTCCAAAGAGCTTATTGTACGTTATATAGCACATAAAACCATCATTTGACTTTAATTTATAAAAAAAAAAATTTGAAGGTTAGTTTAGAATCTAAAATGACTGTTTCAATAAATTTACATTTTCTAAACTACAAATAATAATATTTTTTCACTTCCATACTTTAATTGATTTATTAGACATATACTACTTGTACTGTAATGAGATTCATTACGATACAGATTTGCCATTACGATACGAGTTTATAACCAATAGAAATGCAACATTACAACAATATTCCGTCAATATAAAATATTACCAGGAACATTTAATGTGAGTGCATAATATACAATTATTATTATCTGTGACTTACGTAGCAGAAAAAATTCGCGAACTTGTATTAGAAGTAAAAATCATATGAATTCTACTTTCATCCTGTATTAACAAAATCAAACTACAAATGTATCATTTGAAAAACACGAAACGGAGAGTTAGAAGAGTTACTTAGGTTAGTCCAAAAAAAAATCAAAGATATAACTTTTTTTGTTAATTGGATGATAATCGAAAAAACTGTATACCAAAACATTCAAATCCAATTTTTTTGAGATAGGCAGAAACCCTATACACTCATTCAAGCTAATTTGGGTAAATTTTCCTGTAAATATCCTCGATAAAACATGATTCTATAAATAAAGTACAAACAGTTTGTTTTCTAAGAAAGCTATGTGATATCTTGTTTTGGAAATATCAAGGTGCACTTATTGTTAGACCCCATGTTGCAATAATTTAGTAAGTAGCTGATAGATTAAAATTCCTGACGAGTTGATTTCATTGTTTGCACTTATTGGAACTATAACCGTTAAAGATAAAAAAGTATTGTTTTGGTTCTTTAATTTGTTATTGAAAACAGGTTGATTGTTGTTATGTGTTGTTATTTTGTAATGAAAGTAATGGGACAGCAATTACAAAAATTTCCCGATGGTGGTTAATGGTTGAATGTTTTGGTGGTGACTGTGTGCTTTCGGTTGTTGAAATATTTTGATAAAGTGCGGCAATAATTCTTGTGCTAATTTTTCCATAGCTAGAAATGCTACAGATTTTACGAAGTGAACTAATAAAACTGTGTTAATATCTTAATAAATTTATTATAAAGTTATTAACTGATTCTAATTAATATAGTCAACCGTTTCTGTTTGTGTTTACTTTCCGTTGTAAATATTTCCAAAATGTATTTTTTCCATTACGTCACTCCATCGCCACAAGAGATTATCACACTAACAATTTCTCGAAATCTCTTTGACGTACTTTCGAATGAACAAAAACCCGTCCAACGAGTGCACATAGCATTATTTTTTCTTTTGCGGTTGAAAATGTTATGGTTGATTGGAAAAAAGGGTGCAATAAATATTGCTGAATGAATCACGTAACGGAAATGATCTTGATTCCACGAATATCCATCAAAGCCCGGCGTTTTTACCGACAAAAGAAGGTGAACGTAGGTAGACCCACCTCGAAGTAAGTGGTTTAAGTCTTAAGACATGTAAGTTCGTGGAAGATCAACAATTGGCTGCTGAATATTTAGCATTTAACAAGTCGCCAGCAAATTGGGTGATCTTATAACGGTGTTTTGACGCACTCGAGATGTATCCGGGGGGCCTCCATAGGGAGATCTCAGTTAATTTCAATTCTAAAGAGAGATCCGCCGCCATTCGTTGGATGATGGTTTGTTTCGTACTGCGTTTTTGTCGCCTTTTTCCAACAGTGCAAGTTCATCGCTCTTGTCAATATCGCATTTTGTAATCGATGACAAACAAGCTTTTAAAGGGGGCTTCCGGTTTGAAAGTTTTGAAAAAATTGCTTGATGGTTTTCTATTGTTCGATAAGTGCCTTGGTTGAATTCCTAACATTTTTATTTTATGAATGAACATGCACCATGTCTGACGTACTTTTCGGACGAACTGTAAATTACCGCAGACCTTCAACAGATAACAAACTTGGATAAATGGAGTTTGGAATGTGTTTAAGTGCAGTTTTTTCCTTGCTTTTTGTCTATTGTCCATTTCCGCTACAACGCACAGTATTTTACCTGGTTGTGCTGAAACTTTAAAACTAGAAAACATTTCACAATTTTTGTTGTTTGTTGTAAATTAAAAGCTTGCAACACAAGATGCAGCGTTAAAATGCCAATGTTAACCTGGGACAAAGAGGCACTTTCATAATATTTCTCTTGTAATCTAGTAACTCTAATAAGATAATTATGAAAGGTTCCCACATGGGTCATGCTGATGTTCGGTAAACACACAGAATATCTTGCGCTTCGTTGGTAAGAAAAAGACAAAGCTATGTTTGGTGTGTCTAGAAAATACCAGCAATGTCTTCATTGGGAACATTCCACGATTCAGACTGTATTTCTGGTCAATCACCTCCAACAGTCTACCCGTGTGCCCTGCTCTCACATCATATTTTCCTCTCGCGGTACGTGGAAGTCATTTTGGATTAATTATTAGTTAATAAATTATATTACAAGGGTAAAGTTTGTGGTAAACAGCAAATATTTCTTGGTGGTTTCAAATCACTGCAGGCGCTTTCCTTCAACGGTATAGATACCCAGATCTTTGTAAATATAAGAGAAATGTTTTTGTTTACAATTGTTTTGTATTTGAATAATCAATAGAAAACGCCCAAGAGTTGAATGGCTGAAAAGAATGTGAACAATATATTTTAAAAAAATATGTCAGTAACCTCCGCCTTGGTAATTATTTTTTGTGTAGGTGGATAAAGCTGTAAAGTATAAGCCCCTTAATTTGTGCTTTAGCCTGATTAAATTAGCATTACCATAAAAACTAAGTGTAAATATTCATTTGAAGTCTAGGTACACCAAGATGAAGTACCACAATAATTATTAAACAAAATTCTGTTATGTAAATGAATTTACTGATTATTGACAAACAAAATAGAAAAAAGAATTTATTATTTTATCGCATATAGGAAAGTAAAATTATGTCAGTAACCTCCTCGTAGGTAATTATTTTTGTTTTTGCGTAGGTAAAGATTAAGCCCCCAATTTATCTTTATTTTCGCCTGATTAAATTTGCATTGCCATAAAACTATGGCCGTAAAAAACAAGTACGCTTGTTACGTATATTTTATCAGGGTTTTCCCCAAATTAGTTATAGATAAAGTAACATGTTTAGGTACCATCACAGTTTAGGTGATTCCCTGCTAAGGCATTTATATTTTTTAACCCTTTGTTATTTGTGGTTTTATCATTAATTACTCAAGTTAAAATTGATTTGTGGTCGATTTCCAAAAATACTTATTATTTGTTGTTGTTAGAAATTCTCATGAATGAAATGTCGAGGGTCAGTTAAGAGTTAGATAAAAAAATGTTATAAGCACCAATTTTATTTTATCTTATCTGCGAGTGCATGGATAAACAACAACAAAAATAATTTATTTATTGCGACCACAAGAAAAAAAACAATTTGAATGTTGTGTTATCATATTTTTTATTTATGTAACTCAGCCTCAGCAGTTATTTATTATTATTATACAGTTCTCTGAATTAATTATAGCTAATCTTGGAAAAACCAAATGTAAATATAAATAACCAGCTTATTTTTTTCACCTTTAAGCCTTCTTAGCCTTGTAAGGGGGGTTCCAAGACCAAGACAAACGTACCATAAATTTAATTCATTTGCTTCTCTATTCAAGTTACAACTAAACATGTTGGACTTCCTGGACAAAAATATATCCGGTCCTTTATGTTATAATTTTTTGTAGCGCTAAAAAAATGTCTCTACAAGCTTCCGGTTTGTTTTTGTCGAATAATTGTGTAATTTATTATCGCAAGCCATTGGAATATGTATTGGTTTTATCTTTTTAAAACGTAAGCGTTTGCAGTGCCACATCACAACGCCACAACACATTTCAAGATAAGTCAGTTGTACTTTATGCTACATATGTTTCGTAAACGCGTTTTCGCATTAGTGAGGTTAAAACCATGAAACCCGATTCAGACTCTGAGGTATTTTATTATTTTTAATTAGGTTTGTTTGTATATGTAATTTTGAGAAGTCTAAGCTTTAATGTAAACAACTAAAGTAAATTTGTTCATAGAAATGTATTTAACCAAAAGCTCGAACAGTTTACCTTTAATTTAGTCTATGCTGCAAGGTGGTAAATCCCTGGTGTTTCCCTTAAAACATTTTCGTTTTGTTCTAGGCCGCTGGTCCAGCAAATGGTACAAATCAGCCGCAACAGTTCTACCAGAGTCTACCTACGGGTTATCCACCGCATTTCCATTCCAATATGCAACCGGGCCATCCGGTAACTAGTCCAACCCATTTGGGGCATTCCCCGCCACCCCCCAATCCCACCTACTATAAGGATGAACGGACACAAAGACAACACATAAAACTCCGAAAGAAGCTGCATGATAAACAACAGAATAAGAGCGATACATTAGCACCTAGAAAAGAATTAGTAAACGGTTTGAAAAGGTCCAATGTGAAAGAAAAAGGAATGAACAGTGTTGGTACTAGTGAGGATGGTGAGGAAAGCAGTGTTCCAGATGAAGATGATACGTTCCAAATTGTCACAGATATTTTGTCGTCCGTCCAGGCACCCAAGGTATGGATGGGGTTTTGGAATAGACAAAAGGAACGGTTACATCACTTAAAAAGCGAAACTTAAAAATATTGTTTGGACCTTATGACCTTTAATAATTTAACAAAGTTGGCTTTGATTGTGACGTAATTGTTCCTTTTTATGTCTACTATAAAATGTGATGTTAAAAGGTCATTCAGAAAATTAATTGTATTAAAAACCGCTCCACTCACTAAAAATATTTTGCAGTCTTTTCCATATACATACTTCAAATTAAATTAAATTTAAATATACAGAATGATCGCATCGCATATTTAAGGAGGAATCCCTAATCAAAAACTTTATACCAAACCCGATAAGACGAAAATAAATTTGTGAAGGTTTTGTATCTTTTCTTGTTATTAATATATTTCTTTGTTATTTGGTTTAGGTGTCTGAACTAAGCTCTCGTAGTGCCTTATTGCAATGGGCGCCGCCCAGTAGATTATCAGAATCATCAAGCAACGACAGTCACGAGGTGGATATATCCGAGTCGGCCCTTCGCTATGAAGTTTTGCTAAGTGACAAAAGCAAAGAGATGAAGTTCAAGTCAATATACAGTGGTGCTTCTTTGTCCTGTCGCATTCAGGACTTGAAACCCGGCCAAGAGTATTCGGTATGTTTGCAAGTGCATTTAGATGAACTGCAAGGTTCAGCGACTGATCCAATTAAATTTACAACACCCGCATGCGAACCCGACCAGCCCCAACCACCGAAATTACTAAACCGAACGAAGAACTCGCTGCAATTGAGATGGGCGCCAGTGAATGACAACGGTTCACAGATATTGCACTATATTCTGGAATATGATGATGGGAAAGGTGAGGAGTTTAAGGAGCTGTATAAGCAGCGTGGCAAGCATCACATATTGCAGAAATTACAACCAGCCACCTCGTATAAATTCCGTTTGGCTGCTGTGAACGAAGTGGGGAAAAGCGAGTATTCCGAAGCAGTGACGTATCGCACGTATGATAATGCACCCACACAACCAAATCCACCGGCTTTGGTGGATAGTACCATGGATAGTTTGCGGCTGCAGTGGGGTCGCCGGCCGAAAGACGACGATTTTGTTTTGCAAATGAGCGACCCCACGAACAAATACGGACACATAAATGTGTACAACGGGCCGGACACTTACTATGTCTGCCATACCCTCACTCACTTTTCCGATTACTCATTTAGATTACGTGCTCAAAACGAGGGTGGTGTATCGCCTTGGTCGGAAGAGGTGATATACCGCACCCTGCCTGGCCGTCCCTCGCGGCCCACCAAACCCGTAGTCAAAGGGCGCATCCATGCCAACTCCTTCAAATTGAAATGGGAGCCGCCGAGTGACACAGGCGGTGCCGAAATCTCTAGTTATGCGTTAGAAGTGAATTCTGGTAGTGGTTATAAAATGGTTTATTCCGGTGTTGAAACGGAAGCTATCTGTGATAAATTGACCCCCGGCACAACTTACCAGTTGAGAGTGAGCTGCATCAGTGCCGGTGGTTGTAGCAATTATTCAGATCCATGCACAGTGACAACAGATGCCATCAGTCCGGGCCAGTGTGCCCCACCAAAGGTACACGGCAAGCCTAAATCCAATGCCATCACCATACGGTGGATGGAGCCGGATTACAATGGGGGAGCGCCGGTTTTGGAGTACGAGGTTGAAATGACAAGTCCACCAACTGATGAAGGTAAGGGGAAATAATTATGTATTCTAATTCCACTCGACATACCAACCATATCCAATTACATGCGTTTTTTCTCTCTGGTATTTTTCGGAATTTAAAACGAGCAAAAAATACTCGTTTTCTACTAATTAACATACATATTCAATTAGGCAAATATTCCATTTTAATACAAACATAATTCTTGTAATTTGTCATTAGCACCAATATATAAATAAATTAGCAGCGGTTCTTAATAATCGCGAATTTTTTCCAGGCGAGTCTAGTCGGAGCATCGTCCACAAGAGCAAAGAGACTGAATGCACAGTGGCAAACATCAGTCCAGGATGCGATTACGCCTTCACCGTGCGTGCAGTAAACAGGATAGGACCGGGAAGCTGGTCGGATCCATTAAAGGTGACCAGTGGCGCCGCCCCACCAAACACACCCCAAATACAAGTCCTACAAAACAAATCACCATTCCATGTGTACGTTGAGTGGCAGGAGCCAGCTTCCAATGGTGCATCAATCACAGAATACAGATTGGAAATGAGTCCATCGACTGACGAAGAACTATTTAATGTTGTTTATCAAGGCCTGCAGACAAATAACGATGTGAAGGGTTTGAGTCCGTTTAGTACATATTTCTTTAGGGTACAAGCGTGCAATAGTGCAGGGTGTAGTGGGTTTTCACCAGTTAGGATTATTATAACGCCTGCTGCGCCACCTAGTGTGGTGACTTCGCTTAGGAGTGAGTCGACTCCGACGTCAATTACGCTGCATTGGAATGCACCGGCGGATAATGGTGCTAGTATAACACACTATAATATTGAAATTGGTAAGTTAAATTATGTTAAATTTGTTTATTAGTTTATGATAAGTTACAATTTTAAAGGCATTTTGGGATAAAAACTTCGATGGTTAAAATTAATTTGAAACTAATCCTTTAATAGTTTACGTAATTCCAATTTCCGATAGACAAGAAATTTAATTGTGTTCATCATTTCCAGGCGATAGAACAATATCCACAGAAGCCCCGGTAACTGAATACACAGTAGAGCCGCTGCACCCCGAAACTCAGTACAAGATCAAAATCCAAGCGGTTAACGAAGTGGCACCCGGTTCGTTCTCTTCCACTTTACGAACAAGTACCCTGCGACTGCCCCCTCTTCCGCCACGCCTGGAATGCACCAGCATAGGCCATAACTATCTAAAACTGAAATGGGGCGAAGGCAAGAATATCGACTACACGCAATATTGCGTCGAAATGGAAAACAGCCGTACCCACGAGTTCAACCAATGCGTCTACAAGGGAACAGCACTGACTTGCAAAGTGAACAAACTGCACGAGATGACAACGTACAGGTTCCGGATCAATGCGTCGAATGATGCAGGCGTGGGCGACTATTCAAATGAGTACGAGTTCACCACAACAATTTCCCCACCTGCTGTGTTGAAGGTGCCGAAAGTTGTGGAAGTTGAGGAGAAAAACTGCACTGTGGAATGGCTGCCTGCTAAGAATTCGTTTAGTGATCCAATTGTCTACCAAGTTCAAATTGCAAGGCTCAAGGAACAAACTTTCACACAGGTATGTTGGGGGAGAGCGATGCGGTGGTGTGGTTTTGGTTTTATTTTGTTTCGTTTCGTTGTGAGCTTTTTTCAGAGTTTTAATATTTGAAACTGGGAGAAATAAAAGTACGAATGCGGTTGCTGTGCTGAAACCCGCAGAAAATTAAAAGTAAAGGAATAGGTGATTGTGATATGCAAGTTGAGATGAGTTTTAAATTGGTTTTTGTTTTCGAACAATAAAAAAATTGTGAGATTTAATAATTCAAACGATTTTTACAGAATAGATACATGTAATAACAAAAATCCAAGAATTTCTTGTAATTTTTCTGATTTTTTTTAAATAAATACATTTGGTAATAAAAAAATCATAAATATCTAAAAAATAATATCTAAATTAATTTATAAAATTTAACTTGAATTTCATTACAATTTTATGTATAAAAGTAATCGAAATTTCTCTACGTCTGTAAAATATTTTTGTTATCACTAAGCATAAGCATCTACGTATTTCATCGTCCTTATTTCACAATAAACCATGGAATTATTGGAATTGTATAATTTATTAACTTGTGACGGTGTATCAACAAAATAAAATATAATATGTAATTATTTTATAATGAGCTCCATCATTAAATAATATAGGTGACCACACTATTGTATAATTTATTTATTGTAAACCGAATACAACAATAATAATCACACAACATATTACCGATGTTAGCTCATTTATAATGTAAGATATTTCGTGGAAAGTTTCACACTTCAATCATAACATTTTCCAGTAAAACCACAAAATAATAACAAGCATGTAACAATTATTTGTTTTTCTATTCTAATCGCTTGATGATAATCCGTAAGATAAATAACCAAATTTTTTTGGCAGGTTTATAAAGGTGCAGAAACCAAATGTTCCTTGGAGAATCTGGATGCTGGAGTCGAGTACTGTGCAAGAGTTTGCCCAGTTCGGATAACACCCACCGCCGAACTTCCTGGTCCATACTCGCCAATCCTAAACTTTTCGACTTTAGCCGCTGAACCAACGACCATAATCAAACAATCAACACCCAACAGCAGTTCCCCTCACCATTCTCTTAAAGGCCGTAATATCTGTCATTTCTTTAGGCAATATTTGCGATCAAGAACTTTGTCTGATGTGCAATACCATATGGTCTATGCTTTTGTCATAACTTTTATTGGAATTATCTTGTCATTGGTTATTGCATCGTTACTATAAACACACATTATAATAATAATATATTATATTTAGGAGGTTTCGAATATGATTTTTGATTGATTATTGATGATTATAATGGATGGAAAGTGCAATTGCAGTTTGCTCACTGAAGACTTGATCTGCCCGAAATTATGGCGAGGATCTTAAGATTAACTAAGTATTATTAAACAGGGCTTTTTATCATAAATTATTATAATTAGAGGACCAAAGCGTAAGGTTTTGGTATTTTTATACGTGTTTCCGTACTCGGCGTGGTGCTATCAAATAATTAAAAAAATAATAATGTGATGTACAGCGACTTGTCTTGTCGCTACTGACCTATGGTTCTTTTTTGCTATTGTGTGTGTTGTTATTCCAGTCATATGTACATTTATATATATACATTATATATATATATATTAATATGTGGTTGGCGGTATTATTAAATTATTATATAATTAAATAAATTTATGTAAGTGGCTGGAACGTATGTACCTATAGATAAAATTATAAATATATTAATAAAATATGTATCGCAATTGTATAGGTTGAAAGAAAAAAATCATATATGAATCTAATGTTAATCTATTATATTATTACAGTCTAATCAATATTATTTTAGAGTTGGCTATACTGGGGTGTGATGTATACGTGCTCCGGCACTATCAACACAGAGATATATATTAATATATTATAGGAATAATAAATACATTTATTATAAATAAATCAATTATATTTTATGTACTAGTAAATTGTTTTTTTATTTACCCTTACCAAAGTTGTTTATTGTCACGACTAAATCCTCTACATCCCCTTTAGTCCTTCAGCTAGGGGTCAATAGGTAGGAAGTAAAAGCGGGATGAGACGACGCAGTGTTTTCTGAAGGTTTTTTGGTCGCTGAATCCGAATCCGTGCGTCGTTTTTCAATAAAGTGGTGCAAACCAAAGTTATTAACAATTTATTGTTTAAAACGCAAATACTCGAAAAGTATAGATTTTATGGAGCATTTTACCAAAAAAAGTTTCAAACAAAAGTTGTTCAAAGTAAAAAGACTCCGAAAAGTTCATATGGTATTTTGTCATAAAGTCGCACGAACAAAAGTAATTAACAATTTATTGTTTAAATGTTTAAATTAACTTGAAAACGAAAAGTATACATTTTACCAAAAAAAATTTCAAACGAAAGTTGTTCAAACTAAAAAGACTCCGAAAAGGTCATATGGTATTTTGCCATAAAGTTACTCGGACAAAAATTATTAACAATTTATTGTTTAAAATGCAATAACTCGAAAAGTGTACATTTTACCAAAAAAAGTTTCAAACAAAAGTTGTGCAAAATAAAAAGACTCCTAAAATGTATGCTTTTTGGTTTGTTCGTTTTAAACAATAAATTGTTAATAACATTTGTTCGAGCGACTTTATGACAAAATACCATATGACCTTTTCGGAGAGTCTTTTTATTTTGCACAACTTTTGTTTGAAACTTTTTTTGGTAAAATGTACACTTTTCGAGTTATTGCATTTTAAACAATAAATTGTTAATAACTTTTGTTTGCACCACTTTATTGAAAAACGACGAACGGCTTCGGATTCAGCGACCAAAAAACCTTCAGAAAACACTGCGTCGTCTCATCCCGCTTTTACTTCCTACCTTTTGACCCCTAGCTGAAGGACTACTTAGGAAATGTTGCAGTTATAACTAAATAAAAAAAAAATATTAAATTATGTTTACCAAAGAAATAACACGCAGTTTTAAAACGTCAAAAAAATTTATTCAACAAAATTTTGTACCATATTGCACGATCACATCTTTCAATAACGTGAATAAATAAATTAAATAGTACAGTAGAAGTTCAAAACAGCCACTATTTACAGCTTAGTAATCGATATAAAATTTGATAATTAAATGATATGTATTACGTATTGTAAAAAATTCACTTCTATATCTATGAATAATTCTACCGTCAGATGTACCCCACAAAAAAAATCATTAAACTATAAAAAATGACTAGAAAAAATCTTTGGCGGGTACCACTACTTTAAACTTAAAAAATACTACAAACATCAACATTGGTTCCCTCAAACCGACGAAAATCTCGTATAACCTCAGCATTCGTACCAAATCCCTCAATGCATCCCTCAAACGCCTTCCCGAACATCCCATTAGTCTCCTTCAACAAACTGCCGTTTGTAGGAATCCCCCCAATAAAGAACACACCATTGGTGGAAATAATTGAATTATCTATAAGTTTGTCCTGTTTATTAGGCGTTTCTAGAATAGTTTTATCCACTTGTAGTGCAAATGGTCCAAAAGCAATTTCGATGTTGTGCCAAATGCCATCGGCAACATGTACGTAGGATGGAATTTCAATGAACTTTTTATTGGTTTTTCCCAGGGAATAAATCAGCTTGAGAAACCCACGTTCTATGCCAATTCCAATGAAACTTTTGTCCTTTTTACTCCAGACTAAAAGACCATCTGGTTTCGCTGTAGTGAAATTTAAGTACAGTTTGCGGATTTCCACGTCGCGAATATTTCTTTTTTTACTCTCGTTGACGTTGTTCTTTACTATTAGGTAACTTTTCCCAGTGAACTCTGGTGTTTTTACTATAATATCGTTTTCGCAAAAAGCACCATTCCAACCCATTTTACATGAACATGTGTTATCCTTACACAATCCTTGGTTTTTGCATGGTTCCACTTTACATACAGGGATTTTTTCGCATTTGTCCCCATAGAACGGTGCTACACAGGAACAATGGGATTTCATAAACGAATCTAACCAGCAGCTTCCACCGTTTTGACAATAATCGCCTCCACAAGGTGTTCCATCGCAATCTACAATATTCCTGCTGGAACGAATATTATTAGGAGTTAAAGGAATGTGGTTAGAATCGATGGTTAGGAACCGCATACAGCCTGTGAATGGATTGGGAAACGATGGAGAAGCAGAAGGGGGTAAGGTAGAAAGATCAGGAAGCCCTCCAAGATAAATAGTTTCCTTGGAAATCGACAAGGATTTTTCAGCGTTTAGTAATCCTGTGTTTATGATGTTATCAACTGATAAGAAGACTTTTCTTCCAAATAAACCAAACTGGATTTTGTGCCAAATTCCTTTGACTAGTAGTTTTTTGTTTCGGATAGCCAAAGGTGTATTGGCAAGGATTTTATTTTTACCTACAAAAGACAGTTTGATATGAAAAATTAAGGACTAATAACAATACTTACTTGACTGAACTCTAAGCTCTAGTAAACCGTTTTGTAACGATAGACAAACAAAACTAGAATCGCTTTTTCCAACATAAAAAACCACACCTTGATCATGCAGAATTCTCAAATGCATTTCAATGTTGAATATTGCGTTGTCAATTTCTACAGGGTGAAGCGCCACGTAGGATCTGGTACCCGTCAAGCTAACATCGGTGATAATTTCGTCTAAAAACCCTAATTATTAGATATAACAGGGTAATAAAAGTTCATCCAACCTTTTTCGCAGTAACCTCCAGTTTTCCCTAAAGGACAATCACATTCATACCCAGTTAACAAAGGAACACAAGTTGAACCTTGTTCACATTTGCTCGAGGTAGCATCACATAGATTGCCACTGGAGGAACACAAAGGCCCATACCAGTTGTCCTGACATAAACACCTAAAAGACTAAATTAGATATAAAATCTTTAAACCAAAGACATCTTGTACATAAAGGTACTGCCATGATGTAGACAAGCTCCATTATTCTGGCAACTTTGCTCATGACACTCAGTAATTCCGCATTGTCCCACTGATCTACCTAAAGTTTGCCTAGAACCTTGCAAAGGCAATACTACGCTTCCGGATTTTAACTGGACATCAAATATACAACCTGAGAAGCCAGTGTGAAGTGGTAGATCATGCGGAAGGGTTGAGAAGTTTTGGGTAAAGTGCCCACCTAAAAATTAGGAGTCTACGCTAGAAAAGTTGCGTGGAGTGTTAGGGAAATTTACCGAGATAAAGCAACGGCGCCACGTCTAATTGTAGGAGATTTCCTGGAGTTCGCCCAGTAACATTCCCTAAATTTTCCACGTATAACCAAGCGCGTCTTCCAAGATGCCCTAAACGCACCAAATAATCTCTAGCTCCTTTTTGAATTGGTTGCGACGTGAAAATTCGACGAGGTCCTAAAACCTTAAACTAGAATTTTGTCTTAACTTAACAGTTATTATTACCTGAGCCTAAATTCCACGTAAGCATTATGTAACCTTTCACAAAACTCACTGCTAAATGATCGGAATAATAATCGTGTTGTCCACTTTGTCCTATGAAAAGCAAAAGGGAGATTTGCTCGAAAGTAGTTGGGGTAAACTTGAAGCTCAACTCCATGTTTCTGGATATTCCGTCTGGGATTGGATAAGCGACGTATGAGGATAATCCTCGGATTGTTGGAGAGAAATGCGGTTCGGATATTTTCATATCTGGAATAGTTGGTTCGAGTATTAAACATTAAGGGGAAGGGGGTGGTTATTTTTACCGTTTTCGCAAAAGTGGCCGTGTTTACCATAGGGACAAAGGCACAAGTACCCGCTGCCAGTGAATTGGACACAAGTACCACCGAACATGCAGGGGTTGTTGTCACAGATGGACTTTTCGCAGATTTTTCCCAAATATCTAATAGCAACTCTATAATAAATTAACACAATAAATTTTTTCCGACTTACCCATTTTTGCATTTGCACGTCCATTCTTCAGCTTTAGCCACACATTTTCCACCATTACTGCATGGATTTGAAAGACAAGCCAATGAAGAACATTCAGTCACTTGAGAACCGTCCTCAGCATCCTTGAATATGTTAACAGTTTTCCCTGAAATCTAGACAATAATTTGAAATCTTGTGAACTTTACTACAAAAAAATTGTTTGGTACTTTTAGCTCACTGATGCAGCCTCTAAACCCGGAGTACGGCACGTTCTCATTGTGGTACTCTCGGGGGATTCCCCCTAAATGCAACCAAGCAGTCGGATGGATAAACTTGTCCACGTTGGCTGTTTGATCCCCCATCATCGTCAGAGTTTTGTTTAGCTTAATTTCAGCGTCACAATGCTTGAAGTCTTTGCTAAATTCTAGTCTAAAAAACCCGCGGTTATTTTTTGGATTTCAGTTTAAAACCTAAACTTACTCTGCTTTGATATTCATTGGGTACCCAGTGTTTACTGGTACTTTAAGCTCGCTTAGTAGCATAGTTTGATACCCACACGAAAATTTAAACTTGAGGTAGCCGTTTTCTATATACAAGGCCAAGTAAGTTGATTCGATGTTGGAGTAGAAGAGCAAACCGGAATTAGACAATGTTTTCGCCTCGAATTCAAAGGAAATGTGCGAGAAGTTTAGTAGACGATGTGATATGTAAGAATCGCCTGTAAAGGCTGCTTTACGTATGCCCAAAGTGACTTCACAGAAAACTCCATCGGTATCAAACGGACAAACACACTAAAAAAAATGTTTTAGTGAAAAATTGTTAGGTTTGTTGGATTAAGGAACCTTGTGTCCTTTTGCTGTTAAAACACAAGTACCGCCGTTTTGGCAGGACATTCCATTCAACGCGCAATCTTGGGAAGCAATCGTAGTAGTGGTAATTTCCTCCATGGTACTAGTTTCAATCGAGGACATTGTTGAAGGGATAACTGTTTCGATTTTCGTTGAAAAAGTTGCTGGTGCTTCTGTAAAAAAACTACTAGTGGTGAAGATGGTACTAAAAGTCATGTCGCTTCCTTCTCGTTGTTCGCGAGAAGTTGTGGGGGAAACCCCGGTGGTTGTAAACGTAATTTCCGAAGTAGAAACTTCAGTTGACGTTGTTATTGTAGCCGGTTCCGTGTAGTTTATCCCAAGTGTGGTTATCGTTGGTTCTGTTGAGGTGCTTAAGAAAATTTCGCTGGTAATTTCAGTGGTAACCATGGATGTAGATGTGGGAGTAGACGGGGTAGTTTCTGTTAAAATCGTTGAAAAGATTGTCGTTGGTTCAAAAGTCGTTTGAGGCAGTGTTTGCGTTGTATTATCAAAAGTTGTCGTTTCGCTAGTAATTAACGGATAAAGAGTTGTTAGTTCTGATGTTAAAGTGGTTTCATCAGTCGACTCAGTTGTAATAATTTCCGTAGTAGAAGTAATATTTGGCACAAAAGTGGTCGTCTGCACACTTGTGCTACTCGTTGTTATTGTCGGTAAATTTGTCACTGGAGGCAGCGTTGGTGGCGCAACATACTCACAGTCCAACTCATTCTCTCCTAATATAAGGCACTCGCACAAAACACCTGTAAGATTCGCTGGGCAGGAGCATGTGATTTTATCGATTCCATCTATGCACGTGCCACCGTTCTTGCATCTATAGTAAAAAGAGTGATGCAAACAATGAAATTTGTCACGATTTCAAAACTAACACATGCATAGAAAAATATTATGAAGCTGAAAATCTCGATTCAAGACAAGAATAATCGAAAGATTTTCAAAGTTATTCTTGACTCGTTTCTACTTTGAGAATTAACGACAAGATTACAAAATCTAAAAATCTACTGAAGTCAAGAATAAATGGATCAAGATCTTTTGTAACTTTTTCAACGTGAGACAAAATCCTAAGTACCTGGTTCCCAACTGGCATTCATCGTACTGAAACTGGCACAATTCTCCGTGGAAATCCGGCACACAGTAACAAGTATTATGACCATCTTCCACCAAGCACAGTGCACCATTCTTGCAAGGGTTTTTCTCGCAGATTTGTACAGTTTCCTCGCAGTTTTTCCCACTAAATCCTGAAATTATCCTACATGATACTAATATAATTATGGATTTATACTACGAACCAAAGAGACAGGCACAGGCGTAATCTGCGTGAAAATCGAGGCAAATCGCACCGTTTTGACAAGGGGCTGACCTGCACTCGTCTATTTCTAAGTCACATAAGAAACCTCCCCAGCCTAAAAATAAATGTTTTGTTACCGCTTTCGGCAAAATGATTTCAAGTACCTGGTTGGCATCTGCATGTAAAGGACTCCCCTGGCCCCTCCTCGCAAATCCCTCCATTAGAACACCGTGTCTCATTCGTGGCATTACAAACCGCTACATCGATTTCACAATGAGTACCCGAGTACCCCACAAGACAGTTACAGGAGTACCCATTAGGCGCGTCCATGCAAGTCCCATTGTTCAAACAGGGATTACTCTCGCACTCATTGAAATCCTCCTCACACAAATCGCCTAAAAATCAGTAATTCTATCATACCACCACATCCTAGAAAAAATTTTGATTCAGTACCCAGGTACCCAGGTGGACAGGAGCAATTGAACATTGCTATTCCATCGATGCATATTCCGCCGTTTTGACAAGGAGATGACCAGCATTCATCCCAGTTGGTTTTGCATTCGATTCCAGTGTAACCATCGATGCAGTAGCAAAAGTAGGTGGAGTTTAGGTCGTCCACACAAACTCCATGGACGCAGGGATTGCTGAGGCAGGAGAAACCGTTCCAGGCGGTTGGTATGAAGGAGAGGAGGAATATAAGAGTGATTTGGTGGATGTTACCGGGGGACTTCATGATTCCGCATTCTTGGCTAAATTAGGACTGAAAAAGAGAGAAATTTCTAGAGGATATTAGATTGGCGTGATATCCATGATCAGGTACTAGTTTTCTTTGTAGTTTAACTGAGGAATATTTATAAATTTGAACCAGAATTTGAAATTTGTTTAGAAACTAGTGGTTCGTTTAGTTTTTATTTTTATATGAGTATTTATCAAAAAAATCTCCAAAACCTTAAAAATAAACGTTAAAAAATAATTCTGTTCCATAATTAAAATAGTTTGATGCTCGAACGAGACGAATTATTTTCTTGGTACTGTACAATTAATGTGATTAATTATTTTTATATCCTGTTGTACTATTCCATCCGCTAATGAACACGTTATTATTTAAACAAATACTGCTTGGGATTTTTCAATTCCTGCAACTGAACTGATGCATCATAAAACCAAGCATACAATACCTTTACATCTTAATAAAGAAGTGAAACGACGCACATTGTTTAACTTGTAACTAACAAGCTAACTGTAGTTTTTATTTCATTAAGAACATGCAAGTTTATGCAGAGTGCTAATTTCAATATGCGATACTTTTCCTTTGGCTTTGTTTGAATATGAACACAATGAGAGTTATGACATTCACACGTTTTGGAAGGAAGCTGGGTAATATTAGCAAAGTTATATTGGGTCGGATATCCTCTTAAACACAACTTGTCCATATCAAAGAGAACATCTTCGTATTTTATTGTGCCGCGAAATATAATAACGAATCACCGTGCTTAATGAGTTAGTTACAAATTTGTGCGGTCGTGAATGTGTCAGTAAATAAAGTTAGTTTGGTTTTGTGTTTGGCTATAATGGCTTTGTATTTGTGAGTATGATATTGAAGAAAATAATTGAAATTGTTACATCATCTTATGGTCCAGATGCTAGAGGTTTTTTTATTACTAATTAACTAACTAACTACAAACCGTAAATCTATTTTGGTATTTCATTTCGGTACATTACGTGAATCACTAATAATTTTCTGTGTTTCACAAAAAATGTAATAGCTTAATTGCAGTTAGGAAATCCAATTAGAGTAATTTTAAGGAGCAATAAATTCAATTAGTAAAATTGCGCTGGGTTTAATGACAGGAATAATTGCTTGCAGTTGCATCATGAACTTTTACTATAATAATTAAGCTCTCCCAAAACCAAGGATTACGGCATTTTTATTGTTCTGGAGAGTTTAGTTGCCTCGAAATTAATGAATAATTTAATAATACGAGTAGGTATCGATAAACTAGTTAAAACCTGTAATTTTTTTTTAACAAAGTTATTGTTAAACTGTGGAAGCTTAAAATCATAATTATAAATAGGTACATGATAATAATGAAAGTATAAGAAGAGTCGAGTCGGTTCAAAACTATTAAATTTAAAATGCCTAATCTTTGAAAATTATAATTTTATTTGAAATTACATAAAAATACTGAAATCTGAAATGATCTTAAGAATTTTCTGAAATAAAAGGAACAATTTTTATGCTTTCAAATTTATGTGCATTTTTACATATTTTAAGCATATTTGAAAGAAAAAATTTGGGATTTAGAACAGTATACACGGTGTATCTAAAAGGTCTTTACAAAATCCTACCACAAGTTTTTCGGCCCAAAATAATTCGATTGAGCCAAACATACCTTAGTCCAAAAGTTCTTCCTTACTGAGTTACAGGGCACTTAAAAATATCTTTCCAAATCGTTTTTTAGGTGTATCTACAGAACGATTTAAAGTAGAGACTTGAAATGTGGTGGGTCAATAAGTCTATAAAGAAGCTACAATGTGATGGTATTACAACCAAAATAATATTGTTCAGTATCGTACTTATAGTGTTTTTTTGGATATATTTTGTAGGGTATTGAATTTTTTTACAAAATAACAAGAATTATGATAGATACGCTCAAGACACGTAAAAAATGTATATTTGTTTGATTCGCGTTAACTCAACTGTTTGCGAGATATTTAACTTCGAAAATTTTTTTGCTATAAAACAATTTGTGACTTACCCTGTAAAATAAAAAATATTGGGTCATTCTAATACAGCTGATTCTACGTCCAAAACTAAGCATAAATGGTTGTAGAAACCGACCCCCAAAAATGTTTCGTTACTAAAATACAGGGTGTTGAAAGATGAATTTTTTATTCGCCCTCTATCTTTTTTAGGTACATCTACAGAACGGTATAAGATAGAAATTATGCTTTGATTTTGGACGTAGAATGACCCAATATTTTTGACATTACAGGGTGTCACAAATTGTCGTTTTAATAGCAAAAAAAATTTTCGAAGTGAAATATCTCGCAAAGAGTTGAGTTAACGCAAGTCAAGCAAGTATACCTTTTTTACGTGTCTTGAGCATATCTATCATAATTCTTATTATTTTGTAAAAAAATTTAATCCCCTACAAAAATTATTCAAAAAAACCCTCAGACCTCTTCGATAAGTACGCCACTGAACAATATTATTTTGGTTCTAATACCAACAAATTGTAGCTTCCTTATAGACTTAATAACCCACCAAATTTCAAATCTCTACTTTAAACCGTTCTGTAGATATACTTAAAAAATTATTTGGAAAAATAATTTTTAGCGCCCTGTAACTCAGTAAGGAAGAACTTTTGGACTAAGGTATGTTTGGTTTAAACGATTTATTTTGAACCCAAAAACTTGTGGGAGGATTTCGTAAAGACCTTTTAGAGACACCCTGTATATGCCAAACTTCTGGAAAAGTATACATAACAATAATTCGATTAAAATTAAAGATAACTCATCAAATTTCATCAAGTACTATTATGCAATGAAATAAGTACAAGAATTAACTTCGTTTTAATAGATTTTTAATATTTTGAATTTTAAGGTGTTTGAAAAGACGATTTTTCAATAGAAAAGGATTTATTTTAAATAGTAAATCTATTTGAGATAAAAAAAATGTGTATTTAATATTCAAATATACGAATGGTTGAATATGTTTTATTTTTAAACAATAATTCATTTCGTTAAAACAGGAAACGCACATGCACTTTAAACCAAGTTTTCCCTTTTAAAACCCCAATAATTCATGCGTGACTATTCCCAACTTTAAACACGTGGAATATCACAATCATCTCGAAATATTGATTAAATTCTGTTCATCACCGTTATAAATAAATCCTGCTCACGTCCCCCCAAAACTTCCATCATCCAAATCACACACTACATACACAACAATTTCCATCCCCATATAATAAACCCCCCGAAAACTTACATATATGCAAGTGATAACTCCACAACCACCACTAACCCCGTTAGAACTGTTCTAGCCCCCTTAAGCTACCACCACGGAAGTGTTAGTCAGGTTTATAGGTTTTGTCTCCATGGTTACAGGTAAACATAACATAATAAGAACAGTGACCGCAAGTTATTGCGGCCCCACAAAATGATTCACGGAGTTGGAAAGTTGTGCGCGGCTTGGTAGCTTGGTACCCGAGTCCGAGTAGTACCAGCATTGAGGTACCAGGCAACAGTTGGTTTTGTTTGGTTTAGCAGTCGTGTTTTATTTGTTGCGTTGTTCAGTAAAATGCGGTTTTATTGAGATTCTTCTTGGTTATTGTTAGTTTTAATTAGTACTGGAATTTTGAAGATGTTTTCGCAAGTTGGAAAAAGGTTGATGGGTAAAATTGTATTGAAACTAGAACAGGTATGTTTTATAGTTAACGTTCGTAATTCTAGGTTAATGAGGTTTGTAGCTGTTATTGTTTATTTGTTTTGTCGTTAAATGTTTGTTTACTTTTCAAACAATTTAAAATGTTACAAAGTACATATAATGATGATGAGTGATCATGTTCTGCAGTAGAAAGCAGGAAATGTTTGCAGAATAGAAAGAGGGTCGGATAGAATTTTACAGTTATTTTCAAGAAATTTTACAAAAATTTGAATAATTTTATTAATACAATTCTAACAACTTTTTCTTTCTTTAAACCAGGAATATTATAAATAAATATGAGGAGAAAAGACTAAAATAAACGCAGAAATTTAGGAAAAATTACTTTAGTGTTTACAGTTTTCATAACATAACTTTGTTAATGTTAACAATCAATTTAGTTCACAGGAATTAAAAAATAATTAAAAACCAATTAAACATCCGGAGCAAGAACTATATTCTAAACTTTGTGTGTCGTTTTTGCTTAACAATACCATCAAAAGCGGACACCTTTCATTCACATTATTTTTTACGATGTTAAACTCCTTTCCTAAACGAAATGCTTACACAATTGAATTTCGCTTCTGCTTAATGAACCCAGAAGTAACCCACTTTAAAGCGGTACCTTAAGCTGGCGGTATAACTTACCGTTGAATATATTTTTGAGTGCTAAAATCTTGTTTGCAAAGACACGATTTTAGGTAACATATACCGTTTTCTAATTACCCACACGTTTTTTGTGTTTAAGCCACGATTTCGTTTACAGAGGTAGCGGCAAATTCGTGATGGATCCCGGAATTGTTTGCTTCCAACACTGCGGGCCGAAGGTGTTTTGCTTTGCTCTACCGGAGTCATGTCCGGTATGCTCGCAGGATCTTGCCCAGGCCAACTTTTCCCTTTTGCCATTTAGGTAAGGCGAAAATAATAAATCATTTCTACACATTGAGAAAAAATGTAGGTGTGCTTGGATAGTTTATTTTTAACGTTACGTAATAATGCACACGTTCTGTTAAATCAGAATTGATGTAATGTTCTATTATTATTAATATTATCGATTGTTCTAAAAATAATTGTTTTGAAACTATTTCCATTTGTTATGTGGTTTGTGGGTGTGTTTGTAATGCTCTGTTTTACAACAAACCCATCGATTTTTAAATTATTTTACCACAAAATGAAAATCGTATATTAAGTGTGGGTGTGCCTTATACTTTTACTTGTAATTATCTGCAGATACGACTAATCTATTTTGGTTCCCAAATTGTCTGCATATATTCTATTACAACAAAACTTTAAAAGTTTAGTTTTTTTCGAAAACTGTTTTCTTTTTTTGATTTATTATAATAGAAAAGATATTTAACATTTTAGTCCTTCACTATTTATTTCTCATTTGGACAAAGCGGACCTGAATCTTTTATCGACGACTGATTTTTCTATGGCCTTGTTCGACAAAACAATTTGATTGTATAACCGATACAAAACAATTTACCTCAAAGCATATCTCACCTTGTACACAAAACATTAATTTTTATTATTACTAAACGTAATTTCCTTCTTCGCCTTTCAGAGTTCCTTACCCGTTCATTCGAGCATCGCAATATCCATGTGCCGTAGTAATCAAACCAACAACCGGTGATTTTTTAAAGTAAGCATCAGTGCATACATCCATGTATTAACTAATTAATTAAACAATAACCATTACTTATTATATTGTTAATTAAAACAGTGACTATTACAATTCCATGGACCTACACATTGGCGTGACAACATCCAGTGGAACCATAGTAGAGTTCGATAAGAATGGTTTGAGAAAACACAGAAGTAGTCAATGGGGGCAATGTCTGCTGCTCGATCAGGCCACTTCCCCTTGGACGGAGCACTGGGATAACACCCTGTTGCAAATTTGTAAACAGAAATGTTGGTCAGCTAAAGCCTACAGTGAAGACAAGCATAATTGTTATAGTTTTGTTTTAACTTTTCTGATGTCTTTGAATTATGGTAATTTGAGCAAAGCGGCGTGCAGTCGGACGGTTTTTTGCGAAAAATTTATTGTACCACGTACAACCTCAGCGGGGAAATACATTTCGCTTTATAGGAAATTAAAGGATGCAGGGTTTTATGTGCACAGATCTTGTAAATAATAATTGTAGAATTTTGCTAGAGTATGCCAAATTTTTTTACCATTTTCCAATGTATATTTAAGTTAGTATAGGTGTTAATAAATTATATATTTTTTTAAATTACTTTCTCTTTGATTTATAATTTAAGAAAACTGAAAAAACATTTAAAATGATGAAAGTATATTAAAATTGATCGAAACGCAATACCTCCTAATTTGAATAATTTTTTAAATTTTATTCTAAATTTTACAAGTGCCATCTATCGTAAGAACTTTAATTTTTATAAGTAGAGCTCTTTTTTATAATAGGTATCTGTAAGTCGATTTTAAAGGAACCTACCATTTGTTTAAAATACGTACAAGAGATGGCTCTACTTCTAAAACGAAGTGTTGGTTGCCTAGATAGAAATTTTGCATAAACCAGTGAAAAAATCTCATAAATTAGTTCTCCAGTAAAACCGTCGATTTTATATACATTTCGCAATCTATTACCTGTTACAGCACCTATATTATTAATGGGAAAGTAGGTATCCTTTTTAAATGCTAATTATACAAATAGCGTAAGTATCATCAGAAAACTTTGTTTGGTTATGTTTCCCTATCGTTTACTTAGACATAGCGAGTGGAGAAAGCAAGCGAAAAAAGCCCGTCGAAAACGCGTTCGACAAACCAAAGCTAAAATACGTGATGCAGCAGAAGAAGCAGGTTAGTTTCGCATAAATTTGCATGTAAATGTGTGTGCCTAAACCTCTGATTTTAGACCAAAAAGCTCGGGAAGCAGATCCAAAGTACCAGCAATGGTTAGAGGAACAGCGACAAGCTGACGAGTTTCAAGCACAAGAAGAAGCAAGACAGTCTGCCGAACTACACGCCAAATGGTTGAAAACCGAAGAAGAAGCCCAAAAGCAATGGCAAGAACTTCAAAAGCGTTTGGCTGCGGCACGAGAAGAACGAGCAATACAAAACGCAAAAATTCGTCTGGAATGGGAGAAAGAACAGCAGCGGTTGAAGGAAATCCAAGAGGAGAAGGAAAAGGAGCTGGAGGAGAAGCGGGCGCTTGAAATAAAGCGCCAAGAGGAAATCAACGATTTTGTAGCAAACGGTGGCGATACACCAGAACATTTAAAACACAATCTTGAAACTAACCCAAACAAACAAATCTGTCCGTTTTTCCAAAAAACCTCCACATGTCGCTTTTTCGATGTTTGTTCGCGAAATCACATCCGTCCAGCTATTAGTCGAACAATTCTCATACCGAACTTCTATACACACTACAGTTTGGCTGCCCGTGAAACCGAACACGGCAGTGACAGTAATTTAGAGTTTGAACATAAGGAAACCTACGAACACTTCAGGGAGTTCTTTTTCGATGTGGTCGTTGAAATGGAGAAGTGTGGCAAAATACGACAGTTTAAAGTGTGTTGTAATCACGAACCGCATCTTAGGGGCAATGTGTATGTGGAGTATTCACGCACTAGTGAAGCTTTGAAGAGCTTTCAGGTGTTTAACGGGCGTTGGTATGGAGGAAGGCAGCTTAACGTGGAGTTTTGTAATATTGTTTCGTGGAAAACGGCGATTTGTGGTAGGTTTGATATAAACAAGGTTTTACTTGTAACTTCTCTTCTATGGATGATCGTTTTTAGGAATGTTTTACAGTAAAAGATGCCCGAAGGGCAACGCATGCAATTTTCTACATGTCTTTCGAAACCCAGGAAATACTTACACACTTCCAAATAACGAATACCAAAGAAACTACAAAGTTACAAATAGCAGGTAAAATTATTGTGCCATGCTGTTCTAAAATGTTTCTTTAAATCATATGCAATCATACTCTATTGGATTTTCTTGTAAATTTTGCAGGCAATCGTCTGAGAGAAGTAATTGGCGATGGTCTGAATCTCCAGAGCGATTACCAGCTGAATGGGAATCAAATGGAGAGTCCTATAGAAGTAGTTCGAGGAGCAGGAGGTCAAAACCCAAAGAAAACTCGACTAGAAGACGCAAATCTAGTAGAGAATCTTCTAGAACTGATTCCAGATCAAGATCCAGGTCTCCACAGAGGAAGAAAAGAAAAAGAAGTGAGTCGAGTAGCAGTTCTTCTCGGTCTTACAAATGCAAAGTGTAGAAATAATTATTATCTTTCGGCTAGCCTGCTGTTTTTATTTATATAATTTTTTTAATAAACAAATTTATTAGGTTAGTCAAAGAAATTCCCTTGAATTGAATCCTGTATTACAATGATAGTTCCATTGACAAAAATGCACCTACATATTTGTACGTTAGTAAACAATTTAATTGTACTTAAAATAGACCAGCAAAATAGAAAATAGTTTCGGCCTTGACGCTCATTGCCAAAAACTAAAAACGTTTTTATACGCACAATTTTCCTCATTATACAGGGTGGTCCAGGTTAAACGTTATTAATTTTGGTAGGTGATAGAGCATCAAGAAAAAAGTAGACTCTCAAGAGAAAACTTCGCTCAAAAATGTTTTCTAACAAAATTTAATATGAAAACTCGTTTTCTCATCGTAACTTCTAAGCCACTCGATCGATTTTCATTAAATTTCGCACACAGAGTAATGTAAATTTCTAGGTAGTGATGATCATTTATAAAAAAAAAATCCAGTGGCGTAGATACGGGGGGGCCGCTCTATTTTTCTCCTACAATCTTCGACGCTACTGGATATATTGCGAAGAAAATTCAATTTTTGGATTATCTGTTCAAATTAGAGAAAAAAGTTATTCTTGCAAAAATTTAATTTAAGGCTTAGTTTTTAAAATATTTGGTTTTGAAAGTTTTGAAAGAATGCCAAGTGCTGCGCTGAATTAAAAAAAAACAATTATGGAACTCGCCCATAGACCCTGTATATAGGCAACCAGAAAAACACGTTTTACCCAAAGTTGACTCATTAATCGCATAACGTTGTTGGGGTAGCACGGCTGTGTGTCTCCGTCTTTATCATTAATTTGTGGCTCCAAAAAACGTGACGCATATAAACCGGTCGCTGGAGCACGTGCTATGCTAATGCAACTTGATAAAAGTCCCGTGGTAATTATTTTCAAATAGCTAGTTACTCGAGGAAAATTGCGTGCGTCGCATCGAATAAAATTTTCGTGACCCACCAATTCAATTCAAATTCGCATTGCGCCGATGAAACACTACTTGTTTGCGCTGCTGGAATTTTTCGTCGTTGACCAAACCTAACCTAATAGATATAAAATTAGGGTTTAACGATTTTTTTTCGAATTATTCTCCAAGAAGTAATTAAAATTCAATGGTAGGAAGTGGAATGGGAGATAGAGATTGGCGGCCTTTTGTATACGGAGGACTTGCATCCTGTGTTGCAGAATTTGGTAAGTGATCTAATCGGATAAAATTATTAGGTAATCGGGTTGGTTATGAAGCAGGTCGAAGACATTGCATATAGCCTTGGGGAAGGCCACGGATTGATTATTGTTTTATGCATTCCATTCAAGGTACGTTTCCAATAGACACCACAAAAACCCGACTGCAAATTCAGGGACAAAAATTGGACAAAAATCATGCTAAACTTAAGTACAATGGTATGATAGACTGCTTCTTGAAAATTGCAAAGCAAGAAGGATTTGCATCGCTTTATTCAGGGTAATTATAGAACTTTTATTTTTAGACCAAAATAATATACGCGACTGTTTGTGTTTTAATGTGGGGTGATCTTGTTATTCAGGTCACGTGGTGCGACAAAATATTTTTATTTTTATGTAACGTTCATTAAAACAAGCCATACAAATAACATGGGAAAACTATCGAAAACCCGTTAGAATAAACCCATTATCTTTTTTCCAGTATTTGGCCAGCAGTATTAAGACAATCCACTTACGGTACCATCAAATTCGGTACTTATTACTCACTTAAAAGTATTATTGTTGAGCACAATCAGGGCAAAGAAACTGTAACTGTTAATATACTTTGTGCTGTAACTGCTGGTGCAGTGTCTAGTGCAATTGCTAATCCTACAGATGTATTGAAAGTTCGAATGCAAGTCCAAGGGACTAGCGGGAATATTGGATTAGTGGACTGTTTTAAAGATGTTTACACTCATGAAGGAATCTCTGGACTATGGAGGGTAAGTTGGAAAGACGCGCCAAAAAATTGAAATTATCTCGATTGAATATTACGCAGAAAATGTATCCAAAAATATCGTATTTAATATTAGAAATAGCAGGAATAGAACATTTTATTTCACTTGAATAAACATTATTTTTTAGAAAGCCAGAGATTATTTATAATTAAAATAAATGATAACGTGATTATTATTAAATTAAATCGATTTATCAGAAAAACTATATGAGGTTGAATGGATTACCATCTTTAATTAATAAAGTGTTGATTTCTTAGAAAAAAATTAATTAAAAACGATATTTTTATGTTTTTTTACACAATTAATAAATAATTTATGTATACATCTGCCTTTGTGTAGCGTCCTTTTTAAGTACCTAAATTTTTCGTTTATTCATATTTATAAGAACTAAGTCTAAATCTTGTATTGTAAAGTTGAATAAACTAGATAATAATCTTTTCCAGGGTGTTAATCCCACAGCTCAACGAGCAGCAGTAATAGCAGCCGTGGAATTACCAGTATACGACTTTTGCAAAAGCCACTTATTGGATTTGTTAGGTGACAAAGCATCGAATCATTTCATGTAAGTTATTTCTCAAATCAGTAACAATTTATGCATAAATTTTTATTGTTCGTCGTAAGTACTATGATAACTCTTATCGGTTAAAGCACGCAAACTAGTTTATATTATTTTATCGCCGATGGATTTCTCTAGTCCCTACAAATATTTGTTACTATGATGGAAATAATTATTATCGAAATATCAGCAGTTTAGGTGTAATATTCTGTGGTTGTTTGTTGTGTAACATTTTATAAATATTCCACAAGTAATTGATTTGTTGAAATTGATTATTTCGCCAGTGGGTTTTGCAATTCATATCAAGTAAAAAATATAATTAAATTGGTACATCAACATCAATATTTATTTGACGCATTGTTTATCTTGTTATTTAAATATATTTCAGTGTTTTTGTTAAAAATTTCTCCAGATAAAATCAAGTTGTTACGGATTACATCAGATAATTGTTTTCCTACTTAATACTGATTTCAAACTATCTTTTATCTACAGTTTGTTAGATTATAACTTGAATCTTTTTCCAGATCTAGTCTTTTTGCCAGTTTGGGAAGCGCTATCGCTTCTACACCAATAGACGTGGTCAGAGTAAGTTCTTTTAAATTATCATAAAACTAGTTGTTAATTGTTATCTTCCTCTACATTTTAGACACGTCTTATGAACCAACGTAAATTAAAGAAAAGTGGAACCCCACTTAATTACCACATTTACACGGGCACATCTGACTGTTTCGTCCAAACTTTTAGAAACGAGGGTTTCTGGGCCTTTTATAAAGGCTTCATCCCCACATTGTTCCGCATGGGCCCTTGGAACATAATATTTTTCCTCACTTACGAACAATTGAAAAAAATGTATTAAATTTGCCTCTACTACGGAAGTGATTACAACAAAGGGGCATTTTATCTGTAGACACTACACAAGTACCTCGTTACAAATTCAAGTTGCACTATATGTATTTGTTATTATTTATTACTTAACTTTATTCAAATTATGTATATAATATTGTGTACAAAAGATAGGTCAATTAAATGTTACATACACCATGTGGAGTTTAACTAATTAACTACGAACAACAAATTAATCTTCGAAACGAAATCTTGACGTTGTAGGTCTGTAGTGATTTGAAAACACCTTACCTCGATGGCAAAATGTATAAAACGAGGGGTTATTCCTTGCGGTTTCCCACGACGTATTTTCCATTTCAGCTGAAGCTTTAATTTCCTTGAATTCCCCAGCAACATTTAATACTCCATACATGATTAAAAATAAACTAATTAGAGCTTGAATAAATATCTGAAAGCACAACAATTATCAACATGGAGCTCCGATGACACTTCCAATTACTTACATCTAATGGTAAATGTGAGAAATCTAATTCATTTAACCGTAAGTACGATCGATCTGCAAAAAGGAGGGTTATGTTATAAAAAGCTGTTTGAAACGTTCTTACAAAACCTACGTTGGGCAGCTGAATACGCAGCGTGAAACAACGATACAAATCCTATACATAATAAAAACCGGTGCACAAATTTTGGAGGCATATTAAAATACTTTTCAAGAAATCTAAAACGCTGCTGTCACTTTGACATTTCTATAATTAACGCCAGTGTTGCCAATAGAATAAACAACTGTCAGCGATTAATGTTTTACAGTTGACAACACTGGCACTTTATAAGTTCTTATACCAATGTTTAGATGGCGCTACTATATTTCTGTCAATTTCTGTGAATTTTTCTTTTGTCAACAACGGATAAAAATAGCTCGCAGTACAGTGAAAAATAATCCAAAACTCAATACCATCTTATTAATTGTGAAGGGAGTGGTTCTACAGTAAAATGGGGGCTGTCTTAGGCCTTTGCTCAGCTGCTCAGGTATTTTTGCATTTTAAAGGTCATCATGTGAAACGTAATTTTCCAATAAAATTTTTCAGCTGGCTTGCTGTTGTGGAAGTACAGCTTGTTCTTTGTGTTGTTCAGCATGTCCATCATGCAGAAACTCCACTTCGTCACGTATTATGTACGCTTTAATGTTGCTGGTAGGTACAATTACAGCTTGCATTACCTTGGCTCCTGGACTTCAAGATGTTCTCAAAAAGGTAAACATTCTGGTAGAAAAATACCCGAAATTACCTTAGGTTTCTAGGTTCCCTTCTGTGCTAACGGCACTGGGAAATATCTACCGGATTCTGTGGTTTTTGACTGCGACAAAGCTGTGGGATATTTGGCGGTATATCGAATTTGCTTTATTTTGACCTGTTTCTTCTGTTTGATGGCACTGATAATGATTGGGGTTAAATCGTCTAGGGATCCACGAGGCGGAATACAGAATGGGTAAATATAGAAAACGCAAACTTCGACATTTTCACTTACAAATAATTTTACTTGTAGTTTTTGGGGACTAAAGTATCTCATTGTTATTGGAGGGATAATTGGCGCCTTCTTCATACCTGAAGGTACATTTGGAATCACCTGGATGTACTTTGGAATGATAGGCGGGTTTCTGTTTATCATGATTCAGTTGATTTTAATAATCGATTTTGCTCACTCCTGGGCTGAAGCCTGGGTGGGTAATTATGAGGAAACTGAGTCTAAAGGATGGTACTTTGCTCTAATTGGCATAACGTTGTTCAATTACGCCTTAACAATTACGGGAATAGTGCTGCTTTACGTGTTTTTCACTAAGGTACCAATAAATAAAAGCAAAGGTTTTTTAATTTTAATTAATAAACTTTATTTCAGACTTATGGATGTGATTTGAACAAATTCTTTATCTCAATTAATTTAATCCTAAGTTTCATTGTAAGCGCCATTTCAATCCTGCCTTCAGTACAAGAAAAACTCCCAAGGTCTGGATTGTTACAGTCATCAGTGGTTAGCTTGTATGTTACTTATTTGACTTGGTCTGCTGTCTCAAATTCTCCTAGTAAGTTTCTGTATTATAACGCACGGGAATTATTTTATAATGCACTATTTACAGGGGAATGCAATCCTGGTTTGTGGGGTATTTTCGGCGGACACTCCACCAACAATAACAATTTCGATATTATTGGTTTACTGATTTGGATGTGCTGCGTTTTGTACTCGTCCTTGCGTTCAGCCAGCAAATCATCAAAGATTACTATGTCCGAAAACATGCTTACCAAGGATAACGGCGCAGGTGAGTTATTCACCAACTAACAAACATTTTCCATGCGTTAAAATTGCTTCTTGTGCATGTTTCATTCATTCTTCATTTAATTAAACCATAGCATTATGTAGTGAATTGTTTTGTTTGCGACTGTACAGTGTACATACAACATTTAAACACGAAACACAAAACTAATTAACTTTTTTTGTGCAGTCCGAAACTATGGATCCGAAAACCTAGTCGATAATGAAGGTAGGGGGTTTATCTTATTATTTTCCCTAGGCATCCAGTTTGTTTATATGAATGAATTCGCCATAATGCTGTGGGTTTTATGCTTCTTTTCCTTGGGTGTAGCTTATTGTTTTCTCTTTTTTAATTGTTTATGAAGGCTATACTCCTATCGCAGGTCATAATGAAGAAGATGGAGGCGAGAGTGGCAAAAAAGTATGGGATAACGAAGATGAATCCGTTGCATACAGCTGGAGTTTTTTCCATATTATGTTCGCTTTAGCTACTCTATATGTAATGATGACACTTACAAATTGGTACAAGTAAGTTTTAAGAAAATTTTGATAAAGTTTTGTAATTAATTAAAACTTGTGTTTTTAGGCCAAATTCCAGCTTGGAGACTTTTAATTATAACGCAGCTTCCATGTGGGTCAAAGCTATTTCCAGTTGGATGTGTTTAGCTTTGTATGGTTGGACCCTGATAGCCCCAGTGGTTCTTCAGGATCGTGAATTCAATTAATTTTCAGTTCGTTTTAACACTTCTTATAATGTAACCAAAATTTCAACTTCAGAATTAGCTTGTGGTTTATCCAAATAACCATCATCGCTAAATATATTTTTATTGTCATGATAATGTGATATTTTTTAGTTTTGTAGTTGCAATTAGATGTAGACTAGTTCTTTGATATTTATAAATGTTATCCTGTTTATTTTGTCCTATATAACCGAATACATAACGTTTTTGTCCAAAGCTAAATTTCTAATCATTATTATGTAACCCTATGGATAAATTCAATAAAATTTTTAAAAAGTTTCTAAAACTACATATAATAAAAGTCACAATTTCTACACACTAAAATATAATTTGGAAAAATTCAGTTACAACGTAACTTATTGATGTTCAGTGCTACTAGTCTCCTGTAGTATTGAGGCAGTGTTTGGGCCTACAACTTCCTTGAAGGTGTTTTCCAAATTTAAAGTTTTATTAAAGCCACACCAATCGATTAAAGTGCCAGCTTCAGGTTCTCGTTCAGATCCCCACCACAAATCATACTAGAAGAAATTATTTCTATTAATAATTTCAACGAGAGAATTAAAGTACCTTGATGTTTATGGGTGGTACATCAGCCATTGGACAGTGTGTTCTGTCGAGAAATTGTAAAATATCTTCATAGTAACAGTTACAGAAATTATCTTTCTTTATTCTGAAAAAAAAATTAGAAGATCTGGTAAGTTATTAAATTGTTGTAAGTACTAACACTTCAAATATTTTGTCTATTAATTGCTTATCAAAAGGTAGACGACACCCTTTGAGAACAGTGTAACATTCCTTCTGGCTGAGTACACCAGTTCTGTCTGGATCTCTAACCAAGAAATACTCTCTGAGTCTCTCTAAGTCATCCCATAAAAATCGTTTGAGTTCAGTTAGGGTAATAGCTCTAAAAGTCGGTTACACAAATAAACACCACCAGAAATAAATTACATGATTTACCGGATTCTATCTCTGTCATAACGATCCTTTGTACAATTAGCAGAAAAAGCCCTGGAAATTGTTATCATTTCGTGCTCAGAAAAATCCTCACCCATTAACCTACACAACTTTGACCTAAAATAGAAACAATACAGCCTCCCGTCAGAAAACACATCTTAACCAACCTTAAATTTGCATAAGGAATAACAGAGGTTTCAGTTGGGATATTCTCAGCCACAAAATCTTTGTAATTAGGTTTGATTCTCTCTCGCACTTTATCCATAATCAACTGAATGTTTGCTTTGGGAAACTGACTGGGGTGAAGCTCCATGTATCTGAACGCATACTCATCAGCACCAATTAGCACGAAATGGTAGCCGTTTATCAGAAGAGTGGCCCCAACAAACATGTGGGGAGGCGAGTAGGTCAGTGGTGGTTTACTAGTAAAAGTCTTTTGACCCGGCAGTGGAATGGAGTCGCGTTTGAAGAAAGTGGAACTTTTAAATCCTGAAAATAATCTGTAAATTTGTGTTTTGTTTAAGAATGTTCGCACCTGAGTTGTTGGCTGCAATCTCAAATACTGCTATAGTATCATCGGAGAGATAGTAACTTATGATGAAGTTTCTGTCGCAGTTTTCTGGAATTTTGGACATCATTTTTGCTTGAAATCGCAAAACATGACTGTCTAATCCCACCCTAAAAAATGCCATTTTAACATTGACATTATAAAGTTGTAATAAACTTCTTACCTATCATACATCAAAAACTTTTGCACGTTTTTGTTTGGTGGCTTCAACTCCACTGTAACACAATTTTGCGCCGAATCCTCATGGGAACCATAACCATTCCACGGAGGTAACTCTCGTTCCTTCACGGGTTCCTTAGGTGGCTCCATATAGTTTTTCGGTAAAGCCAGCGGAGTAAAATCGTTTATCCCATATTTATTAGCATAGTACTCTTTGGTAAAAGAATCGCAATCAATGAGGACAATTTCCCTTCCATAGCAATTAACCACTCCGCCAATAGTGAGATCTTTTTCCGTATAAAAAGACATGTTGGTTTTACTGCAGTTCAGTGGATCAACCACGTAACGTCTGTTGGTTAAACCAGTACCCAAAACATTGAGTATTGTAACGTTGCACCAAGAACCAGGTTGTGGAAGATCGGTGATGTGCTTCGGTAACTTAGCTCGGCGAAGAAAAAGGAAGCCGGGCTCAGCACCTGCTTGAGCTTGGACCTCTTTAATTTCTATAGTGTCGTCTGCGAGGTAGTAGTGGATTTCTAAGTGGTGCAAGTAGCCGTATTCGGTTTTTTGGTCGTCCCAGTACGCTTTAAAGTGCAGTACCTAAAAAAACTAATTATTTCCTAAAATTTTGTCTAAATTTTTAATATGTACCTTTTTATCATTTTTCAAAAACTTTCCCAAAGTATCAACAGCAGTGTTAGGTTTCTTAGGCTGCATGCAGTCCTTCATTTTTGCCCGAATCTCCATGTAGGGATCTTGAGGCGTTCTAATAGGATCAGCCACAGCTATTCCGCAGCGATTTAAAAAATTCCTGGTAAACAGATCGCAGTCTGTTATCTTGAAGACTCTTCCATAGAACTCGACTTCTTTTCCAACGTTTAAATCTAATATGTCGTAGAAGTTGTCGTCCATTGGTGCAGGGAAACGAATCCTATGTCGCATTATTAATGTTCCTAATATAGAGAATAGTTTTGTTAAAATGCTTTAACATATTTAGAAGTTACCTTGAGCTACCCCGCTGTTGTCAATTTTGGGCTCGACGACTTGAATGGTACCATCTTCTAGAAAGTAGTAGATGAAAACCTTGCGGATTAAAAAGGGCGAACCAGGCACCTCTTGCAAGGTTTCTTGGAAAAACGCCTCAAATCGCAAAATCTATAAAAATAAAACCGATTTTTTTCCGGTGTAACTTTAGAAAATCCTGTTGATTTACATGTTTATCGTAGGTGATCCAGTTAGGTAATTCTATGACTTCTCCACGTGGAAAAGTCGACGGATATCTATCAGTTAAAACTCCAAGCATGTTGGGTTTAACTTTTTCCTTTAGCGCCCGATTTCCCTTTCCGATGAAATCGAATTTGGGATCCATATTAAATTTTGTTCTCCCAATCTGGAAAAGTGCAGGTTAATTTAATTTGAGAAATTTCAAAATTTTGGTCTTACGTTTGGGTTAAATGTGTAGCCCGGTAGGAATGGTAAATCTGGACAACGCATAGCCATTTTGAATGGATTTTTAGTATGTTATATAAAAATTATGTATAATATTCCGACGAATATATAAAATTGACGGAAGTAAAAAAATATAAGACAGTTTAATAAACAGTTTTGTCAATTTCATACGTTTCTATGGAGTTCGGAAATTAAATCAATTTTTATTGGCGTTTTAGAAGCAGTGCTCAGTTAACGAGATAGAAAAATCACGAATATTTTTCTCGTAAAATTTAGTTCAATAATTTTATAATAAATGGTAGTAACTCCCTAAAATATATTGGTATATAATTTAAATTATTGCTTTTATTTATAATAAATAATATTATATAAAAAATAATAAAACTGCATCAAGGAGACTTATTAAATTGGCATAACTGTTTTTTCTTCCATCAAATTCATATTCGTCGAAAGATAACTTATAACATAATTTTTTGCATAATTTACTAAAAATTCATTCAACATGAATATGCGGTCCGCAAATTTACCTTTCCTACCTGGCTACACATTTAACTCAAATGTAAGAGCCAGATAGCAATTTCCAAATTTCATATCTCATTTGCACTTTTCCAGATTGGGAGAACAAAGTTCAACTTAAATTCCAATTTTGAAGTAATCGGAAATGGCAATCGAGTGCTAAAAGAAAAAGTTAAACCAAACATGCTTGGTGTATTATCTGATAGATATCCGTCAACTTTTCCACGTGGAGAAGTCAAAGAATTGCCTAGTTGGATCGCCTATGATAAACATGTAAAGATTAAGTATTTTCGAGTTTATTTGAAATTAAATCCAAATAACTTTGTGTAGATTTTGCGATTCGAAGGATTCTACAGACAAACCCTGCAGGAAGTAAACCACTTGCCTTTTTTACATCACAAAGTCTTCATTTATTTCTATCTGGAAGACGGTACTATTCAAGTAGTTGAGCCCAAACTGCCCAACAGTGGGGCACCTCAAGGTACGTTCTTGAAATTTTCGAAAATATTTTATAAAATTCCTATCTTCAGGTACACTAATAAAGCGACACAGAATTCGTTTTCCTGCTCCAATGGACGAGAACTTTTACGAGATAATGGATTTGAATGTTGGAAAAGAGGTTGAGTTTTATGGGAAAGTGTTCAAGATAACAGACTGTGATCTTTTTACCAGGAATTTTCTGAATCGTTGCGGCATAACAGTGCCTGATCCTATTGTTAGTTCTTAGTTGCAGTTTCTAACTCTTATTCTGCGAGGCAGGTTAACTTTCAAAGTGTCTGTAGATTATGAAGGTTCTTTTTAGGGTTTTAATAAAATTTGTGTTGTGGGATTTGGTGATTTTTCATAAAAACAGACGAAATTCAGTTCACTGAAATAATGTTTTAAAATGTTAAAAATGATATTCTGATATTTAGACTAAAATTCGGTCCAAAGTTTACAGATATTTTAGATATACCTATGCATTTTTTTCATAAATTATACAGGGTGTCTCTAAAAGGTCTTTACAAAATCCTACCACAAATTTTTGGGCTCAAAACAATTCTATTGAACCAAACATACCTTAACCCAAAAGTCCTTCCTTACTGAATTACAGGGCGCTAAAAAATATCTTTCCAAATGGTTTTTTAAGTATATCTACAGAACAGTTTAAAATAGAGACTTGAAATTTGGTGGGTTGATAAGTCTATAAGGAAGCTACAATGTTATGGTATTACAACCAAAATAATATTGTTCAGTGTCGTACTTATAGGGGGGAACTCAGTGTTTTTTTGGGTATTCTTTGTAGGGTATTGAATTTTTTTACAAAATAACAAGAATTATGATAGATACTCTCAAGACACGTAAAAAAGGTATATTGTTTGACTTGCATTAACTCAACTGGTAGCGAGATATTTAACTTCGAAAATTTTGTTTTGCTATAAAAACAATTTGTGACTTACCCTGTAAAGTAAAAAATATTGGGTCACTCTAATACAGCTGATTCTACGTCCAAAACTAAGCATAAATGGTTGTAGAAACCGACCCCAAAAATGTTTCGTTACTAAAATACAGGGTGTTGAAAGATATATTTTCTATTCGCCCTCTATCTGTTTTAGGTATATCTACAGAACGGTATAAGATAGAAATTATGCTTAGTTTTGGACGTAGAGTGAGCTGTATTAGAGTGACCCAATATTTTTGACTTTACATGGATTCACAAATTGTCGTTTTAATAGCAAAAAAAATTTTCAAAGTGAAATATCTCGCAAACAGTTGAGTTAATGCAAATCAAACAAGTATACATTTTTTACGTGTCTTGAGCGTATCTATCATAATTCTTATTATTTTGTAAAAAAAATTAATTCCCTACAAAAATTTTTCAAAAAAACCCTGAGACCTCTTCGATAAGTACGCCACTGAACAATATTATTTTGGTTCTAATACCAACAAATTGTAGCTTCCTTATAGACTTATTAACCCACCAAATTTCAATCTCTACTTTAAACCGTTCTGTAGATATACTTAAAAAATTATTTGGAAAAATATTCTTTAGCGCCCTGTAACTTTTGGACTAAGGTATGTTTGGTTTAAACGAATTATTTTGAGCCCAAAAACTTGTGGTAGGATTTTGTTAAGACCTTTTAGAGACACCCTGTATAATCACTAAATTATTTTTATTGTCATAAACATGATTCAGACACAAACCATTTTAATATAGGTATAAAAAATCCTTTTAGATTTAGATAATATTTGTGAATCAGCCTGAAATACGCATTCCTGCTGACCAGAATTTCCTGCTGGTAACTAGGCAACCTTCACCACACAGCTATATTAGAAAAGAACGGCAAACTCTCCATTTACTGCAACAAAGCAGGAACGAGCAGCAGTATTTCAATAAAGAGAACGTAGTCAAATTATCACTTTCCACTCTTTCCAGTCCTCATCCTCTACCATGCGAATAACCTTGCAGTTCACGTCTAATATACTTTAACCATGACATCATTTTGTTTACATTTTTATATGATGAATAAATAGCTTATCAAACTCGTTTGGTTTAATTAAGAATTGTTAGTTCCCGTTGAGTTTTTATAGGTTAAGTATGTGGATATAGTTGGTGGTAAGTGGACGCAATTCCTGCAAAACCCTGTGTGACCGGTGTATTTTTAGGCTATTCAGTTTCTGTGAAAATGAGCGTCAGCAAGGTGAATTTGGATATGGCTGAAGAGAAAAGATCAGCTGCAACTGATGGGATTTTAAGCGTAATTTTTAGTGCCTTTAAAAAGGTAAAATTGTTTTTGCAGGATCAAAATTTGGGGATAAAATGTGTAAAAATATTTTGCCGGTATCATAAACGTTGCGATAATTCATGTTTTTCCTGCTGATAAGTAAATCATGTAATCGAATCTAAAAATACAAAATAAAATAAGTACGGGCGAATTCCTGTTGTTCCTGCAGTATTGAATTATTGATCACGGAAACTCCCATATTAATTAATGTTGCTTATCAAACTTCACATGATTAATTAAAAAATACGAATCGATTGGTTCTGCAATAAATTTTCTATTTGCAGGATTTTTCGATTTTCTTCCATTTAAAATTCAATTAAATCTCAAAGCAAGTTAATTAACTTTTACAGCTCACAAACGACTGAAAAATTAAATCTCACTTCTAATTAACTGATTAATTTATCTCTAAAAGGTCTCAATCGTCGGCATTGTGTACCTAGCAGGATACATGCAATGGTCCGTAGCATGGTTCATAAGTCCTGTAATCCTTCTGGTAATCCGAGACCAATGGAAGAAAACCCACGATCGTCAAAGATCCATCGCAAAAACTGCTGCTTTATCCAGTGAAAAAGACGTAGTTTTAGCCAGATTAAACGACTTACCAGCTTGGGTAAGATAACAAAATAATATTTTCGAGATGATGTCACAATTCTTCTTTATTAAATTTTCGGTCCAAGGTTGAGTAAATATTAATAAACTTTGTAAACAATTTGTTTAGGTGTTTTTCCCGGATATAGAACGCGCAGAATGGCTAAACAGAGTATGCTGAATTTATGATAAAAAAATCAACAAACTTAGTTGTTTTTTCTTGTAGATAATAAAGCAAGTTTGGCCTAATGTTAATCACTATGCAAGAGAAATGGTGCGTGATGTCATTCAACCCGCCTTAAGAACTAGTCTAGAAGGGTACAAGTTAAATGGCTTCAAATTTGTACGAATTATCTTGGGATCTGTTGTATGTAATCGTGGAAAAAGCTAAGCTAATTTCCTATAAATAACTTTGTTCCAGCCCTTTAGAATTGGAGGAGTTAAAGTATACGATAAAAACATCGATAGAAACGAAATAGTTATGGATCTTGATATATTGTAAGTATTTTTGCGGAAAATTATATGAATACAAACTGAATTTTTTTGTAGTTATGCAGGAGACTGCGATGTGACTTTTCAAGTAGCAGGAGTTAAGGGAGGTATCCGAGATTTCCAGGTAAAAAAACTCGAAAAATGTGGAAATTGTCGTCTTAAAATATTTTTTAGTTACATGGTATGCTTCGCGTGGTCATGAAACCCCTTATTTCCACAATTCCTTTAGTAGGAGGCCTCCAAGTGTTCTTCTTGAATAACCCAGACATAGATTTTGATCTGGTTGGAGTGGCAGACTTCCTAGATATGCCTGGACTAAGGTTGTTATTTAAAACTATTAATTCCAAAACATGAAAACTATTCGTTTTCTTTAGTGATATCCTTCGAAGAATCGTCGTAGAAACCGTGGCATCCATGATGGTCCTCCCGAATAAATTCCCAATAAAACTAAGCGATTTAATAGAGGCTGTTGAACTAAAGGCACCAGAACCCGAGGTTTGCTACAAGAATAATCTTAAGTTCAGTTTTACTGAAGGTTTTTTTAGGGAGTGCTTCGAGTTCATGTGGTGGAAGCCAAACACCTGATGAAGAAGGACATCAGTGTTCTGGGCAAAGGCAAGTCGGATCCCTACGCCGTTCTTACAGTAGGTGCGCAGGAATTTAGGACGAAAGTCATCGACAACAGCGTGGATCCCAAATGGGATTATTGGTGCGAGGTAAGGATTTGTTTTTGCTAAGGAGATTTCGTTAGCACGAGGTTTGTTCTTGTATGAAAAAAAGTACATAAAGCAGAAAGGCAGCGATGATTTTCATTTAAACGTTTTTTGAGAAAAACAGTAACTTATTTAATAATAATTGTTCAAACTAGTTCAATATTTTGGAATCCAATGGTCAACAACTTTATGTTCATTTATGGGACAAAGACGATACAGGTGATGATGAAAATCTTGGAAGGTAAGATTTGGAGGAACAACTGTACAAAGTCGACACCATTGTATATAATCACAGCCATCACCAAAGAGTTTTAATTTAAAAAATAGTACGCAACCAGTTCAACCCACCAATTTGTTTTCTTAATTTAAATACCTTGTTTTTATTTGATTTTTCGTTAAGTTAAATTAGAACTCTCCGTTTTTCCCCATAGGCTTCACTGCTCTATTGCATGCTATAATCTGTATCCTACTTATAAAAAACACTTTTTGCCCATTGTACTTTTTAAAACAGCCCTACGAAACAAAAATTTGAATATCCCTTCAGGTGACAGTTAATTCGAGCGAGGCACAATTTGTAACATGTTCGGTTTGGGATTGGGATCCCAAACTACCAGGAACCATCAATGATGATTACTTGGGAAGGTTAGAAAAAGCGTGGCTTGTGTAACTTTTTTTTGGGGTTTTGTTGTTGTTTTGTGTTCGTTTTCTTACTGTAATTTACACCAGCATTGTTTGACACGCTATTTATGTTACATATAGTCTGTCATGGATAGTATCACGGGTACTCAGCTGCAGCTACAATTGTTTGATAAAGACAAAGGTCAGCGTGATGATGATCTCGGAAGGTACCGAAACCGTACATGTCATTTTTTATTTTAAATGTTCCATCACCAGTTATTTATTTTATGTGCTGTTGAAGAAAATTGTTTTTTTTTCTGTATCTTTCGGGTGTTTACTAGTTTCTTTGGATGAGAAACTAGTATACCCACTGCTACTTTCCCTTACTAATTTCATACTTTATAAAAAAGAAAATTGTACAGCTGTTCTGAAAATTTTCAAGCTGGCACTCGCACGATTCAACTTCCTTTCAGATTAATTTATTGGATGGCTTTCCTTAACTGTTTTATGTGGGCTTTGGCTTAATCTCACCTTACATTTACATTATTCTGTAGCATGAAAACCGAATATTTTATCAAAAACTTTTTGTAGAGCCACCATAGAAATTTCCAATCTGGTTAAAAAAGGTTCCGATGATATGGTACGTTCATTACTCTTTACAAAATTAACAAACTGTTCTAAATTACAGTTTTTCTAGTGGGTTACCCTTGAACAAGCTAAACATGGAATGGTGCATCTACGTCTAACCTGGTTAACCCTCAGCAAAAGTTACTCGGATCTAAAAGCCTCGTTGGACGAGGTGCAAATGCTAAGAGCTACAAACCTTCACACAGCCGTTCTGACTGTCTTTTTAGATTCTGCCAAAAATCTACCTGTAAGCTCAAAAAATGAAAATATTTTCGAGTTAAATTTGTTCACTTGTAGCAAGCAAGAGCCTCAACTAAACCTGACGCTTACGCCGTGTTAAAAGTGGGCAACACCAGCCATACCACCAAAGTCCTAATGCGCACAATTCATCCAGTTTGGGAAGAAGGTTTCACATTTTTAGTCTCCAATCCCGAAAACCAGAGTTTGTATTTGTCTATAATGGATCAGAAAACCAACTCGGAAATTGGACAGCTCACCTACAAGATTAACGGTATCGCTGATAAAGCTAACTTGATTATAAGTAAAGAACCAATGGCGTTATTGAAAGCTGGACCAGAAAGCAAAGTTGTGTGGTCAATGCATCTAAGGGTAAAAATTGCGCTTGTTTTGGGGAAATTATCTTAAAATCCGAATTTTTAGATACTAAAAGCTGCTGTAGGCGTGGAGGAAAAGCTCGGGGATGATCCTGGAAGTACTTTCCAGAGAACAGACTCGACTTTATCCAGAGGTAGCTACTAAAGTTTTCCATTAAATTACTCGAGTTATGTCGAATTTTTTCAGCCTCAGTTAAACTAGACCCAGTGACTGCTACTTCGATTCAGGAGGAAGCAAACGGCGCTAAGGAAGCAGATGAAGTTGAGGAGTTTTTGGAAGATTCATCTGTTTCACTTCTAGCAAGCGCTCCATTAGCTCCAGAATCAGGCGAAGGTCTTCTACATCGCACTCCAAGTAATACTTCGTAAGTATTTCCAATTTAGTTTCTTAACAAAATCTAGCGTGCATGATTTCGTTGTAGTTCAGCTGGCGAAGCCGGTCTAGGCCGGATTCAACTCACTCTAAGATACAGTGTCCAAAGACAAAGGCTCGTTGTGGTTATCCACAAAGTTGCGTAAGTAGTTAGTTTTTAACATAATATTTAGATTATCTTGCGGGTTTTGTAGGAATATCCCGATAAAAGACCCCTCGAGTATCCCAGACCCTTACGTAAAGCTGTACTTACTCCCAGAGCGTGCTAAAGACACCAAAAGGAAAACTCAGGTACTTAAGTTTCTTTAGCAATAAAACCTGGTCTTGATTGGATGTTTTAGGTGATTAAAGACAACTGTAATCCGATTTTCGATGAAAGCTTCGAATATGTACTTAATCAAGGCGAGTTGGGTACGAAACAGCTGGAGGTTACTGTAGGAACGCAGAAGCAGTTGTTTTATTCCAGTAGCAATGTCTTGGGACAGGTGATTAGTTTATAAATTATACCAAGCAGTTTTTAAATTGTTTTGTTTAGGTGATCATCGATTTGGGGAAACTAAACCTGACCCAGCCTTACAATGTGTGGTTTGATCTGCAGCCCGAAGGCGATCGCGATTGAATTTCGAGAAAAATTATTTTAATGTTATTGTTGTTGGCTTTCAAATATTTAATAAGAATTGAGTGTTGATTTGTATTTTGCATGAGTTGAATCTCTTTAATGTAATCCAAACTGAATATGTTAATTAATACCTACGTAATTTTGAATGTTAATATTTGTATTATTCTATTATTTCTTTCGAGGGCGATTAATATACAGAAAATGTTTATATTTTGTATTAAATAAACTGCTTGAGCAAAAGATTTTCTTTTCATGATAACCTGACCTTAGGAAAAATATAAATTTAATATAATATGGTCTTGATAGCGTGCCTTATATGGAATGAACTCAACGTTGTTGTTAATCGATGAGCGAATTGTTTCTTACATACAAATTGAAACATTAAAACTACATCAACATTTTGCAAATAAATGTAGATCTAAAAATATTCCTCAAAACTCCAGTGATTAATATCAATAAAATCATAATTTTTAAAAAGATATTAACGTTTTATGCTTGTGCCAGTACTTTGCTCATTTACTTTCTGACCTTGTCGTCTAGTAGTGCTTCTATAATATAAATCAATTAACAACAATGATGAACGCGTCTTATATACCACAATGAAAAAAGGTAAGTGGCGCACAATTGAATTTATTGGCGAATTGTTTCTTCGTATTGACGCATTCATTAACATGCTTTAACCTTTCACGCCCGAGAGAGTGGTCAAAGTTGAATTTTAATGAAAGAGTGTGGAGGTGTAGGACAAAATCAATTTAAGACCAAAGCATAGAAATTTCGTTATTGATCTAACTAGCGCGGTTTCAAAGGCTTTAATTAAGAAGAAAAGGAAGTAATAACCATTAAGTATGATTCCACCGCACACCCCACTCTAGTTATAACATTGCAGTTATCAGCGAAACTACTATTTTAGCATTTTTAAGTCAATTTATTATCTTAAATAATTTGCGTTGTTTTCCCCCAAAATACTTGGTTTGTTAAGTTTATAGTCCACAATTATGAAGAGTTTTTTCCCATTTCACTTTCACAACTCGCGGCAACTGTGCCGGTTTTTAATTGCTATTATGGTATGTTTATTTTATAAACTGTATAAAAATTCTTAGTTTACAACCGGCCGGATTAAAATAGTACCGAAGTTATGATTGAACTATAGCGTTTACTTAGAACTTGATGAAATAATTTAAAGTAGGTAATTAAAAATGTAATAAGATTTATCTTATCGGCGCGCGTTTATACCAAATGAAGATATCTATTTGATTTAAATTACCGATAATGTGTTTACTACTTTGGGAATTTGGTACGAAACCAAAAATTTATCAGGTAATGGTTAGTTGTATTATCGACTGTTATTGTGATTTTAACTGGATTTTCCAGTATTAAGAATTCAATTATGGACGATGAAGAAAATGCTATTTCAAAATCATCGCCTGAAAATTTACAAGCGATAATATTCACAGGACTAAAGAAGGTAATTTATACTAAATTTAGTGGGGCAAGTGCCACTTTACACTTACCCCATTTTACGTAATTTAATTTTTTTAGGTGTCTTTGTTTGGATTAGTTTACTTTTGGGGTTATATGAACTTTTCCTTCGCCTGGATATTATTTCCAATTATTTTGCTAATGTTCAGGGACAAATCAAAGGAAAGAATTCGAAAAAAACGCAATTTTAGTCGAGCTGCATCTGCTACTAGTGAAAAGGATGTGATTCTTGCACATTTCGATGATTTACCGGCTTGGGTATGTAAACTTGATGACAAATATTCTAATAATCTAGAGATTATGGCGGTAACAAAGAATTTCTTGAAATTACTAAGCAAACAAGATAAAATTTGGAATTAGTGAATTCTGCTTAAGTAAACAGTGTTATCGATAGATTCATTATTTTTTTACAAGCTACTGATAAAGTAATATATTTGCGTCTGTTGTAATTACAACAAACGCTATTTTTAATTTTAAGGTAGATAAGATGTGGTTTCCTGGAATGAAAAAACCAATTACAGGATGTAAATGTTATCACTTTAAACATAAAAACTAACTAATTAAATATAAGTACTTAAGATTGATGTAATTTGATTCCTCAGGTATTTTTCCCCGATGTGGAACGCACCGAATGGTTAAACAAAGTAAGATTTCTAATAATTTCTCCGCAACGCCTACATTTTCCATTTTCGTAGATTATCAAACAAATTTGGCCAAATGTCAACCACTATGCCCGCGACTTAATTAGTGGACCAATTGAACAAAGCATCAAGTCAAATTTGGATGCCTACAATGTCAAGGGCTTCAAGTTTGATAGAATCGTCCTGGGCAGTGTTGTATGTATAATTATTTCAGAATCTATTTGCAATCCAAATTTATAATTGGAAAACCAAATTCATTTTGTTATATTTTCTAGCCATTTCGTATTGGTGGCGTGATAGTCTACGACAATATTAGCAGAGATGAAATTGTCATGGATTTAGATATATCGTAAGAGATTTCAATTAAATCATCAAGACATTTTGAGTAAAAATTTTTTTTAGATATGCTGGTGACTGTGATATTACCTTTCATCTAACCGGGGTGAAAGGAGGGATAAAAAACCTACAAGTAAAAAAATTCCCTCTTTTTACCTAAGTGATACCCACAGATTTTTTTCAGTTATATGGTCGTCTTAGAGTAGTAATGAAACCGCTAATTTCCACTATACCGTTAGTGGGAGGCCTTCAAGCGTTCTTCTTAAACAACCCCGACATAGACTTTGATTTAGTAGGCGTAGCACAAGTTCTAGAAGTACCTGGTATCAAGTAATGTACCCCAAACCCCCCTCATAGAATCCCTACAATTATTCGGTTTCAGTGCTAATATTAAAAAAATCGTTTCCGACACTATTTCGTCCATGATGGTCCTACCAAACAAATTTCCTATTCAACTTAGTGATGAAATCGATTCTGCCATAATTAAATCACCAGATCCCAAGGTAAAACCTTCAAAAAATCGTTGGAAGAAATCTACTTAAAGTTTTGTAGGGTGTTCTTCGAATTCACGTAGTAGAAGCCAAGGACTTGATGAAGAAGGATATAAACATTCTAGGGACTGGTAAATCGGATCCTTATGCGGTACTTCGGGTTGGTGCACAGGAATTCAAAACGAAAATCATTGATAATTCTGTTGATCCTAAATGGGATGCTTGGTGTGAGGTAACTACTGAAATTTCGCGGTACCATTTTTGAAAGTAATTCAAATTCTATTCTAGTTTATTATTTTGGAACACACTGGGCAACAACTGTACGTACATTTATGGGACCACGATAAGACTGATGATGAATCCTTAGGATTGTAAGAAAATTTATCAGAGTTTGTTTTGAATTCTTACCTTACTTAAATTATAGAGCATATTTGGACATTGAGGGCTTGGCTAAGGATGCTCAAAATGACATGGTAAGTTGAAGCTAAATTATTCTAATTTCCTCTTAGTAACTTTAGGATTCTAGTGGATAACCTTGGAGAAAGCCAAACACGGCATGGTTCATCTTAGACTAACCTGGTTGTCACTCAGCAACGACTTCGCTGATTTAGACGCGGTACGCTCTTGGAAAACTATTAGAATAACAAATCTACCCACATAGTTTTGTTTCAGGCATTAGTAGAGACTCAAGAACTGAATGTTAGCACAGTTAGCTCAGCTCTTCTAACAGTATTCATAGATTACGCCAAGGATTTACCAGTAAGTTTAGATACCTCCCAAAAATTTGCAAAAATAATCTTCGAATTATAGCAAGTGAGAAGCAGCAGTAATCCAGATCCATATGTCGTACTGCAAGTGGGTAAAAACACCCACCAAACCAAAGTTGACATGCGAACTATTAACCCAGCTTGGGAAGAAGGTTTCACATTTTTCGTCCCAAATCCAAAACTGGATGTCCTCGCGGTAAAAATCTTAGACAACAAAACTGATGGCATTTTGGGAGAACTTAATTACCAAATTTCCAAACTGGCAGACAAAATCGACTTGGAGGTGTTGAAGGGGAAGTTTGCGCTGTTGAAAAGTGGCTCTACTAGTGAAATAACTTTAACTATGCGGCTTAGAGTAAGATAATCCCATGTACTTCCACAGAGTTCTGAAGTTTTGTTGTAGATTCTCAAGGGAGTGGCATTTGATAAGAACACGGAACAACAAGACAGTTATGAATTTAGCCGAAAACAATCCACGAAATCCAACTCTAGTAGCGGAAAAACTCCGGAAAAAGCAAGGCCATCATATGAAAAGCAACCTTCTGCTACTTCCATGCAAAGTCAAGCCAGTACTTTAGACGAATTAGTCTTTGATAATTCCGATTTGGTTCCAGAGAACACCGCAGGAGTAATTTACAGAAAAGCAAGCACTACTTCGTAAGTTTAATTAATCATCACATAGATTATTGTAAGAATTCAATGGTTTTCAGCTCTACTGGTCTTTACGGCTTGGGGCGGTTACAACTAACATTAAGATACAGTTTCCAAAGACAAAAACTTATCGTAGTTGTACACAAAGTATCGTAAGAACTAATTGAAGTTGCTAATTTTTCCCGTGGATTATGTTAATTTTTTCCAGAAGCATTCCAATTAGGGACCTCAACGACTTCCCAGACGTTTATGTCAAACTATATTTGCTTCCAGAGAGGTCTAAGGACTCCAAACGGAAAACTAAGGTTTGCTCTGAAAGTGCGCCTGATGCACAGATGTAGATAATTTACGTTGTTATAGGTTATAAAAAATAATCCAAGTCCAGTTTTCGACGAAACTTTTGAATATTTCATCACACAAGCTGAGTTGAATTCCAAACAGTTACAAGTGATAATAACAGCGGAAAAACTGATGAAAAATGAGGTTTTGGGACATGTAAGTTATGGTAGTAGTGCGATAAGTTGGAAATTAGTTTTTTTGTGTGTGCAGGTTTTGGTGAAATTAGACTTGGACACTTTGGCAGAATCATTGAGTTCCTGGTATGATTTGCATCCAGACTACTGAGATAAAAATATCAAATTAATTAAACCTACCTACATTGTATTACGTTGTATTTTATTGTACTTTATAAAAAATAAATTGGATAAATGAGTCACAGCTAAGAATATGCTAAAATCCTTAATAATTTAACAAGTTTCATTAAAACATCAACAAGAGGGAAAATGCTATAATAAATGACTAGTCTAGTAAAACATTAAAATCCAGATGGGGGGAATATTTTTGTTGTCTGAATTCCGGATGGAACCGCTGCAAAATCAGAAAATCCAAGAAAATTGAAAATATTACAAACTTTTTGTTAAATTTCACTTAATTGCAGTTTTTTTGAAAATTACTCTTACAACAATTTAGCCCTCTTTGAAATTAGGGTGCAGCATCATGAATAAATTCTCTTTTTAAATATTGTAAAAATTTTGAAGACAATTGTTGTTTTAACAAATTTTGATTTTCGATCCCTTCAAGATCTTTTCTAGTTTATATAAATGCAGACAACTAAAGCATCCCTCAAAGGGATTAGTGCCCCGCACCTCCGCATTGCCAGTACAGCCAGAACTGGTATTAACACATCACATCTACTATACACAAATTCACATTAGTTCCCTCCTATTGATATGCAAATCTCTGTTTGATCATCGATAAAAATAGCAAATAATCATTGCGAAAGAATTTTATAAAATAGGTAATGTTTTGTAAAATGGTTTATTATCGAAGAAAAATCTGCGCTGTATGAAACTATCATGCAAAAGTCAGAACCATGTAATTGAGAGCTAAATTTAAACCTCTCAGCAAGAGACTGCCTACATAATATGCGACATAACACAGACCTACATTGATTTTGTTGTTTGTTGTTGGTTTGTTGTGTGCTGTAGAGTAGACATCATGCATTGTGGTTACCACAAGGTTATCCACTCCCAGTGCCCAGTGGTGGAGGGTGGAGGCTAAATAATGTTCTAGCATAATAAAACGTGAGATATTTTTGGCAATTTTGTGCTTCCAAAATTGCTACTTTTCTTACTGAAAACTTGGTCGAAATCAGATCTCAATTTCAAAATAAAGTCGAAATAGTACCTACGTAAATTTCATACTTTTTATCAAAATAAACATACTTTCAATCTTTATAGATGACCTATAGCCATAACTATATATTTTAGACAGTTTATAAGAGCCTCCATGTTACATAATTTTTTTCTGAATCTAACCTGTAACAAAAAGTGCAAAAACTTTTACAAATTTACAAATGGTACTAAATTTGAATCGAAAAATAATGTAAATTTGATGAAAATGAAACTATCCTCCAACATAAATAGTAGTGGACCAATGAGAGCCGAAGAACAAAATTTCCTTCTAAAAATATGATTCTTGGTGTCTTGGTGCGCCACTGCCAAAGTGCTCGTAACCCAATTCCTAAGGCAATGTAATGATAAACACAGTTAAAACAAAAACCATAAAAAATATTTTTGTATATGATAAAAAAGACTTGCATTTGAATTATAATTATATTCCAATATGAAACCAAATAACCTGTTGTTGGCTTTATACAAACAATAACCAGACGAGCCGCCCGTAGTAGTTGTAGTTAAATAAAAGTTACGTCAACATCAGATTACTGTTATTTAAAGTTTTTTAAATGTTGTTTGTAGCAGATGCTTACTAATAAACACACTCCTTGTGCAAATTCTTATATATTCATTTAATTTTATATAAAAACTTCGGAGTATAAGAATATGAGTGGATGGATATTATTTTGTTGTCGTACGCAGGAAATCGATTAAATAACTTTCAGATAGTGTTTTGGTGTGTTTGTTTGTGTCGGTTTTTATTGTATTACGCACAAGAATCAGTAAGTAGCTTGATTTACATATTTAATTTATACAGCGGGAAGTATAAAATATTTGAATTGTTTTATCTAACTTTGATAAACTTTTATTGAATTCTATTTAAAATCAGCAGTTTATTTTACTTGAAAACATGATTAATCATTAATCTAATCTTTCAATGTATTTACTTTACACAACATTTCAAGTTTTTACTGCGTAAACTCTAAAACAATCCAATTATTTTTCAACTTAAACATTCGCATACCCAAGAAATGTTTACTGGCAAGCAGACTCAAAGGCGCCAAAAAATAAAATCGATTAAACCGGCGCGCTTAGTTCAAAGATGTAACTCTAGACCAAAACCCACTCGTAATAATAATTATTCTAATTGCCATGACTCCAAAACGCACATTCTAAACAAAGTGCAATTTTCAGGCATGGAATCAAGTTCAGAAGACGATTCCAATCACTTGGCAGCAGACCAAAAGTCACAACGAACCAAGAGCAAAATGTGTTGTGTTTTGATGATTTTCCTAAAAAAAGTACGTGAATGAAAACTTTTATTCCAGTTTCTAAGTGGTTTGTTTCAGGGAGCCTTCGTGTTTTTAGGCTACATTATATGCTACATGGGATGGTCGATTCTGCTTCCAATTCTTATAGGAAGCTTGATTTGGTTGGAGCATTCACAGGAGAAACAGCGCAAAAAAATCTCTAATAAATTCCGGGCTAGTAACTTGAATAAAAAAGAGTTGCAAGAGGTTTTAAAAGGGTTGCCACCTTGGGTACTGTTTTGGAAAATTGTGGAAAATCGAGAATACACATTTAATTTATTTCCAGGTGACTTTTCCAGATTATGAGCGAGCTGACTGGTTAAACGAGATTATAGTACAACTTTGGCCTAGCCTCGGAAATTATTTGATTAAAGTTTTCCGGGGATCCATCCAGAAGAAAATCACAAAAAAATACGAATCGTTCAAGTTCGAAGATATTGATTTTGGAGAAACTGTAACTAAGTCATATACTTACTAACATTTTAATATCTAATAAGTTTTCTTATTGTAGCCACCCAAAATCGACGGCGTGAAAACCTACCAGAAATCCATAACTAAAGACGCTATAATCATAGATTTTGACATTTTGTAATATTTTGAAAAACTACGAGATTTGCAGAATTTTGATCTGTTTTTCTTTGCTAGATATGATGGAGACTGCGATATACAATGTTCGATGTCTGGCGCTGAAATTGGACGCATAAAGGATTTTCAGGCAAGCAAAATTATCCTTTCCATCTTCAAGCTTCATCTAATCAGGTTATTATCTTGTACTAACAGTTAAGTGTCGAAATCCGGTTGATTTTGAAGCCTCTACTCATGAAAAAACCGTTCGTGGGAGGCATGCAAATATTCTTCCTGAATACACCTGAAATAAATTTCGATTTGGAAGGAATTACAGCGTTTCCAGGTCTAAGGTATGACAAGAAATATCTTTTTTTTGTCTATTTTAGTGCTTAAAAGTTAAAATATAAATCTTCAGTTATTTTATTCGGCAAAAAATCGAGGAACAAATCACAAAACACTTAGTGTTTCCCAACCAGATGACTAAGCGCTTCAGCAAAACCATCGAGGCAGCTGAATTAAAAGCATTGGAACCAGAGGTTTGCCATATCACCAATTTCTTTCATAATTCTACATTTCAAGTTCATTTTAGGGTGTTTTACGAGTGCATGTATTCGAAGCCAAGGACTTAGTAAAGAAAGACGTAACAGGAAAATCCGATCCTTATGCAATTCTAAACCTTGGAGCACAATCTTACACCACAGACGTCATCACCAAGTCCTTAAATCCCAAATGGGATAACTGGTGTGAGGTTAGCGCTTCCAATTTAAAACATACACCGATATTAATTGGCTTGGTTTCAGTTTGTTGTGCTGGATCCCCGGGCACAGTTTGTTTATTTTAAGCTTTATGACAAAGATTTTAACGAAGATGACTTTTTGGGAAGGTAAATTAATAATAGAACTTTCAATCCTTGAGTTATTTCGATTGTTCTAGTGGCGCAGTGGAAATTAGTAAGGTGATTAAAGGCGAAACTGACCAGTGGTTTGAACTGGAAAATGTGAAACACGGCAAGCTGCATTTAAGATTCACTTGGTTATCTTTATCAGCAGAATATGCTTCTCTAGACATAGTAGCAGCTGAAACTAAATCGCTGGAAGTTAAGGATCTCAGTACTGCGATTTTGGGAGTGTTTGTTGATTCAGTCGAAGAATTACCTGTAAGATTCCAAAAACACTCAAGTAATTTTTTTAAATTTGTTGTTATAGAGGACCAAATCCTACAAGAAACCCGATCCATACTTCATTCTAACAGTTGGAAATAAACAGCAGAAAAGTCGAGTGAAGAGACATACAACTGATCCGATTTGGGAACAAGGATTCTTCATGCTGGTACCATCACCAAACACGGACTCGCTTACTTTGACGATTTACGACAAACATTCAGATACAAAACTACTGAATTTTTCGTATATCATCAAAGATTTGGCGGCTAAACCCAATTTGTTGATTAGTAAAGAAGAGTTTATTATTCCCAGTGAAGGCTACAAGAGTAAACTGATTTTATCCTTGCAGTTAAGGGTAAAAGAACTGTCTTAGATAAGCGAATTTGTCACTAATTTTTTTTCTATCAGATTTTAACTAGCGAGAACTCATATTTTGACGATGATTTAAGTGATTCTGATTCAGATTATGATGAGAAACATTCAGGTAAGAAATTTTAAAACATAAAGTAGTTGTGGAAGAAATTTTTGAATATGATTTTAGAGAAATCCAGTGCGGAGGTTTCCAGACAAATTTCCGTAGAAGAAGCATTCGAAGCAAGTAAATTTACCGAAGTACAAAGCACTTATATTTCGGTTTTAGGTCAGTTGGAAGTGACTTTAAAGTATAACAAACCAAGACAAAAACTCCTGGTAGAAATCAACCAGATGCGGTATAAATATTCTAAAAGTTTCAAGTTACAAGAACTAATTTAGATTTTTTTTAGGCAATTGCCATTAAAGGATCCCAAGGACATACCAGATCCCTACGTGAAGGTCAAGCTGAATCCATCAGATGGTACAAAAGAGCACAAAACCCAAGTAAGTTCTCGACAAATTGGTTTAATTTGGTATAACCTGCGTGGGTTTTTAGGTGAAAATAGACAACTGCGATCCAGTTTTTAATGAGATGTTTGATTATTTGGTTAATAGCTCGGAATTGGTTAATAGACAGCTTATTTTTACCATCAAGACGAAAAAATTCTTTTCTAACAAGAATGTGATAGGACAGGTATGAATTATAAGGATTTTATTCAAGTTGATTTTAAGGTTTGTTGCTTTTAGGTGATAATTGATTTGAAGCATTACCCCAATTTGGATGAGAGAGAACATCGTGCTTGGTATAACATTGAACCGAAAATGAATGACTAATATACTAATATTTTTTTAAAAGTAGATATTGTGATGTTGCTTTTTGTATTATATTTTAAAAAAAATTCTATTAAACTATGTTCATAAAAATATGTAGTTTCTGTTTATGAATCATCATTAATAAATAAAGATTCTTGAAGAAATTTCTTAGGTAAATCTAAAGCAAACTCAAATTCAATATATGTAGAACAAAAATATATTTATATACTTAATTTTTAATTAGAAAAAAAGTGTAAGTATACATAAATGAATAGAAAAATAAGCAGTAAAATTGCGAGATTCATTTAAACATTGTCAGCTGATTGGTTACTTTTGAGCGTTTGGTCGTGTTTACGTAGATGATTCTCTAGGTCTCTTTTCCTGTTGAAAGCCTTTTCGCAGAGGGTACAGTCATGGGGTCGGAAACCAGAATGCAGTCTTTCGTGAGTTCTTAGGTTTGATGACTGAGAGAAACCTCGGTTGCAGAACTTGCAAACGTAGGGTTTTGCCTGATAAAAAAAGAAAATCTTTTTAGTAAAAAAGAATTATTTCTCTGAATTTTCGCTATAATTAACTTTTGAGACGTTTTGTCAAAATTCTAGCTATGGATTTTTATTTTCACACCCTTTCAATTAGGTAATTTTTAACTAACCTGTGTGTGTATCCTCTCATGACAATGCAAAGTACTAGTACTCTTGAAGCCCTTTCCACAAACCCTGCAAACAAACGGTCTTTCATCCGTATGCACCCTCATATGCTTCTTCAAGTCCCCAGAACCGGTGCAAATCTTCCCGCAGTGTTCGCACTGCCTCATATTCCTCAACCTCGCCATCTCATCCTTGCTCCCATCCCAAACCCCACTCTCAATCTGTCGTTTCCTCTCATGTATCTTCAAATGCCTCAGCAAATCATACTTATGCACAAAGGCCTTGTCGCATTCATTACAAGGAAAATCCCGTTGATTCGTATGGATTTTATAATGTAGATTCAACGTGCGATTTGCAGTAAATCTTTTAAAACAAACATTGCAACTGTACCGTTTCTCATTCGAGTGCACCTTCAAATGGATCTGCAAATTGCTTTGGTGGATGAACTTCTTCGGGCAGTAGATACATTCGTACTTTCGGACGGATGTGTGTTTGGCTAGGTGTTTATTGAGCGCCCCTTTGGATATATAGGATTTATCACATTGATTGCACTTGAATTGACGGACGCCACTGTGTGAACACAGATGCACAACTAACTCGGCGGGGTAGTTGTAAATCCTGCCACAAATGTGGCATTGGTGGCGGTTGTCCTGTTTGAGCATTTGGCGTTTTTTGCCTTTGTTTCCGTGTTTTTTGGCTAGGTGGATGTTTAAGGATCGTTTAGACCGAAAGTTCAAACTGCATTTGCTGCAGTGATTACCGTTGAGAACTGGAGTAGGAGCTCTTGAGGATTCGTCTTTATCCTGAGTTTTGCGCAGGGTTTCATCAGTCTTTTCGCATTTTTTCTTGAAACTTAAGCAAATTTCCAGTTGGTTCTTGCATATGATGCAAATAAACTGCGGTAGGCCGTCATTATCGTTTAACTGTAATGAATTTTGTAGTTAAACAAGGATTTACAGGTAAACTCATGGACGAACCTCTATTGATGCGAACAGTAGAATATTTTGAGCTATTTGGTTGTCCGGTTGGAAAATATTTGTGAGGTGCTCGTTGCCTAAGCAAACTCTACAAGCCTGCATTTTGGATAATTTTGACTAGATTCTACATGTTTAATTCGGCGGTGTCCACGAATCTAACCTCACAATACTACACTGCATCCTGCTGGTAGTGCTGGTGGGTTCAGAGGATCAATAAACTATTAAAGTTAGGCAATTGAAAGTGCAACCCATACAGCAGTGTATGACTAGTTGCATAATGGAGGTAAATTGAATAATGAATAAGAAACTTTTTTACATGTTCACTTCCCCTAAATAATTCAAGAGGTCCTTAGGTCCCAGGACATTATTTTGATTAAAGGGTGTTGTTTTTATAAAAATAAATCTATTGAGGAGTTAACTTTTTTGGTGTAGGTACTTTTAGCCCCTGTTTTCTAGGCCAGTCATTCAAGCAAGAAAGATACACAAAATTCCAAAAGTTTTGAAACTTGGACACAAGTTTGAAAACGCTAAAATAATATTAAATCTAAATTTGCAACCCGTCCGCATGACCGGAACATTGTCAAAAATTGAAAAAACAACAATTTGCAATATCTTTTTGTACAAAATTATAAAAGTTATGCAAACTTGGACAAATATTAAGTGGCCTGTTACAAATCTTCCATTGAGTTTGCAACCTTTTTTGCTAAACGGAACCTCGATTTTTATTAAATAATTAGCAAATTTTGTTGTAATTCTTCGTACAAAACACCAAAGGTTATGCAAACTTTATGTAATCCTTATGATACAGTCCTGAACCCACATGCCAATTTGCATAAAGTTTTGAGGAACGGAAATATTTTTTTTAGTTTTTTTATTACTCTGGGCGGTGATTTTTTTAACAAAGGGGGGTCAAAAAAATGCAAAAGTTTTCGAACATGGTTGCAAATGTTCGTTACGCAGGTACAGACTGTACTTTGAATTTGCAACCTTTTCATACCTCCGGAACTTTGTTAAATTGATAACATCTTGTAAATAATTCCAATTTCGCATATCAAAAATATTGCAAAAGAGTTGCAAATCTCAAATTATATTTGTCTAATATTATTGAAAGTATTTTTCAATTTGTAACCTCACAGCAAGTCCAGAAAATATTTTTCATGATTTTTATTTACACTAAGTTAGTAGCGAGTGAGAGTGAGAGTGAGAGTGCAAGACACTGCCTTGCCTATAGTGTAAATAAAAATAACAAAAAATATTTTCCGGACTTGCTATGAGGTTGCAAATTGAGAAGTACTTGCAATAATATTATAGACAAATATAATTTGAGATTTGCAACTCTTTTGCAATTTTTTGGATATACGAAATTGGTATTATTTACATAGTGTTATCAATTTAACAAAGTTCCGGAGGTATGAGAAGGTTGCAAATTCAAAATACAGTCTGTACCTGTGTAACGAACATTTGCAACCATGTTCGAAAACTTTTGCATTTTGTTGACCCCCCTTTGTTAAAAAATTCACCGCCCCGAGTAATAAAGAAATAAAAAAAAATTCTTCCGTTCCTCAAAAATTTATGCAAATTGGCATGGGGGTTCAGGACTGTATTATAAGTATTACATAAAGTTTGCTAAACTTTTGGAATTTTGTACAAAAAGATATTGCAAATTGTTGTTTTTTCAATTTTTTACAATGTTCCGGTCATCCGGACGGGTTGCAAATTTGGACTTAATATTATTTTAGCGTTTTCAAACTTGTGTCTTGCATTTTTTAGGCAAAATGGACTTTAAAATGCTTGAATGACTGGCCTATTCAGTACGTGGCCATTAAATGCTTAGATTTTTTTTAACATTTCTTGATTTCCTTATAAATTTAGAAACTTTCATCTTATGAAAGTGAAGATTATTATTTAATAAATCTAATATAAGTTACAAATTTTCTTTTATATCACCTATAGAACAATGAAAATTACTTACTTGTAAGTACAACTGTAAAAAAATTTTTTGTTATTCGGTTTTAAGATTGTAATAAGGATCAATTACGGATGACATTATATGTTACATTCACATTTATTGTAGATAATATTATCAACGAAACTTCCATTAGGTACTTTATAATTGATCTGACATATAATCGTCATTACTATGATGGTAGGTACCTAAAGGGTAATTTATTTTATGGTCATCTCACTGTAAACCACATACATACAACAACAAAGGAAAATTATGATAATTTCCAGACAAGCTACAACCTCAAGATCACTCCTTTTTAAATAATAAAACAATTTAAATGTATGCAAGTACTCAATTAATGGACTTATAAGTATTCAATTAAAAACCGATAGATAATAGATTTTTTCCTAATTTAAAATTAAAATTCTAAACATTTGCACCAATACTAAAGTACCTGTCAGGTGTTGATATTATGGTAATCATCAGCATTCCAAGTAGGTATCAATTGCTAAAATTAACTCAATTACCATGTGCATGTTATAACTGCTAAAGAAAATATACATAGAATAAAAGTAATTTAGAATTCCCCAACAATTCGATGCGATGGTGCAATAAAATTTTGTTACAAAACTCGGGTAAATTGTTTAAAGTTTAAGATTCCTAAACTAATTGTAATTAATATTGTGTAATTATTGTTTGGGACGCCTACTGTAGAGATAAAATATTGTAATTATTCAGACGCCATTTCCACGGATCCATTTCCCATATAGCATTTTACACCTACATAATATTACAACAATAATTTTGTTAAAAACAATAGTATTAAAAACCTCTTAGTGGTTTTGTAATAATAAAATACTGTACGCACAAAAAATCGGTAATTTAACAGTTTTATTAGTAATTTTCCTGGTTTATGAACCCAAACAGTGCAATTTTATAGATATTAGAAATTATATTTCTGAGAAAAAAACGCCAACCTTCAGATCAAATTATTATACCAATTATTGCAAAATTACGGGAAAACATATTAGACAAATATCCGTAATTCATTTTGTATTTTCCTTGACAGAAACTTGAACATTCAATAGCAAAAATAATTTTGCAACGATCTCAGAATGTAATTCATCGACTTGTTTTTAAGTATTTACAGTGAAAAACGATTGTGACATTCGTAAACTGCAGCAATAATTACAAAGCTGCAATAACAGCCAAAAAATGTAATGTGTAATCAATACCATTATTAGTATTTATTTGTGTTAATGTGATTTTAAGAACTGTTTCAGATTACACATAATAATAGCAATAGCGGATTTATTAGTTTATGACTTGTGGTTTGTGTAGAATATAGTAGCAGTCATTTTAATAATAATTAAGAAAACAGTCGGTGATATATGATGGTAATCAAGATAAAGTAACAGCAAGTCATACAATTAATTATAACAAATAGGAGAAAAATGCAAGTTTTAGCTTGAGTATGTTAAACTTTCACTAAACAGCAGGTCTATGAGTGCATGTTTCAGGTTTCAGGATTACACAATAAGCAATAATTACACACGAAATGAAATAAAAATGTTATTTAGAAAATATATTGAAGCCAAAGATATTTTAAATATTTCCCAACATGATCACTTTAGTTGAAAAAACAGATTTAGTCATTTTTTCTAAAAAAACATTTCGGCAGGTAACCGTGATAAACCAAAAAAGTCATTACCTATATCTTTACGAATATTTAGTTATTTTGTTTAGCAGATAAATGTTGTGGCTAACTCAGAAATTATTGTACAGAGACTAAAATAAAATATATTTTCCAATAAAAGAAAAAATTGAAAAAGGCACTTAATATTATGATAAAAAACCACTCGGAGCTCGATCCTGTCCTGTAATGAAGTCCAAAGATCAAGAACAAGATCCTAAGTGATTATCATGATAGTATTTAAAAAATCATTACAAAATCAATATTGATCTAATAATTTCTTGCACCTAAAGTTCATCTTTATAATACATTAAGAATTGCTTACCATTCTCCTATTTAATTAAACTGAATAAGATAATAATTAAATGCTTCACATAATTGCTTTAATTAAAGAAAATGAAACAAAAATCTCCACCTCAATATGTTGCCTTTGATAAACAATATATTAAAATTCTCAAAAAAAAATAATTTAGTATCAGTATAGGAAGGTAACAGCATTCTAAAGTTGCTACTTGTATATTTTGGAACCTTGTACAAGTTTCTGAAAAAAATCGGGCAACGATACCATGAGAAATTTGTCGAATCATGCTTATATAGTCATCTAGAATTCAGATTAAATACAGTTGCAGCTTTTTTTGAAAATTTGTAGTTTTTAAAAAAACGAAACCAAAAATTTGTCACCTCACGCTTGGTCAGCATTTAATCAATTCACAACAAAAACAATATTCATCCGCACAGGAAGATAACAACATTGTTGACTGCATTCCAAATTCATGTTTCCATAATAGTCGTAAAAGTTTTCGAAAAAAATTATACGTAACTACAAAAATGTCATATCATGCCTGGAAAGCAGAAAGTTCTTTCACCTTTACTGCGTGTTTCACACATTTCAAAGTTATTCTTCTGATTGTAACTGGGAATCCCGGTAATTGTTGATCTTACTTAAGGTGAAGGTGAGGTTACGCGGTTTTTGTAATGGAAATAAATAGTTTAAATGTTGATTTATTTGAAGTAGAATTTCTAGAAATATGATGTACTTTGGACATGGGTGCTGCCGGCAGCAAACTGTGAAGGTAATACCATATACCTGCATCATGGTTTGTTCTAGAAAAAGCTAAGGTTTAGATGTGTAAACAGCCCAAAGCAAAATTATTGTTATAGCATTATGCTTTATTCGGACAGGAAATTTTTTCTCTACTCTCTTGGATATTCTTGATATGAGATCCACGCCCTTGACAGGAAATGTACGAAGAGTCCATGGACTTTCTTGGAATGTTATTTATTATTTAAGCTTGTGAACTGAGATTTCAGTTGCCGCCTGATCAAATACTGGAAGTGACACAATGAATAAGTGTAAAGTCGAGCTTTTTTGGAGCAAGATTTTTAGCACTTGACTTGCAGAATGTAATTATTTTTTTGTCTGCAGTAAACAACATAATAAATTTATATGAAATTCAACACTCATTAAATATTTCAATTTTGTTGTGCGCATTAGAATTATTGGAATGTCGTAAACAATGAAGATTTCTTGGGTTTTCTCGAACGCTCTGTTGGTTATTTAATATTTGTCCTGTACATACGAGTATGTGACAAAGAAATGTAAATGTTTGAAATAGGTTCATAGAAAAACACGCGTGAGAGGGAATATTTTAGTAAAAAAACCACACATATTTTATTCACAAAGTAGTAAAGAGAACTTTGGTATTTCATCTAAGTTCATACAACCACAATTATTCGTTTTATTGTTAAAAACCCCACTATGCCGACGCAAAAATTAATTTTGAATATTGTGGTTGTATTACATTAGCCATATTGCAAATACGTTGGGAAAACTCATAAATATCTTGCAAATACCATCGGATTTGTTGCAAAACAATAAATATCAGGGTTAAACTGAATGCAATAAGAAAACTCAATACTTTATACACCGCGGTAAGTACCGTTACTGAATTTTTATAATAAAACAAGTAAAAGTGTTCCATTTCTTCACATGCAATATATCGATAGAACTGTATGTGAATTAAGTGATCAGAACGGAACTAACTAAATATAAGTACTTACACGTATAGTGGGAGTATGTTGGAGAATGTATAATTTGAAGAAAATTAGTGCAAATTGTGAAATATGACTTTAATTTAGTTTTAATATCGAAATTTTATACAAGTTACATAAGTAAAATACGTCCAATTTATTTGATTAAATTAATTTGTGAAAAAGCTATATAATATAAAAAAAGTGTTCTCTAATTAAATATTTTAATATGCAAACTAACCACTCAGATTTTTACTTTCTCATTAATACAGTAATTAATAAAAATCATATTCTTACCATTAGAATCCAGATACGTGCAAAAAATTAGTTTTTAAAAATGTCCCTACCTAAATCTGTTTAACACATAAAAGTTAAGAATATGAAGGATAAATTACATATATCCATGTAAAGATCATGACCATTAGAAATTTGAATAAAGATTTTTAAGATATACAAAACCTAAAAACGATTACAAGAAGATAAAGAAGTTAATGAAGTTATACCTATTAGTCCAATCTAATAACTCAACCCAAAATTGCTCTTCGCGTTCGCGCTAATTTTCTAACTGAAATTGAGGACTTTGCCCTTTGCAAAATACAAGGCAAAAACAGTGTGTAGAACCAGTCTTATTAACATGAAAAAAACCTAATTTCTGAAGGACTGTGGAAGATTTTCAGTTCAGGTCACAAAGTTATGCATCTACTCATATTTCTGAGAGGAAATCCTAACAAAATGTAAACAAACTTTCAGCCGCAGCTTAGTCCGGTTAATGACATTACTCTAAAGGTTAATAATTCCAATGCATTTTTCCATTTATACATCAATAGAAAAAGGCCTTGACTTTGTTTCATAGCTAAAAACAATCCAACTAATTAGGTAGTTTGTATGTATATAAGTGGTTTCAGCTGTAACAACTCATGTAATTTAGAATTCACTCTTTCAAGGATAAATAGATTTATACGCATAATTGAGAGAATTCATCATATTGGATCTATTTATTTAATATTCAAATTAATAATCGAGTTGTTGAATGGAAAATTTAAAGATTCAGGAAGTTGATTTGGGTCAAATTAAGTCAAAACTGTGATTTAAAAAAAAGTGTGTTATGCAAATTTAATTCGTTAAAACCAAAAAAGTGCATGCGTCAGTTAATGAAAGGTGAACGACTTGAATAAAATAAAATGTGCGTATTATAGTGGTTATTTAAATTATTAATAGTAAATAGTGGATTATTTAAATTATTTAATATTTATTATCAGATGACAGTATTATAGTTATGGATAATTTGGTGCAAACCACTTTAATGCATTACGTATGTACAGGCGATATTTCGTAGGAAATAATTTCGACTATCTATTAGATCCTGTTTCTTCATACTTGCCTAATTTCCATTATATTATTATAACATGTTAGTTCTAGTCATGATTTCAATGTCAATATTAATGTTGATTGATGACCGCATAATTGCATAGAAGTTACTTCTTTTGACAATGAGATTCTTAGAAATAAAAAATGCAAGTTATATTCCATAATCATACAAAGTCAATAACTACCAACATATAGATATCAAATTCGAAACTAAAAATTCCGTGATTCTTGTGCAAATTTTTTAATTTAACGGGTTTTTCCGGTACCGAAAACTCTTACGCACTTCACAAGTCGCACGTAGATTTCCATTATTTTAAGATAAACATAATTAAACTATGTTGCGGTTTTATTGTTACCAAAAGCTGCACAACACAAATAAAAGCTCGATGTATATTGATAACGAGTTTTACACACATCTAAGTATACCTACTGTCGTAAATATAACCTTGTTGTTCATTTATTAACTTTATAATTACATTTGTACCTCCTTCAAAAAAAGTAATTGTCATTGTTAAAATCAATTTACTTACTTCCAGAAAATATTATAGATAACACCAAAAAGTGGAAAAACAGCAGTAAAAACGAATAATCCTTGTGTAAATTAAAAATTACACCCTACCTATTTTTTTTATTTTCATTATTTAGTGCTATTCAATTTGCTTTTTTTATCGTACACAATAAATTTTAAAATGGCTGTCTGATTTTATGTGGCTGTCTTTATACGTTTTTAATTAAAGCTCATATTTCATCGTAAGATATTAACAATAAAACAGTTTCTTTAAGCAATCACGCCAAAATTATATTTTTAGATGTAATTGAAATAATTATATAGAAATTTTCTGGTGAGGAAGTAAGAGCCTGAATGTTTGCACGTAGGATAGCTTGCCTTGTACCTTAAAGTCAACTGATGTTTTATCCGTTGCTTCGAAGAACGTACTAAATTAACGAAGCAATTCACTTTATTTTTTATTTATTTATACAGTGTGTTTTACGGGAAATGGTAACACCTCAGTAACTTTTTTTTCTTCGGTAAAATTAGAATTTTTTTTTTCTGTATATAAAACTCGCAATTCTCTTTTAAACGAGTAAAAAAAAATTTACCAGTAGTGAAAACCTAGCCTACTACGATAAAAAATAAACCAAAAAAATTGACAAAACGTATTAGGGATTTTTTTATCGGAAAATTTAATAAAAAAAATTTTTTTCGGGCTTACCTCAAACCTCCAAATCCCAATTTTGGCTGAAAACAAAAAATATAAATAAAAAAATAATTTTATTTTTAATTTTTTTTTATTTGTTTATTAGAATTTTGACAAATAAGCATTGTTTTATGTGATAGATCTCTTGATGTTTAGGTACTGTTCAATGAATCATGGCAATCTTGCAAAAATAACATTAAAATTCATTCCGAAAAAAATTTTTTGGAGAATTTTTATATTTTTTGTTTTCAGCCAAAATTGGGTTTTCACTATTGGTAAAAATTTTTTATTCGTTTAGAAGAAAATTGCGAATTGTACAAACAGAAAAAAAATTCTAATTTTACCGAAGAATAAGAAAGTTATTGAGGTGAAACACCCTGTATGTACGACATATCTACAATATATAATTATGCAATTAATAATGAGTATCATATTATGTTAACTCTGGTCTTATCTAAGGCGTTACATATTCAGTTCATTGTTTTATTGGAAATTTATCTCTTATCTATAGTTGGAGGCGGCATTAGATGTAATAAGAATGTTACATTTCCTTTATCGGAATTTTCTATTTCAAAATTAGAGAATTATGGAAGTTCACTTTTTAAACAAAAACAGTCAAACTTTTTAACATCATTTTCTTTATAGAAGAAAGGGCTTGCTTATTGTTGAAAAAAATATGGTATTTATTACGTATTAAAGCGGTTTCAGACCAGAACCGAAATATTTTGTTTATTTTGAAAAATTATTGTAGGATTACACTATATTTTTCTAGTGTGATAGCAAAATATTTATAAAAAACGTCCAAATTCTGAATGCTTTCAACAGTATTACAATTGAAAATACAGGATATGATACAAATAAACTGAATATGTAGCTCCTTTTCTTTGAAATTTTAAACAAAATTAAAAATGTAAAAAAAATAAATAAAATTTACTTACACTTTCAGTCTAATTTACTTAAATTTCTCTATTCAATTTTCTTCTATAAAATTTAAAGTCCTCTCAAATAATTACTTGTGGATAACATATAAACTAATCATGATGACTGTTGTTAAAATTTTTTATCCTACTTTTAATTGTTGATGCATCACCTGCCTAATTTTGTTTACACGCTCACAATAATTGAACTTTGGTCTATCTCCTCCATGGCTTCACGCACATAAGCTTCTTTCCACTACCACTGTCTTCTAGACATGAAAGCTTGCATAAAGGTAGGGATAAAAAAACACATTTTATCAATCACCGGACATATAAACCCCACCACACAAATCCAATATATCACAAGAAAACTACGAAACTAAACAAATGTAATCCATAAGTAATAAGTGTAAAACAATCGTCCAATATCCAAGTAAAGACATTTCGTTAAACTTAATAATGCTCGGTGCGACAAAGTGTGCAAGTGTAATTAATGTTTATTACTACATGACACAGTGAATGAGCAACACTTTTGCATTCATGTGTGTGCGATGCAAGAAAATGTGCACTAGTTTCGTTGTCGTTGCTTTACCTGAAAATTATTAGGTGCGTGTGTGTTTTATGACAATTTCCAATTTTCTTTCGCGCCGGACTTCAAAATGAAAACTCTTTCCTTTGCTTTCTTTGTAACACTGTATTTTGTGTTTACCCACATTAACTGTGACATAAAATCTAGTCATTTACATCAAGACAAAATTACGCTACGAAAAATTTTAAACAATAAAACGAACGAATTTGGACCTATTTCCATTAACCACAGTTACGAAAGTGAATTTGAACGCATCGACTTGGATGATGCGTTATTGTCGAACGAACAACGCGGGAAAATTTGCCTTAAGAATATTACAAATTGTATGGAAAAAGGTAAGAATTATCTCTTTTAAAATCGTTAAAAAAGTATTGTTTAAATATGTGCTATTGAACTTCAGCGTATAACTGGTTTCTGCATAAATTTACTTGTTGCGTTAGTTCACTAAGAAATATTAAAGCGATAATAAATTATATAGTAGAGATTTCGATTTTTCTGTATATGAGAATTAATCTGGCAAATATCGGAGAAAATTGCATAATTGTGTCAAGAACTTGAACCGGCTGGTTTAAACAACAGTAAATTGTTTCTTCATCACTTATACCTGATTCTGGATAATTTTGTAACACATTTATAACAAAAAAATGTGTGCAACTCCAAAACTGTTTAAGCTATTGTAACATTTGAATTTGGTTTTGTGGTTTAAAAACAAGAAATTAAAGGCGTACTACACAATTTTAATTAAATTTAGATCGATAAAACAAAGCTATAAATTGAACGGAACTGCTTATAAAAACATGTGATTTTGTTGTAATAATTGTGCACTATAATCACTTTATTTCTCGTTATAGTATCATCTAACTTCACTAAAGTATCCATAGAATTCCTAAAATTTATTCAATTGAATAAAATATTTTACCAAGATTAAAGGTTAATAGTTATTTACATATCAGTCATAAGTCATGAAAATTATCTATTACAGGACGAAGAGGAGCATTATTGAGAGTAAGAGGCCGTAAGGTCGAGTACTTTTAAGCTTCCTGAGTCCTGGAATAATAATTTCCATGACATGTTATGTATAATAATTTACCTGAAACTTTTAAAAAAGTTAAACTCTCAAGACTATTTGGATTCAAGAAAATTGATCATTGCAAGACTAGTACTGTAATATTTTACATGACGGTCATTATCCGATCTGTTGGTAAATCCCGGACTTACACCTGAAATCAGTAAAACAAATAAAAACATTCCATCATAAACTTAGGCGAAATTTATTGGTAACAGAAAAAATCTCGTTTCACGGCTACTGTTCTAACTTGACCTACGACCATTAGATTCAGATTACGACTACAAGGAAATACGTTTTATTCAGTCACTTATACTATTATATTCATTTTGCCTCCGAGGTGTTGTTTTGTTAATGAACTTAATAATGCCGAATTTTAAGCTAAAAACTGCATCATCATTTTAATGCTTTGTTTACCCGTTATAGGTTTAAATTAATAAATAAAATAAAACGCATGATATGAGGATAACCACGTGGTAGTTTAATTATGATTTTGATAATTATGGTGAATTATTTATAAAACTTTTTAAGATTATTTATTTTTTAAATTATTATGTTTTTATTTGAAAATAAATAGGAATATTTTTTATTAATATCGATGATTGATTGTGAAATGTTGAAGGAAACAATGTACCAATCTACTAAAATAGTACATAAATTTTTTTTATTTCATTTCAGAATGTTACATAATAGGTGGATAAAATACAACATTTTTTTAAATTCCTTTCGTTTTTAAATCTCCAAATTACAACTATAAAATTTAGTAATAAAATAATAAGATTTCTATAAAAATCTCTTAATTATCTTGGCAGAATAATACTGAAATTTTCAGTCCAGGACAATATCTTTATTATATTCTTATATTCATAAATCGAATCAATGAAATAGTAAGTAGTTTCAAGTTCAAGGAAAATAATACAAATCTGAAGAGTAGAGAGAAGTTGGCCTCCAGTATTTATTATGGAGCAAGTATACGGTGACTGAAAATTGAAATTAAAAGCCCCAGGCAAGGACTATCTAAAAATGTATTTATATTCGAATTCATATAACATACTCTTGATTAAATGTTTAGAATTTTTTTAAGTTATATAAAGTAGAAATTTTCGTCTCATTTATAGAAATTATAAAATAACGTCGTTGTAGGTACAGAAAATTTAAGAAATATTCAAATTTATTATCAATAACATCTGAAAAAATATGTCCCGTCCAGTTTTAATTACCAACATAAACAAATCATTTCCTCGGTTCCGTTAGAAAAAACTTGCCACTTTCTTCCATTTGTTAAAATAAAAAAATTGCGTATGCATACAAACAATATAAAATTATTAAGTACAACAACATCCCATATAATATAACATTCTTCCTTAATAAATGATCTATACTTAGACGACAATTTTGTCCTAATGGTTGTTAAAATTAGTAGCGTGGCCTCGATTCTCTACAATTAACAATCTATTGTCGATATGATGTTATTATGATAACTAGCTGTTTTTTATTAACGCATGCACATACACATTTATTTCTGATGGGCAGAAATATCCACTAGTCAGTAGTCTTGACATTCGGCAAAAAAAAATAAATCGCATGACTTAAGCGGTATTGTACAACAATTTAGACATAATAAACTTCTTGCAAAATGCTGTTGCTATTTTATTTGTTTATAATATGCATAAGGCGTAGATTGGTTCATCTTGTTCTCGAGTGCTAACTTTCTAGATACACATATCTAAACAGAATAATAAATATTTAGGTTCTGTAAAACTGCGCTTTAATGCATTTATGTAAAAATGCATCTATAAATAACTATGTTAAAACACAGCCCATTTCCCATGAAATTGCAACAAAAAAGTGCATTCTTCTGTGTTCTGTGAAACTACTGCACCTTTTTATACAAATAAGGACCTAACCAAAGCAAGGACAATATGCACATATCTCTGCATCCTCTTATCACAATTGCAAAATATGCACTTGTCGAAAAAAAGTGATGCCTTCATCCACAGACAACCTTCGATCCAAGCACCCGTTGGTGTCATTTAAGCAGAGCTTTCTGCATCTCTTCTCATACCTCAAGACTTACACGAGTTCAAGGCTTCAAGGTTAAGGAAAACGCTCACTTTCATCGATTATTTTATTCGGTTCATGTGTAAGGCTACGCGATGAGCCTTCCTCCAAATCTATAAAGTTTGGAGAGAAGTTCGGATTGACGTACAAATCAGGGTCAAGCGCCTTTTTCGATGGACACCCGTACGTTTAGGCAGTCTAATGAAGGTTAACGGAAATATGTGTGAGTGAAGAATTTGAATTTTAATTATAATAAAAACATGTTACGAAAGAATGGATGTATCAATGAAATATCGAGATATCTCGATGATAGATAAAGCGACGAACCTCACGTTTGCACGCACATCCTTCATTTATATTTCTTCAAAGGATTCGTAATTTCGCTGATCAATCAATTTATACATAATTAATTAATTTTTAGAAAAGTTTAATTATTCAGAAATAAGCACAATTTATTTGTACAACAATGAAAATCCTTGATGGAGCCGGTGTTGTTAGCATGATAATTATTTATCGGAAGTGCATGTGTATGACGGAATATAAATAAACAAATAATGCCTGACTTTTTTTATAAAAACAGTCAAAGACAAAAAAATAAATATTTTCTTATATTTTATATTTCAGCATAGTTCACAAATAATATTAATTGCTCTACTGTTATTTTTGATAATTTATAAAATATTTGCTTTACATCAATGAACTTTTCGAATACCGAAAATGTTTCTAAGTATTTTGGAATTCGAATAATTTATGTTTTGTAATGATACATATTAAAAAAATGAATATAGTGATAGTGAGATAATTTACAAGTCAAAAGTAATTTGTTATTAATCAAATTAAAGCTAATTATAAGTTATAACATAAACATGTTCAAAATTTGTCTAATCATTTATTATTAACATAAAAACAAAATAATTAAGTAGGTAATGCAACAGGTAGTAAAACTTAGAATCACGATTTAAATTAAATATTAATACCACTATAGTTTACAAAATAAAAAATTTTTTCATGTACATTTGATGAGAGATGGCTTTTCTTATGTATTTTCTCCCGCTGAGTAAGAAAATTAAGGTTAATTTTTTTTATGGAGCAGTTTTTGAGATATTGTAATTTTTTCATTTTTTCGACCTTTTTTCATTTTAAAAGTCATATCTCGAGGTAGAAATGTCCGATTTGGTCGTTCTTGGTACCAAATGAAAGGTATTAAGATGACAAACATATACATATTTAATTTGTTAAGCGATTCAAAAGATATCGATTTTTTTAAAAAATATTCCGATCTCAAAGTCGTCTGCTTGTTGTGTGGAATGCAGGGTGGTCTGCTTTTATCGATATCTTTTGAACGGCTTAACCAATTAAAGATCCGATTATATGTATATGTTTGTCATCTTAATACCTTTCATTTGGTACCAAGAATGACCACATCTAGCTCGAGATATGACTTTTAAAATGAAAAAAGGTCGAAAAAATGAAAAAATTACAATATCTCAAAAACTGTTCCATAAAAACATTTTTAACCTTGATTTTCGAATTCAGTGGGAGACAATACATAAGAAAAGTCACTTCTCATCAAATGTACATTTTTAGTGTAAACTAGTGTAATAAGTACCTAGTCATTTAACCAAAAGCAAAAATATGACTGTTGGGTTGATAAAGTAAAATATTCATAAAATTACCATATCTTACTAATCATCAGCAATAATACGAAACGTATTTTATGTAAATAAATTTGTTTAATTTCCAGATGGCGAATACGAAGAAACCACCAACCATCTAGGAAATTTACTATTCTCCTCACTGCCACCATTTGACCTCAGCCACACGAATGGAGTAAGCCTGGACTGCCAAAAACAAAGCAGAAAATATCTCCAAGACCTGAAGAAGTTTAAATTATGGGCATTGCAAAGTACGTGACTTAAATTAACCAACATCCTTCAACAAACTAATAATTTTTTACGTCCACAGTGTACGATTCCACTGCGAAATTGCCATCAGGAATACTCAATGGGAATGTTAATCAACTAGGGGATTTCGATAGGTGTATGGATGTATATTTGGACTCGCATAATATACGGGGGCAGTACTGTTTGGCTTCCATGCAGGTGCAGAGTCCGCATAGTTCTTATTTGGCAGGATTGCATAGGCTGATGCAGTCACATTTCCATTTCAGAAGCAAATTCGAGGATGTAAGTTGGATTTTGTGGGAATTGTGGATTCTGAACATGAAACTTTCGGTTTCAGTTGCAAAATTAATATGTTGAAAGGGGTAAAGGGACCAAATGCCATGATATTAATTGCACTTGGCCTATTTTAATTATGATAAAATTTAGGTGGGTTACTTATTCCAAATTTGCTGAAGGACATTCTATAAGTCATAAAACGGGAATAGAAAATTATGTGCTTAAGAAACTGATAAATTTGTTCTAATATTCTTAATATTTTTGTCCCGGATCATAATTGAAGATATTTTTTAGCCGGGTCATCGAGTGCCCCGATTTTCGAGTATAAACTGGGCCCTATGCGTCCCAAGCGCCTGCACCAATCGCGATGTCAAACTGGGCCTAAGGAAAGTCGTGCAGAACATCGTCAACAACACCGAATTAGAAGTACGAATTGAAGTTGAAGCTGACATGTGCCAATCGTCCGTTCCGAAACCAATTCCCACGTCCACCTACATTGCAACGTGAGTAAAGCAAATTTTTATTTTTGGGGAAAAAATCGAGAGAATTCAAAACCAGTTTTTATGATATTTGGTGATGTTAAGCAAGATTTGGCACATGGGATGGTGCAAGTTATAAGAATAGTTTGCAACTTTATGACTGGGTTTAATATAATATTGCTATAAAAATTTTATTTTTAGTAATTATGAGACTATTACAATAAATTGTGTAACTTTTGTCATTTTCAGTTCACTTTTCGAATTGTTTGGAGTAATGATTTTATGGGCCACTCTATACGATTACACCACAACAGAAGAAAAAAGTAAGTCGCAATTATATTGCCTATTATAATTTCTATCAAAAATCCAACAAGAAAATATGATAGAATTAACATCAGAACTGTACATACATAAAAAAAAATTGAACATATTATTTTATTTTAACCATACACATGCTTCAACTTAAGCAATACAGAAACTGCATTTACATTTAATGACGAAACTATTATTGCAATTTCGCCTCTGAAATTTCAAATAACGACAAATAAATTAACTTAAATTGTCTGTTTACAGATGAGTGGATTATGGCGTTTTCTTTGAAGAAGAACGTGACCAAACTCATTGAAACCGATCGTTCTTCCAATGATATTGAAACTGTGCATGGAATTAGGTGCCTAAACGCCATTTTATTGGTTTTTGCTCATAAAGCCATGGCTATTTTTTTCATACCATACACAAATAGGACGGAATTCGTCGAGGTAAGGACTAACTGATTTTATTTCATTTTCCTGTTGAAGTATATGCAACTGAAAATACAACTGAATCACGAGGTTGCCTACAAAATACATATTTTTATGAAAATCAGGTAAATACGAGTACGACGGGTAAAAAAACTGTAAAGAAATAGAAGTAAGTGTTGGATAATTTCGGGAAAAATTCTCGTGTCGAATATGCGATGAGTTTCAAGTGAAAATTGTAAAAAATAACTCTTGTATCACACACACACACTGAAAGAAATAGCACTATAGATTGTACATAAAATACATTCACAAGCATAGAAAAAAAAACACGCACAAAGCGGAATGACTTCGCAATGTACAGTTTTGATCAGGAGCACATGAAATGAAAATAGTATACTGTAATTCAGCCGATCTTCTGCACGGGTCGTTTGAAACGAATTTAGATTGCCAGATTGCCACCGTAATAAGAATAATCGGAATTTGAAAAAATCCATCAATTTTTACTCTAATAAATCTAAAATAATAATAATATAAAAAAGTCTATTAAGGTTCTAAAGCAATTAAAGGCTGCGCTGAAGTAAACTGAACTGAAAATCGCTTTCTATTCCTTCCCAAGCTTGACTTTTGCGCTTCTTGGTTTCGAGAATACCGATTGTTGACAAATACATTTCAAGAGAATAAAGTCGCAATCTTCTGATTTTTTACCAGGAGCCTAGAAGTTGTCCTCGGTTTGGCGACTCTTGCAACGCAAGCTCGAACCATCAAACCCACACACAACAAGCTACTGTTCTGTGTGCCTGTTAATATTTAGTCTTTGTTGGTTGGTGAGCTGGCGCTTCGGACGCAAAATGATTCTTATTTGATTAGGCGCATATAACATCGAACGGTGAAAAATACGCAGGAAAAAAATATTACATCCATATATGGCGAGTTGCTAGAGTGCTCTTGGTGCAGTGGATGGTGAGGGATTGCCGATCGCTTCTTTGGGAGCGGCCACAAGCATTGAATCCGAGGGAAATTTCCCTATTTCGTATGAGGCGCACAGAAACCTTAAAGAGGTCACGAGAGGCGATGTAGTCGGAAAGTTGGTACAGTTGTATGGAGTAATGAGAGGTTTTTGTACCGACAACGAGCCGTGTGCAGTTATAAAATTATTTTTCACAAAATTGTTGGAATAAAATTGTCGTCAGCATGGCTAAAAATAGATTTAATGTTTATGTATAGAAAACATGGACGAAACTTTAAAAATTATTGCTTTATTATCCACCTGCTTTTTAATATTTTATTTCGCATTTTAATTGTTGTTCACGCTGTTAAAAAATACAATGTATGAAATTCACTTCAAGGTCCATTAACTTTCATGTTTAATTGTTTTGTCCAAATTTTTACAAAAGTAACTTTTTCTACAAATAAACTATTAAACTTCTAACACAAACTGTTAACTTTAATCAAAAACAATAATCAGTAAAAAATTCACTGATTCAAATATTTTCTGGTAATAAATTAGTTGCTTTTTTGGTTGGATTGGTGTGGCTGAGGGTCGGGTGAACCCGGGTAGCCACGAGAAATTTTCCAATCTCGTAGCAGGATAACAGGAACGCGTGGAGCAGTGTGGTTAAAATCCTGCAATTCCACAGTTCTAAGTTGGCTACAATGTACGCGCCGATTCAACATTCGAAATTGATACTCGAACGAGAAAGAAAATAAATACGAATGAATTCCGTTCGTTTCATTCAGTTGCTTTGTCGCATTGGAATACCTACAAAAAAATTTATACGAAACTAATGCACGCGATGTGATGTGAGAGAATTTACTGCTTCTTTTACTAGGAGCCTAGAATGAACGGAAGGTGTTTTATGTGTAGTAGTTTTAACATGTTCGAGGCGAAATTAAATTTATCAAGCTTATCATCGTATTTACTAATGGAATCTAATTTGTTTTTTCTAGTACCTTGCCCGTCCATTTTCGGTAATAGGACGTGCAGCAAGTCTCTACACTGATCCTTTTATTATGTTTTCTGGAACGCTTACTGCTTACTCGCTTTTGGGAAAATTGGACAAGCGTAAAACTATTAATGTTTTCGAAGAGTACTCGTCGAGACTGCTTCGGATTGTTCCACCTTTTGCTGCCCTTATCACCTTTTGTACTTTCGTCCTGCCATGGATTAATACCGGACCAATGTGGAATTTGGTCATCACTCACCACTCGGATATTTGCAAGCAGTATTGGTGGAGGAATATAATGTTTATCCACAATTATTTTGGATTTCAAGACATGGTAAAGAAGTTTTTTAGCAAAAATATCGATAAATCTCTAAACAATGTTTGTTGATTTATTTTGGAAAAAATCCTATATTTTTTTCTAATTTTCAGTGCCTCACCCACACCCATCACGTAGGTATAGACACTCAACTCTTCTTCATCTCCCCAGTCCTAATCTACATCCTGTGGAAATGGCCGAAAAAAGGAGCAATCGCATTAGTCACCATCGCCCTTATTTCCACTATTATGCGATATTACGTAACATATACCTTGCGTTTAAACAACTACATACACTATGGAACTTCGTAAGAATTAAATACTAACAATTTGAACAATAAAATTTTTATTGTGAATTTTCTTCATCAGGATTCAACAATTATTCGATACAGCAGATAATATGTACATTTTACCAGCCCATCGAATAACCGTGTATATAATGGGCATTTTCCTCGCTTACGTTTTGCGTCATTTTAGCAACGTAACTTTAACACAGGTACAAAATGGAAAAATGTGCTTGTATCAGTTTTTCAATATTTGATTATTTTCAGACACAAATGCGCGTGGGAAACACCGTCGCCTTGTTCTGTTTCCTGGTTTCGTTTTTCGGGCCTTCCTTCATGGGCAGCATTGACTATGTTTACAATCCGAGAGATGCAGCATGGTATGCAGCTTTTGCACCAATTTTATGGTGCACATCCTTCGCATGGATCATTTTTACGTATCATACAGGCTATAGAGGTAATAATCACGAAAATTTTGTCTTAGCTTCAGTAAAATTGGATTTTTGCAGGATATCTAGGACAATTTTTTGCTTTACCAATATTCACAATATGGACAAGACTGTCCTATGCAGTGTACTTGACGCAGTTCCCAATGTACTTCTACAATGTAGGCACTACTAGGACAGCAGAAAATTTCGGATTTTTCAGTAAAATAGTAAGTTAGTTTTATCGTGAGTGTTTCAAGTTATTAATTCGCTTTCTTACAGTTCAGTTTAAAAGAATATGGTTGGATTCTCGTAATATCAGTAGGATTAACTCTGGGATTTGAATTGCCTTTCCAAAACATTAGGAATATAATTTTCAAGAAAGAAACTCGTAAGGAAACGGACAATGTACAGAAAAAAGTGTTGTAGACAGAACATTTTAGTGATTTTTTTGTTGTTATATAGCAGTGTACAAAGCGATTAATGTAGGTGATATTTTAGACTTATAGTGATATCCAATCACAGTTATTGTAACTTGTAAATATTTTTTATTATTAATTATTAGAAATAAAGTGTACAAGAATTTTAGTTTAATTTTGTTTGTTATTTATGGTAATTCGGAATAAAACTCAACTCACACCCGGTTTTATTGCAAGTTTTCCATTAAAAATTAATGAGAAATGGTGGTGAGGCAGTAAATTAAGTTTTAGTGGTCAAATTTTCACAAACGTCTCACCACAATAAAGCATTTTGATTTATTATTAAATTATACTCCAAATAAAAAGATAATAATATACCTGCTAAAATTATTAAAATCATATTAAATTACAGTTTATAAAACCAACAATAAAACGAATTTAAATAATAAAATATATAAATTATTGAAACATTTAAATAAAAGGCCTTTTGGTGACATCTGTTGCATTCGATCAAAACTATCGTATGTTAAATTACAGTAAACTGTAAAATATTGCAGATCTGTCTTAATTTTACTTTTTACTCAATATGTATTTTGTGACTGTAATTTAAAATTAATTTAATAGCTAATCCAATTAATTATTTATGCATTTGTCAATTAATTCCAATTCCACAAATAAAGTACATCTATTATTGTTCCACAGAAACACAACATAAAAATATAGGACTCTGTTATCAACGTATATGTCTAGGAAACTGTAAAAATGCAACTAGTGCTATCTTTTAGCAACCAGAGAAACTAGTTAGTTAACTAAATATGGCACTAGGTGGAAACGATGAGGTTTGTAAATTTGAAACTTCTGAATGAAAAATTGAAAACAGTTTTTTTACAGATTTATTTTAGAGATTTGGAGAAAATATTTGTCAATTTTTAAAAGCATAGAATTGTATTTTTTTAACTGAACTAAATGAGAATTTGATTCAAAATTTCTACTTAGTAAATTCCATGTAAATTCTTTAGTTTTAGTAGAGATTAGATTAGATTTTGGGTTCCATAGGGCAAAAATATATAAAACCTAATAAAATAGACTATACAACTATTATTTCAATGAATACTTCAAAATATATTCAATATTTTCTGGTACATTATTTGTTCCGCAAGTAATTTATTTATGGTGCAGTTTCAAGACAGGATAATTATTTAAATCAGCACTAAACTGCAGTTATATAGTTATGTAGATTGATTATGCCATAAATTTGAAACAGCTTCATTTTAGAGACAGGACACATATTTTGCATAATTTCAAATATCAGCCATCATATTTACCTGAATTTGCTTTTTATTTTTAGTCTGCAAACTGGCCTTTATAATAAAAAATAAGGCGTCAAGTTATGAAGAAATATAACAGAAAAGTAATATACCAGGTGCCCGTTTTTAAACCTGCACATAGGGATTTAACATTATTGTGAATTCTTGATCGCCAATTCGGCCTAGAGAAAATATTTTTTTATCAGTGAAATGAGAACCTTATTGCGCATCGAATGATATCAAAAACTACATTATTTTCATCGATTTTTATTAAAAAATATTAATTTAAAATTTTTATTCAAGTTGCCAGGATATGCAAAACATAAAAACTTTAAATTAATATTTTTCAATAAAAATCTATGAAAATAATGTAGTTTTTGTTAAAAACAATGTTAAATCCCTATGTTCAGGTTTGAAAACGGGCACCCGGTATAAAGTAAGAGATAAAGTTTAAGAGAAAATATTAATTTATACAGGGTGATTCTTTTATCTGGGGAAATGCGTTTTTCTCGTAAAGGACTGAAGGGAATTAAATTTTGAAAAAAGTGTTATATACCTAGTGGCTGTCACTCAAAATTAGGATAGAAATATAGACTTTAATATGATAAAAGAATCACCCTGTACATACATAGTTCAACAGAAGAAACAAACTGTACTTTACATATTATTTTAGATTTTCATCGATTATTTCTCTTACATAAAAATGAATTAAAACCCTTTTCTCCTACAATCCCTGCCTGACCTTTAATAAGATACAATTTTTCAGATTATCACCTTTACTGACACCTAATTACTTGCAATTAGCTTCTTGGTAAACGACATAAACCACCTAAATTACACCATCAAAGACAAAAAAACTTGTTGCATATATTATACAAAGATATTAGGTTTGTTATCGTGGTGATGCGACACTATTTTTAATTACACCATCCCCAGGAAGTCCTCCGCCTGTGGAGCGTTTGTAAAGCAGCCGCCTTCATCAAGTCACTTTCATCGCCCAAACACCTTTTCCTTCTTCTGATGATTATTTATCACACCTCAACCTGCATTTTGAGGTAACACACACACCGACCATCATGTTGATGATGGCATACCTTAAAACTAAACTCGTATCTGTCAATTAATCAGAAATGATTTATATATTTCCAAAGTCCAAATTACCGCTGTCATTAGTATGACTATTACCATCCACAAGAAAAATCGTTTATAATATTAGTGCGGGGGGAATAGAACCACAAGGGGGCTTGATGGCATTGCGGGATTTTTCAAATTTGGACGAATGCTATTATTGGGTTTGGTTCACCTCTGACACAACGGTGTTAAATTTGCAAGAGCGAACTTGTCGGGACGTATATTAGCGTATAGCTTGCAGGTAATAGCTACTTATGTTTTACAGCCGCTGAAAAACACTCATAAATTACTCCTGATGACGTGTCCATTAAATTAGGACTCAATTTACGACCAAACAACACTGCATTATCGAAAAACAATATCGATAAAATGCACGTCAGTGTTGGCATACCTGAATACCGCATGGATTTATTAAAACTTTCATCCAAACCTCGACATTAGCAAAATGATTTACCATGTAATATTTTGCCGGGATGCTCGTATGTCATACGTTAAAGAGGTATGGGTATGTGTTGTGTCTGTGTGTGTATATTTAATGCTCATTTTTTTCAAACAAGCCATATTTTTTAATTTAATTGCACATTTGTATGTGTCGTATAATTCGAATAATTTGCATTCCTTTTTCCATGTACAAATTGTGAAGGATGGCTTGGATTTTAACAAGTTGGAACCAGCACTTTAATTATACTTAATGATAATAGAATAGAGACACGGCAAAAACCAGGATAGGCTCATTACAAATAAAAATTTGGTTTTGTTAGTAGTGTACCCGAATATTTTTACTGCGGTTTGCAGATAAAAATTTTTTACTGAATGGAAAGTCGAAAATTAATTTTTAATTAAAAAAAAAGGTTTTTTAACAAATTATTTTAAGTAAACGAATGTGGAATGTCATTTCTTATAATACAAATTAGGTACTTCTCGTTTCCCCATGATTTCCAAACGTTAGAGTAGATTGAATAGATATAAAAATAATACCTTAAACTTCTTTTTTATGGTGTACGACAGCTACAATTCATGTCTTTAATGCAGTCAGAAAAAACAGACAAATTGCTGACTGACGTTAAAAGTTAAACAGTGTGAAATTTCCAAAACTACACTCTTCCCATATACAACGTGCCATCAAACCCAACTTAACAAGCCCAAAACATCCTCCTCTCCTCAACAGTAATATTAGGAAATAGTTATCATTAACATGTAATCTATACTATGGGGCCATAGTAATAAATCCCAGAGCATTTTGCGTGAGTTGATAGGGCCCTGGGGGTAGCGCCTAATAACAGGACCGGCCTCTCTGCTAATTGAATATTATCGAAAAACCGACACTTCGACCCCACTAATCATTCTTAATAAGCAGAGACAATCGGTTCGTATACACATTTACAACATTGTGGCAATGCGTGTGCCTGTCTTGGCTTTGCGTGATGTGTACACACAACATTTTGAGAGCTTTGTCGGTGAGGGGTTTTGGGTTAATATACCGCAAGGAGCAAATGGTCTAGAAGCCGGAAAATTGAATTTTGACATGATATTAGTGTTGTTTTGGAGGGTATAATTTCGTTTATATGTGGAGGAAGTGAGGTTAATTAATTTAAATTGGGGTTATGAGGAAGTGGATGGGTGAAGGAAAAAAATTGCAAAAGGATAATTTGGGTTTTGACGCAGAATTACGTGTTTTTTTTTTCTAAAACCATAAAATTATCGATTATTTCATAATAATAAATTTATAGGGTACGGCCAAAAAATATTACCACTAAAACTGGAAAAGCGACACTTTTTCTATAACAAAATAGAAAAGAAGGAAGGAAGATTGGGTATGTGTTCCAATCACGATTAATAGTGACTAAAGAAGAAAAAATGTGTCTAGCAAATCTAACATATGACTTTCTTATACACTGATTTTTGTTGAGTACTAAAGCCAGAGCCATTGTAACACTGACAACGTCTGGTATTTTATTAATATGAATGCTAATTAATTTAATTAATATATTACATCCGAGCTCACTAGCTCAGGTGTTTTCATATAAATATGGAATACTTTCCGGACTGATTTACTAAATACAATTAACAATGTTATGAAAATTCAACGGGAAAAATTAAAAATGTTCTGACCTTGCATATGTTGTCTTCTACGATGTGGATCTCATTTTATCATATACCTACAATAAGAATACGATAATCAATGCAAAGTTACAAAAATTACCTTAAATTTTCTCTTATTAGCAAAAAAATAATTTCGTACCTTTTCTCTTAAAGCCCTTTTGCTTTGTCCCCGTCTGGCGATTCAAGGAAATCACTAATAAACTACACAACACAATCACTGTAACTATATCTACTATTGAAAAAAAGTCAATTATTTAAAAATTTTGAGAAGTTACGGTTAGCAGTTTATTAACTACTATAGAAATTATAATAACACGAAATAATTATAATTAATAGATAATTAAACGTAAGTAAGGAACAAAACTTTATCTCACATCTTTACCGTTTCACATTCGTACCAAAACTAAAAGCTGACTAATACAGAACAAAATATATAAAATAACACAAAAATTAGTCATCCCTTATACCTACCAACATATAACAAATACCTATTAATATGCAGTTTTAGTTTTGTTACGAATGTGAAACTCTAGATGTGAGATGAAGTTTCGTTGTTTAATTATTAATAATTTCGAATAACACGTGTTATTATAATTTCTTTAGTAATTAATAAATTGTTAATCGTAATTATTTATTTCCTAGTAACTTCTCTCATTTTCTTTCAATGATTGACTTTTGTCTTTGTTGGAGTGCTTGGGTTGTGTAGTTAATTAGTGATTTCCTTGGATCGCCAGATGGGAACAAAGCCAGAGGGCTTCAAGAGAAAAGGTACGAAAATGTTTCCACTTTTTGTTACTAATACCTAAGTATGGAAATTTAAAGATAATTTTTGGAATTTTGCGTTTGATTATTCTATATTTGTTGCAAGTAGATCCTTGGATCATGATTTTTGAGTTTTAGTAAAATTTTCAAGGTCACACCTTGATCCACTCAAAATCGACAACTTTTGACATATTTCTATTTCTATTAATCTTTCTAATTATTTGGTTGTTTCTTCCTAATCAAACAATAATAAACAATCCTATAATAGTAATGTGATTTTCATATAACATATATCACATATTATGAACTTTTGAATATTTCGAGTTGTATAAGAAATTCAGGTATCTTCAATAATTTTTTAACATTGTTTAAGTGAACAACCCGACAATCTAATTCAAGTTCTGGTGGGTCGTATACCATACTCTTGCATCCTCATCATTGCTGCATCTAAAACAAGTTTTAAAGGTGCAGTTACAATATATCTCTCACAGAGAGAACAGAAATTAATTTCAGCCATATAACAACTTCCGGCCACCTCGGAGTTTATAACAAACTCCTCCTGGATAAACGTATATTATATATTAAAAGTAAGCGCAAGTGTCCAATCTCACACGATCTGCATTATACAAACATGAATATGGAAATTGTAACCGGAGCCTATCGCACCAGTAGCATCTAAACGAAGAAGAACCCACGCGGCACACCTGCACGACAAAAACCAAGAGACACCCCCACAACGATTATTTTGATAAATTTTATTCACCCCCCTGCACTAATGTATAATCTGTTTGGGAAATGGTTTACAACACTCCAATAAAAAACAGACAAATCCAATTTGGACACTCATTCAAGTTCTTTAGTATACTGTTTTCAATGGGCGATGTTAGGTTTCTTGTTGACAATTTTACAATGAATATCTTTTTGTTGATTGTGTAGAGAAGTTTATGAATGAGAAGAATTTGGTTATCTAACCGAATGATGTTTAAACGAAAGTGGTTTAAAAAGAAATTGCATACTTTCAGCCACAGTGCTTATATGGTTTGGTTTTACGACTTAAATTTGCCAATTTTAATTAGTGTCAAAAGTTATAGTGGGTCGTTTTTGTCAGTACCATTTAATTTACTACCCACGTAGGAAACAATGTGCGGGGTGGACCCAATATATTAAACCATGACCCATGACTCTACTTACCCACGCAAAAGCTGGTACTACCATTAATTAACTTTTTACATGCCTATTACCTAAATATACACCGTTGGTTACATAAAAAATTATTTACGATTTCTTTCTTGTAATAATATGATGTATACAGTTGCAAGCTTGTACGAGTGTGTACTTTCCATCAAGATCCTGCAGCGTGCTTGTGCAAAGGGCAGGAAATTTCTGCCTTAAAAGCAAATTAAAAATTTGCATAATAGTCCTGTCGCGGAAAGACAATTCCTGCGGAATATTTATATGGCTAATATATCTGCGAGCAGTAGCAGCAACGAAGCCACCTGGCGAATTTTTCATCAATTAATAAAAGGGCTGGCACTAATTACATTAGCTATTAGCTACCCCACCACTTATAATTATCCATCTTACCGCTAGGTGGTGAGTAGACCAGACGAGTAATTAAGCCAGATTAATTACTGCCTGGCGTATTATTCAACTGAGTTGGTGCTTTTCGTAAGCTGGCCCGATCTTTTACAGCTCATTTGCATTTTAGAATTGCGGAATCCATCTTGGCAAGGTTTTGTTTTAATGTCAAGACGTACATGGGGGGATTATTCAAAGATTTTAAAACCGTAGCCGTATAGGGCGCTTTTACCAACCCCTTTCGGTTTCTTGGGCGCAGCGAGTTCTTGCCTTTCGCACCGATGTGTCGTAAAGAAAGAGCCTGCCTTTGTGGGGGATACACAGCTGAAAGTGATATTTGAAATAAATGTTTATGGATATTTAACTCAGACAGAAATTGTATGAAACAGAACTGTGGAAACATTTGTTTCATATAGTAATCGTTGCTTATTTTCTTCAAACTAAAACTAAAGGTGCATTTATACTCTAAAATGTTTTTACAAAATCCTACCACAAGTTTTTGGGTTCAAAATAATTCGTTTAAACCAAACATATCTTAGTCCAAAAGTTCTTCCTTACTGAGTTAAAGGACGCTAAAAAATATTTTTCCAAATAATTTTTTAAGTATATCTACAGAACGGTTTAAAGCAGAGATTTGAAATTTGATGGGTTAATAAGTCTATGAGGAAGCTACAATTTGTTGGTATTAGAACCAAAATAATATTGTTCAGCGGCGTACTTACCGAAGAGGTCTCAGGGTTAATAAGAATTATGATAGATACGCTCAAGACACGTAAAAAAGATATATTTGTTTGATTTGCTTTAACTCAACTGTTTGCGAGATATTTCACTTTGAAAATTTTTTTGCTATTAAAACGACAATTTCTGACACCCTGTAAAAAATATTGAGTCACTCTAATACGGCTCATTCTACGTCCAAAACTAAGCACAATTTCTATCTTAAACCGTTCTGTAGATATACCTAAAAAAGATACAGGGCGAATAAAAAAGACAACTTTCAACATCCTGTATTTTAGTAACGAAACATTTTTGGGGGTCGGTTTCTACAACCATTATGCTTAGTTTTGGACGTAGAATCAGCTTTATTAGAGTGACCCAATATTTTTTACTTTACAGGGTAAGTCACAAATTGTTTTTATAGTGAAAAAAATTTTCGAAGTTAAATATCTCGCAAACAGTTGAGTTAATGCAAATCAGACAAGTATATTTTTTTACGTGTCTTGAGCGTATCTATCATAATTCTTGTTATTTTGTAAAAAAATTCAATACCCTACAAAAAATATCCAAAAAAACACTAAGTCCCCTCCTATAAGTACGACACTGAACAATATTATTTTGGTTGTAATACCATCACATTGTAGCTTCCTTATAGACTTATTAACCCACCAAATTTCAAGTCTCTACTTTAAACCGTTCTATAGATATACTTAAAAAAGATTTGGAAAGATATTTTTTAGTGCCCTGTAACTCAGTAAGGAAGGACTTTTGGACTAAGGTATGTTTGGTTCAATCGAATTATTTTGAGCCCAAAAACTTGTTGTAGGATTTTGTAAAGACCTTTTAGAGACACCCTGGTATTATATATACTTCGATATTAGCACTCGTAAATTTTCATAATATCCTACAGTTTTAATGCTTGTGATTTTTTTAATTTGCCTTCCAATAAAATTTCAGTATCAAAAATTTCTTGAATACTATAAGTTTAGATAGGAGATGAAATATGGAAGATCAAATAGTGCACTAGAAGGAACAAGAAGAGGAAATAACAGAATTTCATGTACTTAGATGTTACAGGCAATTCATATAAATCAGGCAATTTATAAAATGACTGGTCAACATATAAATACATATTAAATTTATGAAATTTCTCAAATTATCTACATAGGATAGATTTCAAATATACTGCATACCTAAAACGTTAATTTGTACACTATTTATCTTCACTTCTAGATACGTTTTGTGTACATCGCCCAGGAATTCAGAATACTTATTTGCAGGTAGATACAAAACAATCGTCACGACATTCTGCCAAACATTATCATTTACTTCACCAAATTTGCCCCTACACACAAATACGTAATTTGAAACAAAATAATTTCAGAATAACCATATACATTTAAAGTATTGCATAGTCCAAAAAAAATATCCACATTTGAAATAAACCATGTACTTTAGAAGATCACGATTCCCTGGAAGTGAACAAGTATAACAACCTAAAACAATTTCGTTTTTTGTTCCAAAATACACTTAGCATCGATATAATACAATTCCTATTATTACATGGCAAAAGCACCAACAACACATGTTACCCGCCATATGAACTGTATAATCCACCCGAGAGCACACCACGTCGGGTATGTAACCCCATCAGCACTCTGTGTGTATGGGATGGGATGTTCTTGAAAACTTTCTTCCAAATACAGGTCACGTTGAGCTAAAATACAATAATAATAGATGGTTAAAAAAGTTCAAAGGCCTGGAATTATTAGACTGATGTGACTGGGAGTAATAATAATATTAAATTTTATAGGCGGGCGCTTCACTGCTGCACGCGATACTAATGTGTATGGTGTGCTAAAGACAGATCCCTCTGGCAGCCGGACAGCCTCCGGGAAAGTGGCTCAATGGATACAGTGTCAGTGTAGTGTTGCCAAAGTTGAAATTGTGAGAAACCATCTGAAACAAACAATAAGGTGAAATTAGGGTGCTGAAAAACAATGCGATTGAATAGAACTTGTGTAATTTTATAGTTCTCGAATTGTATCCATTAAAAGGCGATTTGGGAATTCATGATGGTGCCAAAAAAATTTCACTAACATAAAATCAATAATATTTAAACCCAGTTTTCTATCTTAAGACAGTAGTATCCAAGAAAATTAACTCTAAGTTAAGGTTAACTATCGGTTGAAATGCGGGATTACTCCTCCTTCCATTACCTACATTTTAATTTTAATTTTCCAAGAAACACATCATGCACTCGAGGCATTTTAATATCGATAGATCCTCGCGCCCCACAACACTTGAAATGAAAATAAAACCATTCAAGTGCCACCAACTAAATGAATAAAATCAATTCTGCGGTGGTTTAGCTTTAGAGGGATGCAACCACATGTCACTGTGGGCTTATAGAACACATTCTGAAGCACCACTATTCGACCGGCACAGATTTCCATTCGCATGTTCTTTTAATTTGAAATACACTGGTAAAAAAGTGATACCACCCCCCGATCTTCTGTTTCAATCTAATATGGGGTGGATTTCAGTTTAATCTCAATGATTACATGTTACATTGTGTGTCGCTTTGATCAAGGAGACAGTGTTTTTTACGCGAGGGAGTGACATTGTTTCCGGCAGTGGGTTAGAGTGATCATCCCCGGAGAGTCCCTTTGGAAATTGACTTGACAGATAAATTGGCGTTTATTGACCCTGAGGAAATATAATTGAATCGGTGGTAAGACATAAAAGTGAGGGGTATTAATTTGGTGTGCTAATATATTGATGTAAAATAAGGCAAATTGGGTTGAGGAACAAAAGGATAAACGCCCGAGGTTCCACTGGAAAAAGTAGGAGTTTTCGTATACCAGTTTCAGATACTGTCGTAATGTAAGAAAATTAATAAATTAAGGAACTGGACTTCAATTCTTAAACATCCTCAAAAAACAGTTCTAAAACTTATTTACAATTAGGAAGGATCTTAATTCTAAAATATCATTCCAGATTTGAGCTAAAAAACAAAAAAAGTTTCAAGCAAATGAGGAAATATCAATTTGTAAACTCATTTTCGATTTCTTCCCCTTGAGTTCAAAATCCTTAACCTCCACATGATGCGCCAAATGACACCCATCGTGGAATGACTTCATTTTTAAAAACTAACATCACATCCCAGCTCGCACAATACAAATCCGGCATGTGTGTCTCTAATAGACCTAATTTTCTAGTGCATATGTTTGTAGCCTTTGGCTGGAATCTCTTTGTCCTCAGTACGACCACAAAAACCTAAAATAATATAATTGAATCCAAACCCTAGCAACCTGGAAAGTAATTTGAATATGTTAAATCTGTGTGGTGAGTGTGATGGAGGCCCCCGTTGTTTTCTTAACAATATGTGACTTTTTTTGGACAATTTGAAAGTAATAGATAAATTGCCAAAAGCTACTGCGGTTAGAAACAGACTTAATGTGCTGGAGAAGTGTCAGATGTCCGACCAGCCGATGGGTAATTTTCGGTTAAGACATACGGGAGTCGTTGGTGTGCACGTGCCCTCTTTTTTTAATTATATGATGTATGCCCTAAATTCGTAAGCATGTTATACAAACATAAGGAGGATGATGTTGCCAAATCAATTATGGAAGTTACCACAAGGAAATTTATTAATAAAGAGCCGAAGAAACAAAACTATTCATTTTATTTTTTGTTTTAGTTTTGCAAAACTAAGTTTAAGTTTTAGCGAAGGCTGTTGGAAAATAATAAAGCTATACGGCCATTTTATTTTGCTAAGAAACTTTCTAATTGCCAAAACTTTTCTGATTAATCACATTAATTAATTAGTTTTTGGTATGTGCAGCAAAAGGGCGGTGATGAGCTCGCCTCAAACATCAGACTTTGCTGACGTACGTCATTAATAATAAATTAAAATATTAATGGCAGAATGCGGTAATTGATTCTAAATATAAAGCAAAACTTGTGGCGCATATTTCAACTTTTCTCCATCGCATCAGTTTATTTATTTTCATTTTACTCTTACATAGACATTGCAGAACCCTTTTGTCTCTCTTGAAATTTCTCTGGTTAGTGTTAGTCGAAAGATGAAGAAAAAGTAGTCGACAAAAAATTTAATGAGCATATATCCTCGAGCGGCATTCAATTAGAGACGAATTAGCGCATCCGTATCATGAAGACTTAATAACAGATAGCCAAAGCATCTCACATTTAATCGAATAAACTATCTTTTTCGGATAATTTGTGTAGTGTGTGAAGTGAGGCGTAGGAAATGCAGTTTTTGTCACCTGGGAGAAGGTAGAGTTCGATGCGGTCCATCGACCAGATTACAATCCATCTTTGTTCCTTGTGTCATCTTTCTTCGTATAGTGGCCTTTTGAAAAGTCCGCATAGATGGACATTTAACATTTAAATTAACAAAGTATTTCATGTACATATTTACGATATTAAAAGTGTGTAAAAATTGCGTAGGGGTGTTGTAACCTTCACTTTACCAATTTTTGCCGATTTAATTTTTAAATCTCTAGCTGGGTATTGGTAAATAAAATCATTTATCGCATACATTTAAGTAAAGAAGACAATCACGGTTTAACCACAAATGGATTCACAGCAGGACAAAAACTTATGTAACGCTATAATATCTCAATAATCGATTAACTAGCTAGAGGAAAAAGTTACCAGAGAGAATAACCAAATTTAAAGTAAAAAGAATTTATTTATTGGAGTCATTGTCTTCATAATTTTATTAAACAACAACTTATTTTTAACTTATTTACTATTAAGACAACAAATTGTTTTTCTACAAGCAACAAATTAACGGGAACTATTCACTTTGATGGTTTGAAAAGACAAACAAATATTTAGTAATATTTTAATATTGTTATACCTACATATCAGCATAAATTTTTAATATACTGTAAAGTTGACTCTGCAACTCCCAATAAAATATAATATTTCAATTAATGACAATTTTTATTGATCCTCGCAGAAAACCTAAAAATAAATCACAGTTTGTTGTTCCAATTACAACAAAAAACGCAACACCTCATCTTTCTCCCTCTCGCAACTCGCAACCTTTTACATTATTTCCTGGAGTTTCAGTTAGGCGGCCCTTGTGCACACTCATTAATTAAGGCCCAAAGCTTTGACGAAGTTTGGATTGTGAATAGGAACGCCTCGTGACTCGGGCTTCTGCTGTCTTTCACGCCAGAGTAATTATCAAAAATATAAATTATTAATTTGCGTTGAGCTGGCGCGGATTTCTTGAGAAAAACATTAATTTCACGAGGGTGTTGATTGGCGATTTTGAAGGCCACCATGAGCGTCTGTTGTAATATTTTTGATTTAATTATGTGGAGGACAGATTACGCTTTAACCTTATGGGTCGCAGAGCATTTAAGTATGAAATACAGCACAGGTTATAAAATAAAATATACATTTTACGAACTATCTGGTCGTATATTAAAATTGCTATCAATTTTATTGTTAACAGCTCATAACTATAAATAATTGTTGTTAGGCATATTTTCTTTAGGATTTTTAATGGCTTGAAACCTCCAATAGTATTATCTGGTAAACCTTTTAGACTTTTTCAGCTTTTTCAATTTAATTACATCGGAATTTAGAAATGAAACCGGTCTGAATTGTGATATATTTTAGGATGGATGTAACTACATATAAAAACAATTTGAGTTGATAGATGAAATTAAATTATTAAGATTTCCCATTGAAGCAGACCGAGAAATCAAAACTGAGATAATCAAAATAGAGGCCGTCATGCTGTCAGCTACAAGGCCGACCAAGTATTAATAATTATTGGATCCAATTACCTGATAAACACATTTCGATAAGCCGTCGACTTAATATTCCTGACATGAGCAAGTGTTGGACACATGTTGAAGCGTTTAGTGTTGGAAGGGAATTTTTTTCGCTCAGTTAAAAAATATCATCGTTCTCTTTGCCACAGTCGTGATCTTCGGTAGAGTGTTGTGTTAAGTTCTTTGTCGGTCTTGGGTCCATCATTAGAGTATGAGTCAGCGCATCCAAAGCGGTGTTTGAGCCACCATCACCACCACACCACCACCACACGAACATGTCAAACCATCGAAATGTTTGATGCCAGCTAGATTAATGTTTTTACGATATTAGTTGTTTCTCTTCGTCGTTATGGTGACTAGACGATTTTTCTGTCGGCAGCAGGCCGATAAATTTGAAATGCTGCTTTTAAATTAACGCACAAAATTATAACCGCCTTCCCACCTGATGATGTAAATAATACCTGAAATTTTTACATCATTAAACTACTTTTAACGACTACATACTTTGAGATCAATTTGTAGCTGCCCAAGCTCTAAGCTCGTTTTATCAAAATTAAATTAATATTGTTGGGTGATGTTATGCCAGTTAAAAGATATTAATGTCTGTAAATTATACAAACAAGAAACGTACCAAGTCGGTAGCGCGGCACCCTACCGATGTGACAAATACACTGGGTCCCATATTCATATTCTTATAGCGCTCCGCGATGCTTTTTCACCTTAACCATGGGAAGTAATTTGCCGGGTAATAATGCGAAACGGTATGAAACTGATATGTAGTACCTACTGCAAGAAATTAATTTGCTTTGCAGAACTATTTTAATGTCGGTGATTTTTGTTCTTTCACAACAGTTAAAGGATGAGATGTAGAATCCGTTTTATAAGTAAAAATTGAAAAATCGAATGATGGTATTATATAAGTGTCTAAAGTACAGGAAAATGTTTTAAAAGTAAAACTGGTACGACTTTTTCATCTTTCTATCGAACCATTTTCAGCTTTGATTCTCTTTAGAAAAATACAAATTGAGTTTTCGCCGGAAAGTAATCTGTATAATAATTCTAGGTGTCTATCTCCTACAGTTCACAAACTAATAAAAATATATCAAGTTTTCAGAATATTCTATAAAAAATCAATACCTACCTCTAAAATTTCAACACCAAAACTTTCAATTAAACTCAAACCTCCTTATACAAGAAATTATAATAATTAATCCACTTTCGCTCTCTATCCTGTAACATCTTGTTAGTGTCCCATCCATCGTCCACCACATGCCTCGCTTGCCTGTTTCTAATGGAATTTTAATATGCAAACCAATTTTTTACACACATTCATATAATAGAGGTGTCTAACCCGTACACACAAAAAAATTATAGATGCGGATGGATTTTTGTGAATGAATCTAAATATGTAGTTGGTACCACTAGAACATTGTAGCGCTGCAAAATAAGAGTGCTGTAGCAGGACTATTAGACTATGGAGAAGGCGAATCCGCTTTATATCCACTTCGCCACCTGCGGCGCGGATCTTATCTGAGTAACATATCTGTGGTGAATTTATGAGCATTCTGTTAAGTATTTGTCACAGTCTTATTCCTGTGTTTTATATATGTTAGTACTAGTAGCTGCCACTGTTTTACACTTGGCACCATGGGCGGTACAGCTGGACAATTGTACAGTGAATGGAAAAAATGTGGTCGGATTTTATGGTCTTGATAATATGATAGAAGAAAGAGTTATTATTATGATTCTTGTGAGGAAATGGAAATTGTAAGGTTTAGTTCTTTAGGAAAAATGAAGAGAAATTGCTTTAGTTTTGATATTGCTGTTTTTTATGAAATATAGAAGTAGATAAGTTCATATTTTGAAATTTTATTGAAGTTTTTTTATTTGGTCAGTAATTTCTCAATTTATTAATACTTGTTGAAAACAGCGAGTCTAAAAATATATCTCTATATTCTGTCCAATTTTGGAATAAGACTGTGGAACCACTTCCTAGTTTTTTATTTAGTTCATGTATTTTGAGAGAGTTCAAAAATTATGTCAAGTTTTGAAAAATAAAAGCCTTGGTTTGGAAACCAGAGCCAGTGGTCCTTGTAAATTTACGAAAAATCGCAAACATGAATGGCCAAATATTTTTTTGCATTTTCGATAAATTAATAGTTTGTAGCCGACGAAATATTGAATTTTTTGGGCAAATCACGAGGAATGATTAGAAGAACTCAATTCATTAAGTTATCATTAAAAAAAAGTCGAAGACGAAGAGGATTTCGAAAGATAAGATTTTATGTCAAAGAAATAGCCAAATGATAAATTTTTGGGAATTTTTAGCATTTTTTGAATTTTGAAGAATTATTATATAGACTTATAAATAAATAACACAGTTGGTTGGATTTCTAAAACAGTCGAAACAATATAAAAAATATTTTAAATTAGGTATTTAAAAAAATACGCATATCCTGTCTTCTTCCTTATTTGATAACTGTGTCTAAAATTTTGTGCAAATTTCTTCAGTATAATATCCAAAAAAACCTCATGATTTTGGAGTTTTGGTAGAATAAACTTTACTTATTTCATGGACACATCACCAATGGTACTACCGGAACATTGTAAGCATTTTTTAACCTTACTGACTAACAATTACGACTCCATTAAGTGATAAACCATCTTTTAGTGTTCTCCTAAGCACTATTTGCTTGACCGCCTGTTTTGTGGATATCATGCCAGAATATTAAACGTGTATACCGCACACGTTTCCAACTTTCATATTATTTATTTTTCTAAATTTATGTGGTATTTGAAATATGTATAAGTTAGCCTGAAGCCTGGGACTGTTTGGGTACCCCGTTTCAAGTTGCTCACCCACGACGACTAACATATCCAGCCTCATTATGAGCAAATTTATTTTATTTATTTAGATAATATTTAAATACGGGTCTAATAAAATTAATTTATCATATTATAATGTTGGTAACTGTTTTTTGGACAAAAACATTAACATTTACATACGGATTTTTTTGTGGGTGCTGCGTTATTGGCTCATTGAAGAGTTTTTTTCGTGTCCAAAATTATTTATCTTTAATCGAGTGAAAGTAACAAATAAATGTTTTTTTGCCACGTAAATGTTAATTATTATGTTTTGCATGTAATAATTATTAATAACCACATAATTTCCAACCGATTACAAATTTTGTGCTAGGTACCACACGACAACTGTATAGGTATAAAAAATCACATAATAATTATTGTAAAGCTAACGATCTGCTATACTATAAACTCCAAACAGTTATGCATAAACCCACGGCACATAATAGTTTACTAATAGTTTCATATCTATATTATGTGACACACACAAAACGATTATTGTTAGATAATGCCGCGGCTTCTATAGTTAAGCCCCATGTAAATTATTAACCATATTAAAAATTAATACAAAATACATGTGACATTAACACCACAACAACATGGAATTAAGATTTCCGCTTATCATTAATATATCCTATCTGGTTTTGAATAGAATAAATAATGTTCTTGTCTCAACATTTACATACTGGTTTTTTTATTTATGCAAAAACATTTTATCATGGAGCTCCGGTAGGCCCTCCAGTATTTATGTCTGTTGGGTTCTTTTTTATCTCCACACACACATACAAGAAATATGTAGGTATGTACAGGAAGGTAGGTACTTTAGTTAATTTCACCGATTAAATTTAGAAGTTAAATGAGCAAACCTGGAGAATAAATCACGTGAAAGTATGGTGGGTACTAAAGAGGACCCAGACATGGTTTTATGATGTTAACAAAGTTTTACGAGTAGTGAATTTTTTGTTGAGCTACTGTGGCTTATACTATATTCTAGTTGGTTATTTGACGTCATTATGGCGGGAATTTTAAAAGTAGTTAATATTTTGCTTATTTTGTAGATTATTGTTTTTTCGAAATAAAATCATCTCTGTAGCAACATACCGAATTTATTTTGATGAAAGTGCACAAATATTATCTGCAACCAATTTAAGTTTTTTCTACATTTGTGCAAATCCAACAAAATAGAATTGTATCCTAGTGTAACAAAGTTAGTTAGTTTTAATTCACAAAGTTAAATTGGAAAGTTATGTAGGACAATCCAGCATACAGGAAAATTCCCTCGAAAATCTGCTATACCGTTTAATTTTAAATGTGCATATCCATTAACACCCAAAACCGTACATTACAGCCAAGGGTGCGTAAACACCAGCAAAACCTCTTACGAACAAACCACATACCATCTAGTAACAACCAATTTTCCTTTTGTTGATGGCGCGGCTCCATCGGCGCGGCCTTATAGAAGCCACAGCAGACTCAAGTGGGTATAGGACTGTCAATCACAGGTCCAGAGCCCATATTACCAGCATGTCGCTAATAATTCAGTTTTGGGGGTGGGTTTGTGGGATGGATGTGTGTGGGGGGAGCATTGTTCAGCGCTCACGTCCCCCCAGCCCCAGTCAGGCTAGTAGTTTAATTGGAATCGCGGATCAGCCGGGTAAAAAGAGGATGTCATTTCACCAGCCGCAAAATGAGACTATTCCACTGAGACCCTTCGCTGCCTGCTTCAATCTCATCGTGCTGTGGGCTTCATCATCGGGAAATCGGGACTATACTCTAGGATCCACTTTGGCACACACAGGCTGAAGGATTAATTGATTGGCGAAAGGGGCTGGTGTGGCAATTTTGAACAGAGGACTGTACAGGATTGGTTTCTTGGATTAGGATTGTGAGGGCATTAATTTTTTGTGCGACTTTGTCAGGAGGCAAGGGCATAGAACTATTAAAACGAGGGTGCAGATATTTTCAACAGAAAGTTTGGAAAATTTGTTGTAATGTTATTTGACGGAGAAATTCTTTGATAGGTCATATATTTATATCTTAAGTACATAGAGAATAGAAACAGTGAATATTGTGCATAATAGAGTTTTAATTTCTTAAAAAGTTTGACTTTAGTTCATTTTTAGTACAGAGAATTGGAACTAAGATTATTTGGTGGAAGTGGTGGAACGAATTATTTATAAAACTAAAACAGGTTTTATCCAAAAATTTCCCAAATCGGTCCCTCGATTCTCCTTACAGAATCTAATTCCACAAAAAAGATTGACCTGTTAATTAATTTAAACAAGTAATATTATTGCTGGATTTATGCACTAAACAAACTGGTATTGTTTTTTTCAACACAATACCCATAATAAATAATAATAATATTGTGCTTTATTAGAATATCTTGTTGTGTAGTGCAACTTGTATATTCTTCCGTCAGATGTCGCTGGTGTGTAGTTTTCAGCAGGAATGCGGTTTGTAGCCGGCGATTGGCCAGCAGGAGCAGCAGCAGGAGCGCACCGTGCTTTCCGTAGTTTGTTTGGAGACTTGTTACGCTGTTTGACGTAAAAGAAATTGGTTTATAATTATTAAAGTTGTAGAAAATCTTTGTGGCGCGTGAAATTGGTACAATTTAATTGTGGCATAAAAATATGTATATTACGGATAATAATCTTAGTATGCGGCATTTTGCTCTTATTATATTATGTAAGGAGATGAATTTTATGAGTATATTTAAGGAGGAAGTGGATCGAGACGCACAATTAATATACAATGTACTTATCTACAATTAAAAATAGATTTTCCGATATTTTCTGGTTGTGATTTAATTCTGTTCCGCAAAACTGGTTTACTTTTATCTGTTTTGTTAAATGATGGTATTAGAAGTCTTTAAAAAGTTTTTCTGACACACTTTTTCAACTTTCATAAGAAAAACCTGAGAGGTTCTTCGGACGATTGACCTATACAACTAATTATGTCCTAAAAAAACTGTATCCGCACGCAGTCTCTTTCTTCATTGAACAGAATAAAAACCCACGTGTACTTAAATCGGCAAAGTTGTATACAGCAAAATAAAAACTTTTATACACGTGGAGAAAAACAAAACGATCGCTCCTCCATTGTTCTCGTAAAGACAAAAGAAGGCAGGCTTGTAGTAGAGCGGGATTGGTTGGGGATTCGTATCGATTGTAGCACTGGCCGGGCATCCGGTCGGCGCCCAATGAGCTAAAACAACAGCCACCGTCGCGGCGCATACATCTATCAGCGCCGTAGTGAAATCTTCAAATGGCTCTTTGGCAATTGGCAAAAAAAACGAGCACATGCAAGGAAGGTGTTCAGCTGAGAGACGTCCTTGAGGAACTATTAAAAATTTCAGGAAATTTCAGAAATATACTCGTTTATATTTTTATATAGGTATTCATAAGTTTCTTTTAATAGGTAAAAAGGAATTAAAGTGAATAAATTCCGCTCTCTGTAGACATTCTATTATATCTATCTATATACAAAATAAAAGTCAACTCAACAGGTTTTCTTTTTAACGTCACTTTCCCCCGCCGCACCCTTCCACCCATCACGTTTCCGAATACAAATATAATGAAAATTGAATAATATAAATTTACATTAGAACCGTTCAGGCGGTTTTGTTTTCGTGTACAATGTGGAGATGTCAGTGTAATCGATAGCTATGGGCGCGAATACGCGCTAAAAGACATCTACAATGGGCCGTGTCATTCGCAGGGCCCAAACAACTGCCATTGTTATGGTCTAACACAGAAAATACTATTGCCAATATTGTTGTTCTTTTCTCAATACTCTACTTGAATAAGAGCGAGAGTGAAATGGATTCGCGCGCGCCAAATCTCAATCCGATGATGATGGCGATGATGACAAGTTGGTGATGCACTGTGCGTAAGGTGGGTTTTTGTGCAGTTTTATAGAAAATTCGCGCTTGTGTAAGAGTAGTCTGATCAATTGGATTCACGTGCCGTTTACAGAGCTTTGGCTCCTTAATTGTCTCTGATGGTGCATCACGTTTGGTGACATGTGCCAATAGAGGAAGTGCAGTGTTCTGATGGTAATGCTCAGTGGCACACCCCGCAGAAATATTTTACTAATATTAAATGCGTTTATTTCAATCGATAAACACAGTAATTAGTTAGATGGAATTTTTCAAAATTGAGTACAAAAATTTCAGGAGATGGTACAACCAAAGTAGCGACCATGAAATAGTCACATGGACTCAGATCTGGCGAGGTGCTGCTACTTAACATTGTTGACCAGAATTGTGATGGTCGTAGGTAATTGAGCCTTTGTCAGAATAATTCAAGGATTATCAAATGAATTACTTTGAAGGACATGAAGTTGATTTTATTTAAATTGATATTCTAGCCAATCAAATTGTGAATTTCCTGCCTATTTTCGTATTTATATCCACAACTCATTGACGTCTTTCGCTAATTGTAGAGAAACAAAACTATTTCCCCTTTCTATTAATCACAAAAAACCTACAGCATTCTGTGTAAACTTTAATTCCCACCACCTTCTCAATTTACGAAATCCGAAACACTCGAAATCCAAAGTGCCCCGATTCGTTTTCTTAGTGTTGTTGATGGACTGGTCTGGAAAATAGAGGACAAAAAAACTGTGATGCAGTAGATTGAAGGCAATATCGAGTAGTTTTCGATCCACGCCAGGTGAGATGTGAGAGCCTCCTGCTGGGACTTTCTGTAATTACCGGCCGAGTGATTGACGATGGTCCTTAAGAGGGCGCAGAGGGAATTGACACCCCTGACCCGATCGTTATTAAAGTTTAATGTTCTACCTGACGATGTTGAAACATTTTATTACAACACAACATGTGCTAGGCGCGATTTATCGAATTTTATTAGTAGTTTTAATAGGTAATTGAATTAAATTGCTGTCATTAAAACGACGACCATGGTGTTAAATCTGCAAATTAGAACAAAGATGATCATCTTACGTTTACTTCACAAATTTTTTCATAAGTTTTGTGAAACCACTATAAAAACTTGTGTTCCAAGTTCCAAGGTGTAATTTGCCACTTTGTCTATAAACAGTCCAATTATTAAATTATAGCGCATTAGAACCGTTGAAATAATTCCGGATTCGTCACGGTGGGCTGGATAGCATAAATAATCCCATTGGAGTAGGTCTTCAGCACCTCACCAAAACTCTATTAATTACGAAATTAAAGACAATGGAAGCGTATCGCTGGCCCAAAATAGCGGATGACATGTGTGAGGTATAATATTATAACACCTGTATGACGCATTAGCTTCTAGGATCACTGGAAGAAAAAATTCACATAAAAAATTGGTGTAACACTACTTGGTGTTCGATTTTTCCAGTGCGGCATATAATTATTATTACAACTTGCTGTCTTGCCTGCATGTATACGGATAATATGGAGAGACTCTTGATGGTTCTTATGGCAGCTGTCGGGAAGCTCCGGATGGTTTTAATTGATGGTGCTGCAAACAGCCGTGTCATGGACAGAAGGTTGGAGTTTCACACCTACATACAACCCGTAACCAGAACAACTCGGCGCGAGGATCGATCCCATCGATATAATATAGAATAATTTATTTTTGTTGACATGAAAATGTGACTATTAAGGAAGGAGAAAATTCCAGGTGATAAAAATATTGTTTGGGGAGCTAAAGGTGAAATTTTGCTAAATATTGAAAATGATTTGAAACAGTAATATAGAACAGTGGTTATTAAAGGCTCTGTGGGGTAGAACAATTGAAATTTGAAAAATTCCTTTCGCGAATTCTCTGAGAGACGAAGAAATAATTTTCGGAAAAATTCCTAAATCTTTGATGCTGTTAAAAACTCTTTTGTAATAAGGTTATAAAAAGACGAATTAAAAATAAAAACGATTGTCTGAGAAATGTTATGGGAATCGTTTTCATTTAGTTCATTATACATTAGTATAATTATTTCAGGCACCTTGAATTTTTAAGTATTCAGATAAAGTTTTCCATATGAATTTTAGATTTAGACGATCAACTAAACATACCCAATTTGTTCACACCATCAGCATAAATTTCGCATTTTTTGACTAATACTTTTTTGAAGTCAATTAAAAATACACAAATAAGTACGTAGTTTCTGTAATTTTGGTAAAAGTCTTAAACATGAAATTTAATTATACAATTAAAGATATCGTTGTATACCCAGACAAATTTATTAAGAGACCATCAAAATTAATTACCCACCTATTTTATTGTAAGTCTAGAAAGTAAAAATATTCATGCCGGTTTAACGAACCCCTAAACTTGGGCGCTCTTTCTTAATCGAATTTTCTAATAAAACATAATAATGACACCCCATTGGCTCCCCATGTACACACAATATCCAAATCCAAGCCTCCAACGCCTCTCCCCCGCTACCCTCTTCTCCCTCATCCTGTATCTCTCACATAGCCTAATTATAATAAATTGCGAATTTTGAAAGCTAATACCAATAAAGCCGATTGTTGTTTGAACTGGCAGCAAACTCAAATAACTCCGTGCCGTGCTCGGGGTGCCACAAAACGTCTGCCAGTTTAAATCAGGTCTGGAAAGGACTGATATCTATTTAAAAAGGAGTTGCCAAGCGACCTGAGCATCAAGAATGAATAGCGACTTCCTCTAATTAGCGCACGCAGCATCCGATTTGGCGCGCTGTGGCTGCTTACAATCACCAGTTATACACTTTAGATCATTGCCGTGGGCAATTGGAATTGTGGGGGTGCGCCGCCACCGCTTAACCACCTTCAGGCTAGGTGCGGTACAGCAGCCCTCGCTTATCCTGCTAATGATGTGGTTGCCAATGTTGAGGCTGCTGGGGAATTAATTCGAATATCTGTACCTGCGGATTGGTTTTTTGAGCAAAAGTTAGTGACCCCGCAGTTCCAAAAAGCTGAACAGAAAATTGTAATTGGTAATAAGCAGAAAAAACAAAAAAAGTGAAGTGGTTCTCTATGTCTGTCTAAATACACAGCCAATCAAACAAAAATAACTTTATTGCAGTGAAATACACCAAGAAACCACAAAAGAATATAGATATTCAATTTTGTTGTACCCATTATATCATCACACAATCGTTTAAAAAAAAGATGTGAATTTATGTAAACTTGTTTAAAAATTTCATCGTACACAATGGGCTTGATTTTTTCGTGGCAAATAAAAATCTATTACATGTTATTTATTATATTTACATTAACATCGACTGTTGATAATCGTGAATATTTCCCATCCATTTGGAAGGAACCATTAAAAAAGTAAAGGTATGTTGAATTAAAATTACACACACAATCGATGCTCAACCAAAAAAAGAACAAAAACGAGATTGTCTATGTATTAACTAGAATGGCTTCGGGAAACGGAGTGAGGGGGAAGCACAATAATTATTACATCTCATATATACTGAAGGAGAAGTTGAAAATAGGAATTCCAACAGCAATCTTTAACTGGTATTTATACAGAGTGGGCGAATTACAGCTGATTGATTTTATTTTTGAATAACTAAAATAAATTAAAATAGCAACAGATTATGGTACAATTACTCCGCTGACCAACAGGTAAATCTATAAAAGTATAGTGGACTTTCTTGAATTATTTGAGAGTTTACGAACTTGAGACAAAGCCACTAAGGTCATTATTATTTTTTCATATCGCCTACTCGGTATAATTTGAAATGTTTATTTCTGAAGCCCTATTAGATATAAACTCAGCTTTTTAAAAACTCATTTTAAACACTTTTTTATATAAATTTCATTTTATATGAGTTCTACTGTTAATTCGATCAATTTTCCACAAAGAAATCCCAAAATGTTTTACGGCGTTTTTCCTTTCTGATTCAACCAACCCCCCAGCATTTTCGACTTTGTAGTATTCCATACAACCACAAACCCATCATCGTATTCAACCCAACAAAACGAACCAGACCAATTAAACCGCATTAGCCGAAGTTGATGTGAAAGCATATGACCGTACTGTGCAATTTAGTAAAATACAAACACAGTTACAATTCATGCATTTATAAGCTCTTGGCCAGGTAACCATGTTGATTACTGATCATATTACTAGGCAATCCCTATGTGCTAATAAGCGTATACAGAGCGTTTGGTCTGTTGGACACACATTGCCTCCAGGTCCGTTTGTTTATCTACCCATGGTCAGCAAACATCCAATTAGGAGTGATGGGGAAACTGCGGCGGTAATTGTCACTGGACCATTATAAACAAAATACCGGCCATTTTCCTTAAATTGCATATTCGTACAACTATCTGACTAGAACAGGTTCCAATATTAAACACCATATTATACTAATGCATAAATCATTTAGATTTTTGTCTGACGTTTTGTACGGATGCCGGAAAATGAACAAAAAGTTAATAAGGTGTTTCTAGAACGTGACTATGGAGTTATCGTAAGTGCATGTCTTCTTATTTAGATTTTTCTTGGAAGCTTTGATGGTTCTCTTTGCATAAAAACGAGTAGAAGCGTGTTGGCGAGTGCCACAAATCTACGAATATGAATATTGATTGCTTATTATGTTTCTGGAAATGTTTATTTAAAAACTACTATTGTTAATATCTCAAAAAGTCAGGTGATGGTTGAAAACTTGTTTACTATAATCTTTTAATTATCTTCAGCTGCAGGTACCACCCTTAATTTATAGTTTAATATTTTTAAATTAACCGACACTTCATTAGTATGTGCTCATTTCAAATATTAGATTACCATCAGTCAAGCATTAATTGTTTTTTTCAAGTCCATAAAACAATTAGGTACCTTATCCTTGTAGACTGTGGTACCTAAGGAAAAGTTTTTGAATTTTCGCCTTTATTACCTTAATCTAATTATTTCTTGTTCCTTTCAAATATAGATATTTTTATTAATTTTTGTGCATCAACATTTAATATTCTACCTAATAAATTTCATGTTATTTTCAAAACTTATTGAAATAATTAAAACGGACAATTTTCCTTGTGGTTGTTTTTAGTACTTGTCGAGTGCAACTTTCTCTCATTTAAAACCATCTCTGTCTATAGAGGAATTTGATGTGGGATAATAATTTTAAATTATTATGTTATGTTCTGTACATCTTCTAATAAATATTTTTTATATTATGGACAAAAAAGGAGACAAGAAATATCTGTTTATCACTAACTCATTTTTTGTACCGACTACACAAATTTTACTATATTTTTATTTTATTTTACTATATAAATCACCAGAAATTATTCGTAATGGTAAATAAGGATTAAAACATTCAAATCACCTTTGATTTAAATGCAAAGATTGCCTCTTCCACATCTTAAATAATTGCAGAGGGTAATTGATAAAATTTCAATTTCAACAACATTCACTCCGCCTTTATGTCTACGTCTCCCGATAAATTCCACATTACTATTGGTCTTTCTCCCGTGCAGACACAAGAAGAAAAATAATTTTATTATACCAGGACCAAAAAATCATCTTGTAGAATGTGATTAATTACCACCTTCTAAATCCACCTATATATATAAGTTTCTAAATGATATTGGCTGTGCTCTGTGAGTTTAAAGGAGTGCGAGTGCGAGAGAAGAAAAGAACGAAGAAAAAAACGATAATATGAAAATTAAACGCGCTGGTTCGTATATGCCATATGCACAGCATTTAATAGCGTTCCTAAAACGTGCAGTAAGAACCGCGTTACAAAAAGCCCAGCAATATGCAAAGTCAGCGTTATTAACAAGGTGCAACAAACTAGTGGGGTTACAGAGGTGACTCGTCGATGGAATTTTAACACCTAATATTTGAAAAAAATGAAACACCGAAATTACTAGTTTCGGAGATTTTTAATGGTAGACTACGTACCAAGAATTTCTGAGGATCATATCCGCGAGGACGAGATCTGAAAAGTGTTCCATCAACACTAACTTATTAGTTTAGTCGAACTCACCATATTTGATTTCTTGTTTTATTTCTTCCAGTGGACAAATTAATGCGATTCCCACAATATGACAAATGTGCAACAGTATCAGAGTGTGGACAGAATTTGTGTAATGCGTATACACGAAATTGATATTCAAGTCAGTTGTGGTATTTAATAGCTTAGTGTTTATGTTTGATATCCACACTATGCCATTGGCTACATACTTAACATTCATACAATATTTATTGCACATAAATTGTGAGGACCCCGCTAAAGTGCTTAGCCAAACTATAGGAAACCCGACCGAGTACTATGATGGCAACTGTAAATCTTTGATGATAGTGTTAGAGTTTCATTGACCATCATCAAGTGTGTTAGTTTCAATTAAAGCCTGCTAATGAGTTTTAAATATTTTAGGCTCAGTAAATAGTTGATTAATTTCTTAAGAGCTTGTCCGCATATTTTAAATAGTACGCTTGTACTAAACGTTAAAAATAAAAGTGGTAGCTGATCATATTAAAAAATAACAGGTAGCCGTACCAGTTTTTTATTAATGTTAACACGTTGCCCAACAGACAGATCATTTAATTTACAAAAATTTACAACAAATATTTTGAAATCCTATCTCTGATATATGATGCCCTGGTGTTTTCAGCATTTTATATGCGCCATCAGTCCGGAAAAAATACTTAAAATGCGGTGGCCGGTAATTTAGTGTCGCAGCCACAGAGCGCACATTCTTCTTATACATGAACAAAAAAACTTACCATGCTGGGGAGAGAAAACATTAATTAAAAGCCTAAAGCGTGGATAATATTTCAGTAATTATAAAACTTCTAGTTCCACTTTGAGTGGAAATTAAAAAATGCCGCTTTTTGACTAAAAACACTGACAAGTTAATCAAGACAGCGATGACTCAGCGGTACCAAACATGCGTTCCGAATCTGCGCTAATGACGAGTTAGTTCTACATGACTCGCTTGTTTTCTGGGCTATCCAATAATTTGTTTTCAGAATAACTTCTGGCCCATACTTTACCAGATATTATCTAATAGTATCCACGTTTTTATAAACCAGTTTCCACGTGTAATTATAGTTGTTAGAAATTTGTGGTAAACCTACATTACAAAATGTATGTTATTATCACACCTCTTCTTCGGACGACTCCAGAAAAAAAAACGAAAAAAGTTGTATCAATATATTACATGAAAAATTTGTTTTTAAGCTGATATTATCCACATAATAAGTAGGATCTTTTACGAGCCCTAACTAAATGTTCGGACAAAAATAAATTTTTGAAATATGAAAGGAGAACTGGAAATTTTGCGCAAATAATTAGTAAACACCTAACAATAAGATAAAGCCTTAATAACAATATTATGCATGGAAGAAAATTATTTATTGAATTTAACAATATTTTAACCTTAATAATTAGCAAACTTTACAAAATTAATTTGCAACTAAATGTTGGGATATTTTTTAATTTAGGACCATTGATAAGAGGTTACGTCTCCTTTTGCTTTAATAGCTGCCTGTATTCTAGCAGGCATTGTATTTATCAAATTTTGGTACAATTCTGGCGTGAAACTGTCCCAAATTTCTTCTATTTTGGTCCTTAAGTCCCCAATGGTTCTTGGTGGATTATTGCGTAGAATACGTTGAATTTTATGAGTTTCAATGACATTTAAGTCCGGACTGGATGAAGGCCATGAAAGCACCTTTATGTCGTTTTCCCCAAGTTCCAAAACTGTGATTTTTTAAAAACAGTCGTTAGAAAATTACGCAACATTTTTCAAGTGCAATTTTAAAGCTACGGAATATGCCTAAAGTCACCAAATAAAGACTTGGGCATTTTTTTTGTACTTAAAACCAACATCCAGCTTTACAATAAAGTAAATTTTACCAAAATCCAACCAGTGGTTCCAAAACTGTGATTATTTTAATGTAGGTAGCATCCTCAAAAAACCCTGAAAAGTGAACTGTGGAACTCGAAAAAAATGCAAAAAAAATCAAATTAACATTTCAGGATTTTTTCAATATAGTACGATTATTGAGCTTTGATTAAAATGTTTTTTGACACAAATCCAACCAGCGGTTTCAAAATTGTGATTCTTTAAAACAGTTATTAGAAATTTTTTTTATCATTTTTAAAGGTGCAACTTTGAAGCTCCGATAAATGCCTAAAATCACCAAATAAAAACTTGTGTAACTTTTTTGTAATGAAAACCAACATCCAGCTTTGTAATAAAGTAAATTTCATCATAATCCGACTACTAGATCCAACGCTTTGAAAATAATAATTCTTTGTTTCTACAATTTTCCCATCCTGCTGGGTTAAAGTGCCACAGTTTTGGAACCGCCGCGCGGATTTTTACGAAATTTACGTTTTTATATAACTTATAACTTATAACAGAAAAAACCATCAATGTTATGGAAGTTAATTTAGATAACTTTTGCGCGTATGGAAAAAAGACAATCAAATTTACTTTTGTCCGAACATTTAGTTGTTAGGGCTCGTATAAAGAAAGCTCAAGAAACTGAACAACGAAAAAAATAAAAAGGATATAAAAATCAAAATAAAATTTTGGTTCAAAATTTAATTGCAAGTAAATTTTGGTTTTAATTAGGACAGAACAATACAAAGGTGTCAAATTTGAAGAATAATTTTTTTTGCACATAACAATACCATCTGAATTGTCCCCAAAAAATTCTATTATGACTTTCTGTAATCCATCCACAAAGACTTTTCATTTCATACTATACCCGCTGCAGTTGTCTTTGTGGCTCACATAATCTATTCCAAAGCAGGAAAACCGGGGAATATAATAAATACCGAAAAATCGGGTCATTAAAACGTGAATCTTGGTAGCGGAAACAGGAAGTTAATCTGCAACTGCACGTAGATATATCGACCGGTAGCCGAGCGGAACTTCCGGTGGACCGGAAACATAAAAAGAGACCGCAATTGCTCTTCGGCTAGCCGAGCCTGCTTTGACAAATAGATACATCACCGTGATTGCCTGCAAGGATTCGACTCGAGAGGACTATCATCTACTATCCTTTCTTCCTCCAATTCCTTAATCTGCTCCCACACACAAGAAACATAATGAAATGAACGCAACGCGAAAATTACACAAACCCTAATTATATGTAAAAAAAGTACTTACGCTATCAGTGTTGGCCATCTGAATACAGTTTCTTTTTCAGGACAATTTCCAAGTTGTCATGGAGGTCCATGGACGCTGTAACAGTACAAATACAATGGACATCAGATATAATGATATCTCTATCAGATGGCAGGTGGCAGTGATGGTCAAGGGTCAAGCCCGAGGTCTCGCCGCCACCTTGATCTTAACATCCTAGACAACCCGACTGGAATCTGTTATCTCATTGTATGTACGCTATTGCATTACTTATCTTAACCACAACATCTAAAGTATGTAAAGTATTGGCAGATATTTTTATAATCACGGCAAGGCTGCAAACCAGCACCTTCGCCAAAACTTGAAATTTCTAGAACCAATCAAATTTCTCCTAGTAAAATCTCAAATAATTACACTACAGGAATTCTAAAAATGATTATAACTGTTATCTATCTGTGCGCACTACATGTAAAATAATTATAACGTATGGTGGTGCTGTTATAAAGTTTAATTATTTGTTTAAAAAGTATTTAGCAACTCGTTAGTGGTTCATATCGATCTTATGTTGCGAATATACGTACACAAGTCCCTCTTGATTTATTTCTGTTATTATGTTAAATAACAGTTATTACGCTGAGAAAAATCCATCGTTTGTTAAAGATGTAGTTAAATGACAGCATATGGTGTATCTAACACTTATTATTATACATTTGCAGCTTGCAAGGAGAACTTAATTAAAGTAAAAAGTGGATATGTACTTAATGTTGTACAAAACTTTAATTACTCATACATAGTAGATTATTTGTTGGAGCCTTTCGTTTAAACTACGTACTAGAAACGTAAAACTAACTAAATAATTATAACTACATATTTCATTTGATATTCCATAGTAGTATATAAATACATATAATATTTTATTTGGGTTATATTATAAGGGTCGATATTTGAAGAGTTTTGTAGGTGTTGAACGGCCGAGTTCAAGGACTTTATCCTTGTACAGGCCCTCAGGCAGACACTTCGTCTTTGACTGATCGCAACTGACGCGCTCTCTTTAGTGAGTGGCATAAAATGTATGACTTCCATTTGTCACAAAATGTAGAGGAGGCGTAAATATGTGCAATGTGCCGGTAAAATTTCCCATTTTGGATTTGTGCATCATGTTGTTTGCACAACGGGTTTTTGTTTTTTTCTTAGAGAAAGTTGAGGGAAGAATCGATATCAATTTATTTAAAAGGACGCACAAGGTGTAGGTAGTTTTAAGTACTTTGGAGGTATCGGTTTTTAAGTCGACAAATATGCATTAAAATACTTAAGCAAATTTTTAATCCAATATCTTTGAAAGTACCTAATGACAAAAGCTCTAAAAAAAATTGTACTCCTGTAATATTATAAATATTTCAATATTTGCATCAGGATAATTTCGTTAATCTGTAACTAAGACTCCAATTTTCATTCCTGTTGGTATTGAGTCCCAACCCAACTAACTTTGCTTTGTTTGATTTTCCTGCCACGCATCAGATGCAATTATCGGCTCCCAGTTACAAAATGTTAATCACCCGAACAAGCTGCACTAATAAAAGGAAAAAATAAAAAACTAATGGTCACTTGGTACTATGTCGGGGAGCTGTTTACGTATGGCCAGGCAATGGTCATTAACACCTCTACTGACCTCCGATGCTGACACTTACAAATCACAAATGCCATATACTGTGGTACCTCATCTTTCGATGAATTTATCTACTGTCAAACTCTAAGTACCCACCCATCACATTCTCCAAGCAACACATTATAAATCTCACCTCACAGCCGTAGTTATTTCTGATTAATAGAGTGATTTTTTATTTTAGATCGTAATTAGAAACCCACCACAACCAGCACTATTTTAATAGGTATGCAGCGGGAGGACACGCGGGGAATTAGTAGTGCGTTAGCCTTTAGGTTATAAAGATGTGATCATTTTGGACGAAATGTGCTCATATTTCATTCCCATAGCATACACTAAATACTTGGAGTTGATGGTGTAGTTTGAAGATTGATGTGTCGGAACACCAATATAACTACATTCCAAGGATTTCGGTGCTAAACTCATGATTGTCATTTAAAAAACTCATATGGGGTAATGAATTACAAACGAAAATTAGAAAGGTCTTGCCCCTTTGGTTAATCGAAACAGGTGTTACCACCTTCGCTCATATAGCCGAACATAAAATACTAAGAACCTATAATGTTGTGGCAACAACAAAGAACTTATGAAGCGTGTTACGAGCGGCAAAAAATCATGTGTATAATTTTTTTAAAGTGACTATTAGTTACAGATTTTATTTGCCTTATATTAATTACCTTTCGTTCTTTGATCTACTCGGAAACGAACAAACGTTCCAGCAAAACAATACCCACAACAATATTTATTATATTAAAACTGATTTTGTGTGTGTCGTGTGTACATATCGCGTTTTTTCTAAATCAAAATCGACAAATCCTTCAGAGAGTCGCAGTCGGTCGATATATACACGAGTATGGTTCCCTAGAAGTCGTAAATGTAAAAGTGGATGGGTGACAAGTTGACATACCAGCCATAGGCCCGTCAATGTGAAGTTATATGTGGCTTGACTAATTGCTGTTACGGCCGGGTCTGCCCCCCTGACGAGGTTCCAAGAAGTCTATCGTAAACGCACCCAGCCGAGGTACAAATCCACTGGTAAAAGTTTACCTTCCAGAGAAATCTGCTAATGGTGCCAGTGGTTATTGGATTTATTTTTGTTATGGTACTAAAGTAAATTTAAGATGAAGTGGTTTTTAAAAACACAAAATTAGAAAATAGAAATTGTACAGGGATAAGTCAAGGATATTAGCTAAAATTTGACTAGGGTCAGTATAATTATTTTTGTTGGGTTAGGATTAGGAAAATAACAGAAATATTCCCACCGTATGATCAGAAATTTGCATAAATAACTCTTGAAATATCATCAATTAAAAGTACTGCAGATGTAAAAGGAAATTTAGAATATATTCCAAAAATCCATAAATTTCTACCAGATTTAAATCGTCGTCTTCGATTTTTGTAATTAGTATATGTGTAATTGGCTCTTAACTTTTGGATACATTTGCTAATTTTTTTTACAATCTGAGTTTTGTTATAAGCACAAAAAATCTAATGAAAAAATCCGTGTAATTTGGAATCCATGGTCTAATTTTGATATTATGAAAAAAATCTTGAAATACTTATAGTCAACTAGATTTTTTCGGTTAGAAGGAATAGAAGGATGGTGACTAAAAATTATGAAAAAAAAAACAAAGATTATAGGTACTCACGTATTTATTAATTAAATACAGTTATAAAAAACAAATTTTGATTTTTCTTAAACTTGCACTCATAAACCAAATTCAAGAAAATCACTTGATCCCAGACAAGTTTCTACTTCCAAGTTGATTTGAAATATTTTTTCAAATTTAAACCCCAACCTTTCAGTAATTCCATTCTTCAGTGATCCTCCACCGCTAATTGCAACAACAACCTCGACTTCTCAATATTTTCTTAACGCCACCAACCTTTCACATACAGGTAGCCAACAAAAAATATTTGTCTCTGGTTTTTCGAAAGCAATTACCGAAGCTTACAGTACCGGCCATCAAATCTCTGTCAAACTGAAACTTGTATTGTCGCCACAGGCGTCTAAACCACTCATGTAAAACTCGAAAATCCCACCAGAAGAAAAAAGATTAGTGAAAAATCGAACATTAAGCCAACCAGGTATGGGATTTTGTACTTTAGTGCTGCATAGCAAAAGGAGCGGCTAGTATTATCCGGGTATGAAATCTAATCTTGGATCTCGGTGTGGACACCTAGACCCCATGCTGATTGTAATTTCACTTGCCTCAACAATACGCACAACTGAGAAATGTTATTACACCACGGTAGGCCTACAATAGATCTAAATGTTAACACACCATGACCTAAAATATAGTTTAACATTAAACTAATAAATTTTAGAACGCGTTTTTCTTTGCTGTGACGAAATTCGCGTTTGGAACTCTTGGGTGCTTTGTATGTGGACTTTATTAGTTTTAATTTGTGTGCTAGTTGAGAAATGGAAAAATATTAGTTGTAGTAATTATGGTTTAGCCTCGAGGCTCGAGGTTTTGATCTATTTTGCACCCACACACAATAATAATAGGATTACGAAATGGAACTGTATGAGTTTTATCTGAAATCATTTTGGAGCTCATTAAATTTACTAATTAGTTTGTAAGGAATCTTTAATAAAAAAAGTTTACAAGTAATAATTTGTGTTACTAATAAGAAAGTGCAAATTTTCAGACTCAAGTTGTGAAAAGCGCACTACACAAAGTAAGTGTAAATAAACCCAGAAACCGGATCAAATTGGTAGCTAAATTACTAACACGTAGCCAGTGGAATTCATGAATAATTCAGAATGCATATTTCGTTTGAGATCCAATTTTTTGTTAGGAGCAATGGGTAGAACAGAGCTTTTACACTATTTTAAGAAATGAAGTCGTTGTCGGCGTCGCCGTCGCTTTCGTCCTCGTCACCGTCTCAAGGTCCGCTTTACGATTCGTATATTATTGAGGTTTTTAAGGCACCGCACTCGCACACAGCTCACCTGACATGCAAATACAACATCACTCATTGTGCTGATGAAAAGTGGGCGGCGGGTATTATTGTATTCCAATTTCATCCCATTATTCATAAATTACTATGGAAATTTAATAAATATATAATATAATGCAGCAGGGGATATTAAATTTTTGTATACCGTTTTCTACGGGATGCATAAATACATAATCAACAGCATAAATCATGCATTGCATATGCAGGATAATCAAAGACAGTAGTTATATAAATGACACGGTATAACGCAGTTTTTTAAAATCGCATTTTTTAGACAAAATAGCACGATTTTCATACATATTTTTGTAAATAAAAGCAAATTTTAACAGAACCCCCAAAAACCATCGAGGACGTAGCAAAAGCAACCAATTTTTCAAGTATCATCCTGACGCACATTTTTTAAAACACCTTATTTTTCAGTGATGCAGAGTTTTAAGACCCAAAAATCGACCCAGTTTCCTAAAAATTTTCAGCACAAATACTTTATACTTTCCAAAAACATCAATTTTTTTCAATATATTTAAAACGTTGCCATAAATAAGCCAACTTGTGTTTGGCGGAGGTTCGGGGGAATGCAGTTGAAAAACAACTAAATAGAGTCGCCCATTAATAATCAATACAAAAGGCATGTTTGTGTGTTTAGAAACCGGGGTATAATTAGGCTCGAATATTATCCAATACATTATCTAGGACGATTTACACAGGGGTTACGATAATAATAATAATAATTGCCGTCGTGTGTAAATCGCCTCGGTAAATCTAGAAATTCGATTATGGTAAAGTCAGATGTCAGCGGTAAGTCGCGGTGCGCTATCATGAGCTGCATCTGTCACGCACGCAAAGAATTAGCGTTCCTCCAACATGTGTTTTCACACGTGGAATAATTTATGTGTTATCGGCGGCGCATCTCTCTTTCTCCCAAACCATATAGTCAAGTCATTCAAACACACGAAAACGACATAATTATGTGATTAAAGAATTTCGTCTATTATTTAACTAACACACGAGAGCAGCATTAGTAGAAGTTTACAGTAGGACGCAGCGAAATCTCCCAGAGTGCCACGCTCAAGTGATATATGGAGGCTCATTAGTAAGCCTTGTTTATGGAGGTGTTGGTTTGGTTTTGAAAGATTGTGCGCTTCTGAATAATAAAAGGCGCTATTGCTTAATTGGAACGAGATTTCACAGATAGGCAAACATTAATTTGATTAGGTGGTGTTGATTTTTTTTTTCTGTGGGGTTTTGTCGTACAAATTGCTAATTTGCATGAGGTGCTAGTCGGGCGTGAAAGTCGTTTGGATTGTGGACAAAAACCAACACGCAAACTTATCCCACTATACACTAAAAAGCACAAATTTAATGTGAACAACCCGCGAATAATGTATACAGAACCTACTCTAAAATTTTTCACCTGAAATGTAACTCGTAACTCACTAATGGTGGGACTAGGATACAACAATAATTGGGTTCAAAGCGGTCAACTGCATTAAATATGCAGCTAAATTTCTTGTCTGATTTACTGTCTTATTTTCTAAAGCTAAGGTGTCAGTTTAATAAATAAACCTCATTACTACAGAATTTGCAGATTGTAACTGATTTTGTTGAAGATTATCGTGGAAACGAAGTAGTAAAAATTAATCCGTATCCTAAATGACATTTTTATGAAATTTTCATAAAAAACAGTTAAAGCAGTTAACTTAAGAGTGTGATGCATATCCTAATCAATATTTTTTAAAACAGCGGTTCATGTCATTTCCCTGAAAATTTCAGTAATTTTGGCAACTTTTTCGACTGATAGTTAGCCTAACTTTAGTAAAATAATTGGAATAGTTATTTTTTTCAGTATATTCGTAATGAAGACCTCCATAGGGACCTCGGAGTGGAGTATGTAGATAGAGAAATTCAAAAATCCGCAAGACGCCATGAAGGAAGACTTTTTCAACATGAGAACATCGAGGCCATCCAGCTCCTGGATAACTCAAACCAAGAAAGAAGGCTGAAGAGGACTAAACCTCACGAGTTGGTGTAGTGTACGTTAAATGAAAAGGCAGAGTATAGTTTGAATAGTGCGCAAGAAAAAAGTGCCCCATAGTGACCAGAAGAAACTAAGAAGACATCACAGGGTGACTCTAGAATATTGGGACAAGTAGTATATTAGGATTAAGAAAAATTTACTTATTAGTCTTTAACTAGATTGTAGCATCATCTAAAGAGAAAAAAAAATAGGACTGAATAATTCTTTTTTTAGTCAATAATTCATTGAGATATTTTACAAATTCATTAATGTCTTTTTCAAATAATCGTGTTCTAAATAATTGATAGTTTATAAATAAAATTTGATTCTACAGTTTTTCTTCTTCTTGAACCAAAACAACTGATGGTTTCCAAAGTCGAGTTTGATCTACCAATTTTTCAGGAAATAGTCCGTAAATATGACATTTTTTTATTAACCGAAGAAGTGATTTCAGTCTTTTTTTTTAAATATAATATTTTCATTGTTAAATTTGTTGACGTATTAATAAATTTACGCGAATATAAATCACGACAAATTTCAATTTAAAGATTGTGCGGCAATAAAATATCAATTATGCTTCACCATGCACAAGAAATACCAAGCTATTAGTAATTACAATTTACGATATTAAAACAAAAGACTATTTCTACATAAAAATCATACTTTTACAACCTCAAACAATTACCTGGATTTCTTTCACATAACCCCACAAAGTACTTTTCCGCATCATGAAAATAGAGAGCTATTACCGTATTTTATATATGATGTTGATGGGCGGCCCTACAACGCAACCCTGTGGCACCCCCTAATATCATTTCTAGGAATTCTCAAAGCGCCCAAGCAATATTTACCGATTCTCATCTATATCATCATATATTATCAAATTATCCCGAATGACCCCTTGTAAAATCAATATTTTCAACTGTCACCCAAAATCCTGCAGCTGTTTACCGAAACAAACAACCGTGATTTGAGTATATGTTGTTGTATATGCGAATAAAATAAAATGCATGCATCTCTGTTTTATCCGTGTGAGTATTAGAAAATATTATCGCTGGTACTTATATTGTTTAGAGGAGCTAACCACGGGCGGTCTGTGGATAATATGGGGATGAATTATTAGACCAAATGGGTCAAGGATACGATTTTCAGTAGGAGTATTTGGGTGAATTTGGTTGGGTGGCTGGAACACCTCTTCATTTATAACCAAGGCAGCAATTTAAATCAACCCCTGCTGATATCTGGCCATATGGTAGGATTTTATTGCAATGTGACTTGGATTGTATTCAAATTATTGCAGTGTAATTAACGCACCTAATGGTATTGTATTTTCTATGAAATTTTTTGGTGGTTAAGCGTTTTTTGCCTGAAACAGTCGACAGCGTGCTAATATATCACTGTAATTTCCTTTCTAAATAGAGTTTAGTAAAAAGCATTTTACTCGGTTGATAAATAATAGAAGATGGTGTAGAAGAGCAAAAGCAACCACCACACACACATTAATGTGTTTGCGCTGATGATTTACCGCAAGTGATGGTCAGCCTCTATTTGTATCCCGTCCATGACAGTCCAATTTCCAAACCGAACTTCACCCCAAGATTAATAATTCCACTTGTTTTTTGTAATATTTCACGGGGTAATTACACAGTAAAACACGCAATCGTTGCAAAATATCTTGTATAACTTGCAAAAAAATTAGCATAAAGTTCTAATATTAGGTAGTGTAGTAGTTTATTTTTAATCACTACCACTAAATCCTATTTTATAAACACAAACAACAATTCGTTATTCTATGTTCTAGGACATAACTAAATGTTTAGAAATTGCTTTCTTTTTCGTAGTATTTCTTGGTTTGTTTGTACGAAAAGGAGTTACCACGATATGATAATGCAGTTTGCACCCTTTCCCGCAGTGGCAAATAAAAACACCCAAAAATAACCTGCTTGTCCAATGAAGGGTTAAACCCATCCAACCGCCAATAAATCATTGTCATTTTGCAAATCTGACACTCTAGTTTTGGATAGTCGGCATCTAATTGACTGCTCATCATTTCCTGGTGGAAGTAGATACACGCGCTCCCTCAATTTCCGGTCAGCCCTTCCCCAATTATATCCATAATCACAGGAAATTATCAAATGTGCACCAGCAGAACACATCCTCCGCCTTATCTACCTGATTCATGGGACCATTATCATGTAAACACGACTAAATTTAATGTCTATATGATGTGTTATATGCCAAAAGCCGAAACCCACCCACAAACTTACACCATGAAATCCATAATACAACTCAAAGTGTCCCAATGGGAAATCTTTATACTTGGAAGGTTCTTCAACGTGATGTATAATTAATTAGGTGAGACAAGGCAGTGTTTGTTCGTTTAAATTTTGTGGGTGTGTAAAACAATCTGATCTACTACTAGTTTGGAAGAACATGCAGTTTGACATAAGAATGCCTTTGAGCCGCAGCGGGATCATGAAATTCTAGCCTTAGCTTCTGGTATTACACTATGTTATAACGTGATGTAGCTGGAAGGTTATTTTTTATCAGCCAGTTCTTAAGTTTCACAGATTTTATACCTACCCATATTTGAAAACTCATTTTATGGTGTTTACGAAAATACTGTTAGGAGAAATTGAAACTGAAAGTTAAAAAAGATAAGATAATCTTACAGGAAAACTAAATAAATTTTAAATTTAACATCAATAAGGGACATACTGGTGACACCCAAAGCAAATCGATAGGGCTCAGGTCTAGATACTTTTATGGCATGCTGTAAAGAAATTAGTCAAGGTTATTTTTTTTGACTAAATTTGGAATAAATCATAGTAAGACATTTTAATTGCTTTAGGAAACTATGTTTCAAATATTAAGAAAGATGCATAAATATTTTTGTTACTGCAGTATTATCTACTTTTTTACGAAATGTTTTTAATCTATTTCAACTTTTAAGTTAAGCAGTTTAAAATAAATGGAAATTTATAAGGAAATATAAACTATACTGTTTTTCTAAAATGTTCAATCATAAGATTAATTTTACCCTTCCGTTTTTCTAGCTACCGCAACTTATTATTTTCATTTTTATTGTTTATTAGAGAAATATTTTTAAAAAAATCAATATTTTATCTGACTTGGTGATAAGTACACATTATTGAATATTCATCATCAACAAGTCAATTTGCTAATGATGAATGGATCAGAAATTAAAGAACACTAGAAAAACAAACATGTCAACTTGTCAACAAATATAGAAAACCCAATAATTTGAAAAATTGATAATAATCGAGATCTCCAAGCCAATTTGGTAATATTTTATATACACATGAAGTTTTCTAAAAAAAACCGAGATAACACTTTGTACCTGAACCTGTACTCTCTGCTTATCCATAAATTCTTCGAAAATTGACAACCGGAAAAAGGTAATTTGTGGAAACTTTTTTTTCTCAGAAATCATTAAGAACCTACATTTTTTTTACCTGATATTTACATAAAAACTGAAAGGCGAAGCTGAAAACATACATAGTTTTTCAAAAAGATACCTATTTCCTTAGAAAAATTTGATGATATATAATTTCTATTTAATTCATACCTATTTACTAGGTACTATTAGTAAAATATGCCATTTAACTAAAACCGAGTATATTTCAAAAGATTTTTCGAGGAGTTATTTACCACCCTTTCAACAAAAGCAATAAAAATAATTATACAGCAAAACTAAATAGATACAAAACGTTATTAAACCAAGATATTCATCTACAAATTGCCCTGTTCCACTTTACTGGTATATTTCCTAACATCAGTTATTATCGACTATCACTGTCGAGGTCTAATTCTAACAAATGACAACATTAGATACAACTTTTTTCTATAGTCACGACATAAATTATCTACGAGTATTTGAAGTTCCCATGCACATTATTTAAATATTCACTGATTACTGCAAGCGAACTGCATTATAATATTTTTCGTTCAAGCCTCCAGATTTTGTTGATTAGATTTCATCCACGTATTGTCAATGTTAAATGAAGCATAATTCGTCCACATATCCACCCAGGAAGTCATCAATAACACCTGTAGAAAAAAAGTTTTTGGCACAAACACGATTTATGCACAGAAGTATTTGAAAGCATTTAAATTTTACCTGGCAGGCCAGGTAAAACTACGCAGGGTCCTGATGATGGGCAACTAGAAAATTTCGTGCGACTGGTGATCAAAGCGAAACACTAGATCGTTGGTTCTTATGCTAGATGGACTTATGGGTGATTTTTTGTGGAGCTTTACGAGTAGAGACGCCGTCAAGTCTAGCGGAATTGAAAAATTCTTGGTTGGTTTTTCTGAGAATCGCTTCGAAAATGGACGGTTTACGAGGTACTTGCAACTTTTAAACAATTTTACGAGTTATATTAGTTACCTGCCGGTTTACGGATTTGAGAGAACTAATGCTCTGTTAAATTTTAAATTAATCATTCGTATCATTAGTCACACGATTTTATGCTAAAGAATTTCAAGTAGTTAAGTAGGCATAGAGTTATTGTTAAAATTGTGTAGGGAAAAATCCGTAATTTTCATCAAATAAAATTTACACTACAAATATAATTCCTGTGTCATTAGCAGTCATTTCGGTGTTGTTTAGGCCTTAAGCCAATTAACACGTTAACACAACACATTTTTCCCGTATGTAATTATTCACCAATCACCAACGAGCTTTCATTGTAGTAGCAGAGGAAAAGAAAAACCAACACACGATATACATAAAGCCTTCTCTGCTATAGTTCGTATTATTCAACGTGTGTTGTACAAAAGACGGCCGTGAATTAATAGGTGAACTGTAATTACAAAATCAGATGGCGTGTTCCGGAGCCCGGATTCAGAACTCCGGGACGCATATCTGATTATGTCGACTCGCGCTATGGATTACTTGCAAACTCATTGCCGCGCCGTCATTTGCTTGGGCTTTTTATGTTTTTATTTATAGCAGGACGAGAGGCGATCGAGGTCAACCACTTTTTTATAGATGCACTACAGTGGAGAGAAAAAATGGTCTATTAATAAAAGTGTTAAATTAATTTTGTTAGTTGTTACAAAATATCTTAATTATTACATGAAACCGTTTTAGTTTAAGGTAGAAGCGTCGTAAAATGGCTACACGTGCTTTTAAACTTCTGAAATTGTTTTCGTTCCGGTAAAGTAGTAATTCTGGGAATGTTTTTGGATATGTAAATACCATTTTATAATGCAAGCAGTATCCTGTGGACTTTTAGCCTCTGAAATTAAGTATCTAGCTATGAACTGAAAAAGCATTTATACAAACGTGAATTTAACTAAAGAATTTCCTAAATATAATTCCCTGTGTTTTAAAACAAGAAATTCCCCGAACTCAGCCCCCCCCATAAAAAATCAAATTAAACCATAAAATCCTCCTAGAATTCTGGTGATGCAATAAATCTAACACCATGAAAATATTCAGTTAAAACCAATCGCATATCGCACTAACCCAACATTAACATCAACCATCATGATCTACGCACATTTTTCTGGTGGTACGCTCGTGTAACTTACATCCAATATCAATATTTTCTTCCCTTCATTGTCCCAAACTTATTTGGGGTGCAAAGGGAGCACGCACCTGGGTACACAGCTGCACGGAGGCTGGATCAAGGTAAAATAAGCTTAATGCCAAGAGTACATAGAGATGAGACCCATAAATTATATCAGATTTTTTCGGGATTGCTTTTTACTAAACACGTTAGGAACATCAAATGTATGACGCATATTTCATTGCTTTGCCAAGTTTGCGTGTCGCTGCATAAAGATCATGAAGGAGAAAATGTATGTGTATGTAGAATATGGTGGTTGAGGAGAGTTTATGGCCCTCAATACAATATGTTACGACTTGTTTTTATATTCTTCAAGAGAGAGGATAAATTTTAGACAAATCATTTTTTTGATTTTTAATTTACGAGCAATGTAAGCTATAAATTTTAGTAGATATCTAAGAAGGAATTTGCTATAGCAATTTTTGCGTTTATCAACGTTTTATTTTAAATATTATTTTAATACAGTAGAGAGCACTCGTCCTTGCCCTTATTTACACGTACAAAACAGCGTTACTGCGGAACACGGATGTTATAATTTGTTACGGTTGAAAAACAATTTTGTTGACTAATTTTTCCTTACTAACCATACTCATTTATTAATACACCTGGTTTTTTATTCTATCTATAAAAACTTGCATGATTATCAGCATCTCGTCAATCATTTTCTTGTTAATATACACTAATTTAATTAAGATATCCTTGAATATTTGCTGTATTTTTAGAACTAGTTACTGGGTGGTGATTTTCTGCCATTATGATTGATGATCTGATTACGATTGTAAATTATCTAATCTCGAAGCCTTATTTAAAAATGAAGTAGGTAATTGTAAAGAAAAAAACATTTTTCGTATAACCTGCTATTTAACATGCAAATTCTTGTACCTTCATAAAATGGTAGGATAAGTTGGGAAGGTCAAGCTGTAATATCAGGTACTTAAGGGTAAAATAACTGTAAAAGAAAGTAGGTAGAAGGATTTTTGGTTTTTGTGCCGATGGACGCAAGAAAGTTTGTGTTAAACTAGACAGGTTTTAGAAAAGTGTACAAGGGGATGATGCTTCCTTTTAAATCCCTCAAATTTGTTAAAATAAATAGGACAATATTTAAATTCATAACATGATTCTACATCGTTGTAATTCTTTTTTTATATGGTGTAGGAAGATGCTTTAGAATTTAAACAAATATTTTAAATTATCACATTCTTAAAATTCCATGCTCCCATGCAGCACCAAATATAGTTCGAAATTATAAAATATTTTTCAATTTTAAACAAATTTTTTTATGAGAATACGTTTCTCCAATCCAAAACAAGATTCTGAATCTGCAACCTAAATATTTTACTTTTCAAGAGATGTCCTCGTTTTAAGTACCTACAGTGCGTTTTCTTGTCCTACATTTTCTGCTCATACAGACAAGAAAACAATTTATCATCCAAAAAAACTTCTAACCCCACTCCCCCTCAGTATTTCTCTTAACCCTAATGACCTCTTACCATGAACTCGTCCAAACCTAACAAAGCTCAACTCTCATCATCACATCTCGATCATAATTTTTCCACATGCAGATTGCTGAGTGCATACATTGAAAATATTGATCACGTATAGGGCGCAAAAGATGGCAGAAAACCCAGTAATGTGCAGAATTGTAACACTTTGGCTGATATAAGTCAACAGTAATTTGAACAATGCGGCACGCACGAAGTTGTAACAAAGCGTGAAATAGGAGGCAGTACACTATAATCTAATGACTTGCTGATAACATGAACCGAAGATATCAGCACACCACCTGTTTAATTTCCAACCTGTCACCTCCTTAAATCAAGTCAATTTACCCTGACTTGATTCGATGGGCTGTTGTCTTCTCTTTTCAACACTTTGTAGAACAGAGCAAACTTGTCTGTCTTATGTGATGGGTTTATAATCATCTTTTCTATGGTGCACACACATGAAATTCCACACGAGTTCTTCTTCTACGAACCAGGATAAATAAATATTGTTTTTATTTAATATTTCGCCGACATTTTTCATCATCACCTCAAGTTAATGATGATGATGCGTGTGGTGCTGTGTGATATAAGAAATACAAATAACCTCTCTGCATATAATCAAATTCAGAGTGATGTTGGTGTTGTGGGCTTGGAATAATAACATTAATGGTACGAATAAGATAAATAGCTTCAAATGAAACGAGACTGTTTAGTAAATAAATAATTTTATACAGATCCTAGGGATATAGAATTATATTGAGGAGACAGGACATCAGGCGCCTGGTAATTGTAAAAACAAGTATTTTTTTGAAAATTTTATGAGGGGGTAGTTTCAGATAAAACTCAAAGAGAAACCGCATGTTTCCCAGAAGATTTGCATCTTTATTGTTATATTGGGGATACCTACCATAAAAAATTTAAAAATTCAAGTTAGTACTTGAAATTTGAAATAGTTAACTAGACATAGCTATGGTATGTTGTCTCTAAAATTAACATATTGTTCAACCCAGTTTTTTTCCTGTCATGGCCGTATACGTAAATATTATATTTTTATTGATGGACATATATTTATGGGCAGTAAAAATCTCATAAAACATATTATTTTAAACCTATATATAAGGCATTAATTTTTGCAGTAAAACGCGACGCAGCAGTAAAATTTATGTAACTATAATAATTTCATTAAAATAATTTTTGGTTTTTCAGACAATGGATATGTGTTAATAACTTCTATAGATGTGGGTGTATAAATTGCAATGGGAGAAAATTTATATTAATTATAACCATAAAAACAAATTTAATTTTGGTTCTGTCTTTATTTAGAATAGTTTAAAAAAATTCCCGAAATTTTGGATCATGTATATACGAGTACATTTAAGTAAATTTCGGTCAAATCTTTCCACTTTCCCAATGATTCTATAAAAGTTAGCAATATTGTCCTGAAAAATTAGTTATTGTTTCATTATACTAAATGTGTTTGGAATAGTGATAAACCTACATCATATTATAAAGTAAACGATTACGTTTGATAACCTTTTAATTCTCCTGGGTTGGTTTATCTAACGACGATATAATTTCGGTAGTACAACCCAAATATTGACAAACATAATTCAGTAATTTCGTTTCGGGTGCTGTCTGAAAACGGAATGTGGCCATCATATTGTTTTACTAATGTCGGTGAGTTAGTAAAAGGCTATTACCGCCTTGCTTCCTGCATAGACGTTGGCGCATGTAAGTCTTGTAATCACCGTCACTATCAAGCATATTACCGTTAATGCAGTCTTTGCGTGAACTGGCAGCCCTTTCTGATGTGCCCTTGCCTACTACAAACACCCAAGCTTGCTTTTCACTCTACTACTATTAATTAGTTGTTGTTACGTGTTGTGTGTAAATTGTCTTTTAAATATTTGTTCTTTTTGTTGGGTTTTTATCTGGAAATTACACACTGTGGTGTAGTAATTAATAACAATAATAAAAGTGTAATTATCTGAGAAAAATTAATTTGTAGTTGGTTGATGTGTTTGAGTTAGGGAAACATGCTTAGGATTGACGGTTAGGCTAACGTCAATTCAGAATTTGCGTTTTAGAAAGGATTTCAATCAAGTTGTGAGTTATTTATTGCATGTTTAAGTGGAACAAAAAACTTCTCAATCAAATTGAAAGTGTAAGATGTAAAGTGAAGATGTGGGTAAAAATACTACTGGAAACAAATTAAAGGAAAAAAAAATGATTGTATGTCATATTCATATCGCACAACGCACATCATTCTAAAAGAAGTACTTTAAAGGCGAAAGAAAGATTCTAATCCTAATATTTGAAATTGTTAAACTAAATGTTCAAATATAAAACTATTTCTCACTATTTAACAAAAATTCCAATCCTCGTACAGATATCTTGTACCTATTTCTCATATCGCAGACCATGCTGAAAGATAACTAGATACTTGAGTCAATACAGCATCAGTTTACTCTTTTATATAAATTCCCAAATCACCGCATTCCGCAAAAAATTTTAGAGAACAACTGTTACAAATTTAACAGGTAATTATGATAAGTACTTATATGAAAAAAAAAATAATGACAGGAATGGGATCTACGGTGTGTGATTTCAACCGGGCAAATCAAATACGAAAATCATTAGATATCAACCGCAGAATCACACGGGCATTTAATGTAAACCAAGATCCCCATCCAGGATCAAGTATCCCCCCGCAAACTGATGCCATCAAGGAGCAAGAGCAGGAGACACACGAAGTGAGTGAAGGCCCTCATGGAGGCTCTCAGTTCGTGTAGGCTGAAACCCCACCCGGCGAGACAGTGTAGGATTACCAGTAAAGCGACACTGGACAACACACACCACCGGTGATATGCTCAAGTAAATTTGTCATATACGCTGCTGGAAAACACTTTGTTTGATTTATTTAACTCGTGCTGAGATGCCTGTGCTACTTGTATTTAATTCATGGCTTAGCCACTACTTAAAAATGCACGAACATCGGTCAGTTTTTTGTATGAAGGAGATTTTTTTGTGTATAGCGCGAGATTCCCATGCAATGCGGAATGTCAGGCCTGGCTTCCGGTTCCGGGCAGGTGACCACAAGCGCCGCGGCGGCTGACCAGGGATTTATGCTTGGTGGACCGGAGAGCCACCCACGCCTGCACTGATCTAATTGCACCCCGCACCTGTGTATACGAAGCTTTTTTTAATTCAACTGTGATTTTGCACATGTTTTATACGCTCCAATGATTGTTATAACTTTTTACCGCGTTAAAATGTAGGTAATTGAGGTTTTTCAGTTGATTTATAGGGGACAAGAAAAAAGGGGACGCGATTTTTTATTGGACGGTTAGGGGGTAAATTAAAATGTCCAAAATTTGTGAATCAGTGGATCAAAATCAGTCCAGTAAAGAAACATCTGTGTTGAATTTGGAAAACTATTACTACTTATTATAAGTAGTACCTATACAATTTATTCCTAGAATTTCTTGATTTTTTTAATCACTACAGACCTTCAACTGGTCACAAAATTAAAAGTATCTTCGAAAGTAATCTTTTAGGTCATTAAGGAAATTTGGACAATGTTATTTTTTGCATAATTTGTATGAAATTAAAATTTTTCCGCCTTGATCTTGCATTGAACTCTCTTTTATATTATCAAAAAAGTGTCATACAAAGCAAAAGTAAAATTGGAAAAAACTTTGTTTAGACAAATATAAATTAAAAAATTCTAGAATAAACTATAATGGGATTTTTCTGTAATTATAACCTGCAGTACGTATATAAAAAATGCGTGGATATCTCTCTTTTTATTTATGCTAGAAAAAATAAATTTAGATTAAATTTGCTTTGCGTCTAAAAATTATAGTTTAAAAATTATAGTTTAAAAATTAAAAATTTTACTTTCTGTTTTCTAATTTAGCAATAGTTTAACTTAATATTTTATCTCTATCTCTACTTCGCGTTCTCCTCCTTTAACACCGAGAGAGAAGGAGAGGGTCACGTGCAAATATGTTGAAAATAATTCTGCCATATAAAAAATTTGTTTCGGAGGTTTCATTTTAGCTTCAGATTGGATGCATAAGGAATTTATTGTCCTTCTCAAAGAAAATTGTTGTATTTTTTTGAAATTTTCCAAAAATTGTGAAGCAATTTATGGGGAATCTAACTGATATTTTCAAGAAATTTAGTGGGGAATTTATTCGTGTTGTACAAGTTAAAATTGGGGCATTTATGGATGGGGAAATTAAAGACATTTTATGACTACATATCTAGTTTATGCATCTGATGAGAACTTACCTCATGAAATAAATTATGAAGAAGAAGAAGAAAAGTTTCATGTTTCCTGCTGTTTCTTCCAATTTCTTATAACAGATAGTTGCATCGTCTTAGTTTCAAAACCCCATTTTTAACTGACTTTAACTAACTATTTTATCTCTTGATTCTCAAAAATTGTTTATAAATTTCAATATTACAAATTAGCAAAAAATTTGTGTAATTATTTCGTATTGTATCAGGAGAATAAATAAATACTTTAAAAAAATATTAATCTTTCAAATCTTCTAAAAAATTGTATATTTACATGGTGTTCAAAAGCGAAACGATCATTGAATATTATTGCCTGTTATAGAGGGAGCTAAAACTTTTTTCTAACTCTTTTCATCTTACTCTTAAATAACTCATCGATCCTATTCTCTATTCTGTTTTATATTTTATCGGTTGGTTAGAATTGATAAATGATTGTTTGTTTTCCCCTAATTGTTAAAACCCATTGATTTTCCACATGTTTTATCAGAAAAAAATGCAACAGAACACAGAACCAACCCAAAGTTGGAAAACTATAATTAAAATCGAATCAAAACTAGAGCAGAATTTAATTACACCTGACAATTTAACATGCATGAGTTGTGTGTGTCCCACAATTCCGCATGTGTGACACAAACAAAGCTGGGAGTTTAAATATTAACGACATATCCACCCATATCGTGCCGTGTACAACAACAACAAAAATCATCGCTCTCTTAATTATACATCCGTTTTTATGGGCTCTCTACAGCGCACCACAATATTATAATATGTAAAACGATTTCGTTGGAAATATTTTCACATCAAAACCTCCAAAATCTGGTAAAGTTTCCTGCTGCAGTGATATTCGAACAGGTGTACCGTTGCATGTTTCCCACGGTAAAATCACGTCAACCCTCGCCAAGGGAAAACCTCCCCCTTTTACTCTGCAATTACCTTATGCTGTGTAGCGTACATCGACGGCCACTGCGTACACTTTGACCTTATGATGTTAAATTATGTATGTGTACATACGGTTGTTTTGTTTAATTTCTGATTAAATTTGTTGTCTTTTGCCGGGTGTAATTGGGATGAAAGTGGATTTGTGGTGCAGATGGTTTCCCAGAGTGAAAGTGAAGGAGTTTCTAGTTGTTTTGTTGATAAAAATTAGTAACAGTATTTGCATAGGTGGAGGATTTCAATTTCACAGAAGCGCGCTGGCTATTCTATTCAACAATAACACAAACTGATTGTCGGTTTTAAAACCACAACACCACAGTAAAATTTCGTTTAAATCATCTGCTAAAAGGAAATTGCTGTTAGTTTATTTTGGTAAATATTTAAACACAGATATAACAGTCAGGTTAGTGCAGAGATTTCTAAGTAGATTTATTTCATAACTAAGTTTTCTATTAGCTAGAGCTAGAATTGTAATATTTATCAGATAATCAACAAAATAAGCAACAAAATAATTGTTTTATTTTAATTATAAGATGACCTTGTAGGTTAGCCAATGATTGCAACAGGTATTTATGAATCCTTTTCTATAACAAAGACGCTAATGCTTCAAACACTTACAGCTAAATACCTCAAAGTACCAATAAATATTTCTTGGATTCTGGAATAAATACACGCTAGCTCACACCAGAACTGAATTTAAATATTTGTTCATAAAGAAAACTGTGACGATTTCACTAAACTAATTTTCCAGGTGATTTATTACACTTTAATAAGATTATTTATGGAAATCCCGATTTATTACCTTACGATTACATGAATATGCATAGTGAATAATTAAAATGCTATAAATTACAAATAGAAATCATTAGCATAACCTACGCGTAACGGCGGAATGATTAAAAAAAAATCTGAAAAAACCGCCGTGCAAAGTTGTGATGATATAAATAAAACATCAAGCTAAAAATAAACCCTGTGGTTATGGCAGAGCCCAAAACTATTATTTATCTGAAATGGTCATTAAAGACCGTATCCGCGCTAATGACATTTTATAAGTTGTCTTCTAACACCTTCCTGGGTTAAAACAGAATCCCGAATGGGCGCTCGTAACTTTTATACTGTTTTGGTATTCTACCGCCTCACCAATCACAATCAGTGCCGCGCACACAGGAATTAAAGTTATATTGTGTACAATCTAATAAATATTTGTGTGTTATTATACACCTAAATATGGTGGTTTGATTAATTTACGACCGTGCATGAAGATGGAAAAAACTGTTTACTACCCACGTTCTTTTTTCTAACAGGTGTAATTATTGTGCGAGCGCGGAGAAATTTCTGCGACGCCGCTGGTTTCCATTCTGGGCGAGCCTCCAATGTTCCATCCATCGTTCTGTCAAATTTAAAGTTTATAATCCAAATTTATTACCAGCACCCCAAACTGTGTGGTTCATTTTGTCACAGCAGCGATATTGTCCTTGAATATTTTTTTATTTGGTTTTTAGCTAAATTTAGTATTTTGTTTATGGGTTTTTCTATTACAGTTTTATGACCGATCAGTCAAAGTCGAAGACTATTTTTTTATTTCGTCTAACTTTTAATTATTTTTTTGGTAATAAATTTTTTTTCGAAACTTCATCATGACATAGAAGAAAATTAGTGGCAAGGTATCGTAATATTTTCGTTATTTCTAATAGTAAAGGGAAACATTTACTTACAATTAGATATTTAGGGGGCATCAGCCCCGGAAGGAATGCTGCCCAATTACCTCCACCCTGACCGTCACAAAGCCCAATTAATCCCTTATAAACTATTCAAAAAATGCTATTATCCTAAACGCTTCCTAATGACCTGCCCCTGATAAATAGTTTCAGAATTAACCGTCCATCAAAACTGAAATTAGTTACATCATTATTTAATTAATTATAAAAAGATCATCTAAGGTTAATTGTGACGGACGCGGAATTCTTCCACCACAGGCGTTTTCATTGCTTGATTAAATGATCGTATTTTTTCAACACAAAACGATTTTAGGAAAAATACATAAACACATTAGTGCAATTGCGTGTGCAGAGCGAAGACATTAAATTTTCAGCCTGATGAGATGATGAGGGTAATGGTGTGTGCTGCAGATTGGCTAAATTCACTTCCCTAACCTAATGAAAGAATAATGCCAAGTTAAATATGCCGGCTATGATTCATATTTATCACGTGAGTTTGGACTGGATGATGATGTGGATTTATGCATACAAGTTTTATTTGGGTAAACCTGATTTTACTTTGTGAGGGGACAACATTACTGGATTTTCGTCTGGATACTTTTTAATATAATTGAATTTAAAAACGGATTTAGTACAAATTTGATATAATCTTCCATATCATGGAAACAATTTAACTAGGTAGATATCGGATTTCATTTATATTAAAGTTAAAAGTAATTTAATAAAATTAAAAGTTTATCAACTGAAACTCAGATTATTATAGAATTAAGTTTCTTTCATTATGATTATTCAATTCATCAACATAGTCAAATTTTTTATTTAAAAAATTAACTATACAGGGTGTATCAGTTTTAATCGAGCAAACTTTAATGGTACATTCTCCTAGTCGTCCTGAATCGGAAAAATGTATATTATATACATTTATCTCGATTCTTAAGAAAGATACAAGGTGTTGAAGTTTACAAGAAAAAATCATTTTTTTGCAATAACTTCTATAAAAAAGGACAATTTTATGAAAATATTGTCGATTTTGGGGGGGCGCCAGTGGCGTGCAATTCGGCCACATCTCAATTATTTCAAAGAAAATAGCATGCCACTGTAATTTTTAAGAAATATTTTTTTATTTATTAAATTCCTAGTTCAATTTGGAGTAAACTTTGCTTTTACAGAACAAAAATTGAAGTTTTAGTTCCATAGATAATTACTTTTTTCGAAACTTGAAATTAGTCACAAATCAAATAGGAAATTTATTAAAAAACAATAAGTAACAAAAAATAATTATAAAATTACAGCAACTGTTCAAAATGCAACCCGCCTGCCTCGATGTATTTCGGACAACGACGAACTAATGAATTAACAGCATCTGTCATCATTCCCGGATTTTTTAGTAATTTCAAGTTAGCACGTCTTTGAAAAAAATTAATTATCTCTGGAACTAAAACTTCAATTTTTGTTCTGTGAAAGCAAATTTCACTCCAAATTGAACAAGGAATTCGATAGATGAAAAATATTTTTTTTTAATTACAGTGGCATACTTTTTTCCTTGAAATAATTGAGATGTGACCGAATTGCACGCCACTGGTGTCCCCCAAAATCGAAAATATCTTCATAAAATTGTCCTTAGGGAGGAGGGCAGGCATGCAAAATTTTGTTTGATTCCAAGCTTTTTTATGGAAGTTATGGCAAAAAAATGATTTTTTCTTGTAAACTTCAACACCCTGTATCTTTCTTAGGAATCGAGATAGGGGTATATAATATACAGTTTCCGATTCAGCACGACCAGGAGAATGTACCATTAAAGTTTGCTCGATTAAAACTGTTACACCCTGTATATTTCCAAAAAAAATTGTGAAAGATACCTAGATACATTTTTGATATTATGATAGAAATATTTAATCAGTAATTTTGGATGACCCCCATCTTATACATGGTCATTATAAAAGAATCTAACATCGTAGTCGGCTGTGAAATCTAATAAATTTAAAAGTACTAGGAAATTTCAAAGAGAAAACGTTTAGGTAATTTAAATTCCGATCTGATCAATGGATACTAGTGATATTTAAATGATATTCATTGATTCATTACGTAATACAAGAAAACTGCACAGCCACCTTTGATGTTAGATTCTTTTATAATTACCCTGTACAAAAAATCCAAAACATATCAGAAATTATCTTTCAATTCTATAAAAAATAGGTTATAAGTAAGAAGTATCGTCTTTTTCATTGCTGTAATTGTTCCTTTTTCCTGATGTCGATCTAAATATTATGATTCCTTCAGAAACTAATTTTAACTTTTAAAATCCTATCGTTATTTCCACGAACAATTTTCATTTCAATTTTCACATTAATTTCGTTATCTTTTTGTGGTAAGTATTATTTTTAGTATGCGTGTTTTTGTCTCTCCATTTCCCACAAGAGGTAGACAGAGATAATGTGACGCACATGCCACCTGAAAATAATCTTAATATATTTGGACAATTTTCATGTAACTACACAAATAATCGAATTTCTTAGTGGTAGTTTGCGAAAAATGAAATACAAAGCAGGTAAAAGGAAAGCATTTTAAAAAAGAAAATGTGGATTCTTTTGTTTTAAAATATTTCACCTTAAGGTTATTTCAAATCGAACAAAGAATTCAGAAAATGTTTAGTTCAACACGCAAAATTTAATATGCTATTGAATATTAATACAAAATATTTTATATTTGTTCAAAAGATTTTAATATAGTAGGAGTATTAAATTAAAACCATTTTTCCTAAAATTTAAATAAAAAATTGAATTTTAAAACGATTTATCATATGCCTACCAAAAAGGTAAATTTAATCAATTTCATTTTTGCGACAATTTTAAAATCTTATTCTATGAAATTATTTTGTTATAAACGAAAATAACCAAACCTCAAAATTTTACAAACTTTTAGATGATGTCTAATGAAGATAATAACCGATAATCTATATTAAATACTGAAATAAAATGTATACCATATGCAAGTCTACAAAATAAAACTTGTAACAAAGCTCCAACCGTCTGATAGATGATTTATTGTTAAATAATTATATGTTAGTCGCCCAAAGGCTAGTAATTTTGCCAAGTGGTATATAATTTATTTATTTAAAAACAATAAACCCGATCCACTGTTTGTTATTTAGGTAGCACATCATTTATTTTGTGTGTATTAAATTATACATCAATTTTTCCAACAATTACACTTGAAATTTTCCAAACATATTCTACACAAAATATAATTAATTAATAACGTTAATTCCTACTAAACATCCATTGATACATTATTTATTATTTTCTGGCGTAGATATTGGTTTTTCGCAATGAATTCAATTACCACCCAAACGGATTTTCAAATGAATAATTTTAATTTCGTACGCATATAGATACCTACATAGGTACCCACATTTTAACATTAAAACATCATTTGTTACAGCCGCGGAAAGGCCATGGAACATCATACATCAGTCAATACATTTCCAATAAAATTTATTAAGTTAACCTTATTTGTACAAACCTAAAGTAATATTTAAATTATTGTACATGGCCTTCATTACTAACTTTGACATTTACAAACAACGGTACTCGTTTTAATTAATTTTTGAGTTGTTTGTGCCGTTTTTTTTTATCTATATACATCGCTAATGTTTTAATTATGACCTGCAAATCAATAAATTTTAACGGCTTAATTAGGCTTTAACATTCAACTGCTAATAGTTTCATTAACTCTGTTGGCATGATTGCAAAAGTAATTTTGCATTCATTGTTAAATATTGATGTATATAGCAAAATATTAAAATGAAAAAATACAAAGTTAAGTTTAAATAACGTGAAAAATATTTGATTTTTTGTCTGATATTGTCCGTAATTAATATGGTATTGTTTAATAGAAACCAATCTAACCTTCAACTGACAAAAATTATTATTAATTATTGTTTTAATAACGTGCAGTAGGTGTTGTTTGGGTTATGAAAGAAACGTAGCAGTAACTATTTTGTAATTACTGTTAAATATTGTTGCAAAGTTTTCTGAAATAAAAAAGGGATTTCAACAATAACAATTAATAAAAACTCCAACTTAATAACTTCATTATTATATTTGCTTTTTTCGTTTCCATTTAGGTACTATACACAGTTACTGACTGTACAATGAAAAAAAAATCCTTAAAATTATATGTACAAAGCGTTTTAAAATTTTTAGCAAACATAATTTAATCGAAATTTAAAACAAGACACCAATCAATAGTTTTTATTAAATGGTTGTTGTTTGAAAAGCCGATCATAAATACAAATATTTACTTCAGTGACTGTGTTTATTAGTCTTCTTTTGGTGAGAATGATTCATTTTTATATAATTTCGGTCAGAGGAATGAATTTGTTCTGTACAATGCATATTGTTAAACTAATAATAAATATCTAGTGTAAATATTACACGAAACAATAAAAAAATTAAAATTACTTAATAACAAAATTTTTTCGTTTGTTTTCTTGTTTTTTCTGTAAAAAACTGAAACGACTAAAACGTCGACCAATACGCATTGTGGTTTGAACTTATTTGCTGTTGTACTAACAAACGTTTTTGTTTTAATTTTTTGGGTACTTAAGATCATAATTTATACAAAATTGTCCAACAAACTCAAAAATAGAAGCCATAATAAATGATTTTTAGTAGAGATGGTAATATCTGAATTGAAATAAAACTAATGACATCTATTTTTGAAAATAACTTACGCGTAAAATATACACAACGTGATTTAAAAATTCTATAATATTTACATTTTAAAATTGAGTGAACAGAATTAAAAATATGAAATACTTCGGCGATTTCATTCAAATCACACATAGTTTAAGTTTTGTGGGTGTAGCAATTTTGTAACAGGTTAGTTGGGGAAAGGTTTTGTACCAAAAATAAATGTTACTTATAGTATAATGTATACTTAAATAATGGCAAAAAAATGCATCAGATATCGCTAGAGCCACAACACTTACGTGAATGAAACACCATTAGAAACTCAAAAATACTGTTAAGTTTATAAACAAAAATAAGAATTGGAATTCTCAACTTAAAAAGTTATGTACACACGTATTTACAGCGGCGGCACGTCCAAGTCCGGCGCCGCAAACAGCGGTTCTCACATGTGCGTTAACGGCGCTAAAGGTCCTGGACCCATTGGGTCTGGTGATGCACTATACTGTTGCATATGTTGGGCTCCATCTGTAGGCAGGTACATTGATATCATTTGACGAAGATCACCCTGCTGCTGCTGCCCACCGTATTCTCGCTTAATACCACCCCCAGGCGTCGGCGTGTGTAAACCAGAACTCGGCGATACCGGTTCGGATTTTATGCTGGAACCTGAGGGACTATGCGAGGACCCAGCTTGCTGCATTCCATACGGAGATCCTGCACTATTGGGAACTGTGGTGGGACCGTACGTTCCGTAACCGCCGTTCATGTACGAACTGTGCGTCATTTGGCCCATGTCGTATCTTGCGTAATTTGCTCCAGCGTATTGTTGTTGGTAGGCGGTTGGGTCGTGCATCATGTAACCGTTGGGCATGTATCCATTGGGCATTTGATACATATCCCGACCGGTTACTTGTTGAACGGCTGATGCGGCTGAGCGGGCCTGCTCTGCCGAAGGAAGCAAACCCGACGCTCCTAGAGGATACTTGTCCTTTTTCAACAAAGTTTTTGTCTTACGTCGCGGCCTGTATTTGTAATCTGGATGTTCCTTCATATGCACCGCACGTAATCTCTTCGCCTCATCAATGAAAGGTCTTTTTTCAGTTTCACTAAGCAATTTCCACTCGGCACCCAGTCGCTTCGATATCTCGGAGTTGTGCATTTTGGGGTTCTCCTGAGCCATTTTCCGTCGTTGCCCCCTTGACCACACCATAAACGCATTCATGGGTCTTTTCACCCGTTCCATGTTTTGAGCTTTTGTATTATTGTTGTTATTTTGCGTTTGACTGTGGGGTTGGTGTTGCGACTGCTGATGGGCTTGTTGGTGTTGGCTTTGGGCAGAGTGCTGATGGTGGATTTGATGGGCTGGCGCTTGATGGTGCATTTGGTGTGGATGCTGGCCCAAAGAGTGCATGGGATTTTGCAGAGCACTTAAAGACCCATAGGATTGTAGGCCGTGATGTGGCGGCATGTTTCCATGCAGGCTACCTCCTTTGAGGTCCGATTCCATAGTCAACATGTCTTCCGGCGGCGAGAACAGCTTGATGGCTTTCACTAAACACACTAAAAATCACAACACTGAACACGACCTCCGTACTCTGTGGAGTATCTCTATGTTATGGACCACAAGTAGAAATTTCAATCTACTCTTTCAGGGGGCCCCCACCATCTGTTATGATTGACAGCAACGCCTGCCATGTTTCTCGCTGGCCAATCCTGCGCAAGTTCAGAACCTAGTTCGGCCTCCTTGATATCCCCACCACGTGAATCTGAGGTGCTGCCCTGCGTGGCAGATTCGTTTACTAATTACTCGGCCGATTACTAATTATACCTAGCGGGTATTTTTACTGCACAGTATACGAAGCAATAATTAATTAATATAAGCGCATCATTTCGTGCTTAAAAATCACTAATTAATGGGCTGCTGCTTCGTGAACGTAAATTTCAACGGACAAAATGAATACGTATAATATTCTCGATCTGTGATTGCGTGCCGCAGACTCACGAATTTCAGAAACAATCTCAATAAATTTACACAAAAGTAACAAGCAATGTTCAGTTCTTCACCAGATGTGTTCAACGCTTCAAACCAAAATAAACTTTCATTTTGCAACACCAATTAAAATTATATATTCAATTATAATTTTGTACAAGTAAACAATTACGAAACTTATTTATTATGTATTAATTTATACAATAAAATCTGACTGGATAACTCATTAAATAATTAGGTACCTACATCAAATTAAAAATGTTAAGTACTAATAACTTACTCTGATTTACACTCATCTCTCTACCTTTAGAGGGTCTCGAAAATTTGGTAACCATAACTCAGCAGGGGGCGGCAGTTTGGCTATTGTCTGTGATATTTATGTATCACTAGATAATATCTCAAGTAATTGTTCCTGTAATTGGCTTGAACCCCTTCTGTATTACTCGCTACTGAAAATATTCTATACTTTTCAGATTAAAATTTGTTTACGCATCCACTGATTTGCATGAGAAATCGATTTTATGTTGTTGAAGTATAGTTTCCTTGTTTAAGTGGTTGTATGCTAATGTACTATTTAGAAACGATTGTATATATTTACATATATTTTCAGTTTACAGTAAAAATAATAGATATGTTAGGTAAATATGAAAAATGTTGTTATATTTTTCTAAAATATGATGGGTAAATTAGTTGTCGAATATTCTATTTTTTTTTATTAAAATATAGTGGTAATAAACCTATAAAGGTAGGTAAAGCCCTAAGTTCGTACTTAGGCGGTTTATAGAACCATCATAAACATTGCTGAAGGCGCCGGTCCTTCTTGTTTATAACATCAATAAATAATAGCCGGTTACAGATTTACCATTACCTGGAAATATCGGTTGCAAATATTTACCCGGGAGAACTGAACAAAAAAAATTTAAAATATTTTGCTGTTAGGTACCTACTAACATTTTTTATTCATAAATGTAAAATATTTTGAAACTTTGCAACAACAATTGTAAATAACAATTTTATTTTGTGTTTTTTCATCAATTCCTACCTGTGTAGGTACATAATATGTATAATTATAATAATTCGTTATTTTATAGCCTGATTGTACTACCTGAATGAAACTACATAATCATGTAATTCGTTATGTAAAGTAATTTTCATAAAAATGTCTGCGCTACTACAAAATGAATAAAACCGCTGCACATTACGGTAATTCTAATTATCGGTTATAGTGGTTTAACTTTTACGTTTTCATGAACTTGGCAAGGTCATTATCTTACCACTTGTCACCCACACATAATATAATCACAGGTTCACTGGCTTGCATCGCTGCTTTTGGCGTTTCATATAATATACTTAGGTACTAGAATTTCACGTTTAATTCAGCATAATTTTTTATACTTATTATTATACAACGCACCCGAACTAATTTCCCGGCGATTGAACAAAAAATATTCATTAAAAATGCCCCAAATATTTTTTAATTAATCAAAAACCGAGCTGATATTATTTAGTATTAGGTATGCTGCTGAAAAAACATTAATTTTCGAAAATGATTTTTCATCACCGCGCGCGAGTCACCACGCCACGATGCATAAAAAAGTTATTGATAGTTTTGCCCTCTGTTGTATCAAAAACAATTTTTCATATAGAAAAATTAACAGCCGAAAAGTATCAAAAGCAAAATAATCATTATTTATATGGGGTTTGACTGGAAATATTACCGTGACAAATTCAAGGTGTTAAAATCTACTCTGACAGCGAATTTCCTAGAAGCGGCACATACGGTCGCTGAGATTAATCCCCATTAAGAAATAGCCAATTTCATTTAAGTAGAAGCCTCCTCACATATTGATTGCCTAAACTGCTTTCTACGCTATTCTGAATTCTGTCTTTCTTATATAATTTGTGCCTGAATATACACAGCAACAATTTCGTAAAATTATAGATTATTACAAGCGGTGAGCACGATGTCTGAAAGTCTGTCAAAAGGGCAAAGAGTGTGACCGTCGCGGCGCAAAGCCACGCTTCACGACGCTCCCGAGAAATTGCTAATTAGTCTGTTCTGTTAGAAAGACATCCAACCGGAGACTGTTTCCACTCCACTGGAACTTCAAAACTATACACAGTTATTCAATTTATATAACTACGCCATCAGTAACAAACTATTTCAATAAAACGTAGTCGTGATGTTGACTCTTTAAACTATTTGATGATGCCCGATGCTGCATATAGTTAATTAGATTGAGGTTTTATTGCTTTGTACTTTAAATCTAGTGCCAAAAATTGCGTTAAATAGGACACGAAATAATGAAAAAAAAGGTATAGGAATGTAACAGTAATTTATTAAGTAGGTATTGTAACTGTTGCATGGAATTTTTTCTAGGGTACAATTCAATAAGTAAATAAATTATTTGTTAAAAAATATATAAAAGTTTTTTTAATACAATAAAATGTATCTAACAATCGTAAAAAATATAAACTATAAAAAGGACTAAAGCAAACTTGCTATTTTTAAATCATGAATTTTTTTTTCATATTTATGTATTTTTAATTAATTAAAAATTTACCACCTTAATCTTGCATTGAACTCTTTTCCATGATTTTTTATTTATTTAAAGAAAATTACGAAATAATGGAAGAATAAATAAACAATTTAGTTAGGTTAGATTAAATTAGAAGTCACCAAATTAAGGGAGGTGTGCCCTAAGGAAGCGTCCTTGTGCTATATGTATACATGTATACCTAGTTATGATAAAACTCAGAAAGAGCCTTTGATGATGATCTAGTTCTAGTTATTATAGTCAAAATGTTGGTGGAAACACATACCAAGAAGAATTACAAATTTGGGACTGGAAGGATAATAAAGGACTAAAGAGCACGGCGAGATATAGAAGCCATCTTCTGATTTAGGTATTATATACAGTGTGATTCAAATTCGATCCTCACCATTACGATCTCGTAAACCCTAAGAGATTCTGGGTCCGTTAAATGGGACAAAATTTGAGGGATTCGAAGTGTAAAATGAATCTGTCATCAAAACTGCGATATCTCTTTTCGTTCCTGAATTATCCTGAAAAAACTGAAAAAGTCGATTTTTTATTTTTCTGTCTAGTTTGGTTATTTCATAACCGATTTTAATTTAGTAAAAACATTATTAGAGCAACTTTTTATAGTCTACACGATTAGGTACAAAAAAAATTTTCTACATTTTGACGATACCCGTAGTTTCTTCTAGGGGCACAAAATGATCCATGTTCTTTTAAATTTCTTTTTAACTCTTTAAATATGAGGGTGTCTTCTTTTAGGGTATAAATTATGATATTCATAACAAGCATTAACTGTAATACGTCTTTATTTGATGTAAGTAAGTATTAATTTTGTCTTCGCTCTTATAAATATTCATGTTAATTAAAATAACAATTGGCCAATGGCCACTACAATATCTACTCGTTATTTGTTATGCATAGCCTACGTTTCTTATTTTTCTTATTCTTATTACATACATATATTGTTTATAAACTATTACCTAATAATTTATTAAATTATTAAAAATAATATAAAATTTTGAAAAAAGATTTATTATTAATAAATTTCATAGTTGATGCAATGGTTCAAAATGATTTATTTCGTTATGTGTACTATTTTATTTGTTTCATAATCTTTTTTGCAAATTAAACATTTTTTTTGAAAAACTGATCTTAAAATCAAAGATATCCATGAAGTGCGATACATCATTGAAATCAGGAAAAAATATGCTAAAATATGACATCAAAATCAAATATGGCGCCCATAAGAAAAAATGAACCTGATGATGTTTTCACAAAAACGAAACGTCGAAAAAAAATTTTTGTATCTAATCATGTAGACCATAAAAAGTTGCTCTAATAATGTTTTCATTAAATTAAAATCGGTTATGAAATAACCGAACTAGACAGAAAAATAAAAAATCGACTTTTTCAGTTTTTTCAGGATAATTCAGGAACGAAATGAGATATCGCAGTTTTGATGACAGATTCATTTTACACTTCGAATGCCTCAAATTTTGTCCCATTTAACCGACCCTGTATCTCTTACGGTTTACGAGATCGTAATGGTGAGGATCGAATTTGAATCACACTGTATACTTCAAAAAGAAGCGTAAAGAAATCTTCTGTTGATGCCAAAAGCAATGTAAGAGCGGATTTCAGGATAGAAATGGAGCAAAAATGAAGGTATAAGTCTAAAAATTAGTCACTAATATAGGTACTGAAAAAAAGTATTTACTTAAATAAAATTTTATAAGAAACAATTAACTTATTAATAAAATTATATTTTTTCCAATATTTTTTTAGCGCTTACTGATTTAACAAAATTTTCTAATCTATCATTTGGAGAATATTTAAAAAATACCATAAATCATCTTACTAGTAACACGAACATTATACAATTTTTTTTGCCAGTAGTATATTTTCTGTAACTTCTAGATATAATAAACTCACAAAATTTTACGTTAATTCATTGAAGAATTCCTTATTGCGGATTTAATGTCCAAACTAATCTTCTAAGTAACTATTTTTCTGGATATTTCCAAGAGACTAAAGGCACTCAAGTAAAGTGCCATTTATATTGTTGATAGACAAAGGATATTCAAAATTTCAGAGGTAGTCGAAAAAATCATAAGGTACTAAGGACCATCAGTTGTATATAATCGGCACTAATTCTTTACTACTATAGTTAATTTTGTCTTAACAATGGTATTTAAATAAATTAAGGATAACTGTCAATTCTACAAAAAGTCTTAATTAGTATAAGAAACTAAAATCATAAGATCTGCAAAATTTGGTACCAAAAACGGATAATAAGAAAGATCATCCTTGCTGAGCCCCTTCTTATCTTTGAACTTTCCCTTTCACATAATAATCAGTAGATTCTTGGTACTTAATAACTAATTAGCATTTTATCTGTTTCTTGTTTTCGAGAGGTTAACGCAAATAAATCGCATTACACAATATTTGTTTCAAACATCATCATCAACAAATTAAGTAAACTTAAACAAATAGTCCCTGTCGCCCAAACTTCCATTAGTCTTTAGTCTCTATGCAGATATCCACTCATCAATCTTCAGAACATTTTCTGAAATTTACAAACTTTCACCCAACAACCTAATCTGCATACACATTGTCTAAAAATACGTTTATCACCAACATCACACCATCAACAAAAAGGTAAAAACCCGGTAAACAAAAACAACATAACTACCATCATCAGCATAGATAAATCTGTGAGTAGCTGTGACTACATGGGAGTCAGGGTCAACCCTGGGGGTAATTTAAAACTGTAGATTTAAGATACGCGGGCACGTAAAATTCCTTTGACGTGTTCATTGAAAATGTATTAAAATCAAACAGTGGCACGAAGGCAGGAAGGCCGGGAGTCACACAGTAATCTAGCCAGACTCATGCATCTTTGATACGTCCTCTCTAACAATGAGTACATGCACAATTTGCCGTGTTGACATAGTTTTAAACCCGGCGTACAGGCTCCGTGTTTGAGCACCAACCCTGTGATTACCGTCTGCAAATTTACCAACGCGAATTTGTAATGACCGTCCGCCGATATACACACACATAGTTCGTGTATTAACAAAAGGAAATTAGCTGGAGATTCGATGGAATGGAAAAAATCCAGGCGCCAGGAAATATTAATTTGGGTTTTGCGTAAAAATTTTAATTAATAATATGTAGGTTTTTCATCGAATGCAGCAAATTTAATGTGATTTGAAATTTCTATGGAAATTAATTACATATTGTAAACTGAAACTGAAATTTACATGATATTACATTTGTACCTATACAAGCGCTTTTTCATTTATACAAATGTGCGCGAATTGTTTGTTTGTTGTTATCCATACCATATTTTTACACCCCTCCAGGCACAACATTTAATATAAAACAACAAATCTCTCGAAAAAATTGTTTACAATCAAACACCTATAGGTACAAAGTTTAAAGATATCCCCCACGATTTTTTATTTATCGTTTATTTTATAACATTTTCGAGACAGGTAACGTAACATCCGAGGTATTAAAAAAAACTTCAATACCTATGAAAGCCCCAAAGTGTTGAAAAGTTGACAACGTGAGGTCGAAAGACCAAACTACAAAAGTCCGCGTCTAGATAACGTCATATCCGGAGGTCGAGCTGTCAAATTCCGGAAATAGTCCGGGCTCCGGGCGTTTTACAGGCGTGATAAAAAATACAATGTATGGGCGCTCTCTCTACAATACATACACCCCCTTGTATCAAGTCTATGACAGTTTTTATTAAACAATGAAGAGCGAAAAGTTTACCAAGCCCTATCTGCATGTAGTAGTTAGTGTTCGAGGACAAACGCGCACTTTAATTAAAGCATGAAGGATTTTAGAGTAAAACTTCGAAAGTACAAGGTTTTTAGAGATAAATTGTTTTACTCTGTTGCAGGTAGAGTAAATGTTTGAAATTCTTGTTCTAATGATTGAGTGGCACGTATTAAATATTGGTGCATGCTGTTTACTGAAACTGAGTTTAAACAATTTTTCATTATGTACATTTTGGGAACCAACCAGGAGGTGGTCTCGAGACAATAAGAAGCGTGTAATTTTAAAGTTGGGAAAGTTTTGCAATGTTTTTATTAAAAAAAATGTTTTTGTGAGTTAAAACTAGCTGTTTTTTAAGTTTTATTCTTTAATTTAGGTAAATTTTCGAAAACTTATGAAAGAATGGTTAAATTTCACAAATTAGAAGCCTATAAAGACCATTAGACGTAAATTATAACTCGGTTGTGTAATTTGAGAGCAAAATTACAAAGTTTACTAAAAAAACCTCTCAAAAACTACAAACCAACTTTGTTAATTTTATAAATTTTAAATAATTTTGTAAGAAACTTTTATAGTGTCACCATTAACATCCTTCGTTTTTACCTTTGCAATTTTGTACTAAAATAGTGTAGCTTGATTATTTTATTACTGATTGTAAGGGGAAAAAATTAAATTATTTCCAGGAGCTTTTGGTAGATTACAAAAACTGAATGGAAAAAATATTGTAGGATAGCTTATTTCAGGATTTGTAAAAAATGACCACCTTGAAAGGCTTTTTGGCGGGAATAGGAAGTTGTCGTTTCTGATGTGTTCATTTTTCTAGAACTATACAGGGTGATTCACAAGGAATAATGAGCCTGACCAAATTCTCGATGCAACCAACATTACATTTTCATAGGTCAGGGCGCTTATTCTTGAAATAGGCGAGAAACTCACATGGGTGAGTTGAAACCTCATATGTGTGAAAAATTGCTTCTTAATTACTTCTTATGCAATAAACTAATAAAACAGGTTATAAACTACGCATGCGTATGCATCAGGCGAGTTTTCTCGTCTGCCCCAAAGCAGGAGAGAAAAATTCTCACACGATTCGGGCAACTTTTGATACATAAAAGATTTGGGATTGCCTAAAAACTCCCAGGGAGAATACGGGCCCAGGTAGATTTCAAATATTATTTGTAATAAATTTTTATTTCAAACCTAATCTAAACTAATATTCCAACCTTAGAGCATAAATAATTAGAGTTGTGCATTTTACTACAATCCAAAAAATATATACAGGTTGTCTGTTCATTTTTAAAAAATTTGATCAGTGATAACTTGATTTTTTTAAATGGAACGCTCTATATATTTCCACATTTTCGAATTATGTTTCTTCCAATTTTTTCATACAGAAACTTAGAGTCAAACATTTTCATATTTTACTAATGACACGTTCTTTCAAAAAACAAACCAAATTTTAGTGGAAGCAGAAATGTACAAGAAACATGGTAATATGATGTTAAAAAAATTATTTTATACAAGGTGCTTGTGATTGACTGTTAATTTTTAAAAAAACGTAATTAATTATAATACCGTTAATTTTAAGACCTTACAACCTTAATACTTTTATGTCTCGAATTAGGTGTAGAATTCGAAGATCTAGAAATATATAGGGTGTTCCATTTAAAAAAATTAAGTTATCATTGATTAAAGTTTTTAAAAATGAACGGACAACCACCAACACCCTGTATAAAGCAAGTTTTCCAAAACTACATCAGCTTATTTCTTGTATATTCCTACCTCAAACACAAGAAAAAAATTTTGGAAAAAACGTGTCATTGTCAAGATTTGAATTTTTATTTACATCTACGTTTTTATAAAAAAAAATGAAAAAGTGTAAATAATTACAATACCGAATGTTAGGATCATCCAACCTTAATACTTTTATGTCTAAAATGAAGTGTAGTATCTAAAAATTCAAAATATACAGGGTGTTCCATTTAAAATAACAAAGTTTGTGTCTACTTCCGGTATAACCGGAAGTACCAGAAAGGTGGCAATATTTTCATTAAATAGGCACACTGAATAATGGGTGTGTACCAATTTTTAGATTCAAATTGTGTTTAGTAATAGAGTTATGTCTACTGTCAACTTGTCGTGACACACCCTGTATATATTTAGTACAATACAGAGACTTGGAATTAAAAATATTGGGCGCGAAATTTGAAATATATTAATTTAATTGGCTGTTTAACGACTTAGGACGGAAAAAAATGCTACATTTTTTCCCTATATGTCTGGTAATCAACACAACATTACCTATGTTCATATAACTACACCTACCAGCCTTATAGATTTTAAACTTTGCAACGCCTCTGGTGGACAGTTTGAGTTTCCGGCGTCTGAATGCGTTTATCGTACTCGCGGACACCGGAAGTGGTGCCCGAAGCTGCCGGAACAAGACGACACACGTCATTTCCGTACATGTCAGATCTAGGACACACACATATACCAACTCACACCGGACCTTCTGATAACTACTTTAAATAAATTGCTTTCTAATAATAAATTGAATTTTCAAATGTGCACGGGCATTGTTTATACAAGCGAATGTGAGAGATAAAAATGTTTGGGAAGCTTTTATCTAAATTAAACAAATTAAAAACGTGCATGAAGGAGAAAAATATAGATATGTTGTGGTAAATAAACACAGAATGAAATTTCTATAATGTATGTAATTCTATTCTAGGTGGAAGGTCGTAGTTATAATAAAAATGGAACATATTTTCACATCATTCGCTTTCTTAAACCCCTATTCGTTGGTTGACCTCGAAAATTCTATAGGCACATCAGTTAAACTTTTTTCCTTTTCTTCCACACGAAGGAAGGCGTAATTCCATCAGTTCAAAAATCAGTAATTACATTCTAAAATTACGCTTATTTGAATAGTGCGCCCATCAGGCTCCCAAAGAGGATCTTTAAATTTGTACTGCGATTATAGAGAAGATCGAACTATGCCCGGGGTTCTATGCGCCCAGGTGTGCACTACAAGGGCAGGTATGGGGGACGATGGTAGACAGCAGGGAACCCAGTGATTGACAGGCAGGGACCGCGGCGGGCTTTGACGGGCCTCACTCGCTGTACCGGTCCACTGGTTAATGAAGATGGGGTACACCAACACTCAACATTCTCAAACTGTTCAAAACTTTTTTCCGATCTGCAACCAGTAAGCATCAATCGGGCAGAACACAAAAAATATTATAATAATAAAGGACAAGATTCAAGAGGAAGAGGACGCTTTGAATTGGAACTGATATTTCTATTAAAAGCGACTTATGAATGAAAAATACGATAATGTTGCAATCACACAGAAAAATACTAATTGCGCTATTTGGTTGAGCAATTATCAACCAGACAAACTGCAATCACATTGAAAGTAATAACATGTAAATAAATTGAATCAAATAATTATACAGAATTTAATGTGCACCAAGTCGTGGCTATTCAACAATCCACGATTTTATTGCGTAAGTTTACAAGGGAGCTAATCGTGATGTTCTTTAATTACTTTCTCTTTCTGCATAATATATCGACCATTTCGTCCATTCTTAATATGTCAATCAAGCTGGATTATCGGAACAAACAAAATATTACCTTGTTGTATAAACAATAATTATGCTTCTGGATGATCTTTTTTCTACCTTAAACCAAATTAAGTGCACCCTATGAAATATCTTGTTTATACTGGTACACATACAGCCCAAAGTTATTTGCCGAAAGAACGGAATTTTACGCAAGAATAAAAAACGTATACGCTTCAATGAGTTTTATAAATTAGAAGGTAGAATGTATAAGTATACAAACTCCAGGTACGTTAACGTCAAACCCAGTGGAATACGTGGGTGATCCTGGAAAAAATGATGGACAGAAGCCCGAAGTAAATATCAGTTAAGATATTAACTTTACCACATTATTGCTTTGGGTTTATGTAACTAAGTTGGTACTGAACAAAGATAATTCGGGCGAATTGTTGGAAAGTACCTATAATTAATGCGAAAATCATCAATTGAGTTTTTATGCTCTATATAATCATAAGAATAGTTTCTTTAGTTTATCTACAAGATGAGTATATAATTAAAACTTCTGTAAAACACAACAAGAGGACAGCGAAAAGAAGAAGTGGGCGTTATTTTGACAATTTATTAATCTGATGCGAAGTCTTTATTTTTAATAAACTAACCTCCGTTGTTAACTTTAAGATTGAAGAAGATAAAAGCTATGAAGACGTATAAAAATATGAGCAGAAAAAGAAGATAGAGAAAAGAACAAAAGGAACTATATGTTTCTTGACAATTTATGAATTTGCGAAGCCTCTATTTAAAAAAAATAATCTCAGTTTCTATCTTGATTCTTAAGTAATTGATGCAAGACCAAATGTATTTTTTATACTTGGTAAAAATTATGGGATGTATATTTATAAGTACTTAGGACATTCTCCCGATCCATCCACCAGGTTCACCTGATTTTGCACCCTCAGATTATAATTTGTTTCGATCTCTGCAGAATATGCTTAAAGGTAACTTGTAGAAGCTTTTAGAGGATGAAATTATGAAGATATACTTACCTGCGAAATGGTATTAGAAGGTTGTATATTAAAATGTTGACTGCATTTTGTGTTGATTAGAATTTCTATACACATTTTCTTCTCTATCTAATATATAAAAAAAAAACTGTAATAAAAACGTTATCACTCACAATTCAACACAAACATACAATATATTTAAAATTTAAATCGTGACCAAATTGTGCAAATTGCATAAATTTCAGCCACCCTCCCTCTTCGTTTATGAATAAACCAGTCCAAAAAATCTCCAATTTATTTCAATTTTTCACCACCCGCAGTGCATCCCCATCACACACACCAGACATTAAAAGTGGAAATGCAGTAGTGCATCTCTCTGATGCAGCATTATGTACCTACGTACATACACATGAAAAATAATACTAATAAATTGTAATTGATCATCCGTACATAATAAACTGTGTACGGATATGAATAAAAATTGCCCCATTTAAAAACCGCTCGTCTGGGTGTTGACGCGTACATTTTTGGGGGTGTTTGGGGGGCAGGCAGGGGTGGGAAAAAGAGCCCAACATCATGATGATGGATGTCGGGGATTATACAGGACGAGGGAGATGGACCAAGACTAGATCTGGCTGTCAGACGATGATGTATGACCATGGTTTACATTGCAAATACCCGGCAATGCATAGTTACATGTTCATGGTTTATATACCACCGTGCCAATCATTTGCCATACCATTGCGTTTGCCAGAGAGATAATGTTCATTAAATTACTTTTCAGGCCGATAGATAAAACGACTGGCTCGCATATCAAAATGTGGCTAGCGAAATGTTTAGTTTAAAACGAACTATGTAAAGTGGTCAAGTTTACATGGAATATTTTATGCTAAAATAGAATAAATTATAAGTAATTTTATAATTTCACATTTTTTTCTAGTTTTGAATGATTTTCATTGTTTTCTAACTTTATTCAGTCAAAGGAGATTGGCTGGTTCTTAATTACTAAAAAATATTTATTCAAATTTATTTCTTGTGGGGATTGGGGATTTGTTGATCATATCCCACAAAGGCTTTCTATTATTAATTAGACTTATTAGTTCTTCAACATGCATTATTTCTACTCGGTATGTCACACAAATCGTCACTATCGTCAGAACAACTGCGAACAAATTCCATTTATTTCGGATAGATCGCACATCGCATGGTTTCGGTCGAATTCGCACGAATGATTTTGGACACAGTGTACGCCCTTTAATAAGTTTCACTGAAATGAGATCATTCGCACTTTTTCGTCCGAATTCTGACGAAAAGATTTCGGGCGAAAACGCATCCAAAGGACGACCGGCCTAAATTATTATCAATGACAATTTAAAATGTCAGTGAATATTACGAGTTGTCACTATTGTGTCAAAATCAACAGTAATACGTTTTAATTCATTCATTTCGAAAAAATCAAAATTTTTTATCTACCCTTGCGGATAAAGTGCTAATTTATCTACCCTTGCGGTTAAAGTGCTACTTTATCTACTATTTTGAGTTGATAAAAGCACACTTTAACATTTGCTATAGAAAAAAAATTTAGCTCTTTTTCCTAATTTTAGTGTTGCAGAAAATATTTGATGCTACTATGGCGAATTATATCTATTATGGACAAATTTATTTATATTTAAATTGTGGTTTGATTTTGCAAATTCTATAGAATTGGCACAAAGAATCGCTTTGTGTACAATTGGACCAAAATCGAGGTAGGACAATTTTTTAACAATAAAAATCAAATACCAAGAAGAGTAAATTTTTCCCTATACTCTCCATAAGTCGATGATGTCGACATTTATAGGTGGAACAAAGTACCACCTCAAGGAAAACGTCAATGAAACACAAAACACCAAAATCGCAATGAATGACAGAATAAAATGTAGGGCGTGGTGTACACGGTGAAATATAACGCTGGGACAGAAATATCTTGTTCCACGACCACAATGGACCGAAAAAAAAATAGGTTAGGTTAGACCATTCATTCGACCGTGAGTAAAAACTAGAAGCTTTACCCCCTGCGGCTGCATTGTATGCAGAATTCCAGTCGAATGTGCTGGGGCCCTTCTCATGTTGAAAAGTTCCTTATTTACCCTTGTCACACGTGACCCATCCTATACGACGCACCTACTGAAAATAAATTGTGGCATGATGGGTGGAAAAAAATAGCTATTTTCAATTTGATGTTGTGTTACCTTCGTTTTTGGCTTAACCTCAGGTAGTGCAGGATTATAGTATACCACCCCCGAAAAATAATCGCTTTTTCTTGGAAACTATTTTGTATTTTTTGCATTACACTAAATCTGGTTTAGCTAGTTTTATACATATACGAAACGACCCCTATATGTGTCCCTATTAAAGTTCGTACTTTTATTTGTTAATCCCTTGACGTTAAGACTGTCTGCATACAAGTTTTACTGGTTTGAAACTTGATTAGGGTTGCGAGTTACTTATAACTGTTACAACATAATGCTAATTTGTGATTTCCTGTATTTCTAGAGTTGTAGAGCAGGCAAAGTCAATACTGAAAAACTCCTGTATAGTCGCGGCTTCGAATATTATCACATATATATGGCTAAAGTATAATACAAATAATGCCCAATAATTCGCATTGTTAGTTTACCTAAACAGCCGTTTTGAATAGAGTACAACTTGTTGCTGTGGCAGCAGTGTGCGGGTTTTGATAGATGTATATGTGCACTTTTGCATAATGAACCAACCAGGAGTTTTCTTCCCCTAAGAAGGCGCACCAACAATCATCAAACATTTACTTACACCTCTGTTGGTGCTTACCTGATGTGGTTATAGCATTGCATTTAAACGTCCATGTCTATTGAATAGAAGAGCGCCAGTGTAAAATCACTGTATACATTCTTTATAGATGTAATAATAGGACCCCAACATTTCATTATATTACGGATAATGTTAGCGTTATTGTCCGTGGATTGTGCACTTGATCTAAAGACATGAATAATAAAGTTAAACAGGTAGGCTATTATCACATTGTGTCGATATAAAGCAAGGTGCCATTCACCATCCAATTCTGTTTCAATAGTATTCACGCGGATTTATTTATACATACATACACATAAATGTGTGTTAGTGTGAAATTCACACCTTTTTGTTTGGGCGCTGTGGTACTTTTGCCTTCAACCACCAAAGCCGTGATTTTTTTTTTTATAATAATGTTAAATGTGGATGGCACGCTTCACTCAAGTCACAATTGGGTTTTTGTTGTAAACAGATCTGATGGGGGACCGTTTAGTATTCATGGATTTGTGTGTTCAGACCAAAGAAAGCAAATAGGGAACAATGTGGCAGTGTGTATAGTTAACCAAATGAATGAAATTAGAAAAACATCAAGTTATAAATGAAATCCCGAATAGTTTCCAAGGGAGGTTTAGCCTTCTTTTATATGATACAATGTGAGTAAAATTCTGATTGATATCAGAAAAAAGACTCAGCCAGTGCAATAAAAAGAATGCCACTTCATAAAATATGTCACAATTCACAATAGTCATAAAACCAGCAGTGACAAACATTTTACTATCCCACCCTATATTATAACTGTTACAGTTTTTATGAGGTTAGAGGTAGAGGTTTTTTTTTGTTTTATATTTTTTGTCCAGTTAGGTGTAATGTACAATAAATTTAATAATATGTAACGTAATAAAAATGTTACCTTTTAAAATTCGTTGGGATGTACATACTTTTAATATTGGAATATCTTGTAGTCCAAAAATTTTAAGCAATATTTAAATTAATTTGTTTCATTTTACAACATTCCAATATTCCGACTCGTGTCGAAATCACAACCCAAATTGAGAAAATAAATATAATTGTTCATTATATACTCATACCGAAGTGTAATCAAAATGAACTTTTGAATCAATTTGCAACTTATCTTATTCAGAAAATCGAGTAGACAAGTGCATGACTTGTCTACTTACTCAAAATACTTAAGTACGTTTTTGTTATAGTCAGAAACAAAGCAATATACGTTTTTATCACAAGTGATGAATGAATTGTAGGAATTAGGTACTTATAGAAATATGTAAATATTATTATTGATAGAGTTTAAGGACACAAATGTTACAATAGTTATTTGTGTACCAAGGGTGTAAAATGCCTTTTTAGGGCACGATACTTAGTAAAACTCATTAAATGTAGTTCGCATAGGCATTTTATTCTGCTACTCATTTTTAACTCGAAAATGGCAAAGTTTGTACTTGGACTGTCACTCAAGCGCCAAATTTTGTTGAAAATAATCATTTACTTTGAGTCACACGTGTGTTCTAAACGATACGTTATCGCACGCGTGTGTAAAGAAAGTCATTACAAATCTGAAAGAGGAATATTTCTCACGGTTATTATAGATAATAGTTATTTATGAAACTAATAAGTAGTCAGATAATTATCCAAGTATAATAAAAATAGTAAATTTATTTGCTTGCTAAATAAGACTTATATAACCTGTATAAGCAAAGTTCTGGATTTGAAAAATTTTATTTCAGAGGATTTAATCGAGTGTCCTTCATTAAAAAAAAAACAAACAGATTCGATTTATTGATATTTGTATAGATTGTTATTATTTATATATTTTTAAGTGAAATGTCAAAATTCAATAGAGGATGAACGTACAAAACGTGATATAGATAACGAGTTATTAATTCCTGACAAAACTATTGTAATTTAGAAGAAAAGTATCTTTTTATAGGATTATCGATAAAATAATATTTTAAGTGCACTTATTGGTTTGTAAATCAAGCTATTGAAAACATTATTTATTTTCATTGGCAAACATAATAAATTAGAGATAACACACACATATTATAGTAAAATTATCTAAAAAAATTAGAATACAGTTAAATGACGTGTCCAAAAACTTTACCCACATATTTCCTCTTTTACATCTATTTTTCAAAAATCACAATTCAATTTCAACGTAGTTAATTGATTATTTCCTATTAAACCAAATCACTTCTGGTATTTCTCCCACGATCTATCCATACAACCCCTATAGATAAAGTTTGTTTTTACACCTTGTACACAGGTAAATATATTATATGGGAATTGTAACAAAACAAGCGTAAGCCCGGAGCACTTACAATATGCCCAAAAATACCTTACTGCAAATTTCATGTTGTAAGTTGAAATCTTACCTGAACACAACCCTCACTCACCCCATTTTGGAGTATTATTGATAAGCAGTAGTTAGTATAAACATGACGAGATTTTTCGGGGGTTGTTTGTGCACAAATATACAAGAAATTTCCAATTTATAATAAGATGTAATGAAATTAGAAAAAGTAGATTTTAGATTAATTTGTTATTTTCCTCAAGCCTTTGTCTTTGCTATAAAACAAGTTTATAAAATCGAGTACCGGTAAGTTGAAGTACATACTCGTATCCTTGTACATAAGACTGTCGAGTTCTTTTCGGGCATGTATGCAATATGTGCAGTGGTTTGGAGAGAGTACCGAGCAAGACCCGTGTGAACCCGACCACCGGAAGCCGCCCCTCAGGTGAGCTTTCGTCCCGCCCTCTACCCCTGTGGGAAGCTCAAGAGAGCCCTTAGTGCACGGATTATTAGCCGAGCTTCAATTTCACACAACAAAAAATAAGCGGAATGATTACGGTGAGTGTCTGGGATGCACACGGCAACTGCAATCTGGTAGAGGAGTGCGGAGGTGAGAGAGGAGTAATTTACAACGGGGTGGTTAACCTACTTATTTTCGGAAGGGCTACATGCTACATGAATTGTTTTTGATGAAATTTAGCTTTTATTCCGCAAACAAATCAGAAGATAACACAAAATAAATTACCAAGTGGTAACGATTGCAAAATGGATGACAGTGGGGGGTGTTGGCAGTAATAAACGATAGTTTGATGTGGTAAATGATGCAAGGGTGAGACAATGACGCTATCTGCGAAGAATGATGACAAGTGTAGCCGGTGCAGTGATGCCTGTGTGGACGATGAGGTTTGTGACGCCAACAAACCGACGACGTCCTAAGATAATTGAATTCCGCGCTCATTGCTCACCATTGTGCACTCAAGAATACATTCTAATGATGCGGCCTTTAATGAGGTCTCCAAACACAAATATAATTTTTACGCAAACCTTATTAAATCCCCTGCTTACCATTTTTGCTGATGTCGTTGGGAAAAAGGGACTCGTCGCCAATATAAACCATGTCATTAACTCATGTGAAGATCAATTTGTGTATGAATTACTTTTGCACCCCTTTCAGTTATGTAATTGTGCAGGACTTCGACGCAGATTTGCATAGTTATTATTGGTTTTTTCATTCTATGACGAGTGCCGAACTAAAAATGTAAAAAATAGTCTGAAAAGTGAAAAATAGGGAAATAAAATAATTAGGATTTTTTGGAAACTAGCTATGAATAATAACGTAGAGGACAATTGTTTAAATCTCTAATTGGATACTTCCTGCAAAATAAAACAAGCATTTTTTTGTTAACCTAAAACTGTAATTTAAGAATTTGTGTCACAAGAAAGCTTGTAATAAATGTTTTTGATGAGCCTGAAATATAAAAATGATATTTAACAAAAAACTTTCTTCCAGTCTGGTAGGGCAAAAAAGCCTCAATATTTTCGTAAATACCCCTAAAGATTTCGTTGGTTTGCCCACAAATTACACTTAAATTTAAAATTTTGTCTAAATCACATAAAAAACTGAGTATTTTCATTGTTTACATGAAACCTTTTGGAAATAGACGAAAAAAGAACCACAACCAACTAGAACCGTTTTAAAACTATTTAGATTTTTTTATCAACTAAAACCTAGACGATAATGGCTACCATTACTTTGTTACATTAGTTCATTTTAGATAATTTTTATATCGAATTTAGATAGTATCTAAAATGTGTGGTTCTAAGAGTATTGTTATTGATTCTAGTACTTCAAGATGACGAAATTGAATGAATTATTGAGTATTTCACTATAAATAACAAAGATTAACATTGGCGTTTTATGAGTTATCCATTTGTAAAAACTTACAACTATTAAAAAAATTATCTAGTACTTAAGATCATTGTCAGACGATGGAATTCAGCAGAAATTTAGTATAAAAACCCGCAAACGCTTTGGAGAATCATCAGTTCACTGCTATCAACAAGATGAAAACCACATTGCTAGTTCTTGCCCTTTGCGGCGTTGCCCTCGCCAAGGTAAGCACACTTTTTCTTAATATAAAAAATTTTGTGTACTATTCTGAAATTTGTGGTAGGTTGACATTCGTAGAATATACGTAAAACCAAATACCCCAAACCATGGTGTTATCGCACCAAGAATCATTGGAGGACAGGAAGCCAAACCACACTCCATCCCTTACCAAGTTTGGCTTACCGTAACTGGTGAAGAAGATGGTGAGACTGTCCAATGGCTTTGCGGTGGTTCCCTCATCTCAGAAAACTACGTTCTAACTGCTGGACATTGTGGTTACCAGTAAGCACATACTATTGATGTTTTTTAAGAATTTTTTATTGAATTTTTCGTGATTTTTCAGAGCTACCTCAGCTGTAGTTCTCTTGGGTGCCCACAACATCACCGACAAAAACGAAAAAACCCAAGTGAAAATCAACAGCAAAAATATAATCGTCCACGAGAAATTCGACATGGATAACATTAGGAACGACATCGCTGTCATTGAATTGGCAACAAAAGCTCAATTGAACGACAACATCAAATTGGTCACATTGCCATCTCTTTCCGATGCCGGTGAAACTTATGCTGGAGTCACTGCTAAAGTCAGTGGATGGGGTCTTACTGATGGTTTTGGTACTTCAGTTTCTCCAGTTCTCATGTATGTGGAAAGCGACATCATCACCAACGCCGAATGCGAAAAGGTCTTTGATATCATTGAAGATACTGAAGTGTGCTTGAATGGGAAAAATGGAAAATCATCCTGCAATGGAGATTCTGGTGGCCCATTGACCACTGGTGGCAAGCAAATTGGTATTGTTTCGTTTGGTGTCATCTACTGCCAATCTGGTTTCCCATCTGCCTTCACTAGAGTTACTAGTTACTTGAAATGGATTGGTGAAAATACTGATGTCAAAATTCAGTAATTCAACATTTTAATATTTTCATTGTAAATATAGTACAATATGTAAATATATTAATATAAATATTATATCACATAAGTTGTGGTTTTTCTATAAATTCGAATCTAATAATGAATCGAAGTTTTGGTTTGGAGATTTGCTCCTACTTTCAGAAAAAAAGTTATATTCCCTTAAACAATGCCAAATAATTTTCTTGAGATATAAAAACTTTACAAGTCTTCTTGGTTCAGCTGAAAAAAAATGTGTAAGAGAAAAATATTTAATTTTCTTTTAAAGGAATCTCTTCCCTTGTCCTTGACATTTCCTCGCCTGATATCGGTATTAACGAAATTAATCTCAACGTTTGCAGTCTGCACTAATAATTACGATAATCGCCACACTTTATCCTGATCTAATATCCCTTTCACTTCTACATTGTTTATTGTAAACATAAAACCGTTGGGCAATTTCTTCTCAATAATCCACACCCCACCCATCAGCGCAGTCCAACAAATTAACAAAGTATAAGATTGAAGACTGTTCTTTGTGCTGTTGATGATTTGAACGAAGGCCACCAACAGTGGCTACCCAAAACTACGTCATTTTACATTACGTTGAAAAAAAAACAGACACAAACATACAGACCATTAGTTAACCATATTTATATCACACGAGCTACCGACTATGAATACGCCTAATGAGCGCTTCATCTGTGTGAGAAATGCTCTTCCTAATTTCCAGTTCTTGTGGTTTTCCTCCAACAAAATCAAACAAGTGCCTAAGTCTAAACCAAAGACCATATTACACATTTTTTTTGCATTCCGATCCCGGATGGTTGATTGGGCTGCATTCCTAGTTGACATACGAGATGATGCAGCAGAATCCTGATAGAGATGCTTTGTATAAAAGGGTGTAAATGCCTATTAAACACTTTAATACCTTGCGCGCATAGCCATCAGCATGACTCGAGCTAAACCGAGTAGTTTCTGTTGGAAAAAATACTGTACAAAATTGTTTACCCTTCTTGGGATGTTTGGTAATATTTAAAAGCAATTTTATGGTGGAGTTAATTGCCGAGAATCAATTTTTAAGTAGTTTTTTCTCTGTTGGGTTTAGTATCCAAGTAAATGAGCTTCCAATGTGTGCCTCAAGGTTTCGACCAGTCACTTGATGTGTGTAGCGAATCGTTAATAGTTTTTTATATAAAAGTGCTGTAATTGCTGACAAAAATTATGTAAAGTTACCGTGGACTTTTTTAATTGTTGTTGACTATTACCAGTACAATTGTAATTTAATTAAACTAAATTAGTTGAGCTTGCGTCAAATTTAAATTAACTTTTACGCCACTAATAGCTATTCTACTTTGTACAGCGATGGTTTTGTAATAAATAAAATGAAATTAAAACGTAGTTTTATTGTTGTCGATAAATAGTTTATTTGGTTTAATTTGTTTCAGTGGCTTATGCTGAAATATTTTCTCAACTTGTCCACTTTATCATCATTAGTTAAATATGTTGCTGTAAATATTATTTATGTGTTCTATAAATCGCTAAAATGCCTGGTGTATACTCATTTACCAAATGAAGTTATGTGTGCGTGTAGGCAGATGCCGGTTAAATATACTCTCATCTCATCATCATGATGGTTTTTTCTTCACTAAGCTAAGCTTTTCTATACCATAGAGTATATAGGTAATAAATAACGAAAAACAGGGTCATTATTAAACAAACCCAGGCAATAATTTATATCAGAGGTGTTGGTAATTGGTTTTTAATTGCGACACATTCTATGGTGGATTTTTGACGTAAGTTTTGTAAGTCCATCATCCATAACTGCCACTCGGTTGACCACTTTTGAATAGCGTTTCTCTCGACGTCTGTTGGACCAGCGTACTTTCCAGTGATTGATTAAAGATCCGGTGATATATGACCGTTGTAAATTCACAAAACTGTTCGTTTTATTAGCCACCGAATTGCCCTTAAAAATATTTTAGTACAGTCAAGCCAGGGGTGAAGGTTTTAAATATATTCTCTGTGGCGTTTTAAAAGTTTATTGCCAACTTACGGTCGTAAAATACCAAGGACTAGGACCTACAGTTGTAAATTACCGCGATTTGTGTTTTTGACAGTTGCGTTTTTTTCCCTTGTGTTCTTTTGCTCGTCTAGCAGTACAAGCTGATGGGAGGGATGCAGATATGGGTGACGCTGGATATATTCGGGATATGTGTCATAAATATTGTTTGGTTTATGAGAGATATTAATTATTGACTCCTAGAATCGTTAACGTTTGAATTATTGCAGTCGTATAAAACATTTTGCCATTTTAAATTCGTCATTCGTAAAACATGAGATGCACGAGACTATTAAATGCGTTAGGCATATGGTGCAAAATGCAAATGAAAACCGTTTCGATAAAACAAATTCTGTTTAAAATTTTATTGGAGTTTTATGGGGAATTTTCAGGACAATAAATTTTAAATTAACGTTGCAGTTTTTACAAAAATAATAGTCACTGCAAGAGAGATTCTTTCCAACTTTCAAAACTACGATTTTTTTAAATTTCTGATTGATGATCAGATGCATATTAAAAAAGTCTTTTTCCCATACCTACACGAAAATGGCCACTTTATTTGCGTGAAATGCGGGTACAAAGTCGCCTTTTTAGGGTAGTCGCGGAAAATAAAGAGTGGGGGTAACACTCCTCCCTTGAGTAGCCATTCCCTGACTGATATGCGGGAGTTATTTGTGTTTGTTTATGGTTGTCAAGGTGATTTACTCACCGCACAGTGTCAAGCAAATTGTCAGTATTATGCTGTTTTAATATGTTCGCGCGTTTCACGCAAAAGAAGTGGCCATTTTCGTAATATAGAGTATGCTACATGGTAGCAATTGATTCTGCCTCGTGTTCTTACGCCCTCGCTCTGGCGCAATTTTCACACTCGTCAGAATTTCTTAATTCCTACCTTGTTGCATAAACTACTATTCCTATATGGAAAAGTACCAATAATATTAGCCTACTAAGTAAAAGGAAAAGGAAAAGAAAAGGTTTTCAGATAGATTGGCACTAAATAATTTAAAACACAAGTCCCTATTTCAAATTCAGTTTTTAATTAAAATTATCTTTACTCAAAAAAAATCGAGGCAGTAGACGATATTACTGATAGTTTTTCTAGATTTATTAAGCGATAAAATCGATTTTAGTACTTATTTTATAAAAAAGTAAGATTCATAAGGACCCCACGAGGCAGTAGATAGTTTTTCTAGATTTATTAAACGATAAAATCGGTTTATTTTATAAAAAGTAAAATAAACATTACAAAGTGTGTGAGTGTGTACAATTAGTTTGCAAAATTTTTTCGATATGATCCTTGATAGTATACTCGTAGAAACTTGATAAGAAAATGTTCAGACAGAGACAAGTAGGTAATCAAGAATTCTTCAGAAAAATTCTTTCGAGCAACAACTAATCGCGTCAAATATTTTATCTAAGCAAAGAAAAACGTGCTAAATATCTAACTTTCTGATCTAGAAAAATTTTGTTCAAATTACATAACTTTTTAATTGAATCCGTCAATACGTATGTTTATTATTGTCTTAGCAAATCTAAGTGGTGTAATTCTAGTCACTTGATAAATTAAAATTGTGATATCGATGCAAAAGCGGAAACGAACTTGAAATACACGTCAAGTTCGTCTGTTGATAAGATTGATTGAAATATTTACATCGCGATAAAAATATTATTGGTAATATAAAAATAAACAGTTTTGCTTGTAATTATTCTAGACTTCATCAGAGAGGTGTTTAGATCTAAACATTCTAAACTCCATTAAGTTTGGCTTTGGGTTCTGGCTCTATGTTTGTGCGCCCCTTGTCTCATCACCTCCCAATTACCCAAAACATGTTTTAATTGACTATGGACCCAAATCCCAACATATGGGCTACAAGACCTGGCCGCGCTAAACATATCGCAATATGTTCCATTTACCACTCAGGTCTTCACATATATGAGAACTTGGAACCCAAACTGATGGCAATGTACATAGAGTGGTGTCGTGGCGGGTGATATACTTATTGTGGGCAGAGCAGTTAACACATACATAACCGGGTCCCTGCGTGTACAACAAGAGGTTGTCAACAGCAGCCGGGGAACGCCTGGTGTTCGATGTTGCCCGCCGAGAGGTGAATATTAAATCAGACAGTTGATTGCCTGACCCGCCCCGCTGATTACGTCATGTGTCATGCGTGTCTGTGACAGGACTAGAACAATAGGCGTCGTGATTGAGGCGCGATTCAACCAGGAAGGAACCAGATACGGGTTAGTCTAACCTCACTTGGCATGCAAGACGTCTTATTTCCGTCGACAATTGTTGCCTTGTCCGATTGCACCGTCGATAGTACGCTGGGAAATTTGATATGCGCATATATGGAACACCTCAGAATTGGATCTAAATAATGAGATCTTTGTTTGGGCGTCACGGATATGTCGAGATATGACCACGGAGGTGTCGTGGGGCTCTCCCCCACTACTATTTACAAATTATGTCGTTTCTAGATTGGAATCGCTGCTGGAGGGAAATTCCTTACAAAGGAAAAAGGAGCCAAACTAAAATACATGTATAAGTTTGGAAATTTAAATAAACTGAGACCACGTAGCATGATACAAAGTCTGTAACCACTTGAGATAAGACAAGAATCATCGATAGATAGATAGGTATTTCCAGACTAGCTGACCAATATTCCAGAAAAATTTGCAAATCATTGTTCATATCTATTTTAATTTTTGATATAAGACATTGAGTACTATAACTATTAATAGCAAAAAAACTGATATCTAATTTCTAAAATAGAATCTAGATAAGTAAATCCTTAGGAGTCACCTCTGAAATGTCCTTTGTTCTTTGTTAATAGAACGAAATGTGGACAAAATAGTTTTTCGATTGACACTAAAAAGACGCCTGTTACCTATACTATTAGTTATTTTATCAAAATTCCTCTTTCAAGAGCGGAAACTTCGTTGTAAGTGTCTAATTTAGAATGACATAAATAACTTAGTTTCTCTCATAGAGAACGGGCTTTCTTTTTAGTGTCAATTGAAAACCATTTTGTCAACAATTGATACTATTAACGATGGATATTTCTGAGGTTACTTTTGAGTAGTTTCTTAATTTTTTATCTAAGTTGTATTATGGAATATTATAAACTTAGATATCAAAGTAATGAATCAATTTTTTTTTGCAATTAATAGTACCTATCTATAGTACACGTATACTTTATTTATCATTAGATACCGATAAGGCGTTATCATCAGGAATGTTGTTAGCAGCCTTGTGTTTTTACTAGTTGTAGGTACTCGTATTTTAGAAGCATGTGAAATTATTTAAAAAAATAAATTTTTCTGATAGAAGATTAAAGACACGTACTCGTAGCGTCCAAACGAACTAGGGATATATTTTCGAATTAATCTGCATAGGGCTCAAGATAATATCTTAGGAAGTAATAGCACGAGTCGTTGAGCGACTTAAGAAGCTCACCTTAAGCATGGAATTAACTAATTGTCTAATTAATTGTCGATCCTGTAAGGGCGCCAGTTTATATGCAAACACAACGCATGAATATTTAATGATTTCCTCACTTTACTTAATTGCTTATGCTCGGGATAATTTATATTATAAACTGGCAATGTACTGGCAGCCACTCGCACACACACATAGGTACCTCCACACATATACATCAAGCGGTATTTTCTGCTTTCGTGTTTTTATTCTAAACACAAATTGATTGCTATTGATGGTCAAAGTCGTTGACTCATCAGCGCGCAATGAATTTAGACTTAATTTAATTACCTCTGTATAACGGAATTGAATGTACTATTCCGCTAGCTTTCGATCAAAAACATATTACAGTAATTATTTGATTGGATGGAAAAAATAATTCGAGTACGGAAAACGAAGACAATAAGAGTGATGGATTTTTAAATGCGGTTTGTTCGTCACCAAGGTAAAGATGCAAGGAGAAATTTTATTCATAGTTCAAGGTAGAGATGGTCAAAATTAGAGTTTGATAAGAACATCCTTGGAAATAAGTTCCTTCAATGATTTAACAATCACGATTCAATTTAAATTTTACAAAATAGTTGACTTTTTTTATAATGTAACCATTTACACAAAAATCGCTATTAAAAATTCGTAAATTAGGTCCCTTGTGAGAGGCTAGCGGAGCCTCCTGTGATTTTGAGACATTTATATAATACAATACAAAAACATTCAGGAATTATGTAATAATTAGTTTCAGTTTTTCTCTTATTTCAAGATTGGCAAAAAGTGCTACCCTTTAGCTCCACTCCATTTTTTGTGCTTCACTTCTTGTTTGGAAATTCGATCTCCGTCCGATATGTTTATATGGATTTTAACTGAAGCGTGTAGTCATATAATTTGTGTCGACTTCTTGGGTCACTTCTCACCCTAATGACACACGCTTTTGGTTTTAGGTTACTTTGTCAATATACAACATTTGTCTTAGCGCCTATTAGCAGTTGACAGGTTCCCCTGTTTGTTTTCCTCTCAATATCGCCAAACACCGAGTCAAGTGATTTGTGGTGTCAGATTTACCACAACATCCAAAATAAATAACCCCACACATCACCACCACATATCCAAACCAAAACCGTTGGTCCAATTTTTTCTAGTCTGATTCATTTGGAACTGGCTGAAATTCCCATGAGGTTAAATCAAATGAAAACAGTTTGGCTTTGGCAACAACTGTAAGAGTTAGTACTCGAACTGATTGGCTATAAGTGAAAAATTATCGTCTGGGTTGAAATTGTTTCTGATGCTGATGCGGTGGTATCATCTGTGACCGCTATAGACGATTAAACAAATCCACAGGCCGCGATGGCCAATATACTGAATTAGATAATTTGATTTGGGGTCGAGCGTCTTTTGTCTGCCTGGGAACAAGCCAGCTGCTACCGGAAACACTTGAACGACATCTCCACAAGACAGTAGACGAGAGAAACGCGTGGTATGAGATTTCTTACGATATATTCTCGCTTAACAGTCCAGGCATCAATTTGTAGTTCGCATGAAGTACACAATAAAAAATTCTATGGGGATACAAGTCTCCAAAAAATTTTTGAGTAAACTTCTTGTGATAAAATCTTATTTTCCAAAATCTATGACTATAAGAAAATCATGTGTGGACTACATCAGATATTTTCGGAATGTGTAGTATCTAACACTAATTAATTTCTTCTCAACACAAAAATGAAATTAGACTGTGCTTAGACGATTAGACCAACTGCAGCGCGATTTGCAATTAACATTTAGAATATCCTCGTAGAAAAATCGCGTACCTACTGTAGAAAGTTCCAAGTGGTTTGAATACTGTATATCAACATTTCATAAGATAGATGAATATAGACGTAGAATGTGTGGTGTGGTTTGACGCCTTCAGCGAGTGTTACTTGCTGATCGAGTGTAGGCCTTGATATTGGAATTCCTGGGCCGCACAGTAATTAAACATCACCCCAACGGCCTACTACTGTGCGAGGCCCCCCGCAGTTCGTCAGATCAGTTGAATGTTCGCCGACACCGATGCCTCATGATATATTATAATGCACCGGCACCGATATCGACAACTACATCAGTCATTCTCATTAATTTATCGTGGATAGCCGTGGAAATCACCAGATTGGAAATTGTGTATTAAATTTTCTTGCATATTAAACCACAAATTTCAACAGTGTAGGCTCGAAACCATTAAAAAAAATTGTAAAAATTGCTTCTCCCAGTGGACACACTATAATACAAAAGTTAAATACCCTTATAACAGTTGGCTATGGATATAGGTACACCCTGGACCAGGGATGCGTTATCTAATATTGCGTATGTAATCAATGTAAGATTAGCAGGGGGTGTTCACTCCAACTCATCACACTCTTATCTCTCACATCTCCCCAGGGAAGCAGCGACTTGATTCGCATATTGGCAGAGCAGTCAGCAGCCCCAGCAGGAATATGGTGGTTGGATGGCGAAAATGGCAATGGCACACAGCAGTGTGGATGCTGCCATGTCAACGGATATTGATATTACTTTAGATAACTGAGAAGCTACTACGTGCGTGTTCCGAAGATTAGGGAAATGTAAAGAGAAATTGGGAAATATTCTGTTTTGTTGCTGAGGAGGAATAAGTTGGAGAATGAAATGTGCGTCGGGAAAGGGAGGAAAAGGGATTGGTGTCATTATATTTATATGATGGAAATATTGTATATTTAATAACTGTAATTAATTATTGTACAGAAATACAAATAAGGGCTGTTTTTGTGTATTTTTCAGGTCTCTAACGTGAAATTGTCAAAATACTTCCGGATTTCGTAATGTAACAGTGTCATACTTTTATAACCACTGGACATATTTTAAGGAAATTTACATTTTTACAAAGCGAAATGTAGGTTCATTAGAAAAAACTCGTTCCAATCCAAGGTTCTATTATTTTTCAGAACTTCAAATTAAAATTTGGAAAATAACACCAATTTTCATGGATTAACAGTTGTGTCACAGTTTTATAACCACTGGTTAGATTTTAAAGAAATGTACATTTTTAAAAACCGGCATACTCGTACTAGTTCTAAGAGCTGTTTTTTTGTGTCTTTAAAATAAAATTTTGAAAATAGTGCCAGGTTTCGTAGTGTGACAGTTTTAGCATCATAGTTTTAAAACCACTGTTTAGATCTTAAGTAAAATAGTTCCAAGACCCTAAAGACTATTTTAAGACCTTTATATTTTTTTAAATAAAACTGAAAATAATACAGTTTTTCTTTGATTGATAGTTTTAGGGTCACAGTTTTAGAACCACTGGTTAGATTTCATATTTAAATGAATGCCAGCCAATTTTCAAAATAAGTTTCAATGAAATATATATAAAATTTATTTCAAAACCAATATTAGACAATTAATTGTTACTTTTTTAAGATATTCCAAAAAAAAACTAAAAATGCCATGTTAGGCTAAAAGGATTTAATGTGTTATCCACAATTTTGTTACAAAATTTAAATATGAAATTGGATTCATTTCCGTTAAGTCCTTTTTGAATTATGGTGGATGGACAAAAAACGCGTAAAACCATCAAAATCTCGATGTCGAAAAATACCACGATTTCTATACTTCCTTATTTAGTACCTATCAGAAAGTAAAAACTTCTGTAGGTATTTAATTTTTGAGTATACCTATGCAATATTGTAAGTTTTTTAAACTTTTTTGGAGTGGACATAAAACAATTCTGAAAAAATATTCCTAAGGGTGCAACTTAAAAAGTTTTGATGATGATGATGAAGACAATAATAATTATATTTTCGATAGCAGCAATTTCCTATTCGTACATTTCGTTTGGTGCCTTTGGTGCGGTGTTGCAGCATAAACGTCATGCTGTTAGTCAGTATATAGCCGAGTAATTAATTATTAGGTTTCAATTCGCCGCCATGACTGGACAGTTTGTAGAGGTTGCCTTGGTAACCGTGACAGCGCTGGCAGCGCGTTTTACCCAGGATACACCTCCCCGAGTTACCTGGTAGTGCCATGCGGGTCCCTCTGCTTGACACCTACACCTCATCGGGCACAAAGTTATAAATGTGTCACACATTTTTACTGGAAAACCGACAGTGGATTGTCAATGGTGATGGATGATCCCGCACCGGGTTTTCCATATAACAAACCTCATGACCACTGTGTGATATGGTGGATGCTATTAGTAACTAATTACGTCCCGTGTGCTGCATGTGATGGTGGAGAATTGATAATTTATCATGGAATATGTCTGTATGTATAGGACCAACAACAACAAGGTGGCAAAGGAAGTATTTGTGCCACTACCCACATTCCTCAAGTTAATAGTTATGGGTTACACAGCAGGCGTAACATTATTTAGTTATTTTTTTGGAAAACGACGAAACCTGCGTGCAATCCTCATTCTTCATGTAGAACACTTTATTGTTTATTCATCAAACCCAAGTCATTGTTTCGTCTTGTGTCCAAAATATGCATAGCACAGGCACAGCTCCCCAAGTATTTTCGAGCATTACCATATAATTTGAATTTCATATTAAATAGGAAATGATGGATATTTGGTTGTACGGGGCAGCAAACAGAATCTATTCATCGTCCATCGGATCGGTCAGGGTCATTCTCTGTGAAATCCGCGCGACTCTAATGGCTTTCTGATTGCCAAACAGCAGGGTGCACTTCTTAATGTTCAGATAACACCAGTAAATGCCCTTTCTGATTCCCCGCTCTGATTCCTCAACAGAAGCCACAGAATGGAATAATAAAAATTATCTAATAGGAATTGATTTGAGAGAAAATAAAACCAAAGGAGACAACGTCAGCACAAAATTGGTTATATCATGTGATATGGAACGGATTAGGCTCCATTAGAAGGAGAATTCGTGGAATGGACAATTCTTATTACGGCTCCATTTGACTCCCTGGTAATGTCATCATTTTAATTAAACTCGCGTCTGGGAATAGCGCGCGCGCTAAATACATTTTACAGATTCCTCTTTTTCTTTAATCCCCAGCGCTAGTCTAGCGGATAAAGTGATATTTGCAGATAATTAAATTTGTGAAAAGTGTGTATGTGTGTGTGTGCTTGTGATTGAATACAAGGTGGAGCATCCGCAATATTAGTGGATATTAAACATCACCCCCTTAAGGTGGTGGTATATAGGATATAAGGGGGGTGAAATTAAATATCGGTAGCACGAGGTGTGGTGCTGGGGTGCGGATATTTATTAAATACCTATAGCGGATTAATAATATTTCAGACACATTATTAACTCACCTCCACGCTTTAAAGAATACCTCGAACGGAACTCTTTTTGTACAGTCAAGCAGGGGAAAAATTTCCCATAACATTCGCTAGTAGCTAAGTTTAATCTTTAGCGAAATAAAATTTATTTTACTGAAAGCAAAAATAACTTTTTGGTATGATTAAATTATTTTTTCTTGAATTGAGAAATCTTTTTTTCTGTGTAACCATTTTGAGAAAATACTTTTCGATCAATAAAATGTCTTGCACATCACCGAGGTTTTTCCATTTGTCTTTCACCTTCCAAATTAATTAAAATGATATATCGGTACTTTTTGGCTAGTGATAAACGAGGCACTACTGTAATATACTTTCTGAATTAATTGAATGGCGATAGACACGCAAAGCACTGCTTTTGATAGCATTTCGATTAATATGAGAGAGACCATATGATGCACGTTTTGCTGATGAGATATGGCAACCTGTACCAGTAATGTTTATCACTGCTGCTTCTGATTCACACCAATTTATTATCAGCCATTATTCACCAGCATCATCATTGCTTTCATCCTGCATTAATGTAGTTAGACATCGAGGTATTGTAACCATTAAATTATTGTCAACCCACACACATGAGGAAATTTTCTTTACTACGCTGCAGTGGATTGAGCTATACGCATGTTTGTTAAGTAAATAAATTAGAATAATTATTTATAAATTGATTGGGAGGCTCGCTCCCTAAGGATGGGAAAGTGAATTGGGAACAGATCACGACGGGCATATGCTATTTAATATAATTGAATTCACAATGATGCGTGGGGTGGCAAATTCGATAACGGGATTAGTGTCAAATCAAATCGCATTAAAACGACTGCAATCTGGTTGCATTTTGGAACACACGCAATCGGTATGTTGGGACATTTACATGTAATCTTTTTGGGGGATATAAACTGTTTAGAATCAGATCTAGAAATTGTTACTGATATTAATTTATATTGTGACCAGAATATTATAAAAATAAAGCAGAATACGTTAGTGTTTCGTAGCATAATATAAAATATAAAACGTAAATTTTTTATTATATGGTATGGTGGTCAACTATACTCTTTGAATTTAATACCTAGATATGAAAAATATGGTCTGCTTTATTTACTTTTATGCTTTATAATATACACATAAAGTATATTGTTTATTTGCCTTTTAAATGGATCACGTATTTTCGCTATGAAAATACATGAGATCACAAAATATAATTTTATAATATTTAGTTTTCATTACTTATAAGCTTTATCCGTTTTTTAATCAAATAAAAGTTGACGTCTTCTCAGATCATGATTGCGGTTTAAAATTTTGCTTTTTCAGTACTATTTCGAAAAATTGCAATGTAGGTATCTTGGTCATCAGATTGTCTAGACTATTTTTGGGTTTTGTGTTCTACAAAAACTAAATGGGAGAACGGTTTTCAATCGATAGTCAACCTTAACTTTAATTAATTTAGTTTTCTTGATTATCATTGTTATAATAATAGCATCTAAAGAAATGAACTCATAGTTAAGGTTAATTAGTTATTGACAGACTGAACCTCGTTGAATCCGAAAAGTGCGCGAAATATCTGCTTAGTACACGAGAGTGAAAGAGAAGAATTAATTAATAAATCAAATAAATAATATTATTGTAGAAAAATTCACTATATACCAACAAGACAAAAGGTGGTATGTTTGTGAATATTTTCCAAGTAACAAAACTATAGGTTAGTTAGTCCGTGGTTATTATTGTAGACTGATAATTAGCAGCCTTGAAAGTACTTTTAAACTATATATCCTTAATTTTCCACATCAATTCTAAAAATCTAAAGGATGTTTTTAGTCCCCTTCTCCACAATTCACTCCTTGCTAATTTCCTATAATTTTCAGCCTTTCATATCACAAAAAAGATAAACAACTTTTCGCCCCCTCGCTGCCCTTTCCAAAAATCTTCTCCCTGACATTTGCTTTTCACCGTTGAAGTGTTTACCTTTAACCAAACAAAACCCACGCAAAAGAAAAGCATTAGCACGACCACTACCACCACCACCATCACCATCATCACCATTACCAATAGGTGTGTGTATCTATACATACACACACAACAAATTAATGAAAGTGGCTCACAGCACACAGATCCGCAAGCATCCATTTTATATCTAACAAAATAGCTTGAAGGGTTAAAAATTATAATAAATCATAAGGAAAAAGGGGGGTTGGTTGGTTAGTTTTTGGAAGCAGAGCGCACATCAGAGAAGTGTAACCGATACAAAGCGATGGTAGAGGCTGACAGGTGAGGGAAGACAAATGATAGTGTGCGCTGCCCGCCACGGTCGCCTTGCTCCTGCTGAAGTGAAAAGAACCGGGATGATAAATTACATTGGAGCCAATCTACCTACCGGACACCACGGCATACCATATATACATGCAGTATATGCAGTGAGTGTACGAGTATGTGCCTGTCGCGATATTATTAACTAACCCTATATATGGGTTTGGCTTGGTTCAGTTGGGAATATGTAATTTAGCTGTTAATGTTTTCAACACGACTTCTTTTGTCGAGTTGTGGGATTTCTGCTGCATAACACGGTGCTGCATGTACTATATATGTATCGATTTGATTGGCAACAGCTACAACTCAATTATGTAAGTGTTGGAAATCCATAATTCTGATCATAGACACCAAAATTTGTCAGCTGTATCGTCATCGGATATTTTCTTGGTACCTATATCTCTTTTAATGACACTAGAAGGAATATGGAATACTTACTTGCATGTTTCAAGAGTAAACGTAAAAACATGCCAAAAAAAATAGAAAATTCATATATCTTATTTTATTCCTGACCAATAATTTTACATACTTTTCTTATGAGATATGCATTAATTTAAATAAATTTTATTCTAGTATTTTCTTTCTGCAACTGTTGCTATACTTAGTTGAAAAAGAATCTCTCAAAAAGTATATATAATACTAAAACATCGAAACAATTAATTGAATTGAAAAAAAAAGTCCCTAATCAAACTTATAAGTTAAACCCATCATCACATATTATAGTATTACCTCTTATTGTAGACTGAATAAATCCGATTGCATTTAGCCACAATTTAACTATAAGAAACCACTTAATTTCCTACACGTTTCTCAACGAAAACTTTAAATTGTTTACAATACCATCATTAATCCCTCTTCCGCGTTTGAATTGCCATGGTCAAAAAGAAAAAATACCTAAAACCCATTTAATTAAGCCAATTAGAAAAGACGAAACCCAAATCCTTGATCGGCTTAGACAGGACTCGAACATATTGATTCCTAATTGTTAATTAATTATCGAGGTTATAACTATAACTGTGAATTTCACCTTTTCCAAAATGATCAACACGATCGAGCTATAATACCCAACCAAATTTAAAATAATGACATTTAAGTTTCACTGTGATGGTGTTTTCTTCAATGCCCCGTAATTTATTTCGTATCGTATTAGGAAGTTTGTTGCAGTTGAGATGCCTGATGGGTACCAAATATACAGATAGTACAAAGCTCTAAGTCAAGAAAGATTAGAGGCTAATTTGAGATGATATTTTGATTCGTGACTGTGTGTATCTAGCTAATTAGGTAAACGTTATTTTCCCACCTTTGTACAGTGCCGCGATGGAGTTGCCTCACGTTTTGCCTCTGTGTAAATAAATACTCGTATATGTTGTGCTATTCAATGTAAATGTAATTCAAAGAGTGTAGGTGGACGCAATAACAATAATTAAAACGACATTACTGTTATAATGTCGTATGGATTTTCGGTTTTATTGCGATATATCAATTTCGTATTTGATTTAATTACATGGTTTCCTTATTAGGTAATAAGTAATTAATAATTAATAGAGTCTTCAAAATAATTTTTTCTAGTAATTAAATATACATTAGAGAAGTGCGTTTTAGATGTGATATTAGAATAACAAAGAGTTTGTTGGACGGTAATGGGCGATAAACTAGACGAGCCTGAACGAGAATAAATTGCAATTTGGTCTAGACCACAAACTCCAAATTAGGATTGGAAAATGGGAGTAGACAAAAGCTTAACAGTACCCGTATGATATTCTAATTTCAACGCTTCATTATGTGCTATCCACAGGTGACAAATAAATCAAAATTCCAGGCATTGCTTGGTGCATACAAACCACGATGCTACCTCCAGTAAACAATGTCCGATTTTTAGTCAATATCCCAACAGATAATAGATCTGCGGGAAAGATCTATGAAAAGGCAATCTGTCGGGCGCGTGCTTATAAATACCATCTAATCACCTGTCCCAAAGATGCTAATCACAAGCACTGCATGAGTATGTTATTGTTGTGGGGAACCCGTTAATCAAATCACTATGTCTATAATTTCAAACATGAGATTGTCAGTTTTCTTCATTAAAGGATCTCGTTATTTTTAGAAATGGATGTGATGTGGTGTTTGTGTTATGCGTACAACGCACAACCAATAACATATCTCTAATATAGTAGTTTCTAATAATTACAATCGCAAAATTAATGTTAGATGATTTGCATAAATCCGTGTGTATTAAACAACAAACACATCATTGGGTGTGTTGAGTAAGAAGGGAAATTATAATCGACACTTGCGGATGAGTAAATTTCGTTTGATTAGTAAGCAAATGAGGAAAAATCTGAGATAATCGAAATACAAGGTTCATTTGAAGGAAGAGACCTTTCTTTTTATTGTCAATTTTCTGCAACTACCTTTTTTGGTGTCCGTTCCTGAGAATAAAAAATTTTGGGTCTTCGTTTTTGCTGATCTCTTCAGCAACTCTTTACAAGCATCTACAAACAATTTTCACATTGATACGATAAATAGTTCTCGGGATATGTGGTCGGATAGGTCAAAAAACATGGAAAATTGATGGTTTTTGATGATTTTCAGTGCACTCAAAAAAATACTAAACGTCCTCTAAATGGAGAAATCGACACGTTGTTTCTTGAAAATTTTCTTGTGAATCCAGTGATGTCCTTGAAATTTCGATAGGATGAATAGTTGTCTCAAAATTTTCAAATTTCTGAACATACGAAAAGTTTATTTTTGAAAAATTTGTAATGTGACGAAAATTGAAAAAATTTATGGTGGAGGCGTCAATCACAAGTCCATTTCATATGTTTACAATATGTTTTCAGAGTTCTCAAAAAAATACTTAATGTCCTTTAAATGGAGAAAATCTCGTGTTGTTTCTTGGAAATTTCCTTGTGAATTCAATGATATACTTGAAATCGAGTCTAAAAGAAATGTTTCGATTGTTACCAAAACTTTTAGAAGTTACTTCAAAGTATACTCCTTCACAATTAAGGAAAAAAGAGCGCCTTCTTTCGTAGAGAAACACAGACGAGAATGCGAAATTATTTAACCAGTTTACTTTTTTGAGGTAGATAAATCTCTTAATATTGAACCATGAACTCAAAAAAAGTTTACGATTAAATCAAGTTAAGCCGAATATAAGGATATGCTTTGTATATTTGAGCTTCTTCAGATTAGTCGAGAGGAGTAGGGAAAATATTCGGTCCGATGTAGGAAAAATAACAATTGAGTCTAAGGAGCAAAGAAAATAAACCGGATTACGAGTAGTAATTGAGTAAGAATCGATTATCGTATTAGAAACCGTCCAGCAATTTATATTTTTTGCTTTTTTGAAACATTTTTCCTATCCCCGGCGACTCCACCAAAACTAAAATTACACCCTAATGATCCCCTCAAAATAATGTTGTTTATTTACCTTTCTCACTTTCTAAACTGAATATCAAAGGACGCATTCAACAAATTCACGTGTATTTAAGTTTTTGTCAAAATGATAGAAGGCTGTGTGCGGCAGGCACGTTGCCATAGCAACAAGGAACTTGGACTTCCTCAAAGACGCCGCCGACATTTCTATGACTTCTATACCATTTCGCCGGATATCATTATGCAACTACGAACAACAGACAACAGTAGAGGTCCAAATCATTTTATTTTGTTACAGTGTTCAATTCGCTTTTCATGAGATTTTATCAGATATTTATCGGAAATTTGTCTTTGGAACAGTTTGAATGATGTGATTTTAATTAAACAATAAATAGTTGATTAGAAACATGGTACAATAGTAGGATAAATTTTAATTTAGTAAATAACTTGTGCGGCGGATCATAGAGCTCATAGTAAAATGAGTGTGTATTATTGTTAGGGTCGCGTTATTGAGTACCGCCGAATATTCACGGTTTAATATGCATCCGCCATGTCGAATGGAGCATGTCATGCAAGTCGAACAGGAGGACACACAGCAAAGCGGAGGCAGATCGTTGTTAATTCCGCGTCTCATCGTTATACCACACTGCTAACGTTCCCGCGCGATGTAAAAAGCTTACCGCAACCCATCATCAATCACGTTGTGTGTGTGCCCCCCTCCAACCCCCCTTTTGCGCGGCGCGGTCCCCCATCGGTCCCCACAACACTCTTCTGGTCACTAATTATGGAAACACGCGTTACTTCTGACCTTTTCGTTATTCGCTTCTGGTAATATTGCGTCATGAAGACGGCCGATCAAGTTAATTTTGAAATGTCGCTGGGTCATTTTTCATTTTGATAGGGAATGATGGTATTGTGTGGAGTAAAGTTTGCCAAACTGAGTTCCGTAATTGAAATACAAAATCCATCCATCGTCATAATTTTTAAAATAATTTGGGAATCTGTAAGCTATTTTTTCAAAATTCAATGAAATTAACGTTGTATCACAGTCGAACTTCTCTATCTCGAATCTCAAGGGACAAGAAAAAATTCGAGTTAAAGAAACGTCGAGTTGCAGTTACATACATGACCGTTTCTATAAAATCCTGCACAAAATTTAAAGAGCTACGAATATAATTACGAACTTGAGTTCTAGGTTTTAAATAGTTTTACTAAATAACCACTTTTTAAAATTATTTCAAAATTTTTTAACCCTTTATCAAGCACTTCGTTCTTTTCTAAAACAAAATAATAATAAGAATTATTGAAGCGACCAAAAATTTTGAGAAATGCTAATACAGCGGTAACAGCACACATTCTACTTGAAAAAAAACATCTTCCACAAACATCTTTTTGTATTATTTCAACAGCACCGTTCTGTTTTAAAACCTCTGCACGCTAAACTGTGCAGGAATGCCAAAGTGCAGAGTGTTGTCTGGATTGGTGTTGCGTGTGTTGATCACGTAGCAGCAAGCAAGCAACCAACGAAGAGCTTCTTAGTTGTGCAGGCTCTGCAGCCGTGATTGATGAGGGGATTATTGAATTAGTTGAGTGAAGAACGGAAGTGGCCGCCTTTGTCTTGGGAGTGTCGGCTAGCTAGTCGCTCATTCGCTGAGGCTTTCAGCAGGAGCACCACACGGTCCACCATGCTCACATCGCACTAAAGCCAAGATCAACTCGACAACATGGCAGGGAGAACGTAAACTTGTACAGGGTGATCTATAGTTGTAACGTTGGGTAGAAAATTGATTTAGTTGAGGGAAGTTTTTTTAAGGTAAGATTTTTATGTAACAAAATTCACTTGAACATTTCAGATACTTTACGATAATTCATCAATTGAAAGCGACAGAAAGAATTAAGTTAAAGAAATCCATGAGAGTAGTTTTTTAATTCAGATAAGGTAGAAATACAAATCCTTTTCTTTAAGTAAATTGTGGGTAAGATAAAAATCATTTTTGTATGATTTTGATTGTGATATATTTTATTTGTAGTTTTGTATAGATAAATCAAAACTAAGCGTCTTTTACGCACAATTCTAAGAGAAAAGGACTTTTATTTCTTCCTTACATCAATTTAGAGACAAAATTATAAATATACCTAGAAACAGAGCAATTTTTTTTTTAAATTTGTTAAAATAACATACGTTAAAAAAATAATGCCTTATACTTATATTAAACAAAATCGGATTCAGTGAAGATATCTGCATTTGAATTTATATTTTTATAACCAATGACAATAATTGCAAATGATGTCAGCTCGAATTTTGACCTGTCGATAAAAATTCTCAAATTGAAAGATGTTCTGTAAACGATTTTAAGAAATTACGAAAAATTTGGATCAAAAAATGAAGCTACATAAAATTTTCTACAAAATTAAAAAGTTTTAATTTCTTTTTGTTTATGTAGGAAAGCATCCAAGCATCTTTCCATAAAAGCACTTTTACGTCTCCACGAAAGCAGGACAGTTACATGACGTCACCATCGAGCAAAGCAGATGAAACACCCCCGCCATGTATAAAAGACAAGAAGCAGGCTGTCATGAAATCAGAGTCTGTAATCGGGTGTAAGAGTTGGGGAAAATCCGGGCCCGGAATCAAGTAATGACAGCCCGACTAGCACAAAAGGCTTTAATTAAGACAGTGCCAGATAAGGCACGCGCATAAAAAATACATGGAGGCAATCGTACATATGCCCTGGCTCCGCACTTGCACATCATCACAACTGTTCGCACCAGAGAGAGAGTACACACAGGGATGATGTAAAAGAGGGAAGAACGCGCCCGCCAACAGTCATTTTCAGTGATTTGAGTTACGGTGCCCTCGAACATGCAATTCGGAAAATTGCTATCATTACTTACAGCTTTTGCTTAATGAATGTCCTCTTTATTTGAGCTGATGGCACGACAACTAGCAGGGGATGTTGATGGAATATGATACGAGTTTAATATGATAAAAACAACCTTCGAGGAATTTTAAAAAAAAATGGCTAATCATGGAAGAACTATAATTCCTATAAGGATTCTTAATCCTGAAAATCGTATCCATACTAAACCTATCTCTAACCCAAAATTAGATGGTGAAAAATAACAATAAACTCATTAATGGTGTAAAGATTGTTGCAACAAATTTGGAGATCCAAAGGAGCAATTTCCCTTAAAAGGAATTCAGAAAACTATTGTCAAAACTACCTACATTTAAGAATTCTATAAGAAAATCTGAAGCCGCGTATACCATAGACGAATCTCCCAAGGGCACAAGTCATCCTGCTAGAATGACAGACTAGCTACAGCATATATATAGGCTTTAACTATCGACGTCCTGAAATCCCCTCTTCCACTCGGATGCGCGTCCCCATCACACATGACATCACGAACGGAAGTGAGCGTATGTATATGCATGAGAGCTGTATTACTGCTGTGTTACACTCCATCGGACTCCCGCACTATTCCGGAAGTCCGTCTAATGCATCCGCAGTCAACTGTCGAAGTTGATGGCGAGTCACAATTCAAAGTTAACCCTAGACTGCACAGAAACTGCACATATCAAAAAGAATTAAACAGATATGTGTTTATGACTGTGGATATAGGAGTACTCTGTACATACAGCAGGCAAAAGCAAATCGTGTTTTATTGTAATTGAAGACGGAAACAGAAATATTGCATTGTTGTAAGGTTTGGAAGAGTGTCGTAAATCATCGAAAAATATTTTTGGAATTAAATGAGCAAAAGCCACATATTTCAAATTTAGTAAATGTTGTGTGAAAGTATATTGGAACGAAATTAGTTGTAATTTGTCATAATAATAAATGATAAATCCGGACTATGGTAGTGATTTAGTGGGAAAACCGGAAGATAGCTAGTAATTACTTCCCAGTAGATTTTCTCTTGCTTGCTCGCTCTCTGGCTGAGGGTTATCTGATTATGATGTTCGTTATTTCTTCCTATATGAGTTCCTTACGTTAGTTATCGTCTTTAGTTGGAGGATAATTCCATTAGAATACTCCACTATCTTTGTACTTGAAGAGATATAAGTAATTGTTATAAAAATAAATGAAAAAATATGAATATAAATTTTTCTCAATTAAAAATATTGCAGTTAGGTATATGTACTTTTTTTAACTAAAGTCTAAAAATATATCCAAAACATCTAATAGGAAATATAGTTCATATTCCAAGGCAGAGCACGGAACATTTTTTTTGTAACTGGACAAAAACTGAGTTTCTTTATTTATTTACAACAGTATTTCTTAAAATTTTATTTATATAATTTTGACTACATTAACTAGGATAGTTTTTGCATAGAATTTCACATTGGCATATTTTTAAAAATTATTTTTAATATTATGTTACATCGATTTTTAATTGAAGTCCAATAGAAATTACTTCAATACAGAAGAGTATTATACAGGATGTTTATAGGAACTTTTCGTCTTAAAAAAGGTACTCCATCCATTGTTACAGTCCTACTACAACAAAATAGAACACCCTTTATATTCCTTACAATAATATTTATTAAAAATAACAGAATTCCTTCGTATATTTACCTGAAAATATTTTTTTGCATAATCATTTTCCCTTATAATTACCCCCACTAATGATTCAATTCTACTAACTAAACTAAGACACCTTCCCATCAGCTTACAACAAACTTCCATGATCCATTAAACTTTGTCTAAAAATCCTCCGCCTCATCATCATCACCAAACGCGAATTTCTCTCCTGAAATCGATCTTTCCATCATCGTTGCCATCGTCGACGTCGTCTGTTTAAAATTGGGTTGTCATGTTTGGGTGATGTTTCGAGGCCGAAGGGGATGATGATAGTAATGAATGAGCGGCAACTCATTTGCAACTCGGTTCCTTTTCTTTTAAAGCGAGTCATCAACTAATTTCTCTGCGAAACTCACAGCTTTCCTAGAGGTTTATTACTCTAGTCTCGGCTGGGTGGTCGCCAAGCAACGCGGCTTCCGCCGTTGCCCTGACGACGACACAACACTGGTCCTACTTGGATACGTGTGACTTGCAAGTCAACTCTGAGAAGACGAGATCCCCTCAACTGTGTGTGTGTCGTTGAGTACAGAGCGCGCTTATACACATACTACATATGGATGATGACGTTTGTTTGGAAGGAATCCCAAAAGGTGTGTGTGCTAATGTACTTTAGCTCTGAAGTGAGCATATTTTAATTTCAAGCAAATTTACTCTACGATGAGAGAATGGTGTATAGTTGAAGAGATTTCAGTTTGATTAAACCATCTGAAACTATTTAGCGAGTTTCGGGGGTTATCAACCGAGGGAGGCGATTAAAATTCACGTTATGGCGATATGTCAAAAATAATACCACAAACAAACACATAAAGCTGACAAATCCATAAGAATAGGACTTTATAAAGGTTGTAAATCCAAACTGCAAACTGTGTAATCTACAGGCGGATCACCCTCGTCGCGTTTTCACTCTCGCAAAGCTATCGGCACGACGATCACCCCACTCTCCAATACATATCATCATCGTACACATGTCAGTTCAAATTCTAGAGAAAAAAATCAAGTTTAAATGGTCACCCAAACTGAACATCAAAGGATAATGGACATTGAACATTCGCTTTTGCCAACGTTTTACAACATGAATTCTGATGGAATTAAATAATCTTTATAGATTAAATGAAAGAAACCCTAGAAATAGCTGCAAGATATACTTATTATTGGAATATTGGAGCTATACGCCCCTTTGGACCATAATGAATCGCTAATCCCTCTGAGGAGTGCTGAATATGGGTGCTTGATGATCTAAATTATGCAATTTTCAATATTGGCCACCCACTCTGGCACGTGTCCGCCTCTGCACGTGTGTTTGACTCACTGCGGACCACAAATTCACTCACTTTTGATGCATCAAGGGGATGCTTCAGACCAAAAGCACACTTCTTCGCCAGTTTAATTTACGCCATCTACTCTATACATTATAAAGAAACTTTGTCTGATGGTGCAGATGTTCCATCGACAGCTTCCCATTAAGTTATAATTAAACAATTTAGCAAAAGTGTTACAACGGAAAAAATTCCATTTTTCGTTTTAAAATTGGTTGCATTTATCGTTGTTGCCCGGACGTGTATGTGCGTCTTCTACATATTCAGCACGTCATGCATCTGGTCGACATTCACGTACTTGTCTTCGACATGTACATGAAACTCTAGCCAATCGCATACCATGGAGGCTTTGACTTGCTCATCAAGTCTTGTACTGGAATTAATTAGTCTTAAATCTTTGTGATAAGTGGAACCCGCTACATACCGATGTGATTATTACTGACATTCAATTAGAGAAGCTGGCGAAAGGTGCGCGCTCTGCAATCAGTTCAACTACACAGTTATAATCAGCTTGGGTATTTATATGTACGAGTATGTGTCTACATGTTTCTGATATCACCAGGAGATTATAAAAGGAATTAAGAGTTTAGATATTTCGAGTCTAGTTTTACTTTATAATTATTTGAAAACTATTTTTTTTTTAAAACCTTGAGGGGCTAAATTCGTAACCCCTGAAATAGTTAGCCTTCTTGTGAGTGGCTCATACACATCACTGAATTTACTCGTGTTAAATTCTATATTTTGATTGACGTTTCACTACTTATAGAACAAGAATAACACTATAGTGACTATTTGTTAGGTTTGTTCACGGAATAAAGTTGAAATGATTAAAAAGGAAACAAAAGGCTTAAGTGAATGTTTGAATTCGTATACTAAAAAGAAAATCAATAATAATTTCGAAAGCAACGTATGACTGAATAAGTCTAGACAAAGTGCGCTTGAACAGAATGCACCTAATTGAATATTTTAATTTTAAAGTATATTTTATTTTGACATTTTTAAATCTTTCTGTATAAATTAATTTTGGATGACACACCACCTCAATAGATATCCACTTTCATGGCTGAACTAACCACAGTTCTAGATCCACATATTTATTTACAAATTTTTCTTTCCCTCTCTATTGTTTTTTTCCAGGAGCATAAACGCAAATTACCCTCTCGCGCTACCAGAAAACAAGCCAGAGAGCAAAAACAGATGATGAAAGAAGCTAATTTGGAAAGAGATCCAGATAACTGGCATTATAGAAAGAGCGTGGAATGGGACAGTGTGACTGATGCTTTTGATATGCGATGGCAATAAGTACAAATGGTTGCTTGTAGAGAGTAATGTGTCTACAATGGCATGTATGTTGGGTACACACTACTCTTTTCTGATGCTTGGCTATGCCCTGTGCATGTTGTGCTCTCCGATATATTGCAGCTTTTCTATTAGCTGTTTAGTATTTACCCTTGTCAATATTGAGCGGAAGTTCTGATAGATATCAATTTGTATAAAAACTTTATTTGAAAGATGTTTCAGGAAAATTGTGCAAAAAGGAAAAGGTTGTCGTTGTTTTCAGTTGGAATATTCCAAGGAGTGTTGTTGCGATGGATAAATCATCCAGAGTACTATATAATAGTGTAATAATTTTTGCCTGCTTCGTATGCGGATGGTCCGCCTCGATGAAAGTGTAACCGGAAATAGTGGTAAACAGGTCGTCATCAGCTAATGGGCCGTGTGCATCAGCTTCGACTCCTGCCGACCTCTGGTGCTTTCGGGTTGATTGCGCTGCAACATCCACTCAACTACCGTACGTTTATTAAATTGCCAACTTCAACCTTCAACGAAATATCAAAAAGTAACTACGCAACACATAATAACTTTCGCCTTGTTAATGCCGTAAATTGCCAACCAAACAACCTATTTATAGGAATTTTTCTATAAGTGATGAAAAAGTCGCGTTAACATAATAAAAGTTGCTTTGGTCAACAAACAGCGTACACACAGGAGAGAGAATTTTATTGATGCCATCGTAAATATAAGTGAATTGATGCGCATTGTATACCACTTAGTGATTCAAAGGCCACATCAGCGTTACAAATATCAACCGACCAATTGTGTATTCGTCAAAAGGGCATATCATACCTACTATAATCCTATTGTTGTATTAAACGGCTTTGGGATCGAGCGACAGCCTAATTATAGAAAATATTCTCTATAAATAACTTTCTAACAAGATTATGTTTATTCTTTATGATATCAAATTGAATGTTTAATTTTGTTGGGATCAGATCTTAACAGTAGATGTGGGTATTTCTGATAGTCAAAATCGGTGTTCAAATCAGGGCCAGTTTTTCAATCGATAGTTAACCTTAACTAATACTTAATTATCTTGGTTACCAGTTTTGTAATAACAATATTCATGGAAATTAATTTATTATAACTATTTTATAGTAGTATGATTGGAAAATTGGGCTTCGATCTCAGTGGGTTTTATAATTTTTAAAAAGTATCCAGTATGACTAGGACATTTATAGAAAAGGAAGAGTTCCGATATTTTTATTTTATGGCTATTTAGAAGTATTTGTTTGGTGTTTTGTGCAACAACTGTAAACAGCAAATTTACAAATAAATAATATTCTAACTTATTATTAAAGATAAAGAGACTCACCATCACTTTGAAGTACAGATCCTGTAACAAAAATTTTTTATCGTAAAGGAAATGCTATGACCATTTTTCAACAAATAAATCAAGAAAAATATGTGTAAAAATACAAAATAAAGGCAAATACATAATAAAGCCCATGTGGAAACAACGACACAGCAACTATTATTTTTCACAAACTATAACAGACAATACCCCAAACTATAACAGACAAACTAAAAACTATAACAAATCTGGACTTGAAAGATTTTTTTTTTAATTTAAGTTATGAATTTCGTAATTCCCAAAAGTTTTAGTACCTATAACAATTTTAACGAAAAAGCGAATACTTAATAATAAAATATCTGTACTTTCTTATAGTATATCAAATTTTACAGCCTTCAAAGCTCCCAATATTCCAAAACTACTATTCCCATTCAAAAGCAACTGGTTGGTGTACCACACAAAGCCGCACCAACGTAAATCAATACTAATTTTAGTGGAAATAAACTAAATTTGGAATAAGTGCTCAATTTCGATTCGTGCATAATTCAGCATGCTATTTTATCGACTGATATCGTGGATCTTTATGCAAAACAGTTTCCGATAATGACTTGAGTGTCGCGACTTTTATATTATTTACGCGTTCCGCTACAAGCTGTTCAACTAAACGATCATTTTACGATTCATTACTTTTACCGGAATTGATAAGTTGCTGTAGATTTTTATTTTAACTTGGGTGAGAGCATAAAAAATAACGAAAAATAATCCGGCGAAAAAGGGAGGAAATTGGGCGGATTAATATGCGTTACGTTGATGTGCACCTCGAATATTTCAAGTGGGATGAAAGAATTTTGCTGTAATAAGTATAGTAACATAAAATATATTGGTGCTTAGGAAAACAAAGCTCATCTATTGTTCTATTGTTATTGCAAAACAAATATTTATTAAACAGTATTTTTTGTTGTTGCTCCAACCAAAATAATAGTTGTATCATAACACAAAGTTATTACTGTTTTACACACAACACTTGACAAGAAAATATGAGCCCAGGGGTAGAATTTAAGTGGCAGAACATAAAAATAAACCGCGCTACATTGGTACACCCCCCAAAAAACTGTTGGGAAATATCTTATACCATCCGTTGAGTTGTATTTTTTACTATACACATTTCGTCTCCACCCCAAGGTTATGAAATGTAATGAAAAATACAACACATCCCTTTAGACAAAGTGAAACATATAAAAATATTTGAGGTTGGAAATGGCTGGTGTTTCAACGACAAATCTGTGCGCTGTATAAGGTGGAGAGCTGTTTTATTAAAGCGATTCCGCTCTGATTTATAGGGCCAAAAATGAAACCGGCATTCCTTGCCTGGCATTGCTCACATACCTAAAGAACTCGGAAGCAAATGCATGGCCGGATTATATGCCGATATAATATGTTATGTTGCACAGAAATAATTTTGATATAACGAAAGTAGCAGAGATTAAAAAAACTATTTATTGAGGCACAATTTGATTTATGTTTCCATGAAAACTTACTTAATTTTTTAAAAGTTTCATAAAAGTCATCACTAGAATTAGATAAATTTACTAAGACAATGAAAAAGATTGTAGTCAACTGCGAAATACAAATACATATAGTCATTTAGGTTTGTTCCTCCTGAATATTCTTAAGTCGAAAATCGCTAAAGTTATGACCGTGGTAATCGTTAGTCGTTACAAAGCACTTGCAGATGTAAACACACTTGAGTAGATTGAAAGTGCATGTGCAACCCTTAAAATAAACAACACTTTGTCAATTAGCGACAGCGACAGACAACTTCTCAAACAAATGTAGAATGCCAGTTCGGAGATGGAGTTCGCATGCCTGGGGCACCCCCTCATTGTCATTGCTAATGGAAGTACACAATATCGATTGCCCATTAAATTCATATTATTATGAATATACAGCAAGTAATAGGAAAAGTTGACGATTACTTTTTCACACTGCCGCTGAATAATTTCCTTTGTGTGTCATTAGAGTTATCATATAAGAGTTTTAGGGAGTAATTCGTCTGATTTACCTCATGTTTGAGTTTGTAAAAGTGTTGAATAATACTTGTGAGGGGTTTCACTAAAGGAAATTTTAAAAGTGGAAGAAAAACCATAATAAATCATTAATCAATCATGGTAAAAAGGAGTTGCAGAGGAAAGGGCAAAGGACGGCGGCGAGAACCGACCACTTGGGGGAAACTAATGATACTTCGTCCCAAAGTAAAGAATGTTTCGATCCGCAACGACTTTCACCAAGTTTCTTCCACCGCGCAATATGATTTATTTACATCTTTCCCTTCCCACCATACAACATCCACTTATTTGTCCCAGCTAATTAAACCAAGCAAATGAACAATAATTTACAATGTCGATGATGATGATGATGATCCTGCACCTGAACAGTGGCATTTATCTGAAATCACTTTAATGAATTTGTATTTACTCACGGGACTATCTGTATGTGTGGTATTTCCATGAAAAGCAATTAATTTTAGGTTGGACGAAAAAAAATAAAAAACTAGACTCTCAATCAATGGAATCTGCAATTGTGGGGGTAATGGTATTGGCCGCGTGAAGCCAGGCCTGCCTAATGCCGTAGAAGCGCGCCAGAAACAAGCGACCGCTTCGGCCTAATCCCTCTTATCCCGAAAGTAATTTTGAGTCTTTTGAAATGGTCCCCCAGCTTTCAGCGAAATCCGCCGCGGAGTCGTATCTCGCGCTACCAGGACCTTCCTATACTACACAACACTATCTTTAGTGAGTGGAACTTTTACACACCAATTCTATTTAATATGAATATACGAATTTTGTATAAAATTTTATTAGATGAGTGTCTCTTAAGGTAATAAGTTGCCTAATTAAAGAGTCTTATAGTAACTATATCAGGACCAATATCGAAGACAATAAATGGTAGTTTTCATGAATATATAAAAAATAAAAACATATAAGGCATTAATTTAACAGTTTACGTGCAGTTCTATTTTTAAAAGATAGAAATATAAAAAAATTGTTCTGATTTTCTAGCTTACCACGAACTGTTGCCTAATTTAGAACATCACCAGTCAAATTAACGGAGATTATGAACTACTCTTCAAAATGTGTTTAATTAGTAGATATATAAAAATGAGCCCCAACAAAAAAAAAATTTTCTTAACACCAACCTATTAATATTTTTCTATAAAGTCATCCCAATACTTATTGATTTAATGCGACATGAATTTATAATAACTTTGTATGTATACATAGTTAAATCTAACCCATGCATCCCCCTTTCATTATGGAGTGGCCTTTCCACTAAAACCACTTGAGAAATAGTTCAATGAGTCATATTCATTTGCGTGCAACTTTTAATAACCATCATCTAGGGGTGGCCAAAGGGGTTAATTAATCCCCGGCTCATACCCCGAACGTTAGTTGTCATGGTCACAAAATAATTGTCGCCGCAACCCCATTAATAAAGGCATGAAAACATAAAAAGATTTGTTGTGGGGATGGCGCATCGAAAGCGACGTAAATTACAAGTAAATATTTATTAGATTTAAGCCGAATAAGGCTGAAAAGTGAGATTATACAACTATAAACCTATAGAATTGTAAATGTATCAAACTTTCGAGGAAACTTTCTTTGTATCATCTTCAAATAAAACCCAAACTTCAGCGTTCAGTTTTCAGTTTGTGACACAACAATCAAATTAAATTTAATGCTCATAACCATTTCGAGGTATTTCACATATAACTCTGTAACAGTTAAAGTAAACGCCATCCGGGGGGCGGTTTCAGCTCCAGGGGAGTCAGACGCAGGTTAATATAAAGCGCACTGAAACTTTTCTGAACTCATCTCACCATCACATCAACCCTACGAAAGTCTGAAAGTTACAACGGCAGCAAAGTGTGGTGTGCAACGCAAAACTTTCTTGACAGTTTTACTACAAACGCACACACAGCGAGGATCCTCTTGGTCTTGAAACGGCTGAGCGCCAGTCAACAACAAGAGAGAAGGCCAACTTCGTTAAACTTTTGGTCCTGAGTGTATTCTTTTGTTCTAGGCAGTGATTGGTCGGCAAGTTAGGTCGCGAGGGTTGGCTGAATTTCAGCTTAGCGTAGTTGCGTGCCTCCTCCCACATGTACATAACACCCGATCCCCCGATCACGTGCTGAAAATTTGATGCTAACTTTGTCATCGCATCTATAATGCTGAAAGATGATGGTTTTCGGTGAACAGTTTAGGGTTGTGCGAATGGAAAGCGGGGAAAGGAGCAAGAACAAATTGAGAATTTGCAGGAAAAACGAATTAACAGTGAAAAACGCTTTATAACAAAAAATTGTCCGATATCATTTTTATCTTGGTCTTGCAAAGTTTATGTCGTCCTAAAATGATCCTGCCACAAAAAAACGCATATAAGTTTCACGTTCGTTCTTACTATAAAAAAATTCTACATAAAGAAAACTTTCACCCGCATATCTTCAGGTAAATAAGGGCTACAGACGTATATTTAGATATAGAAAAATCGTGAGAACTAAACAAACCTATACTTTTTAAACCATCTCCGACAAAGTGAAATTGCTATCTTTTGTAGTTTATCAGTTTTGTTGAAAATTAGTCGACTGAAATCAATTGCACTTGTGGTGTAGTGAATAGGCATAAACTGGAGGAATTCTTGTTTATATACGGGCAGAAGAAATCTAGAAAGGTCTGTCATTCATTTATGATGAAGTAAATAATGCACCGAATTAAATTTCAGGCAATTAAGAAAAATTTGTCACGAGGGAGTAATTTTGATAATTTTTATTGTATTTCAAGAATTTCTAATATTTTACGACATTTTTTGGTTTAAAACTTACTAAACTTAGTCATCCTTACAAAACAAATAAAACTGGAAGAAACTAGTAACATTATGTGTTCAAACTTTAGATATCGAATTGAATTTAGAATAATGATGTAGGTTTAGAAGTTTAGTTTGTTAGTCTAGTCGAGTTGCTAAATTAATTTGATTAAAATTTTTACGCCGCCTTCATCCTTTCCGTTCTTTGATGAAACCGTTATAATACCCTTAAAAAAAATATTAAATTAATAACATTTTCTTGCCCTAAGCCTCACCGACAAAAAATCAAGATGTAAATACCTACGACCCTTCAGAAAAAACCCGCTAAACCAAATCTCGTATTCCACATAGCGAACTAATAACCAAGACATCTGTCTACGAAAAAAATCTCATAAAACCCTTCGCCAGTAGGGCAGAAGCAGTTGTGCGGGTGTCGGCATACTACACCGGCTAAAGTCTTATAAAACACGCTTGGCGACGACGTCGGCTGGTGGGATATTGGCGTGGATACGTGAGCGCCTTTCCAATCTGCTTCTTTCACGTTTTCAGCCACTCCGTATTACTTCTGTTTCCAGCTTACGGTGCTGAAATATTAAATATCCCAATCCCGGGTCGTCGTGCAGCCAACGGTTCACTTGGAATAAGCAGGCCGCCCTTCATGATGACGATTTGCCCTTCCCAAGCACGTTGTTAGTTTTCCTTTTTATTTTCAATTTCATTCAAGGAAGTTGCACACAGTTGGTGTAGTTTTTTGGCGATGGGGACTGGGAATATTTTTAATGGATTACTCATGTATAATAATGTTGGAATTGTACGTTGAGGAAAATGTTTAATATTGATTCATAAAGTGAAGAGGTATATAAATATATATGTCATAGTATAAGTATGCTGAATATAAAGAAACACATTCAATTAAAAACTGAAAAATAGTTGTGCATTTGAAAATTTTTAATTATTATAGATCTTTATTTTTGACTTTCATAACCACAACACAAGATTTTCAATATATTATTATAAGGATAATCAATGCCACAAACCCACAGGATATATAATTTTTTGTCAAAGTTTAGTTTAGAAATAACAATAAATGATACCCAATAATTTCAAGATGATCTTTTTTTTGTTATTTTGACTTTTTTTGCCTAAAAACTACTAATATTTTTTTATAAACTCCTTTAAAAAAAATTTTTTTTTGGTATTCAATAAGTATATTACAATTTTAAACCATAAATCCAAACTGCTTAATTCTTCGCAATAAGAATAAAAATATTATTTTATGCACACAATATCTACTTAATTGTGTCTGCTTATATTTCACAGTAATTCATACTGATTTCCTCCCACTTCTTAAAAACACAAAAAAATAAACGTCATTATCAATTATATCATCAATTATATCCATTATCGTACCATACAAAAGCCAGTTTCTCAATTAAATCGAAGTTTTGTTAAGAAGCTATTTCCTTTTTACGATTTATTATGTTTTAATTGCATCTGATACGATCCATAATATACAATGTCAAAGCTGTGTGACAATAATAGTCGGCGCGACGTGCATTCGTACAAATTCTTTTCAATTTAATATTATACACATCTCGTGATTTTTTGTTTTGTATTGTTGATTAACGATGTCAAAGTTGTATAAAGTGCCCTCGTAAATCGGCGATTGCATCCCGCATTTCTCACAAAAATTCATATCCGGGTATTATTGTTTTTTTTTTGTAGTCGTACACAGATTGGATTTGAGAGGAAATTTTTACTAAAGCGGAATAATGGATTGTAGCAATAAAATGCCCCCTAATTTTTCTAAACATTTATGCAAATTTCTCATCCCCTTGCAAATAAAACTCCTTGTCCCTGAAATTCCTCAAGACTAGAAATAAATCCCAAGCAAGAGGGTCCCCAACTCTCCTTCTCCTTCCACATACCTACATCACACACCCATATAATAAATGCAAGTTTAATAGTGAAAATTGAATTGAAAATCAAGGCTGTGACTTGTTGATGAGTTTCGACAGTAGTGACCTCAAATCCCTGCTAAGAGCGGCTGGGGCGGGTGCGCGTCCCCTCGCTTTTCACCCTCATCCACATCCACGCCGGTGTATACTCTAATATACGGCGGTGGCGGCGAGTGAGTTCCTGAGGGAGACTTCAGGGCGCATCGCTGCTGCTGCTGCTTGCTGTTTACATTCGCATTGAATATTTATAACTCGCCAGTTGATGAGCGTAGCAATATGCTCGGATATTTAGTTAGAACGACCACTGGGGACGAATCTGGAATCGTCTCGGAAGTGAGGAATATTGATATTGATTGGATTAAAACTAATATTTGCGGGGGTAATCTTGTGAGTAATTTGAAACGCAAATTTGATCAAGAACAAGCCGGGGATGATGTCGTTTGCATATGTTGTGATATATGTGCAAATATTATGCTATCATCATTAGCACAATTGTTTTTTGAAGTTATAGTACTTCGAAGGGATAGCAGATGATGATGAATGGAATAAAAAACTTAGCATATGAAACTGAACTACAATCGTGGAACTTTTCTATGCCGAATCTCAAGCGATACGAAAAAAATTTGAGTTAGAGAAACTTTGAGTTACGGAAAATATGAAATCATATGATCACTTTTCCATTTCTGCAAATTACTCCACAAAATTTAAAGACCTATGAATATAATCAGGAACTTTATTTCAAAACCATATAAAAGTTCTTATAGATTTTCAATAAAAGAATTAACTTGTTCAAAGGTTAGGTTAGGTATGACATTAGATATTTCGCCTACGACCTCATTCTCATCATCCCCATTCTCGTTTGATTCTAAAAAAAAGGTTTTCAAATATTTTGTAAAAAAATAGATGTAATAAACCAAGAAATGGTTTAGGTGATGACAAACTCGTAATAAACTTTAAGTTTGAACTAGAATTAATGAGACTTTGTAACACAGATTAGGAAAATTGTCGCTGTCGAAAAATTTAGGGACTTCCCCGAAAAATTCGAATTCCGAGTGAAATATTAATTATTAGAGTTAAAAAATTCGTCTTGGGGAGGTAAAAATGTATTAAATATGCTACGAGTCGTCCAGTGTTCATGATAAAAATTCGACTTGGAAAATAATATACGAGTTATAGAAGTTCAAGATAATCATATTCAAGAATAAAGAAAAATGTTTTTCGGGTTTCAAAATAAAAATGTAGTAACAATTTCTAATAAATGTAAAAGGATACAATCCTGATGGGCGATGATCTCCTGAATAATTGTGCCTGGCTTTCTGCGAGTATCAAGAACTGAGTGTATTAGTTTTCTAGGCAACAGCACACAAAGTTGCGCTGCTTGAAAAGCGGAAAAGGAAAGCGAGGAAACTCGCGTAAAAATACGTTCACTATAGCAGAAAACAATTTTTTAATGTATATACATAGCAATATAGTATATATTTATCTGCAACCAGTTGAATATGCTCGGCTCCTTTGTTTGAATTATTAGTTTTGCAGTGGAGTGTGCCGTTGTGGTTTCCTTTATTTTATACTGGTTATATCGGCGCTTCGAAGCTGTTCGTTTACAGTGAGATGAAATACGCTTTTTGTATAGATATGAGCAATGGGACTCCAATAGCGTTGGAATGCAACTACCGACAAATAATGAACAACTCCCAAGTCTAACTAATATTTACTTTCTGCTGACTCGTCGTCCATTATTGAAGATTATTTTATTGTCAATGATGCTATGTGTGTGCGTGTATTCGGTTGGTATTTAACAGTTTGCTGTCTTAATTATTCGTCTTGGTATTGCTTGCATTGTGTGTCCATATCGCTTGGGCTTTTGTATCCAGTTAACTTTTTTACGTAACGTCAGATTCCTGGTGTATTTACTACAAACAAATTTACATCCAATACCCTTCAATCATCGTGTCTTTGTTAAACACAATCAAATAGTTAAAATTAATGTTGTACTGAATTACATGTTATGTTATCCATTGTTTAATCCGACACCTGACATTCACTTTAATTTTAACAAATTACGAAAACAAAGGTTTGTGCGTAAATGAATAATGTCTCGTTCATATTGGGCGTCGTAAAGGTGGGGCAGGGGGGAAACGATCCTCCTTGTTTTCGAGTTGAACTTGACTCAATTTTTACTCTAGGTAGGTACATTTGTTTTTAACTACCAGGATTTTAATTTTTAACGACATATGTACTTACTTATTAATTCTCTAGTAATTTGATAATTTGAATAAAGCAATCATGAAATAAACTGACGAAGACTTTTGTGCTGAAGATAGAAGTTCAGTTATAGGTTGGGAAGTTGGATCATCTCAAGATGTCGCTGATCTCTAATATTTCTCTTAAACAGTTCAGGCTGTAGCTTCCTTAATTCATCTTAACACTATTAAAAAGTTACCTACCTATCTTTGAAATGTTCATAATTTCGCTAATTGAGTTTCAACTTAAATATTCTACCTCTTTCAATTTGGCTTTGATCCTACAAAACTACACTGATAAAAATTTTGGAAGAGCTTTGTTAATGTTAAGTTTCTAAGACAATTAACGCTTTTCCTTCTGTGTCTATTAGTCCCATTTTTCACTTTGACACCTGACGAATTTTTGATTGGCGTTTTAGTCTAGCTTTATTGGAATGTGTTGGGCATATACCCGTTTCTAACGGTCACCTGCTATAGAGCCAGATCTCTTTGTACATCATGTCGAATTCACACACACATACACACCAATCTCAATTAGAATTACATGTGTATCACCTGTTACATTAGCCAAGTTGCTGTAGCTGCTCCCGTCATAATACCCCATTGTTCTAATAAACACTACGCGATCTCTCATAGCCCATTCCGAATATAAAACATCAAATACCTGAACTGAATATAATAATACAAACCCGCCTGTCGATGTTAGAATCCAAAGAAGCCGGAGTATTTCTCTTATTGCTTGACCACAAACGCAAGTCATCAAATGATCATCACGACTTAGCTTGGTCTCAACCATACAATTATATCTGCATCGGACCAGATGGATAGCTGGGTGGAATGGGTGAAAGGTAGCACCAGAGTGCCACTGGACCGGACGTTAAAATATACAACTTCACACTCAAATGAAATGTTAGTTGCTTAATAATGATTGATCGTGAAAAGTCAGAACTAACGATGGTTCTGGTTCTGGGGGCCCCCGCACGATAATGACATGGTTGGTGACGGTTGGTGTGTCATCCCCAGCATTAGCTCGTTACCTGTTTACATTCCGCCCTAATAACTGTTATTACTTGTGGAATTGTTAACGCTAACTGCGCCCACTTAGTCGTCAACTCTTCCACAACACCATGTGTCCAATTATGTATTTTGGGCGCAAATCGAAAACCAAATCCCCCACTGCCCTTGGAGTGTATTTACTTTGGTAGGACCAAGACATTAGTTTCTCATCGAACAATCAATCTGTACTAAACATCCCCCCAATGACACTAACAACAGCCATAAACGCCCCGGATTTTCCCAACCGCTAATATTTTTATGGGCGATCGAAGATACCGATGGGTCAGTTCGTCGATGCCATTCGGACTAATCGTTTCCGGGCATGCATCACTCGCCCAGTCTACGATGCCGGAGCCGCAAAACTCCGGACACACCGGAACTGGAACCCATTACCGGATGCCACGTGTTTTATTAATATTGTCCACCACGATAGATTTATTGTTTTGATAGCAAATTGTTATTGTACGAGTTCGGACATGAACTTGGTCAGTGTTACAGTAAAAAATCTTCCAACGATAATGTCAATAATATTATATTAAACTAGAATTTAAAAGTAAATTCTAAATGATAACGTTTTTTGGCTTATTATAAATTGTGTTGTGCTAGTTTTGAGATACAGAGTGTTAAATTTTAATGTTTTATTTTCATTTTTTCAAAATTTCGAGCACTCTAGTACCTACTTTAAATTTTATTGAATTTTAACTTGGGTTTCATAGTTGAATTAATTTTTAATCCAAATTAGAAGTTTTTAGTGCAACTCCAGGGGCGTACTTAGGAACATCGATGTTGAGTTTTTAGAGTGCACAGTTATTTATTATTACCCACCTAAAAACCGGTGCCCATATTTTCGAATAAAAATGAGATAACAGTCGAGAAGTTATTATAAATATTTATCTACTAAAAAAAATCAGACTATTTTCATACAAAATATTCTTTTAAGTCTATTATGCCCTAGAATTCCCAGATGGAAACAATTTTTAATTTTATGAGTTTTACTTACACCATAATAAAATGTGTTGATGGCACAATGCTAACAAAATGTGATTAAACTTGCACAATTCCTGTCGCATTCGTCGCCTTCAATGGTTAGATAATAAACAAGTAATTCATTTATCTTACTTCGCGACCAAAAATTAATTTCCAGAAGCACATTCATTTCATGATGACATCAATACGAGAACTATATAAATTATGCAGTCCAGAGACGCATTACCGCCTCAACTTTGATCAATCATTAACGCCACTCTGGAGATCTTTAAATATAATTTATTGCAATTCTGCAGGATTTTTCTGTGAGTATTTTGAGGGAGTTTGTGTGCCAAGATTTGAAAAAAATATCATATAATTAGGTACTAGAGAAGCTGCAATTTTATTTAATGTTATGTTTTTATAATAAAATTAGAAGCATATAATTCTTGTTCTGGAGCTAGAAAGACATATAATAATACTTTTCTCAGGGGAAATGCTAGTTCACTTTTCCAATTTATTTTATTTCCTTTTTGCGCAAACACACGCTGACAGTGCGACGATAATTGTTGGCATTTTAGGAAAATAAGCATTTCTTGAGTCCATAATTGCAGTTCTAATTACTTGCCTAGCACAAAAACAGCATTTCAATTACTGTATTTCCAACTTCCACAGCACAAACGTACGTCACCTCAGAAGATTCTGTGCACAGATTTCCACCGTTTATTAGTGTGCTTTTTTGCTCCTCCACTCAACAATAATAAAAACTTTTCTGTTCTGATTTCAAAGCCGAAGCGAAGAGGGTAAGACGCGATACCTACATGGGCCCTGTCAGCCTCAGAACCAACAGCTGAGTCATGCACGTGTCTAATCAACACCACGGTTATATTATATTATCGAGTAATAATTATTAGTGGCGCTTTTTTTATAATTTCTTCAAATCACAATAAGTTTATTGTTGCAGATAAGGTTGATGGAGTGAAAGAGGTCTGAAAGGCTCGGCAACAGCCAATTTTAGATCATAATTACTTTAAATACTACGTTTAGAGTTCCAGATCGATTCGAACAGAAAGGGTATAAACGACGCCGGGTTCAGAAAGAAAAAACTTTTCATCAAAGCTTTATACAAAGTCTAATTGATAATTTATTTGTGTGTCATATTTGTAAAAAAATTTGATAGGCCGAGAAGACGGAAAATAAAACTATAGGTTTATTTTTATTTCAGAATAATACAATTTCCGTTTTGTAATTACCCATAAAACACTGAAGTCAATAATCTAATAATAGAAAATTGAAAACACGTTGAGCAAGCACAATTACCTACAGGAAAATAAATATTTGTTATGCAGTAAACACAAGATAATTATTACAATGTTATTATTATATGCAAGTTAATTTTACTGTTCCGAGGATTATGTGTGGGATTTAGTTATTGAGGTTTTGTGTTACTAATCGGACATAATAATCGTTTGTTTTGTTCGCTTTTAAATTGCTGATTATTTCATAGTTCAACGTTAACAAAAAATATGCGAATTATTTTATTTTAATAGGGATAAGTTGTTTAAAGTTTTTGACACGATTACAGTTTTTTAAATTTTTAAAAACAGTCTACTGATGACTATATTTTCGAAATTGATTTAGTTTGACTAGTTTAGGAACATAAGAACTTGCAATTATTAAAAAGAACAGGTTATACAAGTAAATGTGTTGTTGAAGTTACTTTTTAAAACGAGAACTAAAATATTTAAAAATTATCTCTCATTATTTTCGGATACTCCCTATTTCAATAGTTTCCCTATCCACTTGTGTCAAAACCACAATATGACCTCTTCTCTTGTTGAAATCATTTCAATAATAATGAGATAAAAAGCAAACAAACTATCCACCTTGTTTAGTTTTGTACAAAACTATTGAGGTATACCCACTTTGTAATGTATAGCTATTTTTCGGGGTGGCTCTCCAACAAAGCGGCGGTTCAATTTAGGAGTTTATTTGATAATAAGCGGGCCATAAACATTTTTAAATAAGTTGGAAGTTACACAAGCCAACAAAACGGAAATAAAGATTGGCACATTATGCCCACATAAACGTAATGTTTGATGTGAAAAGCAGCCAAACCCTATTTCCCAAAGTAGAATACTTCTTTGTGCAATTGAATTGACATGAATCGCATTGTTAAGCTCAATACGTCACCAAAATAACCCTTACGTCTAGCGCGTTTACCGTTCAGCCCTAGCTTTGGCTTTTTCTGTTATGGTAAATATAAGAATGACAATATTATTATGGTAATTCTATTAAGTATTGTCGACAATAGTACAACCTGTTGACTTCAATTGAGAACATTTCACGGACAACAAAATTATTTGATAACAAATGTCGACACCAACACAAAAGATGCCGGTAAATGTGTCGGATGCACTTTTTGTTTTAACAGATCTACTTTTAAAAGCCCTGTCCATTGTTTACAAGCACTGTGCCCCGATGCCATCAGATGAATTTATTTTTAATTACCGACAAATTACAGATTTACTTGTTGGATTCCAACAATTTTTCCTCATCCTTTAGCTTTTACCAAGAAATTTCGCATGCAACTTTCAGGATTCGGGACAATTCCACATCGAACCTCCCTCTACCCATCAACTGATTCTACCCCAATTTTCCGCAAAATAAAATTACCTAAAATCCGCCGGGATGTGAATATTAAACCAAAGACATGAATTGGCAATTGGCAACCGTTACAGTTTGTAACTTACAGAATCCAGTCATGTTGCCGTCTAAATCTAAATATTAGTTGCAGGAATAACCGAAATAGCGCCACTAGTGGCTAGGGCGTTTTCAGGCTGCCGCCCGCCTTAAGAGTGGGGAGTGGCTTCAGCAGTCCCCCCACCAACAGAACTGTAACAAACTGGCTCGCCAACGGTATGTAAGTAACTAGATGTAACTTCACACTGGGACGAAGTCGAGGCAGCGTTTCAGCTTGTGGGAAAAATGCAAGAGGATTTTAGGTTTCAGCAGTTTTCAGTAGGTCAAACATGTCTTGGGTTAGTTAGATTTATATTGCTGAATTTAAACGAAATTCCAAGAAATGTTTCACAGTTTTCTATTTCGTACTTTTGAAACTGTTGCAGATTTTCGCGGGCTTCCGGCTCAGACTGTATTCATCAGTTTTTGCTTAGATTTCTTGGGGTTGTTCTAAAATATGCTTAGAATAAAAAATTCCATTTGTGTCTACATAGCACCACTTTTAAATTCAGACCAAAATTGAGTTTTTAACAATAAATGTTTTGAATCAATGAAACAAAACTCGTATATAATACCAGAACTATAAAACATTTAAAAAATCCCTCGTCCTCCAAAGTACTTATGCCCAGTACTGTACACGATCGTTTATGTGCTACAACCACTTTCCAAGTGTACCCCCGTCTCTCGACATGTAACCCAGGTGTGCAAAAATCTCTACATTCCAGTAGACCAATTCAGCTAGTTTACCCACCAGCTGATATTAAAGACCATTTTATCGATTGGCCGATTGTAATACGTATGCTATTGTTCAATGCAGAGGGACCCTGCAGTGGTTCACGTGCGTTTTCAAGGGTAAATTTACGATTTAAAATTATAGACCGCTTGAAACACAAAACACAATGTTTAGGTCTACTTATAGAAGAGTTCAAGTCAGTTGAGACTCTAGTCTGCAAGTCTGCGTTGATTGTCGTCGACAAGTCTAACATTTCATCTAATAAAAATTTAAGCGCCATTTTCTACCTGGGTCCTAAATCGTGAACAAATCCCCCAAAACAATGAATGAACTCTATCCAATCCAAGGCCAAATGGACCCTTATTCGGTCGGCACATCAAACAAACTCACCAGATACCCATCTCAGCATTAGTGTTCTTACCACGGGGGGCCTTTCAAAACAACCGGTCCAGTGTTTTAATCTCGAGATTTGCCATCCCCACATAGTGGTCCACGCACATACACATATACAACATCTCCTGTGACCGAGAAGCGGAAAAAGAGAGGATTTGCGAAATGATTATTTTTTTCCTTTAAAAACCACTCGGATTACTCGTGGGGGTTTCAGGCTAAGGCCAGGTATGTTGCAATATCCTCGCCAGGACTATTAAGTGTAATTTGGTGAAACAAAATATTTAAGGTAATTTAGTCTGAGGTTATCGGATATCGTTTGATTGTTGCCGATTAATTGGTTCTCACAAATATTAAGTTTGAAACTAGAGGCTAAGTTGCAAAGGATCAAAATCGTTGCCCCTGATGCATCACCTTTCTCATACTTTCCAGATTTCATTTTTTGAAATATGCAATATATTCCTTGGCACAAGGTATAATATGGTGAAGGTTCGAATAGTAATATCGCTGCCAATATAAGGGTGTTGTGTATGTGATAAGCTCGAGGTGGCTACATTGACTATAGCTTCGGTCCGCGTACGGCCGACTTCCGGTTCGGCTGGAGTGCTAACAATGGACGTTGACAACAATGGGCCGCTGCCATCGATTACCGATAACACCGACAATTTCAAGCAGAACACTCTCTATGATGTTGCAGAAAACTTCCACATGCACAAAACCAAAACGCACCGAAAAGTAAAGGGTTCCATATTTTGTCACACAAACACGCAAATTCTATTAGCGTTGTTGTGTAAAAGTTTGCATGTGTGTAAGTCTAATTTCAGAAAGCTAAAATTGTAACATATTTTCAATGAAAATTTTTTATACTTTCTTTTACGTAGTTTTCCGAATAGTTCGATGATATACATTGATGAACGGTTTAATACAGATTTTTTAAGCTTTTTGACAAATATATAAGACGTGATTTTCACTAGTGGAGTTGTTCATCATTATCTCCTCTTAAAACCTTTTTAAGATACCTATTAATTTTTGGCTGGTGTACTGATGTATTCCCAATTTAAAATTGAACAAATATTATCTGGACCACACCAGTTAAAAAAGTGGGGATTAGGATGAGTGAAATCCTGTCCCGATGGGGATCCGGACGATTCACCCCACCCCTGACCTGCACACCTGGGGATGGATTTGCATGACAATCACTTCATACCACCTGGACATTGTACCATATAGCAAGACACTCACATAATTCAGAGATTTTTACCACGAGATTGGTTGGTATCAATTTCGTCTAGAAAAACTCTACATCTACAGAAAAATAAAACAAAAATTGCACAAAAAGCTTGGTTTATTTGCAGTAGAAGCGTTGAAAAATTGCAGAATTCCCATTTCAGCAGCCGGATGCGACATTAGCACTTAATTGATTAAATTCCTTCTGAAAGTGGCACAAAAGGAATTAAAAGTGAAGTTAAATATAGAAAAGCAATTAGGCTGATTGCACGTCTTCAAATTCTCCACTACATTCCTCTAATTACCGATAATTACCCCCTTGAGAGTATTTAGAAATGATGAATTCGGGACAAATCACAGCGTTTTCAATCCACGACCACCACCCTCATCCCAAAACCCCCTCAACAGCTCTGCCATTATATCTATGAAATATATTGTGCCTTTTTTCTCTGCTAGAATATTGGCAAAAAAATAAGGATCTATATTAAAATTAGATTTAATTTTAAAAAAAGTTTTCTAACTTGGTAAATTAATAAAATTTATTTTGTAATCTGTCAATTACTCGGACATTATAGGATGTCCAAAATCATCGAAGGTAAATTCTTCATAGCATTAGCAATTTTTCGCAAAAAAGTTCCTAATTTTCAGGCAAGAGCTAAAAAATTTGACATCATTAAGAGCTCCCAAAACTGGTCTTTAAACTAACCTGAGTCAAAATAGCTACATTTTAAGGAATTTTGGTTCCAAATCAAAAATAGTATTTTTTACTTCCTTATCTAACCTGCTCTTTTATAGCCTGAAAGATTAAAAAAGTGTTGACAGCAAATTTCATAGATCCCCGCATTTTGAATACAAAACACTTTTCAATATTCGAATTGTACATTGTCCAGTTTGGAGTTCATCAGCTCGTACACAAGAATACAAATATACCGTCACCTAAATCAAGCACAATACAAAAGACATGTTTATTAATATTTAAGCAGACGTTAATCTGTGAATAAGAATGCAGACATAGGTACACATGTCAGACTGTGCGGCGGTTAGTCAGATTGGGCTATAATGCGAAGAGGATGTGAGCTGGCACGGTCACCTCTTCTTCGAACAGAACTTTAACTCGCGCCTCGACTTTACCGGCATGCACCAACAGCATTTTTTATTTCAGTTACTTGTTTTTATCCACGATTAATGCATTCATGGAACCCTGATGGATTTATCAATGCACCAAGGCGAATGAAATGAACTTGCGGTTTTTTAAGTGCATGGATGGTACTTTTGTGGGAATTAGTGGAAAAGTTGTGAGTATATATTGAGATTGGGGGTATAGTTGTCAGAAGCAGTTTGGATAATAGTGGGAGAGAAGTTCTGCAAGCAGAGTGTGTGCATCACATGAAACTAACAAGGCTTGACAATTATTCCGGGTAATTAAGTGTAGGGAACTTTTCCCGGAGTCGCTTTCAGCGGTGGTAATTAAGAGAGTTAGTCCGGGCAGGCACGTCTGCCGATGTGCTCAGAATGTTCCTCGATTTCATTACCAGCTTTTGTCTTCCAGATTGATTTCCTCCAACGAAGAAAAACCGAAATCGCCTTTTAGCCCTATTATTCTTATCACACTTTAACACAATTAGACTTTTATTTTATCGATGGCATTATCTCCTAAAAAAGCGTCGAAAATTAGTTGCAGGTGTATAGTTTAATCGTGATAAGGGAAGTCAGTAATTTCTAAATGACAAATTTTTACAATTAAAACAAACAAGAATATTCAATTAAGTTGGAAAAGGGCACACATAAATCAAGTTAAAAATTTTAACTGCATTAGCAAAGGCAGAACTCCACGGGTTTAGGTTAAGACGAGCTTGGGGTGAGTCGACCGGAACAGGAACCGGAAGTTGGCGCGTGCGTGCTAATGACGGTAACAGTCTCTACTGCTGAAGACTATTCAAATTCTCTTCTCTTCGCCTGCTCCTGATATTCCTCTACCTTACATGACGCACACAGAGCTTTTGTCACAATATTATAACTAATGATGGCAGTTGACACTCGGTTTCAACCCTTTTTGTGTTTTATGTTTATTAATTAGTTAATTTTATGCTGCTTTAACTCAAACCATTATCGCAATAACAAAAATTTCATATAAAACTCGTTGCAACTGTATTCTTAAGGAGTAATAACCCTTTTGGGTTAGATCGATGTTGTTTACCAATGGCATTGTTTCCAAGACTCGTGTCGTGTTGACAGCTAACTAAGTGCGTGTCTGCCGGAGACAGGCGGACTTACTTCGTTCCTATCATCAGAGTTCCGCACCATTACCCTAGCGCCATTGTCTTTCTGATGGACACGTCTCCAGCATTTGCGATAAGACATCGATGTGCATGAGAGATCCATGTCCATTTCATAAATTACTTCAAATGTGGACTCAGTTCTATAGCAGAATGTTTAAATTCGATTACAACACCGCACCGGGTTAGTGGGCCAGAAAGTTTCATATTTCAATAAGGAAGGTTGAGAAGTCAATGACAAAATTTTGAAAAATTTATCTAAATAAATGTTCATACAATAAAGTGCTGAAAAATTAAAATTTGAAGATAGAAAAGAGCATATATTATTCCTCGCAATAAATGGCAGAAATATTTAAGTTATATTAAAAATACTACATCAAGTCAAGCAAAAACTTCCAAGTGTAAAAAACTCCTTCTGGAATTAAAAAAAAGTGACTGATGCACCCTCTATCGGATACATCTTAATATATTCCAATAACATCCAAAATTCAATCCTCTTGTACATTTATGATTTCCATTTATTCAAAACCTTAGCTGTAGCATAATTGAATACGTTGTAACCCTTAATAGAATTGGAAGGGTGTTGGCCCAACATGGTTTAGGTTTATGAACGGGGCGTAATTCGGCACACGGCCCGTCATCATGTGAGAATCACGCGTGATAATCGTACTAACACGATACATGGACTTCCCTACTGGATTAGATCGGCTTACTGGAACTCTCTCGCCCATCGTCTTCGTAGCTGGGATACCTCAACACTCCCTCCACGCATCATTACGTATTAGAACTTCCTATGGGGATACTCGTTAATTGTGGATATCGGCGGCGGTTCAATGCTTCGTTAGCTTATGCTTCCGAGGCATCTGTCAAATGAGAGGAGAGAGACGGATGGGTGGATTATAATCGGGATGACAGCTGATGACGAGGTTTAACATAATTATGTAGAATATCGAATTTAGAGCAGTAAGCCCCAAACAATTTTCCTATACTGAATGTCGAATGTATACGTGCGAAATAAAAAATGTCATTGGTTTAAAGCCTTATGGTTTGGGGTGTTTCAGTCCACTTTAAAGTGATGGTTTTAATCAGAGACAGGATTAGAGCCTCGTGACCAGCACGTGTTGATATAGGTAGTGGTAAATGTCGTGCGTATGGTGCACCCACTCTGGCGAACGTTTTACTACTGTAACTACTCAGTTCCCACATCCCGAATAAGTTGCAACAATGCAGAGGGTTGCGACACTTCAAATTCTGTTTGATGTGATAGGGTGCAATAAATAAATAGTCGAACATCATTAAATTTATCATGTTTGCATAGTGTGATTTATTCAAAAAAGAAAATATTATTCCAACGTAATTATGCCTCAACTTCTTTGTAATCGTCCACCAATGCCATCAAGTTTTCCTTGGCATCAAAAAATTCACTCTCCTCCATACCTTCACCAACATAATGATGCATAAACGCTCGCTTTGCTAACATTACATTATATTTATACACAACACGTTCCCAAGCTTCCTTCAAAGCAGTATTGTTCGATATCATGGTAACCGCTCGATGGATTCGGGCCAAATCACCACCAGGAACAGTAGCAGGTGGTTGATAATTAATGCCCACTTTAAAACCAGTGGGCGACCAATCAACAAATTGAATCGACTTCTTCGACTTAATGTTCATTATGGCATTATTAACATCAGTTGGGGAGACATCACCACGATACATCAGGCAACACGATACGTATTTACCATGTCGGGGATCACATTTAACCATTTGATTGGCCGGTTCGAAACACGAGTTAGTCAACTGAGCAACGGACACTTGTTCATGGAAAGCTCTAGACGCAGGAAGCAATGGGGCATAGGTTATCAATGGAAAATGGATTCTTGGATACGGCACTAGGTTTGTTTGGAATTGAGGAAGGTCCATGTTGATGGAACCTTCAAAACGCAATGAAGACGTAACAGCTGACACAACTTGACCTAAAAGCCTGTTAATATTTGTGTAAGTGGGACGAGGAGTATCCAGGCTTCTAGACAAAATTTCATACATAGCTTCGTTGTCCATAACCAAGCATATATCTTCGTTTTCAATGCAGGAATTCGTAGTTAAAACAGTATTGTAGGGCTCAACTATAATCGGAGAAAGCTTTGGAGATGGATAAACACCAAACTCCATTGTACACATTTTTTTGTAATCACTGGCCAAGCCTTCCAAGAAAAGCGACGTAAAACCCGAACCAGTCCCTCCACCAAAAGCTCGAAAAATTATAAACCCTTGCAGCAAATTACAGTCTTCGGCCACCAATCTCGCCCGATCTAATGCTAAATCAATCATCTCAGGACCGATACTGTAGCGACCTCTGGCGAAATTATTGGCGGCATCTTCCTTGCCTGTAAGTAACTGCTGTGGATTGAACAATTCACGATAGTGGCCGGTGCGAATTTCATCGATTACTGTTGGTTCCAAGTCAACCATCAGAACTCGAGGTACGGCTTTACCACTGGATGCTATACTGAAGAATGCACTGTGGCTATCATCGGTGGGACCACCACAGTACGTCTGGAAACAAATAACTCCATCAGGTCTGATTCCATGTTCTAAACAGTACAACTCCCAACAGGCGCTTGCAATTTGGACTCCAGCTTGACCAATATGCACTTGGATGATTTCACGTTTGGGCATTATACACTTATAATTTGGGTTCTCATATTGGTTAGTGCGAAATTACACTTAAATTTGCCTTTTGGATAATTTACATTATGGTTATTCACAGATGATTTGACAAGGTCAGCCGAAACTGACAGTAAAATAAAATTGGATTGTAGTTGGGTCTTTCCTATATATGAACTAACTACAATGACTTGATGATTTATCATGATATTAACCAAACACAAATAAAATGAGTTTGAGGAGCATTAATTAAGAAACTGGTACAGTTGAAGCTTGTAAAACCTGTTCGCCTTGTTGCAGATGATGTGATAAAAAAACACTAAGATAGAATCTTGTCTAATTTTCCCCAAGTGTTCCAAAACAAAATTACACCAAAAGCGAAAAAGGAAACATAAAACCCGCGCTCAATTTACCCAAACAAAACCCAACCTAATAATTGAAAACATTTTTAAACAAAATCATATTGGTAACAGGGTAAAATATCAAAACATCAATTTAGATTCGCGCGTTGGGAGACCTTCCCCTGAGATTGAATTTGAACGCGATGATTGCCACAAGGGATGCAAGAAGTACGAAGGGGGGAACGGGCTGAGTGACAGGGTGACAATTCGTGTGTTGGCAAATACGGGGGTGGGTGGCAAGGGGCGGTCACCCTGGTAACACTGCGCGACCGCTGGGGCACTCACGCACGATTATAGCTATTAAAGTGGAATTTTACAGCAACCGTGTACAATTGCGATACTTGGGCTGCTTTGAAATCATTGCCACGATGTTGTTTTCCATTTTAACCTTGACATTTCACCAAAGGAGTAGATTTTGAGCAGGACTAGGGGTTATGTGAAACTTAATCTGAGGTTTCTTCTATAAATCAACAATCACATTAGGAAACTTGTCGAAAAATTTAGGGACTTGCCCAAAAAATTTGAGTTACAAATAAAATATTACTAGTTATATAGAAAGTCTAGAGATAAAGATGCATTAATGCATATTTCATAATAAATATTCGAATTTGAGAATAATTCAGTTCCACTGTATTTCAAGTATTTCAAAAATGTACAGAAACTATCGGATAGGTTGAAAAAAGAGAGATTAATTACGTTTCTGAAAAAAAATTACCTGGTAAAATTACGCCTCTTTTATAAGAATACTTTTTCTTAAAGATCTAATAGGGTAAATTTAAACAGACTGGATGACTATCCTGGAACAGAGATGGATATTTCTAAAATCTATAAAAACTATCGCATCGGTGGAAAAAAGAGTCCTAGGTGTCAAAAGATTAATTACGTTTCTGAAAAAAAAAGACCTGGCAAAATTGCCCCTTTTGTAAACGGTGCGATAACAACCTATTTTCAATCGCATAAAATATTTGCGCCCATAAAAAATGCTGTAACTGTCTAAGAATGATAATTCATCCAAGGTAATCCATCATAAATTCCAGTTATAGAGCGAAAATATTCGTTTATATAAAAACACGGAGCGCGAGCAAAACTCGTGGCGCTCTCATAGAATATTCAAGCAATTACATTCGAATTTAAGGTAGTAAAAAGCAGGTTTTTGATATTTTGAAAGCACTCGCGAATGCATTCGACCGGCACACACACCTCAATACCTGCACAAGCCTCTGTTTCTCCAACAGCGCCTTTCATCAATTCACTTTGCAGCTTTTTTGTCAGTTTCTCTCTCTGCACTCGCCAAAATCGCTACCTTTCATCTAATACACATATTTGCCACGGCCATAGATCATATGTGAGTTTCAAATAAAATATTCTTTCCAGTTTTCCCTATTTCACATCTTGAAAGCGTGCGCTCCATTAAATTAGTTTTTTTCCTACCACTTCAATTTGCCTAAACCTATACAGAGTGAAACTAAACTTTAGGCGCTTAAAGCATAGACAATTGTTTCGTGGGTCTAATTTGGAAGTATTTAGTCACTGTTGCGTGCATGGATTTCTGGCGGTTAATCTGAGCTGAGCAATTTTTCAATATATAAGGTTTTGATGGTGTTGTATTGGCGACTGAGTGCATTTGGGGTATATTAGCACATATGGTGTGTTTGCGTAAGCGTGTGGTGATTAGTGTGGGATCAGGGTAGACGGTGATAACTGCGATCCGATTATATTACCGTCCCCATGATCCGTTATAAGCGGCTCATACTCCGGGACTCAATATGCGCTCCAGGCTACTGAACCCCAATCCAAATTCTCTTTGCCTCCGTTGGCTATCGCACACACACTGGATGTTATATATTATATCCCAACAAAAATCTTTATTAACTTATTAACTTGGCTTTTATGCGCGCCTCTTTCTCTCTGGTAAATATATGAATTTATTTTTGAATTTGTTCAATGTGGAAAAACGTAGATGGTGCAATGCACGGTTTTATTATGTACGTTAGCTTTATAGCGCGGTGATGTTAAAATTTTAGAACGTCACCATCGAGGATCTAAACTCGTAAAATAAAAAATTTATGGACAAGGATGTATAATTTTATTATATGGAAATAAATGTACGAGATTGGTTTCGTTTTACCCCACGAAAAACGCTTGAATTTGCACTCTTCGTAAAACAAATTAAAAGCAAAAACATTGTCATCAGTTTCTAAAACCATTGTAAAGATGTATACATGGCCATTTAAGTTACTAGCCATATGTAAAATATCTGATGTGTCCAACACATGACTTTCTTATACCTACCTACGGATAGTACCACAATTACTTTTCCTAAAGAAATTAAGTTAAATTGCTTGTAAAAATCGTGTTTCAATTTTGAGCGTTTCCAGCAATTTTCAAATAATTTTCGGAAGTCTTTCTCGCACTTATTGCAATACGCATAAATCTTTCCTTGTCCCACTCATTATAACCGAAATTTTTGAAATTTTTTTGACGGAATTTAAAAAAAAATTCAAACAAAATTTGTTCAAAATTTAATTCTAAATCAATGTTAAAAAATAAAATAATCTCATAAATTGTTTATTTTTCAAGATATTCCTAAAAAACCTAAAAATGTCTTCAGGTAAGTGACACTTGTGTTGGTGCTAGATGAAAAAGATTTAATGTGGCACCCACAATTTAGTTCAAACTCTTAAATATGAAATTTGAAACAAATCCGATAACTCGTTTTTGAGTTATGGTGGATACACACAGACACACACACAGACAGACATCATGGCGAAAATGGTCAAAATGGATTCAGGGGCCCTCAAAACGTGTAAATCCATCAAAATTTCGAAGTCGAAAAAAATCATGATTACTATACTTTCTTATTACTTCGTATAAGAAAGTAAAAATCGAATCAGGACTATTTTCAGACTTTTCAGTTAAAATAAAGAAAAAGAACCCATTTCATCTGAATTCCTTAAAAATACTATTCGACCATTTCTTAGTAGGAAATTACAATCTCATTTTTAATTTTTTTTTTATATAATTTTGTGTCATATATGGAACTAAATATTTAAAGCATGTTGGCAAAAATCTTCATTCTAGATTTTTGTACAATTCAGTAAAACAAATTTCAAATAGAAACATCGTCCCGGCGCATTAAACAGCTAATAAACCGAAAATGAAAACATAAATTAATAATTGTGGCGCTACATAACATTGCGAGTAACTCTTTGAAAATACATAATTCATTTTCAGTGATTGAATTTGTGAAGTTTCATAAAGCCCACGGGAGCAAGAGGTTATTAATTTGAATTATGGTTTATAATTGGCCCCGTCGTTGTTCTGTGTCAGTAATTCATTTTTAGAGAGGCAAACTCTATTAATAACACACACATACGAATATACGCAAGCTGCGGAGTTGTGGGTCCACATAAGCGTTTCACGTGTAACATTTTTTCGGAAAATTGAATCCCCCAGCGCGGTTTTGTAAAACAGTGACCGGACCAGGCGCTTTCTCCCTCGACCTCCAAGTTATAAATTTATCATACGTCTCATTCCGCTACATGAAACACGTCCACACCCACATTGGAGGTTTGCGGCGCGTCGGCGGCACGTGTGCGTGACTTTTAGACACCGTCACTGTGATTTATTTTATTCTATGTACAGTAAATCCGTGCGGCAATTTTACTATTTGCAGGAATAATGGGCGAAGGGAGCCCAGAGAAGCTGAAACTGCACAAGCTTTTGTTGATTCTGACAATAATATCCTAACAATATCTAAGTATATCTACCTATAGAATTAAAGTATTATTTCAAAATTCATGCTAATAGCAAGAATGAACTACATCATGATAGAATATCTGGATGAGAGTTAAACGAATAAAACGGGAATGCTTCAGTGGGCAGGCAAACAACGCACGCCTAGTTCTCATGAGTTTGTTACAAAATGTATATTATTGCAACTTTGTGGTTGATTTTTCTGACGAAACTATTTATTAATTTTGTGCAATGTAACCCCGGCTTTGTGAACAGTTTTCATTGGACTTGTTTATGCAAAATACTTTGTTGGGTTGTAATAAGTTCTCTGGCACATAACCATTAACCCTCTTAACATCGCTGGGATCCAAGTGTTCCACCTTGGCAGTTAAAAGAAATCAGCAAAAGGGAAAAGTAAAAACAGACGTTTAGATAAACATAAAAACTCGAAATGGCCCAAGATTACTCCCATTTCATAACATCTCGACTCCCTTTTATATGGTTGTTAAAAATATCTTAATGTTAGTTTAAATTCTATCTGAAGTTAAGTGCAGGCAAATAAAACCGGAGAGAATTTCAACATGGGGACCTGGGAAAAGGAAAATTCTACGTTTTTTTTAGCTTGATAGCTGCCTTAGCACACAGTGTTGTAATGCGGTGAGCTGAGACTTTTGGAGGGTGAGTTTAAAGGGCACGTAGGTCGATTCGCAGCGGGACAGGAAACGCGACCACCCCTCCGGATCACCACGGGGAGATATCTTTAAATATATTTAAATTCGCTGCGTGTCCACCAGAGATTTCTACACAAGTTTGAGATTATTATATTGTCATACAATTGTTGCTCTACAGCATAACAACTTGGGCGGTAAGCGTATGCAAATGATAATCCCTGAAACTGCGTCATAGAATTTATAGGTAGATATAGATTTATCTATTAGATCTGTAATCTAGCATTATTGGAAATACTCAAATGAATTTTGATTGAAAATATCAATGTGTGTGAGGGGTTTGTTTTAAAATTCATAAAAAGCAATATTCCAATTGCGTGATGATAATAAAGTGAATATATAAATCGAAATCCTGCAAATAATTGCAATTGCATCGAACAGATAGCAGATGGTGGGTGTGTATATGTGCAGCGCGCAATGTTGTGGAACTTGATTAGCTAGTAATGAATTGTGTTGGCAGGCCCCGAACAATTGGATTAGAGCTCGCCACCCCGAGACACTCAATGTGTTTTTAGATTCAATTATAGCGCGATAGGAATTTTAACTGCGGCCGTATTAGTGCAGTTTCAGATAAGAGTGCCTTTGGCCGATGTAATGGGGGAAAGGAAGCCAGGCACACTTTCTAAGTTCCGTGCACTAAGAAATGGAGATTGAGGTACGGGGTGTGTGCGCATTTTAGAATTTAGAACAGCCACTATACACACTCGTGGAGTAGAATAAAAATTTGGGTCTACTGTGTGTGGATTCACAATTTTATTCGATTGAGAGCGAACATGATAATTTGTGACTAAATCCGAACAAAGTTTATTTTCCAGAGCTGTCTTGGAATTAGAACAACAAACTGTGTTGTATGTTTTATCAGAAAGTTTAGGGGAGATCTACAGATAAATTAGGAATTACCGTTTTTAACCAGAGAGATCAAATAATTCTTGTAGGTGAAGATCATGGAATTTTATTAAGAATGTAAACTTCTCTTTTGAAAAATATACAGGGTGTCCCAGTTTATATCGTCATAATTTCACCAGTCGATAGTTTAGCGAAAATTAAAGGTGTTTTGTCTAATAAACTATGGTCGAATGTTGCTTGCTTTTTGACGTACAGGCCATTAAAGAAAATAAATTATTTTAAATAATTTGCTATAAATCAATAACAAAAAAAGTTAGACTTCTGAAATTTTGCATAGATCTTTTTTTTGTATTCTCTTATTAATAGTGGTTGCAATTATTTTATTTAGAACAAAGAGGCGTGCGTACGGGTTTCTTCAAAAACATTATATTGAATAAAACGTACGCCACTGGTTTTTTTGCAGCACCAATATGCAGAGAGTATTTTCCATTCAATTTAGAAACTTTTTTGTATCTTATAATTTTTTGATAACTTAACTCAAAATAACCTAATAATACAGTAAATAAGGGAGAAAAAAAGGTTTTAAATAGACTTTTTTTACCCTACAGCCAATTTTTGTAGAATCTTCTAGAGGGTCACCCTGAAAGTTTAAAAGTGAGTTTGTGTATTCGTAGACCCCGCCCTTCCTTCACCAGCCCTCAATTAAGGGTTGGGTTTTTTGTTTATTGAATAACTTTTTTCCTATTAAATTTTCGAAAAAAAGATTCATTACAAAGTTGTAAAGAAAAATATTTCCTACAACTTATCTTTTAAACTTTTTTGATATTGTCGATATTTAAAAAGTTATTCAACAAATAAGTTGGAAATTTTGGGGAAAGAGTAGTGAGTAGTAGTAGTAAGTAGTACCTAACTAGAGAAAAATTTCCCTAAAATTTGCAACTTATTTGTTGAATATTTTTTTAAATATTGACAATATCAAAAGAAATATTAAAAGGAAAGTGATAGGAAATATTTTTCTCTACAACTTTGTACTAACGCTTTTTTCGGAAATATAATAGGGAAGAGCCTCTTTAATAAATAAGAAAAAAAAAGTTAAGTTATCAAGAAACTGCATATTGGTCCTGCAAAAAAAACCAGTGGCATACGTTTTATTCAATAAAATGTTTCTGAAGAAACCCGTACGCACGCCTCTGTGTTCTAAATAAAATAATTGCAACCACTATTAATAAGAGAATATACAAAAAAAAGATCTATGCAAAATTTCAGAAGGCTAACTTTTTTTGTTATTGATTTATAGCAAATTATTTAAAATAATATATTTTCTTTAATGCCCTGTACATCAAAAAGGAAGCAGCATTCGACCATAGCTTATTAGACGAACCACCTTTAATTTTCGCTAAACTATCGACTGGTGAAATCCTGACGATATAAACTGGGACACCCTGTATAAATTGCTGAAAATGACTAAAAATACCTTAAAAATGCCTCTATATTTCTTTAATTTCACCATAATTTTCTTAATTTAATACCAAATAAATTATTGAAAATTCTTCCAATTTCTTTCAAGAGGGATAAATTTCTTAAGTAGAACCCCTGATTAGCCACGGCCAAATTTGGAGGATAACCAAATTCCTTTTTTCATAAAAATACCACACTTTTCCAAAAATGCCTTTAAATTCCTGAAATTCCAACAAAAATCCACAAAATACCTGAAATTCGTCAAAAATGCTTTGGTAATTTCCTTCATTTTAAAAAGTTTCCTCAAATTACAATTTCTGGAAAATTCAAAAAAATTCGAACAATTTCCTTCGAGACAGACAACAACCCCACGGATCTATATCTACTGGAGTGAATTCATATTTTTTATCAAATTACGAAATAAATTTTTGACAATCCTTATATAGACCTAAATCAATAACTTCTTTTGTATAGTTGATTTGGAACGAGAACTCGGTACGCGTAATTAAAATTAAATACACTTTTTTAATGGTTTTTTCATTGGGGCGAAGCCAGCCAGCAAATCTGCTTTTGACAGTTTATGAATATGTTGACATCGGGACCACGTCGATAGTATGGTGCATCTGACGTCAGTGCACGTGGCTTACCATACCGCCCCCTCGTTTATATAACACTTTAAAGTGTGGTTAACCGCGAATATCGTAAATATTAACTTAAAAATATACACGTGAGTAAAAACTATCGGCAAATGCTTTTTTAAAATAAATGAAAATTTTCATAAGTTTTTGGAACTAAAAGTAAAATAAATCTGAAAAAACTAATTGAAGAGTTGGCGCATCCGCCAAAATTTTAAATTTTCAATTTAAATTGTAGGTAGTCTACAAAACTTTCGTTCTTTTTTGTCTGATGTCAATTTGTCTGCAATTTGATCTGCAAACCCAAACAATACAACTGTTGTCTCTTATGGACAATTCTAAAGGACCATTTATATGGTCTAACAATGCAAGAAGCAAGCCTCTTTATATGCGCAAACTAAAGTATAAACATGTAATAATACCCAATAGGCGACATAAACGATGACAATACGGGTAGCATGTTGATTCAAAGATGAGATCACTTTTTAGGTAGTGTATTTGTCTCTTTCTCGCCCGCATGACTCTGTATGGTCAACCACACATAACTTGCAATTTACGTCCATTCATGATCATCGCGCACCAAACGGCGCGGCGGCTCTTTAGATACGCGTGGTTAGGAAGCTTAACAATTATTACCGGGTGTATGATGTCTACTTATTTGTAAATAAATACAATAATGTATGGCGCATTGTGCCATCCCAATATGTCATACTTAGTGTTGTTTTGGTCTTGATGTCTACAGTCTATACCACTGTGAAAAAGGTGTGGCACATCGCATTTATCATCAAACGAATAAATTAATTTCACTGAACTTTGGGATTGTGGAAAAGGCAAGGATTTTTATCGGGGGATGCCGTCTTTGCAAAATCTAACCAGATAAACATTAAATGTTTCCAAAGAAAACTCAAAGGAAAGCAAACAGCCATCTGATTACTTATGCTTTATTTTTTCCTTCAACTCGTCGTGAGCTGGAAAGAAGTGTATGTAGGCATGGAGTGGAGCGAACATAACGTGAGAAGAAACGAATGTTCCAAATAAACCCCAGTGACATCCATTAGGGTTGAAATCAAGTTTTAAGGGGGTTTTAAATCTCTCTAAACAGATATCCTGTTTAGCAAAAACATTTACAAGAACAAACATTTTAGAGTTACATTTTAAACGTTTCAAATAAAACCGAAGGGAATAAACAAACATAAACAAAGTTGAATCCAGTCGGAAAATATTCTGTGTGGTGTATGTCCCCCTCCAGAACACATCGTGGGAAATATAATTACAGTGTGACTTGATTGCTACAAACAACCACGTCCGGACCACGAAATATAATAATGTAATGGACAATATAAAATCAACCAAATCATATCTGGTATAATTATGTAGTGTATGAAGGGTCGTGCAGGGTTGGGCATTAGGCCTGATGTCTAGGATGCTGACAGGACCAGGATTTAGTTGCTTTAATTGAAATCAAACCCTTTCGGTCAAACTTTTGCGATATATGAAGAAATATCTGATGATGTGACAATACTGAAACCGAAATTGAAAAAATCGCTATTACTATATTATGTACTTCCTTATTAGTTCATATAAAGCTTATTTTTGTGTATTTTTCAGACCTTTAAACTGAAATTTTGAAAATAGTGCTGTATTTCAAGGTGCGACTCTTTTAGTTTCATAGTTTTATGACCACTGGACAGATTTTATGTAAATTTACATTTTTACAATGTGGAATGTAGGTTTTATTACAAAAAAATAGTTCCAAGACTCAATGGCCATATTTGAATGTTTTTCAGCCTTTTAAATGAAGCTTTGAAAATAAAATCAGAAACATATTTTTGCTTATTTGCACTACTTATACTTTTAATTATCTTATATTTGCATCAGTTCCTTGAAGTCAATTATTGAATTACGACTTACAGCCAAACTGGGCAAAATGGACGCTTTGGAAAATTCCGGATGAAAATGTAAACAACAGCCCTCAACCGAAAACATTTTAGATAAAGTCAAAATCGTCGTTATCATGGCTTTTGGCTCAGAGGAGCAAAGTATCATCAGGTTAGGTTTTGAATCAACTTGGGGATGTATAGTGCTTTACATAAGTTAAAATTATCGGACATATGTGCCCACGCGCGGGACACTATCTCATGCATACATTATAGAAAGGCCCGCCATGCCGCCGCTTATCCTGATTTACAGCCCATCGCCATTGCGATACAGGGGCGATAATTGCCTTGTGTGTGTTTATGTACGGTGCTGTGTACTGGGTATTCAATCACATGCCTTAAAGGGACCCAACCAACCATACTGATGATGGTTTGTAAATATTCATAGTTTGTAAATAAACCCATGTAAACTAGTCCTGTTGTATGGCGGAAAATAACATATTATTAAAGGAAAAACCAACCGAAATTTAATTAATATTTATCAGATTGAAAGAATATATTATTAATTACCGAAATTGAAAAGTAGGTATATAAATTAAGTTGGGAATTTAATTGAATTTCTGATTGGTGTGCGCGGCGCAGATTTAAATTTTATAATTATTCGTATTTAACTTAGTGTCTTTTTAATTAATTAAAATCTGTAAAGGTAGGCGTTTATGAAGTTTTCGAGTTAAAAGTTTTCTGCTTCTGTAAAGAAAATGAAATCCCGACACCCCCACAAGCGTTTATGCTTCGTTCACATTCTAGCAATTAGTTAAACGAACTTTCTCGGAATCCTGCCAGCAACAAATTTACTATTTTAAAAACAAAACTGTTTTACACAAATTAAAGTTGTGTTTTACCCAGCAAATATAAATTTGTCAAGAAATATAAATTTATTCTGTATCAAATTAAATAGTCCTCCACTATATTTATGAAAAGCTTAAAATGAATAAAAATAAAAGATGTTAAATAGGTTTCGTTCTTATTTAATATTTTTAAAATCATCATTGCAGCATAAATGCATAATCCTACATATTTCTAAACTGACTCATTTCTCCTAAATTTTATTTAGTACAGCAGTAAAAACGAACTGAGTAAGTAGTGGAGCTTTTGGGCGAGCACACATAAGTCCCTTGTCGTAATTAATGGTTAAAGTTGGCAACCGTGGAGTAGGATTCGGGCCTGCCAACAGAACTTAAGAGCTTTGCAAGTTCACCAGCTACTACAACCACTTGAATAATTACTAACGACAGCTTTTAACGCAGTCTAAAGTAGTTTACAAAGAAAATAGATTATTTTTCAGCACTCCCTCTGATAAATAAATTAAAGCTAGTATTTTTGTTTGCATAAGTAGAAATATTATAAAACAAACACCCAGCCAAAGGGTTTTCATAAATATGTATAAAGAACACCGCGTGTATAAACTTCGTTTATAAACTAATTTAAGTATTGTAATTTGCTGTTTTAAATAAATTTCAGCATGGATTTTTCCGGGCTTTATTTTATATATCTGAAAGTAAAATGAACAAAGTTGGGAGATGCGAGAGACGATGCAAATTGATTTTCTAAATAAGACATTTTCGCGAACAGTAGGCAGGCATTATTTTGATAAAACAGGCACATTACCTTCAAAGTGTAGCTATTTTGTAAATCGCTACTTCGCGCGCCCCCAACATTATATATTCAAAACGTCTTCCACACTCTTAAGACTACATCCCCGGCGTCTTAAACACACTACGCCTTGAGCTATACGCCATATACCCGAGAAATATGAGCGTTTCTATATAATACATCAACTTTTACTGTTGTAAAGAAAATCCAGCAAATTATTGTGTTGTTGTTGTGGGGAAAGAATTAAACTATTTTAATTGGTTGCAACTTCACGCCCGGCAAAGCGAAATTATTTGCTGTACAGACGAAACTTGAGGGGGAATTTCATCCAAGCTCCACTTTGTCTTAGCTCTCTCACTTCCTGCGAGGAACTTTGCCAATTCATCTCTCGGCAGAAGATGCTTCCTCTACCCCCAGCTCCTTCCTACAAATGTCTTCCGAACTAGATTTGCTGGCACTAAACACCCGCCGATATGTTTGTATTACCCAAACTAAGGGATTCTCTATATGCCCCTATATGTGTGTGTGTGTGTGAGACTTTATGTTTGTGTATTTTCCAGACGACATCGCTCTGGATAATATTTATGGCTGCGCCTGCTTTCAGAAAAGCTTATTTATATAATAACGTTATATTTATTGAGTTATTTACTACAACACGTATCTACATTTTATTCTTTTGGTAGGGATTGGCAAAGATGAAAGGAGATTTGTGGTGGGTATAGCCAAAAATGTTGGAAACAAAGGTGATGGAAAAGTTTCATAAAATAAATAGTAGAAAGTATTTTATTAGCAGGATGAGTAGGGGCATCACCTTCAACGTCCAAGTGTAAACCTAAGTTTTCGCGAATGTGCCGCTCCATCAAATAAAAGATATATAAAATATCAAATTGAAAAAATTGAAGGATGAAGCACACCGTACCCGAAAACTTGGGTTTAGATTCGGATCTGCTGATCCTATGGACAAAATTGCTTCGTCCACCATTTTTTGCAATTGAATATACAATTTTTCAGATTTTTCAATATATCGAATATGGAATATCGAACAAATTAAACCGAATCTAAAACTGATATATCATTAAAATAATCGAGTCGTGAAATGATAAAATTCATCGAAAAAACCCCCACGCATCTCTTTATTTACTCATGAAGGTGTCTAGCAGTAATTGGACCCTCAAGCATTGCCAGGACTCGCTACTAGGCGACAAATGAAATTAAATCTTCCCAGTGCCACACCTCTGAGTGGTTCATATGTTGCAGAGAGCACTGTCTGTATGCGCTGGGTTGCAATTTGCATACACACACATACACACACACGAAACCAGATTCATCTGCAGAAGTTTCTGATGAGTGGATCCTTTCATTAGTGTACCACACGTTTACCTACGCCACATTTATTATGTTTTATATACGGATACACACTCTCACACACACACAGCTAGATTCATTTGCATGCCTGCGAGGATATGCTGCTCCAAATTTAAATGTAATGACTATTAATGGCACTTCATACACCTGTTTTGTTCCATTTGACAGTCATTAGAGACTGAATGTATTTTTTTAACACATGCACTTTAGAGAAAAGTGGTCACGAAGTGAACGAGCTGTATTCATTCAATTTAAAGAACTGTGAACCATTGGCAAGTGAAGATGTGAAAAAATGCATTCATGTGATGATTATTTTGTATATGTGGCTGATTTGTGAAAACTTATTAAAAAATTCCGAAATAGTAGCAGTTGAAGACTGGACTTAGTTTAGTTTGTCAGTCATCCTTATTTGATCCACCGCCGTATTTATATTAATAACACAGTTCTCTCCACTGGAGGGTCCATTCGAATCTCAAGTCGCCTAATCCGTGCTTTGTCCAAGCTTCTTACTTTTCAAGCTGAAATACAGCTATTGTTGCTGGACTCTTCACAATGTCTAAATCCCATCTTTCAATTATACCAGACCGAACATAGAATACTTAAATGTGTTTTAATGAAGTCTGCCCCGTGTACCAATAAGTTCAATATTAAATCTACATAATATGCGAGTACCTACCTATTTTTGTAAGTAATCCTTAATCTGAAACAAAACAAAAACTGGGTCAATACAAGTTACTTACAGAAAATAACTTTGGCGCATTTTAAAACTCAACATAATGGATGGTTTTCCGTTCACACCCCAAAAAAGCTACAAAACCCCCATAAAATTCAATCGAAAATAAAAGTCATCGACACGCAGCGTGTGTTTGTATGTGTGAAAGATTAATATCCACAAGGTGTTACTTTGCAAAAATTTTTATTTATTTTTTCTTGTGTTCGGAGTTGTGGTACTTTATGAGTTATAAATGAGAAGTGACATTCCAGGGATCGGAACATATATTTGGTTGAGGTGACGTGGCCCCCAGGGGTGCTGTGGCACGGGCTTCTTTTGTCACCGTTGGAAACCAGGTAGAGATTTTTCCATGCACCTGGTAATACAGGGGGTAACTGCTGTCATTGAACGCCCGCGCAATATATTCCGAAGCGAATGTGCACCTGGTCCCATAAACAACCAAAAATTGTGGAGTAGTGTGTGTTATTTTTTGGGAAAGATGCGTGTGATTTTGGTTTATAGGTTCGTTTGTCGACAGTTTAGTTGACACTATTTTTTTTTCATTCTTTAACATTGATTTAGAATTCAATTTTGAACAAATTTTGTTTGAACTTTTTTTTGATATTCCGTCAAAAAATTTTCAAAAAAAATAAAACACTTAATTTTGTCGTAAAATTCGGTTATAATGAGTGGGACAAGGACAGATATTTTTATATTGTAAAGGCGAATAAGTACCATAATTTGTTTAAATAAAAATTAGATCCATAGAAACAATAAAATTCAAAAGTTTGGCAATAATTTCGAGTTAATAATAAAAAAGAGAAGTATGGTTTGAATAATTGCATCATAACTAATCAAATTGTCATTAAGTTTTTTATTCAATTACTTTTCTCAGATGGAAGTTTTATTATCTATGAATTCTTGGCGACTATTTCGTAAATCGTAATATCCTCCAATATTAATAGAGTACTCACAAGAAGGCCTTCTAAGCCCTTAATAAAGGGAATAAAGGAATAGTTTATGGACTTAAAAATAGGTGATTTGACTGTCTTGTAACTAGATATCTTGCGAATTATGGTGAACTCGCTAAATAAAGAATATGATATTTTGATTTGTTTTTCGACAATTATTTAACTATATTTTTTTCTTGAAAGTATTGCAAGTTGGAAGAAAAAACTACTTTTGAAAATTCGAAACTTTGGTAATAATTTTGGTAATAAAGACAGTAGCATGATTTTAACTCCGTCATTATTAGGTTTAAACTAATTGTCATTAAATTTTTTCTTCAATTCCTCTTTTCAGGTGCAAGTACTTATGAATTCTTGGTGATTTTTCATAAATTCGGTTTATGATTGATTGGTTACTAGTACTAGTAATATTCAAATATCTCATACACATTCTCTAGTATCAAATCAACACAGTAAAACCTGCAATTTTTTCCCCAAAATTCCTCATACCCAAACGCAATTTTTCCAATTATATTTTTTTGGATCTTGCAGCATGTTCCTGCTGATGCTGCCGTGGCCGCAGGAGTTGCAGAGTCCCTCGTGTATAAAGCTCGCGTTCAATATTAAAATGTAATATGGTGATGTAATATTGCTGTGGCCGTGCCGGAGATGTTAACAATAGCAGTTCCGGACAGCGCCGCCAGTTCGCGCCACTGAGCTCATATTGATTTTGCCTCCACATGCCTTCACTGAAAGAGCCGACCAGCTGGTAAGGCCATTGTATAAGCCTGTATATAAACTACCCCCTCGAAAAATCAAATATCACACAAACTCATACCCGGTGAATGTGTATGGACATGAGGACATGTATAGGGTGGAGCAGGAAAAATATTTTGAAAGTTTTGGGGAATCGAACGTAAAAAGATTTCTAGAATTAATTAAGAAAACAAATTTTAAGTTAGTGCAAAATGGTCTTCATCTGGCAATCTTCCAAAAACAGCTTCAAGATTTGATAGAAAAAACAAGATTAAACGCACACACTGTACCATAAAAAAAATCATTTAAAGTGTCGGCCATCCATTCGGCCCATAAATCAAAAATAAAGTTCAGGAAAATTGTAATGATCACAATGGCAGGCAGAACATAAAACAAACGACAGCATGAATGAGTGGCTGTTTGTCGTTGAAAAGCAAGCACGGCTTGAGCTGCTATATTTCACGGTGGTTGTGAATTCGTGGAAGTCGTCTCATTCTCCAGGTGTCAGCGTGACTGATGGCCCCCGCGTCACTTCCTCCCCACACCATGTTATACACTCACACATCTACACAGCAACCAACGAATCCACCCTTCTCACCACTCTCCTCTTGACACTTGGCGAAAATAAAATATTGGTACACCGGTGGTCGGGTACTTCAATGGAAAAGACCCATTCATGTCTTTACAGCTCACCTGAGGAATGCCAGTTTAGAATTCGGTATGGTGCACTAAAACCTGATGTATGGCTGACATTTAGTCAGGAAATTATTATGCTGCTGCCATCATTTATATTGACAATGCCAGGATAATTTTGGGTAATGAGTGGAGTTTTTAGGAGTGAGGATTATGCGAAGACATGAAATTACTGGATTTCTATTTGGTCTAGCTTATAAAAATAATGTAAGGGGTCAGCCAGAAACAATTTACAAGAATACTAAATTAAAATCACCATAAATTCTTGCTCCTACAATTATATGTAAATTAATTTATAATATAACAGAAACAAAATTTCGAAAAATTTAAGTATAACTCCTTCATAATAAGTGTTAATTATTATTCATACAATTTTCAATTCAATTTCTATAATTTCACACAAAGAATAAAAAAAATTTGAGCGTTTCCAGCAATATTCAAATAAATTTCGGAAGTCTCTCTCGCACTTATTGCAATACGCATAAATCTGTCCTTGTCCCACTCATTATAACCGAATTTTGCGACAAAAATTAGTGTTTTATTTTTTTGGAATTTTTTTGACGGTATTTCAAAAAAAGGTTCAAACAAAATTTGTTCAAAATTCAATTCTAAATCAATGTTAAAGAATAAAAAAATTTCATAAATTGTTCATTTTTCAAGATATTCCTAAAAAACCTAGAAATGTCTTCAGGTAAGTGCCACTTGGGTTGGTGCTAAATGAAAAAGATTGAATGTGGCACCCACAATTTTGTTCAAACTCTTAAATATGAAATTTGATCAAATTCGATAGGTCGTTTTTGAGTTATGGTGGATACAGACAAACACACACACAGACAGACAGACATCATGGCAAAAATGGTCAAAATGGATTCAGGGGCCCTCAAAACGTGTAAATCCATCAAAATCTCGAAGTCGAAAAAAATCACGATTACTATACTTTCTTATTACTTCGTATAAGAAAGTAAAAATATGTTAAACCATTTTCAGGATTAGGATTATAATATCGGAATAGCAATTATATAGCAATTTTCTTTATTTATTATTACCTACTTCTTTAATTACTATTAATTATTGTTTAGGTACATGGTGATTTTTAGAATCAAAGAGAAATGTTCGGATTTAAATCGTTCTTTTATTATTTTTGTCTTTGTTGAATAAAATTTAGGCAAAAACAAATTTTTTAAAAACATTTTAGATTTTCGAAATGTTCGATACAAAAGTGTAGGTAAAAATGAACATAGATACAAATTAATACCGAAAAAGAAAAAATATTTAGTATATCTTTATCTCGAACATTAAAAAATTCTGAAGCGTTATTAGGTATTGATTAGCAAACCAAATTTGATAATTTGTAAAAGATCATAGCTGCCGATTATAGTTACAAATCTATTGAACTATTTATCAGGACTCGATATTGGATTACAAAATGAATTTTTTTCTAAATTCCTTATTTCTTCTTCTATTTATTATTAATTATAATTTAACTGTGGTAATTTTTAGAATCAAACAAAATTTTTCAAAAAAGTGGATTTAAACCGTAAACCATTTTATTATTATTTTTTATCCTTGCTGATTAAAATACACCCAAACAATTTCTTTAAAAACCCTCTAATTTTCCTATAGTTTGCTTTGTTCCATGATCTAAATAAATCCTGTCGTTTATTAGGGATGAAACCCGCTGCAGCCGCTGCTGATGCATTTTGGCCCGAGTGTCCCTCCTCAGCATCCCAGTCCCTATTCGGCAGTGCCGTCGCCTTCCACTAGAGGGTGCATGCGGCCATTAGACCTTTCCCATTGGATCAAATCGCGCCGGTGTAGAAGCCGTCCGTCGTCGGGGCAATGCAAAAAGGGGATGCTGCTGATGGTGCGGTGGATGTTGGCTGAAGGCGCCGTCGTCGGCTTCCGACGCCGTGTACGTCGCTCTCTCCCCAAACTCATGTATGCAAATACATCTTCTATAGTATGACGTAACGACTATTGTTAACATATCATTGATTGTTAAGTTCATGACCTACACTACAGTGTAAGGGAAAGCGGTCTCCAAATAATGAAAGAATGCCAGACAATAAGATGTGATCTTAGAAAAAGTTCCTTCAATGATATTTATTTGATGTTTTCCAGTTTACACTTCTATGCAGTAGTGGGATTTTCGTATAGATATTGATTCTTCGTCTTGTTGCACATAATATCACCGTCTTTTTGCTTTTTAGCAACTAGTTGCCGAATTTATTGACTAACGACGATAACGAAACAATAAGTTATTCATTAACCAAAACTGGAAGTGTAGTGGTTTGTATGGAGAGTGATGGAAATAATGCGTATAGATATTATAGGGAGTTGATGAATTAAAATAGACGTGGCATGTCAAATTGCGATTAGTTACGCGAGAAGAATGGATTCAAGGGTGCTAGGATGATGATGAAATAAATAATCGAATAAACACACTCCACTGAATTAATTTTCGAAGACACGCGATATGCTACTGAAATCTATCCCACTTTATTATAGCTCAGATTTATGGATGACTTAGATTTAGAAGCATCGCAGAAAGTAGTCTACTTATTGTATTAAGTAATGAAGCAAGGAAAGCAGGGTAATTTTTATCAATAAATCAAGTATGGTATTTTCTGTTTAGATAGTGAAAAAATATTTACATAAATATTGTTAGCTTACAAGAAAAATCCCAAATATAATATAAAAATCACGATTAGTTCGTATAATCAAGTATAAAAAAACAGAATTCAACGTGTTTACCTATGTAAATTAAAATGGATATTTAATCATTATTGTCGTAAGATATTAAAAAAAATCTTCATCAACAGATCTGAATTTGTAAATTTCAAATTATTATTCCGGTGAACATAGTTCTTGAAGTAATTTAGGCTCTTTCAGTTTTAATAAGGAATTTAAATTTTTAAACATAATCTAACTTGAAACTTGAAACCCGACAAACTACGACTACTCAAGTTTAAGATTTTTTCACATTTTTAAAGAAATTATATTAGCCCATTAAATTTTTTAAGGTGTTCTCTCAAATGAGATATGTATAAGAAATTATATAGATTATTTTAGAAGTAAAATCTGTTTGAAATCAAGACCAAAACTACGTCAAAAATTAAGAGATTCTGACAAGTGTGAAAAACACGAGGCAGAATCAATTCCTCCCGTGTAGCATACTCTACTTTTTCTCATACCTGTACGAAAACGGCCACTTCTTTTGCGTGAAACGCTCGAACAAATTATAACAGCATAACACTGACATTTTTGCTTGACACTGTGCGGTGAGAAGATCACCTTGACAACCATAAACAAACACAAATAACTCCCGCATATCAGGGAGGGAATGGCTACCCAAGTGAGAAATGTAACCCCCACTCCTTATTTTCCGCGACTACCCTAAAAAAGCGACTTTCTATCCCATTTCACGCAAATAAAGTCGCCATTTTCGTGCAGGTATGAGAAAAATTCCTATATTCTTTAGGTATGCTTTTTTTGCTCCCTTCACGCATTTTTAATTGCAGGAGCAAAAAGACCGCCACCAGGAAACTTTTTAATTTTTTTTTTCATTAGCCATTTAAAAAGAGAGTTCAATATGTAGACACATTTATTTGTCTAAACAAAGAACGAAGACCTGGTTTCATTAATCAACACTCGACTGTTGACCGAACACGCCTCCGCACTATTCTCACCAATCACAATCACCCTATATCTTATGTTTAACTGTACAAGATCGATACATTTTGTTATACATGCCAGTCAATCACAAAGCATATTAATTTTAGGTTTTCATGCATGCGAAAAATTGTTTGTCATGAAAATAAACAACCTATTTTTATGATTTATTAATGTATTATTTATTAGTTTAGTTTAGGAACAACTGCAGTGCGACGAAGAAAACCATAACTCTCAAATCACTTCAGTTAAAATTAAACATAAACCCCCTGAAAAATTACAAAGAAAAAGTTTTCAACTCAGTTTTGTATTCGATTCTATTCCAATAAATATTTCCATACAATCAAGCTTGCTGAAATTTCAGTTTATATAGCGCCATCTAACCACCAAGCGCCCAAACTCTTGTAAGCGAGTTTCCAAACCAGTGTGAGATTACAGTAGTCTACTTCTATGTTTTACAGGGAACTGTTCTAAACAGAAATCTGTAAGTTTGTTACGAAATCTACCTTATCGACAGAAGGAGCTTTGAAGTTCTCCAACAGCTGGCGCTACTGGTCAAGTTCAAAGGTTTTTACCGAAACTGGGAGAGGAGTGTGGGAAAGTTACTTTTCCAAAATTTCAACTAAAGTAGAACATTGTCAAAAAGGCCTGAAGGGCACATACCGGTTAGAGTTTAATAAAAGTGTAAAAGTTGTGTGCTCGTTTAGGTAAATTTTAGCAGTAAAGGTAAGAAAATTTAAAAATGTTTGTGATATTTTTTATTTCTGGTTGAAATTAGAAAAGAACCTGGAAAATTTTAAGTCAGTTTACACATGCAATATTAAAGTTCAACTGTTTTTTACATATTTACCTACCTAAATTCGAAAGTTAGTACGATTATGATTTTTTAATTTGAAATTAATTGTTCTATTATATGAAACACGTGTATTCGGTTATTCAACAATCAAAAATGGCCTTTGAAGTGGCACCAAGAATCTCGTATAGTGGGTTTATTACTGTATTTATTTATTTTTGATAGTCGTGTGTACAAGACAAAGTTTTCTTATCGAGTTTGTTGATGTCATTATTTTGCAATTGACCACAGCACACTTCCATTTTTGACAATTATTATAAATTTGACTTTACAAATTCAAAAATCAGAAATATTTTTGTAGCTCGTTAGATAAATTTTGTAAAAACCTAACTAACCTACTTATTTTGAATACTTTTGACGTGAGATTAAAATATCAATATTTGTAGTATTGGACTGACAAATGCTGACAGCTGTCATAAATTTAGTAGGCTGGAGTCAATATTTTTTATTTAAAAATTGTTTTGTTTAATTTATTTAATAATGTTCTATGTATACATGCATGCATTCAATTAATTTTCACTGTAAATAAGCCAAAAACCACGCAAGTTGGACGTAATTTGACGCATTTCCGTCCACGTATTCATATCTTTGTAAAAGTTTATGAGCACCAATTGATGGAAAAATTGCAACTTGTTGCATAAATACTTGGGATTAACATTTCTTTTATCAGTGATTAAAGAATGTTTCAAATAAACTTTCAATAAAATCTTTAATAATCTAATATTTTCATATTTGATATGACACATGGGCACATGGCGTTTTTAGGTTAACTTTTTGTTTTTCATTGTATTTTTTACATGTTCTCATACTAGGAAAAATATTATTATTTTTTATAACTTTCTGCATATACATTCTATTAATTTTCCTGTAAATAATGTTTCAAATAAACTTTCAACAAAATCTTTAATAATCTAATATTTTCATATTTGATATGACACATGGGCACATGGCGTTTTTAGGTTAACTTTTTGTTTTTCATTGTATTTTTTACATGTTCTCATACTAGGAAAAATATTATTTTTTTTATAACTTTCTGCATATACATTCTATTAATTTTCCTGTAAATAATGTAAAGAATGTTTCAAATAAACTTTCAACAAAATCTTTAATAATCTAATATTTTCATATTTGATATGACACATGGGCACATGGCGTTTTTAGGTTAACTTTTTGTTTTTCATTGTATTTTTTACATGTTCTCATACTAGGAAAAATATTATTTTTTTTATAACTTTCTGCATATACATTCTATTAATTTTCCTGTAAATAATGTAAAGAATGTTTCAAATAAACTTTCAACAAAATCTTTAATAATCTAATATTTTCATATTTGATATGACACATGGGCACATGGCGTTTTTAGGTTAACTTTTTGTTTTTCATTGTATTTTTTACATGTTCTCATACTAGGAAAAATATTATTTTTTTTATAACTTTCTGCATATACATTCTATTAATTTTCCTGTAAATAATGTAAAGAATGTTTCAAATAAACTTTCAACAAAATCTTTAATAATCTAATATTTTCATATTTGATATGACACATGGGCACATGGCGTTTTAGGTTAACTTTTTGTTTTTCACTGTATTTTTTACTTGTTCCCATACTAAGAAAAATATTACTTATTTTTTTTATAACTTTCTGCACATACATTCTATTAAATTTTCCTGTACATAATGAGCCCAAAACCACACTCATTTCCGTCCACGTTTTCATGTCCTTATTTATAAAGGCCAATTACCGAAAAACTGCAACTTGTTACACAAAATACTTGAGATTAACATTTCTTTTATTTATTATTAAAAATTTGTACAAAAATAGCGGGAAACGGAATTGTTTAAAAAACCTCATAAACTACCGAGTTAAAAAACGCCACCATCAAACCCAGGCGATATCATTATAGATTGTTATAGAGCTTAAAGAAAGTTGTAGAAAATTTCATTCGATACAATTTGGTTTATCACTATATTTGTCGTACGAAGAAAAGTAAGCAGCTTTAGGAAAATTTGATATTTGTCGTGACCCCCAAAAACCACATCGAAAAGTCTTAATTAATTAAAACTGAGAACCAGTGGGTCCCTGGACTATTCCAAAACTGTTTAGAGGGGCTGAACTTTTATTAGGTAGTTAATATGATATATGGATTAATTTTTTATATATTTTTCAGTTTGTCATCCAGCGAAAATGGCTCTTCAAGCAGCTTTGCTTTTGTCGCAAATCCCCGGCGAGCAATTACCAAAAGAAGTACAACATTTCTACAACTCAGCTGCCAAAGTCCTAAAAGTTCCAGAATCGACATTCGCTGATACTGCTAAAATTTGGAAACAAAAAGACATCTTGGCTTTAACTCCAGACTCTCCCGGATTCCGTAGCTTGTCAGTTTGTGTAGACGTAATGGGCGAACTAACTCTTAATATTGACGTAACTTAAATCTTGTTGAGAGGAAGCATTGTTACTTTATTTAATTTTTCAGAATCGCAAAAATTTCATGAAACCTCTTAGCCCAACTTTAAATGAATGCCAACCGGAAACTGAGCTCAAAACTATAGTTGAAGACATACTGAAGTTGTTGCCTATGCCTGCAACAATTTCTGAAGTTGCGGAAGACGATGGCACCAACTTGAAGACTGATGGTTTAGAGAATAATTCGACTGAATTAAAAATTATGCATGAAAATCGAAATATTTTGGATTTGGCTGGGAATCTTACAGGTCAATGGATGATGCAGTCGGCGGTTATAGATGCTGATAATGAAATGGAGAAAAATCGTGCAGAATTTTCTGGAATCATCGATTCTGATTGGCCTGAATATTCAGAGGCTAAAGGCGAAGATGATTACTCTAGCTTCTGTGGTCTGTTCAGTTACTAATGGATTAGTAACAATTTTAGACGAGTTTTGTATGCTTTACAAATATGTGTGTATTTTTAATATTTTTAATATTTTTAACTTTATTATTGAGTTTGTCCACATCATTTGTAATCACGTATTAGTTATTGTTTGATATTTACCTATATTTAATCTTTTATTTAAATTATCATTAAGTGACAATGTTTAATACAATTTTTGCATTAGAATAACAATAATCATGACTATATTTTGAATGTTTGCAAAATAAATAAATTATTTTTGTACTGATTATCTACAGGATTTTTCTTAGTTAACCTCTTTAGGTTTAGCATTACACAAAGTTAAGGAAATCGGGTGCAATTGAGTACTTAATTTGTCCTTTGTATGGCCCCCAGGAAGCGGATATGAAAATCGCGTAGGTAGAAAGAAGCTGGTGGATAAAGAAGGTCTGGGTAATGTATTTTCAGTAGATTTACGTCGTCGTCGTCGACATCAGAGAATAAACGCGGCTTTGCAAAAAGTTCTGATTGAAACTTGTGTCAAACATTGTCCAGTGTTGAAAAGGAGACTAAAATGACTTCTTTGCATGTCACCATTGACAACAAAAGTTGTCTATTGTTTAGCTAAACAATACCATCATATCTCCTTGGTGATGAAAGGCCGCCATCCCTGTCCCACCACCAACTTATCTGTCGCTCTGTCCTTCCCATTATCGTAGTCTCTTTATGTATGACTCGATGCGGCATTCACGACATAACAATGGGAAATACGCTGACATTTTTATCGTGTGTACATAGAGGATGGAAAACCTACCGCATGGATTCATTCGATCACTGAATGTCACTCAGTTTATGTACGTATCTTTTCATATACACATATATACAGCAGATTTCATTGCATCGACTATATTAAACCACTAAATAATGTCGAGCTTTTCATTGCTGTCGTTTAATGTGCCCGATTGTTTCTGTGTACTGTGTGTGGATGCTGGAAAATCACATTGAGAACAGCCACAATTTATATAATAACAATGCTCAGCTAAACAATTTTATTTTAGTTAGAGGCCCAGAGCAAATCCAAAAGTTCCAGGATAATGAAGTTGTAGTTGGTTCAGTTATGTTTATAGAGTCGAGAGGCACGTTGTAGGTATAATAATGTATGAATGTTATAATACAGGAGAAGGGTTTAAGCAATGAGTAGATAGGATTTCAAATTATGGCGGATGCGCCGGTTATAAAATTTCTCTTTGGCGATTTGGAATATTTAAAAAATATTTAGAGATTTTGATATATTTATCTACTTGAAATCTAATAATTTTGAAATAAAAAAATATATTAAAAACTGTATTTTATTAAAGTAGGTAATATTTCAATTTATAAAATTTCTTAAAGTCTGTCAAGAATTTATATATTAAATTATTTCATCTACAACTGAATTTTTATAATTTTTTAGTACATTTGGCATTTGTCGTTTGTGTAAACCGGAAATGAATTTAGGTATTTTAGTTATTTTTATGAAAATGAATTTAATAATATAAATTCAGAAACTCTTATTTTTTGGTATGTACTTTTTCAATCATTTGTTACCTCTCAATTTACCCTCAGTTTATCTTCCTGATATCCATATTTTTCTTTATTCATTTTCATCTTTCACGCTAACAAAGATACCGCAAACCTTAATTAAGTTTTTCCCCGTGAGCAGGGTCAATGCTGCGAGACCAACAGCAGACTTCTGGTCTACTGTCCGCCGACCCAAACAATGAAATGCTAAGAGTACATCCCGGAGAGAATTCCGGATGGTGGTGTGAATGGGTCCAGACGATACCGGAGTGCTGTAAGCACTAGTTATTGTGCCATCTCACAATAAGCCTTTCATAAGTTACCCTGGCCTATTCACTCTGCATATTAGATAGCACGTTAATCATTACACCACCAATTTATAAGATATTGGGGAGTCCAGGGACATCAACAGCTTCAGGATATTATCCATTGTCATCCGACAAAATTGAACCAGAATTTTGGAATTTTTCCCAACAATACCGTGGTTTTTAACAATGGATGGCCTGGTTGGAAATTAATATGGAAATTTTATAATATGGGCGTGCAAATAAAACACTGGTAATTTTGAAAACTATGTGAGCAGTATAAATATGTATTATGCCAGAGCAGCGTCACGGTTCACTTTTGTACACATAAGCAATAAGCGAGTGAGAGAGAAGCAAATTTGACCTGTGTTCTATTATATTCGTATTGAAGGATCTCAACGGGGTCTCTTTATTCATATCCTAATTATACACTTTTAATACTATATAGAGAACAATTTACAATTTGTTACTGTTATTGTTAAAGCCGTATTGATGTTTTGATTTGTATTGTATTGGTCTTTTGTACTTAACAAAAGCGTAATTTTATTAGTTGGAATATCTACATGAAAAAAATCAAACCGTATTGTTGTATTGTATTTGTATTGAAAATAATTTGGTATTCATAGAAAATTGCAACAAACCATGTATAATAAAAAAGTGCTCAATTTGCTATTCTGGAACAGTACGTTTTGGAATACGTTAATAAATTGGAAAAGTGCACGTTATATTTTTGTAGCAATTCCATCACAAACAAAAAAAAAACAGAAATGGCTTAAATCAATCAAAATCGTTTATTTTTAAAATATTTTGCGACTTAATATTATTTAAAATCCCCTTTCAATGGAGATGACTATGTTAATTATGTTTAGGTAGAGTAGTTTTTTATTTCAATTTCATGCCCCATTTTCAATCAAAATTAAACACAGACATTTACACTTCCAGCTAATCCTTTTATAAACAGACCGATTACCCTCTCGCTGACAGCCAGCGCACCCTCAACCACTGATAAATAAATCTGCGGGTAAGACAATCACCACACTAGCTCTGGATCTGCCTATGCAATTAAGTTAACCCTATAGAGCCACGTGCGTTGAGCTAGAGCACGACACGCCAAGTTAGTTGCTTTTTTAATGGCTCAAATCCGTCGTGTCACCCTCCATTATCACGCTTACTCCTGTTCAATGTACTTTTGATTAAATCAACACAACCAACGATAAAGGGATGCTTTGGATGACATCGAACATATACACTGGGAAGATTAATCTGTTTTAATAATATATTGTGTAAAGAATAAGGGAGGAGCTATGAAATTATATTTTTAAGGGTTGAGGAGAAGAATTAAATAGAAATTTGCGAAATGAAATTTGGAAAAACACTGATCTTAATATAACAATCAAATGCATAAAACATTGATATAAAAAAATAGCATAGTATAGCAAAATTTACGAGAACTTGCGTGCACATAATTTATTATTTTTAATTAAACTGCTGGCCAATTGAAACAAGCGAATTTTTAGGTTGAATTTAAAGTCAAATATTTTGAAAAGGAGAAAAGATATCAACATGAGGTTTTCAGGATTCAAGAGATAATTTAATTGCGAAAACAATAGTGTGACCCGATTTTTTTACTTTGAAGTACGTTACTATCTACAGGGTATGAAAGAAAGTCGTCTTTTTTTCTCAAACTTTATACCTACCGGAATTCCACAAAAAAATTTTTATATTTTTTTGATGTCGATTTTTTTAGTCCCTGGTTAATGAGGAAAAAACCAATTTCTCAAAATTTTTATATTCCTCTTATTTTATAAGATACCGAATTTTTTATTAAATTTAATATTGTTGAACCGGTTTTTGCAATAATAATTATGCTGCCATTTTGAAAGCAAATGTCATCATGTGATATGTCGATATAAAGGTAATTTTAAGTAGAATCTAATTCTTATGGAAAAAAATATACAGGGTTGTTTTAAAAAATTTTGAAAGTTAGTAGGTGGCCCTTCCGGTCAAACCGGAAGTGTCATCAGATTGTTTTAAACGTCAAAATGATTATTCCTTTCAACAATCAAATCATGCCAAATTTCAAATTAATACAGTTAAATGTAACAAAATGGTGGGGGTTGTAAAACGATTTCGTAGCCACCCGGTATATACGAATATGAGCAAATTTTTGAAAAAATAAATAACCCGTTTCGAGGATATAAGTCACTTAAACCAATGGTGAACATAAACTAACTAAATTCCATTTTATTCCATTAAGAAAATAACCTCAAACAATGAATTAAAAAATTTACCAATTAGCGAACGTGTACCGATTTTTGATAAGCCATTGTTTACCAATAAATTGATGAAAGTACAAAAAGTGTACTTTTTATAATAAAACCATTCATAAGGTATTATAATCAACTACAGAGATTGGTTCTTAGAAAACACAATATGGCCGAACGACAAAAAACAAAGAAAAAATCAAATTTTCAGCAAAAATTCGGTATCTTATAAAATAACAGGGATATCAAAATTTTGAGAAACAGGTTGTTTTCCCATTAAGTAAGGACTAAAAAAATCTACATAAAAAAAATATAAAATTTTTTTTGTGGAATCACGGTAGTTATAAAATTTGACAAAAAAAGAAGATTTTCTTTCATACCCTGTAGATAGTAATGTACTTCAAAGTAAAAAAATCGGGTAACACTATCGTTTTCTCAATTAAATTATCTCTGAAATCCTGAAAACCGCATGTTGATATCTTTTCTATTTTTCAAAATATTTGACTTTAAATTCAACCTAAAAATTTGCTTGGTACGTTTCAATTGGCCAGCAGTTTATTTATTTTTTATTTATTTACATTATACTTCTAAAACGATGATCGACGATCGATAAGGTGTTGTTTTTGTTCGGGTTTTTTTTAAAACAAATAAAAAGATGAGTAATGTAAACGCAGTAGAATATAACGGCATTAAATATTTGTGACGTGCACGCAAGTTCTCGTAAATTTTGCTATATATTCAAATTAATTTTTCATAGATCTAAGATGATAAAGAGAAGACTAATTATTATAAATTATCTAAAGTGCTCCAAGAGTCATTATAATTACTCTATTTCTTAGACGATTTTTTTGAAGCAAACTTTATCTACTCTGGTAATTTAAATAAAAATTCAATTTGAGCGAATACAGTTTAATATAAAAAAGAAACTGTGGAAAAAAGTAAAAGAATAAAGTTGAAAGAAAGCGTCAGTATGAATTATCAGAAAAATTACAATGAAACAAAAGCAAGTAAAACGTGCAAACAATAAGAAATCAAGTAAAGGTCCTTAAAAATCTAAAGAATTGCAGAGACAATAGCCTTCACATATACAAAGTATAATGGAAATGAACACAAAAAAGTCATCGCATTGAGTGAGAGAGGGATGTGGGCGGTGTGGGGAAAAGGAAGTTGGCAACAATACACAATGCTTGTGTGGTACTCACAATAGGACTGAAAGAATAGCCGAATGCACCGGCCGTGAATGCCGTATAAAAGAAGTCACTTCTATATAATTGTGTAAATAAAGGATACGCGTTTCGAATGATATGCAAAACAGGCCTATACTTGCAATTTGACAACAATTGTATGCCCACAACAGGATTTCTCGCGAGACCACCAGCATAGACCCAACAAATTCATTCCAATTTATCCTTTAACCATTTTGGGGCTGTAATAACTCGTGTGGTGGCAACTTCCTGCAGCCACCACCACCTCCAATCAGAAACAGTACAGAAATAAATAAAAAAATAAAAACCCATTATCGATATATTCATTTGCTTTGGGTATGTATTGTTTAGTGGAAGCCTCTATATGTCATCGCGTACTCAAATTAATACACAATGGCCGCGGCGAGGGCGCTTTGTTATTCGGGCGCATTGTGTCGCTGTCAATTAACCTGCATTGAACGAGTATCCTGAAATATCCAAGACAATACGTGCTTTGGCCTCGCCCAACACTGCCAAAGCTTTAAACCCAGCCAAATGACGACCAGTACAACTATAATCGGTATTTATTAATATAGAAGGGTGGAATCATTGCCAAAGTTGGAAATTCAAAGACTATAATCATCAATAGATTCTGGGGGTAGTCGAGAAGTTAATGAATCTTATGAATAAAATTTAGAACTAGGTTAAGATCTGTTTGTTGCATATTGAGAGTTGTAGAACGAACTACAAAAAGTTTGAATGGGCACTTGAGAAAAACGTTCAGATCCAGTTAACATGTCCAAACCAGATAAGGATAAATGTTTTGTTTCATGTTCCTAGATCAAAAATATAGACATTTTTGACGAAATAAGTTTAAAAAAATTATATTTTTAGAATTTTGTTAATGATCGCGAAGAGTTCTCGAGTTTAGGGTCATAAAAATTGGACTGACCTAAAAACCTCAACTTCTTCACACTTTTCAACAAATGAGACATTTGCTTGTCATCGATACTTTTCTAAAGTAGAGAAATATCCAAAAGTATCTACTACCCACATGTTAAAATAAAGAAGTAGCATACATAAATCAGACTCTATTAAACATGATCATTTTTTTTTTCATATTCCAGGTCAACAAATACGAGCCCTAACAAGTAAATGTTCGGACAAAAGTAAATTTTTGAAGTATGAAAGAAGAACTGGAAATTTTACGCAAATAATTTGTAAACACCTAAAAATACAATAAGATAAAGCCTTAATAACAATATTATGCATGGAAGAAAATTATTTATTTGATATTTTAACTTTAATAATTAGCAAATTTTACAAAATAAATTTGCAACTAAATGTTGAGATAATTTTTAATTTAGGACTTTTGCTTTAATAGCTGCCTGTATTTTAGCAGGCATTGTATTTATCAAATTTTGGTACAATTCTGGCGTGAAACTGTCCCAAATTTCTTCTATTTTGGTTTTTAAGTCCCTAATGGTACTTGGTGGATTATTGCGTAGAATACGTTTATGCCGAAAGAGTTTCAATGACATTTAAGTCCGCACTGGATGAGGGCCATGAAAGCACATTTATGTCGTTTTCAACGAGTTCCTAAACTGTAATTTTTAAAAACAGTAGTTATAAAATTACGTCACATTTTAAAAGTGCAATTTTAAAGCTACGAAAATTACCTAAAATCACCAAATAAAGACTTGGAGATTTTTTTGTAGATAAAACCAACATCCAGCTTTGCAATAAAGTAAATTTTACCAAAATCCAACCAGCGGTTCCAAAACTATGATTATTTAAATGTAGGTAGCGCCCTCAAAAACACGTTTTTTGAAAAGTAAACTGTGGAACTCGAAAAAATGCAAAAAAATTCATATTAACATTTCAGGATTTTTTCAATATAGTACGATTATTGTGCTTTGATTTAAAGGTTTTTTGACACAAATACAACCAGCGGTTTCAAAACTGTGATTTTTTAAAACAGTTACTAGAAAATTCTATCATTTTTAAAGGTGAAACTTTGAAACTCCGATAAATGCTTAAAATCACAAAATAAAAACTTTTATAACTTTTTTGTAAAGAATCTGACTACTAGATCCAACGGTTTGAAAATAATAATTCTTTGTTTCTACAATTTTCTCATCCTGCTGGGTTAAAGTGCCACAGTTTTGGAAACGCCGAGCGGATTTTTACGAAATTTACGTTTTTATATAACCAAATGTTGGCATTATAACAGAAAAAACCATCAATGTTATGGAAGTTAATTAAGATCACTTTTGCGCGTATGGAAAAAAGAAAATCAAATTTACTTTTGTCCGAATATTTAGTTGTTAGGGCTCGTATAGTGCTAAGATATTTTTGGTGTAATACAGATTTTAAAAAATAATAGATTTCGATTTCTGTTAATGATCATTAATAGTGATTTTAAGGTCATTAAAACTATGTCTGACCTAAAAACCTCAACTTCTTCACATTTTTTAACAAATGCCACGTTTGTTTAAAAAGCTTTTTGAAGTTTGCTTTCAAGATATTCAGGACATTTCCAGCAGTAAGATACGAACAGAACTTTTTTCATTCACTACACAGCACATAATATAAAAGCAATGTCTTTCTATGTGGGTAACCACTATACACACCAGTGTATGCGCGCCTTTAAACGTGCTGAAAATAGCTACAATAAAAGAGATTTCACGGTGTATTGTACATGTATATACACTCTTATGCATGCTCTCAAAATATTTCGATTTCTCTCGACAAACTGGCTTCTTTAGAAAATGTTATGAATAAGACTAAATTGTAGCCACAATGACGTCTTTGAAAATCCTCTTGAATATAGCGTTAATTTCGAATAGACTGCAGGGGAAATATCAAAAAGTATGTTTCGCGCCGGCTGCCTCTGCCTACACACCAACTAGCTGCAGAAGAGGATGAGGGTGACGTATGCAAATTTATGTTTCAACAGGTTTTGATTGTATATATTGTAGTATTAGTATTGTGTCAACTTCGAACTTACAGTGTAGTTTATGAGCTTAAACCCACCGCAAAAATCCGTCTGGGCGGCCGATTAGATTCCGGATGACCCCAATGACTTTGGGTTGAGATACCCAACATAAGGCAGTGTTATCGCAAATATCATCGACAGTTATCACCTATAATAATTTTCCTTTAATGGCGTTTTTACAAATTAAGCAATGTCATCGAAAGGGCAGCCCGTTACAAGGGATGGGAGATAGGGCCATATTGCCAAACTAATGACTCGACACCTATTGTTGGTTGGCTCTTCTGTTTCATGCATTCCATTGTTAAAACTGTAATATCACGCTTTGGTTCGCCCATATACTCTTCGCTGGGGCCCGTGCGTGTTGGCTTCCCATAATTTTTAAAACATATTGTACACCGGTGGCACGGCTGTGTATAGTATGTTGTTGTGTGTGTGTACCAATTATATTTTATGACTTCATTCATTTGGGTGCAGTCGAGCGTACATTAATTTAATTAAAGATGAACTCGCACTGAGCTTCAGAACTGACTATGTTGACAAGTTATGGTAATTTTTGTTGTAGGACTATCAGGGAAAAATCAGAAATGTGCTTAATGGGTTTATCAACTACTTGTAGCTGAATGAATAAAATGTGCTTTGCTTTATAAATTTTATTTAAGTGATGAGCCATCGAAATGTGAGTGCTTTATACACTTTTCAGTAAAGTTATTTAAACAGTTCCAGGATAAAAAAAACTTTTAGTTCAACTGAAAAAATTCAAATAATTATCATTAAGGTAACTTTGGGATTTAGTATCAAAATTTCATTAATTTCAGTATAAACAATTTAAAAGGATATTTTCCAGGAATATTTTTGCTCAAAAAATGTCTACATAAAAGTTAATTTGCTAATTTTAATTTAATTTAACTTGTATCTCTTTATAATATTTAGGACCAATTTTTTACCAATAATTCGATATAGAAGGCGTTGAATCGTTGAAATGAAAATTAACAATGGCTCTTAGTTATTAGCTTTTGTCAATGAGTTACTATGGATACCCATGTAATTTTACAATTATCTTTTCATGGCCAAGTATGTAATTTATTGAACTTAACAACTAACAACAATTTCCAAAAATTTGGAAAAAAAAGAAAATAAATTAAAATTTTAACGCCTTGAATCTCGAAAAATATGTATAAGCTCTTTCTGATATGAGTTTATAGTATGACAAATGAGTAAATTAGAAATGGTAAATTTGTAAATAATGTTCTTGCAAAAATGATAATTTCAGGAATTTTGGAATAATTGTCGTTGAAATAATCTAGTCCAATCTACGTTATATTTATAAGAATGGTGGGGGTTTGTTGTGAATTTAAACAATAAAAAATAATTAATGGACAACAACAAAGCTTTCAGAAGTACAGAAGAGTTTTGAAAAGTGTGGTTTTTATTCATTGAACAGAGCCAAACCGGCATTGTTTTCTGTTCCAGACAAAAGACACATTGTAAGGAATTTAAGGCACAAAACAGGAAAACACAGGAGGAAAAGCTGCTGTGCTCGCTGCATCCACCTCGTAATTCATTTCATATAATATTTGAAACAATAGCCCCCATAATCTAGGTGGTAAGGCCTCAATATCCCGTATTCTCTATTCCAATTTCTAATTAGGTAGAATATGAAATTAGCCAGCAGCTAACAAAAGGTATAACTATGTAGCGGCGGTATATTGCTTGATAATAGAAGCCGAACCGGTTGTTTCCGTTCTTCATTTGTTTCTGTGCGATGAGCACAAACAATCGCATGACACTGGCTCATTGTAGTGCCAACAATGGTGTTGCTGCAAAGATGGCCGCCTGTTTGTGTGGTCAGTATTGTTTAGCTATTGTAACTAGACAAAACGCTGCTACAATGATGCGAAGATATGCCACACTTCCTATATTATATGTGTGTGGGGAGAGGGATGTGAGGTCACTCTTCGCACTGTCCCATTCACTGATATCCGCGAGCGGCGCCCCCATTAATTTTAGAGCGCTGATGAGCACAAAGACAGTGGAAAAGCAAGAAAAATCCTCGGTGTGGGAATGTTAAGCAAGGCCGAGGGCATTTGACATTTTCCTGCATTACATAACAATCGAAGCTATAAGACGGTTAAACAATGGCCATTCTACTCCCACCTAGCGGAAACAAAAAACATTCAACAAAGAGAGCGCGCGGTTTCAATTGTCACTATTCAACTCCTTGCAAAATAAAAGAGTAAGCCATGGATTCATAAAGGAGGAGAGTTGGTTGTGTGTATTTGAGAATGATAAAAGCTGCTGGAACAAACATACAATGAGAGTCAAGAGACCTTTTGTCTGATAATTGACGTCACTGCTCGTCTTGGACACGAGATCGATGTGTAATCCCTTTTGTATACATATGTATTTTCAATTTCTGTACAAATTTCCAGTTGGTATAAAAGCGAGTACATACATGTGGGTGGTCTCCTAAAAAGAAACCTCGAAAACGCAAGAACATTTTCAGAATCGTAGGAGACAATTTTATATCTTCTTATCCTTCACTACAGTAAGTAAGGTCGAGGAGGCTTAGTAAATTGGCCCGCAAGTTCTCCCGATTTAACATATATTTAAAAAAATAACAGTTGCTTGTGACGATATAGAAAATAATATAAGAAGATTTTGTTTTCTTATCCTTCACCTAAATAAAATATACAATCTAAAACATACAGGATGTACGTACCGAAACTGTGCATGTATTCATTTAAAAGACGTAATGTACATTTTTATATCCTAAAATCTTCAGATTGCAAGTTGTACCGTAAGAATAACAGAAAATTTGCCAACAATTACGGAAGTAAACAGTTTTTCTGATAATTGATCGAAAAGGTCCAGTAAATTGGGCTGCAAGTTCTCCAGATTTGACGGTCGCTTGTAACACCATCCGAAACGATGGAGTACTTTTTCCGTTCCATTTTTATAAAAATTTTTCATTCCATATTGAATACAGATTTGTTAGTTTTTTTGAGCAATAATTTCTATAGCTGTAGAAATTCTCATCTCTTACTTAGAAGACCCATTTTATAATAAAAAATAAAATAACTAATATACATCCTATTCAAAACCATGATCCCCTCAAGAACATCTCTATTACGAATCAAAATCATGTAATTAGCATATAAATCCTGTTATGGAGTTAACAATTTGAAACCGATGAATGAAATGACCACCCCACTGTCACAAAGCGTGAACTGATGCTGAAAGGATCTAAGTGAGTGACAAAACGTGGGTTGATTTGATTCATCATCCCGTCTTGAAACCAACATTCCATCTCACACATGAGCAATGGGTAGTTTCAAGTTCCGACTCGTGCCGTCTAGATTTACAGCTTTTTCCGTCCGCAGAGACTGTAGCAATTAGCCTCGGAGCGAAGCAGCACCAGCAGTAGCAGGAGCAGCACATGTGGCGCTAACATTCATCCGCACCTCGCGTCCTGCTCCTCCTCCTCATCGTCCTCCACATTTCCCATTGCCGCTACTGATAACAGTGAGTTTGAAATGGCATTAAGCTTGCTTCTATAGTTCTATTATATGTATACAATACTGAATACAACACTATTGTATTGTATTCATTGTATTTTGTATTGTAGAATCTTTGTCCCTTTATAATATTCATCTGTACACAAAAGCACCACATCGCGAGTTATCTCTGCTGCTATTGATACTTTTAACAGGCTTGTGTTACGGCGACACAGGACGGCTTCGGAGATGGATTCAATCAAATTATTATTTACATCTCTCAGACTGTCTCTTCTTTCACCAGATAGAACCACTTAGCTTTGTTGATTTTGTATAATACCTTCTAATTATTAGGATTAAACTCACTTCTGAATACTCCGACGAGCACTATTCTTATTCACTTTATAGCAGATCTCTCGGAACTCGGAACTGTTCTTTAAATGCTTGCTTTATTTCATTTTAAAGCCACTTATACATAAATTTGCTGTTGAAATTGAAAAGGCTCAAAACTAATGGCGACTACCATGAAAAGAATCCACAGTCGCTCCCTATTCCAAATACAAATTATCTTATACAACTTGATTCTTGCGAAATTTAACCAACACCAAATGTAACCTAACACCTCCCCTCGACCACTTTGCGGTGTCACCTTGTTGCCACAGCTGTTAGCCCCTTAACATCATCAACCCCTCGACTACCTATTAATTGCAAACCACAAACGCCCTCGCCCCCACACATCAAGAGCATTGAATAAACAGATGCTGTACGTTCACCGATAATATTAACATAACGAATCATTGAGCAAACAGGGAATAGACACATTCACACACATATTTACCTCATCCTTAACCTGAGCATTGTTTCATCTGGTCATGTATTGTGGATGGGAAAATGGTCATGAGGGCCTTATCGACGATGGCCGGCAACACAAATTGATGTTTGATGAGGTGTTTCTATAATACGCAATAGTTCAATTGGATCAGGACTGTATTCGATTTATCTATAGAATGTGTAAAAAAGATTATCGTAATAAATTTTTTTTTATCAAACCAACTTTTGGAACATTATGTCTTGGAAATAAGCCTTAACAAACATCTACAGTGTGTCCCAAATTGGTGACTCCACTATGGGTAACTTGTTTATTATTGGAGATACAAAGACGGTTAAATTAGGAAAGTTTTTAAGAATTTCATGGCCATTTCAGATTAGTCAACAGATTTTGAATGTCTCTTTTAGTTTTCGAGATATTCGGGAAAAACCAAAATGTTGCATTTTCTTTAATGCTCAATATTTTCTTTATTATCGATTTTGTGGTGTTGAGACTTTGACATTCTACATGCACTTTTTTAAGATACTTCTAATGGTGTTGTCAGATTTTTCCCAACTTCTTTGTTTTTTGAAATACGATTACCAACTTTTGTTTTTCTTATGGACGTCAATTGTTTTTTTGGCACTGTCAAATAGCATTTTTTATTACCTTTCCAACGATGTATCACAACATGAATAAAAGTTTTAAGTTTCACAAGAAAAATCAGAAATTTGTATTTTTCAATAAAAAAAACAAAAGATCCCAGCCATAAATAAAAATCAATCACTCTATCGCTGCATGATAAATGTATGAGATATCTCTTTTGCTGCATAGCGAAATCAAGATAGAATAATTGCAAACAAAGGACCAAGTCTGTGGCCTGCTAGGTCGCCGGACTTGACGCCGTGCGATTTCTACCTCTGGGGATACGTCAAAAATGAAATCTACGAATTCGATACACCAGAAAATAGGCAGGTTCTAGAAGCCAGAATGATAGATACATTGAACGCCATCAATAGAAACACTCTACTAAGAGTGACAAATTCCGTTTTACAGTGCTGTGGAAAGTGCTTAGAAAAAAATGGGGCTTATATCGAGAAATAATTTACTTCATTTTTATGATAATTTTTATTTATGTTTTTATTCGTAGAGCTTTCTTTTGTTTTTTATTAAAAATACTTCTTTTTTTGTGAAAATTGGAATTTTTCGTCATGTTGTGATACATCGTTGGAAAGGTAATAAAAAGTGCTACTGGATAGTGCAAAAAAAACAATTGACGTCCATAAGAAAAACAAAAGTTGGTAATCGTATTTCAAAAAACAAAAGAGTTGGGAAAAATCTGACAACACCATTAGAAGTATCTTAAAAAAGTGTATGTAGAATGTCAAAGTCTCAACAGCACAAAATCGATAATAAAGAAAATATTGAGCATTAAAGAAAATGCAACATTTTGGTTTTTCCTGAATATCTCAAAAACTAAAAGAGATATTCAAAATCTGTTGACTAATCTGAAATGGCCATGAAATTCCTAAGAACTTTCCTAATTTAACCGTCTTTGTATCTCCAATAATAAAGAAGTTACCCATAGTGGTTTGTCTGTATAATTTTACTAAAAATCAATCCAGTTTTATGAACACTGACTATGACCTGAAAATACCGCCCAGGAATGATCAGGACATGCACTTATAAGTATAAGAAACGATAATAAATTCTTCTAATTTATACAGCGCTGGTAATATGTTATTGCAGGCAGGAGTTTCCAAGCGTTGGAGGATGGATGGCGACTGAAGGCATTATACTGAAAGCATATCCTCATTTCATAACCGCAGGATCGCCCTAATGGAACAGACGTCTTTTTATTTCCCACCTCTTTATATTCAAAGTAAGACACTAAGATTTATAGTACACATAACTCTCAAAGTACACCTCATGCCATGCCGATTGTACTTTGTATGGGACCACTGACTCGAAAACCCAAGAAATACTCACATGAAATCGCAAACGGAGGACATTTGAATCATTCGGAATATCAACCAAATTCCAAACATTTAAAATACTTTTCTTAGACACCTAAAATTGTTACTAAATTCATAAAAAAAGCCATTAAGTGTCTGGCTGGGTCTGGTCTGTTGTGTTGTGTTGCATGCCACTTTTTTCCCCTTGCACCCCATTGGGGTGGCGCTGTTACATTTCAGTGCACGTTAGTTCGAAAATGATGATTTTTATCCATGACAACGTTTCGACAATACTGAGCTCATTCTTGGCTATTCTCTGTGAATGGGGTAGGGACTGGTGCAACGAAGACGACTTCTGTAATGGCTCATATGACAATAGCCGTTAACAAAGAGACCGCTGGACCATTTTCATAAGCTATTGTAGTGAGGTCGCGGCTGGCGGACGCTGACTACAACGCGTCTTATCAATATATTATGGTATCTGGCGAACCTTTGGTTTGATATCCCCTCGATACCGCCGTAGTGAATGGTGGATTTTAACACTTGGAATGAAATATTAAATGAACAGTTCATAAGCTGTTAGTGCCGGATGGACCAAGGATAATTAAATTTAGGACCATTTCAGGAAAGTTAATTGCTTGAGAAAATCTATAGTTGCAGGTCTTAATGTTTTTTTAGGTAAGGTGAGAAGTGCCAGATGTACCGGTTTTGGTTGGAAAAATGTTAGAATAGCCTAGTTTTCGAAATAAGTGAAAATGGCATAAAACGCTGAAAGGAAATAGCGTAGTTTTTCAATCCTGTACCCTTTAAATTTACAATTCCAAAACTTTTTAGATGATAAGGATCTCTTTAATTTTTTAAAAGCTCAAAAGTCGCATAGATTCGTGTATTTTTCAGAATTTTCATAAACTACATTAAGCAGGGACGGACTAGCCCACACAAACTGAAATATAATTCGAAACTTAGTCTCGCAGTCTCTGATTGATCATGAACATTTACAAATTCTAGACTGAATCGTAGCTCAGAATTTATGTAAATTCTGAGCTACAGATAAATTTCGAAAAATATAACATGCGCTGAAAATAATCTATGTAGATTATTTTCAGCGCATGTTATATTTTTCGAAATTTATCTGTCCTATTACCTATATTAAACAGAACCGGATTAGCCCAGCGCAAGCTCAAATATAAGTCGAGTCTCTGGATTTATTATCAAATTTTACAATTTTTCCTTCATCTACAATGCTAGACTATCATAATCTTTCTCAAGAATCTTTTTATTGTGTAAGGTTAGATACAAAGAGCTGTAAGACAAATCCAATAATGCATTAGTTTAATTAATATTCCAAGCGCCATGTTTCCGGAACCACCGGAACAATACACAAGATATTAATCCAATTCTTTAGTTAGTTACCTATAAATAATGAATAATTGAATTTCTTCCGCCAACAATATCGTATTTTAATTATATTTTAAATGTGCATGTGTAGCATCCCATTTATACTGCACAATGCAATATTATTGCTTGCGCACATCGGCTATTTTAAATAGAATAATAATTTAATGATGAATTGTTTGTAATAAAAAAATGGGTATTTTTTTACTATTGTTACAGGTTCGTATTTCTTGAATGTGGTCGCACACAATGCAGGAGGTGTTGAATAGTTATACGTAATTGTTTGGTTTCCATTGTTACATTGTTGGAAATGATTGACATCTTTTGTGATTGGAGATGTTTTAGTGGAAATTCTATTTTTCTTTACATAGTTTAATAATGTTTTTATTGTCTTTTTAGTGGGTAGTAATCAAAACAAGACGGAAAGTGGTGATGGAGTGGGTAGCGGCCTTATTTTTAGACCAGCTTAGAAAGAGAAATTTCAGTGAATTTAAAGTTTTCCCTCAATATTTTTTGGGGGAAAAATATGCGCACTTCTTAAGAATTCAAATCGCAATTATTTTTAAATATCACAATAAAATAAGATATTTGAGCTTTTTACAGTTTCACACCATATTTTTTTGAATAAAAGTACATCCTTCCTTAAGGCCGGTTTCTCGTGATTCGGTTAATTTTATTTTATGATTATTCTAATAATTGTAACTTTGGGCTTTTAACAATTTACTAAAGTTAAACTCAAAATTAAAGTCCTAACTGCCATCTGTAAGAATTACTATCACAATATATAATTTCTTAAACCCATCATCACAAAAATAACTTACTTGGCATTATCTGATGGTAAAATAATCCAAAAAAGTTTCCAGTAATAGAACTGTTGTTTGCCATATAAAAATATTCCGGGCACAGATTAAAACACTTTTTGGGGCACTTTCGATTTTATTTATGTTACACAACACCATTATAATTTGTTTAAATAATTCTGCACTATACAACAATTGAAACACAGTACGTATAAGAAACTGTCAAAGAGGCCCGAAAGCATGGTCATAACAACAGAGAATACTCCGGCACATGTCCTGCGTTGCTTGGTTCACAACTTACTAAAATCCAGACAATCAGCTAACGCGTACAATATTGCAGTCGCGTTTCAAAAAGCGCACGCGCCCGGATTTTTTTATTAATTAGAAGTTAATTTTTTTTACATTTTTTTGTAGTTAATTTTATAAGTTCTCACATTTTAAAAATCACAAAAAAATCGTTGGCACAACTATTATAAGAATTACCTATAGCCGAAATTCTGTTGAGTTGCGCTTATTCGCGTTTACCACTAATTCATTGTTTTTAACAATTGAATAAAAAACAATGTTCTGCTTATAATATAGAATATCTTTAAAAATATACTTAAGATGAAGGTTTGCGTATTCTGGAGATTCTGGCGTACCTACTTAAAATTTCGCTTTTTCGTTTCGAATATATTGTACCAATGAATCAACTAAATTTCTTAAATCTTAGAAATAATTTTAAAAAAAATAAAATAAATAATAACGTCTTTAGCTTTTCGTAATCGTAACAAAACTAAAAACCATAAAAAATTACAACATCAAAAATGACCAATATTTCAACAAAAAAATAAAGTAAATTTTAAACACAGCAAATGTTACATAATGTTTGAAAGGATTCTATCAAAATTTGTTTATATTCCTAAAAATTAAATTTCTGTCTGCAAGTCCGCAGTAACATGAAGTGGCATAAAATATCCTGCGGTTATTTAATTTCAAGTAACTTGGATTAGCTTTAGTAGGTACCTACAAGATACCTAAGCCAAGAGAATTATTTTTTTAAATTTATTACCTATATTTATGAAATTTTTGGATTAATTTTTTCTCTTTGTTACCCACTAAAAGCAAATCTGCAAGGTGATAAATTTTTCGATATTTAATCACTGTTCAACCATAAGAGACAGAAATTCTGTTAAATGTCTCATAAGGACAAATGGACCTGATGATGATATATCAAAAACGAAACTTTCGAATAATTTTATTTCTATCTAACAATATAGAGCATAAACTGCTCCAATAATATTTTTTCCAAATTAAAATCGATTAAGAAATAACTAAATTACCGAGAAAAATGAAAATTTAACTTTGTGAGTTTCTTCAGGATAATTCATGACTGAAAACAGATTTCACAGTTTTGATGACACGCTTTTCACACGAGAATGTCTTCAAATTATGTTCCATTTAACTGATGAATCGTGGAGTCTGCCGGTTTTTTAAAGGTTAGACTTTTTTTTACTAAAAAAGATAAGAAATAATGTATTTATTTTTCTTAAATTATTTTGTACCTGAAAATAAAGAGTAAAGGTACCATATTTGAAAATTGAAATGTTAGGAAGTGAGGATTTTCTTAAATATTATTTAAATTTCAACCATTTTTTAAGTATATTTTTAAAAAAGTCAGACTATCTACATGTAACCTAGACGAATTTCGACCTGACCCTCAAAAGCCACATAAAACCTTCTTTGGACCCCTGGTGCTAAGTGCAAAACGATTTTCCATGTAACCCTAGACAAACTACAAATTCGGTCCAAGCTTTCCATCTCTAGCTGATTCCCTAATTTCATACGATTGCAACAGTGTAAAAATCCAGCGAAAGATAAGCGGTGGCGGGTCTTTATTCGTTGGGCGAGTAGACGATTGTTCGAGTCTACTGACTGCTATTGTCAAGGCACGTCTTTTCTATATGAATGTAGACACCCGTGGATTCACACAATAGCTATTCACTATTTAATCGCATCGGCCTATATTGTGATGTAGTCGATATAAAACATTCTTCCATCGATATCGCTCGCCGAATCGCCCGCAGACAATATACGAACATAATAATAAACTTTTAATCCCGAACAAGAAGCATTATTTTGACAATGGAACGTGTTATTTTATTACTTTCTTTTTTATGAAAGGGGAAGGGCTTGTGCCACAAAGAGGGGACATTGTGTATCAAGGTGGGTCTGCAGGTGAATTACAAAGGGAAAGGACGATAATCATGATGAATATAACAAAGTAAATGTATTAATTTTGTTTTTTGGACCTGGAATTTTTTAGAACCAGGATAATTCTGACAATAATAATCATTCTTGACGAGTTCGAGTGGTAAAATGTTTTAACACAAAGTAGACTTTCATTAATAGGTGCTAAAAAGCATCTGATCGCATCCAAGGGAAATGTAGAAATAGGGTTAAAAAGTCATAAATCTGTTAGTTGATGAGATAACAGAACCGAGAACAGTATGTCCAACACGCGTCATTTCCCAGTTACAATAGTTTATGATGCAATAAAGATTTTATCACAATCACAACTCCCTCCTCTTTACCATAGTGGTTACAATCACAGAAATAATTTTTTTCGTTTACACTGGAAAACAATGAGAAACAACTTTATGCGAAGGGGAAGACGGCTTTTAAAAGATTAGACCCTCTAGAGTTGACTGAAAAGCCAGTAGACCTAGATTCTAAACGGAGGAGGCGTAATTAAAATATTTCACATACGTATACCGTTGTAAATTAATATTCTAAACAGATTGTTGGCATGCGCTTTTACACACGATAAGTATAATGAAAAGATTAGATAATGGTCAGGTAATTATTTATTACACTGCATTGTTTGACAATAATAAAAGCCACAATAGATTTTTGAATAATGGCTGGTTTATACGAAACAAACATTGCTATTATTAAAATAACATTCGTAGCTACATAAAAGAATGCATACAATAGCCGATGATCTGTCATTGTTTCGTTCAATGCCTATTTTGTAATATCAAAGAGATCATTATTTCTTTAAAAAATTCAATTTAGATTGTGGTAGATTAATCTACAAAGCGAGTTATTAATAAAACTCATTGTAATTTATAGTTTTCTACAGAAAAAAATTAAATTATAGGATATTGAGAAATTTGCTTATAATAAAACATTCACTCTATGTGTGACACATTTATTAACTACAAATAACACATTAGGAAATATAGTTTCCATAATAATACACGAAAGAAAATTATCGTATCAATTTATAACTAATTTTTAGATTAAACACAGATTAATATGAACGTCATTTCTGAAACAAAAACATATTAATACAATTAAAAAAACATAATATAACTAAAATTTACCATGGTTTACTTTTCAGCAAATCCTTATTCCTCTCCAACATTTCCTCCTTCTTGTCTTTCTTAACCTTATCCAAAAACTTATCCATTTCCTCAATATTTGTTTCAGATGGAATCGCTGTCTTCGAAGTATTAGCTGATGTTTCCCCTCCGCCAGCTTCGTCTTTCTCTGCCCATTTCCCAGCAAAAGCATCGCGATCAATTAGTTTACTGGTATCACTATTAGTATAGTCATCCCTGTCTTCACCTTCAGACAAAGGTCCTTCGTGTCTGATCGCTTCCCCATCCCCATCCACATACTTATTAATCTTATCTTTTTCCTGGTTAACTTTCTTCATAGTGGTTTCATCAGAATCCCGACTACCACTGTATGACCTGCTACGGTCTCTAGACCGGCTTCTGTCATATCGCCTATCTCTGTAATCCCTGTAGCCACCTCTACCGTACCTACCTCTAGGCCGGCGACCACCTCTGTTGTTATAAGGATACGGCCTACCACCACGTCCTCTATAATCCCTATCGTTATACCTGGAATCTCTATTATTGTAATATCCACCACCTCTACCCCTTTGATTGTTATTATGCCTTGGATTTTGGAACCTGGGTTTATAGTAAGTGCCGCGATCATTGTAGCGACCACGAAAGCCGCCTCTTCGATATCTGCGACGATCACCAGAATAACTGCGGGATCGTGAACGGCTACGGGAGTAGTACGAGCCCGAACGAGACCTGGAACGGCTATAATAAGACCTAGATCGGCTGCGGTAGCTTCTAGACCTGGAGCGGGAGCCACTAGATGAACGTGAACGGCTATACTTTGAGCGAGAACGGCTACGTCTCTTTGGTGAACGACTATCGGATCTTGGTCTGCCTGGTGGCTCTGGAGGACGTCGGCCTAAACAGACAATCACGTTTAAACAATTTGCTTTTGTATACAAAACAATCATGCTATTTTACTGAATCGATAACTTACTAAAAGCAAGCTGATAAGTCAATAAAAAGAACATTTATTTTGGTTTTTTATCATATTCAAAAAATCATACAGAAAGCTCAGCCGCTTCGTCAGCATGCATACGGTAATAAAAATAATTATTAATAAACTTACTATAAAGCTACTTTATATCAAAATAAAAAGCTAATGAACCATCTGGACTTGACCACGTATAGTACCGACTGAGCTTTACCTGCATTAATTCCTTTTGGCACACCTGGTGGCAACGGTGGTAATTCATGTCCCTTCTTCAACTCTGGCGGGGTCATCAATCTAAAGTTTCCAAACTTATCCAACACCACCTGCCCGGTGTTGATCAAAGGCTTCGGTGGTGGTGGAGCTGGTGGTAGAAGTTTGGGCTTCTTCGGTGAATCCGGCTTTTTCGGTGGGGGTGGTTCCTTCATTGCCATTGCTTTCCTCACACTTACTACTTTTTCCTGCGGTGGAAGTGGTGGCATTTTCTTACTATGATCGTCCATGTAACCGCCGTTTTTACTCATGAAACGTTTGTCCGGCTCATCATGCCAATCAGTATCAGTAGGTGGTGGCGGAGGACGTTCTGGTTGTTTCTTCTTAAAACGTGAGTTACCGGAAGTGCCTGGTCCAATCTGCATTTTCCATTTTGACGTGCCTGCTGATGCTGCGGCTTCAGCAACGGCTTGACGAGCTTTCTGTTCTCGTGTGGGTGATGGTGAATCTAGTAGTGAACGTTTAGGACTCTCACCTAACTCACTCCTTTAACAGAAATTAACAACATATATTAGACATGTTACAGGTTTTCCCAACTATCTTCCTTACCTCTTGCTCTCTTTTTCCAAGGCATAATAAGCATTCAGTTTCGATTCTAATTCCTCCAAATCTGGTAAACTGTCAATAAATCTAAATGAAACAAAAATAAGCTCACGTTACCTTTAAAATTTAAACAACCCAATTTACTAGAGATAAGAATAGGTGCGATAGCATTATCTTGTTTGTTTATTAAATCAAACAAATGCTTGTTGTTTTGTGAATTTAATTGAAATAATTTTGGTAAATTGTTTAAATTTCAACCAAATTACCTTTTGCTATATCCAGCTTTCTGCAGAAAATAGTCCTCCTCATCGGAAGGTAGACTGTGCCTCTTGGATCGCTTCTCCTTGCTCAACTCCTTCTTAATCGCATCCCTCAACTTTTTATGGTCATCCAATTCAGCAATATCAAAACCCTTACGCTTCATCTTCTTTTCCTTCTTTTTCTTCTTACTGTCTTTCTTGGCCTTCTTATCTTTCTTCTTCTTTTTCTTTTTCTCATCGCCACCCTTTCCCTTTTTCCACTTGGCACTCTCCTCTAAAAATTTCCTTACCTTGTCTTCATAATCAGAATCACCTTTAGTGTCTTGTAGGAAAGTCCGCAATTTGGCCTCATATTCAGACTCAGTCGTTTTGGGCTGTTCGGGTTGTTCAAAACTAAAGTCAAATGAGGTGCTCGCTGCTGGTTTGTTAAAATTGTAGCTGTTACTGTTGGTTTCTTGCGATTGGTCCATCATAGCCATTCGTTTGCTCAGTGGACTTAAAGAGCTTTGTTTCTCACGTCTATGCGATCTGGAGCGGCGTTTCTTCCGCTTTTTACCGCCATCAGAATCACCAGATGAAGAGCTAGAGTCACTGGTAGTGCTTGATGAACTACTTGAGCTTTCTCCACTGCCTGAAGAAGTAGAGCTTGAACTCGAACTTGAATGTTTACGGTTCTTTCGCTTCTTACTCTTCTTCTTTTTCTTCTTGTCCTTTTTCTCTTCCTCCTCAGATTTTAACAGTTGTTTTAGCGCGTCATTTACGTCAGGTGTTTTAGTTGAAGCTATATTCGGTAAAAGCAACTCTCCAGGTTCAATTAAATTCTTTGGACCTTGGGTTTTATTTTTGAGAAATTCCAAAGAGTTTTGAGCTTCTTCGTGATATGGAATTATACTCAAGCAGCTTTGGTAGGCTTTGCGAGCTTCCTCAATTTTATTTTCTTCCTCGTAGCTTCGACCGAGTGCCACTAGGGTCTCTCCCATATACTTACGAGCATTCGCGTGGTTTGGATTCAGTTTTAAGGCCGTTTCAAAGTCTTCAATTGCCTTTTGAAAATTGCCACTATTTGCATATAATGCTCCTCTGGCTACTAGACCTTCTACATTTTTCGGGTCAATATTTAAAGCCTTGTTTAAGCATTGGAAAGCCTCTACGTGTTTTCCTGCTTTAAAGTGATCTATTCCATCTGCAACGTTGCGATAAGCCCATTTGCTTGCTTGAACTTGTCTCAATTCGTGGGCATATTCATTGTCCGGAAAACGTCCCCTGTACAAATAAACAAATTTAGAATCTGTCTAGGCAAATGGTTTTTGTATAATTACTTTAAGCCAGACATCAATGTGCAGTGCTCCTTAATACCCATAAGTTCAGATAAAAACTGAATGTTATTTGGATTGTTGAAACCAATGCTTTTTTCTAAGACAGATTGGTAACTGTCATTCTTGTGATCCAAAGCTTTCCTGCAAGTGAAAAATGCAACCGTTTTTTAAATGATTCAACAGCGGGAAATGTGTTTTTAATTTCTTTTTCATCGGTGAACATCAGTTCTTATATACCTGCAAACCTTACTAATAAAAGTATTTGTGAGTCAGGAAAAATAGTAAATGGGTGATTCTTCTAGAAAAATTTGCGTAATTTTCAATAGTTTATGGCTTTCTTCAATACATCCAATAATAAACAGTCCATAACTCCCAGACTCACAAAATAATAACCCTACAATGTTTGTCAACCTTTAAAACTAATATACATACCAAAAGCCATGCCCATCATCATCCTTTGGTCCTGTGTTATAATGACATTTTTTTACGAGATTAAACAGTATGTTTCAACAGAGATATTCTCCTTAACACATTTTATTATTTTGGTATAGTGGTCTAGGTATAAAATTAAATCAATCAACATCATGTGTTTTTATTTTGAATCTCCACAATACTTTTATGCGTTTTTTTCATCATGGTACTGCGAAAAACATGATTTATCAACAAAAAAAAACAAAGCAAAAGCGGGAAGAAATGGTTATAACAAGGTGACGGTGGTTATTTTTTCACAAAAATAAAATATAATATGGACAAATGTCTCTCACCTGATTTGGATGGTTATGTTAACTGACAATGAGTCATTTTTGTGCAAATTGCTGACGGAAATAAAACCACAGTGCATAGAAATTGTGCGGTAGACACACACACAAAATTAATTTCGTCAGGTTATATTATACTTTATTACAGATAGTTCGCATGTACTAACACGCTTTTTTGTTCAAGTTTTTAACCTTCTAAAAAGAAAAAAACTGTTTTAGTCATCGCCACAATTTGCTGATCAATTTATGTATATATCTCTTAGATCCGAAGAGAAATTCAGAAACTAGAAACACAATTACATGCTCAAGAAGTAGCACAGTTAAAATTCAACCAACCAACCAAGTAAACAAACAAAAATAGTCTTCTGTGCGTTATTATTTTATTATATTGGGATTTTGTCGACGTCAAGCGGATGGTACCAGCTGTACAAAAACCCTAAAGAAAAACTATTGGCTGTAAATCATCAACAAAACTTACTTATAAGTCAGCGGAAAATCATCTGTACTGATAAGGCCCAGTGGCGGCTGATGCGGTGGATCCGAGGGTTGTCTTGTGGTACCCTTCATACCACACACCATCTTGTCTGTGTCCGCTATTACTTCCAACACCTCACAGCATACATAATCATTCATCATGTAACTGCGAGTTACACCTTTCTTATCTACAGCTGGTATTATGTTTGCCACGGGGCAGAAAGCCTAAAACAATTATCTAGTGTCAATGCGATTTACAACCCTTAATCGGAAATATAATTAGAACTAATGCAAAGGTTAAATTTGTTAAGATTACTTTTGTATCGACTTAATTAATGGGCAACTGATGCAACTTTTAGAAGAATAGGATCAGAACGACTGGGTAAAAATAGAATCGTGCTGCAGAACGTAAACTGATAAGATGAGATAATGGCAAAAACAAATTGAGTACCTTAGTGATCTCATTAAAACAAGTAAATAACATTTTAGTAAAGTTTAACGTTTGGCCACAGGTTTGGCTTTTAAAAAAAATATAATTGAAATAAAACAAAAGACCTTCAAGTCCAGTTTAAAAAAAAATATAAGTCTGCACTTCAGGCCTTTACTGTATTAAAATGAAGAAAATTTCCTACAGATACACCTATTTAGAAAAAAAGAGTTTGGATCTGAGGTTCACCACTAAGAAATGAACCAAACTGAAACCAGCTAAACAGCATTAATTTTCGGTTTAACACAACATTTGTTTAGTAGTTTCGGTCATGGATTTAAATTATAGATACTATTTTAAAACTACGTTCAAGTTCAATTAGAATGAATCTAAAAAATGACCCAGAGATAAAATCGTAAACTTATCAAGTAGCAAAGTTTTTTTTGAGGTTCAAATCACAATAATAGTCATGCGGATATTTGAAATAGATTTTTTTATTCTTAATTGCAAAGATTAGGCTAAAAAATAATAAAAGCATTGAAAAAAGTGTTTTTTTGTCGATCGTTTATTAAAGATCTAGTTAATGTAATAAAAGGAGTGTATTAATAACTCAGTTTAATGCATACATGCACATTAAAAACATTGTTGAGATTATGAGATTTGCTAGGTAACCAACAATATATTATATTATTGAAACATGCATTTGGAACTGACACCTGTCGAAATTAATTAATTATGTCAGTGGTATTTTGACTTATTGCATATTATGTCAGAATTTGGATTTTGCCATGGAACAAAATTAGATTATTTTCATTTTAATAAAGAGCGATCGACAAAAAAATATTGTAATCAACATGAGTGTTAATCGGCGATTAATAATCTCGACTCATTAACGCGTGAGCGCAGCGAGCGCGTTAAAATCGTTTCGATTATTAATAGCTCTTATTAACACTCTTGTTTATTAAACTACTATTTTTATTGCTCAATTTCAAATTATTTAATATCAAAAATCGTAAAAATTAGTTCGCATTTAAAACACGACGTGATCGGTTGGAGCGTTTGTGACGTCATTAGCCATGTTCTGTTCAGCTGACAACGTCGTTTGTGTACAAATTTTAGCATTGACTGACATTTCGACACTGGCTTATGACATCACGTAACATGGTGCGCTTTTCGGGGTGTTTGAAAAGTTCCTTTTTTTTCAATTTGAAATTTTGGGGTCGGGAAAACTTTTGGAGAATAAAAAAAATTTCAACAATGTTTTTTTACCTCTAGATTACATTAATCAGGTTATTAAGCGTTTTTATTTTTGACCGGATGACTCTATTGTAGTGTACTAGTAGGCGTAGTATTTTTCCCAGATTCCTAAAATACTCGCGCAGAGTAAACTCACCTTAACATTGATGTCAGCGGCATAGCGCACTGCAGTAGTACAAAGCACTTTAAGCATCATTCCAGACTGTTGTTTACTAACAATCGTCCCCAAAATCAAGTCTCCAACTTTGACATTCTACAAAAACGGATAATTAACCTCCTTTAGTCGGACATCACCCCAAACTCACCTCAGTGAAAAACTGCAAACGCTTAGCCCTCTCAGCCGTGATAAACGTCTCAAATGGTGGCATAATTGCAAACATATCCTCGGTAACAGCCCCAAGTTGTGGCAAATTCGGGTTAGGTGCCGTTACATCTGTACTAAACAAACTATGTGCTTTCTTCACGATAAATTGTTGAAGTTTTAGGCGTTTAGCGCGATCTTGAAACGATAAATTCTTCTGTCTGTGGCCATATACATTGAAATTCAAATCTCTAATGTTACGCCGGACAAGGTCGTGTTCACCGTATTCACCCTCCCAGATTTTTTGCAATTGTTGTCCATGGAAATTCAGTGCCTTGGACACTAAATAAGTGTTCAACGACTCCATTTCGGAGCGCCGGTTTTGTTGATTCTCTGTAAAAAAATAAAATTCAAATTAGTTTCTTGTGAATGTAAAAGAAATGGTTTAAAATAGAATATCCACCCTACATTTTTTTATAATCAAATGAGGAACTAATTAATGAGGATAGAATAGAACGTAAACTTTTTTCGGAACGTTGGAAATGAAAATTTTTCCGGTAAAATCAAAATGGCGTGTGCAAGGGCGGATGTACTGTACTGTACATGTGACAATTTTCCTTAATAACAACAGCTCTCATTACACAACAAACAAATTCCACATGCTGAAATAGTTTATTATTCTGATAAATATGAAAACAACATGTTACTCACCTAATTTCCAATACTATGTTGCAATATCGAAGCATAAATCAAACATGGAGTCTGTAATCTTCCACACTTCGACAATGACAGTTCATCAATTTACTTGTTGCCATGCTTACCTGTTCAGAGGGCGCCTTAACCTCTTAGCGGGACATTCAAAATTTCAAAGAAAATTTTGATTTTATTTAATACAATCTGGCAAGTTTCTTTATTTTCGTAGTAGGTTATTAGGGCCAATTATATAATTAATAGTTTCAAAATAATTGTAAACAAGGCCATAAAAATAAATTACAGCTCAAGGGTTATCAAAAATGTATTATTTTTAATTCTAGAATAATAAGTTATGCAGTAACAATTAATTACTTATGGAATAATCTTATTAAAAATAAAATAAAGATTAAATATTTGCTCGGTGTATAAGAGGGAGCTTTTGCATAATTTTTTCAGTTGCCATCATGAGGTGCAGCAAAGCATCTGTGCTCCTTGGTAAGTGGAAAAAATAATAAATTTTCCAATATATTATAATAATATTAGAAAATTATTTAATTCACTAACAAATTTAAAATCAAGTTAACGGAAAATGTTTTAAATAAATAAGTTTTGTGTAGATATACGAGCCCTAACAACTAAATGTTCGGACAAAAGTTATCTAAATTAACTTCCATAATATTGACGGTTCTTTTCTGTTATAATGGCAACATTTGGTTATATAAAACGTAAATTTCGTTAAAATCCGCTCGGCGGTTCCAAAAGGGTGGCACTTTAACCCAACAGGATGGGAAAATTGTAGAAACAAAGAATTATTATTTTCAAAACGATGGATCTAGTAGTCGGATTTTGATGAAATTTACTTTATTGTAAAGCTGGATCTTGGTTTTCTTTACAAAAAAAAATAAAGGGCAAATATTTTACTATATGTATAAAATAAATTCAAGTAGTGGTTCATAAATTACGCTTTTAAATCTAAGTAACTCTCATTATATTCCACTTAAATTTATGAATTTTTAATTAATTAAAAAATAATAAGTCAAAAGAAAATATAAAATAAGGAAAGCTTTCAAAAATACAATTGGGCAAGAATATTTACCCTACTGTGCTTTCTATATTTGATATAACAGTAGTTAAGTAATATTTAAAATGATTTTCCAAACCTAAACTCAAAGTTTCTTTAAAAGTATCATTTTGATAAATTTATTTAGTTTTCAGATTTTCAAAATTGTATAAAAGTCAAAGCAAATAAAATCGTATCTGAGGTTATAATTTTAATTTGAATTTAATTTTGAGAAATTTGCTTCCATCATCAGCAATTGAAAAAAAATTCTTATCTTTTACAAATTTTTCAAATTTAGAACTTGGGATTTTAATTAATTTGAAATAGAAACTCTATCTTATTCTTTAATTTGTTTTTAGAATAAACTTCAAAAATTATTTATATACATATACCTATACTTAATTATCTATTAATAAAATTTTCCCTTCTTAGTTTTGGGTAGTTTGGCCTTCGCCAACGCCTTCAACACACTAGTTCCATGGGATAAAGAACTAATCTACCAATACCAAGCGCTCGTCAAAGCTGGTACCCACGTACCTGCATCTTACGCCTCCCAGTTTATCCTGCAGGGAAACCTCCACATCCAAGCCAACAACAATGCCACCCACGTCAAACTAACAGACCTGACCTATCGAGTATATAACGGTGTGCTAAACCACGTCGATGAACACGTCCACCATGAACAAGTACCAGTTCCTCAAGAACTGCACGACTTGCATAAGGTCTTCAAAATCGTGTATGATGAACATGGCAAAACTGTTGGAATTGCCACTGATGAACACGAAAAGGAATACACACGTAACATCAAGAAAGCTATTGCTGCTATTTTGCAGTTGGATGTTGGGCAGGTACTGAAAGAAACTCATCATCCTCATGCTTTTGTCGTGGATGAATTATCTGTACACGGACCAAGTTCTGTGCACTATACCGTGCTGCCACATGAGCAATGGCTTGAAGTACACAAAGTTCACGAAGTAGTACCAGTAATGAAAATGTACCACCACACAATTCAAAACATCGATTTGTTGAGTTGTCAAGCACCATTTGAGGAGCCTGTCGCTTATGATAGCCAGAGGAAATACGTGATACACAAGAAGGATGGTCATCATGTCGTCGATCATATCGAAGCTAATGGTGGGGTATACTACGCTCCATTCCAAGGACAATCCGAGGCTCAATACATCTTCGTTAACCAAACATTTGACTTGGTCCATGCAGTACCAATTAAAGAGCAATTCCATGTGCAAGCTCAACATTACCAACAGTATCTTGCTCAACACTTCTTCGACCATCACGTGGATGTTGAGGTACCCTACGATATATCCAATGGTCGCAGGCATGTAAACGTGCAACAATTCCAAACGTTAGTACACAAATTACTAGAAGACATCTACAATTACTTGCACCGTGATCACATTCATACTGGAACACCGAACATGGAGTATGGTCAACTGATTAACCGCCTGGAAATCCTCTTGGTGCATTTAGATTACAACGCATTGCTTAACATCCACAATAACATCAAGCAAACTCATCCGGAACACCATGAGAAAATTCATGAAATCTACCATCAAATGTTACCTTTGGTTGGAACCAAAGGATCAGTTGTGCTTATTAAACATTTGATTTCCAATCATTTGGTCTCTAGTACTGTTGCAATTGAAATGCTACAGGAGTTCCCACGACATGTCAAATTACCCAACAGACATTTGGTTACGGAATTGGAGGATATCCTTCAATGGGGCGATAAAATCGAATGGAATGTACGCAAAGTCGCCATTATTGCTTTTGGTAACTTGGTCCACCACGCGTATTTACATGAGAAGAAAGCTCATGAAAACCACCATATTGAGCACGCTTTCCATTTGGTGCATGAGCACAATGTGCATCATCATCACAACCATTGGGAAGATGATGTGGATGACTACTCTCATCACTACGAATCACCAGTACAAAAAGTCGACATTGATGGGTACTACGAAAAATACGTAACTGTCTACGTTAACAAACTGAAGCAATCTACGCAATACCAACATCACGTTGCATACTTCGGTGGTCTTACGAACATGAAACTGCATAGCGTTTACACCCACTTACTTCCAGCGATTCAGGGAGAATGGTGGAGTGACCATCATCATAGACTCATGGCAATGTGGGCGGTTTATCCAGTCGTCCTTCAACACCCTGAAGAAGTTTTCAAGACCTTCTGGCCAATTTTCGTTAACCCACATGAACACACTGAGCTGCGTATCTCTGCGTACTACATCATCATGGACTCAGATATCAAAACCTCAACTTTGCTCAACATCTACTGGTATATGCAACATGAACAAAACCATGAAGTATACAACTTCTACTATACTCACATTCGCTCCTTGGCTCATACTACTGATCCTTGCAAATCAGTTTTGCAAGTACATGCTGCTCAAATCCTGGCGTACATGCAACCTTCTACTCATGGTTTGTCCTCGTACCATCAAATCGATTATGTTGATCCTAAATATGGTTTTGGAAACGGAATTCACGGTTTGTTCATTCACACCAACACTTCGTTTATTGTGGGTGGTTATATGACTTCTCAAGTTTTCCACCATAATATTGAGGAACATCAGTTGTTTGTTAAGGTTCATGGTTTGGAACAAGTGGGCAATATTTTCAAGATCAATACACAACACACTGAAGGTTTGTTCAATTTTGAAGAAGTTGCTAAAGTTTTGTTTGGTATTAAGGATAACCATGACGTGCATATTGAGTTGAGTCACATGAAACATGGAGAGCTCATCAATAGTTGGTACATCGACTCAAGCAATATGCATGAGATACATTCGATATTTGAGCTTTTTGTGGAGAAACCACTACATAAAGATATTGTACAAATTACCTACGGAAGATATATCCAAGTAATCATGCCCACTGATATTGGATTCCCATCCATTTGGACTATGGTATCACCAATGGTCCACAAGAATCTCATCAACTTCTCCAAAGAAGTCATAAATAATGTGTTCAATCTTCATATTGATAACCAGTATAGCTTGTGGTCCCACTCAAGGCATGGTTTGGCTTTCTACAATCCAATATTGGATGTTTATCAAGGAATACATAAAATCCATGCATTTGACATCTCAGTACCATTGTACTTTGATGTTAGTGTTAACATACCACAAAAGAGTCTAAAAATTTCTTCGAAAATCCATCAAGACGCCCACAAAGACGTTTTGGGGCTGCGTTCTCACGTTCAATCCGTTGTATTCTTCCATGATGTTTCCAAGAGGAACATTTTAACACACTCTCCAAACCACGTCTTGGTTTCGTATGGTGAGCAAGAGCAACATGTCAATGATGTTCATGTTCATCTGCCACATAGACAGAACGTAAGTACCACGATTTGTTTTGTAAAAGGAAATCCTTGTAACTTTAAGATTTCAGTACACTATATTGGATGAAGACAACTTGAACATAGGCCGTCATTGGCAGGTAGTTGCTTACGATTTCGATCATCATGTGTCTAATGGAACTTTTAGTCATGCCAAGCATGTCTTCACTCATGGCTTCCACAAGAATTTCGAAACACCATTAGGACATTACATTTTGTCTGGGTTGCATTGGTTGCATTATATCATCTACCAACCCCAACCTGGAGTGCACGGTTTACTAGTCCGCATTGAACCAACTACCGAATATCATGTGACTAATGTGGACTTGTCCTTACGTTGGAATTATGAAGTTCACAATGAAGGATACGTCTACACACCTGGGCTAAAATTCAACACCAGAGCTACCTATTCGCTGAAGAACCAGGAAAAAGTACTGAAAACATGGGATGTTAACACTATTGTAGATTTCAATCCTGGACATACTGTTAATAACTTGAAAGTGCATTTGACTAGAATTATCCCTGGGCAAAAGGACTACAAGGTGTGCGTTGAGGGTTTGAAGAAATATAGTCATGAAGGCGTTACAGGACATCTCAATATTGCTATGAGCCAATCAGCTGATGGTATATCCTGTTATATTTTAGCTAAACTATTTTAAACTCGGTTTTTCTTTAGGTAAATGCGTAACAGACGACACTGTTATCGATGTGACCATGGTAGGAGAGAAATCCCATGAACAAATCCAACTGCACCACCCATATGGAGCTTGCCAATATACAGTACCATACTCCGTAGAACATTTCCATACTATAAACTGCCTCCAAGCTCACACTTCCATCCGTAAATTCGTCTACAACGTTAAAACCACCAATGTACCAGTTGAGTTCAAGAAACACTTCCTGCATTTCTGGGAAGTCCTCAAAGGACACCATCAAGCCTACTACAACTATGAAGAAGAGCATAATGTTAATGTCGGTGAATATAACGCAAAAGTTAAAGTAGTTTATCCCATGGATGGACACACAGTCGATGTTAATATCTATACTCCACAACATTGGTACTCGTTAACTGGAGTTCCCACTCATCAATTGCAGTGGTACGGAGTTGAGCCTGATACTCACACATACTCCAAGGGATTCGTGAATTTGCATGAGCTTGGATTGGTTGATCATTGTTTAGTTCACAACGACAGCTTGTATTGGGAGCACCATCACTATGACCACCATGTTGGTAGGGATTGGAGTGTGTACGTGGCAGATGTGGTCCAAAACCCTAAATATGCGGTTTATGTTAAGCAAAATGATCATCATGAGCTTGTAGGTTCCCACGAAACATCCCTGCTCAACACACTTTCAAATATTTTTTGTTATAGGCAGTGAAAATTGTGGACCATTCCCATGTTTTGGAAATTCATCCTGAGGGTACTTACAACAAAATTGTGGTAGATGGGAAAGAAGTTGACAAGAATAATGTGCATTATCATCAAGATTGGGTGAGCTACCATGTGTTCCATGAGGAAGCGACAGCACCGATTGCTATTGTCTTGCCACACTCTGGACTTCACTTGGAGTACTACCGCAACCATGTTCAAGTAGTTCTTCCTAAAGTTGACCATCACTGGCATGGCCATTGCACTCATCATTAGAGATTAACGACTTTGCCCCGACTGTTATTGTAGATTTTGTAGAGAATAATAAAGCAAGATTTGTATAAATTGTGGTAATTAATTTATTATGATACTACCTACTACTATTTAGGCCCGTTCGGTATACAATCTTTTTTAGGTGTAAATTTTATGTTTTTAAAATTAGTAATGTTTAAACGATTTTTAGGTTTTTGAATATGTCCCATGAATTTTTATGATACGTAAAAGTGAGATTTTTGCTTAAAAAAATCTAATTGCCCTGAAAACAGACAAAATGATTTTGTTCATTAAATATTTATTATAACGGATATTTTTTGTCCAAGATAGTATATATTGATTTTACACCTAAAAATCATTTAATTATGACTTCATTTTAATAATCATCTAAAAATGATTGTGTACCGAAAAGACCCACATAGTGATACTTATAATAGATACAATTTACGTTTAGAATGACAAAATTAATTTATCTTTGTCTTTATTGGCACTGTTCCGAATATAGCTCGTGTAAGAAGTCAACAAATCATCCATTTTGTAACCTTGTGAGGTCTCGCACAGCAGTTTAGTTTTCCTCATAATATTACCAATCGTCAGATGGAAGTACGTGTTACCTGAAGACCAGTTGCTTAGCTCTGAATATTCATGCGTTGCCAAAATATCCTAAAATCAAACGTAATCAAAAATTTTCCCCCAACTTATATAGGTAACGAACCTTGGTTTGCGGATGGATAATATTCACACCCTGTTTGTTGATGGCAATCAAAATAATTTCAGGGTACGTCGGTTCTGTAGTTTGTTTCACCTCGAAGAACGTGGAACCAAACGTGGGCCATTCCGAAGTAATCTTCAAGAATGCTGTTTTGGCCTCTTCCACACTCAGCTTAGTTTTCATGTACTCTGCGTAAATACTCTTTTTCCATTCACTGCTACTAGCTGCTTTTACGATATCTGTTGGTATCAAGTCTTTAAAACCTTGCGAAAGGAATGCTTGGACTTCGGGCACGCTGTCGTGGAAGCGCACTCGTAAATTAAGAGCTGCAAGTTTAATTGCGTCTTGTTTACTGCACTTGTGGTAACCTTTAAGGTATTTGGGTAAGGTTTGATGGTAGTGGAAGATTTGGTCAATGTTTGGTGCTTTGCCTGGTGTTGTGTTTATCCAAAGTTTCTTCATGAAGAATACTTGATATTGCGCTTGGATTGGAGCAGCACCTAAAACATAAAACAGCGTGAATTTCAATTATGTTTCAATTTAATTACCACTTACTTCCCCAGCTTGGTTTAGTTGCTCTCATCCAGTTGATTAGCTCCGCCAGGAAATCATAGAAGAACGCCTTTTCTGGAATAGAGAAAACTTTGTCTGCAATCGCAACAAACAAGCTAAAACCATCAATAGTCTCCAAATCTAATCTAGATTCAATACTCTTGGTCAGATCACAAGCTCTGGTCATAGAATCAACTTCAAACGCCTCATCTGTGTCGTCTGGGAAGTAAATCTTATGGAATATCTTCATGCTTCTATGTTGTATTGCGTCCACTTCAATGGAATATGGCGAGAATTTCCTTGGTCCAACTTTCTGTGTACGTTGTAGTCTTTGCAGACAAGGCTCAGCAAACGGATGCGTCCTAGACTTGAGGAACTTCTGAGCTTCTGTTAGTAAAGCAGCACTAGGAACAAACAAACCAGTTGCAAGATACATCAACTCCCATCCACGTTCTTCACTTCGTGACAACCGATTGAAAGTCAACTGCCTCATGATTTGGCAGTAAACCTCGTCTTTGAGCATGTCGTTCTTAAGCGGGGGATTAAATATTTGATCAGTATACTCATTACTGTATTTAGCTTTGGGCGCTGGTAAATCACCCATATACTTCAATATAGCAGTAAAGATGTTGCAAGCGTCTTTACCTGCTTCCTCTTCAGCTAGAAGTTTTTGTAAAAGTGGTTGATAAATTGGTTCGTTTGTGTACTTCCAAAGTTCCTCTCGTGAGGAACGTCGAGCTGCGGTGAGGACACTCGCCTTGTTAACTGTTATTCTGCGTCCACTACGGAAGTGCTCTTCGGCATAGTAAGCCAAAGTGTGCAGTTTCATTCTTTGAACTGTGCTTAAAGCTTCCGATGTTTGTTGTTTGGTGGCAAAGACATCTTCTTTTTTGAAAGCTGTTAGGATATCTGCAGGAGGCTTGGTTAAAGTTGGTATAATGTAGACGTTTTCTGTAGGGAAGTCTCCAATTACATTGTTGCATTCTCCATAGCCCCAGGATGAAGCAATCAGTTTTTCGCCGTTTAATCCATTCTTCAATACAATTAAATCGCCTTTCTTGAAAGTTATAAACGACTCGGCGTTAGTTGGATGTTTGTAATCTTGCGTAGCAACACAGTAGATTGAACGCTTCTTTAGACCGTCCAACATGTACTGGATGATGTGGCATAAATTCTGAGCGTCCAATGTATGGAAGATGTACTCTTCCTTTCGTACAGTGTTCAAAACAAACTTAACCACCTGCGGGGTTTTCTCAAATGTTACAAAACTAATATCTGCAAAAGTTAACTCTAGAAGGATTTGCTCTTGGTCGTCGATGAAAAACAATCCAGTCCAATTAATGGCGATTATCACGTTTTTCTTTGGCAACTCTGGACCTGACATCTGCATTGCTTCGTAAAACTTGGAGAATAATATTGGCCAAGATGATTTACTGTACTTTACTATAAATTCCTTCGCCTTTCCAGCTGGAAGTTTTTGTTTAACACACAGTAAATTAACGAAAGCACTCATTATTTTATTTTCCCAGTCACTTAGTTGGTTTTGAGCTTTCTTCACTAAATATGTGGGAAGATACTCGCCTATTCTGGTGTGTAAAACCTTCTGGTTCATTTGTGAACCATTCTCTATGTAATACTGTGAAGCAATGAGAGAAGCTATATCAGCTTCTGCGTTGCATGTGTACTCTCCAACCTTCAAGCCTCTAATAACTTGGTGGTAGATGAGGTTTGTGGCCACAGGATCAAATGCAGGATCATGCCATGGTGTGAAGATTTCCTTGCGTACAAACAACCTCCAAGGACTGTCTTTCTCATGGTGTCCCAGTTCCTTTGCATACTGTTCACATTGAGAAATTGCGTCCATGACATGATCCGACTCACTTCCCAAAGACATGACCTTATCGAAAATAGCTATAAACAAAGAGAATCCAAACGTGTCCTGTAAATTAACAGCAGACGCAATTTTGTTGCAGATTTCTTCAGAAGTGGAAGCAGAGTCGACTTCCAATTTTTGAACAGAATTATCCATTAAAGTTACGTCTAAATGAATAGGATCCTTGTTTTTGGTGGCCATTAATTCCAACCAGCTTGGAGGTTGAGTACGGGCTCCATTTTTGAAGGTGCGATTGAGACGGGCTTCGCAATATGGGGCATAACCTGGTGGACCTGTACGGATGAAAGCTCGGAGATAGTTGACGAATCGGTCGGAAGGAGGGAAACAACCCACGCATAAGGAGAGAAGAATCCAACCACGGGCATAGGAAGACTTTGTGTAGTTATTCGTAAGTTGTTTGCAGAGTTGGCAAAAGATTTCGTCCCTAATAAAATCACAGTTTTTTTTAATTAATGTATCAGTTTTTTCATGTTTCTTGTATCTACCTTAGTTCTGGACGTAAAATTCCATGTCCAATAATAAAGTGTAGTTTCTCCAAATTATTCGTCCTGCGATTGTGCAGCCACTCGTTATAACTTTTAACAGCAAATGTATCCTCCACCAAGCCTTCCCTAACGTCATCCAGAAGTTTATTTTTACGCTTTAGCGTCAAACTGATCATCTTTTGCCGATCAGACTTTTTCATCGTAGCAATTTTCTGTTCCTGTTTAAGGATATCCTGAAAAACCTCGGATTATATCGATCTGAAATGTTATACGAGTATACATACCTGGTATTCCTTTCGGTTAGTAAAACTTTTGCTTAGTGTCTGATGGACTCTAGCCATAACAGGTTCGTTGTCCTTAATAGTGTCTTCAAATTTGGGCTCAGGATAATCACCCATAAATCTTAGAATGGTGATCCAAAGTGCTTGAGCAGCGATAACATCGTCTGGAGTTGGAAGGTAATGCAACGCTTCCTTCAGTGGTTTCTTGGAGTATTGTGGGTTTGTGTTTTTAACAAAATATGTTGCAGCGTATTTTCTAAAGTTGTACTCAGACAAATCTTCCTTTTCTTCGGTTTTAGCCATAGGTTTTTGAAGGTTTTCCTGAAAATTGAACAGTGAATAATTACAGACAGCTTGTATAAATGAGCAATTTTACAATGAACTGTTTGCTTTCTTGAAGATCTGAAGGAGTGGATGGTGCGCTAGAATCTTTCAAAAATCCGAACACATCTTCCACCAGTCTTTTAGCTTTGTCGTTTTCTTCCTCTTGTTCCTTCGTTCTGGCCTCATGTTCACGATTAGCTTCGTCTAAACGTTGTTGCATCAACCGACTTGCCTCGTCCTTCTTCATCTTCCTTTCATCCAGATGTTTTTGTTTAATAATTGAGACAATTCGTCCGAACTGGTGATTGTTTCGTATATAATATCCCTTGCATATTGTCTGGATTTTAATAACACTCTTTCGAATTTTCTTATAGGAATGAGTCTGTACCCTTGATCTAACTGTCGCCTGTAATCTTTGGTAACCATTTCGTATTTTCAGGTACTTCGTACGGTAACCTCTAGCTCTGAAGTGTTTCTGGAAAACAATCGCTGCTTCACGTAGCTTTTTGTAGCGTCTACGATAAATCCACCCTTTGATGGCTTTTTGCAGTACTTGAATATACTTTTCAAGTACTTGACTTCGCAGCTCTTCCAAGTATTCATTGTCGTGGTGTTTGAGGAAAATTTTGGTGTTTCCCAGTTGATAATTTTCGCCTTTTTTGAATACTTCTGTGCAAATTCTGGCAGTGGATGCTTTGCAGTCGCCTTTGGATGAGGGTTGTACAGCTTTTCCAAGATGCCGGAAACGGTCTACAAACTCCTTATAGGAATATCGGATGGGGTACCCGGCTTGTCGAATTTTCGCAGTTTCCATCATGCCGGAATAACGCAACTGTCTACAGCATAAACTCCTGTCGAACAACTAAAAAAATTTTTAATATCGCAGAATATCGGAAACTTTCTGGCTAAAACTTACTTGAGGTCTTTTACCTTCGTTTGGTTTGATACATCTGACAAAAAACGGATGGCAAGCGTTTAAAGTCTTCATCAACAACTCTAGTGATGTTCGGAATTGAAAAGAAAGAGTTATCATGCGCTTTGTGTTTTCCTGTTTCAAGTCCTCCTCGAAGATTTTCTTTAGTAACTCGTTACTGGTTGTAGCAACAAGATTCTTTAGGTCCTGACTAAATGAATCGCGATTTTTTTCCAGAAAACCTAATAACGAGTAAACCTTAAGTTTTTTTTGGAAATAATGGCATAATGGTACTTACCTGGAACATCATAATAAACAGAACCTGCGAAATGTTGCACGCCAAAAGAAGGAGTCATTTCGGATTTCGGTTTTAAATACATTGATTTCTTGCTGTGTTGACTATGGAGTTTTGCCAACATGGAAAAGTCTGTGCCCTTTGGAAATTTCGATTCCTCGTCGATTAAAGCTAGCAAATTAAGTGGTTTTAATCCAATCATATCCAAGACTTCCTGGTTGTCTATAAACTGTATATTAGACCAATTAATGCCTTCTTTCGTATAGTATTCCTGCTCTAACTTGAAGATATGTTGGACGAAAAACTGCTGAAGATTTTCATTTGCATAGTTGATGCACAGCTGTTCAAAACTGTTGACTTTAAAGTTCTCAAAACCAAAAATATCCAAAACTCCAATAGAACGCTTCGACGGTATTTTACTTTTGTATATCGCCTGGTTGATCTTTTCCACAATCATAATAAACATTTTGCCATAAATTCCCTTAACGAAAGCATGTCTGGATTCTGAGGCTTGTTCTTTGGATAAAGTGGAAACAACACTATCACCATGCGCATAAATCGTTTTCTTAATCAAGGCTTCACTTAAGTCAAATTTGTTAACCCCCAGAAGTTTTGCTACTTTTTCACAAAGATTCCCATCAGAGATTTCAGAAGATTCAGTGTTAGACGCCGAGCCAGTACGGAATTTAATGTTACCCAAGTGGAGGATAGATGCGAGGAGTGTGAAAATATCTTGCACTTCCAGTTCTGTGAAATTCAATACTTTCAGCGCAGCACGAATATCAGAAAACTCCTTTGCTTCATCTCGGCCACTGCAGGTTATAGTCCTGCCTCCAGTTAGATAAGTGTAGGCGTTAGCATCAGACAAATCCAGACGTTTCTTTTCTTCCTTGGATAATCCACTTAACATTGTATAGAATATGTGGTAGTTTCGTTCGCCATCGTTTTGCGAGACTATGCGACTTTTTTCTAGAAGATACTGGTCGATTTTGGCGCCTTCAATACTTCCAGATTTGTTGAAGTTTATGTCGATGTATTTTCCAAATCTGGATGAGTTGTCGTTTCGGACAGTTTTTGCGTTTCCGAAGGCTTCGAGAATTGGATTAGCCTCGAGGATTTGCTGTTCTATCCAGGAGTGTTGACCACTGGTCGATGCTAAGTACTGGAGGATTAGCTTGGTGCTTTCTGTTTTTCCTGCTCCACTTTCCCCACTAAAAAAGATTGATTTTACCTTAAGAGATTTACTCTATTTAAATTTGTATTACAACTTTATGGAGTGTAAAATTAATTAAGCATTATTATTATCATCAGACATTGTTTGTTCTATTAGTACATGTTTATTTTTAATTAACCTCTGATAAAGATCTAATTTTAGTCAAATACCTACCTGATAACTATACACTGATCCTTCCTCGTCACTTTCATATCATTATAACTGTTATCGCCAATTGCAAAAATATGCGGTGGTAATTCGTCAAATTTTTTATCCCTATAATCTTTAATTAAAGCATTTGTGTAAATTGGTAGAAACTCGTAGGGATTAATAGCTATCAACATGGATCCAGTGTAGGTCTAAAAGAACAAACTCGTTAAGCTAAAATTGTTTATTATTACTTACTTTCTATACATAAATATTTTTCTCCTTGTATCTTTTGTGCAAATTCCTTAAAATAGCATGCTCTTGCAAATCACCCAAATTAATCATATCATCCACACCGTTAATTGATGTGATATGCATATTTTTAAGAATCTGCTGATTGGCGATGTAGACCTCATTTCCATCATCATCTTTGATTCTAACGCGTGATTTTTCTATTGCAATAATTTTACCACCGAGTGGGATATCGAATTCGCCCTTTGTGACTGGTTCTGCCCAAATCCACTCGCCCTATAAATTAAGTAATTATTTTTATTTATAATATTTTTCTTTTGTGATACGTACCACAACGAGGCCTGATTTTTGGGCCATTTTTAGAGCCAGCTGTTTTTAAATTTTATGCATTGGTTTCTACTTAGTTTTTTCACATATACAAGTGTACTAAATTGTGAGGTGGTTTATCTTATCGCTCATCGATAAGCGATAGCGGGAGAATTTAGTGAGATCAATCGTTAATTATAATATTGATTAGAAATATTGGTCGTGGTATATTTGGGATAAATAAAACATTAGCTAGGGTATTTATTGGTTTGTTTACTGGTTTCTTAAGAATAAGATTAAAATTATAACGTAAAAACTATATTCTGTACTTAAAACATACAAATACAAGATTACCTAAAGATAAAAAATAATTTTCGTTAAATTATGATAGTTACATATATGTATGCTTTCATAGTTTCAAAGCTTATAAATATACCCATGCCCGGTTTAGTTGTACCAAGCTCTTCTAAATGCTCAATTAACTAATTGTGCGTTTAAAATTTAGCAGCGGCAGCTTATTGGGTCTTTTAAATTTGTTGCTAAGCAACGCAGCAAATAACAATTATTTAGCCAATAAGATGCCGCTGCTAAATATTTACCACGCTGTTAGTTTAGCAGAGCGCTTGGTGCTTGGTGTAACCGGACACTAGTGTTTTAAATTATGGTGGATGTGCCGGGTTTACAATCTGTTTTAAAATATTGACGTAGAAAATTTTTAAAAATTGTTAATCAAAATTTTGTATGTTAATGAATCAACAATATTTCAATATGTCTTTTTCCAAATTCTTCGAGGATGTCAATTTATTAGACAAAGTTTTCAAAACAAAAAGTACACTCATCAAATTAATATCATAATAATCATCTTTTCGAGTAATTTTTTTTCCTTTTAAGATAACTCAGATCTCCTTGTAGATATGCCAAGTTGGACAAGATAACAATACATATATGTATCTACAGGGTGTCTCTAAAAGGTCTTTACAAAATCCTACCACAAGTTTTTGGGCTCAAAATAATTCGTTTAAACCAAACATACCTTAGTCCAAAAGTTCTTCCTTACTGAGTTACAGGGCGCTAAAAATATTTTTCCAACTAATTTTTTAAGTATATCTACAGAACGGTTTAAAGTAAAGAAGCTACTATTTGTTGGTATTAGAACCAAAATAATATTGTTCAGTGGCGTACTTATCGAAGAGGTCTCAGGGTTTTTGTGAATAATTTTTGTAGGGTATTAGATTTTTTTACAAAATTATTATAGATACGCTCAAGACACGTAAAAAAGGTATACTTATTTGATTTGCATTAACTCAACTGTTTGCGAGATATTTCACTTTGAAAAATTTTTTTGCTATTAAAACGACAATTTGCGACACCCTGTAAAGTCTAAAATATTGGGTCACTCTAATACGGCTCATTCTACGTCCAAAACTAAGCATAATTTCTATCTTATACCGTTCTGTAGATATACCTAAAAAAGATAGAGGGCGAATAAAAAAGGCAACTTTCAACACACTGTATTTTAGTAACGAAAAATTTTTGGGGGTCGGTTTCTACAACCGTTTATGCTTAATTTTAGACGTAGAATCAGCTGTATTAGAGTGACCCAATATTTTTTACTTTACAGGGTAAGTCACAAATTGTTTTTATAGCAAAAAAAAATTTTCGAAGTTAAATACCTCGCAAACAGTTGAGTTAACGCAGGTCAAACAAGTATACCTTTTTTACGTGTCTTGAGCATATCTATCATAATTCTTGTTATTTTGTAAAAAAATTCAATACCCTACAAAAAATATCCCAAAAAACATTGAGTCCCCCCATATAAGTACGACACTGAACAATATTATTTTGGTTGTAATACCATCACATTGTAGCTTCCTTATAGACTTATTAACCCACCAAATTTCAAGTCTCTACTTTAAATCGTTCTGTAGATATACTTAAAAAATGATTTGTAAAGATATTTTTTAGCCCCGTATAACTCAGTAAGGAAGGACTTTTGGACTAAGGTATGTTTGTTTCAATCGAATTATTTTGAGCCCAAAAATTTGTGGTAGGATTTTGTAAAGACCTTTTAGATAAATAAATTCTTTATTACGAGTATGTAGTTTTTAAATCATACAAATTAATTTTTGAATTTGAAAATTAACCGCCCATCAAGGCTACCAACTTTGAAATGTTATAATCCTCTGTTTTCTAAACATTTATTTCTTAAATATCTATTAAAATTTCCATCTTAGTACAGTTTTTTACACCCTCACATTCGTTTAATTAGCAATAAATAATTTTTAAACAATTATTCCACATTTCCAATTGACAATCAGCTGATTTCCCTAAAAGAGGTGCGGCCAAAGATGACACTAGTGTTGTGGGATGCTGCAAGATATTTAAATGACTCAGTTTGTTTATAAATTAGTAGTTCATAAGTTTGTTGTACTACTTTAATAACTAATTAGCAAAATCATGTCAAGCAATATACAATTATGGATGTACAATGATAAAATTGAGGTTAAAACTGATCTCAAAGAAAGTGTTACAAAAATAAGCAATATAGGAAATCATTTGTACATTCTAACAGCCACAAATAAATTATACCAAGGACATGTGGAAACCCGTGAAGATATTACTTTTGTAGATTTGGAACTAGTTAAGGATGTCCGACTAGTAGACATAGACAGCTGCAAGGAAAACGTTTATATGGTAAACACTGACGGAAACGTCTATAGATGTAACGAAAACTTGGAGGTTATCAACGAAATTCACCTGGTGGAAGAATACACATGCAGCCGAGGGCACAACGGAACAAAATGCAAGATGAAAGTGAAAAGCATTTCAATAGGCCAGTACGGGCAGTTGTTTGTCACAGACGAGGGCCAGTTATGGGGCTCAGGATACATGCCACAAATTGGAATCAACAGCGAGTTCCCCAAACGTGTGATCTTCTTCATGGGGCGCAGTGTTTACAACGTGAATGTAGGCAATGATTTCGCTATTGCTATCGTGAGTAAACACCCGAAGAACTTTGACGTGGACAGCGATGAGGAGGATGTTTTCGTGAGTAATTGCCCGCAATGTTTATCGGCGTCCCAGCTGACGTCGCCTGCGTCTCAAACGTCCATATCAGATATCTGTCCGTTGGGAGTCAAGGTGCAAGGCAGCTACGACATTGAGACTACTTCAACTAGCAGTAAGAACGACACTAGTACGAGCTCTAATGACCAGAAGGTTAAAGATGAACAAAGCGATGTAAAGGCAGTGGAGAAGAACATCATCTTCAGGAATACCGAAGCAGCTAAGGAGTTCCTCACACGGCAGATATCCCGCATGTCTTCGGCTGGTGAGGAGTACCTGGTGGAGTGTACTGAGAAACCCACGAGGATTATCAAGGAAAACATGACGAATGTTGCGAGTTTTGTGTATGAAGGCGTGAAAACTGTGGGGGATAAAGTTGTTACATTATCGAGGCATGTCAGTGGGAGTTCTGATTGTAACAGCGTGGTGGAAAATAACGATGAGCTGCATTTATCACAGAGCAATTCCAAGGATGAGTTTGCCATGTCGTTGAGTCAGTGCACGTCGGAGAAGGATTTGGTGGAGCAGGAGTTGCAGATTAGAGTTAACGCCGTTTTAAATACTGGTAGCAATTTGTTGAATTGTGAAGTTTGGACATGGGGTAATATTATTCATGGACAGTTAGGTAAAGATTTTATTTTATTGAAATTGTTTGGATTTTGTGGGGTAGATGGAAAATTTTTGCTTGGATTTTTCTGTCATTACCCTTCAAAGGGATAAATCGCGGTTTGGTGATTGATTTTGAAAACTAGGCCGATTCTGAATTTAATTTTTTCACCAATAGTTCATTTCTAGAACTGCTGGCCAATTGAAACGTACCAAGCGAATTTTTTGGTTGAATTTAAAGTCAAATATTTTGAAAAGGAGAAAAGATATCAACATGAGGTTTTCAGGATTCAAGAGATAATTGTATTGCGAAAGCAATAGTGTGACCCGATTTTTTTACTTTAAAGTACGTTACTATCTACAGGGTATGAAAGAAACTCGTTTTTTTTTCTCCAACTTTATACCTACCGGAATTCCACAAAATTTTTTAAATATTTTTTTGATGTCGATTTTTTTAGTTCCTAGTTAATGAGGAAAAAACCAATTTCTCAAAAATTTTATATCCCTCTTATTTTATAAGATACCGAGTTTTTTATTAAATTTAATATTGTTGAACAGGTTTCTGCAATAATAATTATGCTGCCATTTTGAAAGCAAATGTCATCATGTGATATGTCGATAAAGAGGTAATTTTAAGTAGAATCTAATTCTTACGGAAAAAAATATACAGAGTTGTTTTAAAAATTTTTGAAAGTTAATAGGTGGCCCTTCCGGTGAAACCGGAAGTGTCATCAGATTGTTTTAAACGTCAAAATGATTATTCCTTTCAACCATCAAACCATGCCAAATTTCAAATTAATACAGTTAAATGTAACAAAATGGTGGGGGTTGTAAAACGATTTCGTAGCCACCCGGTATACACGAATATGAGCAAATTTTTGAAAAAGTGAAAAACCCGTTTCGAGGATATAAGTCACTTAAACCAATGGTGAACATAAACTAACTAAATTCCATTCTATTCCATTAAGAAAATAGCCTCAAAAAATTAATTAAAAAATTTACCAATTAGCGAACGTGTACCGATTTTTGATAAGCCACTGGATACCAATATATTAATGAAAGTACAAAAAGTGTACTTTTTATAAGAAAGCCATTCATAAGGTATTATAATCAACTTCAGAGATTGCTTCTTACAAAACACAATACGGCCGAACGACAAAAAACAAAGAATAAATCAAATTTTCAGCAAAAATTCGGTATCTTATAAAATAACAGGGATATCAAAATTTTGAGAAACAGATTGTTTTCCCATTAAGTAAGGACTAAAAAAATCTACATCAAAAAAATATAAAAAAAATTTTATGGAATCACGGTAGTTATAAAATTTGACAAAAAAAAGAAGACTTTCTTTCATACCCTGTAGATAGTAATATACTTCAAAGTAAAATAATCGGGTAACACTATCGTTTTCTCAATTAAATTATCTCTGAAATCCTGAAAACCGCATATTGATATCTTTTCTATTTTTCAAAATATTTGACTTTAAATTCAACCTAAAAATTCACTTGGTACGTTTCAATTGGCCAGCAGTTTAGTTAAAATATCTGAATCTAACATGATACCTTGAAATTCAAACATGATTTATCCCTCATATTTCCCCTGTTGTATGGCTGATAAATCGTGTGTATTGTAACCGTGTTTTTCACCTTCAGATGATGTTGAAGATAAATTTCCGTTAATAACTTCCGACTCATCTGAAAACATTAATCCTATTCGTCATTTTTTTCAAAAAATTATTGGGTCACGTAATGAATATAAACTTCCACAGCTAGCAGGTATTTTTTCTACATTTATGATATAGCTGAACGTTTTTCTAACACTGTTTTGGTTTTATTAGATTATAATTTAGTTGTTTAACACATTTATTTTAGCACGATAAACTTTATTTAAATTTGTGTACAAATAATTAATGCCTGTAGTAAAAATTGAAGTGTACGCAAATTTTTTAAAAGTTTATCTAGAAACTCTGTAGATACTAAAAGAAAACATTGCATTCATCCCTTTTCTGTTCTTCACAACATAATAATCAATTTAATGAACTAACTGCATTTTACAGAAGACTTTTTGCGAGTGACTGGTTCTGTATTAAATTTTGTGCACCATTCCTTCCATTTCCTCGCATTTGAATAACCCCATTTTTTCTTCCAGGAATTGGAGATATAATAAAACGCGAACGGCCAATGATTATAACAAAATTATCCAACATAGGCGTAAAAAAAGTTTCTGTTCAAAGTTTTCACGCGTCTGTTTTAACCTTGGATGGCAGATCGTTTATTTGGGGACAAAACGATCACAACCAAGTAACTCTAGAAAATAATCTGGACCAAAGTTCGCCAAAACTTTTCATATCAACCAAACATGAACGAGTTAAAGATATCGTGTGTGGTACACATTATACATCACTTTTGACCAATAATCAAGAATTAATATATTTTGGTAAAGGCTCAACTAAGCTAGTACGCTTGAGTACTCCGGAAAATACTCATGGACAAGACGCGGTTAAATCTAGTGTTAATTTGTACAGAAATCTACTGGGCAGCATGCAGTACACTCTGTTAAATGCCAGCGATTTTAGTGGTCACACTTTAAGAGATTTTCTGATGCACGAACAGAAAATCTTGGAGGAAATGCTCGGAGTACATCTGAACTTAATCAAACCGTTGCAGAAGAAGAATGTTACATCACCACACGCCGCTTTATACGAAACTTTATGTAAAACCTACGTGGATTTCATGCATTTTTCCGCAGCTAACATAGAATCGCTACTAGAATACACGAATGGTTTGATCTCAATGTGTGATATAGTTTTAATAAAAAATTACGAAGAGCATCTATTTGTTTACAAAGACTACGTTACGACTATACAAAATATCATAAGCATAGACGGTTTCCAAAACATATCGAAATTAATTGAAATATCCCAAAGTTTGTACAAAATGCGTCCGGAATTATTTTCGAAAAAAGATAAAAATAATGAGGAGCAAATCATATCAACGTTTCTGCTAACGCCGGTTGAACGTATGCAAAGTTATCTATCGTTGATTAACAATTACTCAGAGGAAACTGGCGATAAAAAAATTCAAGCAAAATGGAATGAGTTTCTAGCGCAGTTTGAGCTTAAGCTGAAAGAAGCGGAAGTTACTAAGGAATTTTGGTTGAACTCGGGGAAAACCATTGAGTTCCTGAAGGATTCCGACAGGCGCTTGATAAGAGACAGTCATAAATATCCGCTGTTTCTACATAATGCCAGTCGATTTTCCTCGCATTGGTTCATATTATTCAGCGATTTGTTTGTGCATGTTAACGGATCCAATCAGTATGTTTACAATCTAACTACCATTTGGATTGAACCGCAGCACGATGAGTCAACCCAACAAAACCAAATTATCTTAAAAATGCCGGAAGATAGTTTAACACTTTACACTACAGAACCGGAGAATAAAATCGAGTGGTTCCACGCGTTGCAAACTGCTATAAAACTTGCGTTGAACAAACCTGAAGCTCTTCAGCCACCAATGGGGCGAAATGGGACTTATTCATTTAGTAAAAGTGGGCAGTTAAAGGATGCTAAGTACACTGGAAGGTGGTCTAATAGCAAAATGCATGGCAGTGGGAAATTAGAGTGGCCTGACGGGAAAGTTTACACTGGAGAGTTTAGTAACAATCAGATGAATGGATTCGGAGTCATGGAAATTCCAAACTTTGGTAAGTGAATTTTCTCTAAGGGAAGTCATTTTTTTCTATGGGATTTTTAGGCACTTATGAAGGACAATGGAAAGACAACCAACAAAACGGTTTAGGTATTTTAACGTACACAAACACGGATGTGTATCGCGGCTTGTTTAAAGACGGCGTTCCTCACGGACATGGCTTCCTTCGTCAAGGCAATTTCATGGCAAATGCCGCGTCCTTTTACATAGGCGATTGGGTAGCTGGAATGAAAAGTGGTTATGGTGTGATGGACGACATCGTAACTGGAGAAAAGTACATTGGAAACTGGACTGAAAACAAAAAACATGGCATGGGGTTAATCGTGACTTCAGATGGAGTCTACTACGAAGGAATCTTCAACCAAGATGTTTTATTGGTTAGTTTTTAGAATGTTTAGTGATTATTGATTAACTGAAATTATTTCAGGGGCAGGGTCTGATGATTTTAGAAGATGGCACTAGATACGAAGGCGAGTTCCGTGGTACGGGAATTTTGAACGGAAAAGGCACTTTACGCTTACCGTCAGGTCATACAATTGAAGGAAATTTAAGTGGATCTTGGAGCGAGGGTATCAAAATTAGTAGTGGAGTCTTTTGTCGTTCCACAGAGAAACTTCCAGTAGAATCATTTGTTACTCCAGTTTTGCAAAAGTGGAAAGCGCTGTTTAGGCATTGTCACCAAATTTTGGGCATACCAGAGAATAACGCTAATAAAAATGGGAAATTAAGCGACACGCAGAAGATTTGGCAGAATGTGGCTGTGTACTTGTCGAATGCTTCCACGTTGAAGCGGAAAAGCGCCGAGAATAAGTTTCAGAATTCGTTGAATAACCTTGATATTATTCCACCGTTTGGTAGAGAGAAAATGGATATGGAAGCGTATGCTGAAGTGAAAAATTATTTGTTTAAGGTACATGAATTTTAAAATAGTTTAGCACGATTTAATTTGTGTTTTCCAGGCATTTGAAAGTAAATTTCATCCTTTGGGTTATCTCTTAAATGACTTGTCGGAAGCTTACACTACAACTTACGGGGGGCGTGCTCATCCACTACTTTTAAACCATGCTATAAGTGAACTAATTTACATTTCTAAACGTCTGTACGAAATAATCCGGTTTCTTTTCCCTGCGTTACCAGTTTATGGAACCGAATGTTTTGTAGACAACGCCGATGGGTGGTAAGTAAAAGCAAAATATCCTCAAAATTTTCATTTAATTAACAGAAATTTTTGTAGTGAGGAAATTATCAGTTGGCAATCGCTGCTCTATCCCATAATTCTACCTAAAGTCCATCACCCTTTATTCACGCTATTCACGCTTCGAAACGAACAACAAGAAAAGCAGTACAAGCGTACTTTGTTAGAATGGAACAAACAGTCGGATCAAACCCTGATGGCTTTCCTTTGTGTCGATCAGTAAGCTTTAACATAATTTAATAACTCATATCTAACCGAATTTTACAGAAAATTCCTCAAGACTGAACCAAACGACCTTCCAACGTCGCCAGAACGCAATCAAATATTCCTAGAAGCAATCGAAACGCTCCAACAATTAAAATCGACGTTTTCGCCGACGGAAAAACTGTTAGTTATTCGGCAGACTGTTGAGAAAATGACGCCAGTTGTACAGGAATTACTGGGGAAGAATTATGTCTGGAATATGGATGACTTGTTTCCCATGTTTTTGTATGTGGTGGTAAGGGCGAGGATATCTGATTTGGGTTCGGAGTTGGATTTCGTTGAAAATTTCATGGATCCTAGTTTGGAGAGTGGAGAGCTTGGGATTATGTTTACAACTTTGAAGGTTTGTTTTAGGGTTTCCAAAGGTTGTATTGGTAAATTATTGTGTTTTACTGTTTTAGGCGTGTTATCAACAAATACTTCAAGAGAAAACCGCCAGTTTTTAATGAGACTATGTAACAAAAGTCCGTCGAGTACCTAAATTATTGCAGTGTAATTTTTTTAACAAGTCGATTGTTTTCAGTAAAGTGCAATCGGCTTTCGTGTCATTTTAATTTTAAGTAAAATGTTTGTGATATCAAGGTATTGTAAGTTTTACCACATTGTTTAAGTTTTACATATTTTATTTATTAAGGCGAAAACATATCATCAATATATTATATACCTATTTATTTTATTTGTAAATATTGAAATATATTTTTGTGGTACCTGATGTAGGCCTGTCATTATCACAGTGACAATCGTGAAATGATAATAAATGAAATTACGCAATATTTGTGTACGTTTTTTCTGTGTTTTGGTCTGAAAATAGAAACTAAATAATAAAAAACAAATTTTTGGGTATAAATGAGAGGCATTTATTTACAAATCAAGGCAATATTATGTATTCACATGACAATTATGAAAACATTTATTTTTTTTGTATACAATTTAATGTACAATTATAATATATCATCAACATAAACAATAATTATATTACTCTACAACAACAAAAAATATAGTTAATTTATATAAAAGTATTGTTAATAAAACTAAATTATTTAACAATGTCCCTCACATTGTAGAACCTAAACCTGATATATAGTTTATATATTGGTCCAATCACAAAAACAAACTATTCTACTAATATTGTAAGTAAAATCGGGACTACTAAAAGTTACAAGTTAATACAGTAAAATAAATTGCATAAATAAAATTATGTACTAATGTGAGGCACATTAATAAGACTTTAAAAAGTATATTGCTTAGTTTAATTCAATCAATATAACGTAAATTAAAATTCACACAATACACAAATCATGATAATATATAGATAATTATACAATTATATTAATCAATAAAATCTTGCTAATCATCGGACTGCAATAATATATAATTAATACGTAGACTGTACAACTTGAAAATAAAATTAATATAACTTAAATTCGGACAACTTTACGTTAAAACTTAACCAAAATCAAAATAATTAAGTTTTAATATAAAATTATTTGTACTTATAACAGAAAAAGCAAAACAAAACAGTGTTTGTTTAAAAATTTCTCGTCAACCTACAACACCGACACTATTCATATAGATTTAGATCCATTTTAATTACTGTAAAATAGCAGTGATGTAATTTTATTTTTTTCTTACTTTCTCTTAAAGGCAAAATCAGTTTTCACACTGTTTAAGTTGGAAACATTTTGCATTTGCTACAGTAAAATTTTTTCATAATTAAACGTTCAAAAAATGTTCGAGATATTATTTTAAGGCCACTGTTAACAAATTGGAACTTTTGTTCCCACAAATAAATAACATCACCTCTTTACGAGATATGATTGTTTTTTCACATGACATCACAATCACTACAAAAAATCTGCTAAATGCTCCATTATTAAGAACAAGGATTCCAGGAAGATAACTGGTTGGGCTAATCTAACGCAGAAAAATCAGTCCTTGTTTGGGATATGGATATGTAAAATGGGCACTTGGAGTGAATTGAGCACGCCTAGTCTCTCCTTAGAATCAATCCAAAAATCAAACCACAAAATGGATATGTGTGTTGCAAAACATTTTTTCTGTTTTTAGTATAATAGCATTGCTTTTAAGTAGGAACCTCCAAAGCCAAAAGGTTATTTTGAGCTTGAGCAAGTTTGTTGTTAATAATGGGACTTAGTAGTAATTTTTGCGTATTTTGTATTTTTTCTACATTAAATATGCAATCACACAAAACATTATTTAACAAACAAAAGAAATGCCACTGAGTACGTGTTTCAAAAAATGCTTTTTGAGTATTTCTTTAAGATTAACCAATCGATCTAGTCCTGCTTTGTTTACAAATTGGGCATCGTATCTCTAAATCTCTCTCCATTTGCACCGAAAATACACGTTTGGGCCAAACTTTGTAAAACAAGCAATCTGTACATATTTGCCGTGAGCATAATTACTATTTACGAAGTAAATAATAATTATCCATAAGTAGGGCGCGAACATCTTACACGATGGGTTTCATTATTAAAATATCTTTTGTTATATGTATAAACAAGCACAGAAAAATATGAAACTAGCTTTGTATTATATTTAGTTTGATTTGCGGTTTCATAGAATCTTTATTTTTTTCAAAAATAAGCTCTAGATTTTTAGTATTTCGTGAGTTGGGTAACTTTTTTATATTATTATTATGGTCAAACGAACTGTATAAATAAAACTTAAAAATTAATATTATTCCATTTGCCTAAACTTCTCCGGGCGTTTTTAGTTTTGTGTATTTTAAGGATTCATGTATACTACTTATGTTACCTACATATTTACAAGGTATTCTCTCTCGTTATAATAATAAAATATAAAACAACTCGGTTTTTTTTTTACCAGGCCGAGATAAAATCGAACTCTCCGATGAAATGTAATCGCAAGACAAAAACACCGACCTTGGTAAATATGCGTGATATTAGAGAAGGAACTGTTCGCTACGTATTGGGCGGTGGTGGTGAATGGTTGTTTTGTATACTGGCTGTTGAATGGTTATTCGGGCCATTTATTTCCGTAACACTACTATTATACGGATGATTGGAATTGCACAGCACTGTATACACATTGTCCATTTTGCTCAGTTTTTCGAAAAATGGTATTAGATCTAAGAGTTCGGAATCGTTCATGTCGTCAAACCAAGACGCTACTGGCACCTGAAAAAAAAATACAAAAATATAAAAATTTTTGTTCAAAATAACTCGCTTATTTTAAATAATTATCAAAAAAAGATAAGGACATTTTTTGTACAGAATTTAATTTATCATCGATTTTTGCAAAAATATTGTTCCATTTTAAAAAATGTTGAATATCTCGAAAACCAGATGCTCAATTGTTTTTCTGTTTACAATCAGCGGAAAAAATGCTACTATGTAGTTTGCTAACTTAACGGACTTTGTAGCTCCAATAATAACAAAGGTAGCAATAGTGAGCCATTTCGCATGAACTGTATATAAACTTAAAAAAACAAATATTTTTAAACTACATAATTAATGCGACTTTTTGTAACCAAGATTCAAGATTCAAATTTATCTACATTTTTCTAGTGAAGTCAAAATTTCTTAGATATAACTACAATATTAAGGCGAAAATATTAAAAAAAATTCGTATCACCATCTTCAATTGTCTATAAACGAGCTAACCTGAGTTATAATTTTACAAAAATCTTGCTGAGACATAGTAACATAAATATTCTTTACTTTTTTTGATTAAAATGTAAAAACCAGGTGATATTATAGTAACAAGAGATGGATTAATTGTACGCTAAAAAACGTGTAGTACTTTGTTTGCTCAAGTGATACAAATGAGCATCCGTGTTTATTTTAGCATAAATCTAATAACAAGCACTAATTTACTTAACATGACATTTAAATTTAGAGATAACGCAAAGAAAATATTTAACTTCGTGAGGCCCCCCCAAAAACCAATACTTACAGCATTATCTGGATGGAATATATAGGAAGCGGGTGAATTATCAACTATAACGATTTGTTGTAGTTCTCTTCCGAGTTTATTCAGGTCCTTAACATAATTCCCCCGATAAAAAACGCAACTTTCCCTAAACAGTCTTGCTCTAAATACACCCCATTGATCGAGCAAATCCGCCACGGGATCTGCATATTTTGCTAATGATGCTGTAAATAAAACGCACTCATACAATTCGCCCATACGCTGAAGGAAATCGTCGACGTGCGGCCGCTTTAGAACATACACTTGGTGGACTGTACCATCTATTTCCACTGGCACCACAAAATCTGCGTTACTTATAGGCTGGAAAAGAGAAATTACAATAATCAGTTTAAAAAAAGGTAGAAGGTTAAGAAATTTTAATTAACTATGTAAAAATAAATTGAATTTTTTTAATTCGTCATAAAAAGCCACACAGGAAGAATATAATCAGATAACCGATAACAAACTAAATTTACATTATTGTAAATTTTAACCGACGTAAAATGTTGTGAAGAATGTTGATTAATTTATCACAAAAACCAAAGCGGGCCACTGATATAATACCACTTAACTCAAAACGCCCACATCCAATTATCATGTGTAATGAACCGTTAAAAAAATACAACAGATATTTCGATTACAATGCAACTATTTATTATTGTACCCAAATAAACTTAACCGCAAATAATTTGTCTAAATCAATTAAAATCGCATTTATTATGGCAAAAACTAAAAAATGTTTAGAAAGCACCACGATTATCTCTGCAATTAACACGATACTGATTTTGTGCATTAATCCAAACTCTTTTTTTTGAAATTACGATGCAGTTTATACGATTTGATACAATCATCAGTCATACAAATTTAAAAATTAACATGAGTGGGACGAATTCTAAATTATATTGTCACACAATTAAGATATAGCAGTATTTGCATATTTAGTTATTCGAGTTAGAAACTTGTAGCATCTAATTAACAGTTTTGTAGTGTTGATATTTTTATCATCCTTAAAACAAGTTGTTATGTAAAATTCAAGAAACATCTTTAGAAGAACTAAAAATAAAAAGAATGAATCATATGTAGGTATTTATTTATTTAAAATAAAGAAAAGAATCATCTAACCTCAGATATACTAGTCATTTTAAATTTTAATCAATATCAATTATTCTTGACCAATATTTCCTAACCATGCAATATTTTTTATTCTGTTAAATTAAAGGGTATCATTTTTTGAAAAATCAGGTTTGAGTGTAAAAAATATGCGTTTTTGAAGGCTCCTAGAGATGCGTTTCCAAACCCCAATTTATAGGAACTAATCAAAACGTTATCCCGTACTGTCTTTTTGTAACCTTCTAATGAGCATCAAATTTAAAAGCACAGGGTGTCCCATTTTCGACACTTTTAGGGGGTATTGGCGTTATTATCAAAGATAGAGTGTTGCGGTTTTCACGTTCCTTTCCTACTTTTTTACGAAACGAAAGATTGCGGGGTCAAATTTGTCATGGGTCTCTTAGTTTTTAATCTACAGAGTGATTCTGAAAATCTTTGTTATGCGTCTACTTATCAAAAAGGTGAAAACTGATCTTGATAGAGTTTTTTACGTAGAATTCAGTGGCGTAGGCAGTTTTTGTGTAAAAGGTTTAGTTTTTGAGATATTGCCCAAACTTATGTTTTTTTAAATGGGACACCCTATATATTATCTTTTATATTGATTGAGCAAAATGTGGGCTTTCCAAAAATATATAATACTTAATATTTATTTTGAAAACAAGCTCAAAATTCGATATTTTTACTAATTTTCTTTATTTATAACAGTAGGCCATGGCTAATTTTTTAAAAACAAATCCAAAATTTTCACAATGCGTAATTATTTTAAAGCTAAACACTTCAAAAGATAATTTTAATGCATTGTATAAAACATATCAACAATATATTACTTCTCATAATTATCGAAAATGGCCATTGTAATAAAAAATTAAAAGTAAAATAAAAACTCCTACGTAACAAAATCAATACTGGAAATCTGACAAATCTGTCAAATTTTGCATTTGTTTCTAATAAACTAGCCATGGCCTACTGTTATAAATAAAGTAAATTATTAAAAATATCGAATTTTGAGCTTGTTTTTCAAAATAAATATTAAGTATTATATATTTTTGGAAAGGTCAAATTTTGCTTAATCAATATAAAAAATAATATATAGGTGGTCCCATTTAAAAAAACATAAGTTTGGGCAATATCTCAAAAACTAAACCGTTTACACAAAAACTGCCTACGCCACTGAATTCTACGTAAAAAACTCTATCAAGATCAGTTTTCAGTTTTTTGATAAGTAGACGCATAACGGAAATACGAGGGGTGTCTAAAAAACAAAGATTTTCAGAATCACTCTGTAGATTAAAAACTAAGAGAGCCATGACAAATTTGACCCCGGAATCTATCGTTTCGTAAAAAAGTAGGGCAGGAAGGTGAAAACCGCAACACTCTATCTTTGATAATAACGCCAATACCCCCTAAAAGTGTCGAAAATGGGATACCCTGTACATAACCAAACTCCTCTCACCTTAAAACTGCTATGAACCAACGTTTCGTCTAAATCTATCACCATACATTTCTTGTACATATCTTGGTGTTTAATGGGTGGTAATAAATACGTGTACCGACAATTCTGTGTGTACGTCGTTCCATCGACAAACTGTTCCTGATTATGATTTTTGCTTTTTCTTCTGCCCAAACAGCACAACAATGATCGCAGGAAGCCCCTTGTAGTTTTCTTTTGAGGTGCCGGTGCTTGCTGTAGCACCGGATCGGGTACAGCAGTTTCGTCTCTTGGTAACGTCCCATCGCCACGTCCTTAAAAAAATTACCACGATTCGTTTTAAACAAATAAATTTGTGTATCGAACAGGTGTATTATAGTAGTGAAAGGTTAAGTATTTCTAGACGAAATAACACTTGTATTTGTGTTGGATTGCGTCAACTTTTGTACAAATACAATATTGTTGTTGAACTATTGATATTTTTTTGTAAACACTGCTGGTGGTGGTGATGAATGAACTTTTGGCAGTGTGCGTTGAAAAAAATGTGAAAGCAAACCATGTAAAAATGACAGTTCACCTCATCCTAAAGAGGTCATACAGGTGTGGAATGTAACATCATTTGCATACATATTTGTGACGATCCTTAAAAAAAACTGTATTTGTTAAGACGCATATTTGCAGAGAATAAAAAAATATATATTATTATCCAATCCCAGGGTCGAGCTCAAGGTTAGCGGGTCCAGGCGCCTAGCATCTTGTTTACCTATGCATTAAAATACACGCCTACTTGATGCCGCGATTTTCGTTCAATCTTCCGCACAACCTTTAAAGGCCTTTCCGAGCCAAACTGCACCATGAAAAACCGAACGTTACGAAGGCCCAACAACTTTTTTCCCGTGCAACACTTTCAATTGAATACCAGGTGCAAATTCCAATTATCTAATAGAATCTGTCACTTGTTATTTACCTTTTTCGGGAGGATAACTGTTCAATTGTTCGTCGTCCCTTGACACCTGGGTAATAATGGACGATGCGTCCATTTAAACCTTTATTTGATCCCTTGTTTGTTTATCGTGGCAAACGATTGCTTGAAACACAAAATACACACTAAAAAAATAATCTTTAAAACACCTTCGCAAAATGGCAGATGCTGTTTTTTCTTAAGCACTTTCCTCTGTCAGTTATGCGAGTTAACTACTTTGCCGACAGGTCTGCGACAGTTACCTGTCAAAAAATAATGGGCGCGCAATTTAAAAAACAAACCAACAACATACAAATTTCTACACTTTATTTTTTCATTCATTGACACTTTTTCCTAATAGTTCGTTATTACAATCTATCTAAATTTACAAATTATTCAAATGTACAATAAAATATTTAACACACAACAGATTAGGCATTAGTCTCTAGCGCATAAATAGTAAAATATAAAATTTATTATATTATTTATACAAATAAAATGGCGTTTAAAGTTTCGGTTACAAAAAAATATGTACAAGACTTTCGTTACAATTCGACGTTAGTTAATCAATTTCAGTCAGCACAAAACGTGCAGTACGCAAAAGGCAATAACCAAAAATATGTTTTCAATAAAATCTGTTACAGTTTTATCACAAGTTGTTTTGTTTATTTTTTCGCGTTATTTATGTGATGACTACCTACGACACTGTTTACTTATTTTTCAGCACCTGATACTTTCTGGAAACCCTCCCACAAAATATACCAATTACGAAAATTGCACCTATCACCATCCAAATCATCAAAAAGAAATAATGCTTGGCTGGAGATGACACTACTTGATGGTAGAGTTGAGGTAGATCTTCTGGTGGATGATACTGAAGGAAAACAAACAGATTTATCTACAATCTGCACTAAAATTCACAAAAACACAAACCTGTTTAACATTTTTGTACATTTCCAAACGTTTACTTAACATGTTTCGACATTCAGGTGTAATTTGCTTAGGATTGTTGTCCATTAATATAGAAAGGCATTTAATATCTATAATAAAAAAATCACAAGTGAGAAAGCTGCATTTATTCCAATTAAATTAAACTTACGACGACCGTTTCCTTGAGGGACATCCTTACAATACGTGAGCAAATCCATTGCACACGCCTTTTGTAAAAGAGGATCCACTTGGATATCAGCTTGGGATTCCTCAATCATATTCGCAACTTCCACTTGACAAGCTGGTGTAGCAATCTTCTTCTTAATGAACGCATCCTTCAAACATTCCTCCGCGTTTCCAGGATCATCTTCATCGATTTTACAAATTTCTTTTAACTCGTCTTTACATAAGGCGCGAATGAGTGGATTTAAATTTATATCTAAAGCCTGCTCTCTTAAAATAACTGTAACCTCTTTCTCGCATTTATCAGAAAGTTTCGACTGCCTAAAGTTGTCCTTTAGGCATTTTAAAACTGGACCATTAATGTCCTTTACATTAGCAGTTTTTAAAACATCTTTACAATATTTTGTAATATCTTGATTGCACTTGCTTTGTAGCGAGGGATTCAAGCGATAATTGGAGTTTTGTTCCACCATTCGATGCATCACGATTATTCTACATTTTTTGTTGAAACCCTTTTCATCTTTGTTCATCTGCAAGGAAAAATATTGATGATTTGTTAAGAGAGTAGAGATTAGAGCACCTTTAAACATTCTAAAACTTTTTCTTTTTCATATCGAGGACAAAACTGCTCAATGGCCCCTGCACACATTGTTATCAACGCGTAGTCCACAGAATTGTCATCGATTTCTTGCTTCTTCACCTTGAACAGCTCTGCAGCACACTTTTCAGTCAGCTGCTCATGTTGCGACTGCAAACATTCCAAAACCTACGCGAAAGCCAGCAATTAAACTAAATTTATGTTGAGTTGCACACAGAACAAACCTGAGCGTTTTCCGCAGGAACATTAGCGCAAAACTTACGAATGTCCTTTTGACACGCTTCCTTCAACTTCGGATCATAATTAATACTTTCGTGCTGTTGAAATAGCTGCGCCTTCAACTGTTGCTTGCAGTCTTTAGGAATTTGACTTTTAACGCCGTGGATTGTAGCGTTTAATACTTGTTCGCTCAAACAGACCACAACTTCGTTTCTGTTTTTAGCTTGCTGGCACCAGCGCATTGCATGGGTTTTACACGCCATTTTAAATTTATAAGTAAACCTGTAGTCTTTTAACGAAATTATTTGGAAGTGTTCTATACTAGCATGGCAGGCATGATCCGATTTGACCTGTGGATCATTTTTGTGCGAAATCAAACATTCCATTAGGTCTCCTTCGTCGTGCTCCTGTTCATTACTACATAGAGAGTCCATAATCTTCCGACAGTACTTTGAAATATACGGATTCATTTCGGCGTGTTCTGCTTCGATTTCTGTAAAGAATTCAACGGCGTTTTGGCATTTGTCTTGTAAGTTGTCGAGGTTGTCTTGCAGACATTTCATTTCTTCGCCCTTTTTCACTTTGTCTTGACAGTAGTAACCTAAGTCGCCCAAGCAAACCTCTTCAATTTTCGGCTGTAAATCAACGCTGATGGCTCGTTGGCGCATTACGCGTTTAATCTGCTCAAGACAGGATTTGTTGAGCTGCATGTTGTCTTCGGAATGGTATGCATATCTAGAAAGAAAGATCAAAGAAGTTTTTACTCAGTTTTTTGGATTATGACGTTAAATCCTAATAAAAAAAAATGCTAACTTTTATATTAAAAATTTCGTTTTGTATATTTTTCTAATACTTTACCTGTATAAACAAGGCAACACCTCAGGACTGTAACTTGGTTCGATTTTATTCATAGGTTCCCATTCCGTGTTAAAGTGGCAATGCTTGGAAGCATCATCTTTACACGCTCTATACAACTGTGGATCTAATTTGAAGTCTCTGGCAACGAAATATTGGATTTGAATAAGAGCATCCTCACAATCTTCCGTCATGTGATCAGCTCCAATGTTGTCCATTAGGCATGACATAACTCGTGCATCTCCACCCTTTAGATCTTTGCAAGCTGCGAAGACGACGGGATAACATGCTTGGTGAAGGACGGGGTCTACTCTCCAATCCTCGCCTGCATCGCTTTGTTTTACTAGGTTTTCAATCTGGGGAAATTAAGGCAAAATAATCCGATGATCATGTTTATTCATATATCTAAGTACCAAATTATTTAAATAAATATCAATACAGTATTATGTCGGGTTAATATTTTTTAAAATATAACTATTTAGATAATTGTAATGGTACCGTAAAGGTTCCTAAATTTATGATTGTGGAAACTGCATGCTTCTTTACCACAAAAATGAGATAATATGTAAACCGCAGATAAACAACTTTACTGTAAACATAGGGATAGGGAAACCCATAATGCGATGATAAAATATTAAGTAAAGAAGTATTATATGCAAATAAATTAAACTTAAATTTCATATAAACCGAATAAACTAAAGCTCATATCATGATTGTTATGGTATATTCACACGTTTATAAAAAACGTGTTTAAAATAAAATTACATTGTAGATTGTAGTATACAATGACTAACCTTCAATTCTATAATTCAGATAATTAAATTATTTTTCATGATGCTAAGGTAATAAAAATATTAAATAAAAGTATTGTTTAAAAACTTACTGCCCTCCTACACTGATCGCCTATTCTTGGTTGCAATTTTTCATTCCTCTGCATCGCATTCCCCATCAAACAATGTATAGTTTTCCCTCCAACTTCAAAACCTTTACAAAACATGGCAATTTCCCCTTTACAGTCGTCCACAATTTCCGGTGATAATCTATAATCCTCCATTAGCATTTTCCGATGGTCCACCATTTCAGCAGTACAGTCCGACTCAATCCTAGTGCCGTTTTTAGCAACATTTTCCAAACACAATAAAATCTGTGCTAAGCGTACAGTTTTATCACTAGAAGTCTGTCGACGACAGTGGGTCTTCTTAATATCATCTTTACAAGCTCGCATTAGGCCTTTACTAACTTTGTAATCTTGCGCTATTAATTTCTGTCGTTTCAACAAATGCTGCCTACATTTTGCTGCTAGTTTCGTCTGGTCCTGCTGCATTAAACAGGAGAAAACTCGACCACTACCTGCGTAAAATTGTGGACAATACCGCAAGTGGTCCTCAGCACATTCCATGTACAGCTGACTGTCCAATTTAATACTGTCTGATTGGAGTTCGGACAGTTTAAAAACCTCGCGTTTGCAAATGTCCTTCACATTTAAGATGTTCGTTTGCAAGCATGATATCGTCTGAATTTGTGAGGAACTTTTCGAGTCTAATCTACCACATTTCAATTTTTCGATGTCCTCTTTACAATGTTGCAGAAAACTAGATATCCATCGATAATCTGCAAAAGCAACACCCTCCAGTCGGAGCACCATTTGGTGGCATTCGTCGATTTGTATATCGTCTCGGTTGTTTACGATACATTTCAAATAGCTGCCTTCCGTATCGTCGATTTTGCAGTTTAATTTGTCCAAATCCTGTCGACAAAGTGGTAGTAGTATATCCCGTACACGTTCGTCTTTAATTAAAGCTGCTGTGTGATCCCAAACAACATGCTGGCAGTCTTCATTCAAGCTGGATAATCTCTTGGGATTTAAGGATTGTAAACACTCCAGGATAAGTAGATCGTCATTCTCACTTAGAGTTCCACAGAGTGGTCGTATATCACCACAGTTTCGCTCATCAAGAATGGATTTAGCTGTTTCCCTAACGGTTAGTGTATTGCTTCCTCTTACATAAACAATGTGAATTAGCAACACTATCCAACAGAATAATTTCATGTTTCACTAGTATAACTGGTAGGCATTAGGTTATATATTTACTATACTAGAAATGGCGGTGATGGCTTATCAATACTGTGAATTGAAAGGTAAATAATCTCGTTTTATCTGAAAATTGTACACCGGGCAATGTTTTTATACAGCACAAATAAAAAATATTTTGACAATTGACGTATTAACGTCAGAATTTACATACAGGGTCCACCAACATCTAAGAAATAAATTCCTCTACATTTATTAAGCTATTAAGGGTATGCAACCAACTACACAAATTTGCCTAAATGTATGCAATTTGAATACATATTCGATCAGAATTTTATTGCGCCATCTACTGCACAAATATTAAACTTAGTATAGAAATTCAGATTACCAACATTTAGCATAGTAATCCTTATAGACAATAGATGGTGTTGTAAACGTAACTTACAGGGATTTTAGTTTTTTGTTGTGTCTATCCTGTACATACATAAACTTTTCAAATTATGGAGGTAAAATTTATTTATAACTGTCAAGTTGTACAAATTAATTTACAGATTTAAAATGATCCCTAAACAAATCTAACGCTTTGTACCTGTGTGATATTTTATTTTTTTCCGATTTAGGCATCTCTGCATAAGTAAGATTGTAACCGGCTGGTTGAAAGCACGGATCCCATCCAAAATCCCTTGGTCCTCTGGGACTAACAATTTCCCCAAGAGTTCTTCCTTGAAACAGGATAACTTCGTCGTTGCTTCCACCTGGATGATAAGCGAAAGTACACACGGCTTGAGCAGTCTTGTCTTCGAACCCTTCCAATAACTTGTATAAACCCTCAGGTCCTAATTTATCCAGGAACCATTTTATGTAAGGACCAGGTAAACCCTTCAAGGCATTGAAACATAGACATGTGTCTTCAACTACAACCGGCCCAGCGGTGTGTTTGTAAGCCTCTTTGCACTTTTTTACACAAATCTCGTCGATTTCGCCTTGTAGCTCAGGCAAATCGATTTTCTGACTGACGATTTGTCGCGTGAAAGATGAACCGAGAATAGCGACAACTTCTTCAAGTTTCTTAGCGTTTCCTGTTACGAATGTAATCGGCTTAGACATTTTTGAGGAACTCGCACTTTAACTAAACATAGGATTGGGGAAAATGAGGTTAGATAAGATTGATTCGTGCAAAAGTGGACGAAGTTAAATAAAGCTTCAGATATACGATCAGGAATAATTTAAAAAAATAGCAGGCATAAATGTGAGTAATATAACATTATATTTAAAACTTTTATTTAAATAATAATTTCTCTTTTTGCGACATCTATCGAATAAAGACTCGTACATACATGACCTGCTTACAGGTATCTACATTATCGTTACTCAAAAGTTAACCTGAATTTTCCCTAATTCCCTTTGAATTTTATGGCTTGAAGACTTTTAGACATTTCTGCAGCTTCCAATTGGAAAGTTATTTGTATAGTAACGACATGTGGATAATTAACAGGTAATTAGGTGTACTTGTAGTTTTCGCCCAAAAATTATTCAAATTCATTCTAATTTGTAGCAGAAATTCAAATCAAAGAGGAAGTGCGCCCACGTGGATATTTTAAGACGCAAGCGCACGACAACTTCGCAGTCGCAGAACGTACAGCAAGCAGCTGTGCGAGTTGCGTCTCATTTCATAAATATAACTCTTTATTTTGACAAGGTACATTTACGTATAGAAAAAATTCTAACCCCTCAATGCCACTAACATTAATAAGCAGTTTAACCAACCCCTGCTTACCCCAGCACGAACGCCTTGGCTACTAATAAAAAGGTTATAATTAAAATTGTCGACTAAAAAGTTTTTACCGTGACTCACTCACCTCTCGCTCTTGTCCCTATATACAGTTAACTATTTTCATTGTGTTACTTTTTTAGGACACAAGTCTTTGTTTGTGAAACGAAAATGTCCTCGGGCATATCGTCCCGTTTGAAGCACCCCAAGAAGCATGAACTTGTAAAGTCCCATAGTCAGGCGCAAATTTTGGCCAACAAACTGCGCCAAGACGGCGTTATGAACACAGGTAAAGTTGAATTTGCTAACACGAATTACAACAAAACTCAAATTCATAACAAGGAAAAATGCGACCTTAAATAAATTTCCTTGCTAATTATTTATTAATTGTAAATATTTTAACGCACCAAAGTGAACTGACCAGCTCAATATATTTGTTGTCAGCCGACGAATTGATAGTGTGAATATTTGCATAACCTTATCTTTGTTATTGTTTATGGCGTATAAATTATTTATATTTGTTCAGTAATTCACTAAAGAAAACAAACAAACAAACATCATGTATTTATTTATATCTAATGATTTACCACTTATCATTTTTGTATACACTTAAGAGTAGATTTGTCTACCAGATTAAATAAAAAATCTCCATTATTTCAGTTGAAAATGTGTTGCAAGCTGTTGACCAAGTAGCTGCCCTTCTAGCTTCCAATTTGATTGACAATAACATTAGTTACAAAGACAGCGTAATCAATTTGTGTCAACATTTAAAGGTACACCATAACGCACCTTATATCCTCAAAAATTTCCCCTAATCCACTTTTCCAAAAGGTGTATGGCGCATATTTGGAAATCCTTTACAAGGAACAACTCGACCATGCATTTAAGATATTTCGGGACAAGGCCCAGGACGAAAAGCGAGTCGATATGCTTTCTCGACTACATTTACTCGAACTAATCGAATTACGAGCGAAAGGCTGGAAAGGAACTGATGGTATGAACACGTACTACAAAAAGAAACTGAATCAATGTTCTCAGGTAAAAACCAGGGAAATTACGTAAACATCCAATTGAAAATCTAGTTTCAGATTGATATGTCGGATTCGGCAACTAGCTTAACCGAATCTATGAGTTCTTCAATGATTATATCCGCTTCGCCACCGCTTTTAGGCCACGGGGAAATTCTGAAGCCTTCTGGGAAGTTTACAAAGCCTACCAGAATACCTGGGAAAAAGTACTGTAAGGATGAGGTGGTTATACGAAATGGAGATTCGGGCAAAGGTGTGTAATGAATAGATGTAATGTTGATCGGGTTGTTTAGACTTTGTTTGTATAGTTTGTACATGTTTATTGTTATTTATTATAGTGATGGGTATCAAGGGAAGGCGAGTTCATATGATAGAGGAATTAAGTGAAACAATTATCTCGTTTCAGAGAGGTAAAAGTCGTGATTGTTCGCTTTTCTCCTAACGATCTTTTCTGTTTGATTAATATATTTGTTTACGTAAAATGTGCCCTACATTTCAATTTTAACTCTAAAACAATAATACTTACTGTGGTTTATTAGGTAAAAAAATTGTTTTTCAAAGTTATTACGAGACATTTAATTTCAGATTGAATAATTGTTTTATCTATAAGCTGCAGTTGCTCTAAAATCAACCGAATAATTACAGCGCACATTAAAAATAATCATTTATTTACACACAATCTTTTTTGGCATGGCATTGATCTCTCCACTAATTCCGTTATAATTATACAATAATAGCAAACCAGCATCCTGTTTAATTCGTTTCGTTTTAAACGAATACACATTTTTCGTTGTGTTAGTATTTATGTTTTTAATAGGTATTAAGGCATTTTGCAGTATAATCTAGAATCTACTTTAATGTTATTTAATATTCTTACAGTAAAACCTCCTTTATTTTGACCGCTTGTAAACAACTCCTTTATTTCAATTCTAAAGCGGCCCTTAATTTCTCCTACCGCCGGTTTGTGCGTATTGTAATTCTTGAAAGGTGCAAACTAATCCACAGAAGTCATTGTGGTCGGCACCTTTGAGATTTATGACCCACTGCCGTTGACATTGAACAGGTGGTCCATTTAACTTGGTACCTGCATTAAAAGGCGAGAAAATTAAATTTGTTAGGCTTCGTACAGACTTGAACGACGAACAATTTATAGAAATCAATTATGCTTAAGTACATAATACACAATGTAGGTTTCTTTTATATTCAAATGAGTAAATGTATACATCTGCAGATAAGATTTTACTCGCTTTCTCATAGTCCAGTCAATCTGTCGAAATTTGTGGAAAAAATTACCCGGTAAACTTTCTCTTCATATATCATTAGGGGGTCATGTGGAAAGCTTAAATTCAAAAACTCGGGAAAATCCTCGGACCCATTTTTTGGGAAATCCAAGAAGTGTTTGGATTTGATTTTACGCCAGAACGGTGAGTTGCAGAGGAAAATTTTGTTAATAAATATTGTAGAGGGCAATATTTTCTACAATTTATCTCTAAGGATCGATGGGCTACGATGAAAAATGCCAAAAGTACCCAAAAATGAGTTTTTTCACTTTTTTACATCGAGAAAATTTTTTTTATGCACAACTGTAAATATAAATATTGACAAGCGAAGAAAAACACACAATTTTTATATAAACGTTTTTTCTCTACGATGTAAAAAAGTGAAAAAACCCATTTTTGGGTACTTTGGCGCCCTCTACTTTTAGCATTTTTCGTCGTAGCGCATCGATCCTTTGAGATAAATTGTAGAAAATATTGCCCTCTACAATATTTATTAACAAAATTTTCTACTGCAACTCACCGTTCTCGCGTAAAATCAAATTCAAACACTTCTTGGATTTCCCAAAAAATGGGTTCGAGGATTTTCCCGAGTTTTTAAATTTAAGCTTTCCACATGACCCCCTAATGTTTTATGAAGAGAAAGTTTCCCGGGTAATTTTTTCCAAAAACGACCCTTTTTCCCGACAGATTGACTAGACTATCAGTGCTTTGTGTAATTCATATGTATGGGTACTTTAAGCTGAGTGTGCAATAAATGTAGGTATCTAAAATGTAAAATTATAATCGCTAAAGTCGGCCTTTACATGATTAGGAAACTTTCCCTTAAATTTTTTATTGTTAGACGGAGTATCCAAGATCTGGGGATCTGTCTCATTATACCCTTGTTTCCTTATACAAATTCAGTGTTCTTTTCGTGTGTATGTATGTGCGTAAATCGTAAAAAGGCTGTTTTGACTGAAATTCTTGCAAATCATTGTGGTTTGTGTGATCCTACAATGGTTTACTTTATTCAAATCGTTTTATCCACTGTGTTTGCTAAAACCCAGCTGTGGGTTCCAAAATATCTAGAGTTTGATCAAAATAATAAAGGAAAATAAGCGTGAGTCAAAATAATAGAGGTTTTATTGTAATAAAACAAATAACTCGCATTTTATCATCTTAACACCCTACTAAATTAAAATGTATCATTTTTAGTTAGCCCCGGTGCTAAAGAACGCTTAGTTCAAATTACCGGAGCCACAGAAGAAAGCATCAAGTAAGGAATTTACAATTTCTTACAAACACCTTAAACAATGTTGTTTTTGTAGCCATGCTAAACATCTGATTGAAGATACAATAAGACGGAATGCCTCACCTGTTAGGGAACATGGTATAGCCGTTGCTGGACCTTTAACTGGTTCCAGTTCAAGTATTAACTCGTCAGCTAGCGATGATAGTGCTTTGCCGTCCTCTGCTAGAGCCTCCAGAGCTCTAATGCACAGTTTGAGCGCAAACGATGCTAACATTGATGAATTTAAGTACACTGTTGTGACCCAGGGATCTACCATCAAGATTACCGGAGACAATCTCGATTTAGTTAGAGTGAGTTGGTATGTTAAATAGTTAGCATGTAGTTGGTTGACTTTTTTTAGGTGAGTAAACTGGTGTTAGATGAGTACTTCTCGGGTGAGCCGATTCAAGATGTCGCCCACTTCTATAGTTTCGACAGTTTACCCCAGCCAATTGTTGCAAGCGAAATGTCCCCAGCTCCACCCTCACCTCCCGAATCTCTGCCTTCACCAGGCATTTTAACAAATGGCCAAAATGACGTGTCACTCGTGTCAGGTAAACAATGTAGTAAATAATTAGATGTTTGTCGGTGTATTCTCTTTTTAGTTTTATTATTGTGTATTGTGGTGATAAAAATAAAGTGTTTGAAATACACAAGCACTCGTTATTTTAGTGTATATTTTATTAACATTCCCCAAAAGGCACTGGATACATTTTTTTGCTAATTGTTATATTTATTGTGTCTGTCCACTTAATTAAACCCCTCACACTCCCCTGTACAATATTATACATAAACTCAGTCTAAATTTCTAAATAACTTTTGGAACTTCTTAAATATGTAACATAAGCTATAATTATTATTTTCTTCTGTTGATGACAGAGACACCTAAGCTAAGGAAGCCGCGCTTGTCCGTTGAAGAAATTTTAAAGGACAAAATAGTTCCAGAGGACAAAACAGTGCCACTCAAAAATAACATGGCTTATTCTATTGAATTTTTGGCACAACTAGCCATGTCTCCACTGTGTTTGGTACAACCCAGCGATTGGGAGCGCATTTCCAATGAGTATCCAACGTTAATACGCAAAGTAAGCAGCAATAATATTATCACTTGTAGTTGTTGATAGTATGTAATAATTTTCAGGTTGTGGAATGCTTTGATGCAAAGCAATATCTCTCCATACGTACTGCAGAACCAACTGGTATTATAAGTGCAGATGAAGTGGATGAATCTTTCGATGTTTGACACAAACATTTTAATTAGATTTTCGGTATACGCCGCTTCTCTGTCTATTTCTACAACGTTTTTTCTATGATCTTGTTCCAGTAATGCTCAATAAATACTTTTTCAAGTAATATTGCATTGGAAAACAATGCATTACTTTGGCTCGCATAAAAAGTGAGTATGAGAAATTTTTTTTTATTTGACGGAACGAAATTATATTGTCTGTCCAATATAATATGGATAGTTGTTAGAACGATGTTTCTTTTTCTTATTATTAGGTTTTTTATTTAGATGTTTGAATGTTATTACAAACTCTATATATTTAACGTTTTGAAGTGCTGTGCTATTTTCGAAATTCGAAAAACGAAAAAAAAGTAATAATTGAAAATATTTATAAAATCAATAATAAATACAGTAATAATAATAATAATAATAGTGAATGTGACTGACTTTACTAATCTCTTTAATATTAATATTTATTTTTATTATTAGTAAAATATTACCTATACTACAATTGACATTCGTAGATTTTTAAAAATATCGTGATAAAGACAAGTTATAATTTTATATTAATATATATAAATAACTTTATGACAGTCAAAACTTGTTAAACTAATAAAATTTTCTAGGTAAAGTTCTTTGCTAAAAAAAATGTAATGTATTAGTTTTATGATGTTAAAAATTTAAATATAATTTGTTTTTTTTTGTTGCTAATGTTACTTATATTTGAGATTTGATTTATTTCGAAAAAATGTAGACCTTCAAAGAGAAATATGTACCTAATCTTTGTTTATTGAAAATGTTTAGTTTTTGTTCTTCTTGTATTGTTTTTTGTTTTTGTTTGATGTACCAATGTTTAATAAACATCCTTGAATAATTAAGACGTAATGTTTGAATTTAAACCTCTTGAAGATAACATAAAAAAATGTAATAAGGTACAAAATATATATTATATAACAAATTATAGTTTAGAGTTTTTATAACAATTAGCAGCACCACTTTCTTCCATAGTTTTTATAGTATCATCACTGAAGCCTAATTCCCTTAATATTTCAGCAGTATGTTGTCCACATTTAGGCGCATGTTTAGCACCACTAGCTACACCGGGGGTCCTACTTAATTTTGGAGCAGGATTAGGAACAAATCCTTCATTATTTCTGGTAAAACTCTTCTGCTTTTTGTTATGTTCATGTAGCGGAGCCTCATCCAAACTCAACACTGGTGCCACACAAGCATCTTTTCGGTCGAAAATTTCGCACCATTCGCTCTGAGTTTTCCCCTTGAATATTTTGGTAAAAACAGTTTTAGCCTCGTCAAAATTTCCAAAATGTGGAACTTCCTCTTCTGTTAATCCAAGCCCATCCAACAACTTCCAGTAAAATTGATGTTCTAAAGCACCTACAGACATGTATTTATTATCTTTGGTTTCGTAAACTTCATAGAAATGTGCCCCGCTGTCCAAGACGTTCTTCCCTCGTTCCTGACCCCAAATTGGTAGTTTTTGCGAGCGATATAACCAACTTCCCAAGTAAGCGGTGCCTTCGACCATGCTGTTATCCACAACTTGTCCTAGACCAGATGAGCTACGCTCATACAGTGCTAAGACTATTCCTAGTGCGCACATTAGACCACCACCTCCAAAGTCTGCAGCTAAGTTAGCAGGAAAAAGAGGTTTTTCTCCGTGACGTCCAAACAACGATAGTAACCCAGAAACTGCTAAATAATTGATATCGTGTCCAGCTCTGTCACTATAGGACCCTGTCTGTCCATAACCTGTAAGCCTAGCATAAATTAGCTTCGGGTTATCCTGCAATAAAACCTCTGGGCCAAGTCCCAACTTTTCCATTACACCTTTTCGAAAAGGTTCGATTAGCACGTCGGATTTTTTACAGAGTGTTCGTAAAGTTGTTATGCCTTGAGGATGTTTCAGGTTTAATGATATGGAGCGTTTTCCATTGCCCAAGGGGTCTAAATCGGTATTTGCTTCTATCTGTAACAAACAAGTTACGAGATTTTGTTGGTTGGAGATTGTTCATAATTACCTTGTCCACTCTTGTAACAGAAGCACCAAAGTCTGCCAAAACCATTCCACAGAAGGGAGCTGGGGCTAACCCAGCTAATTCGATAACTTTAACACCTTTTAGAGCCATTATTAATTAGAGTGAATGTAAATGAACGATGAACATTGACCCTTATTTGAATAATACGTAGTAAATATTATGCTGGAATTTTCAATAAACTCATATATCACAGTTATTTAATTAAAAAATAAAATAGTTACTTCTTTGCAAATAGAGATAGTAGAACAGGATGTTGCAGGATTTAATCCTGCTGAATTTAAAAGTAATGATGTTTTTGAACTATTTTTGAATACAAATGAACTACTTCGGACCATAGACGTAAGAAAACTATACGTCCATTTTCATTTATTCCAAATAAAGTACCATTTGTGATGGAAAACTATACATATGGGAAATTGTAAACTTTATCTAACATAAATTAATTATGCAGGTAATGCAGTGCATATTACTAGTTATTTATTGGCACGCAATCTGTTTTTTTAGGTTCATAATATACCTGTTGAGTAAACAAGTATTCTAACCTACAAATACCAGAATGAATTAAGTAACGAGGCGGAAATACATCGTGTAAACTTAGAATAATTAAATGAAATGGAAAACTTTTATAAACCTAAGAAAATCCCACCTCAAAATATTGTGATAAGATTAAGAAACAGAGAAACATTTAGCTATCGTAAGCCTGGAACCCATTATCATACATCTCGCCAATTTTATCAGAACGTTTTTCCTAATTTTACTGTGATAAATGCTGAGAAGCCCCCTTGCTTTCTACGAAAGTTCAGTCCAGACGGCAGGTATCTTATAGCGTTTTCTAATGACCAAACTTCGTTGGAAGTCTATGCTTACCAGGGCCCCGCTGCAGCTGCAGATTTGTTGAATAATGTTTACGATAAACCCGAACAGAAAGTATTTGAAATTAAAAGTAAAATATTTGATCGTTTTTTTAAGGTAACGATACTACTCCCTCGTAGTGATTTGCTTATATGTGTTAGTTTTAGTTGAAGTATGTTGTTACTGTGGCTCAAGGCTCCGAGCAACTCAACAGAGAATGTAGCTTATTTTGTGACGATGGAAGGTATGTTATTATAGGGTCAGCCAGTTTCATACCTGACGACATTAGGCCACACTTTTATGAAATATATACAAATAATGAATCGGTTACACCAAGTCAAAGGTAAGTTTATTTATCTAAAAAAGCAAATTTTATTTGTGTTTATTTGTAGGACGCCTTTAGAAAACTATACGCTGCATTTAGTGGACTTACATTTAGGGAAACTATGTGATACTCGAGAGTTCAAAGTAGACAAAATTTATTTATCCCACAACCAAGGGCTTTACTTGTACAAAGATATCCTAGCAGTTTTGTCAGTGCAACACCAAACCATCCACATATTTCAAATACTAGACGGAATGTTCGTTAACGTAAGGAAAATTGGACGATTTTGCCACGAAGATGACTCTTACGTGTACAACATGGTGTATCAAAATGAGCGAGCCTTCAAGGAAACCTTTATTAATTCCCTAAAACATCGAATTCTAACGTTTTTGTATAAGCGAGCTGCCAAAATCAGTGCCAACACCAATAATCCAACGGAACTCCGAAAATTCTACTACTACTTCGACAATTTTGAATCGTTAAAGTTGTGGAAAATGCAACTGTTGGACGAACATCATTTATTCATTAAATACGCAAGTGAAAATCTTGTGACGCTCAAATCCATTGAGGTCAACAGCCAACCGCAGTTTTTTGTTATATTCAACATGAAAGACTCGAAAGTTGTAGCTGTGTACGAAAGCACCTCAAACAGCTTGCGTGAGATGTACGAAAATTTTAGTGATAACTTTCGGAATGCCTACGTTTGCAATGAAACGCATTTTCATTGTAGTCCTGCAAATAGCATGTATGCCAAAGTACTTCAAAATAGGTAAAATTAATCGAATTCTATCAAAAATGTTTAATTATCGAGTGATTTGTAGGTTTGTCCAAACAATAGTTAGTGCAAAGTTCGGTGGAAATATCGAGGCGACAAAAAGACTGTTAACAACGTTACCAATTAGTGCCCAATCTTTTAGCTCTTCGCCTTATTTGGATTTGTCCTTGTATAGTTATGATGATAAATGGATATCGGTTTTAGAAAGACCAAAACCATGTGGAGAGCACCCCATTAGGTACGAGCACATCATGAATTTTGGGTTTCTGAATAAATATTGATTTTTAGGTTTTATGCAAGAGATTCTGGTTTTCTCAAATTTCGCATTTACGTTGGTGCCATCAGTGCGCCACCACTAAATTCCAGACAACTAGTAGCGTTTACTTTTCACCCCACAGATCCTTTTGTAATTTCAGTACAAAGAACCAATTCGGATTACATTGTAAATTTCCACATGCGTTATGATAACTCATATTTCGATGACGATTACGATGATAGTGAGTACGATCATAATGTTTTAAATTTTTTGTCTTAATAACGAAAGTTATTATTTTGGCAGAATTTTATTAGCTAAATCAATTATAAATAAAATTATAACGCATTGTATATAAAACAGAAAAGTGTGGTATATTTATATTGGGTCTAGAATTTGTACCATATGCTGAAATAAATCATCAGGCTTTGTATCTGTTGTATTATTGAAATACTCCAAATTATCACATTCACATGTATTTATAAACAAGTCCAATACAGCTTGCACTGCCTTCAAATCAAATTTGGCGTGATGAGCCCCTAAAGTGTGACCATGAAACAATTTCCGAGATTTATTGCCTTTAAGCATGTCCATTCTCCTAACCGCTATAAATCTAAGAAACTCGTAAAATGATTTAAAATTTAATCCGAAAGTAGAGTTTAAAATCAGCTGACATTGTTCAGGAAACCCATCCATACTTTCACAATGTTCAATTTCTTTTACAACACTTTTAAAAGTATTCTGCATCGAAAAAAACATATTCTTAATATTGCAACCATTCACCCAATTGTGGTTTATGGAAATTGTGTCATCCAAATTCCAAACTTGATGATGCCATCCTGTTGGAACGAAAATCGCTTCACCTGGATTTTGGATAACTTCCAAAAACCGTCTGTTTTGGAGATTTGATTTAAGCACATCATATGGTAGGTTGTTCAAGTTGTCTCGTAAGTGATTTTCTTCGCCTGGAGGAAATAGCAACCACCTCTTTTTGCCACATACATTTGCCGACCAACTATAGGATGTAAATACATCAGCATGAAAAGGTGTCCTGGAAATAGTTTATATATTGTAAAAAAATTATTAACAGTTATGGTGGTTGTTTACCAAGTATTATTTGGGCCCATGTACACGAATCTGTAATCATCATTGGTACACTCGGTGAAATACTCGTTAAGCCAATCTGACGCAAAATATATCGGAACTTCATAGAAATTATCACAGGGATTAAGGTTTTTTAAATGCCAATCTTTTAAATAGTCTATCTCTTGCTTTTCAGGGTTTTCCTTGTAATTTTTCCAATATCTTATGTAATCTGTGAAGGTCGATTCTATAGTTTTTTGCAAGTTAAAATATCTCTCGGAGCATTTGTACACAGTAATTGTAATACTTCCATACCTGTCTTCTAAATAATTTAAATTAGGAGCGTTATTATTAATCCAGTAAAGGTTAGATTCCCAGTTGTTTGTAACATCTTTAATAATACATGGTATATTTGGTTGGAGGTATTTTTGGAAAAAGTAACTGTATGTTATATTGTTCTCTAAAGTTGCAAGTTCAGTGAGATGATTATATGTGAAATTATCAAAATTTACGTCGGTATCAGGTTCAATTTCAAATTTCATTTTTATAGGTTATGTTCAAAATTCTTCAAATAGAACTATTTGCAGTGTTGATTTGAACTACTAACCACAGATACAGCTTGTACATAGAACTACAGTCGAGACTGATAGAACGAAACAAACAATTTTTACTTTCTTATACGAAGTAATAAAAAAGTAGTAATCGTGATTTTTTTCGACTTCGAGATTTTGATGGATTTAAACGTTCTGAGGGTCGCTGAATCCATTTTGACCATTTTCGCCACAACTTATCGAAATTTATTCAAATTTTGAAATTGTGGGTGTCACATTAAATCATTTTCATCTAGCACCAACACAAGTGGCACTTACCTGAAGACATTTTTAGAAATATGTATCTTAAAAAATAAACAATATACGAGATTTTTTTATTCTTTAACATTGATTTAGAATTAAATTTTGTTTGAACTTTTTTTTGAAATTCCGTCAAAAAAATTTCAAAAAAACGAGATGTTCTTAAAACACGTATATTTAAAATATAACTTTAAATTAATATTTTTCAATAAAAATCGATGAAAATAATGTAGTTTTTGAAGTCATTCGATGCGCAATTTTGATTCTGTGCCCCCATCTCCAAACAGTTACTACTCCGGTTCATATTTATTAGAAACTTGTACCACAAATTGTTTTTATAAAAGAAATATATTACATTCTACAAATTCATGGAAATAAAAATATTTCTACTGAAAATACTTAACACAAAATTATTAATAAAAATGTATCTACAAAACATTTATAATAATACAGTTATTATAATCGTTCAAAATATACAGGTTCGAATGCGGAAATACTATTTCCGGTTTGAAGGCAAAAGTAGCTGTGTAGTAGTCATTGCATCGGGGAATAACGAATGATAATTTAAAAGTGGCACATAGGCTGCAGTGATAACCCTTCCAGCAAACCACCGTCCATGTAACGAATTCACTGAAGCCACAGCTGTAGCTATGGAGGGACATTTTACGTATACATTTCCTTGTGGTGATCCTTTGTCAACATAAACATGTAGAACCCCACCATGCTTATTGCATTCTTCTATAACATCATCACGAATTTCAACATCCCAATTTTGATTTGATTCCCTGTAGTAAAAAAAGAAAACAAATAAAAAAAATTTCTCATAAATTTTACAAAACTTACGATACTGGATCAAACATATTACTTAACATAAAGCACTGGGTGGCGATAGGAGGGGTGCTATTTGTTTGCACTTGAGGGACAACCGGTTGACCTGTTGCCATGCTTAAAGCATTCGCTGCAGCTTGTGGTACTTGCATTCCGGCACCTTCAGCCAGCTTGAACATTAATTGTAATCTACCAGTTGCGCCCAAATCAATTCCCGAACGATCCAACTCGTCCGAATCCAAAATAGAGGGACCTTGCTGTTGTAAATCGATTCTTTCAGTCACGTTACCTACTTTCATAGGACGTCCAGCTAACTCAAATCCGTTTAGTTGTTCTAGGGCTTTCTTAGCATCATCGCAATTATGGAACTAAAAATTTTTTTGTATAATATGAAGTATTTTGTGAGAACTTGCTAGAACTTACTGTAATGAAGCCATAGCCTTTTGAACGACTAGTTTCAGGATCCATAATTAACTGTATGTTGTCAATTTTACCAAATGGTTCAAATATTCCTCTAAGCATGTCTTCAGTGATATTAAAATGAAGGGATCCAACGTACAATCGCATAGGTCCTGTCATACCTTTGGGCATTAAATTGGGCATAGAATTTCCCATTCGGTTTTTCTCAGCTTGAGTATGTTGCACTATAATTGGTATACCAAGCAATTTCTGTCCAGATAAACCCAGAGCCTAAAAAAACACAATGTTAAACCAATTCTTGACACCCCAATTACCGTCCAGAAATGTAGACTACTTACCAATGCAACACTTTCAGGATCTTTAAATTCAATATACGCAATGCCTTTAAATCGTCTGGTCTTGTTGCACACAATCATCCTTACATCCCGCACTTTCCCCACTGAACTAAAGAACTCTTCCAAATCTCTGGCTCTAATCCTTTGCGACAACTGCATAACAAATACCGTCCGAGCGTCTCTTTCCTCAGGACTTAATTCCTCTAAAGGCGATGCCGATCGCAACCCTAAAGGCGATCTACCTCGACGAGGAAATGGCGGTTTTGTAACAACTGGTGGTGATGGTGTGCGCTTCTTATTACGGTCTTTGCTACGACTTCTACGGTCGCGTCTGCGATCTTTTGAGTCACTGCGTTTGTCTTTGGAACGAGATCGGCGGTTTTTGGATTTAGAGCGGCGGTCTTTTGATCGTGATCTGCGACGATCACGAGAACGTTTTGTATCACGGCTGCGACTTCTTCGCTTGTCCTTCTCATCGCGGCGTTTTCTGTCCTTCGATCTGCTGCGACTACGGTGGTTTCTGGTAGGGCTTCTTCGACTTTTGCTGAAGAAAACAAGATTGGTTAAAATTGCTACAAAACCACATTAAATATACATATTCAAAATTGTTAGTACTGGTTTTTTAGTTTTTACGATAATTGAGTACTAAGGTAAAAAATATTAAATCATAAAAACTATGCAGAATTTATTACCGTTAAATTAGGTTCTATCGTAATATTTTTGTAAATTTTGTGTATTAATAATAAAATAAAAATCCAAACTTACTCTGAGGAACGGTGCTTGCCACTATCGCCATTTTCTCTTGATTTTCCATTGATTTCGTCCTACGAACAGCAACAAAGTGAAGAGGAGACCGCGCAGGAGAGGCGAAAAACAGATTGCATTAATAATATTCAACAAAAACAAGTAAACCTACCAAAAATACACAATAGTACTTTACCAGTTTTACAATCTTGTCAACATAAAAACCAAATTAACATCGTACATCATGTTGTAACAATAACAACACCAACAACAAAAACTGACAAGATTGCAAACAAAACAGTAATTGCTTTTTAAACATTTAAGAACCTAGAAATTGAAAACATATTATTTGGTCGATTGTTTGTGGGCAATGTGCTGAAACATAACGAGAACCGTCTAGCCGGAACTAGACTTACCGTCGTGCAGACTTATAGGAACGTGGTGGCAATACTTGATCCAGATCAAAACACTTCTGAAAAAATACACCGAATAAGACCATATCCTTCAAGGCAAAGAGTTTTTTTTTGTTTTGTTTAGCGTGACCGACATGCAATGGTATTTATTGCTATGCTGTCAACAAATTTGTTGGTAGGGTTTTGGCTGTTAATGTTAAACTACAAGCGCGCCAGGGGATGATTATTAAACAACAAATGTACACCCGAACGATTATAATGCGATCGTGTAGGTAAAAAGTATATAAAAGTGTATTGAAATTAAGATTACATTTGTCTATAAATCATTTTTAGTGAGTAATAAATTTTGTGTATTAAACCAAAAATACTATAAATTTCCAAGTTTGTGTGACAATTTAGAAAAGCGTAAGCTATTCCCCCATAAAAAAATAATTACCTGCTCTCACACACACCATCCTTATCGTAGTGGAGCATTCGTAAGCCCTGTTTATTACAAATAAAGTTTAAAGCCAAAGCCCTAGTTTTTTGGAGAAATAAATTGAAAATAAGGATGTTGTAAAAGAATCAAATATTTAACTTTACACTCCAACAAGTCCATCTCATGTAAAAATTGAGCAGTGACCAATCGGGTGATTGGTAGAAGGCAGGGATGATGCATTGGGGTTGTCCATACACACAGCAGCCCTATGGCGAGAAAGTACCCATCAGCGCACACATTTTATAATTAAACAAATATTTTTTTGAAATTGCCACTTAATTGACTGACAAACAAAACAAATACTTAGTTCAAAAAACATCTCCTACCTACGTTAACAGATTTTGCAAATTGATACCCTAAATAATTTATTATATTATTATAAACTTATACTAAGGTGATTTCTGTACCTGAATTGTTTAAGTGAAGGAGCCGTTAGCCCGAAATATACCTCATACGTCTAAAATATAAAATTAGGTTGTGATGTAAAAGAGTCAGAAAAAGACAAAATAACATTGGTAATGCAAATGGTGAATTAAAAACTGGTTAATAACTATCTGTGCACAAACGCCAAAACACTCCACCATTTGCATTACAAACAAAACCAAAGCAAACAACAATAATCATAATTACACGTGTTTGAATAGAAACACTGCTAGGAAAACTTACATCTTTGCGGTAAGCGGCCTCGAGCATCGCCTCCACGTCCAAGTCTTCCGCCATTTCTATAAATAAACCAAATATTTTTCTGCTGGTTATTTAAATGGGACCACCAACAACCTACTTATTTTCCGAATTATCTGGCGTTAAACGAAGCACTAACTAGTGCCTACTGTAACACACGTTTTACAAACGAATTAAAAAACTTTGTCAGGGAAATTTAATCGATTTCACAACAGATTAAAAATGGCTGTTGTGCTGTTATGAAATTCGAGCGCTCAGTGTTGCCAATATGAAAATTAAAAACAAACTATAAATATCGCTAATATTTTTACTATTGGCAACACTGTACTTGTCAAATTGCGGCAAATTTAATTTTTCCTCTTCAACAAAAATGCCCCCTTTCATAGTAAATTAAGAAAATTGCTTATTTCAGTCTGCGGTATACTGTTATGTTTTAGCTAGAACGAGCTAAACCGGCGAAATGTCGCATCGTGACCACGTACCCTTGTAAAAAAACATATGGCCCCGGAGTAAAAGTCACCGATTGGGAAAGGTACTTGCTAACACAACCCATCGATAATAATCCGTTCGGTCCAGAAAAGTATGATTTACGTCTTCCACACTATAAAGCTTTTGGGACCGCTAATGTTGAAAACCGATTTCAAACAGAAACCGCTGACGCTATGCAACAAATTTATTCCAAAAATGAGTTACTGGATTCGCAGCCGAACAAAAAAATTATGAATTTTTACACATTTGATGAGTAAGTCTGGTGGTTTATGTAGTTTCATTATTGAATTAAAATTGTAGAAGAGCCGATTGCAATAAGGAATATAACATACAAAATCTGTGCTTATCACATGGAGAAGATTATTTAACAACTATGCAAAAGAGTTATCCACCTCCATATCCATACAAAATGAAAAGAGTAAGTTAGTCAATTTACACGTACGTGCCTACGTAAAGTTCTTTTTGTAGCTACAAATGCAGGACAAGCCGTTTTTAGAAAATCGACGTATGCGGAATTTTGATCTATCTTCAGACCAAAAATTTTTAGATGATAATTTCAACTGCAGCACGTCTAAATTACAAAAGTACAAGGCACATCGCTGGGCTTCCTATGACATCTTGAATCCAAACAAGGAGGCAAAGAAATAATAACTTGTGTACAAAAAAAATATAAGTATATTAAAAATTTATGTCTACAAATAAAAGATAATAAAACTTATCAAAGCCATAATTAAAACTTATAAACTATGATACTTGTTATTAAATTTTTTTGAGCTTAATTTTTGTTATTTTCAGTAGCTTACCTAAATCATCTACCAAATACAATATACATCAACAGACATGAGCTACTGAATAGAATACATTTTAATATCTAGTTTATTATAGCACTACAACTAAAACATATACAAAATAACTTAACTCGAAACCAAGTTGAAGTAGAACAAACAATATTTGAGATAATAATGAAAAGCAACAATAAAAAAATATCAACCAACTTGAAAAAACTTAAAAATTTGATTCCAATATTAACGAACAATGTTGGAAAATAAATTGTTAACATGTTAACAACGTTAATATAATAATTATTAGTATTATAAGTAGAGCACTTTTTGAACCGTTTGGGTTAATTAACAGTTGAAAAAACTAACTTACTTTACGACTAGTCTCAACAAAACATAATTTTCAGTTTAAAGAAAAATATAACGAAAAAATATACATACTGTAATTATTTTGTGTAAAATAATGTTTCGCAGTTACAGACAGTATCATAACAATTCAATAACATTATGTAAAAATATTTTCAGTCTATATTATGACATCTAAAATGTAAGAAAAACTGTGTCAATTACGACAAACAAGGATGAATGAAAATACGATAAATATAACGAGAAAACATCGAAAGTGCATGCCAAAATGTCTAGAATAAACACGAAAAACAAAGAACACAACTTCTACTTATCCCTATTGTTAATTTTACGACACAATTTTGAATTTTTTCCACTTTTTGTTTACCAATTGAAGAAACACTATTAAAATGATAAGGTCACCATAGGCAACTGGGGTTTCAAGCTCATAAATTCACCGTCAACAAAACTTTGCCTGTGCCAAATCCCTTCAACCAAAAACCAAAGAAAAACCAACAAAAACATATTTTGCACAGACAAAACTCTGCTACGTATATCGAAACAAAACCAAACGAAAACAATCAATGAAACCGTTTCCTCTTAAAACTCTTCCCTTTGGTTTTGCCAACATGTTTTCGTTTCCGCTTCCCACTCGAGCTCTGTGTACTGCCAAAGTCTGTGATTTCGTCACCAAGAGATGTTAGAGTGGTCAGCTGGCGTCTTCGGTGTTTATCCGATTTGGTGACTGGAAGACGAGTCATGTATTCTTCCTCGTACTGTTGGCGCTCTTGCTGCTGCTTGGAAAGAATTTGTTGGGCCCTGCTGCCCTGGGAGACTTCTATGGGGGTGTCGAGGTATTCCTCTCGCAAGTCCTGCATGATCGAGGAGGAAAGTGCGTGTTTTTTGCTGCGCTCCTGCAGGCGCTTGGTTCGGTCTTGGGCAGTTTCATCAGCTAAAGGATAGAAAAAATTAGAAACTTAGGGCTCACAATTTTTCAGAAAAATTAAAACGAATTGCAACTTTACACGTGGATAGTTTAAGAAATACTTTTTATTAATGCTTTTTTAAAGAAAAACTTACTTTAGAAGTCGGATTGTTATTTAAATTAGTTTCGCAAAGAAAAAATCGATATGGAATTAGATTTTATTTGATTTTTTATGTTCACTGAACGTGACTTTGGAGGGTCATTTGTTCAACGAAAAAAGCATTAATTTTATCATAAACTTCGTCCAAAGGCTCAAATTTGACCGTTCATTTGAACTTTAATTTAAATTTGTTTGTACATTTAAACTGAGTTCATTTCGTTCATCACCTATTAAATAAATTTACATACCATTGTAATGGACTGCAGATAATTTCGGTGGCACATAAACACCCAACTTCCCCTTATCCTCTTTGGTAGTCTTAGCCTCATCCTCCTCACTAGAAGAATCCCCGTCGATTTTCCCGATGAGATTATCCGGATTTGCTCTGAAAGTTGCTGGATCATCGGCCCCAGTCCCTGTTACAGCTGTCTTAACTAATTTGTCTATTTGATACTTTAATTTGTGATCAATCGGTCGGATTTTCTCCAAAACTGTTCGGATTTCAATTAACCTGTCTATGCATGGATCTCCCTCGATTTTCTCACCCGAACATTTTCGTAATACAACAAATGTGAGGTTGATCAGATAACTTAGGAGCATGTTGTATTTCATTTCCAAGAAACTTAGTCCTTGATCTGTGGATAATTCACCTTTACGGACTTTTTGTATCATGTTATCGACTAGGGAAGCTACATGTTGAGCGCTTATGTTCATTTCGCTTAGAAGGACTAAGGCTTGGGGAAGATCCTGATGACCCATATTTATATCTGGTGCCTAAAACAAACAAAAAATGTTCAAGAAGTTCAAACTACTCGTCGAAACAGCCAAAATATATTTCTATAGAATATATTAAACTACCGTTGCTTTTATATGCAGTTATTAACCATGATTTTGTTGGAAAATATCCAAAACCCATTAACAACTTTTAGAAACATAAACAAACTTTACGAAATTTCCTAAATTTTAGGTTAGAATCCACAGCAGCAGCACGAGTTATTATTGTGGAAAAAAATTCAAAAGTATTTTTGGACCCGAGATGAAATATGGGGTCCATTTGCATAAAAATCTGTTCGCCATCTTTTATATCAGAAACTTGACAGAAAAAAATAAGGGTAGTTTTTACAACAGTAAATCACGTTTTAAACAGTGTTTGCACGTTGTTTTTCACATGAAATAGGTGCATACATACCTGAACCATTTTAATAAAACTATTTTGTCACTTAAAAATACATAACAATGTCGGAATTTATTAAAATACGTGCTGCACGTGGAGAACTTTTATATTGAAACAAGCTTTTTTGATCAACGATATCGGGTGGAAGGGTGGGGGTTGACGTCAGATGAAAGATGAAAAGGGGGTGGAGGAAAAAAAATACGCGCCAAATTTAAATATGCTGCTGGGTAAGTAATTAAATTTGAATTAGTTTAGTAGTTTTTAATTGAATAATGTATAATAATAATAAGAAATTTGTCAATGTAAATTGATTATACACAAGAACAAATGCAAGAAAAAACATTTTATTATAATAGAACTGCATATTTTATTATAATTATAGAAATAAGACAATAACAATCTTATGATAGGAATTAATAAGTGTTTACAATTCAGATTATTTTCAAGAAAATCTCGTGTTTTTTTTACTTAAAATTCAATAGTTATTGAGAAAGATTTTACAGATTATTGCATTGTTAAAGTAGAGATAAGCATTTACTGATACTACAAATATTATATCTTTTAGATTTTCAATAATTCTTTGATTATATCTCCATAATCATAACAGTAACAAACTAATTCTAAACAGCAATTTGATTAAAAATATCTACTTAACTTTTTTTAAAAATACCGAGATATCAAAAATTATCTTAGTCAAAGGTGGTCATGGATTTTAAAATAATTGTCGGAGCTAGTCATTTCATGACCACCTTTGACCAAGATAATTTTTGATCTCTCGGTATATGTATAAAAACAATCCACTCAAAACGAAACAATTTAACGCAAAAACAAAATAACAATTCAACTAAGCAAACTAAAAAAAAAATGAGCAAAAAATAGGAACTGGAATTTACTACAACAGACCATTTTCAACTATAGGAATGAATTTTTTTAAATTAAATTTGTTTAATGGTCAAAAAAGTACAGTAAAAAAGCATTGTAATTTTTTAAACTAAGAAAATTGATTCTAGAGCCTATTATTTTAGAATATTTTGAATAACAAAACTATTAAGTATCAAATATATTATTAAGATTAACAATAAGTAAACCAAACTAAACCATATTTGGTCTCACAATTACTACATAAACTACACATCTACATTAAGTAAGTAAATCTATTTTGATCTAGTTTTCTGCCTGTTTTCCTTAAGTAACCATACAATAAGTACCAAGTTTTTGTACTGAAATTGGCAAGGCTATATCTCAGACTATCAATTACTATTTTTAGACAAGATAAACGAAGTAAGAAGGATGAACTGTGAAGGTCAGGAATCGTACAGCAAACGCTGATAATGTGGGAAAACCTCCCAAGTGGGTACATGTAAACCAAACTCCAAAGCCGCGAGAACAGCAAACTCGGCTGCCACCAATTCCTTCCGATTTAACCGAAAAGTTGTCTCGGTTTTCTCCAACAGAATTTTCAAAGCGTCGCCTTTAGTATCGTTCAATTTCGCCGACAGCAACAAACTAGCGGCAGCGCATAATTTACGATTCTGCTTGTTGATCAGTCCACGTAATATCAATTTTTCAAAGTAGACGTAGGCTTGGGCCACAGCCACCAGGTCCACACTGCACTCGGTTTTCGCTATTTTGCGCATTTCACGCTTTAAACTACAAAAAAATTGATTGTACAACTTGCGAAAATATCTAATTCTAATACTACCTTCTAAGTTTACTTAATGTCAGCTGAATGTGCGGGAATTTGTCCCGGAATTTATCGTTAATCTCCTTCTTTAAATCGGATGGTCTTACATAGTCAATAACAGAGGTCATGTACGATGTAAAAGTTAACAAAGTCCGGTGTTTTCCGGCGATCAACTCCGGATCATCTAGGAGATTCGGATGGTAAACGAATGTCGTTAAAGAGTCGTCTTTGGATTCTGGTGGTGGAGACGCAGCCACCACGTGAGCTGTCGCTCTTTGAGCCCCTTGGTCATAGGAAAAGCACCTAGAAACAATTCTTTAATTACAATTTATTAGTTGATTCCATTTGAGTGATTATTTTTCAACCTTCAACTCTAATTTTATTATAATGCAACGTTACAGTTTTAATATTTCTGAACTACAGAAAGCTCAAACTACTTTTTTCCTCTTATTGTAAATTAATTAATAAAACCTTCAAAACCTAATCACTACTATACAGGGTGAGTCGCAGTAATTGGGACATGCTTTACCTGTAAATACTAGGCCTAAAACTGAGACGATTGACGCAAAAAATTGTTATACTAAAATGCATAACTAAAAAGTTATAGGCGTTTGAAGTTTCAGAAAAAAAAAATAATTTTTGGTAATAACTTCTAAACAATTGAATGAGAAGAACCAATTCTTGGTAGTTGCTAATGAATACCAAAGACCTTTAATTTGTGAAAATTTTGTTGAAATCAAACTTTAAGAAGATGATTTTTTAAAGTAAGTAAAATGTTAAACCTTCTGGAACTTTTTTGTCCTTAAAATTTTAATTATAAAAAAAATTGCATTTAATAGGCAATTTAATTTAAAAACTTTTTGATCTCTTGTAAAGTTTTGATTAAACGCACCGTTAAGCTTTAAAAAATTAAAAACTAACAGCATGTTTTTACTAAGTTTCAAAAAAACAGCATCAAGAATGCTGAGATTTAAAAGTTATTGACGGAGGACGGACCTCCAGCACATTATGCACGTCCTGTGCGACATCTGTCACCTATCCTCAACGATGGATTGGTAGAGGCCCTGACGTTCCTGTTGCATGGGCTCCTCGTTCTCCTGACCTAAACGCAATTGAATTCTTTTCTTGGGAATATTTAAAATCAAAAGTGTATGCAACACCTATTCCTTCACTTCAAGAGCTTAAAGGAGAATCGCTCAACACGCCAATGAAGTTCGAGAGGCAGTTTATATTTAAAAAAAAGTCGGTTTTCAATGCAAACAAGAGCTACAGGAGCGTCATCGTCAGGGCCTCTACGAATCCATCGTTGAGGATAGGTGCCTGATAGGCAATATGCTAATGTCGCACCAGGACGTGCATAATGTGTTGGAGCTCCGTCTTCCGTCAATAACTTTTAAATCTCAGCATACTTGCTGTTTTTTTGAAACTTAGTAAAAACATGCTGTTAGTTTTTAATTTTTTAAAGCTTAACGGTGCGTTTAATCAAAACTTTACAAGAGATGAAAAAGTTTCCAAATGAAATTTCCTATTAAATGCAATTTTTTTTATAATTAAGTTTTAAGGACAAAAAAGTTCCAGAAGGTTAAACACTTTACTTACTTTAAAAAACCATCTTCTTAAAGTTTGATTTCAACAAAATTTTCCCAAATTAAAGATCTTTGGTATTCATTAGCAACTACCAAGAATTGGTTTTTCTCGTTCAATTAGTTTAGAAGTTATTAGCAAAAAAAAAATTTTTTTTTCTGAAACTTCAAACGCCTCTAACTTTTTAGTTATTTAGTATAAAAACTTTTTGCGTCAATCGTCTTAGTTTTAGGCCTAGTATTTACAGCTAAAGCATGTCCCACTTATTGCGACTCTGTATAATTTAAATCAATACAAGTATTGTATCAAGTACCAAGCCAAGCACAATGCCAAAAAATTACATAATTATTACCATTTATACTCTGGTTGCCAAGTTAAGACTTTCGTCCTGCAAATCAATAACATCACATAATAGCATAGATATTTGGAATTATTATAAGCGAAACCCTCATTATGTAAAAACCAATTAAAAACAGTTTATTATTACCTAGCCACCACATGACGATGGGTCAAATTAAAAGTCAATGGACTACTTTCTAATTGATCATCACTTGCTGCATTCCGTTTTTCCTTGGACGGTCTAGTAGGAATCAGCAAGTAACCATAGGACACTTCCTGCGAATTTCCAACGTATAATCTAATAAATTTTACTTAAAGATTTTCTTGTACCTGTCCATCAAGCCCGCGTTCTATCCCTAAAGAATCGAAAGGATCCAATCCGTCGCCTATGGTAGATAAAGGTCGAGGACCCGATGTGGTCCTCTTCCTGTTTCCTTCTCGTTTACCCTCGGATCTGAAAATGAACACAATTTTTCTAAGCGAAAACAGTCCTTCCAGTCCGTTTACCTACCGATTATTTTTCTTGTATGGTATAATAGAGCACACCATAAACGGTATATGCTTATCTGTCACCATAACAATTCTTTCGTCTGCAAACCGATGGTCTTTGGTCGGTTTGAAAATTTTGATTTGTTTAGGGGTTTTCTCGGGGATAGCCGGTGGACCTGGACTGGTTTTACATCGGGCGACAATTGGCCCCAAACTTTCGGAACTGCTACCATAATGGTGGCGCTCTGGCTCACTGCATAGGGATGTTTGATGATGGGGGATGCGTTTTCGCAAATTTGGGGCGATTTTTCCTTTGGCGGACTCACTAGCTGTTGTAGCTGTTCTATAACCCAAACATGTTTGTTTAACGAAAAGCGATAAAATTGTAATGTGTAGCCTTAAGCTAAACAGATAAAATAAGACTTTGTTAACCTTGAGTTTTATTTAGCATACAATTACATTCTGGCATTCTGCTTATTATTTTTATCGAATGTGTTTACGTTTTTTATTACGATAAGCTAATAAGCTTTACCTGTCTCTGAAAGATTTTTTCTTTAATAGGCTCTCCTCGAAACTGGCTTTAACTGGTGTGATAACACTTTCCGAATCTGAACTCAAAGAGTGTCCATCGTACGGTTTGAAATTTTGTATACGTTTTTTGGTGGTAGTATTTAGCTTTTCCCTTGGTACAATTTGCTCACAATCACTGAAACAATCGTCAAGTCCATCGGATTCCTCAGGGAGAATATCGTCGGTACATAGAAAATTGGGGTGGGTTTTAATAGCCCCATTGCGAGGTAATAATGATAGTCGAGTATCTCGGTAACTTCCATCTAATGAAATATTGGTTAAAAATGTAACTGCAGCTAAGCGACGACGCGAACGGTTGCGTTTAAAGGAAGTTGCCATTAGATTATTTATTGCTGTTTAGAAGAATGGATGATTAAAGAAAAAACGATATTTATCACTTGCTTTGGGTTGTTATATCACTGACAATGCATTTTTAACATAGTTCTTTTATTACACATGTTGGAAGATTTTAAGGTCCATATATAAAATTCGATACTGTTCAATAAAAACAATATTAATAACTTGCACATTTTTCCTTTATTTAAATATTCACTTTATATTTAAATAAATTTACTCTTTATTTGGCAACATACATTCGAACGTCCACCATCTAAAAATACTCCGCACTAACTAAAACAAGGTTGCCAATAGTAGAAACAAAACAACCCCATCTATTTAACACAATTTTTACGTAAATCACTGTTCTAAATTTGGGAACACCGCTTTTTGACACCTACGACCACGACTATTCAGGTTATGTTGTCCTGTCATGGTTATTTTCCATAATTTTTAAGTGAGCCCCTTTACCGTTATCTATTTTATCTTTAGTTATTACAATCATCAACTCATTTTACCGTATTTACTGCACTCCGATTATATCGTCACGTAGGCAGTATAATTTACACAGTTTTAAGCATATTTATGTGAGAAAAATATTGTGAAAATGCCACCAAAACCCACCACCGCTTTGTTAAATCAGTTGAGGGATTTGATGAGAAATCCTAAATATGTTGGTGAACCAATCCAAGCATACATTGTTCCATCTACAGACGCACACAGCTCTGAATATGTGGCAGATTGTGATAAATTCCGAGGGTTTCTTTCCGGTTTCACCGGCTCTACTGGAACGGCTATAGTTACTGAAAAAGATGCATGTCTCTGGACTGATGGACGATATTTTTTACAAGCCACCAATCAGATGGACTCCAATTGGACTCTTATGAAAGAAGGTGTCCCTACAACACCAACACAAGGTACTAAATTAACGAGATTTTATTTATAAATATGTTATTTTTTTTGTCATGGTTCTTAGGTAGTTGGTTAGCCAAGGTTCTTCCCTCTGGATCACGAGTGGGCGTCGATCCGAAACTTCTAACATTTAAAAGTTTCCTACCTTTGCAGTCCTTTTTGGACATAGCCGGTCACAAACTGGTTCCAGTTGCGACAAATCTGGTCGAACTACTTTGGACAGACCGACCACCTCGTCCAGTTAACACCGTTACACCTTTGGCGTTAAAGTACACCGGACGCAGTATTCAAGAGAAATACACAGCAATTCAGCTGAAAATGAAAGAAAAAAATGCTAAATATCTACTGTTGACTTCGTTGGACGAAATTGGTTGGTTTTTGAATTTACGTGGCTCAGACATCGACTACAATCCCGTATTTTTTGCATATGTGATCATTAGTAATCACTCCTACACAGTTTTTATGAACCCAGCTCAATTCACTCCCAACGTCATTCAGCATTTAGCAGACGAATCTGGAGATCTCTGTTACAAGTTTGAGCCTTACGATAAAATTGACGACACTCTTAGAGAAATAACGAAAAATATTGATGGGTATTTGTGGTGCTCTGAACAAACAAATTTTAATTTAATCAACATCATTCCGAAGAAATGCCTGTTTAACGAGACCACTCCTATTGCCTTAATGAAGGCTGTAAAAAACCCAGTGGAGATTCGCGGTATGCGAAACTCGCATATTAGAGACGCCGCTGCAGTTTGTAGATATTTATCTTGGTTAGAAAAGAATGTTGCTAGTGGAAAAATCACTGAAATCTCCGGCTCGGACAAGCTGGAGGAATTCAGAAGCAAGCAAGAAGATTTTATGGGGCTTAGTTTCCCCACGATAAATTCCGTTGGGCCCCATGGTGCAATAATCCACTACACTGCCGATTCCACTACCGATGTTCCTATTACAACCGATGCAATGTATCTTTGCGATTCTGGCGCTCAGTACCGTGATGGTACCACTGACATCACCAGAACTGTTCATTTTGGTTCTCCAACCGACTTCCAAAAGGAGTGCTTTACTCGAGTCCTCAAAGGGCAGATAAAAATGGCCACTTCGGTATTTCCTACAAAAATAAAAGGAAACTGTTTGGATTCTTTTGCACGGGAAAACCTCTGGAAAGTCGGTTTGGACTATGCTCATGGTACTGGACACGGCGTAGGATCTTTCCTATGTGTACACGAAGGTCCCATTGAGATTTCTTGGAGGAGTACTCATAATGATCCAGGTTTAGAAGCTGGTATGTTCGTGTCAAATGAACCAGGATATTATCAGGATGGGGAGTTTGGTATAAGGTTGGAGGATATTGTGCAGATCGTCGAAGCTAAAACGCCATATAATTTCAATAATCGAGGATATTTGACTTTTGAAACTATTACGCTTGTACCTAAGCAAACTAAAATGATTGTAGTCGAGTTGTTGACTGATGAAGAAATTGCGTATTTGAATGACTATCATCAGCGCTGCAGGGATGTTGTGGGACCAGTGCTGGAAAAACAGGGGGACATCGAGGCCAAGGAGTGGCTGTGGCGGGAAACTGAACCTATACACAAGGCTGGAAATTAGTATAAGTTTAAAACTGTTGACTTGTTTACAGTAATTTATGTATTTAATTAAGTATAAAAGTTATGTTATTATGTCATCTTTATTTTATAGTTTGTATTATTTTAAATAAAGCAAATTTAGCATTTTATTTTATTTATATCAATAAGGTTCCTATAAAATAATAAAAAATCCACAAAAAAGAAATTTAAAATAATTAAAATTAAATTAAATTAAAATAAAAAAAAAGCCTCCAAGTCATATAATTTAGTTCCATACGATGACTAACTTACAGCTAGTTCAAAATTTTGTTTATTTTGTCAAAATTGACTGGTAGATGTGAAATCGAACTGTCATTGCTAGTTTTCCAAATTTTCTAAGAAAAGCTCCATATCGTTATCTTAATACAAAACACATGTCCCGACTTATTAAATAAATTAAACAATATTTTAAATTAAAATATCAACAATTCTTTAATTATGTCTGCGAAACCCACTACCAATTTGTTAGTACAATTAAGAGATTTAATGAAAAATCCCAAACATGTGCGTGAACCAATCCATGCCTATATAGTTCCAACAACAGATGCACACAACACGGAATACTTGGCAGATTGTGATAAGTTCCGAGAGTTTATTTCTGGTTTTACCGGCTCTGTTGGAACAGCCATTATAACCGAAACGGACGCATGCCTATGGACTGATGGACGATATTATTTACAAGCCTCACAAGAACTGGACTATAATTGGACTCTGATGAAAGATGGACTAGCCACCACACCCACCCCAGGTAATTTCCTCATTGAAAATTTGAGAAATATCTACAATTTTCTCCAAATCAGGTAATTGGTTGTCCAAAGTGCTTCCTGTAGGATCAAGAATTGGCGTTGATCCAAACGTAATCACCTTCAGAAGCTACCTGCCTTTGCACAATGTTTTAAAAAACGCTAATCATAAAATGGTTCCAGTAGCTACCAATTTGATTTCCCTTTTGTGGACCGATAGGCCACCACGTCCAGCCAACCCAGTCATTGCGTTGTCCTTAAGATATTCTGGTTGTACTGTTAAGGAAAAATTCAAAGCGATTTTGTTGCAAATGAAGGAAAAAGGGGCAAAATACATGCTGCTTACTGCTTTGGACGATATCGCGTGGTTTTTGAATTTACGAGGTTCAGACATCGCCTTCAATCCACTTTTCTTTTCTTATGTAATCATAGGTCAGCATTCGATTAAAATATTTATGAACACAGTGCAAGTTACCCCAGATATCCTTGAGCATCTAGGAAAGGAGTGTCATGATCTTTGCTTCCAGTTCCATCCTTACGAAGCAATCGATGAAAAACTAAAAGACATTACCGCGGATATTGATGGATTTTTATGGTGTTCCGATTTCACAAATTACAAATTAGTTAATCTTATTCCAAAAAAGTGCCTTCTGCTTGAAACGACTCCTATTGGTCTAATGAAAGCAATTAAAAACCCTACAGAAGTACAAGGTATGAGGAACGCACACATTAAAGACGCTGCAGCTGTTTGTTCATATTTTTCTTGGCTGGAAAAAGTCGTCGAAACCGGAAAAATAACCGAGATTTCCGGTGCGGACAAATTGGAGGAATTCCGCAGTAAACAAGACGACTTCATGGGTCTAAGTTTTGAGACCATAAACGGAGTCGGACCTCATGGTTCAATAATCCATTACAAAGCGGTTCCATCCTCCGATGTTCCCATTACAACAACCGCGCTGTATCTTTGCGATTCTGGAGGGCAGTACCTCGATGGTACCACCGATATAACCAGAACCATGCACTTTGGTACTCCAACAAATTTTGAAAAAGAATGTTTTACTAGAGTCCTGAAGGGGCAAATAAAAATCGCAACATCGATTTTCCCAGCAAAAACCAAAGGTCATCGCTTGGATGCTTTTGCACGTGATAGCTTATGGGAAATTGGTTTGGACTACGCTCATGGTACTGGACATGGAATTGGGTCGTTTCTATGTGTACATGAAGGTCCTCTACGTATTGGCCCTACCACTACGGAACTTGAAGTCGGTTTGGAAGCTGGAATGTTCATTTCGAACGAACCGGGATATTATCAGGATGGCGATTTTGGGATTCGATTGGAGGATGTTGTTGAGGTTGTTAAAGTGAAGACCCCTCACAATTTTGTTAATCGTGGCTACTTGGGCTTTAGGACGATTACCCTTGTGCCCAAGCAGACTAAAATGATTGTTGTTAATATGTTGACTGACGACGAAATTGCTTTTATTAATAATTATCATCAATGTTGTCGGGATATAGTTGGACCTTTGTTGGAGAAACAGGGAGCAGTTGAGGCTAAGAAGTGGCTATGGCGGGAAACTGAACCAATTAGTAGAAAGTAGTTGTGGTCCGTGTTTGTAATAATTTTCATGGAAATTGTGCCGTAGGCTTATGTATTATAAATATAAAATATCGGACATTGGAATTTTATTTAAATTATACAGGGTCCGGTTAAAGTGTGGAAATGGTCGCGCTTGTTATACCGCTAGAAGGAGAAAGTGGTTTAACTATAGTCTTTATTAATTTTTAAACCAATTTTTATATATGTAGTTAAAGAGGAATTTATTCTATTACCAAAAAACATTAATCCTACTACTCTACAGGATGAGTCGCAATAAGTGGGACATGCTTTAGCTGTAAATACTAGGCCTAAAACTGAGACGATTAACGCAAAAAGTTGTTATACTAAAATGTATAACTAAAAAGGCAATTGAAGTTTAAGAAAAAAAAATTTTTTTTGGTAATAACTTCTAAACTAATTGAATGAGAAGAACCAATTCTTGGTAGTTGCTAGTGAATACCAAAAAAAATTTTTTTCTTAAACTTCAAATGCCTATAACTTTTTAGTTATGCATTTTAGTATAACAACTTTTTGCGTCAATCGTCTTAGTTTTAGGCCTAGTATTTACAGGTAAAGCATGTCCCACTTATTGCGACTCACCCTGTATAATCTTGTCTAAATTTAAAGTTTTTTTTTGAGTTGGAAATAGCAGTTCAATTGCTTAAAATATTTTCTTTATTAGTTATTTAATACATTATACAAAAAGATATAAAATGAATATTTGAAATATTTTCTTCTTTCGTTCAGGAATTTTACAAAAGATTTTTCCATGACTATTAACTTTCCTAAGATTCTATTCTCTATTTCTTCACTTTAATTTTCTTCTCCCGACTAGACTTGACCTCGCTTTTACTAAAGGAATTCTTGATCATCAAAACCTCTGGCAAGTCAATCACCGGCGGTTTAATTATCCCTTCAGCCTTTAACTCTACTTCGGCTAGTTTATTAGCACACAACAACAAGATTTCATAAAACTCCAAAAAACTCAGCGGGTACTCCATGTTAATTATCAAACCGTTTGCAGCGACCATCGGACAAATTTCCGAAATACATTGAACTACCTCATTAACTCCGAGTTTTCGAAACACATACAGAGTTTTAAAAAAGGGATCATCGCAATGGCGACTGTTTTCTTGAATCAAAGTGTTTTCGTTGTAGTTTTCTGGGTCTAAAATTTTTTTACACAAAGCATATTTATATTTCTAGTGAAGAAAAACCAACTTTTCAAAAAAGTAACACTTTGTGCTATTGCCACAGCATTGAAACCTTCACTGGTCTTACTAGATGTCGATTCCTTCAAATCCAAAGCCCAGAAACACTCTGGTTCGCTTCCTCGTTTCACACAAGTATTCCTGAGGAACTCTTTAGCAGAATGCGACTCACCTACATCTAAATACAGCGAGTAAACCGAATTAAGTGGCAGAAAATTTTTGTTTCTTGTTAGAACAGTGCCTAGAAGATATGCTTTTAAATTTTTTTAAAGTTTTTCTTCCACACAATTTCACCTGTAAATTTTCCCCAGTTCGGTAATACTAAGTCTTTGAAAAACTGATTGAACATGTGGAATAAAATTCCTTCGCTTGGTAGCGTTTTCTTGTTACCGTTAACGTGGAATAAGTGCAAACAATTTCCAACCATTGATAGAAGAAACTGCCAGAAGTAGATTGGCTCGAAGGGATCATGTGCTGTATCCACACAACTAGCTGGATTTTCTTCGAAATTCCTGTCAGATTGCACTATAGATATTCCTTTAGTAGCTAGTCCAATATCTCTATAGAATTGCCACAGTAAAATTCGCATCATGACCGGTTTAAAATTTATAACACCATCTTCAGCAGCCAATGTAGCGTACTTATAATACACTTCATTGAGTTGTGGAAGAAGAAACGTGAAAAGATTGCAAAGTTTCCTTTCTTCCTTTTGCTTCGCTTGCAAGTAAGTTAGTTTACTATCGGTTATTTCCTCCAAGCTAGAAGTGAATAAGCAAGCTCAAAATAAAGAAATTTAAGTAGGTTAAAGTTTAGTACACGTTAAGTTCTGCTACGTTAATCCCGTAGTACTTTTCCAGCACCATGTCGAGATAAAAGCCAACATCTACACGTTCCGCCGCTGCGTGAATCGGTATTTGCAAAGGACTACATCTAAACTTGTCTTTGCTTGATTGCGCAACTTTTATGAAGTGGTTCTTATTTAACTTCTCACCGTTTCTTTCTAAGTTCTCAATAATATCATCTGGAAAATTTTCTATGGATTCCTAAAATCATCCTGTGGTTACTGAATCTTATCTAACTTAGCATGACGCAACTTTATGCAATAGTTGTTCTATAATTAATTTAAAAGATGACTTATTGCCAGTTAATTCCAAACTACTAGAACTCTTTGTTATGGTTGGATATGAAACGTCTTCCAATTTTTTATGCGTTGGTTTATCATACTCAAACAAAGGGTTGTCCTCCAAAACCAAACCGTTTCCACAAACCATTAGCCCAGGACCATGTTTGAAGTTTTTTTCAAAAGTACCCAAAAGTCTCGCACCACATTCGCTTCCGAAACAGATTTCTCCTGGAAGTTATATTGTATGAGTTTGTAGGAAATTCTGGTTGAGTATTTTAAGCACCAACTCCTGTACGCATGCCTTCAACCCAAGTACCGCGGTACCAGTTCGAAAGAGGATATGTTAGAGTTTTGTTAAGGAAGGCGTTCCAAGTGTACTCGCCATATCCATGCATCAAATCGTTACACCACTCGCCTTCATAAAACTGAAAAGTGTCTTGTGGTTAAGTTGAAGCAATAATAGAGGTTGTTACGTCATTATTTTCGAAAATCATGCTGCCTTGGCCGTGTTTTAGATTCTCCAACCAATACCCTTTGTATTTTGCTCCATTTTTATAGCTTCTATACCCCAAACCTTGTCTTAGATTATCAACCCATTCACCGTCGTAAAAGTTGTCGTTTTCATACAACAACCAACCTTTTCCTATTATAGAATATTTTTAAAGATTTTTGGGATTATCATGAAAATTACCATGCTTCTGTCCATATTTCCAATTTCCTTTGTAGAAAACCGGCGATCCAACTATGTTTAAAATACCATAACCGTGGAAAATCCCTTTGCAAAAACTGCCTTCGTAACTACTGAGGTCTGGAAGTTTTAACGTTCCCTTTCCTGTAGGGTAGCCATCTTGAAAATCACCCTAAAGCAGCAGCTTTAGTAGTTTAGTAATAAAGACGAAGTTGGTTACCTCGTAGATAGCACCATCAGCCCAGTAAAACACACCTTTACCATGCATCAACCGTTTCGAGACTTGCCCTTCATAATAGTTCCCATTAGTAAACTTCATTTTCACATTTTGATCTTCTGTTTCCGCTATCCAGTCATTGGAATTGCGTTTTGACGTCGACTCAGTTATCTTATCGAGGTGAAAATGAGTGAGTTATTTTATATTTAGAAGATTTGGAACTTACGAGGCTTCGACTAGATTGCGAAGTACGAGGTTTCAAATCACCAGAAGTTCTTCTGCTACTTTTACTACTCCTGCTTGCAGTTTTACTAGTAGATGCTACATTTAGAGTTAAAATTATAACTAAAGCTGAGCATCTAAGAAAACCTACATACGTCTTTCCGTTAGGAACATGCAAGTACTCGTGGTGCAATCCACAAACTCGTTTGTAGGAGCTTCTGATTCAGAAGGTGTGACCACTACTGTGCAATCTTCAATGATACTATCTAACATTGAAGAGAAAAACAGGAACGTCAGCTCTTTTCGGTAGTTTATTTTCCTTTTTACATCATCCTCTTCCAGTAGTTGATTTTTGCTGATAATGGAGCTTTTGGATTTGGATCGAATAGAAGTTTTCGATTTGCTTTTATGGCTAAGTCTTTTAGCTTGTATTAGGGAGCCACTGGATGACCTTTTCCGTTGAAGAACATGAGTGTTGCTCATTATATTAATGAAATGACATTGACAGGATGAAGTATGAGAGAAATGCAGTCTGTAATCTTGCTTAACAAAGTAAGCAGCATGTGTGGCTATTCAAGGCATCGCTTTATAAATTGAACAATTTAAACACTGCTATCAGAGATGTTTTTCATTGGAACATTTATTTTATTACATTTACGACATTTTCATTAGATGTAGTTTGCCAGTATCTACTTAAGTATAAATCCTTTTAAATTCTTGTTTATTTTAACCCGGCAGATTGTGCGTGATTGCAATGTTATACATTATTAAGGTGACTTATTATATAGATAAATAAAACATCCGCTCTAATGCAATCAAACAATTAGTATTTAACATTTTTTGGGCCTATTAGGAGTAGGTACATTAAAATCACGTATTCTTTGTCAAAATTAAGATAAGAAGTTTATCTTTCCATGTGATGAACATTGTTCTTACGATGTTTTATTTGTTCCAATTTAACTTAGATATCTGTAAATTTTTAATTTATTAAACTATAACAGATCTAAGCGTTTCCAAACCATGGATTGTGGAGTTAAAGAAAAACGAAAAACTCACCCACAAGACAAGGCTAATCCACTGTCTCTGCTGACCTTCTTGTAAGTGAACACTTGTTATTTTGTTAGATATTATCTTTAGCAATTAATCTTAATTGTATTAAGTCAAGTACACATGGTAGTTGAGTTTTGTTTACTTTGTCTACTTACTTATGTTTTTTTTCAGTTACACACTTGGAATATTTAAAAAAGGAAAATGTAAAAAGTTTGAAGAAGCCGATTTGTATGAAGTACTAAAATCATGCAAGTCGGAAAAACTAGGCGATGCATTGGAAAAGCAGGTAGAAATCCAACGAAGTAAACACAAAGATGTTTCAATTTATAAATTATTGTGGACTTGTTACGGAACAGAATACTCGATTATTGGACTGGTTCATCTTGTAATGCGCTCCATTATGGTGTAGGTAAAATTCTGTTTATTTCCACCAAAATATCTTAGACAAATACCCAATAATTTTTTGATTTTGTAAAGGATTTACAGTCCTTGGGCAGTAGGACGCCTAATATCCTATTTCAGCGAGCAAAGCGAGCTAACAAAATCCGATGCCTGTTTCTACGCTTCCGTGGTAATTTTCCTCAACCTGATTCAGTGCGTATACATCCACAATTACGTATTGATAATCACGGCTTTAGGTATTAAGGTGCGGACAGCTTTCTGCTCTTTAATGTACAGAAAATCCTTAAAACTCTCCGAACTGGCCCTATCTGAAGTTACCATGGGTAAAATTGTCACCTTAATGACTAAAGACGTGAGCGCTTTTGAATTGATGATTTTGTATGGAAATGATGTTTGGATTGGTTTCATGCAAGCTGCCATTGTTTGCTATTTGATTTATGCCAAAATTGGTGTAGCGGCTTTTGCAGGCGTTGGACTGTTTCTTGTAATTCTTCCATTTCAAGGTAACCAAAACCCTACCATATAAATACGTCCAAACTGAAATTAATTATAAAATTCCAATTCAGTTATAATTGGAAAGAAAACAGCAGAATTTCGAATGGTAGTTGGTAAGAAAACTGATGAGCGCTTACAAGCCACTCAAGAAGCATTATCAGCCTCGAAAATAATTAAAATGTTTTCTTGGCAACGATTCTTCATCACAAAAATCAACGATTATCGTAGGTGAGCCTACACAACATTTCTTAATATAATTACCCTCTTTATTTCTGTTCACCTCCAGAAAAGAAGTAAAAACAATTGTGAAAATCTTCCTAACTAAAGTTGTGATTCTCTGCATTGGTGCCTTGACCACCAAAATAGCCTTCTACTTACTGATAATGACACACATCTGGCTTGGTAATTCAATAGACGCAGAATTAGTTTTCTTTATCTTAAGCTGTTTCCAAAGATTGCGACATGCTCTAAGCGTGTTAATTCCTTTAGGTATCACACAAGCAGCTGAGCTACATGCTGCTGTGAAAAGAATTGATAATCTACTGAAAGCTGGAGAGGTTAATAAAAATGTCCAGGAAGTTTTAGTTGAAACTCCCAAAATTACGCTGAAAAACGCAAAAGTTGTAATGAGCGGCAAAGATATCCTCCATAATGTGTCTGTAACCTTAACACCCGCTCTGACGGTTTTAACAGGACCTACAGGTTGTGGAAAAACCAGTTTACTCAAAACTGTATTAAGAGATTATCCTCTAGCCGATGGTAGTTTGATTGTAAATGGGAAAGTTTCTTATGCCTCGCAGGAGCCATGGATATTTCCATCAACAGTACGCCAAAATATTTTATATGGCGAGGCGTTTAATCCCCAAAGATACCAACAAGTCTTAGATGTATGTGCTTTGCAATTTGACTTGCAACAACTCGCTAACTCTGATAGTACTATAATCGGAGATAAAGGTTTGAATCTGAGTCGAGGTCAAAAGGCGCGAATCAACTTGGCAAGAGCAGTTTACAGACAAAGTGATATCTACTTGGTGGATGATTGTTTGACTTCCTTAGATGCCAATGTTAAGGAGCACATCTTCAAAAATTGTTTTCAGAAGTTTTTGAGGCACAAGTTATGTGTTTTAGTAACACATGACACAAAAATAATAAAAGAATGTGAGGATTTGATTATCATGGAAGATAACGGTGTGTGTACTGAAACTAAAACTTCTGAGTTGTCAAATGAAATTGAGTTGGAAACTCTTCTTAATACTGTGAATAGTGAAATGAAGCCTGTTAAAGACGAGTTTATTGAAGTGGAAGATGGGGAAAAAATAATGGAAGAAGACACAGGGTTATTAAAACCAGACCTACAAAGCAAAGAAAGTATTTATCACGAAAAGAAAAAGTCTGGAAAAGTTGACAAAGCCACATACTACAAGTATATAAAATTTGGGGGTGGTTACATGATTTTAACTGTTATTTTATTGTTTTATATCATGACGCAATTTTCGAAGAGCTACACGGAAAAAGTGGTAAGCAATTGGTAATAACGCTATATTTAATCCAAGAAAAATCAAATGTTACCCCAGCTTTTTCCAGGGTCAATCTAGAACAAAACATTTCCACCTACAAACTAAAAAACATAACCAATACTGCTAATTACACAGAGTTGCTTTCGGCACATGTTGAAATTCTTACAATATTTTCAACGCTGATTGTGTCCACTGTTGTCTTATCCATAATTACAGCATATCTACTTTTTAATTTTACAAGAAAAGCTTCCAATAGACTGCATAGGTCCATGTTGGAGCACATTATGAATGCTGTGATGAGTTTTTTTGACACGTATTTTATCGGTAGTATTTTAAACCGATTCTCCAAGGACTTAGCTGTGATTGACGAACAACTTCCTTTTATGATCTACGAGTTCATTGAGGTTTGCTTTCTAGTTTCATTTTAACTTCCATTTACACCCTAAATTGTAGATCTTCTTCACACTAGCAGGGATTGTTATACTATTAGCGACAGTTAACGCGCTGTTCCTTATACCAGCACTGATATTTTTTGGGGTATCATATTTTGTACGTCTTTATTATCTACCAACAGGACGAAACCTACAAAGGCTTGATGCAGCCAGTAAGTTAATTACAGTACGATTTTACCTTACAATTTACTGAAATATTTCTAGCTCGTAGTCCAATGATTGGATATTTAAACGCATCTTTAGATGGACTCACTACTATAAGAGCTTGCTCCAACTCTCAAACTATTCTCATAAAAGAATTCGATAAGCATCAAGACTTGTACACTTCAGCCAACTATACGCTCAAATTGTGTACAAGAGCTTTCGGTTTCTTCCTCGATGTACTTTGTTCTATTTTAATTACGATAATCGTAGCACAATTTCTTATATTTGAGTCAGGTAAAAAAAAAGTTTGTAAAGAAGTAGAGTAACTAAACTAAATTTCAATATATAGGTACGTCTGTGGGGGATGTTGGTATGGCAATTTCACAAGTTTTTGCCTTAACCGGCCTGCTCCAGTATGGAATCCGCCAATGGGCTGACATAGAAAATAAGATGACTTCAACAGAACGAGTCTTGGAATTTACTGAAGCGAAACAGGAAAACAAAACGGGGATTACACTAGAGAATTGGCCATCATCAGGTGCTATTGGCTTCGAAAATGTTTCCATGAAATACAGCCAAAAAACCGACGAATACATTTTAAAGGACTTAACCTTCTTCATTGAGCCAGCTCAAAAAATCGGAATTGTAGGAAGAACTGGTGCAGGAAAAACCACCATAATTTCCACTTTGCTACGACTGTATGAGATCGAAGGTACTATAAGGATTGACAACGTTGACATCAAAACGCTTTCCTTGGATTTCCTACGAAAAAGCATCGCGGTTATACCACAAGATCCCGTTTTGTTCTCTGGAACAATCCGCAGTAACCTGGATCCACTTGGTGGTTACCGTGACGAGGAAATCTGGAGAGCGATAGAAAGAGTTAAAATAAACTCTATTATAGCTTCCTTGGATGTGGAAATATCGGATACAGGCTCACAATTTAGTGCAGGACAAAAACAGTTAATTTGTTTAGCTCGGGCTATTGTTAGTAAAAATAAAATAATTGTGTTGGATGAGGCCACAGCGAGCATAGACGAGGAAACTGATTTGGTGATTGATAAAGCAATTAAGGAAAATTTTGCTGAGTGCACTGTTATCACCATAGCACATAAATTGCATTCGGTTCTTGAGTTTGATAGAGTGATGGTGGTGGATAAAGGAAGAGTGGTTGAGTTTGACAAACCAGACGTTTTATTGAAGAGAAAGGGCGCTTTTTATCAAATGATTGATAAAGTTGGTTTAGTTAATAAATGAGAGTATTTTGTATATGTATTAGCGAAAAAATAAACAATAGCACAATTTTTCTGGTGTTTTTTTTATTCGCTCAAATATAAATCCTTTCAAATTCTAATTTCCGCGAGTTGTGGCAATGCTATGCAGTATTAAGGTTAGCTTTTATAACTTATAATACAGATAAATAAAACATCCGTTCTGGAGTAATCAAACAATTAGCCAATCAAGTATTTCTTGACTCTAGCACTAAGAATATTTAAATCATACCTACTTTGTCAAAATTAAGATAAGAAGTATCTTTCCATGTGATGAACCTTGTGGTTAAAATCGACGATGTTTTATTTGTTCAGTTTAATTTTAAAAGTTTTAAATACTAAATTTTATTAAACTAATTGCGTTTCGAAATCATGGATTGTGGAGTTAAGGAAAACAGAAAAACTCATCCACAAGACAAGGCTAATCCATTGTCACTGCTGACCTTCTTGTAAGTGCATACTCGTTACTTTGTTAGACATTTATCTACACGAATTAGTCCTAATAGTACTAAGTCAAGTACACATATGTTAGTTGAGTTTTATTTACTTTATTTAGATTTCTTTGTTTACTTCGTCTAGTTATACGCTTGAAATATTTAAAAAAGGAAACTTTAAGAAATTTGAGGAGGCAGATCTGTACGAGGTACTAAAATCATGCAGATCGGAAAAACTGGGCGATGCACTGGAAAAACAAGTAGAAATCCAACAGGGCAAGTACAAAGACGTTTCAATTTACAAATTATTATGGGCTTGTTATGGAAGGGAATTTTCAATTATTGGACTGGTTCATCTTGTAGTGCGGTCCATTATGGTGTAGGTAAAATTCTGTGTATTCCCTTAGAAAAATAGTCAATATATTTTTATTTATTAAAGGATTTACAGCCCTTGGGCAGTTGGACGCCTAATATCCTACTTTAGCGAACAAAGCGAACTAACTAAATCCGATGCCTATTACTACGCCTCCATGGTAATTTTCCTCAACTTGATCCAGTGCATATACATTCACAATTACGAATTGATAGTCACAGCTTTAGGTATTAAGGTACGGACAGCTTTCTGCTCTCTGATGTACAGAAAATCCTTAAAACTCTCCGAACTGGCCCTATCTGAAGTTACCATGGGTAAAATTGTCACCTTAATGACCAAAGATGTGAATGCCTTCGAATTGATGATTTTATATGCGAATGATGTTTGGATTGGTTTCATGCAAGCTGCCATTGTTTGCTATTTGATTTATGCGAAAATTGGTGTAGCAGCTTTTGCAGGCGTTGGACTGTTTCTTGGAATTCTTCCATTTCAAGGTAACCAAAATCCTACCATATAAATACGTCCAAAATGAAATTAACTATAAAACTAATTCAGTTATAATTGGAAAGAAAACAGCAGAATTTCGAATGGAAGTCGGTAAGAAAACTGATGAACGCTTACAAGCCACTCAAGAAGCATTATCAGCGTCGAAAATAATTAAAATGTTTTCTTGGCAACAATTCTTCATCACAAAAATCAACAATTATCGTAGGTGAGCCTATACAACATTTCTTAATACAATTACCCTTTTTATTTCTGTTCACCTCCAGAAAAGAAGTAAAAACAATTGTGAAAATCTTTCTAACCAAAGTTGTTATCCTCTGCATTGGTGCCTTGACCCCAAAAATTGCCTTCTACTTACTGATAATGACACATACCTGGCTAGGTAACTCAATTGACGCAGAACTAGTCTACTTTATCTTGAGTTGCTTCCAAAGATTACAACACGCTTTAAGTTTTTTAATTCCTTTAGGCATAACTTACGCAGCAGAGTTGCATGCTGCTGTGAAAAGAATAGATCATTTACTGAAAGCTGGAGAAGTTACGAAAAAATTCCAGGAAATTTTAGTTGAAACTCCAAAAATCGCGCTGAAAAACGCAAAAGTTGTAATGAGCGGCAAGGAAATCCTCCATAATGTGTCTGTAACCTTAACACTAGGTCTGACGGTTTTAACAGGCCCTACAGGTTGTGGAAAAACCAGTTTGCTCAAAACTATATTAAGAGATTATCCTCTAGCCGATGGTAGTTTGAATATAAATGGAAAAGTTTCTTATGCCTCGCAGGAGCCATGGATATTTCCTTCAACAGTACGCCAAAACATTTTATATGGCGAGGAATATAATCCCCAAAGATTCCAACAAGTCTTAGATGTATGTGCTTTGCAGTTGGACTTGCAACAACTCGCTAACTCTGATAGTACTATCATCGGAGATAAAGGTTTGAATCTGAGTCGAGGTCAAAAGGCGCGAATCAACTTGGCAAGAGCAGTTTACAGACAAAGTGATATCTATTTGGTGGATGACTGTTTGACTTCTTTAGATGCCAATGTCAAGGAGCACATCTTCAAAAATTGTTTTCAGAAGTTTTTGAGGCACAAGTTATGTGTTTTAGTAACACATGATACAAAACTAATAAAAGAATGTGAGAATTTGATTATCATGGAAAATAACGGTGTGTGTACTGAAACTAAAACTTCTGAGTTGTCCAATGAAATTGAGTTGGAAACGCTTCTCAATACTGTGAATAGTGAAATGCAGCCTGTTAAAGACGAGTTTATTGAAGTGGAAAATGGGGAAAAAATAATGGAAGAAGACACAGGGTTATTGAAGCCAGACCTACAAAATAAGACAAATATGTATCATGAAAAGAAAAAGTCTGGAAAAGTGGACAAATCCACATACTTCAAATATATAAAATTTGGAGGTGGTTATACGATTTTAACTGTTATTTTATTGTTTTTTATCATGACGCAGTTTTCGAAGAGCTACACGGAAAAAGTGGTAAGCAATTGGTAATAAAACTATATTTAATCAAAAAAAAAATCATATGTTAGCTGATTTATTTCCAGGGTCAATCTAGAACAAAACATTTCCACCTACAAACTAAAAAACCTAACCAACACTACCAATTACAAAGAATTTCTTTCAGCACATTTTAAAATTCTTACATTATTTTCTTCGTTGATAGTATCAACTGTGATCCTGTCAATACTTGCAGCGTATCTACTGTTTAATTTCACAAGAAAAGCTTCCAATAGACTGCATAGGTCCATGTTGAAAAGCGTTGTGAATGCTGTGATGAGTTTCTTTGATACATATTTTATTGGCAGCATTCTAAACAGATTTTCCAAGGATTTGGCTGTTGTTGACGAACAACTTCCTTTCATGCTCTACGAGTTTATTGACGTTAGCATGGGTAGATTACACATTTTAAATTTAAACTTAAAATTCAATTGCAGATAATTTTTACATTGGGAGGAGTTATTATACTAGTAGCGAGTGTTAATCTGTTGTTCCTTATACCAGCATTAATATTTTTCGTGATATCATACCTTGTACGCCGATATTATTTACCAACAGGACGAAATCTGCATAGACTTGAAGCAGCCAGTAAGTAAAAATAAAATTTAAAATCAGCAAATTAAATTAAAATAATTTCAGCTCGTAGTCCTATTGTTGGATATTTAAACGCGTCTTTGGATGGACTCACCACTATAAGAGCGTTCTCCAACTCTCAAACTATTCTCATAAAAGAATTCGATAAACATCAGGACTTGTATATTTCAGCCTACTACACCCTCAAATTGTGTATTAAAGCCTTTGGTTTCTTTCTTGACGTACTTTGCTCTATTTTAATTACGATAGTCATAGCATACTTTTTGATTTTTGACTCTGGTAAAGATACATTTATTGTTTAAATTTCTTCATACTGAACTCAAACATTTTAAATAGGTACTTCTGTGGGGGACATTGGTATGTCTATTTCGCAAGTTTTTGCCTTAACTGGATTACTCCAATATGGAATCGCTCAATGGGCTGACATAGAAAACAAAATGACTTCAACAGAACGAATTTTAGAGTTCACTGAAGCGAAACAGGAAAACAAAACGGGGATTACACTAGAGAATTGGCCATCATCAGGTACCATTACCTTCGAAAATGTTTCTATGAAGTACAACCAAAAAACCAACGAATATATTTTGAAGGACTTAACCTTCTTCATTGAGCCAGCTCAAAAAATCGGAATTGTAGGAAGAACTGGTGCAGGAAAAACCTCCATAATTTCCACTTTGCTACGACTGTATGAGATCGAAGGTACTATAAAGATTGACAACGTTGACATCAAAACGCTTTTCTTGGATTTCCTACGAAATAACATCGCGGTTATCCCACAAGATCCAGTTTTATTCTCTGGAACAATCCACAGTAACCTGGATCCTCTTGGTGGTTACCACGACGAGGAAATCTGGAGAGCGATAGAAAGAGTTAAAATAAGCTCTATTATAGCTTCCTTGGATATGGAGATATCGGATACAGGCTCACAATTTAGTGCAGGACAAAAACAGTTAATTTGTTTAGCTCGGGCTATTGTTAGTAAAAATAAAATAATTGTGTTGGATGAGGCCACGGCGACCATAGACGAGGAAACTGATTTGGTGATTGATAAAGTAATTAAGGAAAATTTTGCTGAGTGCACTGTTATCACCATAGCACATAAATTGCATTCGGTTCTTGAGTTTGATAGAGTGATGGTGGTGGATAAAGGAAGAGTAGTTGAGTTTGACAAACCAGAAGTTTTATTGAAGAGAAAGGGCCCTTTTTATCAAATGATTGATAAAGTTGGTTTAGTTATTAAATGAGAGTATTTTGTGTACGTATTAACGAAAAATAAACAATAGCACAAATTTTAATGGTGATTTTTACTTCACTCCTTTCCAGTAACTAGTATTGGTGTATTAGAGAAATTATACTGAAGAAAAAGGAGCTTTTTATGAAAAGATTGACAAAGTTAATTTATTAAAAAAATGTATTATGTATATCTAGTAAATGATTAGATAATAAAAACATTCCTTTCTTTCATTTTATTATTTACACACATACACACTCATATGACTGCCTTTGTTATAGCAAAGCAATAAAGCTATCAAAGCTTTAGTTTTTAATTTTATTTAATTTAGTAATAATGAAACATATAATTTACTATTTTATTGTTCTCTGTAAATGACTAAGTACCTAGTTATTAGTAACACAATTTTGTGCGACTTTTTTTCTAATTTTATTTTCGCAAAAATTATGACGAGTTTAAACAGAAAAATAACATATAAATAGCGACAGGAAGTAATTAAACTTTTCGCTAGATTTCAAATTGAATACGTCTAAGAAAACTTTAAAATGAAATTAAACAATTACCAAGCCAGTCATTATTGAATTAACGCCAATTTATGCGTGACACAGTTGTAGGAGTTTTGTAGTAAATGTGAGTTTGTTTCCCTTCGAAACGGCGTTCAAAAATTCAAGTAAGATTGTAATAAATTAAACTTGAAAAAGCAGCAAGGGACTTTTTCGCTTTATTATAAAAATGTTTTCAAAACTAAATATGTGGCTTTGTTATTGTTAAACACGACGCACAATTTGTATTATTTAATGTAGTTGATACACAAACATAGGGATTTAAATAACTTTTGTTGTAGACAGATTTACACACACCACACAAAAAAACAGCATTAATTTGTCTGTAAAAAATGAAAAAACACAAACAGTTTGTAGCTGTTAGCTGATTAGATAGTTATGTCTAATTTTCTTAAAACTTATTTGATTCATCTAGTTTATTTTGGACTAGTTTAAAACTTACACATAATGGATCATTGTAAAAGAGAAAAACGGAAAACCAATCCACGAGAAACAGCTAACATATTCTCTTTAATAACATTTGGGTAAGTACCCTTTTACCATAAAATACTTGTGTAAGGTAGGTATGTGAAACAAAATTAATAAATGCAGGAAAGTTGTAAGCTATAGTTCCAATGATTTTATTTTTAGATACACTACAAGTTTGTTCAGAAAAGCTCTGAAAAAAGACTTGGATGAAGAAAATCTCTACGAAGTTCTCAAAGACTGCAAGTCTAAAGAATGTGGAGATAAATCCGAAAAGCAATGGAAAACTGAAACCCAAAAAAACCCAAAAAATCCCTCAATTTTCCACTTATTTTTCTCACTATTTGGTCTTCGATACTCCATTCTAGGTGTAATTAGTCTCACTTGGGCAATCACTACAAGGTACTGCATTTCTCATAGTAATCCCTTGTTTATACTCTTGTTCAGTGTTTTAGAACCGTTTGCTATGGGTCACCTGATATCATGTTTCAAGAAGGGCCAAACGGAAATGAACAAATGGGAAGCATTGTACTATGCAAGTTTCGTCATTGGTTTGCAGATTTTCGCCTGTTTCTTTTTCCAAAACATTATAATGATTGAAAGTAAACTTGCTATGGAATTTCGAACATCTTTGTCGAGTTTACTATACCGAAAGGCGCTAAAATTGACACCGAAAGCTTTGTCGAAGGTTTCCTTGGGGAATATCGTGACCTTAATCACGAAGGATGTGCACTCAATCGAGGAATCCATGTGGGTGTGCAGCAATGGTGTAGTTGGAATTATACGAACCTGTACAATTTGCTATTTACTGTACAATAAAATTGGTGCAGTGGGTTTTGTTGGTGTTGGTTTTATTCTTTGTGTCCTACCAGTACAAAGTAAAGGAAAATTTTAAGCTGAAGGCAAGTTATGTAACTATTGTTTTTTCGTAGTATATCTTGGAAAAAATATAACTAAGCTACGGTTGAAAACTAGTAGAAAAACCGATGAGCGAATCCAATTGCTCCAGGAAATTTTATCAGCAATTCGAATAGTTAAAATGTACACTTGGGAAAGGTTCTTCATCAATAGAATCACCAAAACTCGAAGGTAAGTGGTAAATAATCTTAGCTCCATTTAAAACGTTTGCAAATCTTCAGAACAGAAACCAAAACAATGATGGTGGTTTTTTACCAGAAGCTCATACTAATCATCATTGGATCAGTAAGCTCTAAAATAGCCTTCTATCTTGTAATTATGACTTATATTTGGTTGGACTACACTACTAGCACCGAACTAATATACTATGTACTTACACTGTTTGGAGACCTTCAATTTACACTAGGGGTTCTTCTACCGTATGATATAGGAAGAGGTGCTGAACTTTTCGCTGCGATTATCAGAATTTCCAAAGTGCTCACGGCAGAAGAACTTGTGGTAACAGAAGAATGCCACAATGTTAAACCTAAGATCACACTCGAAGATGTTTCGTTGAAAATTCAAGACAATCTGATTCTGAGCCATGTATCCTTAGATCTAACCGCAGGGCTAACGCTTGTAACAGGATTTTTGGCATCAGGCAAAAGTTCATTGTTAAAAACAATTTTACGATACTATAGCCCGACGAAAGGAGATGTTAAAGTATATGGAGGAGTTTCCTATGCTTCACAGGAACCATGGCTGTTTCCTTCGACTATTAAACAAAACATCCTTTTTGGGCAGTTGTACGATGAAACTCGATACAAAGAAGTGATTAGGGTTTGTGCTTTAAAATACGACCTAGATCTTCTGAGTAATGGTGATGAAACTATTATAGCCGACAGAGGGATGAATTTAAGCAAAGGACAGCAAGCTAGAATTAATTTGGCTAGGGCGATATACAGAAAAAGCGATATATATCTCTTAGATGATTCCTTAACAGCTTTGGATGCTCATGTTCAAGATTTCATTTTCAAAGAGTGCATTAGGAAGTTTTTAAAAGACAAAATTTGCCTACTTGTGACTCAGAGTACAAATTTTATGGAAAATGCAGATGAACTAGTGGTATTAAATAAAGGTTGCGTGAAATACCATGGAAAACCTTCGTTAGATGAAGTGGAAAACGTCATCAAAGAATTTGATTTGGAAAGTGAAACGAAACCAAAGGGTTTGACTAATGGAATTGTTGAAAAAATTTCCAGTGAAGATGAACTGTTGTTGAAGGACGGAAACACCAAAAAGGAAGTGTATTTTGAACAGAAACAACTAGGAAGAGTCAACTGGATGGTTTACAGAAAATATTTTAAATTTGGAGGTGGTTTAGCAATTTTTTTCGTTATCACTGTCGTTTATAGTTTGGGGCAATTTGCTACGAACTATTCCGATAAATTACTGTCGAAATGGTGAGTGTAACTTTATTGTATGACAATCACTTACTCAAAGTAGAAGTTTTCTAGGGTTGACCTACAGCAGAAGGTGCTGGATTTGAAAACAGCCAACGAGACAAATATTACTGTAATTGAGGAAACTATAATCAACAACAAGTACACTATTAATTTGTATTCCGTCATGATTTTCACAGCCACAGCTCTAACGCTAATCAAATCTTACATGCTGTTCAATTTCTGCCGAAAAGCGTCTCTTAATATCCACACACAAATGTTGTCAACTGTAATCAACGCTGTTATGTCGTTTTTCGACACACACTTCATAGGGAACATTCTCAACAGATTTTCACAAGATCTAGACAAAATAGACGAACAATTACCGTATGTCGTCTCAGAGTGCATTCGAGTAAGTTTTGAAAAACTTCATCCAGATAAAATTGTCTAATCCGGAATACCTAATTATCTTTCAGATGTCATTTCAACTTGTAGGCGCCATGATTCTTATAAGCGGTGTTAACTACAAACTTATTATACCTTCAGTACTACTATTTGTAATTTTGGTGTTTATAAGAATCGGATATTTAAAAGCTGGACGTAGTTTGAAACGCTTGGAAGCTGCAAGTGAGTTTTGATATATTTTTGGTTGAGGATTCCAACGAGTTTGTTTTGTAGCCCGCAGTCCGATGGTTGGTTATATAAACGCATCCTTGGAGGGAATCACGACTATTCGCGCATTTAAAGCCGAGGAAATTCTCAAAGAGGAATTCGACAAACACCAAGACCTCTACACGAGTGCACGTTACACCCTAATTACCTCAATATGTGCTTTTAGTTTCCTTACAGATTTTTTCACTACTTGCACAGGAGTTTCCTTCATCCTTTTATTGTTATTTGGAGACAATGATATCTCAGCAGGGGATGCAGGTTTAGCCCTAACGCAAATGATGGTGCTTGTAGGTACAATACAATGGGGAATCATCAACATAACCGAGCTAGAAAGCCAGATGACTTCAGTGGAACGAGCTTTGGAATACACGGATATTAAAACAGAAAACCGAAAGGGTTTCGCAGTGGAAGATTGGCCTTTACATGGAGGAATACGATTTGAAAACGTTTCGCTTTGGTTTAAAAACAGCGAAAAAGTGCTGAGCGATGTAAGTTTTACTGTGGAGCCAAGGGAAAAAATCGGGATTGTAGGACGAACTGGTGCAGGAAAGTCCTCGATAATTTCGCTTTTATTCCGACTGTACGAATACGAAGGCAAAATAACAATTGAAGGAATAGACATCAGAACCTTACCAGTGGATTTACTACGGGAAAGCATAGCGATTATCCCGCAAGATCCTACAATATTCACCGGAACAATCCGAACAAATCTCGACCCAAAACTCGAGTACAATGACCAGGAAATATGGGAAGCTCTACAAAAAGTCCAACTAGATAAACTAATAGATAACTTGGAAGTGGAAATAAAGGACAGCCAGCACTTCTTCAGCACAGGACAAAAACAGCTCATGTGCTTAGCTCGTGCTATTATCCATAGAAATCGAATTGTGGTCCTTGACGAAGCTACTGCTAACATGGATCCGGAAACTGAGGCTTTGTTACAGGAAGTAATCCGGGAAAACTTTAGCACGTGTACAGTGGTAACTATAGCGCACAGAATAAATGCCATTTTGGATTGTAATAGAGTTATGGTTTTGAGTAGAGGACAGATTGTGGAGTATGATAAACCAGGAGTTCTTTTGGGGGACAAGGGGAGTTGGTTTAGTAAGATGGTGGAAAAATCCGGTTTGCTTGAAGAATAGATTAGATTAGTTATTTATTGTTTTTTGTACCTACAGAAATATTAGAAGAAATAAAACTATGTTAAACCTACCATGAAAAATAGAGATTTGTTTGTATTAAAATACCATTTTGTTGTAGGTTTTTTTACACAACTTATTTGAGTGAAGCGAAAAACAGAAGTAAATATTTAATTAACGTAGATTAGGTGATGTAAACAGTCCTTAACCGTTTCCCCCACAAAATTCCTTTTTAATCTCACGTGAAATAATTCAAAATGGAAGATTATGAAAAATGAAAAGCTAATTAATTTCAGGGGAATAATAAATGTTGATTGTTTTGGATAAGGCAGAAACTTTTCAGAAAAAAACACAAACTTTTATTTTACAGCTTTTTCAGACACACTTTAATTATTTAGAAGTGTGATAGAAGAAATTGGACGCAGAATACCTGTACACTTTCCTCTTGAACTTCTTACGAAAAAGCATCGCGATTATCCCATAAGATCCACTTTTTTTCATAGTAACTTGAACACCTACGTAGATAATAATTAATAAATGATAGATTTCCTTCATTCCTTCTCTGTTTTATTTACACATCTGTTTCGTATACATAAATGGTCAACCTAACTTCCTTGCAACTTAATCTAAGCTGTTAAGAATCATTTAATATAATTTAGTAGTTTATTGTGCAGTCCCCTAGAGAGTCCTTCTGTTGCAACTAAGCTAACCTAAATATTTAATGCCCTAAAATGTCTCAAAATTTTAGTTTTAATTTTTGAAAAATTATGACGAGTTTACGCAGAAAAACTGAAATTAATAGCATAGTGTCTAACCACCGGAAGTAATTAAGCTTCGCTAGATTTCAAATTGAATAAGTTTTATAAAAATTAAAATGAAATTAAATAATTACAAAAACAGTCATAGCAGCGTTAAAGCCAATTTATTCGTGACACAGTTGTAGGAGTTTGTCTTAACATCCTAGTAAATGTGGGTTTGCTTCCCTTTGACACGACTTTGAAATTTAGGTAAGACCCTAATAAATTTTACTTACAAAACGCGTAACAAGACCAAAATAGTCATCGCAAGTTGATTTGTTGAACATAAATTGATAATTTGATGATTTCCACAGGGAAAATTTGAAATAAAACGTGATAAACTATTAGGGACAATCTCAAAAAAATAATAAATAAGTCGCTCAGTTTCTACCATAAATTACTGTACTCAAACACAGAATTGTTTGTTCTGATTAAAAAACGTTTATTTGTAGACAGATTTCACATTTTAAAAACACAATCATTTGTAAAAAGTTAAAAAGTACAAGTAAATGTTTGTTGCTGATTATAGATGTGTCTAATTTTTAAACCTTTTTGATCCATCAGACTGGTTTAAATCTTACACATAATGGATCATTGTCAAAGAGAAAAACGGAAAATCAATCCACGAGAAACAGCTAACATATTTTCATTAGTAACATTTGTGTAAGTACAAATCATTAAATTCTTTTGTAAGGTATGTGAAACAAATTTAAAATGCAAAAAAAAATTGTGAATTACAGTTTACAGTTTAAAGGGACTGTGTTTTTAGGTATACTATAAGCTTGTTCCGAAAAGCACTGAAAAAAGATTTGGAAGAAGGAGACCTGTACGAAGTGCTCGAAGGCTGCAAGTCTAAAGATTGTGGCGACAAATGTGAAAGGCAGTGGAGGAAACAGAAAAATCCCTCAATTTTCATCACGCTATTTTCTATATACGGCCTTCGATACACGATTATAGCTACAATCTTCCTCGCTTGGACAATTACTAGAAGGTACATACATCACTGATTTCCTTGAATAATAACTTAGTTAAAATCCTTATTCAGCGTTTTAGAACCCTATGCAACAGGTCACCTGCTATCATGTTTCAAAAAGGGTCAAAAGGAAATGAACCAAGGGGACGCATTATACTACGCAAGTTTAGTTATTGGTTTGAAGGTTTTCGCCTGTTTCTACTGGCCAAACACTATTGTAATTGAGCAAAAACTTTGTATACAAATTCGAACTTCCTTGTCGAGTTTACTGTACAGAAAAGCGCTAAAACTGACACCGAAAGCTCTTTCGAAGGTTTCCTTGGGGAATATAGTGACCTTAATCACGAAGGATGCGCACACAATCGAGGAATCCATGTGGGTTTTCAGTGATGGTGTAATAGGAATTATACAAACCAGTACAATTTGCTATTTACTGTACAATAAAATTGGTGCAGCTGGTTTTGTTGGTGTTGGTTTCATTCTTTGTGTCCTACCAATACAAGGTAAGTGGAACGTTTATGTTGAAGGCATTTTAACTGTTTTTTCGTACTTAGTACTTGTTGGAATATATATAACTAAACTACGGTTGAGAACTGGTAAAAGAACTGATGAAAGAATCCAACTGTCCCAGGAAATTTTATCAGCAATTCGAATAGTTAAAATGTACACCTGGGAAAGATTTTTCATTAATAGAATCACCAAGGCTCGAAGGTAAGTGGTAGGAACAACTTATTGGTACCATTAAACATGTTTTTCTTCAGGATAGAAACCAAAACAATGATGGTGGCTTTTTGCCAAAGAATTATACTAATCATCATAGGAACACTAAGCTCTAGAATAGGGTTCTACCTTGTAATCATAACTTACATCTGGATGGGCTACACTACTAGCACCGAACTAATATACTATGTACTTACTATATTTAGAGAACTACAATTTTCTTTGGGAGTTTTTATACCAACTGGTATGGGAAAAGGTGCCGAATTTATCGCTGCGATGATAAGAATTTGCAAAGTGCTTACAGCTAAAGAATTCGTGATACCACAAGAGCCCTATAATGTTAAACCTAAGATTCAACTACAAGACGTGTCACTGAAGATCCAAGACAACATGATTCTGAACGATGTATCATTAGATCTGACCTCAGGACTAACTGTTGTAACAGGATTTGTGGCCTCAGGCAAGAGTTCGTTGTTAAAAATAATGTTACAATACTATAGTCCAACGAAAGGAGATGTTAAAGTACATGGAGGAGTTTCCTATGCTTCACAGGAACCATGGTTGTTTCCTTCGACTATCAAACAAAACATCCTTTTTGGGCAGTTGTATGATGAAACTCGGTACAAAGAAGTGATTAGGGTTTGTGCTTTAAAATACGACCTGGATCTTCTGAGCAATGGTGATGAAACTATTATAACCGATAGAGGGATGAATTTAAGCAAAGGACAGCAAGCTAGGATTAATTTGGCTAGGGCGATCTACAGAAAAAGTGATATATATCTCTTGGATGATTCCTTAACAGCTTTGGATGCTCATGTTCAAGATTTCATCTTCAAAGAATGCATTAGGAATTTTCTAATAGACAAGATATGCGTACTTGTGTCTCAGAGCAAAAATGTTTTGGAAAAAGCAGATAAACTAGTGATATTAAACAAAGGTTGTGTGAACTACTGTGGGAACCCTTCGTTAAAAGAAGTAGAAAACGTAGTCAAAGAGCTCCATTTAGAAAGTGAAAAACCCAATAAATTGACAAATGGTATTGTTCAGGAAATTTCAGATGAAGATGAACTATTGTTAAAGGCTGGAAACTCTAGAAAAGAAGTGTATTTTGAACAGAAACAACAAGGTAGAGTCAGTTGGATGGTTTACAGAAAGTATTTTAAGTTTGGAGGTGGTTTAGCAATTTTTTTTGTTATGATGGCTATTTATAGTTCCGGACAATTTGCTGAGAACTATTCTGATAAATTACTGTCACAATGGTGAGTTCAACTTTGTTATATAATAATCTGTACTTAGTCCAGTCAAACCAGAATAAAAATGCCGATAAAAAAGCGTTAAATCGGAGTCCAATGAGATTTTGGTGGTAGGTAGTGGTTTTAAGACTGAGTTCGATTATCTCGGTAAATATGCATCACACGTTAAAAACGTATATTATCAATATTGTTAAGGAACTAATTACCAACAACTTTTATTTGAAACTTTTTTTCATATTATTAATATCTACAAAGCTATAAATTTCCAAAAAGGGCATATCGCGGGTGAAAATGGTTTTATGATTTTAAGATGCCCTTTTTTGAAAATTTATAACTTTGTAGATATTAATAATATGTAAAAAAGTTTCAAACAAAAGTTGTTGGGAATTAGTTCCTTAACAATATTGGTAATATGCGTTTTTACCGTGAGATGCCCATTTACCGAGATAATCGAACTCAATCTTAAAATTTAAGAGTTTTCTGTTGCCAACCACAACCTACCCTCAAAATCTCATTGTACCCCGATTTAACGCATTTTAAAATGACTTGTTTGACTGGACTATTATTTAAGTAAAAATTTTCTAGGGTGGACCTACAGCAAAAGGTGCTGGATTTTAAAACAGCGAACGAGACAAACATGACTGTAGTTGAGGAAACTATAACAAACAACAAATACACTATTAATTTGTATTCCATCATGATCTTTACTGCCATAGCACTAACGCTGATCAAATCCTACATGCTGTTCAATTTCTGCAGAAAAGCATCTGTAAACATCTTCGCGCAAATGTTATCTAGTATAATAAACGCTGTTATGTCATTTTTCGACACGCACTTCATCGGAAACATCCTAAATAGATTTTCACAAGATCTAGACAAAATAGACGAAGAATTACCGTTTATTTTTTCAGAGTGCATTGGGGTACGTGCGTAAGTATGCAGATAAAATTCTATAATAAACAATTATCTTTCAGCTAGTGTTTCAACTCGTGGGGGCCGTTGTTCTTATCAGTGGTGTTAACTACAAGCTTATAATACCTTCAGTTGTACTATTTGTCGGGTTGGTGTTGATGAGAATCGTATATTTAAAAGCTGGACGCAGTTTGAAACGCTTGGAATCTGCAAGTGAGTTTTTAAGGTACTTTTGGCTGAAGGTTTCAATTTTTGTTTTTGCAGCCCGCAGTCCGATAGTTGGTTATGTAAACGCCTCCTTGGAGGGAATCACGACTATCCGTGCGTTTAAAGCCGAGGAAATCCTCAGAGAGGAATTCGATCGACATCAAGATTTATACACTACTGCACGTTACGTTTCACTTACCACCGACCGCGCCTTTAGTTTCTTCACAGATGTTATCACTACCTGCACAGTCATATCCTTTATCTTTTTAATACTTTTTGGAGACAATGATATCTCAGCAGGGGATGCTGGTTTAGCTCTAACGCAAATGATGCTTCTTGCAGTTACAATTCAATGGGGGATTATTAATATAAGCAAACTGGAAAACCTGATGACTTCAGTGGAACGAGCTTTGGAATATACGGATATTAAAACAGAAAACCGAAATGGTTTCGCAGTGGAAGATTGGCCTTTAAACGGAGAAATACGTTTTGAAAAAGTTTCTCTTTGGTTTAAAGACAGCGAAAAAGTGCTAAGCGATGTAAGTTTTACTGTGGAGCCAAAGGAAAAAATCGGGATTGTAGGACGAACTGGTGCAGGAAAGTCCTCGATAATTTCGCTTTTATTCCGACTGTATGAATACGAAGGCAGAATAACAATTGATGGAATAGACATCAGAACCTTACCACTGGATTTAGTACGGAAAAGCATTGCGATTATCCCGCAGGATCCTACAATATTCACGGGAACAATCCGGACAAACCTCGACCCAAAACTCGAGTACAATGACCAGGAAATATGGGGAGCTCTAAAAAAAGTCCAACTAGATACCCTAATAGATAACTTGGAAGTGGAAATAAAAGACAGCCAACACTTTTTCAGCACAGGACAAAAACAGCTCATGTGCTTAGCTCGTGCTATTATCCATAGGAGTCGAATTGTAGTCCTTGACGAAGCTACTGCTAACATGGATCCGGAAACTGAGGTTTTGTTACAGGAAGTAATTAGAGAAAATTTTAGCAATTCTACAATGATAACTATAGCGCATAGGATGAATGCCATTTTGGATTGTAATAGAGTGATGGTTTTAAATAAAGGAGAGATTATGGAGTATGATAAACCAGGAGTTCTTTTGGAGGACAAGGAGAGTTGGTTTAATAAAATGGTGGAACAATCCGGTTTTGCTGCAACAATAGATTAAGCTAGTTATTTATTTAATTTATTGTATTTCTGTGCAAAAATATTTGGAAAGATAAAATTAGATATTTTTTATTTGGTTATTTTAATACCTACCCTAAGTCCCTAAGAGATCAAACTCAAATATAGGTACCTAAAAATATAATACATACTTTGATAATATTTACGTTTTAATTAATTAATTTGGCAATTCATTGTACAATTCCACTACTTACCTAGTAATTATGCGATTTTTTGCGTCCTTGATTGGTATCCGTCTGTTGCATAATTATTATTTTATTTAGTCCTCGTCTGATGATGCTGAATATCACAGCTTCTTATTTCATTATTTTACAATAAATAATTTTTTAATTTGTATTAAATTAAGTCTGTTGAATAAACTTATCTAATATATGTTACGAATTTGTAACTTACGAGAATATTTTGTGTTGTTTCTCCCCAAAAACGTACATAAATATGTAACATGTGAGTTTACGTGGTGATCGTTATACATTATAGTTTCGGACATCAACTCACCAAGAATATGGGAAAAAATTTATTTATTAGCTATTATATAAATTATAATTTACCAGGATGTATGAGACAATAATCTAATATTAGTGAATTCAAGTATTTGTTTAAGCAGAGATGAAATGTTTCATAATCAGTACCTAACTAAAAAAATAATAATCTTTTTTTGATTTTTAATTTAACATATACAGGGTGTCCCAAAATTAGCCTGCCAAAATGTAACAGCTGACTACGTTAAAAAATAATGCAAAAAGTTTTAATAAATGCTTGCTAAGGGAGCTACAGCCCCCCGAAAATGGGGCCCCAAAGAGGTGTTTTCTGTAATATCTCTAAAACTATTTGAGATAGGTTCATGAAATTTGGTGAGTTTGAAGCTTTTATAATTTGCCACATATTTCTTTTTTCAATTTTCAGACATTTTGCCAGGGTAAATTATGCAACATATTTTTTGTGTGGATAATTTTTAAATTTTTTATATCAAATTATGAAACTTGGTTTATTTTTACACAAAAAAGATCGCCTCAGTCGATCTTTAAATCTTGAACCGTTTTCGAGTAAAATCGTTTCGAAGAAGTCACGTCCATAAAAACTACACTAATAAAAATAATCGCAAAATTGAAAAAAAAACTTGATTTTGATCTTTTGTTTTTATTATTAATATTTGACGAAGAAATGCTAAATGAAGTAATAAATACCTATAAATTTTAATCAATTGTCTACTTTTGATAAATTTTAGTTTTGTGACTATTTTTATTAGTGTAGTTTTTATGGACGTGATTTTTTCAAAACAATTTTACTCGAAAACGGTTCAAGATACAAAGATCGACTGAGACTACCTTTTTTGTGTAAGAATAAACCAAGTTTCAGAATTTGATATAAAAAAATTAATAATTATCCCCACAAAAAATATGGAGCATAATATACCCAGCACCAACCCTGTACGTGACGCCCCTGGCAAAATTTCTGAAAATTGGAAAAGGAAATATGTGGCAAATTGTAAAAGCTTCAAACTCACCAAATTTCATGAATCTACCTCAAACAGTTGCAAAGATATTACAGAAAACTCCTCTTTGGGGTCCCTCTTTCGGGAGGCTGTAGCCTCCTTTGGAAGCATTTTTCAAACTATATTTATTGAAACTTTTTGCATTATTTTTTAACGTAGAATCAGCTGGTACATTTTGGCAGGCACTCTGTATTTGTAGGAATATTTAATGAAATTATATTTTTTAATATTTATAATGCTATAGTTTATATTTGATTTTATGCTGCCTTCGAGGATTTATTTATCATAAATTTTAAGTTCTTATCATCACATTTGTCTCATATAATTTTCGTTACCCATTCAAGATTAAGATTAACCTGCCATGGAAAAATAATTGTTGATTTTTTTTAAATAAGTATAATTTTGTTCTAGTAGACTAATTGTTCTCCAGCATAATTAAACAACGTATTTGTGTGAAACAAGAAAAATATAAGTAAATATTTATTTACCTTGATTAGATACATGAAGTTTTTAACCCAGAAAATCCTTCAAAAGCTCTCATGAACTAATTCAAAATGGAGCATTGTGAAAAGGAGAAACGCAAAGCCAACCCTAGGGAAAGAGCCAATATATTTTCGTTGATTTTATTCGGGTAAGTCTGAACCACCTTTAAAAAACTCCCACATCAACCAACAAAATTCTATTTCATAGCATTTCAGATACACTTTGAGCTTATTTAGAAAAGGATGGAAGAAGGAAGTGGACGAAAAAGATCTGTACGAAGTACTGACAAACTGCAGATCGAAGGATTGTGGGGACAAATCTGAAAAGCAATGGAAAATTGAAAACAAGAACCACCCCAAGTCCCCATCGGTTATTCGAATGCTTTGGGCTAGATGTGGATTTGCTTATACTGTTGCAGGGCTAACGCATCTTGCTGCAGCGCTGGTCAAAAGGTACTAAAGGCAAATTTGCAAGACTATATTTAACTCATTTTTTAGTGTAATAGAACCATACGCCATGGGACACTTAATAACATGTTTTGAACAAAAACATAAAAATATTAATAAAGCAGAGGCGATGTACTATGCTGCTCTTTTAATTGGTTGGAATGTGGGCCATTGTCTGTACTTCTCAAATATTGTCATGTTAGAGCAAAGAATCTGCATACAAATACGCACAACTTTGTCAAGTTTATTGTATAGAAAAGCCCTAAAACTGAGCACCAAAGCAATTTCGGATATTTCCATGGGAAACATCGTGACTTTGATGACGAAGGATGTACACATTCTTGATGACGCTATTTATACTGTTACAGATGCCTTTATTTCCTTTATACAATGTTGCGTTATTTGCTGTTTGCTCTATAATAAAATGGGCGCAGTGGGATTCATTGGAGTGTCAATTATCCTATGCGCTATGCCTGTACAAAGTAAGAAATTAAATTGGTAAATTTCATATTACCATCATCGATATTGTTGCAGTGTTTATTGGACTATACATCGCTAAACTGCGTTTGATCCTTGCGAAAAAAACCGACGAGCGTCTGCAAGCCACTCAGGAAACTCTATCAGCGATAAAAATAGTAAAAATGTACACCTGGGAAAAATTTTTCAGCGATAGGATAACCCAAGCCCGAAGGTAGAAATTTATATAAACTGTTATCCTTCCAAACATTTTTTTTTTCATTCTACTTTCAGAACAGAAACCAATACTATGATGTGGTCCTTCTTACAAAGAATCCTAATAAACATCATTGGAACCCTAAGCTCCAGACTTGGTTTTTACATTGTAATCATGTCCTACATTTGGTTAGGCTACTCTACTAGTACAGAACTAATTTTCTACGTCCTCACATTATTCGGTGATTTAATGCTTATTATGAATGGCCGTATGCCGTTTGCCTTAGGTCGAGGCGCCGAACTCTACTCTGCCATATACAGAATCGGCCGAGTTCTAAGAGCTGAAGAACTAGATCCAACTATTGAAACCCCTAGCGATGAACCTAAAATTCACCTAAAATCTGTAACAATAAAAATCAACAACAAGCTAATTCTGGATAATATCTCTTTGAGCATTTCCAAAGGGTTAACTGTAGTAACCGGATTTGTAGCGTCTGGAAAAAGTTCGTTGCTCAAAACAATCTTGAAGGATTACCTCCCTGAGAAAGGTACAATATCAGTCCTTGGACGAGTTTCCTATGCTTCACAGGAACCTTGGCTGTTCCCCTCGTCAATTAAACAAAACATTCTTTTCGGGGAAAAGTACGATGAAAATCGTTACAGAGAAGTGCTTCGTGTTTGCGCCTTAAACTACGACTTAAACCTCTTAGGGTGTGGAGACGAGACGATTCTAAGCGACAAAGGAATTAATCTAAGCAAAGGACAACAAGCTAGAGTGAATTTAGCTAGGGCGGTTTACAGAAAAAGCGACGTGTACTTACTGGATGACTCCTTAACAGCTTTGGACGCCCACGTTCAAGATTTCATTTTCAAAGAATGTATTAAAGGTTTCTTAAAGGACAAAATTTGCGTGTTTGTTACGCAAAATCCCAGTTACGTCCAACAAGCGGACGAGCTGGTCATTCTGGATAAATCTGTGAAATATTTTGGGAAACCTGACGCAAAACCCTTGAAGGAGTTGGGAAATATCGCTGAGACTCCTGAATTTGTTGAAACTGAACCGAGTCATTACGAAGGTGGTGAAGAACGCGAGGACGATGGACTACTAGTGAAGAACAAGGACGACTTGGTGCGGAAGAAAGTGTACTCTGAGATTAAGAAACAAGGTGTTGTCGAGTGGATGGTCTACAAGAAGTTCACGATGCTGGGAGGGGGAGTGATTGTACTTGGTGCTATATTATTTTTCTACAGCTCCGGACAATTTGCTGCGAATTACTCGTCTAAATTACTGACCAAATGGTGACACCAAAGTGCGTGGTAGTCTTAAAATCTAAATGACTGTTTTTCAGGGTTGATTTGCAGCAGAAGACTGTGAACTATAAACTGGATAATCAAACTGATTTTAGTGACGAAGTGGAAACGATTGCTGAAAATAATTACACTATTCAGTTGTATTCCATCATGATCCTCACGTCGACTGTTTTAACCCTCATTAGATCATATTTACTGTTCAATTTTTGCAGACGAGCCTCTTTAAACATGCACAAGGAAATGCTGTCGACTGTTATAAACGCAGTTATGAGTTTTTTCGATAATCATTTTATAGGAAACATCATCAACAGATTTTCGCAAGATTTAGACAATATCGATGAGAGTTTACCGTTTGTCTTGAATGCATGCGTAAATGTTAAGTACCTACCAACATAGTCAAGGGAAAACTCTTATTATAAATTTTTTTATAGGAACTATTTGAACTAGTTGGAGCAACCATTCTAATAATTAGTGTTAACTACCTTTTTATTATACCAGCAAGTGTTCTATTTGTAATAATAGCTTTTATGGCACTCGTTTATTTAAGAGTCGGCCGAAGTCTTAAACGATTAGAAGCTGCATGTAAGTACATAAAATAATTTCTAGCAACTTTCTAAAAATTTATCCTTAAGGTCGCAGTCCTATGCTTGGATATGTGAACGCTTCCTTGGAGGGAATGACAACAATACGAGCGTACCACGCCGAGAATATCTTACAGGAAGAATTCGATCGCCATCAAGACTTATTCACATCCGCTCGTTACACTTGGGTATGTTCCATAATGTCCCTAAGATTCTTCAGCGAAATTGTCTCAACCCTCGTCTTAATCCTCATCATATTATTCCTGCTATTCGTTGAGATAGAAGTTACAGCTGGGGCTGCTGGTTTGGCATTGACTCAAATGCTCGTACTGATGACAACAATTCGAACAGTTATAACCAATTATGCTGATTTGGAAAATCATATGACTTCCGTGGAAAGAACTCTAGAATTCACAGTGCTGAAAAAGGAAAATCGAACAGGTGCCGTAGTGGCCAACTGGCCTTCAAACGGGAGTATTAGATTTGAAAAAGTCTCTCTTTGTTTTAATGAGGACGGTGGAAGAGTACTAGATGACATAAATTTTGTTGTGGAGCCCCGACAGAAAATCGGAATCGTTGGAAGAACAGGCGCAGGAAAATCGTCTATAATTTCAACACTGTTCCGCCTTTACGACTACGAAGGCAAAATAACAGTCGATGGAATCGATATCAGTACTTTATCTCTGGATCTGCTCAGAGAAAGTATCGCGATTATCCCACAAGATCCTACAATATTCACCGGAACAATCCGAACAAATTTCGACCCAAAACTCCAGTACAAAGACGAAGAAATATGGCAAGCAATACGCAAAGTGAAACTAGATAATTTAATAGATAATTTGGAAACGGAAATCAAAGACCACCATCACTTTTTTAGTGCTGGACAAAAACAACTCATGTGTCTAGCTCGAGCTATTATCCATAAAAATCAAATTGTTGTGCTTGACGAAGCCACTGCTAACATGGATTCGGAAAGTGAAGTTTTATTGCAGGAAATTATCCGGGAAAATTTTAGAAATTGTACGGTGCTAACTATTGCGCATAGAATGAATTCGATTCTGGATTGTGACAAAGTTATGGTTTTGAATAAGGGACAAATTGTAGAGTACGACGAACCAGAGGTTCTTTTGAATAACAAAAAGAGTATGTTTTATAAGATGCTAGAACCATCTGGAGCGCTAAACTAATGGCTTTAATTTAGTTAGATATATTTTATGAAAGATTATAATAAAATTACTTGCTAGTTTGTCATAATATAAAATATTTTTGTAATACTTATCCATTCGCAAATTTATTTAAATGATTACCTAGTTATTTCTTTGACAAATTAAAGTAGACAAATATTTGCTTTACCTTGATTACCACGAGTAGGTTTTTTGAAATTATATAAATATTTGTTAAATGTATTAAAAATAAAATTTCTGGATTTAGAGTAATATTTATTTATTTTAATTATACCAACAATTAATCAGGTAAATTAATATTTATAATATATCATCTTGTAACAGACCAATTTTATATTTATTGGTTAAAAAATTATCATGAAGTATGTAATTTGGTTTCAGGCGAAAATCTCAGTACAAATTTTAAATATGGTACATATTTTAAGATTTGAGGTAAATACATTCAAAATCCGTTAGGAATATAAGTACATTCATAAAAATTGTATATATTATTATATTTTTCTGTGGTCCATAAATTGGATTTAGATAAAGCACTCACGCCTGAATTTGAAAGATTTTGGCAGTGCCGTCTTCCGAAGTGGTCAAAATCTTGTCACTATCCTTAAAAACCTCTAAGCTCAAAATATCACTTCTATGTCCAGTTAAAGTCTCCGACAGAGTACCACTTTTCGCGTCGCACACATAAACAGCCCCATCTGTTGCACCCACAAATATTTTTCCATTTAGTCCCCATTTTAAAACAGTCACAGCACATTCAATTCTCGCCTGGTGTCTCAGCGATTGCCTGCCCAATTCCCAGACGCATAATTGACCACTTAGAGAACCAGTCACTACAATCCCCAACAGACTATTAAACAAACAGACTTCGATATTCTTTTCACCATCTGGAAGCAGTGTTGAGGTAGTTTTACCGTCAGTTATTTTAATGATTTGCCCTTCCGGTGCGACCATGGCTAAAGTTCCTTCACTGTTTACATCCAGGGAAGTTATTGTTTGGTTCTGTGAGCTGGACCAAACAGCGTTGGTTTCCTTAATGTCCCACAATCTCAACATACCATCTGCATAGCCGGCTAGTAATTGTTTTCCGTTGGGTAGAACCTTCCCACATGACGTGGAGCAATTGTTAGGCGATGGTAGTACTTTACAGTTGCCTTGTGGAATCTGCCAAATGTAAATATCACCAGAAGCACAGCCGGAAATCAGTACATTTGCAAGGGGGTGCCAAGTGAGCCACTCCATGTCATCACCTTCGAAACACCAAATGAGTTTCTTGTCCTTTACACTCCAAACTTGGATCATTCCAGCCATATCTGCTGTGGCTACAAACTGGTCATCGTGGTTAAAGCCCACTTCGGTAACCGAGTCTTTATGTCCCGTACATTCTAACACAACTTCACCTGAAGACGTCGACCAAACATATGCTATATCGTCTTCACCTCCCGTTACAGCCAGTTGGGAGTCGTGGCTTAAAGCACTACTAAACACCGCTTGGGTGTGTTTAGCAAATGTGTATTTGGCCAAATCAACGATTTCTTCCTCAATTTCCTCGTCATTTATGTCCACTCCTTCGATCATTTCCTCCACTGTTTCCTCTTCGCCATCAGAATAAATTACTTCCACATCGGCTAAATCGTCTGGTAACTCGAATTCATCCATGGTTTAGTTAGTTTTTAAACAAGTTGGAGATCTGAAAATGCAAAAGGTAAAACCTAACCTAATTTTGTCATGTGGAAAGTGTTTTGACAGGAAAGTTTCCGGTCGGCGGAAATTGCGCATGGAAAGAGATTATTGTTTTGAACTTACAATTTTTATAAGGTTTGATGTTCATAGAGGTTTCTGTTTCAAATTTTTCGGTTTTCCTACAAATTTTTATCAAACGCAAAATGTCTATCGTTCGCAACTAGAAATTTACTTTCGAACTATTTACTACTGTAAGGTAGCTTCTACTTCTTCTGCTAAATAGTAGTTGTAGCATTTGAACTACACTTAAGTATGGTTTACCTAAAGTAAAAACGCATACTATAAATGTAGAGTTGGTTGCCTATTTTTTTATTTTAAAGACATATATCTGAAAAAATTAAATATTAAGGGCTTCAGATATATTATGACAATGTTTAGCTGCCTAAAGTATGTATCCAAAGTATAAAAATTAATCAAATTCCGTTAATTTCCCTGTTTGTACAATTTTGTTACTTTATACGACACAAAAATGACGCAACCCTGATAAGTTTAAAGCGAACTTAACATTTCGCACTTTTTGGTTTTGGTGAGTTGTGAATATAAAAACTATAATATTTTGTTAAATTTCAGATTTTGTTTACATTTTTTCTTTGTAATATTGTAAAAGTAATTTTTAATTTTGTGTAAACGCCTACATTTCCAAATTCAAGATGTCGTCTTCATTGCTGTCAGTATAGTTTGTTTTATTCATTTACTTTATCGATTCGGTTTCATCAAATAAAAACCACTTTTCTGCATGTTCACAATAAAATATTAGTTGAGTTTGTGCTTAATCTGAAATCTGTGATACTACATTACGCAAAAATGACTATGTTTTGAAAGTGTTTATGCTGTCGGCAATTACCTATACCTTTTAACCTGTGTAAGTAATTAGTAATGTCCGGTGTGCGAAACGAAATGGATCCATCAGTGGACCCCTCGTACGTACAAAAAATGCAATACATGTCCCTAAATGGGCAAACCGATGGTCGATATGGTCGCATTATATCATCATCCAAAGCAGAACCTGCAGTCCCATATCATCAAAAGCAAAAGTCCATAGGCATAGGGGCAATTGAAAGTTTCGTGGAACCACCAAAAGCAAGTGAATACACCATGTACGAACGTACAAATATCATCGCCAGTTCCAAGTACGCCACTCCTAAACAAGTCGAGACCTTAGCGAGTCAGAAGGGCATCGAGGAAAACGATGTTTATGTGCAATGTGCTAAACCGCAGGCTCCTGTAAGTCCCACACATTCTTTAAGTAGTTCCTCACAGCATTCGGGTAGCCCACGTGCTAGCTTAGCTGGAAATTCGGGGCCTGTGTATGAGAATATAGATTATTATTCGGGTCGAGGTGCCCCTCAAGGTTATTACCAACAGGGGAGTAACGGAGACTACAGGAAAGCTCAACCACAAGTCCCTATTGGTAACAGAGTGCAACGAGATTTAGACGGGTTGCCTGTATACGAGAATATCCACGCAATGTCCCACAAATCCACGGGGGCAATGCCCGGGCCCCAGGTACCTTCAAACGCACCACCTCCGTACCCATCGCAAAATTTCCAACCAGTCTACTCAGTTATGCAAACGCCAAGAACAAACAAGCCTTCCCCACAATCGCCGTCTTTCTACGGCAGTTACAACCCTCCCAAAAACTTCACCCAACAACAATTGGATGAAATAAATAATAGCGACTATGTTTGTATGACAGGCAATGTCAGTCATACTTTAAGCACTAACACACAGTTCCAAACGACTTCGGCCCGTAGTTATGATCGATCTCCAGCCACCGGAATAGCTTTGACCCCTACAAAGGTCGTACCAGTGGTGAAGGATCCAAAGAAGTTGCCGGTGCCTGAAAAGGTGGAGAAGAGGCCGTCGCCGGCACCAAGTCCCACGCCTAGTACATGTAGCACGGCCAGTGGCAAGTTGAAGATAAGTGGAAAGACTTTGTTGCCGTTTACTGTTACGCCTTCGAAGCCTAGAGGACCCACAGAGGCTGAGAAGAAGATTGAGGAGATGACGAGACAGATTGAGGAGGAGATGGAGAAGCATGAGGAGGAAGGGGAGTATTTTGGTAAGTTACAAGCACGAACTTAAAATACTGGAAGAAAAATTAAACAATATTCCAAAATTTTGTTAGGTAATTTCGTAGTGATTTAATGAATTTTATATTAATGTTTTTTTAATTGGAGTAACAATTTTGTTTACTGATTAAAAATGGTTTACCTTGTTTTTTTACTACTTTTTTCTAATGACCACAAAGAATGGGATTATAAGTGGAATTCCATATAGAAAGTTCCAAAAATTCGAACCTTCCTTGTCTCTAGCCAATTTCTTGGGTTTTATATTCCTATCGGTTTCAACCATGATTTTGTAACTGAAATTTTGGTTTGACAAGTTGACAAAACAAACTACTTTTCTGTTGTAATCCCTAGATACGCTACAACCCACCACTCTAATTGCTCCATCTCACCCAAACCATCGAAAATTAACAATAATTGTCATATAATGAATTTCTTCAAAGTTAGACGCTTTTATTCAAAAAATTGAAAATATTTAAAGTATGAGAATATCTAAAGAGACTAAAGTTTAGTGTTAAATTTTTGGAGAGTAGTTTAGTATTCTTTTCTATTGCAGGTATATGCCATACATGTGGAGACAAAGTAACTGGTGCCGGTCAAGCTTGCCAAGCCATGGGTAATCTCTATCACACAAATTGCTTCATATGTTGTTCTTGCGGACGGGCTTTACGCGGCAAGGCATTCTACAATGTCCATGGAAGAGTGTATTGCGAAGAAGATTACCTAGTAAGCCCAAAACCGAATGTAGTTACATTTTTTTATTTCTTTTTATTTTTAACAGCATGTTAGATTAAGTACAATTTCTTAAAAAACACAACACAATATCTTAATGCCTTACATCTAGTTATTTCTTTGTGATCATTTTATTCTTAAACGAATTTTTTTTCCAGTATTCCGGTTTTCAACAAACTGCCGAGAAATGTGCCATTTGTGGACACCTCATCATGGAAATGGTACATTAATAATTATTTTTAAATTAGCTTATCTAACAATCTTCATTTGACAGATTCTGCAAGCCATGGGTAAATCTTACCATCCAGGTTGTTTCCGTTGTTGTGTGTGCAATGAATGTTTGGACGGTGTTCCATTTACTGTTGACGTAGACAATAAAATCTACTGTGTTAACGACTATCATCGTATGTTTGCTCCAAAATGTGCCTCGTGTGGCAAAGGTATAAAAATTGTGTCTCTAGTTAAACTGTAACGTAACATTTGATTTTAATCACCTTCAGGGATAACTCCAGTTGAGGGAACTGAAGAAACCGTACGTGTTGTCTCTATGGATAAAGATTTCCATGTGGACTGTTATATTTGTGAAGAATGCGGAATGCAGTTGACTGACGAGCCAGACAAACGTTGTTATCCATTAGATGGGCGATTGATGTGCCGCAATTGCCACATACAACGTTTGCAACACACGCCAAGGCAAATGCATCCAGTTGCCGCCACTTATCAATACAGTGGATAAAATTGGATTTTTATTCGATTAATTAAGATTTATGCTTCGTAATCTATAAGATGTAACAGATAAAGAAGTGTTTGTGTATAATTGGCAAGGAAAGATATTCACTGGGTAGAAAAAAGGATGAGAACCAGATTGTATTTTATGTTTTAAGTTAAAAATGCAGAGTTTATAATTGTTAGTTCAAAAAGATTTTAATCGGCGCAATTTTACCCAAATTATAACTGCCCTGAAAGTGATTAGACGTAATTGCGAGGTAGATAAGTTTAAAAGTAGAAATTATTCGCAAGTTTTGAAACAGTTTTACAACGTAGTAACAAGTAAACTTCAAGTGTATGTATTCCATACATATCTTTGTGTGTTTTGTTGAAAAACTTAGACATTCCATTTTATAATAATATACAGACATTATAATTTCTTATCTGATACGCTAGCTGCTTAAAAAGCGAATGTATTTAAAAAATATTGTGGTTTTAATATTATATAGATTCAGTTTTGTAATGCTGAACTCTGTGTATGATATTTTTTTTATATTTTACAATTTTCTAGACGTTTTGTTTCTTGCAATAATTTGCATCGAAGAATTAGATGGTATATTTTCTGTGATACCAATTTTTTTATACATCGTTTTTAACAAACATTCAAATTTCATTGTAATAACATAAAGCATGAATATATTACTGTAATAAAGTAATGATTGATTTATTTAAACCTCGTCCAGTTTTTAAACGTTACAGTAGGCAACCAACTTTACTTTTAATTTATATAGAAGCCTGTAAATAGTAGTGCCCTATTTTCTTAATTTCATAGTAATTTCAAAGATGGCACTATTAAAATTTAATTCACAGGACACTAACAGATGGCGCTGCAAAATATGAATGCAAATTGCATAACTACAGGCGAATTTGTATTTCAAGTTGCCTACATTCATTGATTGAAAATTAGCAGAAGTTTTTTATTATTAATTAGATTGCGATTTGAGTACTTCTGTAATTTTGTAGGTGGTTTTAAATCAATTTTCAAAAACATGCAAATTTTGTTATCACACCCGCTCCTTCATTGCGCAATTTCGATTGCAGATATCTGTGCGGTGGACCAATGAAATCAAACCACGAAACGCGTATTATTTTTGTTGGTGGTTGGTGTTCATGTGTCAAAAACGTATTCCCTAATCTTCTTTATTATGTATAAAATTACACCAGCTTTAACACTTATATTACCAAGTTAAACAAAGTAAATTAAACGACATATAAAATGGATATTATACATAAGAACTTTGCCTTTAAATTAATTCCTTATATATTAGTTGCTATTGAAATGTGTGTTGACGGTAAGTTAACCTAAAAACGCCAGGGCTATTTTTAAGTTTATTTTACTTTTCAGTGTCGGAGTGTCTTTCACAAGCCGAAATTAACCGGCATTTAGAGTCAGGGAAGCAATATCTAGCTAGAGGACAGTTATCGGATGCTTTGAGTCACTATCATTCAGCTGTTGGTAGGTTTGATCTTTAGGCATAGACAAGGATTCTAAATTGAATTTTTTGTTTTAGAGGGCGATCCCAATAACTACTTGACGTACTTCAAAAGGGGCACCGTTTATTATGCGTTGGGTAAGGCGAAAAACGCCTTGAGTGACCTGGACAAAGCGCTGGAAATCAAACCGGATTTTACAGCTGCAAGAATAAGCAGAGGAAATATACACTTTAAACAAGCTGAGTACGATTTAGCGCAGTTAGATTTCTATAACGTGGTAAGTGTCCCTTGAGTTGTGATCGTCTAGTTTAGTTTACGATAAAAGAAACACAAATTAAAGTTGTGGTGTTACAGAAATAAAACAATATTACAATACATTTTGTAATAAATTTTGATATCTATTATTGTTCGGTTTTTTCAGTTGCAAGTAGATCCCTACAATGAAGAAGCCAACGAGTTAATCCACCGAATAGACCCTGCTAAAGAACTCAAACGCTCCGCTGAATACTACTACGGACATAACGATTACCACAATGCAATTCTCCACCTAAACGGAGCCATTGAAGCTAGTCCTTGGGCTGCTGATTTATATGAGTTTCGTTCCGAGTTGCATCTGCAAATTGGCGACAGCTTAGGAGCTGTTTCCGATATACGAGCGGCCACCAAACTACAAAGCGACAACACTGAAGGTTACTTCAAACTATCTCAACTATTGTACAAATTGGGGCATGCCACTGATTCCCTGAAATCAATCCGGGAATGTTTAAAACTGGACCCCGAACACAAAGACTGTTTCCCGTTCTATAAAAAGGTGAAAAAAATTGAGAAATTTCTAGTCGACGCTGAGACCGCTTTAGAGAATAAAAACTACGAAGATGGTATTGAAGCTGCGGAAAAGCTGTTGAAAAACGAGAAAACTGAGGCGAATATCATTTTCGAAGCGAAGAGAATTTTGTGTGCGTGTTATTCAAATAATGAGCAAAGCTCTGAAGCTATTACTGTTTGTACTGAAGCTTTAGCTGTATCAGCTGATCCAAATATTTACTGTGATAGAGCCGAGGCATATTTGCAATCGGACATGTACGATGATGCCATAGCTGATTATAAGGCCGCACTACAAATTAATGACAGTCACCAAAGGGCTAAAGATGGTCTTCAGAAAGCTGATGCTAGACAAAAACAAGCTGAAAAAAGAGACTATTACAAAATTTTGGACGTTAAACGCACGGCAACTAAGAAGGAAATTGTTAAAGCATACAGGAAGATGGCACAGAAATGGCATCCGGATAACTACCAGACGGATGAGAAAATGAAGAAAATTGCTGAGAAAAAATTCATTGATATAGCTGCGGCTAAAGAGGTAAGATTCTAAGATTTATTGTATATTTACTATTAAATTAACTAACGCTTTGTTTATGAAGGTCTTAACGGATGAGGAAAAACGACGACAGTTTGATAATGGAGAAGATCCACTAGATCCAGAATCTGGCAGGAGCGATGTACCAAACTTCCACCATTTTAATAGTTTCCATGGTAGTCCTTTCCAATTTCGATTCCATTTTAATTAAAAGTTGTACATAATATGCGTGTTTTCGGACAGTTTTGGTTTTGTTAATAAATAATTTATTTATTAAATTGTAATGTACATGGAAGTGTGCAAATATCACGTGAAACTCAGGAGGTGTGTGTGTATGTGTGGGATGATCAATATTCTCAAAGTCTTACTAATTTTTTTTGTAAAGTAAAAAATATCGCCACTTAATTTGTGAAAATGAACTGAGTATCTTTGTAAGTGAATTAAGGCTATGCTTATGTGCATTTGTTGTTCATATTCAAACTGTACATATTTTTATTATGATTAAAATAAAATATTTATATCAAATATTCTTTAGTAATTTTTTCCTTAAATGAATATTTAAATAAAATGAGTTGTTATCACAAGAGTTATGCAACCAGCAATACATTAATTTAAGTTACTGCTTATAAGTTGGCAACACTTTAAAACGCCAGCACCGCCGTCTACCGCACAAATCCAAAGCTTCTTTTTCATCAATTTCGTGTCCGGTACGTATTTCAAAGCCGTTAATTTTCTAATTTTCACTAGCTTGTAAGTACAAAAACTCAAAAATACAATAGTTTCCAATTAGACAAATGTAGTTATTAACATTGTAGTCATTTTCATTGAAGATATTACATAAAATTTAATAGATGTTTAAAGATTTGTTGTTCGATATATTTTGACATTCTACCGAAATACATGTGTGATTGTTTCTTTTAGCAATGGCAGACGCTGCAAAGAAACCAAAAGCTGAGAAGAAAGCAGCGAAAGAAGCTGCGGCTCCACCAGCCACAGGCGACAAACCCAAAAAATCCGTTAGCAGACGGCCTTTGAAACGCCACGGCAGATTGTATGCCAAAGCCATTTTTACAGGTTATAAACGTGGACTGCGTAACCAACATGAAACTACCGCTTTACTTAAGGTTGAGGGAACCGAATCGAAAAAGGACAGCTGGTTCTACGTAGGAAAGAAATGTGTGTATGTTTACAAAGCTAAGAACAAGACGTGCATTCCTGGTAAACCTAAATCGAAGAAGTCGAAGGCTAGGGCCATTTGGGGCAAAGTGACCAGGCCTCATGGGACCAGCGGGGCTGTTCGCGCCAAATTCAAGAGAAATTTACCAGCTAAAGCTATGGGACATCGTATTAGAATTGTAAGTAGGAAATTGGGTGATTTTTTATTTTAACAAAATATTTTTACTATGATGCTTTAGACATTTGAAACCTGATTTCAATTAAGTATTGTAAATCTGCTGAAAAATTTAACTGAGTTTTACCCTCCTTTATAATTAGTTGTAGATAGTTTGGTACTGAGTTTTATATATTATTTTCTTGTTGCAGATGTTGTACCCATCGAGGATTTAAGTTCTTTTTACGTTGTAAAATAAAATAAAAAATATTCAATATAATAATTATTGAGATAGTTTGTAGTTTCGTTCTTAACCTTTAAAGTACCTAAACGTTTTATAAATTAAAAGCAGGGTTGGATTATATGAAGTGATTTCCATCTCAGCAAAATTTTATTGCTCCAAAAAGAACTAAAAATTACATAATTTGCTAGACATTTTTTTATAATCTTAAAATTTCAATATACATAAAATACCTAATTATTGTAAATCCTTTAAAATTATTTAAAAAATGTATATTGATTTGTAAAAAGTTCAATGATTTTATATTGTGCAAAAAAATCCATATTTTTCGTCTGTTAAAATGATGTTGATTAAACATGCGACATGTGACTCAGAAAACATTCTTGATTCTCTGGTTTCTTGGTTGCCTAAGCAACAGTACCACCATAGTACCGTTTATTTATCTACCTGTATACTTTTGTTATCTCCTGTTACATCAACTTACCTTTTTCTTGGACAAGTGTTTCCATCACCGACTTACGTTTCGTTTTAATTCAATACGCGGTGCGTGTGGTATTTGCAGTCGTAGGTCGCAGTTGCAGCCATTCATTCCTTTTCTGTTGTTTCAACACTTCTTGTGCTTACTCACAAATCCACAAGGTGTGTGTTTAGTTAGAGTTGTTAGTATATTGTGGTGTGGTTGTTCGATTAAATTACTGTTTGGTGATCGAATTACTATTGAATAATATTGTGAATGATTAGTAGTGTATATTAAGAAAAGAATGCTTTAGTATGAGAGCGTGAGTGATAAAATAAAGTGATAGTGAACTAAAGTATCTACCAACTAATAACAGGAAAAGCGCAACAAGTTTTGCGGTACTTTTATCATAATAATAAATTGGGAATTTCTGAGTCTTGGGAGCTTTTAGACTTAAGACAATCCAGGTACGTAACCGGATTTATTTTTTTCCGTATTTCCTTTTACTATAACTGATGTAACGGTGCACGAATTGTTAATTAAACTCTGTTGAAGAACAAATCATTCACAAAGGATAACTTATTATTTGCTTCTCAGATACTCAGATTTTTCTATAATTATTGAATCTCATAACTTTGTGCTAGTTTTACGCCAATATATAATTATATTCAAGCAGGAAAATTAGATTTTCTTAAGCTGCATTTATCGATAAATTATAAATTCAGGTATGTAAATAACGGATGTATGAGTGAGTATCTTGGACGTGAGCATAAATTTATTTTTTGTGGTAATTGTCGACTGAGGAGGCCTACTTTACAGTGTAACTGTTGTTGGTATTAAAACAAAAATGCATTCCTCAACGTCTAAGAAGTTCCTCTCGTGGACTAAATAACAACTTGCTGCATATTGGAATGTTATTCTTGCATAGGTACCTAATCCTTAGATCCTTAGACGAAGAGGGTAGATCACTTTGGGTGTTCTTGGCGTCCTAAAAATATCACAGGAAACTGATTTGAAAAAACTAATTTTCTGTGATTAAATTGATTAAAACAACAGGAAACTTTCAAGCTCCCCCCTTGTGAAAATTCCGAGGTATTTGTCGAGATTTCCGTATAAAATGAAATCTTTGATAATGAATCTAAGTACCTACACAATATTTTTATAAACAAGCCTCTCCTCCCGCATATATCAACTGGAAATTGCTTTTATTATATTATTAAAGTTGTTTACATTCAACGTCGCGCTATTTTCGTACCCATAAGCCCAATTGGGGGGATATAAATCATATAATTTTAGGGCCACCTATTATGTAGTTTGGATAAATTGTATAATTTGAATGCAATTGCTGCGCTATTGAATCTAAAAATATACATAATGATAATGGTTAATAGGTAACATTTTATACGCAGTTGTACTGAATTATAGGAGAGCCCCCTGTAATTTTTATATTAAACAATTAGCCGAAAATTGTTGTCAACATGATATTTTTGTAAACCAATCAAATTCAGTAGAAATAAGAACAAAATTCGCAATTATCAAAAATTACCTTTCAAAAACTTTTCTTAAATTAGGTACTTAATATCTGGTTTTGCCAGTGTGAACTTTGCCTGAAGACAAACATCTTTATAGAACGTCAAGGACAAACCAGGAAATAATTAATAATAACAGCTTGAACCAAAAAAAAATTGTAAAATTAATTTCATTAAAACAATAATACCCTAGGTGATGTATATTGTATATCTACTTGTACAGAATAAAACTAGTCATATGCTCATGCATCAGACTGGAAGATGAGATGGATGTTAGAGGTCACATCCTACCTAATTTTTTTAATTACCAACGTGTCTTGGCTCAGAATCACATGCACATTGTTCTGGAATGGAAATGATTCATTTTGTACGCCCAAATAAACACGTTTTAAAAACAACTTAAATCACCCTAGGAAAATGCAGGTGTTAGGTAATAACGCAAAAAATGTACAATAAAAGATCCTTGACTGGGAGAGATGCCAATAATAAATTATTATTATTGTAAGCCGAAGCCTACACAAATTCTGTTGTTTATTGTTGATTTTTCAAAATGGAAATCTTGTGGTGGGTTTGTGGGTTGGTAATTAAATCGAATAAAAATATTAATTTGCCTAATTGTTAAAAACTATTTGACCGCGATTTCTAAACAAACAGCAAAAAATTCAATAGGTTTATTTGTGATGTGTATAAAAATGAAATTATAAGAGAAAATAAATTATTTTATTATGAAACTACCTTAAGTAAAAGCGTTTTTGTCGTCTGAATTTTCTACCATCATTGATATTATCAAATTAAACATAATCTGAACAAAAAAATAGAGATTCAATTTCTATTATATTCTCCCAGCCCACCGAACCATCACACAGTCCACCAAATGGATTTTCTGAACAAAAAAGCAGGTGTGTCATATTAACTTTCTACTATCTATTAAATTGCACTAACCGTGGCATGTTATATGAGTGAAAGTGAAAATATGTTTAAACTTTGCATAAAAGTTTAATGCACCCATCTCCATCATCATAATCATCATCATCATTACAGAGCAGACCCATCAACAGCAACAAGATAAGTTCAGTTGAGAGAGAATGTGTACATACATGCTCACGTATCAACTACTAATAGAAGTTCAAAATGAAGATGGTATGCAATTATTTGTATCATTGAAACATTTCGTTGAACTCACATTTGTGTACATTTTTAATGATAGCGTTCGGGTGGATATCGCACGAATTACACTTAAAATTAATGGTTATAAGATAACTTTATCGGTGTGTATGGGATTTGTTTGGTTCTTTGTTGTTGAGTAATTTAAGGGGGTTTTAAGTCTACAATGTGGGCACGAACTTGCATTCTTTGGGTTTTTATCACCTAATGTTTATTTTGATTTATTCTCGGAAAAGTATGGGGAAATGGGAGAGGCCCAAAGCCTCAAAGTGGGGTTCCTCAGGGTTCAATCCTAACACCCAAGTTAACAAAGGTCTTCATCTTCATGGAAAATATTTGCAACAAAAAATTGTTGTTATCTTTTTGTAAATTTCTTAGCCCACAATATTATTTTCAAAAAATACGTGTAGGTTAGGCTAGTTTTCTATGAGACAAGAAATTACATAAAATTAAATTTTTTTCGTATATTCATTGAAAGTTGCGTGTTGGATAAAACATAAACCAACTTCCTGTTAATTTGGTTTAATAATTCAAAGGAAATTCGTAAAATTTGACCTCGAAACAAATCACAGCGCTAATTTGAGGTCAATATCGATTTTAAGATGTATAAAATAAAAATTTCGGCTGTTGACTGTGTTTTCTATTAAATTTTCTAGAACTATTTAAGTGCAGTGGAATTGATATAACTTTAATTGATTACTTATTGCTGAAGTGAATATATAAAAAACATGTGTGGTTGAAATTAGTTTGATATTGAGAACAAACATGCATAAATTCCTTTAATTTAAATTTGTTTACTTAGACTATACAAATAGCATAATAAGGCTAAATAACACAAATTATAATATTTCAATATGCTCAAATGTCTTGTATTTTGTATTGACATGAAACTGGAAACTATTTGCTATTTTCTATTCTGTTACAATAAAACTACATACAAGAAAATCGTTTTAATTTCTTTAATGAAGAAAAATTAAAATCACGAGGCGTAAACTACTTAAGTACAATAAATTTGTAATTATTTCTACAGAATAACTAGTGCTTACAGAACGTAAAATAACAAATCTTCTACAATTGCACTAAAGATTTTACCTAATTAAATAATGCAACCAATACTTTTCCTGCAATTCAGAGCAGGTTTTTTCGCATTCAAGTTAATTAATATACCTAATACAAAACTGTATTATAAATGCGGTTGTTGCGGTGCGTGATCTAAAATCTAAATGTTAAGAATTTTTATTGCATAATTTCAACTTGTTCACTTGTTACAAAAAAACCTTTTTAATATCCATGAATTTATCGTGTTAGTTGCAAACTTAACTAGATGGAAATGTTGCAAAATCTGGGGAGCGGAAGCCCACGTAAAAACCATATAATAACATAAATTCTATTATTGTTGTGTTTAAATTTTAAATTAAGAAAAACTCTTTTATAATAGGACATGATCGGATGTTGTTGAGTTGGGTTCAATAAAAGTGACATCATTACGTGTATTAATTGATTAGGTGAGAAAAAATGTAGGAAAACAAACATTGGGTGCCATCAGCGTGCTAAAAAGGTCACAGAATCCGTCATATCGAAATGAATTTTATATAATGGATTTTGTAAACACTGTTTTGTTTTTACAAATGTTTATGGTGGATGGAGAAGTTTCGAGTGACAGAAATTTATTATTTGCTAATGATTTTGGCAAATATTTAAGTTTACAATTAGGCGAAAGTAATTAATAGCAAACTTTTATATCGTATTTGGCATTTACTTGTTTGTTCATGTGGCAAAACATCCTTTGGAAATTTCGTCAGGATTCAGAAAAACCTTCAACTCAAACTGGACTTTATTTACTTATTTTCTATCGATCCAAAAACACTTTTCTATATAATAAATTAGTTTCCCATCGCAATTAATTAAACACTCCAATAATGGATCCAAAAATAAACTTGCAATTACTGCGCCGCCAATGATATTTAACTAAACTACAAAAAAATGTTGATTCGTTTTCTAACTAAAATCAAACATCCCATCATCCATTCGTTTATTAATATCAGATTTATTATATAAATTTAATAACTTTTGCTTCTGAGAAGGTTTTTTCCAATAAATACCGCACTGCAATTGTATTTGATTTATGAAATACATTGTATACTTCATACCCAGAAATCCGTTAAACAAAAACAAAATCGTTTATTGCTTTTATTTTATCCTACAGCACCTACCTAAGTATACACAACTAAAAATTTTTGTCGTGTTTTAACCGTCTTGTTTATGTACTTTGCACATAAGTAGTTTTTTTAGTTTTGCAACGCGCATTTCGCAAACACAAGGTTTATTGCCACTAATTACACCGGGAACACGGAATATAGTCCATCATGTATGGTAGAACAATAGAGAAAAAAAATTGACTAAAAAGCGATGTAAGTTAGTGTGTAAACTGACGCAAAGTACCATGGGGTATTAATTTAATTATACGGTCTTTTTTCATATTTGTGCGCTGTAAACTGTAAACAAATTAAATTCCAGAAACATGGCAAAAAGTTGGCGGCAATTATGGATGTGAAGAGACAGTTACATAAATTAGAAATGGGAAACTTTAGTAAGTAGCTTTGTAGGTTTCACGACTAGTTTAGGCAAAATAAAAAGCTCATCTCGAAGTACCGATTGCAAAACAAAGTTTTCTTAAATTGAATTCATAATAATTTTTTTGGACAACCAAATTGATATTTCTTTCATAGAAGGCTTTCTTCTATCCTAACGACTCCTTAATGAGATTTCAAGGGGGTGGTCAATCTACAAATCAGGACTAATAAAAGAAACAAACAATTTATCACCGCCAAACAAATCAATGACGAACAATTCTCAGATTGTTTGTGTTACGAAACCGCGAAGGAGAAAAATATTATATTGTTTAATTTGCATTGAAACGAATCAGACTAATAGTCATAACAACAGGGCCGGCTTAAAAATGAACTAAGGTTGTATGAAAATGGCCACTTTATTTGCGGAAAATGCGGGTAGAAAGTCATCTTTTTAGGGTAGTCGCGGAAAATAAGGAGTGGGGGTAACATTTCTCACTTGGGTAGCCATTCCCTCCCTGATATGCGGGAGTTATTTGTGTTTGTTTATGGTTGTCAAGGTGATTTTCTCACTGCACAGTGTCAAGCAAAAATGTCAGTGTTATGCTGTTATAATTTCTTCGCGCGTTTCACCCAAAAAGTGGCCATTTTCGTACAGGTATGAGAAAAAATAGAGTATGCTACACGGGAGGAATTAATTCCTACCTTGTTGCATAAACTACTATTAATACTTAATTCCATTCTGATTGGATAATTTTTCAGAAATAAATAAAATGTCTGAAATTTTCTGTATATCCCTCAATTTAAACATTCACTTAGGGGAGGGGTTTTTCAGGCAGAATATTTCTTTCAGTTTTTTAGTTGTAGCATGAAAGAGGTAGGTACGTTTTTTCGTCGCATTTTTTAGGTTTCATTTTCTTCAAAATCACTTTATTGTGCCTGACCTGGAATCTAAAGCAAAAATCCACTTAATTGGTGTACACTACAGTGTGGGTGGCACAAAAAATGCAAATGCTATGAATCAACTTGGTTGCTTATGAATCAACTAGAAAATTCTTGGAGCGCCGCGGCCTTGGCCAGTTCAGTAAAATCAATCTTAGTCTTAGTAAAGCAGATTTTTCTGGATAGTCTCCGATTAAAAATACAATAAAAAGTAATTAGTAATTCGTCAAGTAAGTGAAGTGATGCTTTGAATAAATTATATTTTGTTAGAGTTATAGGTACCTAAACCTAAACTAACAAAGCTGAATAGTGTGCATGCAGAATAAACGCAATTAAAGTGCATTTTCTACCTAGACCTACATTTCGTAGACACATGATCACACTGCACACATGCAAAGTGCTTAAATAATCATTAATATAACAAAATTTCTATTGTATTCGTTAACATGCATTTTCCATTTGAATGCAGACAAAAACACAACATAAAAAAATAAATACTTTTCACCTGTTGTGGTAAATAACAATAATAAGTATATGTTTTTAACATTAAAAAGTGTACTTTCGCGTTACTTTGTTCATGTAATCATCTTTTATCGATTGAAATTGCAATAATGGACTCCTTACATTGTATCGATTTGCGTTGTTTCTTGAATTTTTTTTCACGTAATTTGCGATGGTACTTTCCGTAATGTAGAAAGCAACAAGTACAAGATTATGTTAAATTATTGATTTAGAAACAATGGAATAGACGAAAGTGCGGTACTTATGTGATAATTGTAATGATAAATATGCATGAAATTAAAGGACGTTCAGGCGCTAATAAGCATCCTTGTTCGATTCCACAAATTTGCTTTTAATGCCATAAAACTGAAACTCTACGAATTTATTAATCACCATTTTGTCTTTTAAAATTGGACAGCTCAATCAATTTAAAACTTCACAATTCATTGCTTCATAAACAATTAAACATTTACACAGCCAAAAAGAATAATGTTGGCACCGTAATCGACAATTTGCATGCTTTACGCACCACTACGTACCCGAAGGATAAACTAACCCAAAACCCATTTTCTTACTCGTGTATCCACATTACAACATATTATACAACAGATTTTTCGAAAATCACACGCTTAGTTTATAACGGAAACAGGAACTCGCTTTTTCAAATTATCCTTGAATTTGCACAAAAACAAGTTCCAATGAAGGTAATTTTTTCGTTGGATATGTTACTGTCTCACCCACCATATTTGGTGCTTGGACGTGAAGAGGTCTTTCAACTTGTATAATATACCCACACATATACACATCACATATCATAGAATTTAATTTATAAAACCAAAAGAGACTAAACAGGAGGCATTCGAAGTATATTAAATTGGACAATGGAAACTTGATTAGAAAAATGTATTTGGAAAACAAACTGTAAAAAATAAGTAAATAAATTATTGTTATAGTTATAGTGTTATTGCTATACAGAATAGAATGAATACTTGTAGAAAAAACAAGATTGTGTTGTTGATGGTGATGTTTACACCTATATGGTGATGCTGATGAGCAAGAAACTGTAAACGTAGACGACATTCGGTTTGGTTACGACTGTACACGGAAAAATAAATAAAAGTGTTTTTGTTTATAATTTCAAGCTACCGGTGAAAAAGTTCCATTATGCTGGATTAACTTGTTTTTTGGCCTTTAGTGAGGCCCTTGAATTGAGTGGAGAACTACTACAACGATTTTCATTCCTTACAGAAAATTTTATTTTTCTGAAAAACAGCAAGAGCCCAAAATTTTTTAATGCGGCTCAAAAAAGCTCAAATTGTGGCAATTAATTTTTTGCGATGCGAAGTACTGGCCGTACCTCATTGACGGACATGTAAAATTCACACATTGAAAGAAGTAATATTAAATAATAAAAAAACGAAAAAAACAATAATACGAAAAATATCTCTGGCAAATTTCGAACTGTTATCATCAGTTTTTTCAAATTTTCGGTCCAGTAGATTCTAAATTTTATCATCCTTGAAGCATCCTTAATGAATTAAGCTATCAGAAAAACGTATTAGTGTCACACCATTTAAGTCTAGCATCACCTTGCCTTTTTTCATATCAGTTAATTAAATATGGACCAAGTTTGCTATTCTCCAATAGATCCATAGATCCTCCTTAAGCCAAAAGTGAATAAATGGCACCAGAAAATTTGCTTTCGTTTGGCGTTCATGACTTGGATTTGCCATTATGATATCCTTACAATATGGGATTTACAATTTACTTTTTTTAACTTTCCCATCATAAAGATTTTGTTACTTTTTGAAACTACATTCGCTTCTATAAAAATATTTAAAAAAAATCGGCCTAAGTTCTAGTTTAAAGTCGAGACTGGGCCACAGAAACAAACTTTGGGCCTTGCTTATCTCTCATTTAAACCGTAAAATTTTCAAAAAATTGTCTACATATTTCTCCACGATAATTTTTCTTGAGGCTCACTAGGCCGTGCCACCGCAGGCTCTCCTAGGCTTTACCTTGAAGCTGTGTATTCACTTGTCGCGGCCGTGGTGGCGGAGCACCGGCCGGCAGTCGGCACTCTCAAACCCAGTACTTAGCAGACGGCAGAGTCAGTTCTTTCATCGACATGTTATGGAATGGTAGTGCTGTGGCTGAACGTTGTTTGTGGTTGAGTTAAAACGAAGCAGAGCCCAGGAGCAACAGTGCAGCAAACACGGCGTCGTGTGTTGTTAGCCTACAATGTGAAACGAGTTTTACTTTTTTCTAGTTCCACATTATAACTGCATTTTTCGTGTTGGTTTTCAAATAACCGATGTGATTATTGCATTTATGACCAAAGTTGTGTGTGCCAGTTTTGTTTATTTATGTATGGATTTTTTACTGCATATCAAACAGAATAAAGTAAGTTTGTGCTATGGGAAAAATTCTATTGATTTTGTTTCGTTTTTTGTTTGTATTTTGGAACAACTCTAGCTTTTTCTACAAATCTTTTAATCACATATTTGTGGGGCAATTTTCGAACTCTGTGGATAATTATTTGAATTTACTAAATTATTGATCAAATATTCATTTTTGAAAAATAATAATAATATACATACACGAATAAATACAAATTATCGACGATTTTGATTTTGAATTTCTTTGTAAATATTTTATTCAAATATCTAACTTTGATAGTAATGTGGGTCAATTTTCAAACTTTGCTTATTTTGATTAGATCTAAAACTACATCCTGCTAGATTGCCAGATCTCAAATTCTTGGAAATCTTAATAGTTGCAATAATAATAATAATTTAACATGTTGCCTCCATATTTTAATTCCAAAAAAATATCTGTTTTATAACACTTAATATTTTTGGTTGGATTTTTATTATGTACAAAAGAAACTTTGCCGGTTTTTTCTTTTAAATTATTTATGCACATGTAAAAATCCAATTGTAACGTATCACATTATTTATGGTACTTACTAAAAAAATATATAAATACAAGCAATTAAATGTGGGTATTTGAAAATTTATTACAAAGGATTACGTAACATTGAGTTAATGCTTAATATTCAAAATCTGAACAATACGTGGTTTAAAGCATTACCAATGGCAATTATCGAATTATCAACTATTTTATAATAAAAATAGAACTAACCGCATATACATTTTTTTGCGTTTCAAATGACCATAGAGATTTAATATGTAAAATCGCATTTTTTATTTCTTGCTTCCTTATTTTACTGGAAAATTTCAGAAGTCATTTATTGCAAATTCAATTCTGTACATGCTGGTTTATTTTGTTACCTATCCATATTAGTCTCCCCAAATTGCCTTTATTATTTTTTGCATTTTTGGTGTTCCTTTATATATTACAAAAAGAGCCAATGAACATTATTGAAAAAATAAATACTCGGCTAAGTACAGAAAAATTTTTTACAGCAGATTATATTTATGTCCACTTTTCGAGCCACTTTTAAAAGTTATTTTTAGATAAATATGCCATGTAAATGTAATTAATTAATAAATAATATAATTCACTTGGCGTTTATTCTATAATACAATGGGGGATTTCCGACGATCAGGTGGTTCTTAAAACTAATTACAATAAAATAACTTCCTAGAACCCCTGGTACTTAACTAGGGCTATACACAAAATTTGCATACGAAAAGTCCCCCTTTCTACCTGCAAAAACCCTAATTAATCTTCACGTCTCTAACCAACAAAAAATTTCCTCGGCTATGCATTATCTTCACCAGGACAATAAACCCTACAAGCCTAAGCCCAGACAACGTACCTGTACTTCCTTGAATCTATTAGAAATTCATCATCCTTTTTCGGTTTTAATAATTTGCTCACCCACCCCACTCCTACGATGTCACCAGAATATTTAAACACCCACAGTAACAAGGTGCCAATAATTCTTTTAGTGTACTGTTAGCCACAGGATTTTGTGTTGTCCTGGTGACTTTGTATGCAGCTCAACGCAAACACCATCCAGTTGTTAATGAATACAAATTCATGCACGAAGAACAAAACGACGGTGAAAAAGCCTGGCTGTGTTGTGGTTTATTTATTCATTTATTGGCCTTAATAGCACTTCAGCTAGTTTTATTGTTAACCCAAAATTCCAAAGTTGATGTGAGTATAAATATTTATAAAGCGTTGAACTTTTTTGAAAAGATTGTTGTTATTATTATGGTGCTGTGCATGTATAATTTCAGTTGGAATAATTAATCCAAGCAGTGGCCTATATTATATATCGCGCAGCGTTAGATAAAACGTATAAAAGATTATATTATTATAAATAACTGTTAACAGTAATAATATTATAGCTTGGTACATTTAATGTTCATAAAAGGCAACAACGTATGAACTAGAATCGGTTTTTAAATTTTGTACTCTACGTTATGTTATGCTAATATAATTACTTGTACTCATTTGACAATGAATTAATTAGATAAGTTCAGGTTTTATTATCGCACCTAGTCAGGGTTAGTAAGCAGTTTATAAAGTGCCAACTCATAAGGATTTGCTAAAAAATTTTCAGGTTACTGGTTCCAAAGCGGTTTTGAAAAAAACTCAATAAATTATAAATACGATATAATCTAGAATCTGGGGCAATGTTAAATATTTTTTTTCGATAAAATATCAATGTGTACACCTACAAATAACTGACCTTTTCGAGTGATAATAAAAGCGAGTTGAAGCTCAAAAATCTCGTTAATTATTAATTAATTAAGTAAAGTCATCAAGTCGCAGATTTTCAATGCTAACAGGTTCGTATAGGTGTCTGCTTTGTTCGTCTGTGGTTCCTACTTCCTGGACAGGAAAACCATAAAAAAATTTCAAATCCTGCTGAAATCTATTAAGGAAGCAACCACTTGATTAAAATCACAGATAACTTATCGTACCTTCACATGTAATACGCAACATTTTTCTGATAAATCTCGTAAAGAATTTGTTTAAACAAATTTGTAAAGCGAGTCACCTGCCCCCCCCCCCCCAACATTTTACTTTACTTATATAAATTATTAGTACAATAATATTTTATTTTTAGTCTAAACTCATTAGTAGCAATAATAACCAACACACGCTATAATATTTTGTGTAAATTATTTAAGTTTTTACATATTATTATTGAAATTACAACATATTGGTACGTAGAAAACTTATTGATAATTTAAATAATAATAAAAAGGCCAGTTGTTACAGGTATATTTATAGCTTTCGTTGTTTGTGTTCATAATGGAAAAACATTTCGGTGCGCTACGTAAATTTCTTGTTTTCATTCCATAGTTATTGTTTCTAAAAACAATATACAAGATTGCGTAATAAAAATTCTTACAATTCCAGATAAAACGTTTTGTCAATTCGCACTTCTTTGAAGTGGAAGAAGCTCTTAACCCAAAATGAAAAATCTCTCTCCTTTGAACTGATAAAAACCAATCCAACTAAACAGATTAAACTTGTTGCTTGTGGTTTACACTTAATTCTCTTATTTATTAATCCATGCGTACATTAGATCAACGTCCGGATGTGGGTTTATTTTTCCACTGTTTGATGTAGTGAGTAATCGTTGTAAATCAAATTGAATTGGTGTATTTTTTTCCGGTGGATTACAACAGAACGGAGTAATGCAGACAAAAGCAAAGTGAAACTATATTGTTTAAAGTGTGGTAATCTATTGAACATACACCTGTTAGGGAATAATAGAATTATTGTAACAACAAAAACACAATAACTGTGTTAAAAATTCGTATAAGCGTTAAAAAGGTTGCTTAGATTATGTTAATCCAATCAATTACTTCGCAATTATAAAGTTATTAGGTGTTATTCCGGTGATAAACCACCCTGCTTAATAAGTGTTAATGAGTAAATTTAGTTTGAATCGCTTAAAAATGAATTCATTTAGATGTTTTCTAAAAAATGCTTATATATGTTGGTTACTAATTAGGTATCTATGTTCTAATTTGGGAATTTCTACTTTTTATCCCACAATTCCCATAAAAAGGGTATTTTTCGATAACATAACTAAATTCTAAAATAATGTGATTTCTTTATTTAAAAAATTCCATGCACAAATTACATATGTATCTAGAACACTTGAATGATATTGTTTAAATATAGTCCGGGAGCTAGTGAATTTTTTTGGTACTAATTTTTCCAGTGAGCAAACATTGTTCAGTTAGTGATTCTAATTATCTAAATCTGAGTCTGGCAAAATTTTTCCGATGGGGTCATGGGTGGAAAATACAAATGAGTTGAACTTATTTTTCCAGTTATGAATCTTTTTGATTTACTAAAGTAGATCATAAGACTTACAGAAAAAGCAATCTGGCTTACCTCCAGTTGTGGAAAGTAGGTCTGGCTGAACTGTTTCCATAAATCCGCTGATCGGAAAATCAGATCTATTTCTCGGATACGTTGCACTTATTTTTACATTTTTGAAACTTATTATACAAATTGATATCATGGCATATAGTTTAAAACAAGTCTGGCTGATTTATAAAATTACCAAGTGAGTCTGGCGGCACCTTGAAATTTACAAAAATAAAAATTTATCGCACTTATTTTCTCTGTGCTGAAAATTTTTCACATGATAGTTTGTACTATAATACCACGAAAAAAACCAATCTGGCTATTATTTTCAATCACCAAAGTCTCGCCAGACTCTAAATAGTACGTTCTTAATTCGTTATGCTCTGAAGTTCGTAAAAACTTTTTGGGTACTTAGGCCTGAAAATTTTGAACTATAATAAATAAATAAGGTCTTAAGAGGGTTCCGTACTCGACAATATGCCAAAGTAGTGGAATGTGAAACTACGAAAATATAAAAATGCAAATTACACCCAAAATAGAAAGACATAAGAGGAGAATGCGAAGCAGGAAAATTCTTTGAATTTTTTACACTATCTTGCCATATCACTTTATTTTTAGAGAGTTGATAAAAATTACAATCCTTTTATTTCAAGTTTTGTGGTGGTGGGGGTATATTGGTGGTGAAAATTTTATTTTGTTTCTCGAAAAGTAAGCAAGATAGACAGAAAATGCAAGAGACAAAAACATTGTATTTTTATTTGCTCAATCTGAAAATAATATCAAACTTATAAAAAAGCAGTGGCGTGCTCAATTTTTTCTGAAAATATCTACTTAGGATTCCCCAGCGCCGCCCCTGGAATAATTAAATTCAATCTAATTACATTAAATGAAGCCCTTTACTTGTCGCTAAAAACTTGCCAAGTTTTATCAAAATCGGCCAAGTAGTCTTTGAGATACATAAAAAAAGTTTTTTTTATTAACTTGAACACGCTGTACCTATATCGAAAACGAAGCTTTACATGTTCATATGAAGTTTGCTTTTTATTTTTGCGAATTCTATCGCCTGTTAAATTTTCCCGATTAAAACCTGAGACACCCTTTATGATAAGGTAGGTACAACACCAATCATCTGTACAGGGTGCTTCAAAAATACACCAAAATATTTCAGGGGGTGATTCCTGAGATCATTCTAAGAAAAAAAGTTCATATGAACATGGGTCCGAAAATGCTTACCCGCTGAGTTAAGTATAGCCCCTTAAATTTGTGACCCTGACAAGGTTTTCATTTATTATCTCCGAAACTGTTCAAGGTAAAATGATGAAATTCACCACATCCACCAATGTTTTCAGGCTTAATAAGATAGAGTGTAAATCATTATGAAATTTCCACCAGAGGTGGATCAAACCAGGGGGTGGGGGGTTAAAAAAAGATTTTCGGACCCATGTTCATATAAACTTTTTTTCTTAGAATGATCTCGGGAATCACCCCCTGAAATATTTTGGTGTATTTTTAAACAGCCTGTATAATCGAACGTATATAGCCTTATGAGCATTAGACGAGTCTGGCAGGGCTTTGGTGATCTCGCATTATAGCCAGACTGTATTTTAAGCTATTATTATAATGAAAACTGACAAATTTTCAGGACTACCAAACTAAGTGCAATTATTTTGTTAAAAAAATTTCAGTTTTTCACGTGCCAGACATATTTGGTGTGCCTACAGATCAGCCAGACTGACTTTTTACTGAATTTTAGTACACGACTTGTTAGTGGAAGCATTTTCATTAATGTAAAAATAAGTACACCGCAGTTGTATTTTCAAAGGCATTTTCTGACTCCACCCATCGGAAAAACCCTATACATAATATAATATTTTTTATTTAGAATCACTAACTGAACAATCCTATTAATGTCTGCTGACTGGAAAAATTAGTAACAAAAAAATTCACAAACTCCCGGACAATCATAATTTTACTTGATTGAAAACAGCAGAAGTCGCAGTAACTTTTTTTCTGAAATATTTATTTACAATCTAATTCTATATGGATTAATAAATGAGTCGCAGTAACTTAAGGCGAGAAAAAATGTATATAATATTTGTCACCATTTTTTTTGTAAGCTTTTTGAGAACTATACTTCCTGCAAGAATGTTCTTGTCTCTAGTTTCAATAGAGATAAATATACATAAATAAGTGTAGCAAGAATCAACACTGTTTTCAAATTAAGACTTTGTAGTGTAGTAGAGCTTCTCCGAGTTACGACATCTAAAAGCTACTTTAGAACAAAAAACAAATTTTCTTACAAGTGCTAAAAACTAAAATATAGTAGGTAATACCTAGCTTGTTTGCTGAATATAAAATAATAAAGACACAAATATTTGAAACTCCAAGACTTTCTTCAATTATTATTAGAAATTATCTATCATCTGAATTTTAAGTTCAAAATTCAACACAATGAAAAGAGCGGATTTAAGATTATTACTTCAAAACCAATCACGGCACTAATCATCGGAATCCTTGTTCTGTAAAATGTATAATGGGAATTCACTGAAAAATCCTGTTGATTTCCTAATGTTCCTCAAATATCACTGCAAGGTTTGCTGCTTCTCTTAAATGTTAAATACAGTTTTGTAAATGATTCTTTTCACTATACCAAATGAAGGCTTAACAATCATTGTCCCACAGTACTTCCTGGGTTAACTGACAAGAATATTATTTCCGCTAGGCCACACTCGCTTCTCCTATTGGCGATCATCCATATAATGAAAAAAAAAACGTTAGCTTCTTTTTTTAATTAAATTCCCTGCAGCCGTTGAGTGCATATTTTCTTATAATTTCATACCATCAATTCGCGTTTTCTACTCCTATTTTATAATTTATAGCATCCTGCAATTTATTTGATTAAATAACAAATATAAAAATCAAATTACATGATTTATATTTTCTTTTCATATGGATCGACCAGCTTTATGATGATGGTTATATATACTTATGATAATAAACTCGAGTTTATTAATTACTTGTTTAGGAAATATACACAGGTGCGGTTGCAACACCACTTATGTGGATATTATTATGAACGTTTAAAATGTAATCATTTATATTCGCAACACATAGCGCGCGCTTTTATTTAATAAAAACTTTCGAAATTTTTAATTAGCTTCCTTTAAATATCAGTTGTCTGCGGTGCATGCTTGCAAAACGTTTTGGTGTATCGAAAAATGGCAGTATATTGGGATTTTTATGTAACGATGTGTTCACGCGAAAGTTCTGTATTTAGCATTTTTGGGACATTTGGAATTGGATAAAATCGAAAGTGTGTTGAAATCTTGTAGCAATGTAGCAAAAAAGTTTATGCTATATATCGAGGGGCAAAGATTTTTTTGCTTTTTTGCTAGGGTTTCTTGTTTTATTCCTCAAAAAATTACTGTAATTTTCTCAAACATCATAAAATTTATTACTCGGTTTTGGTTACTTTTTGCATAGTCAAAAAACACGTCATTCCACTTTAACTTATCCAAATTAATGGAAATATTATGTAGCTTTTTTATCGTTGTCCCTCATATGAAACAATTTAGCATTTATTACCTAAATCACCAAATAGTTTTCGTTTATTTTCCTATAAATTACCCTAAGCCCCATCGTTTAGTTTATGACCCCCTGTCTTAAACAAGTTTTTTTATTTCAGATATCAACATCCAGATAACAGGTCTATCAAGTTGCATGTGATGACGTCAAGTGAAAAGAGAAATGAGAAGAGATAAATCGCAACTACCAACAACAATGTGATAATTTACGTAACACGCAACAAATTAAACAATAATTACGCTAGTGGTATTAGTACGCCGTAAATATTTGAATAATGTAAGATACATCTAAAAAGTGTAGAGAACTTTGCAAACTTTACTCGAAACCGCGTACCGGAAGCTATTCCATATCTCTTACCCACATCCCCAGTTGCATTTATCAAACCACCGGAAAAATGGCTGAAGAGGACACAGTGGACTCAGTCCGAATAAACAGCAACTTAAACAATGTGAAAAAGGTGCCGTCAATCGAAACCTTGAACAGTGAAATGCCCGGCAAGGAGCAGCAAAAAGACCGCGGAAAAAGGATGTTCAAAACCCTTTTGAATCGACTTAGACTGAAACGGTGTGCTAGTGCTACGATATCCAGACCAGATCCAACTTACCGGGTGGCTTATCTGGGAAACGTCGTTACAGGATGGGCGAAAGGTAAATATTTTATTTGTAGTTTGAAAATGAGGTGGAAATGTTTACTGGAGGTCACCAATGTGGAACTCATGCTGTTTAATGTGCAATGAATACGTCATGTAAATGGAGAAAAAGTTTATTGTTGTACAGTTAAGCATTACGCGGTTTATTGCATCGTAAAATCGTAGATGGACTTCCGAGCTTTTCCAGGTGATTCCGAAGAAGTCAATAACACGTGTGGCGAAGATCGCAAATGCTCGGGGAAAGTGTCTCATTGATAGGGGGTTTATTTAAAGAACATTCTTGTATAGATCTTTTTCGTTACTCAGCGGTTTATCTGAACTTCCTGCTTCCTATCTTGTGTTCTTTTGCTAAATACTTACCCATATTACTTTGAAGATAAACGGATGCAAGATTATGAAATGGTAACTGAAATTTAATTGGTTAAATCGACTATTCGTTATTTCTTGTAAACAGTTTAAAAAATAACTAAAATTATTAATGTTTGTTTTGAGATTTTTTTCTTCGTATATTTTCATGCTCAATTACAAAACATCCTTCAACTTTGCTCCACCACAAACAAAACCTATAAATAAAAATAAAATTCGTGCGAATTCCCCCAAATGTATATTATTTGTGTCTCGCTTCCAACTAAACCAACAATTTATGTAAATAAACCTTAATTACAACCTGGAATTCCGGTTCAACTTTTTCAGACTTCTTACAGTTTCCAACACCTTATTTCTCAAGGTTATTCAGACTGTATCTGAACACAAACCAAATCTAATTCTTCATTTTTCCGTGATTAAAAAACAATAAATCCCATGAAAAATTCGATTAGCTTGTAGTCTGTCATATTAATTTTGTAACAACAAATACGTATTTTTCTTGAAACCACTAAAACGAGTTTTGCGTTGCGCATTAAAATTAATACTTTTCGGCGGTGCTTTGACGTGAGGTAATATGCTAATTAATCCGCGATGTTTGATAATCAAATTCGTACGGTAAAATATAGTTTTCTTTATAAGTTTATGAGATAAACGTGTAGAATTTTATGATAGTCGCAAATCTCTTTTATAACATCGCAGAAGTTAGAATATTTTATTAGCCAGTAGATTTATTTACTATTTTTATGGATGGGAAACCTATCTGGGTATCACAGTTTTAATTACAATTTTTACATGAGTAATTAGCCTGCAATGATTGTGAAAGTGGAGCACACACACTAAGTACAGAAGAGAAATTATTAATTCATGCATTAAAATGTTTACAATGCTCTTGGTTTTTTTAATAACAATTTATATTAACGACATCATTTGTTATTTTTAATAATATTTTACCACGACTGATGATCATATTTACATAGTGAACACAATACATAAAAAGTGATAGTCTTAGTTTCAGTTTCTTCCAAACTTTTTTTACTGGTCATTGTTCAAAAGTCGAATTTTTTCACATTCTCTCCGCAGATTTTTGAACCTGAAGACTATAAGAAGTGCATTGTTTAAACAAATCCGATTTCACTTTGACATGAACCTAAATAAAAGCCGGGAGAATTACATCATAATGACAGGATTCACTCTCGACGGGTCTTGTAGGAACCACGGTTGGCTGCCTTGAAAAAATCGGCGACTTAAAAGTTAAATGTTTGGAAAAAATGTGACACTAAAACAACCCATAAAAGAAAAGTCGCTGGAGGATTTTTCTAAGGAATTTATTCTTCCCAGGTATCATTAATTTGTGATATTTAAGCTTTGCGACCCTTTGGGGAAGCTTCAGTGGGCAGGCACAAATCACTGGCACAACTTCGAATGAATATAAAATAACGAACTTGTTACATAACCAATTTTTACTTTCTTATACGAAGTAATAAGAAAGTATAGTAATCGTGATTTTTTTCGACTTCGAGATTTTGATGGATTTACACGTTTTGAGGACCCCTGAATCCATTCTGACCATTTTCGCCATGATGTCTGTCTGTATCCACCATAACTCAAAAACGAGTTATCGGATTTGATTCAAATTTCATATTTAAGAGTTTGAACAAAATTGTGGGTGCCACATTAAATCTTTTTCATCTAGCACCAACACAAGTGACACTTACCTGAAGACATTTTTAAGTTTTTTAGGAATATCTTGAAAAATAAACAATTTATGAGAATTTTTTATTCTTTAACATTGATTTAGAATTAAATTTCGAAAAAAATGTTCTTTGAAACTTTTTTTGAAATATCGTCAAAAAAATTTCAAAAAAATAAAACATTAATTTTTGTCGTAAAATTCGGTTATAATGAGTGGGACAAGGACAGATTTATGCGTATTGCAATAAGTGCGAGAGAGACTTTCGAAAATTATTTGAAAATTGCTGGAAACGCTCAAAATTGAAACACGATTTTTACAAGAAATTTAACTTAATTTCGTTAAGAAATTGTGGTACTATCCGTATAAGAAATAAGAAAGTCATGTGTTGGACACATCGGATATTTATTATTAGAAAACGTTGTTGAACCACAATCCTGGACCGAAAAGTGTTTTGATGATTTTCCAAATATTTCTTTCGATACTTTCAACTTTTCCTATTGTCTTTTCGTGTTACGTAAAGCAAGGCTACCAAAGCATATTCTATAGACACATTTAAATAATATGTAAATATTTTATAGCTGGCAAGAACCAGGAAGAAATAATTCTATAATCTAATGGAATACGGCATAATATAATGTGTAATTAAATTATTATGATTACAATAACGAAACCGGTTAATTGTTTCTTATTATTCCCGTAAATTGGCTTTATTTATGGGAAATTATTGCATTATATGTAGCTAATTGTGTTATGCGTGCACTTAAAAAAAACTAATTTAAAGCACATTTAAGGTCAATTGAAACTGACATTATAATGTCACGGTTTGGATATGGTGTAGATTTAATCAAAATTATTGCCACCTCGTATAAACTTACGTAATGTGCCCATGATGTATTCGAAAAATCTAAAATTTTCGTTGCATAATTTGATTAGCAAAGCGCATTAATTTGCAAAGTGTAGGTAATAATTAATATACATTTTAATATTATGCATTGGCATCTCCAACATAACTTTCTAATAATATTATACTTAATATACATTGCGAGTTGTTAATTCTACATGTTTAGTTGTTGATAATTGCTGTAATAAATTGGCACAAGATACATAAGATTTTTCAGGATTTTTCACTAATTAAAATAATTATTGCACAGCAGCAGCCCCGCATCACAACTCTATAAATCCCGTTGCTATAATTTATTTAACACCATTAAGGAAATATTATTCAAAAGCTTGAGAGTTTCAGGAATGTTTTTTTATTACTTGTATAATCGTATAAAGTCTAAGCATTTAATTAGATACACAAACAAACATGCATAAACCATCTAGCAATTAACATTTTTATCATCATTATTGCGGTACCGGAAATAAATTGTTTAAAAACGACTGGGATATGTTTAATTTATTATGGGCGCTCGAAGTGGAAAAAATGTATTCTTGAAAGATAAACTAGGAAGTTGTGATAAAAATTAACAACATAAAATCAAAGTTGTTTGAAAAATTAGCATTATTTTTTGTTTCGGTTTCGATTTCCTCATCTACTTTCTTTTAAACAGAGGCGAATAAATACATTGTCACCCATATGCATATAATAAAATAAAAAATATTGCGTCAACTCGACAAGCTAATAATTGCACTCCGTATAATTGATAATTATACAATAGTTATTTAAAAGAATTGAATTGCAAATTGTTTAGTTACATTCATAAATACAATTATTTATTATGCTAGATTACCTACACTTTGTGCCTATGCATATGTTGTGCCTATCGATTTGAAAGTTTCTTTTTTAATTATCGGTGAATTAAACTGTGTCCGTTGTTATAATTATATTTATATAAGAAAATTATTGTTATACAAGTATACAGTTGAATATTTCGAATATGTTTCGAAAGTAATAGTTTCATTGCTCAACTAAACTGCAACATTTTACGGTTCAATTTCATTGTAGGTTTTTGTAATTAAACTGGAAGAACACACGACTCAAGTGTTGTCCACCAATAAACTGTGGTTTTGTTACAAATTAAATATGTAAAGAATAATTACAAAGTGAAGCAATAATAGAACTTTGTTGGGATTTCTGATTATTATACACGTAATAATTAAATTTGTACAAATTGTACATAAATTACTGAGGTATTTGTGGGGATCTAATAAAATTTACTCATATAATTCTAGGGTAATTAGCAGAACAATCAAATAGACATAAAAATAGTTTTGCTTATTTCGTACGATGATGCGCGCTTGAAATTTGATAAGTGATATTGCAACTTCTACTTTACCTATTATACATGTTTTTCCATTCTAATTATCCATAAACGCTTTTAGTTAAATTGGAATCCTTAACTCGCATTAAATGTTATTTGTTTAAACGATAATTATTGCAAATTAACTTGTGGACAAAAAAATTCTCGTCGGTTGCACTTAAATAAATAATTAAACACAATTTACTTTTGTCTCTATATGTGGGAAAAATTCGTTTATTGGAACAAAACAAAAGGAAACAAACACCAGAGAATTTCTCGATTGAAGGTCTTTGGCGCTCTGAAAGTAGAACTATTTGGCCTGCGGCAACTGAAATACTTTAATAGTTAGTTAATAACTTGGACGTCTTTCATAGTAACTTATAACAATAATACGAAATGATTGTTCTTAATGACAGGTGAACTATTACAATTACAGTACACCTCAAGTTGGAATATTATCTCTAGATTGTTTGATTAATCGTTGGGAAACTATAATACATTTTTCTTGTTTACAACAAGGCACTGACTTCTTGAACAAATTATTGAGTAACATCCACGAAGGTTGAACGGTTCCTGCGTTTAATCCGTTTAAATATTGGTTTAGAAAATCGTTTTGAAGTTCACATTTTTATGAAGGACGTTTTCCTGCTTTAATTTTATTGGTGAAACGCAAGAGAACTAAGCTGTTTTCGTCATTAAAAAATTAGGCGATTTTTAGAAATTTTAATGTAGTTTTTATCACAACTCAATCAAAATTTCAAGGTTTTCCATTGGTTTCTTCGTAATGTCTCATTTACTACCATTTTTAATAATTAAGACACTAAGGCCTAGTTTTTTCAATTGATAGTTAAGTTTTAGTCACTTGAATTTACACCAGTCAGAATCGTTCATTTCCAGGAAACCTCATGATCTGATTAGAAGTTAACTATCAATTGAAATTTTGGCCCTTAAAAACTCAACTTTATCTCAGAATTTTTTCGGCATTTTCTAATTCTATGTTCCTTTTTCAGGTGATGGATGTGTGGAGAAACCCCTGGCGACCCTCTGGCGCAACTACACCCAATCCTCCCGCCCCGACGTCCGCATGCAACTGACAGTCAGCTGTGGCGGTCTCAAAGCCACAACGAAGGACCACGGCCTGACCGAATATTGGGCCCATCGCCTTACCACCTGTTCAGCACCTGCCCAATTCCCTCGCCTTTTCTGTTGGGTTTACCGCCACGAAGGTCGTCGCCTTCGTCACGAGCTTCGCTGTCATGCAGTCCTGTGCCCTTCCGCTGCCTTGGCAAAGCAAATTGAAGCGGAACTAAAACAAGCCTTAGCTCTGGCTTTGGCTGAATTCAAACGCGAGAAGGTTTGTCGACAAAACGCACGACTTTCGTTAGTAAATTGTCTGTATGATAATCCAACAATACCTCGGAGGAAAATCTTGCTAAGCACCGGTACCCATAATTATCGTCCACCACTAGAACGCTCAAAATCCGCACCGAAACTTACAAGTATTGAGGAAATTATGGAGGAGGAGGACGAGGTTTACAAGCATGTCTACAAGGCGATACTCAAACATTACGATAGTACCACAACTTTATTAGACAAGCGAAAATACCCTTATGTTAGCAGTAAATCCTGTCCAATTCCTGAAAATGACATTCATGTTATTAGTCAGGAACCGGATCACAAAGTCACTTTTAACGATGAAATAGTCGAAATGACTTTAGACGAGAAGAGCGACTTAATCCTAGAGGAACTGGTGCAAAGCTCCTTGCGCAATGATTTATTGGAATCCTGTGAACGCGCTTGGTACAACGCCCTTGGCGAAGTCCCCGATTTAATCCCAGTAGACAGTGACGAAGGCTCCCTGTCCAGTGGTTGCGAAAGCGCCAGCACTGTAACCTCGGACATGGACCAACCTGTCTTCCCCACAATAACCGAGGAAACCTTCCAGGAGAGTGACACACCTAAACCTGACAGTAAAAAGACTGACTTAGATTTTAAAGTAGGAGGAAGTGTTCTGGATCGAGTTAGGAGTTTCGAACGAATCGCCAATTCGGATATTTTGTACCGTGGACTGAACAATAATGTGTACAATAATAAAAATTTGTTGGGACATGAGGAGGTTTCATTGATACCAGTTGGGGAGAGCCAGCAGGCTGATTTTAGTTCATTGAAGGTGTTTAAGAAGCGATGTGCACCGGACATGGGACGGGATCTTTGCTCCTTTATTAATGTGGATGAACAATGTGGAAATGGATCTGAGGAAGAGAATGGAAGTGCCTGTAGTGATGAAAGTGGTTATGAAGAGGAGGAAATTGCCAGTACTGTGGCTAATATTGTACTTGTTTGAAACAAACTCTATAAATTATAATACTTCTTGTCTGTGGTAGCTCTTTATAAATTATGTTTAAATAAATAAAAATAAAAACGATGTTTAACTTATGAAATATTCAATAAATGTACAAAACTTTGTTATTGTTTATTGTTGTTACGCATGCGTTATTATTTCAACTGGTTTTAGTTTACTAGGATGTAAAGTAAAATTTCTAGTTAAAATTAAATTGATATTTTTTAGAGTGGTATTTTTGTAAATAATGTAAATAAAACAGAATGTAATGTGATTATATTTTTATATAATATGTTACCAATGTAAATGGTGTATTGTTACGCTGTTTTTCAATATATTTAAAAGAGCACATTTTATTGTACTTCTATCAAATACAGTTTATTTACATAACTTTTTGTTTTTATTATCCTGAGGCCTATTCTAGTTTACTGAATTAATACAAAATTAGTACCAAAAAAAAACTACACTTCTCATGCTCGCAGGGTTTATTGTTAACAAAAAACATTGCCACACCATCGATTATCTTTCGGTTTAACACTATTAGTTTTCTCTAAGAATATTTACAAAATTCAAACATCTTCACGTACGTACACCAAGACATTGCCCTACATAAGTTTTAGCATAATTAAAAAAGTTAGGCTGTAGGTTTCTCGTCTGATGCAGTGACATTTGTCACACCTGAAGCTGTTGAAGTTGCATCATCTGCTGGTACTGAACCACAAACCAACGAGGGGAATTTCTTCTCCAAAGCCTGTCTGTATTTTGGATGGCTGCAAAAATTTCATATTAAACCAAATCTTGGTGTTTGGTTTTGTTACCTTATTCCGTATACAATTGGGTTATACACAGCGTTGGCTTTGGCGAAGAGTGAGCACCAAATCGTGGACAATGGAGTGATTTTAGCAGTTTCAAAAACACCTGTAAAGTTAGTCACCAAATATGGGGTCCAGGCGAAGAACCACAACGTGATGGTCATTAACGCGATTTTAGCTAATTTGCATTCGGCGCTGGTTGCCGAGGCTTCGGAAGATCGCAGCGAGGCCACATTCATTTTTTTAGCTTGTTCCCTCATTGATTTCTCATGGGCGGCAACAGCCTTCCGAAAAAAACTCATGAACATCCTAGTTTGTAACTTAAAAACCAACCATCACCTACCTGAACTATAAACCAGTAGGAGTAAATGATGGTGAAGAGTGGCGTGAAATAGACAAACGTAGCATAAACTAGGATGTAGCTACGGCTGATCCAATCCTTGTTAACGTAGTCAGTACCACAGGATGACATATTGCCTTCTGGTACGTATCGATTCCAACCAAACATTGGCGCAAGAGTCCAGCCAGTAGCCATTGTCCAAATTATAAGAATGCGTAACATAGCGGTTTTTTTAGTCAGAGGTTTGGCACTCAAACCTTTGACGATGACGTTGTACCGGTCTAAAGCAATGAAAGTCATAGTCCAGATGGATCCGCAACCGAAGAGTGATCCGAACATTCCGTACAACTCGCAGAAGAACGGACCTGAAATTTCCAATAAAATTCCATCCACAATTCCTTTATAATCTTATACCTAGGACCCAAGTTTCGTAGTAGCAGTTGATAACCATAGGAGGTGACATGACACACATCATCAAAAAGTCCGAAAAGGCCAGATTTACCACCAGGAGATTTGAGGGTGTTCTCAAAGGCTTCGTAGCTGAGAAGATGTAGATTACCATGCCATTTCCTATGATGGAGATGAACCCCAAGACTCCAATCACGAAACCCAAAATGCCGTGCCATAGAGGATTCATGGGTTCAAACTGGTACCAGTATGCATCCACCAAATGGAGCATGTCGGGGAGCACCTTATCGACGACGGTGATGTTGGCACCGCCAAAGCCGCTGGACCGCTGAGCTGCCCAAGCGGCCATACTCGGCTCTCCCATCACAGACATGGTGATCTAGCAAAAGTTTTGTTCCAATTTTTTTCTAAATTAATAGCTTTAAATGAAATTTTAAAAATCACAGTTGCTTACCTACCCAAAGTTTCGGACTCTAATTTTTCGAACGACTAATAAGCACGGGTAATCATATACTGAAGGCACTTGGGGTGTGACTCAATTCTTAGATGTTAATTTGTACGTCTTATATGCATATACAATCTATATAGTTTATTACGTAAAGACATAATTTAATAAAAATAAATCCGCTTGAGGAAAATTTCTTGGGTTTCTACAAGGATTCCGCATTATTATAATCGAGTTATATTTTCTCAAATATATAAAGTTTTGAGATTCCTTGGTCAAGGTCGGTTGACGTGAAACATTAAGAAAATTAATTGAATTATGCCAAAAGTATATACCAGGGATTATACATCACAGTCCTAATAAAAAAGAGGATTATATAATTAATAGATTGTTTTCTATGTAAATTATTAAAATTTTATCTGTAATGTTTTATGGGCATATTTTAAAATTTTTGGATGTATTTTCCATGTAGACTTTTTGTAATCGGAATTTAATTACTTAGTTATTCAAAAGGTTTTATTTTAAAATTAAAATTTCTATAAATGAGTGAAACACTGTAAATTTTTTGTAATTTATACCTTTTAATATTTTATTTATTATTTATACCTGATATACAGGGTTGGGCATATGTGTGGCAACCCCTAATTTCTGAATAAACGTTTTTATTATTATTATTACTCTTAAAAGAAATATTTGTAGGTTTCTTATTCTATTCAGTGACGTCCTTTGTTGTTAAAACAGCTACCTTATTTTTTATTTAATTAATTTAATTAATTATTATTTAATACTATTTATTTTATTATTGAACTATTTTCTTTAATATTTAAAAAACCGCAAGTCGCACACCCACCAAACCTTATATCATTGTAATTTGAAATATTGTCTATTTAAAAACTTAAAAATATACAGGGTGATCCATTAAAAAAAGTGCCGATCACTTAATATCTCAAGAAATCGAGTAGCTGCTGGAAAACAAAATACGTCACTGAATAGAGTAAAAAAAGCTACAAATATTTCTTTTAAGACCAATAATGATAATACAAAAGTTTAGCCAGAAATCAGGTGTTCCCACACATATGCCCAACCCTGTATATTTTTTTAAATTACGAAAAATTTGAACAAGAAAATATTTAGGTCAAAATTCCTTAAAATCCCAGCCAAGAGAACAGAAAATAAAGTGCAATATTGTAAATTTTCGTTTAATTTAATTAAAAAAATTTTTCTTTACGCAAACTTTACTTTACAAAAAACATTTTTAAAAATTATTCAAAACTAACTTTTTCCCGCAATATTTCAAATCGAATTACTCGTCAGATGTCGCTGCAGCTCCATCGACACATGCGCCCTCCCTAGTACAATTTCTCCAACCGTGAAGACGTGACGCCAAACGAAAGCCACAAAGCTTCCATTTTGAAATAATTCTTCTACACCGGTTCATTAGTGTTGTGCCTACATTCCTCGTGTTGTTAAGTTTATTTTCTAAAACACGTGTTCTATATATTACAAGGTTTGTCCATTTCTATCAATCCTAACCATAACTTTCCAATATTACCATGCTTATCTAACAAACACACGTCATAGCCGGTGCAAGAGACGCTTTGCTAGAAAAACAAGCAAAACCACGAGAATTCAATGTAGTGAGTGTTGTTTTCTTTTTGTTAGATCCAGAAAAAATGTCTGATAATCCAGATGTACCAACTCAGTCGTCAGGTGGCCCAATGATACCACAACGAGGGGGTGGCGGTTTTAGAGGCAGAGGAGGACCAGGGGGACGTGGTATGCCTCGAGGACGCGGTGGATTTATGAGAGGGCGGTATGTATTTTTTATTACATACAAAAGGACAAGGTTAATCGATTTTTTTTAGTGGTGGACCTGGCGGTCCTCCAGGACGAGGTGGTCCCATGATGAGGGGTCGAGGAGGCATGCGAGGTGCTCCACGAGGGCGGTTCCCTCCAGGACCTGGTAAGTACACGGTTTCCCAAGAAATTAATAAATTTGCGATAATTGCGGATGGCAGCCATGTTGGTTGGTGGTCTTTAGTGCTGAAAGTTCATCACCTCGCGAATGTTTAACCTTGAAAAATTGCCAACTACAAACACTTGTTAGTTTGCGATCGATTTTCAGTGGTCAATGTGACTAAAGTCGTTTAGTTTAGTGAAGGAGAAGCTAAAAGTATTTATAAAAATACTGATTGAAGCGATAACTTTTGGAAACTTGACAAAATCAATATTGGTCGATAATAATTAATAATAAACAAAATCTGTGAATCTTCCTAAAAAAACTCCAGGTTTTGAAAGAATTTCTAAATTAAAAACACGAGTTAAAAGTTTCATGAAAAACACTTCACATCTTTGTAGAATATATTTTTTAAATAATTTATTATCACCTACTGACTTGTTTTTATTGTAGGTGGTCCCCCCGGCGGCCCAGGTGATGGCCCTAGCCCACGAGGCCCTCCCGGCGGTGTGCGCGGTATGAGTCGCGGAGGTCCGGGTGGTTTCAGAGGTAGAGGTGGCCCTGGTGGACCAAAGGGACCTGGTATTCGTGGAATGGGCGGCGGAAGAGGCGCACCACGTGGTGGAAGACCTTTTGGAGCACCCCGTGGTGGACGTGGAGGTTTCCCTAGTGGTCCAATGGGACAAAAACGAACACCTGGACAGTTTGGTGGTAACGGTGGACAAAGCGGGCCAGGACCAAAGCGGCCAAGATTTGAAAATGGTGGACAGTCGCAAAATGGTTTTGGTCAAGGCGGCGGTGGAGGAGGGTAAGAGTTTTTGTTCGTTTGTTAGTGTTTCCCTGTTTTAATTAACTTAATTTTCTTTTCTGTAGCTATGGTAACTCCGGAGGATATGGAAGTGGCGGAGGACAGCCGTCGTATTCCACCCAACAGTACAGTCAAGGACAGTCCTTTGGTCAAGGCAACAATGGAGGTGGCGGCGGTGGTGGTGGTTATGGTGGTTCCAGTGGTGGTGGTTATGGAAACAATGGCCAATACGACAATGGCAGTTATTCGACGTCATATCCTAACACCGGCTCGTACGGTGGTGGACAAGACTATTCTTCCGGTGGTTATGGGGCTTCCTCAGCTGGTGCTGCTAATTATGGATCAACAGGGTATAGTAGTGGACAACAAGGAGGTGGTGGTGGTGGAGGATACAACAGCCAAGGCTATGATGATCGGAGTGGTGGTTATGCTTCCGCTGGTTATGGTAAGTAATTTTTGTTTATTATGTGGGACAATTGAGAGGTAGATTGATTTTTACGGGTTGAATACCTACGCCGTTATAAGGCAAGATGTGGAAGATGTGCTTTTCTAGTGCCTTTTGCTGTCATTATTTTTTTAACCAACTAGAATTACAACATGAAATCTTGAACAAAATCCAGATTATTATCATTTTATCTCATAGCAAAGTCAGCATAAATGGTCATGTAATATTAAACGAATGATAAAATATTTGTTAACATGAATAATTTTGACTTGCAAATGAGCACTTTTTGCACTAGTTGTATCAAATTACAAGATTTGTTGGGAACGTTATAATTATGATTTTATTAAAACATAAAACATTTTGCAGTTATGACGATAACTAATAAAAGCAAACATTAATTTCCGTTAAAAGTTTTGGAAGATATGGTTTCACAGTATTAAAAAGAATCTAGGCGTAAATAATACGTATATAATATGGATAATTGATTTGTTTTCTGCAACAATCCTTCAAGTACAAGTAATTGTAATTTATGGATAAAATGTAATGTAGGTTTGATGTACATACTTATGTAAACATACACCAGCAAAAAAAATTGTATTTATTTTTTTCTTTGTAATTCGAATGAAATAGAATTTTGTTTTGTTTTTGATTTTATTTTATTTTTGTGATTGTTTCTGGTGATTTATTGAATGCCAATCATTTTTTTCGAAAAAGTGAAGACAAACTAAATTGAGACTGTTAAATCTCCAAATTTTCAGGTTCAGCAAACCAGGCTAGGCGGTTCCAATAAATTATTAACCAACAAACTTAATAGAACTTTTATTTATAGTATTTTTATTTTTGAAATAAGTAAAATAATTTGTATGTATGTTTAAGTTTAGTTAGTGTTCTCGAGAATTCAAAGAACTATACTTTTTTTATATATCTCAAACTGATTTCCTTGTAGTTTTTTTGTATAGATTTAAGTCTAAGCGATTTCATATGACATGGATGTGTGTCAATATAACAAATTAGGTCGCCTTGAAATAAAAACTCGACGTTTATATATAAAAAGTACATGTAATTGTCTTTCATCATCTACAGAACCCGCAAATAAATACAGAAACATAATAACTTAGTGCTTTCCAGTGTTTGAAATTATTTCGATCAAATACTTGCATAAGTCTTAATCTTTTTTATTGTATGAGGTAGCAATTCTACCCTTTAATAAAAAACAGTTCAAAGCTTGGATGATAAGTTGTTGGCCACCTGAAAGAAGAGACAAAAACATTTGTAAAAACAAAGTGATTAGTGAAGCTAATGAAATTAAAATGACAAATTTGTAATCTCCATAGAAAGAAAAGCTACTCAAAATAGTGAAATTGTATGTTAAATAAACAAAAGTATGAAACACCTACTCATGAATATTTTATTGTTTTCCCTGAAAATTGCAAGCCGATTTTAACAACACACAAAACTGAACTGAAGATATGTTCTTGAAACTGTCTGCCTATGAGCAGTCATATTTTTTTCACAAAGAAAAACTTGAAGAATATAATAATGAAACTAAAGTCAATGTAAGTATAAATTAATCATAAAAGATCTTTAGTATTTTTTATTATACTATTTTATGGTATTATGTTGTTTTATCTCAACATTTATGAGGTCATTACAAAATTATGCATGCTAATAATTTTTTTGGCTATTTTGTTTTGGATCTAAAAAACCTATACAGTTGTATTGCCTACAATGTTTTTTATTTACTAACTGTATTCTCCATATTATTAACCTTTTACAGTTTACTTTTCTTTCTAAATCTGGCCAATTGTTTTATAAATTTGGGAAAAAAACATAAAAAATTATATAAAACGTCTAGCCCCATAGGACACAGTTTAAAACATTTAACATGTTAAAAAAACATGCAATATCTGAAGAAATATCTATGAAGATATCCTTAATTAAATATGCACAAAAAAGTGCATATAAATTAAATTTGGCTGCAATTTGTGCTATAAAATTCATAGCAATAAATCTGGACAAAGTTCTAGGTAATGTATTAAAATCCATATTCTTTTCTGTGATTTTTTTAACTTTCTTACTCAATGTTTATCTTACGACAGCAAATAATTTATAAAAACTAAAGTGCATTAAAACATATTAAAACTGAATAAAAATGAACCCAGCAAACTATTGCTGTTTAAGTATCTGATAGTTTATAGTACGCAAAGTTTTTCTCTATGAGCTCTTTGAAATGATGCCAAGGCAGCTGAACGAAAGAAAAAAGCAGCAGAAAACTGAAATGCTTTTACAGCTGGTAACCAATCTAAATATCTTATAATGCACTGTTATACTTTTTTTGAATAATCAAATTCAAGTCAGTAGCTTCCACTGTAGTATTTTCTCTAAAATAAAAAAAAGAATCCTCGACTAGCTTGTGGCTTTTTAGTAATTTCTTTTTGGTTTTTAGGTTGAGAAACACCAACTTTGGTCCGACTTGGAACAACGCAGGATTTCCTACAGAAGTTGGGTTTGGTTGGGTTTGTAGTTTATAGAATTTTGATTCAAGTAAATTTAGGGATCACAGAGGGAAAGGTAGAAATGGAAGTGGCAGTGTTTTTGAGGGTTATTAATTATTTTTCAGGTGCTATCCGAGGACGTCTAGTGATATTTTTTATAGGTTTTTTTAATAAATGTCTGTAAAAATTTCTTGTTTTATTGATTCATTGTCCCTAAATAATTATAAAAAAAGCAAACAATTTTCAGTTTCCTGTTAAATAAAGTTTTTGATCCTGGCGCATCCGCCATTATCTCGCAATGCCCCAGTCTCGCTTGTTACTGTTATTAATTCAAATTGCTGCCAAAAAAAACAATTTGTTACAGTCAGTCCAAGTAATAAGTAAATTATTTTTCGCGTGCCACACACAAGCCTAGACCAGACATGATTGTTTCGTGCGTGGGTTTGGAAGATTTATTATTATAAGGAGACGAAAAGATTTATTATTATAATTATGATGAAGTGTATTATGATGTCCATCCGGGATGCTGGAGCAGATGGTGCAATCTGTATATTAATATTGTGATACAAAATAAGGGCATTGCATATTGTTTCTCATGCAAATGGTTTTTTTGTCACATGAAGTTTGATTAATCACTATACAGGTGGAAACTAATGTATTAGTAAGCGAGAGATAAATCTGTTCAAGGGTAAATTTAAATGTAAACAAAAAGGCAATAATAAATAATGCATTTGTGATACGAATGTGGAATTAATAGTTTTTGTTATGCAGCTGAAAGGAATTCGGAAGCTGTCATCTGGAAAATTTGCAAAAAATAAGTAAATTAAAACGTATTGAAATTTATATTATTGGTTTTTTTGTTTAAAGTCTAATATTACATAGTGTAACTTTTACAGCGTATTGTTTGTCTTTATAAATTCCAAGTGACTAGGCAGTAGGCACCCATAATCTTTCTTATCACCCCATATTTTACCAATAATCGTAACCTTAAACCAGGTGGTATTATCGATAAGTTTATCAAAACCGATAAGCCCCGAACAAATTCTAATAACGCTACTTCATAAAATTCCGTTTCCATCTGGCAAGCAACTGAATAAATTTTTTTGCAGCAGTTTAATTGATTAACAGATACAAGATACATCACCATTAAACGTCCTCCGCAAATTTCATCCATTCCCATTCATAATATTACAATGTTGACCATAGCAAACCGACTAGTACTTGTACTCCAGCAGCATGTTTTCGGCTTTGCCACACTCACGTTTCGTTTGCTCAGTTTACGGATAACCTTCCCGGTGGAAGGTTGTGGCGTGGTGCTTCTCCAGCCGGCTAAAACGCGCACAACGTACGAAATTTCTCTGGTGTACGATTTTTAAAAAACTTAAAGTTGGTTCAGTTTCGGTTCATTACAAGTCGAAAAAATTGGAAGAAAGGTAAGTGAGGATTAATTTGATGTAATGTGGTTTGATTCGTTTATTGATGTTTGAATATTTAAGTATCTTATTAGTAAACGGAAATTACGTCTTGACATTTGCAGTTTTCATGTCTTAGTTTTAAGTGATGGTTCATAAATAAATATTTCTGTGTGTTTCATACAAATTTATTCTGTTTTCCAACAACATAAACAAATATTTTATTTTCTAAAATCGAACACCTCAAGATTTCTCTGATATTTTCACTAAAAACCACTCACGTTTTCTCGACAATAAAATTATTATCTAATATTTATCATCCTTAGAATATTTTTCCAAGGTTGCCCTTGGACACATCATCTACCTACTTACCTACCTATACACTGGAACAGTAATTTATAATTTTTTACATATCTTTTACGGTTTGTGATCCCTCCTCAGCAACCAAAACGCAAATAATCGTTACAAATTTAAAGTATTATGTCACAATTTGTCTCGGTTTGCACCGCTTGGCACCAAAAATTAATTTTCATTTTCGTCAAATTATTCAACAGTAATTAATTGGTAACATAATGGCGCATAATTTGTTATTATTTCTGGGTAATAGCACATAGCACGTTATTTCCTAAATACCTAATGTAAAACTTGAATTACTCATTATTTGACCAATATTAATACTTCTTTCAACATTTACATATTTTAAATTGTATAAATATTGAACACAAGAAAAATTTCGAGATGTAACGTTTTTCGGGATGCAAATGAATGTAGTCCGCATAGTATAATCCACTCATGTCTCATGTACTTACAAATTGCTTATATAATAATGTGTGTTTGACGTCAAAATTAACCTCTTTTTTGTAGAATAAGTCCAAGTTCATTTAAATGTTTATATACTAAAATAAATTTGAATCATTATCAAGTTTGCATCATCTTTTTTCTTGCGCGAATCTAGAATCTATTTAAAAAAATGTACTCGTATGTACCCACATGCTTTTAAGAAATAAATTCAATTCCAAGAATTATACCTTCCTTGATAGCTCTACCTGATGGGCGGTCTTAATAATTAATACTTAAAAGTGAGATCACTTATTAGCTACCGCCGTCGTCTTGGTCGTCGTCTAGTCGGAACCACTGTTTGTTTTAAAGGTTCTTTTTTATCTGATTAATTATTGGATGTAATAAAAAATTAATTATAATTTAACAATTTTATTTTTACTGCTTTGTTTGTTTAATTAAGCTATATTTAGAATTTGCGGAACAACATAAAAACCAATTAATTATTTTCGAAAGCCACTACTATAGATATATTGTTTATAAATAAACAAATAAATATATTATAATAGAACAATGCTCAATATTGTTTCCATACCATTTCCTGATGTTGGTGGTTCTCTTCCAGGATATCAAGAAATATTCTTCAGTTTTTACCACCAGTTGAATTTTCATTTAGAAATTGTTCGTTTATAATGCGATAGTAAGTAGATCATTTTAGGTTCTATACTACATAGGTAGTTATTACGCAATTTTCAGTTTAATCAAAGGCATCAGAATTTAAATATGAATCTAGTCAATTATGACCTATAATCTCGTTTCAAAAAAAGTAATAATTCAATAATGTAATACAACCAACTCATTTCCTCACCACCACTGAGGTAGAGTTTAGGCGCGTTTTTTTAACGTGGTGTCCCCAGGAGGCCTAATCCACAGTCAATATTATAGAGCATATATGTAATTATTTACAACTTGATAAGTTTCATATTCATAATTTTTGCATAAAAATAGATTTCACCCCAAATTTGGGTTGATAAATTTTATAATATTAATGGCACTTTTTGCAGTGTCAATGGGAAAGGTATGATATAAGGGAGAAATATAAATAATAAAACATAGGTACATATATTAGATTTTTGGATTTTCTCCAAAAATTTGTTCAGATGCAGTTCCTTAAAAATGGTAATGTTATCAGAAAAATAAGTTGTTAATGAAAGAGAAAGAGGGAAGGCCTATGTGGATTATATTAATAATCTCACAGTAAAATTATCTAAAACATTTAATATATATCCAGTGGTATTTATTACGTTGGTCTTTTTATCGAAATATTGTAGGTACTGGTGATACAATAATTATTTTTAAATTGTACCTAATTCCGTATGAATTTGTGAATTGGGGGCCCCCAGACAATTTTCACAAAATTTACCATCGAAGTACATAAATTAAATTATGTATAGATACTGAAAATAAACATTATAAGGTACATACCTGAAAGAAATGTTTTTAGACATTTTAGAAGTAAAAACTGTTTAAGTACACAAAATATTTCCGAGTTTTTAGGGCCCTAAATTACACTTTTAAAAGATCGCATTTGGCTTTGTTACAAAGCTAATTTTATTTAAAAAAAAGTACTGTTTATATAAATTAATTACGATTTTTTTTTAATGAGAACCCCATGTAGAAAGGGTTAATTACTTCCTTTACCACATTTAATGGGCTACTTTCGAGGCCGCTTGCGCGAACCTCTACCACACATTACTGCTTAGACCATTACATACATATACATTATATCGTATAACGTAAGAATCTAAGCATTGCTCACTATCCGCAGCATCCATTGCTCACAACGGTGCTTTGCATGAATTAGGGCAGCATACGAATAGGTTAAAGGGTAAACGCCGTGTGGTCTGACATGTGACATCTTGGATACTAGTCGTAGCAATTAAGCAGTTCAAATGCGACCGACACCTCGGACGATGGAGCACTAGCTGGAGCGCAAGTTCGCTCCAGCTTCGTTTACCCTCCCGAATTTTAATAATTTACATTTATTTTCAAAATTACAGTACTTAAATTTTTGTTAAATTGGCTTTGTTACAAGACGTGTGACGGTTTAGCCGCTAATCCCCAACATATGCCTGCATTTAATCTGCTTTCACAGACCGTACATAACATTATATCGGACATTAGCGTTGTCCGGCGGTTACCTATGGGAGGTACGTCACAAACGCAACTATAACCGTTCTAATCCCAGAGGAAGGCCAGACCTCCAGCATTAGAACAATCAAAGCTTCCGGGAAGACCGCGGGTAGTGACTCTTTGTGTTGAGAGACAGGCAACAGCTCTAGGCAATGCCTAGGTGTCAACCCGCACAACTCTTCCACATCTCTGTCACCCCACGCGAATCTACCATCCGCCAAGAGTGTCATAGTTACTCCTGCCGTTTACCCGAGCTTGTTTAAATTTCTTCATGTTAACATTCCGAGTACTGGGCAGAAAAATGATGAAGTGCTTACATAAAGTATTTCTAAGTCTAGGGCACTGTCCACTTTACCCATTTACATGTGTTTCATCTTTCGGCACCCACGTATGTTAGGTACATATGCATTGCTCTAACCCCAGTCCCAGTAATTCTGATGGGACTTTATACATAATCGTAATCTAGGAATGGCGCGACCTAAATATCAAAAAATATTTAAAAGACAAAGCCCGGTCTTTACGCGCGAATATGTCTCGGCACAATTACTCAACAAGGTTCCGATACCGAACCACACAACAACGGTGGAAAAATGCAAATTAATTCTTGGTTCATAATGAACCCGGATTGATTTACTATGAGAACCATTTAACAATGTTATTTTTACGAAAATTCAACTGATGGAATTTTTCTTCTGCACACAGTAAAAATGTTCTGACCTGGTATGCTGTCTTCTACGATGTAGTCCACTAATCGTAATGGGACCTACCTTTCAAAGATAATCACTGAAAAAAATATATCTATGCGAAACAACCCTAAACAATAAATAATTACAAGCGAGTTAAGGTAAAATTAAGTTCAGACGTGTTATACGAAATAAATAATTAATAAATAAACGTAAATAAGTAACAACATTTTAGCACACGTCTTTACCGGGTCACATTCGTAACAAAACTAAAAAGTTTCTAATATCAACATAAATATTATAAATGGGAATAATAACTCGTAAAAATTAGTCATCTCTTATGCAACAAATACCTACAAATTATAGGCTTAGTCAAGTCTAAAATTCTCGAAAAATCCAACAAAAGTGTTTGGAAAAACGACAAATTTTAAGATATCTAGAACTTGAGAAAAAAATTTGCGGTTTCTAGATTAGAAAACGAATCAACTATGATGTGATGAAAACATGCAGTGCTTCACCTTATATGTCCTGAAATTTTCTAATAATTTGTATGAATGTTGTCTTAAGGCAACAAAATAAATTTCGTGTTTCTATCACGAAAAATAAATAAATTATAACCGTTTTTAATTTTATTGAGTGCCCCATTGTAAAATTTTGGGCCCTATTAGCTCGTTTCTACGCTTTCTAGGTGGTTTGTCCCTAAATAATTGTTTTGGCTTATCGTACTTACTTAATTCAAAAAATATCTTAAATTTTCTATACTTAAGTAGTAGTACCAGCATGCCCCCCTCATCTACAATTTTACATATCAGATGCGACAAGATGATTTGAATTGTGTTTGTAGTCTTTTTTTTTTTATTCTGAAAATTTATCTATCTACCAAAGTAGGCAAAAGGTTTTTTTAACTCTAGCCAACGTGGGCCCCCTTTAACCCGGATAAAGTACCACAACGGGGCCCATGAGTAGTAGCAGTGTAATATAGTAGTAGCAAAGTAAATTAAAACTATTTCGAAAATTTATCAATCTACCAAGAGTACCAAGGCAGGCAGAAGTTTTGTTTCTAGTTAATTTCAACAAGGTCCCCTCTTATACCCCGAGTCCCCTGTACCCGCATGACCCCATGAATAGTAGTAGTGTAGGTAGTAGGTACTAGTAGTAGTCAAAGAAATTAAAATTATTTCGAAAATGTTTCAATCTACCAAGGCAGGCAAAAGCTGTTTTATTTTTAATTCCTTCCACCCTGGGCCCCCTTTAACCCCTCTGTACCCCGAAACTTTTTCGTACCTTTTCTCTTGAAGCCCTTTTGCTTTATTCCCGTATGATGGTAATCCAAGGAAATCACTAATCACTACACAGTAATTATTCTAACACGTGTTATATTTCATAATTAATTAATAATTAAACGTAAACACCAGACACACGTCTGCTCCGTTTGGCATTCGAAATAAAACTGAAAACTGATTCATAAATTCATATACAAAATAAATCCATAGATAACAAAGTTGTAAAAATTACTCATCATTTTTTGCCAACAAATACAATTTAAAGGCTTAGGCTGGGTTCACTTTTTCACAAAATTTAACACAACAAAACTTTTCAATATTGATTTAATGAGAAACGTGAACGCAGCCTAAGGCTATAAAATTGTAAATTTTGGTTGTGTAAAGGGTGAGTAATTATTTATATATTTTATTCTATTATATTAGTCAGTTTTTAGTTTTGTTTCCGTAAAGAATGTGTGCTAAAATTTTGTTCGTTCCATTTAATTATTAATTAATTATTTCGCGTTAACACGTAGGTATTATTGTAACTTCTTTAGTAGTTAATCTTAATTTGTGTGTAATTAAATATTTCATACAGTTACTTCTCAATGATTGAGTTATTTTTTCAAAAAGTGCTAGTGTTGTGTAGATAGTTTGTGATTTTCCTGGATCGCCAAATGGGAATAAAGCAAAGGGGCTTCAAGAGAAGAAATACGAAAATTTAGTAATTTTTTTTATAAATTTAAACAATTTTTGTAATTTTGAAACAATAACTAAATTAATTTGCTAAAATATGATTGTTGGCAACGGCTTAAGTACAATACTTTCCAAAAATCAGACCCTTATTCGTATTTTATAAGGAAGTCATGTGCTGGACACATCAGATATTTTTAACTTTGATCCACTATTCATCCGATTCATTGCTGTATTGAACCATCTTTCTATTACAAATTCACTTAAAAAAGCGTATTATTCAACAGAAGAGTTTTTTTAACGACAATAATGTTCATGAATATAAAATTATATTTAGGATTATGTTATATTATACTATATTATAAACGCATAGTAAGTAGTCAGTGGCGGATTTACGGGGGGGGGGTTTCGGGTTCAAACCCCCCCCCGTGGAGGTCGTTGTTTTTATTCTACTGATGTTTGAAAAAGAGATATGTTAGCAAAAATTACTTGTGACGTAGATTATTCTAAATTATTTTATCCAAAACCCCCCCATGGTAAAATCCTGGATCCGCTACTGTAAGTAGTAATAAGTATGAAACATTCTAAATAAACCATAAGTTATAAATATATGTTAAAATATTGTAAAAGCAAATTGTATTCAGTCTTTTGTTGTTCTTAGTTTGAAAATAATCTTTTTTAAAAATTCGTTTTTTCTACTGAGAAATTAACTATAATACTGTTTTTATTTTTACATTTTGTTATATTATTTTATTACATATCTTAAATTTTATCAATAAAAATTTTAATGATATATCCGGAAATATAAAAAATCTGTCCATATTCAAACCCTTTATCTGAAACTCGTAGAAAATTGGCATTTTTTCCAAAAACAGCTCCTTCGTTGAAAAAAGCAATTTGATTTACCCAAACATCTGTCCTGCACACTTTTGAAGCTAAAATAACAAGATTATAAATAACGGGTAGGGTACTAGCATAAAACCATTATTATGCAGTTTGGAACCCAGGTTGCAGAGTTTTTTCTAAAATTACAGTATTGTTCGACAACATCTATTTATCCACAAAGCCATCGGCAATAAACACCATATTTATAAAAAAACACATTTGTAAATCACACAATAACTATTTGCAGACGTGTCAAGTAATAATAACGTCAATATTTAAATTGTGCCACTTTTTGATACTTGCTCGTTTTACAACCATCTGCAATAAAATTGTAGCAGTTGTGAACAAGCAGTAAATAATCGGGATGTTAACTTTGAAGTAAGCACAATACAGAATTGGGACTGCTACTTGCAGAACTATCTGTTTCGAAGCGAAGCTAAGTGCCATAAAATTTGATTTTGGATTCATGGAAAAAAGGTCAATTTAAAATCGAAAATTTTCATTGTAAATACTATTTAAATTTTTTTGTTGAACATTTTCAAAACAAAAACGCTGAGTCGTGTTATTACATTCTCAACTCATCATTTTTCATTTTCTTCCAATCTATCATATTATAGTAAAATTTCGGTGCATCCTTCCCCCCTTAAACATTCTGGCGCCTAAGTTAACCCTTTTTTTCTTCTCCAACACCCCACTCATCATCCAGCAAAAAAAGAATAGAACGCTGAAAGAGATTAACCAACATAAAAGTGGTTTTCATTCATATATTGTGTAATAGAAGACCAAGGCGGGAAACCCGGTGAGGAATGTGGAATGCCATAAGGGCCGACTTAGGTGCGGGGTGCAGGTATTACCAAGGGCGTCTCGTATCTTGTGATCGTCAGATTACACCTACTTTACCTTTGTAGTTGAGGCGATGTGGAACTAACTGTTAAAAAGCTTAATCACCAGGTATAGTCAAGCCAATTGGCGAATCAAACAAATCGAATTTTCACACATTTTGAAAGTTTAAAAGCTGATGATTAATTTGTTAGTTTGACTGATTGTAATGTAGGGAAAAAATTGTGAGGACGCCAATGCTTTGTTAGATAATTCTCCGACAGGCAGGAATTTTGATTGCCAATGGTCGAATATAATAATAAAAAAGCCTCGTCGCCAGGTATTCTCAAACAGTTTAACCTCGAGTTGATGTAGGGTGATAATAAAAGGAGGGCCTAAAAAGCTTCCGCAAAAGTTGAACCGTTATTAAAATTTATAAAATTTATGTCTTGTTGCACCGATACATTAGAAGCATTTTGCATCGCTTTATAAATTGCTCGGTATTTTCTGCGTTAATATCTTGCACAATGCTCCTCATTATTGGTTATTAAATTACAAACAGCACCATCGTTTTTCAAGCTGTTTCAGATTACCAAACGTTTATTACACGGTTTGTTAGATTTATAGTCTGTGCGATATTTGCAAGCAAACAGACAGGATGCTGCATATCTTAAACTGTCTGCATACCTTGCTCCAGGTTGACTGTTGTAACAGCTCAAGCACTTTTTTTCGTCCTTTACCAATTACCCCGGCGTTGACGTGGATGATTTTGCACGACTGCCGCGAAACTGCAACATTTGCATAAAATCCTTTTGTGAAAAAATGCGCTGTTTCATGTCCGGTGCCGCGACATGACAATAATTATACCAAACTAAGAAATTGCACTATGCGATCCAGATGATGATGATGATGGTCGCCCTTCATTTGCATTCATGTGTGTAACTTTAAACGTTATGTGAATTATATGCATGACGTTAATTAAGGCAAGTTAATGGTTGTGTTTTGACGCAAGATAAATTAGCCCTCCGGTAAAAAATATGTCAAACATTTGCATGAGTAGGTACAGCAGCTGCTGGGAGTTGCATACAAAGAAATTATGTTGTGGCGACCCTGTTAAGGTCACAGAAATGTATGCGTTGGATTATGTGTTTAATGGTTGAAATATAAATGGAATATGTCGAATGCACATACAATGGAAATTGTTTATTAGGGGATTTGTGAGTCAAAATGTTTTTTCTTTGGAGGGAAGATGGATGATTAACGGATGTTATTCAGAGAAGAATATTACGTAATAAATTTAAAGTAATATATTGGTCTATTATTCGGTATTACAATAAGAAAGGCAGCATAATGTGTGTGATAGAAATGAAAATTTATGTGTAATTGCATGTAATAATAATAATAACGTTAACACATTAAAACCTTTAACGATAGAATGAGATAAGAATATTATGAAAACACTCAACTTGTGCAAGATGTACCTAACAAAAGTAGAACAGGCTTGCAAGAAAATTTCTTAATCCTTCCACTAACTAAAGTTATAATTTATAATAAAATGTCTCGATTAATCGACATATTTCCTTGTGGTTTATTTTGTTACAAAGAAATAAGTTGGGTCTACTGTATTAATCAAAAAGAAAGAAAATCAGTCGAAAATCCCAAGTTTTATTGCCTACAAATATCATTTAAAAAATTGAGCAATTATAAATATTGTGACCTTAAAATTGTCGAAAAATTTTAAAAATGAACTGATTTCCTTGTGGTTTGCTTTGGTACAAATAAATAAGCTGGTTCCAATAGCCCACACAATTTTAGATATTGTATCCTTTAAAGTGTCATAAAATTATTAAAAATGGGCAGAATTCCTGGTGGTTGTTTACCTTGTTATTAAAAAATAAGAATGGATCTAGATTCAAGATTTTTTAAACCGATGAAAGAAAAGGGACGAAAAATCTTACAGGAGGTTTGTTATCAAAAGGGCAGGGACGTAGCCAGGGGGGGCAGGGCCCGAAATTCCGGAACATTATGAACGATAAAAATTGTAATCCCGTGGTCGATTTACGTGATGAATTTTTACTGCATCGCTCAGTAATTTTCCGACGAAAATCATCTTGCCCCCTCCCGAATTTAATTTCTATGCCCTTGCAAAAGGGAAAACAATTTATTTCATTTCTGAATTTATGAATCCAGTACAAATTCTATTCTTTTAACATGTATAATAAAGAAAGAAAATCAGTGTTTCTAGTTATCAGTGTAGTCTATAATAATGAGTCTAGGAGGATGCCTAAAAATTTGACATATTCTTAAAACCCTCAAAGCTGTACCTGTCTGCCTGTACCTCAAGGTGTCTAGACTGTCTAGAAATCAAACTGCTCGCAGACTAAGCAGAAACGACGTCATTTGTAAAGACAACACCATTCTTTATAATAATTATTTTTCAAGAGTATAGAGCCCTGTGGTATTCCGGTGATGATGTTGCTACATCCTGTAGTTTGTTGATTTATTCAGGCCAACCCTAAAAGACACTTGAATATAAGTTTTGTCATGCAACTATTTATGGTACTTAAATTAATTAGACGAATATCGCTAAACGAATGTGAAGCACACGCTAATTAAATTCTAAAGTATGTATAGAATTCCATCCTCGACATCATCATAAGTTGCTGATTTAGCGTCGCAGATTCTATCATGGAAACCCAAAGAACTTCCGGTGATGTATCATTTTAACTTTTGTAAGAAAACCAGACCACCTGTATCTAAGTAAACTAAACGTGTTAAGTGCACTATTACAAGAAGTTTAGAATGGTAAAACACGAACGTATGTAATTTCAAACGCGCTGCTAATTTATTTAAATATATGAAGCGGACGTATTGTCTATATTTGGTCAAGCACTTCCTCTCATAGAATAAAAAAAGTTAAATAATAGATACCTACTATAGGAAAAAGCAATAAACTCTTCATATAAAACAGGCGCGCTTTGGATATTTAAATATTCAGTAGTAGATTTTAGTCGAACTTACTCTCTCTGTACGCCTATAAATAAAAGATGGTTTAACTTCTTGACAGCAGACTATAACAGATACTGTCAACTGTATTCGTTGATCTAATTCGTATAATATGTGTTGATAAAAGAATTATTTACTAGACGCTAACTTATGGCTGGGTTATTTCGTCAAGAAGACAAAACTTCCTGCTTCTCTTGCGCATATTATAGAACGTTCGCGTTGAATATTTTAACAACCAGAAAACTAAAACTATGCTCTGGGAGGGTAAAGTGCAGTTTACGAATATGTTGAATAAACAATTATTATGGCTTGTGTCTAGGCTGGAAGAGAAAGACAGACTAGACTAGAGATACTGTGTTTATTTTAGGTGAGACTATGTTTGCGTAAAATATTACATTATGCTGCTTTATTTTTGGGTTTTGCGAGTGCTTCAGTGGTTAGATCAAACGAATCAATCCATCGTGGTGTGTGAGGGATTTTAAATTAATTGTACTGTGGAAAGTTTATACAAAAATATATTCATTCGTTCATCTTCCCTGAAAATTGAGTAAAATTCGCGTCTTCAATTTTAGTGAACTTATAGTCAAGATATTTAGGTAGGTATGCGCCTGATTTGGAATCCGCACTGTACTCGTATATAAAATGATTAGAATTTTTTAGATTTGCGTCAAAATTTCAAAACTATTACTTATTTACATTTTTTCCTAGTTTACTTTTTCATTTCAAACTGCATCTTAATCAATCACTTTATATTTGCCTCATTTCTCCGAAAGTGCATCCTAAAATCGCATTTTAAACAGCACTTCTCGCATCATATTTTAATCTCGACAACAGCAGGGACGACAACTCTCGCGAGTTTCGTTGCTTTTTATTTATACATAACAGAGAAAACTTCGAAATGCATTTAGCGCGTTTCATTCGTCTTCCATGAAACGAATATACACATTTTGACAACATTATTATTATGTGATGATGATGACAGCTCGCGACTTGGCTCACAATGGCAAATCTATAACTTCCACTCGTATATTTTCAGACACGAAAAAAGTTTTTGATGTTGGAATCCGATAGAAACTTATAAAGGTAATGTCGACGTTTTTCATCAGAATTGAGGAAAGGGTTCTCTCGTTTCGTTCTAGAGCATAAATTCTGGGAGAGGAAAAATGATAGGCATCTATAGTATAGTGCGGTGTTTTGTCTTTCACGTCGTGATTTGTTCTGGGTGTGTCAGACTTCACTGTGGGGATATCTTGTGCTGCTGATTGAATGGGTGTACATACAATATTCCTATTCGTATAATGTTTGCTAATGAATATTTTTGTCCAACTTGACAGGTTTTTATCAATAAGATGAATGAGTATTAGTAAAAGGCAGTTTACACAACCCAACAAACGGCATATCGAAGGCGGTTGACATAAATAACACTTGGTATAGGTACCATGTTTTATAATTTATTTTGACACATGTATAATAAGAATAAAGAAACAATAACCCATTTATTATTATTGTTGCAACCAACAACCATCAGTCGAAGAACAAAAGTTTAACCTACTTTCCGAGATTTTTCCCCTAGTCCACTCGCCTTGTAATTGACCAAAAGAAGCTACATGAAAATGCTTTTTATCAGATTAAAAACTATGTTATTTTTTCGGGGTCATTCTGGTTCAATTCCTGAAAAGAAAGTTATACGGTTTTTGCGCGCACTTCAAACTGCACACAAACGAGATCTGATCGCAACATAATCAGCTTGAGAAATCTCCACTTCACTGTTAGCATAGAAGAGGTGTTGAATAACCATCGTCGTGTTCCATCTTCCAACAAATTCAAAAATAATAGTTGAAGTGGAGAGAAAATAAGGAACCAATTACGCTGGAAGAATGGACAAATAAATAAAATTGTTGTATGGGAACTTGTCTGCGTTTTAAACTGTTTTAATCTGTGGAAACCAAAGTAGTTCGTGCGGATTTATCTGTGTGGAGACTTCATAAAGAAAATGATAAATTGCTGGCATTTGCACGTTTAATGTTAAGTTAAACGCTCAAATTAATCATCTGGCTAGAAAATAACCATTAACTTTGTTGGTTTTACTCTTGGAAATTATCATGAGAAAAACTAGACCATACCAAACAATCATTTTTAGTCGTTTTTTTCGTTTTCAAGTGAGTTTCTGTCTCTAGTCGTGGTTTTTTCCCATGCACGCAAGATGGTTTGTTAAAGAAACGGAACTTAACAAGAGTTGAGTGACAAGTGACAGATCTATTCAAGTGTCCTGCTGGAGTACCAGCGTGCATACTTGTCCTCGGAGGAATGTTATAGATTTTTTTCTAGACCAGGTATGCCGGCTATAATGAGGAACTGAACTATGCACTAGGGAAATTGTCTTGTATGCCACTATGTGGACATCATTTCTTTAAATTAGCCATTTATTAAACTGGTTTGGAAAAGTGAATTAAAACGGAGTTCAATTGCCAAGACGTTTATTTGCTGAAGTTGAAATAATGGCTTCTTCATGAATCTAGATTTGCGTGAGAAAGAACTAAAAAAATTAATTGAATAGTTTTGATCCTAGTTTTTACATTCCTCTCAAGGCTGGGGTTAGGTTAGGTTAGATAGACTTGTTTTGAGCACCCCTTAATCCTTAACCATTTCTTTGTATTTTTTTCTTCCATCTTTTTTTTTACAAACTTTTTGAACACGCAAAATTAACCAGCTCAAAAATAACAGATTAATCAACTAGCGATTTTTCAACCTACATCTACGTGAAAATTTGAAGAAACTTTATAATTATAGAATGGCTTAGCTCTCTCCCAACTACGGCCCTGTGCACCATCATCAATTTATTTATATTTTGACTTAAAACTACACTTCCTTGTTACAGATTTTTACTACATATCTAAATAATGTGTTTCCTGGTTTTTTGAACCATTACCGCATCATAAAATTTTCTTAAATCATTACCAGCAGCTACAACATTCCCTCCTCTACATCTATGTATAAACTCGAATAAATGTTCCGGGGTATAGAAATAACTCGGCATTATCGGCATATAATTCTGGATTTTGCTCGTTCTACAAGGATTAAGTCATTATTATTGCAAGCCGTTGGAGCCAAATCGGCTCACATAAATACAAAATTAATATTGCCTCGTGAAGAAATTCATAGTGAAATATTTAACCGTGATGTAATATTGCCAGGATTTTATGTGCAAATTATTTTTAATGGCTCAAAAATGTGGTGCGCGGGCCCCGTTATATAGGATGGGAAGTTATATGTATACTTTTACGTGTGTAGAACTTTGAATTGCCGAAGGTTCCAGGAGTTGTAGGTTAGTTTCAACGGATTAGTGCCTCGAGGGGTAATTGAATTTTAATATTTTAAGCCACAAGTTGTAAAATTTTTCACACTTCCATCAAATTTCACCTGGGTTTTGTCTACGAAAAACATGATTTGGTATTGGAAAAGTTTGTTTTTAGAAACAGGGTCAAAGTGTCTTATCCTGCGATAAATCAGAGTGTTGATTGTGATTTATTCTGCTGTTATACAGGAAAAATTGCCCCTTGAACTCGGTTAAATCCCGCTTAATTTTATTAATTGCCCTTCGGGTCCTCCGTGGTGATTGGATGTGCCCCCCAAATATTTATACAAGTGTTTTTTACCGCTTTTGAACATTACATTAATTTTATGACGGCATTAGAAGACGACGGCGTGAAGCCACAACGTTTTTATTGTAATAATAAATCCAACAAACACAGATGTCAATTTGTTGTCTCCTAAAATTCTACTACAAATACAAAACGGTTGAAGCTTTTAAATGTTCTCACGCAGAAAACCATCATCACACCATTGTTTTTCTAAATAATTCCCTACGTTGAATATGTTGAAATTTAATTACGTTTAATGGTCAATTAAAATTTAATACCTCTACCAAGTTTCAAGCCATGGTATAGTCGCTGAAAGTTATTAAAGCCCTCACATGAAAAATATTGTGTGCAATAATTTACTTTGCACATTGTCTGATGGCTTTTGGTGCGCAATCTTCTTCGCATCGTGGTTTGTTGGATTTATGTACCTCTATAGGTAGATGATTTTAAATGTTATTGATCGAATAAAGTAGCAATGAATCTGTGGCTAAATACGGATATACTGGCTACTCCATACTTGTTCAACTCGTTTCTCTATATTTAGACAAAACAACACAAGAAATTAAAAAATCAATATATAAATGAAACGCTGTTTTGAAATTGAGGCATTTCTAGACCAGTTTAATTTGGGGTATGCGCAAAATTTCTATAATAAATGCTACTAAAAAATAAAATCCTGCGAATTTCCTGCGATATATTAATACCTAATTAGTGTCATTTAACAAACCGCATGGTAACTGTAAAACTTGTGTGAACAAGTGAGAACACGATGTTAACATCTTGTTACGTCAAAACTGGGGAAAAGCAACATTTTTTTCGTGAATTATGGTTATGGGATACATCGGATGTTTGTTGTAAATTTAGAATGATTTTCGTTGGTTTTTATGCATATTTATGTTACATCAGAGAGCAAATATTTAATCACTAGACTATTATTGCAATATAAACTGTTTGTTTATATTTTGTATGTCTGTAGATATAAACAAAAACGATAACAATTGGATGAGTTATATGCCATGAAATTGCTTAATTGGTGGAAAAAAAGTGTTGACATTCAGATTTATGCGTATTTTCTAGTTTATGTTTATTCAGCCAAATTGTTAAATTAATCGTCGGAAATAATGCATATCAAAACTACAATAGGTCATTGAACAGTTTTTGACGGAAATTTATTACAAATCAATTTTAGTTTTATTTTAATTTTTTGGTTTAAGCTGGTAGGTACCCAACAGCCTAACAATAACTTCAGTATTGTTCAATTCGATGTTCCTAGAAAGCGTTCGGTACAAACGGACAATTGGAATGTTGTGTATAGGCATTGTTAGGGCCATTCAGGTTTTTGGGAAAAATCATTCATGTAAGCCATCACCCAAAGTCAGTCAGTGACACAAAGGAGTTAATATTAATAATATAAAGAAATCCTTATTAAATAACATAAGTTGGACATTTTAAAATTTAAGTCTACATATACAGGGTGTCCCAGTTTATATCGTCAGGATTTCATCAGTCGATAGTTTAGCGAAAATTAAAGTGGTTTGTCTAACAAACTATGGTCGAATGTTGCTTTCTTTTTGATCTACAGGGCATTAAAGAAAATAAATTATTTTAAATAATTTGCTATAAATCAATAACAAAAAAAGTTAGCCTTCTGAAATTTTGCATAGATTTTTTTTTGTATTCTCCTATTAATAGTGGTTGCAATTATTTTATTTAGAACACAGAGGCGTGCGTACGGGTTTCTTCAAAAACATTTTATTGAGTAAAACGTACGCCACTGGTTTTTTTGCAGCACCAATATGCAGAGAGTATTTTCCATTCAATTTAGAAACTTTTTCGTATTTTATAATTTTTTGATAACTTAACTCAAAATAACCTAATAGTACAGTAATAAGGGAGAAAAAAGGCTTCAAATAGACTTTTTTTACCCTACAGCCAATTTTTGTAGAATCTTCTGAAGGGTCACCCTGAAAGTTTAAAACTGAATTTGTGTATTCGTAGACCCCGCCCTTCCTTCACCAGCCCTCAATTAAGGGTTGGATTTTTTGTTTATTGAATAACTTTTTTCCTATTAAATTTTCGAAAAAAACAGTCAGTACAAAGTTGTAAAGAAAAATATTTCCTACAACTTATCTTTTAAACTTTTTTTGATTTTGTCGATATTTAAAAAGTTATTCAACAAATAAGTTGAAAATTTTGGGGAAAGAGTAGTAAGTAGTACCTGACTAGAGAAAAATTTCCCTAAAATTTGCAACTTATTTGTTGAATATCTTTTTAAATATTGACAATATCAAAAAAATATTAAAAGGAAAGTTGTAGGAAATATTTTTCTCTACAACTTTGTACTGATGCTTTTTTCGGAAATCTAATAGGGAAGAACCTCTTTAATAAATAAGAAAAAAAAGTTAGCTTATCAACAAATTGTAAGATACAAAAAAGTTTCTAAATTGAATGGAAAATACTCTCTGGATATTGGTGATGCATAAAAAACCAGTGGTGTACGTTTTATTCAATAAAATATTTTTGAAGAAACCCATACGCACGCCTCTGTGTTCTAAATAAATAAAATTGCAACCACTAATAAGAGAATACAAAAAAAAACCTATGCTAAGTTTCAGAAGATTAACTTTTTTTGGTTATTGATTTATAGCAAATTATTTAAAATATTTTATTGTCTTTAATGCCCTGTACATCAAAAAGGAAGCAACATTCGATCATAGTTTATTAGACAAACCACCTTTAATTTTCGCGAAACTATCGACTGGTGAAATCCTGACGATATAATCTGGGACACCCTGTATTATAGTGTGTCTAAAAAATAAAATAATTTTGTTTAAAAAGCGACTAGAGGCTAGTGCAAAATTTTATTACAACCAAATTTCAATCTTATTCAGAAGAATCGATGGTGAAAAGTTCAAATGTAACAAAAATTTTCCTGTAGAAAATCCCCAAAGATAATTTTCCATTCTTTCATTAGAGCTGTTTGTACGAAACAATTCACTCTAACTTTATTCTGCATTTCGGGTCTCTCAATTCCAAAACATCCCCTTAATTCCCTTGCCAAACCTTATCATAATTTGTTTCATTATTCCTCCCATCATGCAGAAAAAATCAAATGCACCACCATTAACATTAACAACAGTATTTGTCCCTCGTCCATCGTCCCATTCTACCACATCGCGCAATATAACTTCGTTTATAGCGCATTGCACCGCATTCTGCACAAAATTAAACCATGAATAGAGTAAATCACTGGTAAAACAAGTTAAAGGGGAGATCTGTCGCATTTCTCGCCCCACTTGAATAGCATCAATTTGCGTCTTTGATCTGTGTACAAACTGCACCCCAGTGGGACCCGACTAACTGATGGCTCTCAAAAGGGTGTGAATTTTAACACCTAGGGGTCTAATGTTCAACACTAACAGAAATGGGGGGCGAAGGTAGCGAGCAAACTGCATTAGTCATTTAGTTTTAGTGTCAGTTTGGGTTTGGATGGTGGTCCTGGTCAAAAACATAGAAGTGCTCTTGACTGGGGCCCTCGTTTGCGGTTGGCTTTGCCACTGGTTACCGGGATAGTTTTCTAAACAACTCCAGTTGTAAGTGTAATTGTATTTTGCTCTACAATAATAACATTAGTTACACGTCGGGCTGTTTAGGAATAATAAGACAGATTTATGTTTGTAATTTTATATTTGCCTTATGGAAATTTATCGACAGGATAAAGTTATGTTTAAACAGTTACTGTTAGATTTATATGGCAGATTAATTCAGCAGGACTTGGTGCTAAAGTCATGTGGTGCGTTCTTTTTGCGCCAGTTCGATTCTAAGTAAGTGATCATTTATGTATACAGAAAGCCATTCGACATTCCAGACGCAATAAAGCACCACTTGGGTTTTATGTAGTATGTGCTGTATAGCTGAAAGCTAAAATTCAAGTTCAAACCAAACTGTTATAAATGATGTTCGTCTAATTTTAGAGTTGTACTAAAAATATCCTTCATAATAAATTTTGCAGTTACTCTTGTAATTAAATGCACGTCACAAACTCCAAACGCCAAGCTGTCACCTTTCCAAATAACTCCCGGATTTAGCTAAACACATACTGAATATAATATTAAGCTATTTTGACTAAAGGCATAATTTTTGCAAAGTTTTCCCTTATAATCCTGTTTTAAAAGTGCTTTTTGCGAGGGTGTGTTCTAGAGCAATGACCCAAGTTGTTCCTGGGTAATTTTCTCTTTATTACTGTGGTTTATAAGGGTGGTCCTGCAAGCCAATGCTCGTGTGATGAGAATTTTAAAACTACATTTACGTTCACTGCGCTTTTACATCGAAAAAAATAAAGGGAAAATATTACGTGATCGTCTGCTGGTTACTAGTAGAGGTATAGGTGAGGTTTCCAATAAAAATAAAAATAAAAAAATGTATGCGTGATGTGTACGAGGTTATGGAAGTTTTATTTGGAAAGCCGGCAGGAACGGTTTTTATTTTACGGTGTGGTGGGTGCGCGTATTATACCGCAGGAATCGAACGTGGATTTGACACAGACGTAATTTCGTTCAGGGGGTTCCGGTTAAATGCGCGGAACGCTCAGATTACAGGTTTCAGAACAAGGAAGTGAGGCAAGGAAATGTTGTTTGTTTTGATGCCTTGTATGGGAATATCCAATAAATCAAAATTCAGGAAGATGTAAAGAAAATGTTGGGCAAATAATTGTCTTTTCTAATATTGATGGATAAAACTACATTAAAATTTTTATTAGGTATAAGGATAAAAAAATGTATAAGCGCAATTTTATTCATTTTAATGGCTTATGATGCGAGTATTTACGTGACTATCTCAATATTCTCCATCGCAAAATTGTTTAAACATGACCAGAATAAACTATAGAACCAAAAATAGATTATTTTCCAACAGAATTTGTTTACAAACACAAATATTATTGCCTAAGTAATCGAGTATCAAAACGCAATCCATCACCATTAAATAAATGCATTTCACTCCGTTGTAAGACACAATTATTATTCTATTATTTATATTCCTTGACAGGATTTAATGTCGAATATATTTTTAATTTCAGGTCAGAAGCCCCACATGCAATAAAACGAAATGACAAGGACAATGCAATAAACCACAATGACATAAATAGTTAACTTGTTCCAAAACGGAGCCATCACAAAAATGTCTTCGCGCTCCTCCTCCTCCACCACCACGTCCAGTGCAACGGTGTTAGTGTTAATCAGTACTGCAATCCTCCTAACAACTCTAGTGAATTGTGATGTATTTGCCCAACAACGAACCAGACAACGAAAACCCCAATTATACTCGCCAGTCACATCGTCCCGCGAACGAAAACCCAACATAATCCTAATCCTAACAGACGATCAAGACGTCGAATTGGGCTCTTTAACATTTATGCCAAAGACTTTGAAGGCGATACGTGACCAGGGGGCGCAATTCCGCCATGCCTATGTCACCACGCCGATGTGCTGTCCATCCAGGTCGTCGCTGCTCACCGGCATGTATGTGCACAACCATCAGGTTTACACCAACAACGACAATTGTTCGAGCACACAATGGCAGGCTACGTACGAGACCAGATCGTTTGCCACGTACCTTTCGAATGCTGGATACAGAACTGGTGAGTACAAGTTGGAATGGAGACAATTTTAGTAAATATTGGGTTTGGGAGCAGAAAGTAAATATGTTTATTGGATAAGGTAGTGGTGTATGCTGCTGCATCGGGGTGGTCTTGTTTGTAGACACTTGAGCCAAGTGTACAAATTTTGGTCGAGAGTGTAATGAGGTAATTTAGTGCGCTTGGAAGAGGAAGGGTATTTTATGGGTAGTTTAGAGTAACTGTCTTCATATTAATTCGGTCGATTTTCTAGATTCTAGTCCAAAACTCCAGAGATTTTCTCTGAAGATCTATTGTCTTATAAAGGGGCAAGGTTTCCTCAGGTTCTCTTAATAATGTAATTCTTAAGTAGGTACCAATTTCTTAGTTCCTCTCGTTATTGTCCCAGGAAAGTCTTTAAAAAACATTCGAGTCTTTGTAAGTTACTCTTGAAGACCATTCAAATATTTGCTGCTTAACAAGAAATGCAAATATTTTGACCATTTGGCACAACCGAGACAAATTTTGTGCAAGAATTTTAGTTCCTATTTGGTTAAGACCAGAATGCTAATTATTTTCATAACTATTCGCTTACGCAGTCCCTACTTATAACTTGAATATCTTTACCAAAAACTGTGCCAACGAAACTGTGCTTTAAATTTGATATATGACTTGGGGAGAATTTTTTTTCAGAAGATTAACTGAAAAACCTCAAATTGCCACAATTTTTCTTTCTTGATATTTTTTTTGAAACAAGTGCAGTAAATAAACAACTCATTAAAGCTGTCTCCACATGCGCAAATTCCCCGTTCAAAAACTACGATTTTTTAAAATTAATATGGGATTTTTCGAAAACCGTATACTTCTTATGCTACAACGATGTTTATTATTATTGTTATTTCTAAATTTTTACAGTTGATAAAAGCTGTCTCTTTTATCAATTGTTTATTTACTGCCCTTGTTTCAAAAAAAATATCAAGAAAAAAAAATTGTGTCAATCCGAGATTTTTCAGTTTGAAAAAATTTTGATTTTTTCAGTTATTCTTCTGAAAAAAAATGCACCCAAGAGATATATCAAGTTTAGGGCATGGTTTTGTTGGAAAAACATTTACCTACAAAATGAGACCAAAATCTTGAAATTCGGACCATTTTTGGCAAAGATATCAAGTCATAAGTAGGGACTGCGTAAGCGAAAAACCGGATTTTGGGTGTAATTTTCAAATATTGCTAACACGAAAAAAATTTTTTTGAGCCAAAAGAAAAATATGTATCTCTTTATTTCCGATAAAGAATTCAAAATTTTTCGGCTCGAAAAAAATTCTAACCTGGACGATTTGAAATGGAATGACCCTAAGACAAACTCACTTTTCTTGCAGATTCTTCTGCAGTACGATAACAATTAAGTATCTAAATTTTTTCAAAACTCAATTCATATTCTCAAATCATCGTTTTTTCCCATCAAACCTCACTTTAATACTTTACTAAGAAAAATTTACTTTTCATGCAGACTCTCCTGACGAATTAATATTTTTTCCAAACTCAATTCCCATGAAATCATCGTTTTTCCCTCACATTACTTTGGCAAAACCCCAACAAAACATGTATTCAAAAATTTTACGACGCTTCCCTAATGAAAACCAACACGCCAATATATCTAATAAAACATTCAGCACACAACCGCAACATTTTCACACGTTATATTTTCTTTGGCAAACAATCGCCCACCGTATTTGTTTTCTCTGAAAGCACCACAGTAAAATGCTGTTTAACATCTTAAGTAGAAGCACAGTTAGGTATTAATCCCATAGACTAGTGTCTAAAATAGGTGTTAAAAAGCTCACCGTAAAGTGGTTTGAATGATTGTCGTACTTGTTATGGGCTCGATCGAATAGAGATAAGTCAAGAATTTTAATATACTCTTGTTAGTTTATAATAACTATAATTGTGAGTGTGTGGGGAGATTATTCTATAGAACAAGACGCATCAGGTGTGTTTTTTCTATACTATAATAGCCGGGAATGTTTTATTATTTTATGCAGTCACGTTTAGTGCAGCTTATGACTATATAAATAATTTTAATTCTATCTTTAGCTTTAGGTACAGATAATTATAACGTGGATTACTCAATATCACCGCATAGTAATTATGTTGGATTGCAATTAATTATCGCAGAATTTTATTTTACAAAACTTGATTTATCACGTATTTTTGTTTGGGTAATGAGTTGGAAAGGTTAAAAAGAATCATCACGCAAAAAAACAATACAAGTCGCGTTTATAATTAAAATCCAACTCCTCTCGCATTTATATTTAAATATAAATTAGACTTAAGATGTGTTTGATGAAATATTACAGACAGTTCCCCTGGTGATTGTGCAATATGGAACAAGGACAGCCGTCAATAAAAATAAAACAAATTTGCTCTGTAAGTGGATGTTAAATTAGGGTCCACATTCTTTCGTCTCTTTTATAATTCAATCAAATAATCAATAGTCTTTGGAGTATAAAACCGGGACCCACTTTTCTTTTAGGCTATTTTTACCCACCCATCATCATCATCATATCCAAGAGGTTACAAGAGAACGTGGGAGTCCGTCCGCTTTTTTTGTCTTTTTCCTCTTGTTTGAATAATTTAATTAATTACCTCTCGTTATATCTGCTTCTGGCTTACAACTTTTATTGCTGCAATGTCTTAAAACGTAATTTAGACGATTACAAGTGGAGGCAAATCAAATTTATTATTATTGCCTGTCGCAACGTACCAAACAAGGCCCTCATAGTCTGTTAATACCATCATAAAGTTGTTGGTTTCCTTCGAAAGTTGCATAGAAATTAGATGGGCTTCTAATTAATTGCTGATTTATGCCAGTTGCATAGGAGTAGTTGCGTGAAAAACACAAAGTTAATTAGTAGCATCGCATTGATTGAAAAAAACTTGTAGAATTGTACGGGTTTTTCCTGTAGTAACTAGGTGAAACCCATCGTACTTCCCACAAGGTACAAATATGAATGAAATCGTTTCCTATTTCGTCCACCCACATTTCTAAAACCGCGATTAAAAGAGCATTAGGAGAAAAGTTGTCGCCAACGTGCTCTCCTCATCTTTTTATGGTAATTCCTGCCCACATTTTATTTATATTACAGTGTTTTAAATGGTTTACCATAGGACAAATATTACATTTGAATAAATTAACAAGAAATTAAACGATATGGGTTTCGTAGATTTTGGTGTTAATTTTCTGGGCGATAAACCAACAGATTTGTAGATTCAGGTAGAATATGTAAAAATATTAGGTACGAGAAAAAACGAATAAACATTCACTATAAAAAAAAACAAAAATGATAGAGAAATAGAATATTTTGAAGAACTATCATCATCCATCTTCCAACTTATACATAATGTAGGAATATATTAATAAAACCTTAGACTAAAATGTACAATAATCTAAATTTCTAGTTTCGGGATATACAGTTTCATAACGACATTAAAAATAATAATATTTGCGCCAAATTTTGAGACCTAAGTAGAACCTATCAAAAAACTTGAAATTTGTTAAATTCTACATTTGAATTAAATTTTTTGGTCTACAACTAAAGCATTTAAACGAAATATCCCCTGCAAACCACCACTCGCACCTTATCAATTATTAACCCCATAAACTTTTCCTGCTACTGTTTTAATCCAATTCCTAATCAATAAAACGCCAACCAACGAATTGATTTTGCATAGAAGACTGTGGACACCACTACCACCAGAAGGGGGGTCACACTGTGTGAGGTCAATGTTCATAAATGCAGCAAGAGGCATCAGCGAGTGGTATGCACAATAAGCGACCCCCCCGCTTCCATACATTGGCATATTAGCATTGCATTCTTGCACACATACACTGTAATAATACATATGTAATAAGTGGTAACAATGGCCATTATCAATCATTTGATTATGCGACGAGTCGGCAGACATGTACATTGAGCACGTGTTACAAAGACACGTGTGGGTTAAAGCGATGATGAGAGGCTGTAAAGGAAGGGTTAGGGACCCGCGGAAGTTCACCCACATCGCCTCCGCCAAAATGTAAATTATATGACTGATGGGTTAGAGCAATTACTCTCAAAAACCGAGTTGTGTTTATTTGTTTGTGTGGACTATTTGCAGGAAATTTTCATGATGGTGTGTTAATGGGGATTGATGGTTTTATTATCAGCAGGATTAGATGTAGCAGAATGGGGTTTCCGGATGGAAATTTTGTTTTGGGAGTGTTAGGAAGTTGCATGTAGGTGTAAATGAAAACTTATTAGATTCATGGTAATTACGAAAAACTTTTCCTGGTTCATTATATGTGAAAGTGTGCACAATTTGTTTTGGTAAGAGGCAATTTGTGATCAGTGAGACTTCCTTCACTTACTTCTTGTAAATTACTCATTTTCGAATTTACTTAAAAATTACCTCGAATTTAATTTTGGGTGAACATTTTTTTAATTGTTGGGTGCGCCACTGCAACCTATATCCGATGAAAATGTCAAGACCGCCCAACACAAATTCACCGACGATTTTGCATCGCACAAACTACAGACTGGTTTGCGAAATTAACTTATTATAACTTATGCTCCTTTAAAATAATCTTCACCAGAAAATAATGACCATTATTCACCTATAATAATTTCATTAAAGCTCATACTTGATGCGGCGCCTTTGATTTTCCTTTTGCTAATAAGAAAACCCCGATTTTTTCTTTTGGATACTCATTGACGTGACCATACAGTCCAACATTTAATTACAGTTTAGAAAACGAGTTTCATTATATCTTATATCGAATTGGTAGACGAGAAGGTATACACATATATTCTGTTGCTGTTGCCCCCCATGTAAGTAACATAAACTGGTCTTTATGTCCAACGTTGTCTGAACAATGTTTAAAAATACCCTACAGTCAAGATCTCTTTTAAAAACTGCCGCAGAATGCAGAAAACTGGTTTTTTGCTAGATACTCGCTGAATAATATTAAAGCTGCACCAGTATAAATTCGTACACTTGGTGATGTTTTATCGAGGCAATAATCGCTTGTAATTCCGGGGGTTATTTTTGATTTTTTCTCCTTTTGTTCCAGGTTATTTTGGGAAATACCTAAACAAGTACAACGGTTCGTATATCCCGCCTGGTTGGAGGGAATGGGGTGGTCTAATCATGAACTCGAAATATTACAATTATTCCATTAATATGAATGGGAAGAAAATCAAGCATGGTTTCGATTATCACAAGGTAAGGAGACAGACGTTTGCTCAGATGAAGTCGATGAGTAAAATAGACGGGAGATGGTGACTCACTGAACACACTCACAAAAGTTGAATTATTTTTGTTGCAATGTAAACTGTTTTGATTGGGGTTTGAAGGTTGTCATAATAAACTTGGGGAAACAATTAAATTGTGTGATGTCAGAGAGATTTTGTAGAAGTTTCTTATAAAGTACATAATCTGTTTAGATTAGAGTAATGAATTAAAAAAGCGAAAATCAGGAGCTAGAGAATTTTTTTGTCATTAATTTTTCCAGTCAGCAAACATTGATAGGATTGTTCAGTTAGTGATTCTAAATAAAAAATATTATATTATGTATAGGGGTTTTCCGATGGGTTGAGTCAGAAAATGCCCTTCAAAATACAAATGCGGTGCACTTATTTTTACATTAATGAAAATGCTTCTACTAACAAGTCGTGTACTAAAATTCAGTAAAAAGGCAGTCTGGCTGATCTGTAGGCACACCAAATATGTCTGGCACGTGAAAAACTGAAAAATGTTTAACAAAATAATTGCACTTATTTTGGTAGTCCTGAAAATTTGTCAGATGACAGTTTTCATTATAATAATAGCTTAAAATACAGTCTGGCTATAATGCGAGATCACCAAAGCCCTACCAGACTCGTCTAATGCTCATAAGACTATATACGTTCGATTATACAGGGTGCTTAAAAAATACACCAAAATATTTCAGGGGGTGATTCCCGAGATCATTCTAAGAAAAAAAGTTCATATAAACATGGGTCCGAAAATCCTTTTTAGCCCCGCACCCCCCTGGTTTGATCCACCTCTGGTGGAAATTTCAAAATGATTTACACTCTATCTTATTAAGCCTAAAAACATTAGTGGATGTGGTGAATTTTATCATTTTACCTTGAACTGTGTCGGAGATAATAAATGAAAACCTTCTCAGGGTCACAAATTTAAGGGGCTATACCTAACTCAGCGGGTAAGCTTTTTGGGACCCATGTTCATATGAACTTTTTTTCTTAGAATGATCTCAGAAATCACCCCCTGAAATATTTTGGTGTATTTTTGAAGCACCCTGTACAGATGATTGGTGTTGTACCTACCTTATCATAAAGGGTGTCTCAGGTTTTAATCGGGAAAATTTAACAGGCGATAGAACTCGCAAAAATAAAAATAAAAAGAAAAGTTTATATGAACATGTATGTTTCAAAGCTTCGTCTTCGATATACAGCGTGTTAAAGTTAATAAAAAAAACCTTTTCTTTTCAAATATGTATCTCAAAGACTATACTTGGCCGATTTTGATAAAACTTGGCAAGTTTTTAGTGACAAATAAAGCGCTTCATTTGATGTAATTAGATTGAATTTAATTATTCCAGGGGCGGCGCTGGGGCATCCTAACTAGATATTTTAAAGAAAAATTTGAGCACGCCACTGCTTTTTTATAAGTTTGATATTATTTTCAGATTGAGCAAATAAAAATACAATGTTTTTGTCTCTTGTATTTTCTGTCTATCTTGCTTACTTTTCGAGAAACAAAATAAAATTTTCACCACCAATAAACCCCCACCACCGCAAAACTTGAAATAAAAGGATTGTAATTTTTATCAACTCTCTAAAAATAAAGTAATATGGCAAGATAGGGTAAAAAAATCAAAGAATTTTCACTACTTTGACGTATTGTCGAGTTCGGAACCCTCTTAAGAGCTTATTTATTTATTATAGTTCAAAATTTTCAGGCCTAAGTACCCAAAAAGTTTTTACGAACTTCAGAGCATAACGAATTAAACACGTACTATTTAGAGTTTGGCAAGACTTTGGTGATTGAAAACAATAGCCAGATTGGTGTTTTTCGTGGTATTATAGTACAGACCATCATGTGAAAAATTTTCAGCACAGGGAAAATAAGTGCAATAATTTTTTATTTTTGTAAATTTCAAGGTGCCACCAAACTCACTTGGTAATTTTATAAATCAGCCAGACTTGTTTTAAACTATATGCCATGATAATATCAATTTGTATAATAAGTTTCAAAACTGTAAAAATAAGTGTAACGTATCCGAGAAATCGATCTGATTTTCCAATCAGCGGATTTATAGAAACAGTTCAGCCAGACCTACTTTCCATAACTGGAGGTAAGCCAGACTGCGTTTTCTGTAAGTCTTATGATCTACTTTAGTAAATCAAAAAGATTCATAACTGGAAAAATAAGTTCAACTCATTTGTATTTTCGACCCATATGACCCCATCGGAAAAATTTTGCCAGACTCAGATGTAGTTGATAAGAATTAACTGAACAATCCTATCAATGTTTGCTGACTGGAAAAATTAGTACCAAAAAAACCACTAGCTCCCGGACTATTAAGTGCTAGTGAGATTTTAACGTACCGTCAATATTTCTCGAGTTAAAATGAAAAAACTGCAAAAGCGTAATATTTGCGAGTATACGTAAATCACCACTAACTACTTAACCTAGATCTTACTGTGACACTGTGTATAAATTTTGGAGATTATTCCGATAAGTTTCCAAATAAAATACCATTTAAATTATTTATTTTTATTCAATTCCTTTGTAAATAATTCAAAAATATTTCTTAGAACCGGCGACTTCGCCAAAATTTCAAATTTCAATGTCCCTCAATACATAACAATTTTAGTGTCCACTCAAACAAATTAATAATTTTACATAATTCCTTATATGCGTTGCAAAAGGTGTACCATTAATACAAGTCGCTAGCCGAGCAAATTAACTAGGAAATTAATTTTACCAAGAACTAATTTAAATAGATTTAAAATAAAAGTAATTATAAGTTAGTTTGAAAGTTAATTTAAATAAACGTTATCTTTAATTAATCTATTATTATGTTAGTTTTATTGCCATTCAAGCATGTCAAAAGTTCTATTTCAATTGTATTTAGCCGATCATATTATCTTGATTGATTAGACCTGAACGCTGGCAGTATTTTTAGATCGGAGATTTGGAAGCAAACAAAGAAATCAACACCACCAGTTCATTGATGAATAATTAATAGGTAACGCTGAGTAATTAACATAAAAACATATTTTATCATCCCGCCTGTGTTTATGTACACGCGGCACTTAAATTTTCTATTATGCATAGGTATATTTCCCCAAACGAATGAATTCTAGGCGAAATTAAAATCGTCCTTGTTTGGTATTAATTAGCTAGCGTTGTTTGTACAAAACGTTGCTGGGAAATTATGTTGGACTTGATTAGGTATATTTCACATGCTACACAGAATGTCTGTATAGTGCAGGCGTTTCTCGTTTCATTAATTATTTGTGAGTAATAACAGAAAGCGGGTAGTAAATTGTACCCTTGAGTGGTCGAACATCTCCACTGTTCCAACAGCCGATAAAATATTTCATCCAACCACAACCGCAGTTCATACCCAAACTCAAGGTATACGAGCTGGTGTTTGTGCTACTCGTATATACAAAAGCTGAAATTAGTTCAACTATAGATTTTTGGTTTTTCTAGGATTATTATCCGGATTTGATCGCCAACGATTCCATTGCGTTTTTACGCCAGTCCAAGAAGAAGAACAACCAGCACAAACCGGTGATGCTTACCATGTCGTTTCCGGCGCCCCATGGACCTGAAGACTCAGCCCCCCAGTACTCCCACCTGTTTTTCAACGTCACCACTCACCAGTAAGTTACTTGAATATTCACCGATTCCCTGAATCTCATCGGATATCCGGCGGTGCCTCTTTTAGACATCATACGATTTGTTCAAATTATAATATAACGTTGGGCAAGAGTTGAATCATTTCTACAATTAGTCTGTTGCATTAAGCCTAAGTTATGTAATGGCGAAGGGGGCCGGTTCAGATAAATCAAGATTACTAATCCATCTCAACGGCGATTTACCATAGGAAACCGAATGCCCCCTACAGTACTATCCACAGGATTTGCGTGCATATCACGCATTATGTATACAAGTGCGCGGGGGGTACAAACAGTTCGTGTCTAATTGCTCTGGGTTTTAATTGGACGTTTGTGATTAATTGAAAAGTGGAATTTGCACGGAAAATTATAAACGCAATGAAATTGATGGAATTGCACCACCCACATGATTCCCATTAAACAATTATTACCTATTAACATTCCAGGAGGTATATGTTTGGTTTATTGTTACCAAAAAAATATAGTTATGTTGGGTTTTCTTAGGATCCATACGTGCTGTAATCACGTAGGAATTTTAAATGGAAAAATAAACTGAAGGGAATTCGAATTAGTTTAGACATTTTTTTCATTTTGATTTCCTTTAGCGAGCGCGTTCTCTAAAAATTTTATTAAAATAATTTTGCACAAAGTGGTGGAAGAACATTTAGATTATTATTATTATAGGGTTTCATAAGAAAAATAATAAGACTGGGAAATACTTTTCATAAAAATTTACCAGGTATTCGGGACCAAAAAATGTTTATTCCACCGTCTATCTAAAGTTTTCTTACCAAGACAATTTTTCGTATTAATTTTCAGCTATTTATACGTAGAATAGTTTAAAATAGAGAGTAATGGCAACACCAGTCAGCTTTTTTCTAATTTTTTAAGGAACTGAAATTTGGTTAAAACTTACCAAAATAATAAAAGATACGTTCTAAATGTATATAAAAAGGTAGACAAGTTTGAATTGCGTTAACCTAACTCTACAAGAAAATTGAAAGACCAAATGATTTCTTTCTTTTTTTGAGCACGAAATTTTCATTCTCCTGCAATTTTAATATTAATACAGCCTTTCTTCGTGTATTAGCTTCTTGCAAGCACACAAAGTAAACAGAATAAATAGTCTGTTATACCATAACAAAGCTTTAGTACTGTGAAAATTACTGCACATAGCAAAACCTCCTGCTGTTTTTTTGTGTGTGTCGGATTTTAATCCCTTGCTTATGATAAATTCAAATAAACCAGCTCTGGCACGAAAATGCCGACGACCCGTACTTATCTACAGTACAGACTTAATTAAATCGTCTTAAAACTTTCGGTTTTCAGTAGCTGGGTAGATATTCGTGCTGGCATAACATTTAGCGTGTTGCAAAACCCCGAAGAAAAAAGTAAATAATATAATAATGTAGATAAAGCTACCACAACACAGTCAACAGTCACATCGCGCGCGCCAAGATTTTTATTATAATCGCGTTTATATTTATATTGCAATCGCTCGTTTTGGTTTATTTTGCGGTTGTCTTGTTTTGGGTTGCGATTGAACCTCGTGCGATGTCTAAACGAATAAAATATTCATTCGTGACGTATGCGCCCCTGTCAAAGTTGCCTGATCCCATAAATTATGCAATCAATGTGAAATGTACCTGGATCTGAAGTTCCTATTCTAACTATGTAAATTTACCCAGATTAGTACCTGTGATAAAATTGATTGGCGCTTCTAAACGTATAGGTGCTATCAATCGCCCATGCAAAGGTATTTCCGTCCGACGAATATTTATTCGAATTGTTCACGAGGTGAAGGAAGAGTTAACTTTTGATCAAATATTCATGCGGCCAAATCTGCAATCGCCGACTGAGTTTTGTTCATGCACCATCACGAAAGCCAATCACATTTTTTCCTCAAGTTGTGTGAATGACTCTTGTAACTACGTCAATTTTGCAGGAATTCAAACGCAAACAAATTGAAAATTTATTTGTTTGTTGGATTTTTACTGAAATGTTTGCACGCGCGCGCCCTGTGTCACGATGCATATTAAACTGCCATAAATTAATAACAATCCTGCACCCATATATGGGATCTAGCATAAACATTTCTGTCTATACACAACAAAACAAATCCAACAACCACAAAACCAATAATAATCACTCAATTATTTTCGCTATTTGTCTAGACAACTTCAGACGTAAAACTGTACTGTCGAGTCGAATATTTTCGTAATGGGTTTGTTATTAATTTTCCAGATTGCATTTGTGGCAAAACAAGAATTTATAACCTTTTACTGCTCAACTAAGCCAATCAAAAGTTGTGTATAAATTAAGAATGTCAGGAATGCTTCTATTAAAATAGCAAATGTAGGTATTGCTTGGAATTCAGTTAATCCTAATTCAATATCAACAAAAAAGAAAACTAATAATTGCATAAGACATTTTGATTTTTATAGTATAAGTAATATAAAATATAATTTATATAAACAGTATTGGTGATGTAATTTATGCAAATTTCATCGAGTTGCAATCGTGTACTGAAGGAATATCAGTCCATTAATAACGTGTATTTGTTTACTCTTAATACATATTTATTTAAATTAATGGTAATTTTCAATAGCTGGGCAATTTATCCTGAAACCTGATAGCTTAATTCTTATGCAATTATATGTATTACATTCGATATAAAACGGTTTCATTATTCAAGAAAATCGCTAAAAAAACTTTTTGTGACTAATTATTAGAAAAAAAAATGGTTACATCGATTTTCTGATAAATATATTTACGTAAATGCACAAGTGGTTGGATGGAAAAAAATTATAGAACTTCCTTAAAATTGACTATATAACGAAGAAATTTAGACCAGTCATTCAAGCATTTTAAAGTGCAATTTGCCTAAAAAATGCAAGATTTGAAACTTGGACACAAGTTTGAAAACGCTAAAATAATATTAAGTCTAAATTTGCAACCCGTCCGGATGACCGGAACATTGTCAAAAATTGAAAAAACAACAATTTGCAATAACTTTTTGTACAAAATTACAAAAGTTATGCAAACTTGGACAAATGTTAAGTGGCCTATTACAAATCTTCCATTGAGTTTGCAACCTTTTTGGTAAACGGAACCTCGATTTTTATTAAATAGTTAGCAAATTTTGTTGTAATTCTTCGTACAAAATTCCTAAAGTTATGCAAACTTTATGTAATACTTATTATACAGTCCTGAACCCACATGCCAATTTGCATAAATTTTTGAGGAACGGAAGAATTTTTTTTTATTTCTTTATTACTCGACGCGGTGAATTTTTTAACAAAGGGGGGTCAACAAAATCCAAAAGTTATCGAACATGGTTGCAAAGGTTCGTTACACAGGTACAGACTGTACTTTGAATTTGCCACCTTTTCATACCTCCGGAACTTTGTTAAATTGATAACACCATGTAAATAATTCCAATTTCGTATATCCAAAAAATTGCAAGAGTTGCAAATCTCAAATTATATTTATCTATAATATTATTGAAAATACTTCTCAATTTGCAACCTCATAGCAAGTCCGGAAAATATTTTTACTTATTTTTATTTACACTATAGGCAAGGAGGTATGAAAAGGTTGCAAATTCAAAGTACAGTCTGTAGCTGTGTAACGAACATTTGCAACCATGTTCGAAAACTTTTGCATTTTGTTGACCCCCCTTTGTTAAAAAATTAACCGCCTCGAGTAATAAAGAAATAAAAAAATTCTTATTGTACTATTTGAAAAGAAAAATTACAATTTCTCTTATTTAAGCTTATGTAATCTCTGATGTACAATAAGAAAGTTTTTCTTCCTTAAAAATTTATATACCCTTCAAGTTTCCAAATTTATCTTTAAATAATATCTAAACTAAATGTTGATTTACCTATAAAGATAAAAAACATCAAGATTCACTTAGTTAATTTGAATGAAACTTAGTCTGAAAAATGCTGTCTTCTTTCCTAAGTGCTATCATCGAAGATGTAATCTTGCCATTCCTCACAACATCCAACCAAATGATGAGACAGCCGTCAGACGCGACAAAGCGGTCCAGCGGCCCAACCTCACCATCACATAGAGACCAACAAATGCAATAAAGCGGTTATACCAGAGAATTTTAATTGAAATCTGACTTTTATGAGTGTACAGTCGCGCCATCAAGCAAAGTATTCCACTTCTTCGTTTTTTTCTCGGTAATAGTATAAGTGCATGAAAAGCACGCAAGCACATACATTAATAAACTAGTACTGCCATACATGTTCATTAAAAGCCATTTTTGCACATTTGATACGGTCCCAAAACGTGCGATTTCTGCCTGGACACCACTTTACTTCCCCCGACCTGGATAATTTATTAATATACCTTCTCGTGTACAAGAAGCACTCATGAGAGTGCCAGTCATACTTCACCATCATCGAACCAAAAGCACCAAGTCGAGGAAAAAACAACGAATAAAACTGTAAATGCTTCGAGCGTAACTGATGATTTTAGTAGGAAAAAAGAAGTCGAATGATGGGTTTTTTTGTGGTACAACCACATCGGTGCACTAATTTGCTGAATGCATTCTCGGAAATGTCAATTATATGCTGCCATGTTAAAAATACACACATGAAGTGAAGTGCCTTTTAGTTTCGTTTTAGTTATTGACTGGATGTCAATTTATTTTGGTGAATATTGAGGGAATGGCGACGTGCGGTTTGTTTCCATTTCCAGATTTATTTATTAGTAATTTAGATCAATTATCAAAAATTGGTGAACAGTTTAAAATTTAATGAAATTCAAACGCTTTCAGTGTTTTATTTAATGGTTTATATTGAAGTGATTTTTACTTTATAAGTATACTTTCAAATCGTAAAGTTTAAAATCCATCCTTACAGTGCTTATAAGTATAGTAATTTTTAAATGGCCATAAAAATCGGTGTTATCTAATGTTTTAGGTCTAGCTACCTTATTCTTATAAGTATAGTATAGTTCAGAAATTATTTCCAGACCCAGGAATTGATAATATAGGTCGTAAACATATTATAGCTTTTTTATATTTCCTTTATAATGCAAACTAACCAAAACAAGATTTCGGTTTTTTTCTACAATTCGTGCAGACGTAATTTTGATGCCCTGCTCCAATTCAAGTTGCATAAATCTGACATTCTCACTCACAGCAACTTAATTCTTCATAAAACTTTTACATCCAGCGTTAACTGTACGAAATTCCTTAGTTGGTTGCATATTTTCCAAATCCCGATTTCTTTAAGAGTCTCATAAAAATATTCGTAATAAAATATTTTAACCAAACAGAATATTTATTATGAGCACTGTAAAAGCAAAGTAACTAATATTCTGTAGCTAGCACCGCGCGTCATAAAAACCTCATTAATTTTAATATTTCAAACTTCGTCTAATTTACATAAAATCATCCGTAGTCTTCTACCTGATGAGATAGTTCCATCAATTTAATTTATTGCAATCTGTTTGGAGTGGTTAGGTAGCCGATTTAAAATTATAACTTTATCAAACGAGAAATTCTGATGAGTTTCAAACAAAATCAACGAGCAGAATTCCACGGAAACAAATTGCTTCTGTTGTATTGTCCTAAGTAGTTCTCTAAGATAAATATCGCAATTCGGTGAGTCAGAAATTGCAGTGGTACAAGTCGAGTTGCAAGACCGACTTTCTTTTTCGTGGAATCAAATTAATCACAACGCTATACTATAACTATGATAATAATTATTATTACACAGGTTATCCGTTACAATCTTAGAAACAGTTAGCGCGTTAATTACAACACTAGAACCCGATGATTTTTTGCAAGAAAAACGTCGCTAACCCCGGCGCATCCACCAAAATCCCAACAAATAATTTTTTCATTTATTTCCATTCCAGTACCCCTTCATATGATTACGCCCCAAATCCTGACAAACAATGGATTTTGCAAGTGACAAAGAAAATGGAACCGATCCATAAACAGTTTACCGACCTTTTGATGACGAAACGCCTGCAAACTTTGCAGTCGGTGGACGATGCAGTGCAACGGGTCGTGGAGGAACTCGATGCACTCGGGGAATTGCACAACTCTTACATTGTTTATACCTCGGACCATGGATATCACTTGGGACAGTTTGGATTAATCAAGGTGAAATTAGCTAAATGAGATAAATTTAAATAATTTTCTTCAACCTTCACTGGTCGTTGCCCTGCTTTTGCAAAATCATACCAAACCGAACCGTTTGTTTTTTTTTGCACCACGCCTCAAGTTATAGTCTCTTCCCAGAATATGTTCACTTCACCTACATTCGGTTTTATTACAAATGGTATTGGATCATAAACTCGGTTTTTTTGGTTGGAATAATATTGGCCACAACTTATGAAACAAATTTAATTATCGAAGATTATTATCGATGGTACAATAAAAACATTGTCGTTAAAATTTAATTAATATGGTATTTGTTTATAGTTGTGTCCTGTAACCGGACGAAAATACTCGTAAAAATACTTCTAACAAAGTTTCTACCTACCTGAAACCTAATAACTTTTGAAGACTTTTATGTAGCTTTGATTGTTTTATAGATATGAAATCGTAAAAATATTTTATTGGTCTGTGTCATCGTAAAATAATACACGAGGTCGTCTCTGTCTAGGTTTATATTTGTATTTATATATTGTAAATTATTTTAGGGCAAAAGCTTTCCCTTCGAATTTGATGTAAGAGTACCATTCCTGGTGCGTGGTCCAGGTGTAGAACCCGGAAGCGTAGTCGACGACATCGTTTTAAACATCGACCTCGCCCCCACATTCTTAGACATGGCAGGGGTTGAAGCCCCCTCGCACATGGATGGACGTTCAGTCCTTCCACTCTTCCTCAACTCCAAGAGAAAACGCCTGAAATGGCCTGATACATTTTTAATCGAAAGGTACCAAAACCCGAATGTTTTTTCCTATAAAACCAAATTTTTTTTAGCTCTGGACGCAGAGAAACTCCATATTTCGATGCCAAACAAAAAGCTAGTCATAAATACTCGGCAAGTGCCAACAGGAACAAGACAACAACTGAAGCACCGTTTACGATAACAACTAAAGGCTACACCAGCAAAACCACAGAGTTGAACAACGAAAGAACAACCGCTGCGCCTGTTGAACAAATAATGGTTGAATCAGGTGAGGAAATCTCTTTAAGTCCTATAGCAATCGACGACGATGATGATGATGATGATGACAACAATGACGAAGAAGACCTAACTGACGATGAAAACGACGATTTAGAGGAAGTGGAAGCACATTTCGAGGTAGACTCCGAGGAGCCGTTCTTTGAGGACACAACTGATAGCATTGATGAAGTAGACGATACTAATAAAGATATTTTAAAGGATGAGGGTACTAACCGAAACCTCGTAGCACCTACAGTAATTAAACGTCAAATATCGTTGTTTTGTAGCTAACAGTGAAGTTCAGTTAGATAACCGCTTGGTGCCAGTTTTACCATTGCCTTCGACGAAAATGGAACGCTTATCCATAGAATGTCTGCAGGAGGACATGATGTTGCCTTGTAAAAATGGGCAAAAGTGGTACTGTCAGAATGTGAGTGGTCGCTGGAGGAAGCATAAGTGTAAATCAATAGTACAAAGGCATCAGATTCCTATGCCTAGTGACAGGATATTTCAAAAGTGCGCCTGTTTTACCCGGCAGGGTATAGTCTACAAGAAGTTTTTGGTTAGTACTCCGACTAATTAAGTTTCTTGAACTATAGTAGGTATATATTTCAGGTGCAAAATGTTACGAAAAGAGATACGAGATTTGGACGGATCAAACGTGACGTCGAATTGAACAGGTTTTTGTTTGGTACTACAGGCGACACGGAAATTCATAAATTAAATAAAAGGGAGCGACGTGATACTTTGGCTCATGTTGAAAATGCCATGGATGGAGTGCGAGTGAAAATCAACGATTTAAAGGTACTGTAAACACTAAAGTCTTTAGCTTAACTTCAAACAAATTCTATTTGCCCCATAGACTGTCAACGAAACCTCCACTTTGGAAAACAATGTAATTTCCGACAACATCCCAGGTTGCATCATCTTAGAACCGGGAGTTGTAAATTGTTCTAATGTGATTTATCACGACAAAAAAACCTGGTTAAAGTCACGGCATAAAATAGACTACGAAATCCAACAGCTCAAACAGCAACTCGAGAAGCTAAAAGAAATCAGGCGACATTTAAAGCATAAAAAGCCAGTGGACGATGGAAATACGACGGGTACTTTAGAGTTTCCCTTAGGTTTTGAGGATGATTATGAAGGTTTACAAACGCATTTTATTAACGAGGTTAACAGTGGCCATACTGAAAATAGTACCAGGAGGAATAATAATAATAATAATGGTACTAATAGTAAGAAAAAGAGGAAACGTCCGCATGAGGATGTTGGAGGTGTACCGAAAAGAACTAGATTGCGTTTGGAGGACAACTTCGAAAAGACTAGTAGAGCACCCGAGGAAGAAACAGTGGAAAATGTTGATTTAAGCACAAGTGGTCCAGTGATCCATACAAACCATCACAGGCACAACCATCATAAAATCTCACACACAACTCAAGGATACCAAGAAATAACTACGGATGCCCCTAGGAAAAAAGTCACAATTACCACAGCTAAGGTACTGTATAATCCCAACAGAAATAACTTTGAGTTTTTACGATTGTTTCCACAGCCCAGAACCGAGGAATCAAATCTTCCTAATAACAATGTAGGAGCAGATTTGTGCCACTGCTCCAACATGGATATTCCAACAACAAACGAGCGAGATTTTGCCAAAGAAGAAAAGCGTCGATTGAGGGCGGAGCGACTAAGGAAAAAGCAGCGCAAACAACGAAAGCGGGACCAGCTAGAAAAAGAATGTGGCTCAGAGCGGATGAACTGCTTCCACCACGACAACGACCACTGGAAAACGGCGCCGTTATGGACGTCTGGACCATTCTGCTTTTGCATGAACGCCAATAACAACACCTACTCTTGCGTTAGGACCATCAACTCAACTCATAATTTCCTCTACTGTGAATTTACAACTGGTTTGGTGACGTTTTACAACTTACGGATGGGTAAGCAATAGAAAAGTGTAAAGAGCAAAATTAAGAGATTTGTTTTAGATCCTTTTGAGCTTCATAATGGTATTGAGCAGCTCAAGCCAGAGGAACGCTCATATTTGCGCGATTTATTAAAACATTTAGTGGCATGCAAGGGGCGATCCTGCACAGTTAACCACCATAACCACTCGCATGTTTCGAAAGTTAGCAATGCTAATAAACTGCCCTTGCATACCCCAATGGCCCAACAACAAAGATACAAGAAACGGAAATTTGTGGATGATCTCGGAAATGGTAAGAAACATCGTGTTTCATTAAAATTAAAACACTTCCAGTAACTAACTGTACTAAAAATTAATAATAAAAAGCTAATTAACCAATTAATATAACAAGCAATTTTCTTATCAGCTGCGCGGACTCTTCCATTAGTTCACTCTGAGTTTTTGATGCACAGAACTGAGTACACTCACGCCAATAAAGTTCATAAGTAAGTAGGATAAAAGCCGGCTAAGGACAATAACTTTGCTCAAGTGCATATTTTGTGAATTATTATTAGTTTTTTTGGTTTTTTAAAGAATGTCTGCATTTTTAGGAGGCCTTGGCGTAGAAGGAAGACATGGAACCCAGCGCATGGTCCGAGTAGACACGAAAGGAAGAAACAGAAGCAGCACTTCGAGTATTAAATCGATGCTGCGGCCAGCCTTGCGAAGGAGACGGAAGACGTAGAATAACTAATAGCCATTTTATCCAGACTGATGAACGCTACAATTATTCAAATGGAAAAACACATTTAATTCAATTTTTGTGATCTCTAATTTATGAATGGTTTTATATTGATTAATCAATTATATTGACCAGCGCACGTTCGTCTTTAGATTAACTGAGGGCAAGGAGTTGCGCTGTAAGAGTATGTTTGTGTTTATTAGAAGCTTTTTTGCTTTTTGTGTGGTATAAGTAGTAGAATTGTGTAAACTACAATCAATAGATGAAAGGAAATTAATTAGGTACCTGCGACACTTCCACTTTCAAATTTATACTCCTGCTATTTTTTTATATAGAAGTTGTTAGTTAAGGAAGTATGTAATTGAAAGAACCGTATGATTTAATTTTATAGATTTTTTTACATTTTTAGAAACTCATTATTTACAATATGTTCACATTATGGCAATATAAATAGCATCATCCAAGGGCAATAATTATTTTTCTAGAAAATGCTGTGTTTAATTTTAATTGTAAATATTTTGTTATTATTTATATATAGAGAAAAATATATGTAACACACAATTTTTACATTTTTTTGTGGTTATTTTTGCACGGTTTTGTTTTCTAGTCCACCGAATTTGCCTTGTATATAGATTGTTTTCTCCACAACAATAAATTTGTATTAAATTGGCGGAGCCTGTATACTGTGATTCATTTATAATGTTATACCAAATTCTGTAGCCTATTATTATTTATTAAACACGAAATGTAACGAAAAACGATGTATTGCTTTTACTAGGATTTATACAACGATTTTTAGAACTATAATATAATAATAATAATAATGGAACAAACACATGCGGTTTCATTTAAATAAAATACATGCTTATTTATTATGATTATATTTTTTGATAATAATTTATTTATGATACAAAATTAGCAACGAATCTCAATAAACTAAAGTTCAAGTAGTACATCAAGGTTGTTTTCTTCCTGTTCAAAAATACTTTTAGTAACTACTCTTTTTATTGGTGACTGTCTCGAATTCTCGGAGGTATTTCTAACGGATCTCTCAATATTTTCTTCTGGAGCTGCCGAATTTTTACCACAATAATCTGACCACTTAGACGAGGCTTCCCCAACACTTATGTCTATTTCTGGAAATTCTTGAGTAACTTTTTCCCGTTTATTATCATGATTTTCATTTGGACACTCATCCTCATACTCTAACCATTTAGAATCGAGTTCTGTTTTTCGCCTCTTGTGTGGATTTTCGGCAAGCCCGTCTTTCACCGGAAGGTCTTCAGCATAAGTTACAGATGTAACTCCACTAGATAAGCGTTTTGTGTTCATTTCTTGTACAAATGTTCGACATTCTTTTCCGGTGCCCCTAACAAACACCTGTTATTCAAACAGTTATAATCAAAACAAACAAGAATTATAATTCTCAATAATATAATTGCTAACAGTTTGAATTGGATACCTTTTTTACTGACTGTTTTTCACCGCACATTTTACATATCCACTTCGGAACTTTCTTAATTATTTGTGCCTACAAACAGTGTAACAACATAAATGTTATATTGGTATTTTTTTTACTTACCTGAAAAATATTGCAATTATAACACTGTAATACAAAAAGTTCTTGTGGCATCTTTTCAAAATAGTAGTAAGTCATTTGGACCAAAAATTTCGATGTTGACACTTTAATATCTAACCTCAAAATAGTTTGTTTATCAGCCTGCTTCCCCATGCATCCGTATCAACCACGTGATCAACATAAGCCAATAGGCAAGAACTGCTATGCTTGTTTATTGGCTTATATTGATCACGTGGTTGATACGGATCCGTATTTACGGATGCATGGGGAAGCAGGCTCAAACATAACCGCTGCACTGTTAGCGTCCAAATAATAATAGAGTGACTCTATTATTATTGAGTCCCTAGAAATACATTCAAATATCTGGTAAAAAATGCATAAGGTGCTGTAAAATAAATATTTTTTTTGGTACTGAGCAATAAATAAGTTGTTTATTGTAATTAATATACACACGTCGTATAAATAAATAAATATATAAAATAATAACAGCAAACTACTGTTTCCAGTGGACTTTCAAATGCGTTCTCAGAGCACTACTCTGCACATAGCTCTTCCCACAGACATTACACTTGAATGGCTGCTCCCCAGTATGAATCCTCTCATGCACTTTCAACGTAGACTTTTCAGCAAAAGCCTTCCCACAACAATTACACAAAAACGGCTTCTCCCCCGTATGTCGATGTTTATGCGAGTTCAAATTCCCTTTGGCTATAAATCGTTTATCACAAATATCACAAACATATGGCCTTTCACCAGTATGCACCCTCATATGTACTTTTAGTTCAGCAGCGGAACCACACTGTTTCCCACAGTCCGTACACATGGCATTCGAAGGCTTGCCCAAACCCAGATGCTTCTTCTTCATGTGATTATTTAAATGTACTTTAGTGGAGCACACCTTAGAGCAAACATTACAAAGGAAATTGTTGTGAGTATCGTGAATGGCTCCAAAGTGCCGCTGCATTGCTTCTTTGGTAAAGAAACATTTATCACAAGCGGAACATGCGAATGGTTTGACGCCTGTGTGTTTTCGTTTATGAGTTTCCAAACTACCGGGAGTCAGAAGGAATTTATTACAAATGTCGCATTGGAATTTCTTTTCTCTTACAGTGTGCACCTAAAAAGATTTGCTTTGCTAAAGGGCATACACAAATTCAGTTTAATCTGCAAGTGGTTTGATTTGGGAAACCGATACATACCACGAGGTGTTGCCGCAGAATGGCTCTGGTTCCGAAGGCTCTGGAGCACACCTCGCATTTGAACGGCTTTTCACCAGTGTGGCTACGCATGTGGTCATTCAGACTGGCTTTAGCGTAGAATTTTTGGCCACATAAATCGCATTTGTGCCGACGATCATCATAATGCCTCTTGAGATGTTCAGATAAAACCTGCCATGTTTTGAAGGTTTTATCGCATTTACTACAAACATACGGTCTGGTATCATCGTGGGTTTTTACATGTCGGTTATAACAGTTTGTTGTGGAACATTGTTTCCCACATACTTTACATTGTAGTTCTTCTGGAGTTTTCTTTTTAACCACTGGTTCCTCACTACTAAGACTAGACGACGTACTTAAATAATTGTATACTGGACTATGATTATTCGTTTGTGCAATAGCACTTGTATTTTGATTGGGGTTAGTACTAGTAGAGTGTTTGTCCAACAAAATTTCCAATTCCTTTACATCTTCAATACTAATTGTGCTGCAACTGGACAGATTCGAGGTGACACTTTCATCAATATTTTTAACTACTTTAGGCGCTATAATTTGATTATTACTGCAGTTTTGATTACTATTTGATTGTGGATTAGTATTTGAGTCTTTCCGGTCTTTTTTCTGTAACAACCACCTGCCAATTTCAAATGACTTCAGCACCTGCTGTTTAAATATGTACCAACGACTGACTTCGTTAGCGCATTGACTACAAACTAAGTTAAATAATCCGTCTTCTGGCGTAACCTTTTGAAAGAAAGCAACGGATAAGTGCTGTATTTATTCCGTACAAGTGCATTTTACCTGCACTGAAGCACATTCTAATAACATGTCTGCTAGGCCAGCCTCGTAAATGAGATTCATTTGCTCCTTTTTCCCCAAACATATTCGACATACTTCCTCAATTTGAATATGCTCGTATTCGCTAGATAGTTCCATTGATTAATTGATTTGATTCTTTTAAGCTGACAATAATATTTACATCGCTTCTGTCAATAACTGACAAATTCAATAACTGATCATTTGAACTATTTTATTGTGAAATTAGGGTATTGTTTGTTTGGTGTATTGGCAACACTGAAAATCCATTATTTACATTTAATTTATTAATTTAGTTGATTCAAATTATTAACCAAACAGTAAATAATTGACATAAAATTCCTAAAACCAAGTATTTTAGAAACAAATTTATAGGTACATTTAAACTACCACAAACCATCTCTTCTCGTCTTCTCCACAAATTTGACATTTGCCACTCCCTTTAGTTTTTGAGGTTAGTAATCAACCGTCAAGTTTTTGCGTTGAAATGATTTTTATATTTTTCATACCCGCTATTATACTGTACAGTCTAGTGAGATTTTTAAAACCCCCGAAAAGGGCAACAATTAAAGACCGACATGTAGTTATAACCGGTGGTTCAAGTGGTATTGGAAAATCTTTCGCGGTTTTAGCCGCAAAGCAAGGGGCTCATGTGACGATCATAGCCCGTAACTTGGAAAAACTAGCCGAAGCCGAAGCTGAAATTAAAAAGGCAACAGTGAATGACGATCAAATAATCAGCAAGGTGTCGGTGGACGTGTCTAACTATGAGGCTATCGAAAATAACTTGAGCGAAATAGAAGAAACAGTGGGGCCCATTTTTATGTTAGTAAACTGCGCTGGTATGGCAATCTGTGGAAAAGTTGAAGATTATACGCCACAGGACATCAAAACTTTAATCAACGTAAACTTCCTCGGTACGTTGTATCCAATAAAAGCAATAATTCCAAAGTTTAAACAACGCAAAGAAGGCATCATCGTTCTAACAGCTTCACAAGTGGCATTAATGGGAATGTACGGTTACTCTGTATATTCAAGTTGCAAGTTTGCGTTACGTGGTCTAGCGGAATCCTTACAAATGGAAGTAAAACCGTTTGGAATTACTGTAACTTTGGCTTTACCGCCAGACACCGACACCCCTGGTTATGAAAATGAGAACAAATCCAAACCAAAGGAAACTAAGTTAATTTCAGAAGCTGGAGGCCTGCACCAGCCTGAGGATGTGGCACGAAAATTAATGGATGATGCGCTAACCGGTCAGTTCTTCAGCTATGTTGGCTTGGAAAGTTTTGTTTTGACCACTTTGTGCGTTGGCATGAGTCCGGTATCGTCATTAATTAGCTTGTTGATCCAGGGAGTTTTGTTGGGGCCTCTGCGACTAGTCAGTGCTTTTTATTTGAGATCCTTTGATAAGATCGTGGAAAAGTGTTATGTGGAAAAATGTGCTAGTGAGAAAACTAAAAAAGACTTGTAGTTTTGAGAAAAATATTGTATAAGTTCGAAGCCATGGGATAAGAAAATTAGACCAAAAACGCAGCTTGGATTGGAAAGTAAGAAAAATTTGTTGCATTGCACTGAAAACTAGGAACGATGAAGCAGTTGAGTTTTTGTTCGTGGTTTTGAATATAGTACTTAAATTATTTATGAATGTATAAATCATAAGTATATCAATGTTGTTTGCAAATCTGTACACTAAAATTTTAAATATTTGTTTATAAAAGTATTTATCAGAGAATGCAAGATGATAAGACCAAATAAAAACAGTATTATCAAAGAATCGAGTGAATCATAGATATTTTTCGTAACGTTTTAAAACGCTTATCTTTGTTAAATAATATAGGTATAATAATTGTAAAAAAACACCCAACTTACTGATTATTTTTATTATATGTAAAAAATGTTTTTTGTTATTTATTTAATCACATAACCCAGTTCCACGGTATGCAAACCATTCCATCCGTCAACACAGAATAATAAGTGCCAATACTGAGATTAATATTTTTCATATATGGCAACAAGAGCTGTTTATGTTCTAGCAAACGTTCACAACATTTAATCATCAAGTCTGGAGTCACATTATCCTGATTAACTAGATCAAACAATTCCAATTCGACTAGTACTCGTTTGTGTAGACTACGTTCAATGTGTTTATCCCTAGAAAGCATTTCATAATTACGAAGTTATTGTTGATTGTTGTGGACTCACCGTTCGTAATTTTTCATTTTCTCGTCAGCTTCACTCAAATTGGTTGTTATAAAATTGACTAAAATTGTGCCTGGTAGTCCACATGGAACAATAAACTGTCCTGTTGGCGATACCATCAAAGGACCAGCTTCCCTAAATAAATCAGAACTATAGTCTAAAAAAAAATGGGGTTCGATTAAATCAACTAACGTTTCGACCACGATTTCATAGTTTGACAAGGACGGGGGCCATTGCTTAGGAAACTCTTTAGTTGACCTATAGTCGCATAAACTTGTGGTAATTTCATTCAAATTATCTTCGTAATTTTTTGCTACAATCTTAGGCATAAATTTTCTGCAAATTCAAAATGTTTACGAATAATACAAGTGTATAAAAGGACATACCTTCTACCCACTTTAATGTTTCGCAAAACGTGAGATAAAGACTTCTCGAATGCTGGAATTCGCAGTAACGAGGCATCATGTGTTTTTATATTTTTGATCAACTATAAATCATAAAGGTAACTAGGTTTATAATCTCTTTCAATATAAATTTTCCTCTTACATCCAACCAGTTATTCCGTACTTCCCCAGTATATAACATTATATGCCCATCGAGGCTTACACCAGTAAAATTTGAAAAAACTAATATTCGTCCTGAAATGAATCCATTTTTACTCGTGTTTCTCACTCCAAACCCAAACAACAACCTTTAATAGAATCCATAGTGGTTGGATGTTGCTCAGCCAGTGATTTAAAGCTTTGTAAACAGCCTCGAAAATGAGTTGCATTCCAACCACAGTCCCATCGAATTTCCTTCAATCCTAACTGACTGGAAATACTCTTACATAATCGGTCTATGTCTTCTCTAAAAGGACGGTTTTTTTCCAGTTTCAACAAGGCATCGTCATAGTTTTTTTTTAACCAGTTTTGCAGTTTTAATGCATCTTTAGCTGCCTGTAGATCTCGTTGAAAAATTGTATGAGCGTAAATGGGATGATTTTTGTTAATATTTGTGAAATCTATATCATTTGTATTTAACCTAATGTATGATCTATTGTTTGTTGAATGATTTACTGCTATTTTATCCACATAATCGGTGGATAATTGACAACTTCTTAATATAGTTAATACTACAGAGCGAATGTCGCATTCCGTTAGGTGAATTTTTATTAAACGGAAGGTGACTGAAAAAAAATGATTAAACTCAAAAACTTTAGAAATTTTTTTGTTTACCTTTGGTGCTCTCTGTTTTATTCTTTATGTAAAACTCTAAACTTGTAGGTCGAAATGGCTTCGAATTTTGTATGGAATTTAGCACAGAACTAAGTTGTTGCAAAGAATTTTCGTTTATAGCCTAAAGACAATAAATGAGAATACACGGGCCAATGATTCTAATTACACACATTACTTACTTGCTGATTTGGATATTGTCCAAATAAATCTGGATGTACGGAAAAATAAAACGGTCTTAACGCTGTAGAAACTTCTGTGGATGTTAAATGACGAATAGTATTTGCATGTTTGAAATGTAGTGAACAACTAGAATAAAATCAGCAGATTTTCCAAATATTTGCTACAAACGTAATCCTAATAGTAACTTACAGTTTTTGTGTTGAACGTAACATAATTTTCAAAATAAACTTATATTTGACTTTCAAATCCCATTTGTAGGTTAACAAGAAATGTTATTCTGCTTCTTCCTATTCAAGACCAAAATAAAGTTGGGTTTACAAAACAATCAGTGTTGCCACTAGTAGAAATTAAAGTTAAGGTTAATCCACCTTCCCACAGATGGCGCAAAAATAATTTTCTTGTTTGACGTCTGTCAACTCGACTATTATTGTTAAAAAAATGTTTTCACCTTGTAAAACCTAAAACTGTGGATAATTTGCTTGCAAATATGTTCATAAATTCAACCAGCAGATGATATACCATGGAAAACATGGAACCACCGCCCAACGAACTTATTATGCAAGCCATATACGAAAACAACACAAAATACATCAGCTGTTATTTATCCAAACGAGGTACATTTACCCAAAACTCCTTCTCACAGTTACAAATTAACTTAGGAATGTTTTTAGGTGTTAACATAAATAAAATATGTTCCAATGGCATGACCCTGATGGGTGTAGCAGCACAAACCGGAAACTTTTCAGTATTAAAAACATTGATTGACTACCGGAACTGTGCATCTATTAGCTTGGACTACAGAAACGAGAATCGTTGTAGCAATAAACCACAATTTCTTCAGTTGGAACCAGATGGACAAAAACGCTACAAAAACATCGGATACTTCGTGGTGTGTCGCGATGTAGAGGACAACGAGTTTGGTGATGGGCCCACGCCTGATGGAATGGAAGCACTTGAATGGGATATGGAAGTAAACGATTCAAACTTCTCTTCAGGTTGATATAAAGCGTAGCTTTAGTTTCTTTTTAACTATTGTGTTGTAGAAGAAGATACTGTGGAAGACGGTGAAATAAACATGTACAAATGGTATGCAAATATACTAAATCGTACGTCAATTATGCTGGAATCCCCTGAACGAGACATGGGTCGTTTGGACCGGCATGGACAAAGTGTACTCCACTACGCTGTCAATTCTGGAAACGTAGATATGGTAGATTATCTCATGGATACCCTAAGCAAGGATTTGAGTGTAAACCAGGCTGACGCTTGTTGCTTTAGTCCTCTACATATGGCAGCTGCTAATGGAGACGTTGAAATGGTAAGATGGTTGGTTAAACGAGGGGCAGACATAAATGCACCAGGTGGAAGACAACGACAAACTTCTTTGCACATAGCTGCCAGAGCGGGGAATTTAGCTGTAATGCGGATTCTAATGGAAGCAGGTCTATTAGGAAAACTCGACAAATTTCCTCGCACTGACTGTGATACTTATTTTAGGGTCAGATGTAAATGCTGTGGACTCTGATGAAATGTCAGTATTAACTGTATCTGTTCGACAAGGCACTGAAGAAGCCGTGCAGTTGTTAGTGAATGCCAATGCGAGGATTAACCACGAGGAACCAGGGGGTATTACTTCTTTAAGATTGGCTGTGTGGGCTAACAATGCTCCAGTTGTACGGATTCTAGTAGAAGCCGGTGCTCGACTAGTGCATTCGCATCATCTTCTGCATACGGCTGTTTCTAACAACAATTTAGATGTGGTGCGAACTTTAGTAGCATTGGGGGCGATGGTGAATGTCCGTGATGATCAAGGACACACTCCTCTAATGATTGCGTGTTCCAGGAAAAATTTATCAATTTCCAGGTACAGTGACATTCTAAGAAAGTATTTTATTTTCATAACGACTTGAATTTCCTAATTGAAGAAATCTGCCATTTTTTGAACGATTTTATCATTTTTTTGTTTTCTTATCTAGGTATCTGTTATCACACGGAGCCGATGTTAATGCTGCCAGTCACATAGACGGCAAAACGGCGCTCCATATCTGCGTACAAGATGTCAGAGAAACTCGCAGCGTCCACCAACTCGTAGAGCTTCTAGTCCGACATGGCGCAGACATGAATGCCTCCAGCTACCAAGGCAGTGTCCTCTTCTACTCTATTATCCTGGAAAATCGCAGTGCTGCAGCTGCTTTAGTTCGCCACGGTGCCGATGTAAATCTGCGCGACGAACGGGCCTATGTTGATAATCTTAGTTTAGCTAAACGCCATGGCGATTTGGATTTAGTTAAATTGTTAGTGTATGCTGGTTTTAAAGTAGAAGATATGACGTGGGAGCCACGTGCTCTACGAACTCAACCGTTGGATCCCGCATGTGATTTTCTGGTTGCTGTGAAGACGAATCCTTTGAATTTGAGAGAGCTGTGCCGGATTGTGTTGAGGAAACAGATTGGGCCTAGGAATCTTATTGCTTCTATTGCAGCACTGCCTCTGCCACCCATTATCCAACGGTATCTCGCCCTTGATGTGCTGTAGAGGCCTCCACAAAATGTACAAACACCACACATTGATCTCAGTAGAAAAATGCATTACTTACCACCTAGTTTTTTATTATCCTAGTCATCTATAGTTTATAAAGTTTATATCTTGTGATATATTTTTAATTTATGGTAATAAAATGAAATTTCCTTAACTGGAGTTTTAATGATTATAAATTAATAAGTATTTCAGTTTTTTTTTAATAGAAAAAAGTGAGATTATTAGTGTTAAAAGTTACAAATATGCATTGGTTTTCTTCCCTTTTTATCTGTTATATCCAATAAGAGCTCACAGTGTTTTTCCAATAATTGGCAGATTTCTCTACGGCTATTTTCGGCAGCAACATGTAGAACGGTCCTTCCATCCGCATCGCACAACTCCACCTTCGCTCCTCTACTTATAAGAAACTCCACAACATCTCTATGTCCTAAAAAAATTAAATTCGTATTCCTCCATGTAAATTGTAAAAAATCCCACCTCCAGCACAAGCTCTATGCAAAGGTGTTTCACATCCCAACGAAGTGATCGCATTAACATTAGCACCCTTCTCCACCAGGTATTTACAGGTCTCCAACTGTCCGTGTCTTGCAGCAAAATGCAGGGCAGTGTAGTTCCATTTGGCTTTTTGGTCTACTTGAGCGCCAGGTTTGTTTAAGAGTTTTTTTATTCTATCCATATCGCCTTGTTGTGCAGCATACCAAACACCCTTTTCAAAGTCCATTTCATCTAAAGTTTGTTCGGTGCCTGTTGGCTGATGATCGCAGCCATGGGGATTATCACCGCAGCAGGACATCTTTCTGGATAAGTGGAGAAAATAAAAGTCGACAGATTAAAATATGTGGCATATTTATTGAGAAATGAATATAATAAAAAAATTAGCATTTGTGTGTGTGTGTTTAAAACTTATAAAGTAATACGAAAAAACAGGCAGGTAGGTACTTAGAAATAATAAATCAATTATAATATACATTTTTTTAATATAATATAAATAATTATTTGTCCAAATATTCTTCTGCAAATTTCCCTCTATTATTCATGCGGTTTTTGAGGTCAGGGTAAGCCTTAACAAGCATATCAAATATTTCCTTATGCTGGTGCTGTGCTGCCACATGGATTGGCTTCTCTCCATCAGTCATTGATATAAAAGCTTCCGCCTTTTTACTTATCAAATATTCGACAATATACTTTTGACCTAAAATATACCTATATTTTTTTCACATAATAAAATTATTACAGAATCTTTTACCTTTTTCACAAGCTATATGTAAGGGTGTTTGCCAAAATAATCTCGTCTGAGCGTTAATATCAGCTCCATGCTCCACCAAAAGCTTAAACACCTCCAAATGACCATGACAAGCCGCAAAATGTAGGGCTGTGTATGCAAATTTAGCTTTTTTGTCAACTTCTACTCCTGGTTGAGACAGCAATTCTTGCACCTGGTCTAAATTGCCTTCATGGGCCGCAAACCACAAACTGTTTTCGTAATCTTTTTCCACTAAATCACAAGTGGTTTCCCAGTTGGTGCCCTGCTCACAGCAAGACATTCGATCGAAATAACTAAAAAAATATAATTTTCAAATGTAACTAAGAGATTATGCAGAATTTTATATTTACCTCATTTTAGAAGTATAGTAATCGCGCTGGGAAGTACGGAACTGTTAATAACGGGACAGTTTCAATTCAATGTTTATATGGTAGAAGTAATTAAATTGCGCAATGTTGAATTAATTTTCAAATTTTTTTTCCAGCCTATAAAAAATGTAGATTTGTTTATAGAAAGGTAATATTTGTTCAGATAAAAAACTCTAAAGTAAGTTTCAATTTACAGGGTGTCCCGGAAAAAGTAGGAAATCTCTCGGATTCAGATAGGGCGTGAAAAAATAAGATGACAATTTCCTATAAAAAATGTACCTACAGGCGATTTTTAAATTTTGATTTTTTTTCGGAATGAGACTTTCTTTTTTTAATGACTTAATAAAACATGAATTCGTTTATTATTCTTTTCCTCGAAAACGGTCCACTTTATCGACAATAAACCGGAGTAGCCTTTCTTTAGTCTAAGGTTCAAGCTACCTGATTTTGTTGTTTTAAGTCTTTTTCACACAGGGTGTTAAAAGTTTAAGCATTAAGTTGTAAAGTTTAGTCTGCCCCTGGTGAACTAAACAAGCTAGATATGTGTCAAGGACATTATTTCAAGAGGTCCTTAGTAGTGTCCATCATATTAACTTTTTATAAAATTCTATTAAGTACTTTAAAAGTTATTTAAAAAAAAAACGATTTCCAGCGACGCTCTTCAGGGCTACATATCTTCGTAGGGAGGGCCTGTAGGAAAATTTTTTGTAGGAACTTGTCATCTTTTTTCATGCCGTATCTGAATCCGAAAGATTTCCCATTTTATCCGGGACCCCCGTTTACTTATAAGTAAAGTATAAAGAAGTAAAGGTAAATCGGTTTAGTGAAATAGGTATGTAAGCTTTTTATTTCTGTGTTTTTAGAATAAACCTTCATACGGAAGAAACTTAAATAAAATAAATATAATTTCTTATATTTAATAGCTTTATTTCTATGACAAATTTGTTTCAACAATATAATTATAGTACAAACAACATCATCATGTGTTCAAATATTATGGGTATTTCCCCGATTATATGCAGTTTATATGTCGATGCTTTTATTTCTAGAGGTATTTTTCCGGGTAAATTCCTCGCCTATAAGTTGTAAACTGATTAGGAAAATGCACATTTTTACTTATCAAATATTCCACAACATTCTGCTGACCTAAAACCAACCCCTTTATATCATAAAATAAAAACTTTTAGAATTTCGCACCTTTAGCTAAAGCTAAATGATATGGTGTTTGTGCAAATATTGTTGTCTCGGCATTAATATCCGCACCATGTTCCACTAAAAAGCTTAAACACCTCCAAATGCCCATGACATGCAGCAAAATGCAAAGCGGTGTATGAAAATTCAGCTTTTTTGTTAACATCTACCCCTGGTTGGGATAACAGCTCTTTAACCTGGTCCAAATTGCCTTCATGAGCCGCAAACCATAAACTGTTTTCGTAATCTTTTTCTTCTAAACCAGATTTTTCTTTCCAATTTGGACCCTGATCACAGCAAAACATAAGTTCGCAAGGACTGAAAAATAATATTTTCTCAAATGTAGAGTACGCGATTTTTGTTATTTATTACCTCATTTTGGGTGATGACATTTTAGCAAAGTATTTAGAACGATGCAGTTTTACTGTTTTATATTATATTATTGCGCAATGTTGAAATAATTTTCTAAACATCCATAGACATGGAGAGCTGTAAAATTAGTAGGTATTTTTAAATATAATTCTATGTTTTCAAATTAATACTATTAAATGTTCGTTATCTTTTTATTGAAAAATGGAACAAATAAACGTAAACTAAAGTATGACTAATATTTTTCATTTTATATTTTAATTCCTTATCTGTTTGGCAAATAAAAGAAATACAGAGAGAATTGATTCGTAGAAGTTTTCGAAAAAAATATACCAATATTCATTATTTACTAGAATTTAAATTTAGTTTCGTCATAGGCGTCCACAAACGGGGCAAAAGAAGGAGAATTGTATTTCTAACTACACTAGTAACGTTTTTTTTTAAACTTATTTCCAAATTTTTTACAAAATATAACATTTAAATCTAAGATTAAAGGCGCACTAAATTGAGAACATAAAAATTGATAATTTTAATCCTGCTTAAAATAAATTTTAGATTGCGTCACCGCGCCTTGATTTCGTTTAATTATTTTATTGGTTTTTTTATTTCTTATTCAATAATTCATACGAACTATTTTTGTGCCAACCAATTTAAACCATCACATACATTTGAAAATATTTTATTATTACAATATTCAATAGCTTTACAGCAACAACACTTAAGTGCAAAAGTACAATAATTATTATCAATATTAACAATTAAATTAACAAAAATTTAGTACATTTCATAGAGCAGTGCTCCTGTGTAATTAATCTTAATTGCTTTAAGTGGTATTAAATGATAGGAATATCTAAAGTAAAACAGAGAAAGCTTACAACAGTGTACAATATTTGTGTTTCATAATTTGTTTAAGTAATATAATTCCAAGCTATTATTTGCTGTTAAACGAAACTATTGAAATGATATCATACAGTCTTGTATGGAGCTTGCAGCACATGAAAAAATGATATTTTTTAATATATACAAAAGAACTAGGGTCAAATGTCCCGCTGCATGGTCCAAATAACTTCGGCCTCGCCTGTAGTAGCAACCACGCGATACCCCAGCTGCCCCAAAGCGTTCACCATCGCAACAGGCGTAGCCCTCATCATAATCCCATTCTCAATCTCCTTCTTGTAGTTGGAGAACCTCTTCATCAACGCCGTGGTTTCATCCTCGCTTAATCCAAACACTGAACAATCCGAAGCATACACCGAGCCCTTAACCATCACATAGGCAAAAGTGCCAGAAGACATCAACAGACTAGCTGGTATTTCCATGATATACTTAACAATCGTCCTCACTAACAATAGCCAGCTTTTCTATCGGGGGCGACACAGTAACCGTGGGTTCTGGCTCGGAGAAATCCTTGCGCATCGTCCACATGTACTCGTTGTAGTCTTGTTTGACGCTGGTGGAGGAGGAAGCCACCACTTTGTACCCAAGCACTTCCAAAGCGGTCAGGATAACGCAGGGATGTTGCATGTAGACAATAGTGCAATCGTCACAATAACCACCGGAAGCGAAACGGTTCAATTGTTCGATGTCTGCGGTTTTCAGACCAGAGACAAGCACACGCCAGGGGTATCTTTGTCCGTAGGCCGCAAGGTTACCACGCACCAGGATGTAGGGCATTGGACCGACACCTCCCTAAACACTACACTGCGTATTATCGGATGATTGTTAAACAAACGGAAAAAATCGATAGGGGTTTTTGATGTACGCACCTACATTTGCGTGTAATTTAAGGACGAATGTAAAGCTATAGGGCTTCTTCATATCACATGTCAACAAAACTGTTGGCGAGTTTGCGTTTCGGATCGAAAGAATGTCGACATTCTCGTTTTTATCCGCCCACACGTCGTCACCTTTCTCACCTTTTGGGTAATTGTCTTGATATAAAGTCCCTAAAAGTCCACGGTAAACAATTTTAAACCGTTTAACTTACGTGATGCAAGAGGGTTTTGTAAATATAGTTAACTTTTGCTCCGCCCAGGCTATAAATTAGTTGAGACGGTCTTAAAACTTTTAAACAATTAAAACGTGATAAAAAGCTTAATTATCAAAACAGATTTATTGGATTATGGCTGAAGTTAGATTTGAATTGGAGTACAAAACGTCAAAAAGTCAACAATGATGTTGAGAAACTTCAGATTCTAGTCCTTAGTTTAGAAAACACATTGCAGATGTCGCTAATTTATTATTAATTTATATAAATTAGACAACAAACTAATAAATAATGGTAATAAATTTGAATGATTTAACACTTTAAAACTGACGTCAATTTTTATATAATACGATTAAACAAAAAATAAGAATAAAACCGCGCCTCGGACGGTATCTTCTGCAACTAAGTTAATTTTTCTATCTCATTTGCCTATTGTCTATGTTCTCCACCGTTAAACAAAGCTAACTTCACTTCATTTACAAGAAAGAAAATTTGCAATTATTTTCGATGTACAAATAGGAAAATCTTTAATTTTATGCACGAATTGTATGCTAAAGATTATAGATAAAATATTTGTTTAACTTACCTAATTAAACTCCGATATCCACTGTTGAATTTTGCATTAACCACAAAACTGTTTGTCAACAAATCAAGACGTGAAGATAATTTTATTTGTACACATTGGATGTCATAAATCAGCTGTAAAGTCGCTGTCAAAGTCAAACGCCACTTTAAATCAAATCGATAGCACGCGTAAGGTCTAGGCCACATTTATGCATTAAATCTGATAAAATTCTCTGTGGGCGATCATAATTCCACCACGAAAATGCAAAACGTATTTAACAGCGTCAAAGGAACCGCTTTAGGAGTCGCTGAATACCTAACACCAGTACTGAAGGTAAGTACAAAGTACAAAAATTTTGTTTTTTTAACCACCCCTTATAGGAATCAAAATTCCGAGAGACCGGAGTTTTAACCCCGGAGGAATTCGTCGTGGCGGGCGATCACCTCGTCCATCACTGCCCCACATGGCAATGGGCCACCGGTGACGAATCTAAAGCCAAATCGTATCTTCCAAAAGACAAACAGTTTTTAATTACGCGTAATGTGCCATGTTTCCGACGCTGCGAGCAACTGGAACTACCTGAAGATACCGGGGTGGTGATTGAATCAGATGATGCGGACAATGGGTGGTATATGCAAAGTAATTACGAAGGGGCCATGGCTGGTACGTCGTCTGTAGAGGGGAAAATATCCGAGATGACGCTGGAGGATACGGGGGAGAGTATGGAGGATGCTGCGTTGCAGAAGTCGGATAGTGATAAGGAGGAGGATGATGATGAGGAAGAAGCCGCTGATATGGAGGAGTTCGAGGAAAGCGGAATGTTAGAGGATGAGCAAGTTGGTTTTGTTCAATTGTAACAATCTTTGTGTTAATTTACTGAGTTTAGGTAGCAAAGGTTGTGAAATCGGTGGAAACTACCAGTAAACCCGCTGAGGAAGGCGAGATTGTCCACACGCGAACCTACGATTTGCATATTACTTACGATAAATATTACCAAACACCCAGACTGTGGCTAACGGGTTACGATGAGGTACACACGAAATTTTAATTTTTCATTTAAAAAACTTCGTTGTTTTCCAGAAAAGACGCCCGTTAACAGTTGACGAATTTTACCAAGACGTTAATAAAGATTATGCTATGAAAACTGTTACAATGGAAACGCACCCTCATTTAAGTGTACCAAAAATGGCGTCGGTGCACCCGTGCAGGTATTTTATTTATTTAAATGAAAAGTTGGAATGTACTTAAATAAACTTGTTGTAGGCATGCAGAAGTGATGAAGAACATCTTGGAAACGGTCTCGGAAGGTGGAGGTGAACTAGGCGTACATATGTATTTAATTATTTTCTTAAAGTTTATGAATTCTGTGATTCCCACCATAGAATATGATTATACGCAAAATTTTACTCTTACTAATTAATTTTAAAAAAGTTCTTCGCTTGAAATTTTTTATTTATACACGAAACTTTTGCTAAAAATCCAACAAAGTTATAATTAATTTTTTAATACTTATATTTTTTTGTATCAATTTCAAATAAATTTTTTTTCTGAAACTAAGATAGTGCTAAATATTGCGTGTTTATGTCAGATGACGATGGTTCATCCACTGTAAATGTCGTAACCAAACACATTGCTTGTCCATTGTCACTTAGAAATTGTATATTAGTGTTTTGGTTCTCCACTTTTGTATTATCTGGAACTTTAACATTGTCTTCTTCGGGTTGCGTCGATAAGAAATCCATTTCATCACTGAGTATTAAAGCACCGTTCTCATCCAGCATCTATGAGAAAAAACAAAAGTTAAACTGCATACAAAATCTGACAAAAAACTTACAGGTAATCCGGTTACAATTTTATCCTCCACAGACGAAATATCAATTGGAATCAAGGTGCCATCCGGCAGGAGCCCCTGAATATTATTATCATCATCCCCTCCTGTAACCACAGGCACTTGCTGTCCATCTTGTGTAGTTAAACTTATCGGATTCCCTTGCTGATCCACCAACTGCCTCAACTGCAAACTACTGCCGCCTTCTTTTTCCACGCTCATCGATGGATCCAATATTTCCACTACCGTCATTTCCTTAACATTACAAGTATTGTGGGTTCTTCTATGTTTCGTCATATTGGAACTATCGGAAAAACCTCGACCACACCGGTCACATTTGTACGGTTTTTCACCAGTGTGGAGTCTCTCATGTTTCTTCAAGGCCCAGGCTTCTGTGAATGCTCGCTGGCAGTACTGGCACTTGAAAGGTCTGTCGTTGAGGTGTCTTCTAGTGTGGCATTTCCAGGTGTCTTTGTGGAGGAAGGTTTTGGAGCAAAACTCGCAACGCCAAGGACGCTCACCTAAAAAAATTTTTTAAAATTATATAAAATCAAATCAGATTGTAAATATTGTTTAGTGTATTTTCTTACCAGTGTGCCGTTTCTTATGCAGTCTAATCTGCGACGACGTGGTAAAAGCCCTGCCACAATGATCACAAACATACGGTTTCTCCCCGGTATGAATCCGCTTATGCTCCGCCAGGTTCCCCTTCTGCGAAAACGCTTTGTTGCACACATCACACTGGTAAGGCTTCTGCCCGGAATGCCACCGTTGATGCAGAGTCAACGAAGTCTTATGCGCAAACTTCTGCCCACACTGAGAACAAACATACTTTCTCTGTCCCGTATGCAAAGCCTGATGGTTCAGTAAATTAGCTCTAGTCTTAAACGCGGCTGCACAATGACCGCAGCGATGTGGCCGCTCATCTGAATGCACCAACTGATGCCGTTGCAACAACTGACGATGTTTGAAACTCTTGTTACATTTGTTGCAGACGAATCGACGTCCGTTACTATGTTCAGAATCACGATGGTATATTAAACTACTTGGGTGTTGGAACACTTTGGAACAGGTCTCACAGGAATATTGTTTTAAAGGTTCGGTGCGATCAGGTTTCTCTTTTTCATGGCGTATGTAATGTAGCCGTAAACTGTTGGCGTAACAGAAAGATCTGTTGCAGATGTCGCAAGAAAATGGTTTTTCCTGTTTGTGCACAGCTCGTAAGTGCACCTCGTAGTTTTGTTTACAGGAGAAGACTTTGTCGCAATCTTTGCATTCGTATTTTCCATCGAATGTGCTGAGGGGATCGTCGACGGGAGGTTTTATGTCCTCGCTAGGTTCACCTGGCAACTCCACCGTTCCCTAAACATTAAAAAACTATTCTATTTACAAAACTTTAAATAAAATAATAAACCTACAATAGTATCAACTTTTTCAGCGGTTGTTATCCCTGAGTGACCAGTTTCCATTTGGTGTGCCTCCACAATGCGTTTTTCATCATTAACAAACCCACATTCGTTTTCCTGGCAAGCAAAGTGCACCTTGTGAAACTTCTTATGTAGATTATAACGTCCAATATGTAGAAACTCTTTTTTGCAAATCTTACACTGGAATCTGCGTCCTCTTTTCAAAATTCCTGGTCTAGTTCGTGGTTTTGATCGACTATTTAAAACAATTAATTCATCTATAGCTTCACCGTTTTGTGTTTCTACTCTTCCAATTATTTGATCGGGTGCAAGAGGGTCCTGGAGCGAGTCGTCAATATCAGCCATATCTGCAGTCAACTCGTCGTCGGTTACGCCTTCGTCCTTTAAAATTTTATCTAGTTCTTTTCCCTGTAATAAAAATCATTATTCAAGGATATTTTTTGTAAGAGATTTTAGTAACCAACCTGCACGACTCCATCGTATCTAGTAGGAGCCCTTATCCGCCGTCTTCTCCGTCCATCATTATCAACCTCCCCTTCGTCCTCCGCAGTTTGATCCTTATTATTATCCTCGGGAATTTCCGTAACTTTATTTGGATCAACCGGTGGCTTTGGTGGTCTACCACGTTTCCTTCGAGGCTTATCCAATCCATCAGTTTTTAATGCTAGCTCGTGATCAGGTGGAAATAGTGGACCATCCGAAATAACTACGAATTTTGTAGGTAAACTTTGAAAAACCCGCCTAATTTACTGGTATAATAATACGTACTTTGTATCAGAAACTTCTCTCCAGTTTCGTCCGATTGAATTGTATAAGTTTTAACTTTAGAGTTTGGACTGACATTCTGTAGGGCCTCCTCAAGTTGCAACCGTTGCTTCTCTTGCCTGTGGAGGATTTCCTGTTGAGTTTTCCACATTTCTCGTAATTTCATCTGGCCATCAATTATAAGATCCATAAAAATCTTCGTGGCCTCCAACTGGATGTGGCAACCAGGACAAATGCGCCTTGGTAGCTTGCCATTGTCCTCAACCTAAAAACAGCCCCTGAATAAAAACCTTAGCAAGTATAGGTTGATATTATTACTTTAAGGGGTAAATATCTGTTTACTAATTGACTTAAATCTGGGTCGGTTTCGTCTTCGTCTTTTGAGAATATATCAGTTCCATTTTTGTTCTCCTCAGCACATAACCTACAATAATAGGAATCGCACAACAAAACCTCCGTTGTTGGCTCCATTTTGATTTGGATAAAAAATCCGTGTGACATTAGCAGCTGGTCAGCAGTGCTACCAACGTGAGGTGCGTGAATGTTCGGCGCCATCACATGTTCAAATTTGAAATTTATGGTTTTTGCAGAACGAATTTTAATTGATGATTACGGAGTTTTAAAACGCAAAACAATTATAAAATGTTCCATATGAATCGAATTGTACATAATGCAGTTTGTTTTAGTACTTTTAGTATTTGTTTTATAATAATACAATACGTAACATTTAACTACAATGAAAAATATGTGCATTAAAAGTTTATTGGTAAGAAAATAATTTGGGCGGTTTACTAAACGATTGTGTTATTAATTAGTTTGCTTTATCGCAAACCCCTCATCCTGGCTTTCGCTTTTTATCGGATAGTTAGTTGCATGTTGAATATTGAGTAGTATATGACGATCTCGGGTATGTAATGTTTGATCTTGAGCAATGAGTTTCTTTCAATTCACCGAGACCTTTAGTTTACTAGTCGTTAGTGGCTATTGTAGTCAGATGATATTTTCCAATAAATTAACTATTGTCTAGCTGAATATTTATGTGATACTAACTATGTAGTTAATGTAAAAGAAAACGATTTGAACGAGCGCATAAATGAAACTTTAGTACCTTATTTGTGGTAAGTAAATGTTATTTTATGTTGTATGCAAATTTATCACTTGCAAATCGCTTATTATGCCACTATAATAAAGTTGTTTTCGCGATAACCCCTCGCGGTTTTTTATACAAGCCTAAATAATAAAATTTGGATAATTTTTACATACTTTAAAATAAATCTAAATAGTTTTATGTGACTTATTAAATGTTTAATAGCAGATTCTTGCACGCTTTCAAAATAAAACAATCAATTAATTATTTAATTAACACATATACGCATTCATTAAACATTAAGCCGTATTTATACATGATGTTTATTCACTATCGTTAAAAATAAACAATTTCAGTTGTAATATGTACTTGTGATTTTTACCTTGTTCAAACTATTACATTGTGATAGCGAATGTATGATAATATTGCAAAGTGTGTGATGATAAAACTGTGTAATAAAGCGGTGGAATAATTCCTGATGGTTCAGGTTTGTGAGAAATTTTTTGAATGGTTTTGTGCTAAACTTACAAGAGAAAGTGTAATGTCTTCTTCGGTGAGTCCAAATAAAATTTTAATTGTGGCTATATTTATTCCATAACGCATCTAGGTTTTATTTAGTAAATTTGAAACCACATAGAATATTAACTATTTTCTTAAGTCATTTTTTGCGCTTCTACGTGATGAGAATAAATAAATTACATAAAAATCAGTTTGCACTCCTTTGAACCCGTAATAATAAATCATTATATTATGTAAAAGATGAAGTGAAATGCCACTGGAATAACCACAATTTGAAATTAGAACTAAGTGAAAAAACACGGTTTTTACATAACAAATTTTATTTCAACTTTAAAAATTATAACAAAAATATGTTCACATAGTTTTTCTTTTTGAAGGTCAACATAATGTGCTTATCCCTAATAACAGTCAAAGAGAAGCAACTTTCTCTTTCTCAGTATTTAATTACATTAAATTTAAAACAACAATTTGCGCTTTACGTATAAAGCCACACCAACAATCACCATTAAAATAAAAACGCTGGATAGCACCACAAATTCCTTGGACAGTTTTCCACCAACGGGTTTTTCTGAAGCTGCCGCAGTACTTGAAGCTGCGGCAACAACTCGAAATTGAAGATTTTCCCAATTTGTTGCTTCGTCTAGCACTGATGCATTCGAATTGATTTTTTCTTCAGTAGCGGCGTCACGTTTGAATCTCAGATTCTGTGGTCCATTTGCGTCATCGCAGCCTCTCTTATTTATCAACAACATACAAAATTTTTTTTAATCATTTACATAACAATTAATATCTACATGAAACAAACTAGTTCCGAGCGTGTCATCAACTGGATAATAAATTAATCGTGTGCAGTGGGAATATTTTTAGAAATTGAGAAGATAAATATAGCATGATAGAATTAGAAGAGGGAAAGTTTTTTGGTTGAAGAGGTTTTCAAAAAAGTTTGTTTCTCATAAGTAATATACAGGGTTATTCACCGAAACCGTTGGTTAGACGTTTTAAAAGATGTAGTTAATATTTTTTTCTGAAAATTGGGTTATAGCCTAAATAGCATATGGTCTCTTTATTTAAAATATTTTCAAGTCTCTACGACTTCCGGTTATACCGGAAGTAGACCCTAACTTCGTTTTTTTAAATGGAACACCCTGTATATTAGTACATTTTTAAATTCTACATTCAATTATAATAACATTTTGTTAAAACAATTTTTCTCTAAAACATTTTGTTTAATAATTACAGGATGATTTTTTAAAAAAATTCCAAAAATGTGCTAATTTTCAAATTTTATTTTCTAGCCTTCTAATATTCAAATTGAAATGCGGTTTTGGCAAGATGTTAACAAAAGTCTACTACTTGCAATTTCCTCATTGTAACAGCTTAATATTCTATAGGGGGTTTATAATTTAGGTGCCATTCAGAAAAAAATCAAAACGGCATAACTCAATTTTTTCAAATGGAACACCCTGTATAACGAAACAAATTTGGATTATTCATTCAATTTAAAGGTAATTTTGTTGAATAAACTTTATACCCAACTCTTGCCGTTTTCGTGAAATATCAACTTTTATGGTACTTACACATAGTATAATGATTTAACAAGAGAAGTTTTTTTTTAATTAATTTTTTATTAATGATTAACGTAACGATATTGTTTAAGATGCTTTACTGACAACATAGATTGCTTGATCCATTAATCGAATTGTTTGGCATACTTTTCAATATTACCAAAAAAACGAAATTACACAAAAACGGCAAGAGTTGGTTATAAAGTTTCTTCAACAAAATTACCTTTAAATTGAATAAATAATCCAAATTTGTTTCGATATACAGGGTGTTCCATTTGAAAAAATTGAGTTATGCCGTTTTGATATTTTCTGAATGGCACCTTAATTATAAACCCCCTGTAGAACATTAAGCTGTTACAATGAGGAAATTGCAAGTAGTAGACTTTTGTTAACATCTTGCCAAAACCGCATTTCAATTTGAATATTAGAAGGCTAGAAAATAAAATTCGAAAATTAGCACATTTTTTGACAATTTAAAAAAAATCCTCCCGTAATTATTAAACGAAATGCTTTAGAGAAAAATTGTTTTAACAAAATGTTATTATAATTGAATGTAGAATTACAAAATGTAGTAATATCCATTTAAAAAAACGAAGTTAGTGGAAGTCGTAGAAACTACAACCCAATTTTCAGAAAAAAATATTAACTACATCTTTTAAAACGTCTAACCAACGGTTTCGGTGAATATCCCTGTATAAATGACTAAACCTTTAAACATGCAAGTTGTAAAAACTAAAAGCAATTTATTTGAAATATTTTTTCCGCATGAGAAAAAAAATCCAATAATACTAGACATTAAACCTAATGCGAGTTAAACACTTCAATTACATAAACGCAGTTGATATGACGGTTTTAATGAAACTGTGAAGGTTGGAAAAAACAATTTAATAACAACTGCCCAGTTCCCCTTGCAGCGCGCCTCTATTCCATTGTCATTACCTCACTTATCCTTATCTAATTCTACTCATCATTACCTATAATACACAATAAATATTCGCTTTTACTTAACAAACAAATTACCTGGAAGCAGTCTCTAGAACGCAGACAGCCTAGCATTCTAACACTCAGCAACATTTCATCCCCTTTATTCGCCCCTTGAAACAAAAATGCTCGAAAATTCAACAAGGAGGTCAATGGGGTTAATTGCCGGGGGTGCTGGGGGCAAATAGTCCTCAGACCGGGAGCTCGGCATCCGTTTTCCTCCACTAGGGTCACAGCACGTTGCGAGGAGGAACTTCGTACTACTACTCCTCCCATTCGACTGTACTGCCAGCCTAAAACCGCTGTTAAATTATTTCCTTTTTTACGATTTTTGAAAATTACACACCGTCGCCGTCTAGTACATTAGCACGTAAAAGCAGCTCCTCGCCTAACTGTACATTGCTTCCAGGTTGGATCACTTGGTCAAAACTGTTACTCCCCGGTGATTTCCGGAATAAATTCACGCGTGTATTGAAATTTCTTTGGGTACCACCTACAGCTACTGCCTTAGAGTTAGCTCTACCACGACCAGTGTTTCTGGAACTCAAAGATTATCACTGGAACTCCCTGGAGGGTGCACAGCTTACGTGATGGTATTCGGAGCCAAACGAATGTGCTTCACATGGGAGACGATGTTATCCTGGGGGGCGCACTGCAACGTCACCAAACTATCCTCCGGTAGCTTCAAGTTTCTTATAGTGGGCATCCGAACCACAGCACACATATTAGAACCACACCGTCGAACCCCACACTCGTGCATTTTAATACCCTCCATGTCAATCCGGAATAAATTGGGAGTAGGTCCTGGTACCAGGCAAGTCTCGGGCGCGTCCTCCAAAACCGGACTTGGTAAACCGGAAACGCGACCCTCAACTCGTATTAAGCTCCGAAAGAAATTATCCATAACACACGACATGTTAACTACCCTAAGTTGGGGTTGGGGTGTTTGATATAATGGTGAGGGTATCGCGATGGTGTCGTCGTTTTGCACGGGGGGCGAACCAAGCGGCGGATATAAATTCGGTGGTAAATACGTGGGAATTGGTAGTATGGACGGGGGTGGTATATACTCGTCTTGTAACGGTGGAATGTAAAGGTTTGAAGGGGTGGATGGTTCGTCGAGAAATGGGGGTAGCGGTTGGGGCTGTGGGTATCCGTAACCATCATCCAACAAAGACACATCGGATCTGGCACCGTTCAACAATAAGAAAACCAAGCAAAACCGGATCATATTAAACAAAAAAAAACGAGGTACAGTGACTTGTCCACTGGATCTGATACTATTAACTCTTTTTCGGCTTCGACTTATATTTATAAGTTTGTTTGATTTCAAGTCGTGACAAAAGTTTTGTGTGGTACATGACCGGCCCAATTTATGCATTATTAGGTGCAACATTGGAAATTCATCACATATAGCTTGTTAGCAACCGGTTGAGCCACTGGACAATACTCCTCCAAGACTAGTAAAGTGATTCACTTATGTATGTGATTAATCAATCATCTTTGTTTTTTACGGACGAGCTTTCGATCGATTTATTATTGGATTGGTTAGAGAAATTTTTGGTGTATTATAGTTGGATTTTAATGTATAACACCCTTCTGACCTCAATTTGGAAAAACCGACAGAAAAATGTAAATTAGTATTGTAAATAAATAATGGGAACACTGACTATGTTGGACTGTGATGAATATTCTATATCTTTATAAGTGGATAATGCTATTAAAAATGTGTTTTTGAGATGGGATTTGCTGGTAGGGGACTTGTTCACAGAAAACTAATGTTTGTGTAGGTGGTTCTTGATTGAACCAAAATTTCCTTTACTTAAAAAAATATTAATCTATTTTGAATAGGTATTTGTACCAATTTTTTAAAACGTCATTAAAATTGGATTTATAGTACACAAACAATGAATCATGTTTAGAAAAATATCTTAATATGAGTAAAAAGCGAGAAGTTAACTAAAATGCTGTTTGCCAATTTTTATAAACTAAAAGAAAAAACGTATCATAAAATTTTTTTGTAGGTACATTTTTTTCACCTGCAAGAAATTTATTTAATAATTGACACTAGTTTAAGATTCCAAAAACACCAATGTGAAAATTTTCAGAACGTTATATGAAAAAAAAATTACCAGATGTAAAAGAAATCGGAAAGGGGACAGTAAACATTTGATGAGATAATAAACAAAACCGACAAACATTTATTTGTTTTTCCAGAAACTTATAAATATGTATGTTCTTAATTTTAAATTCGTATTCCATCCAAGGATGAATTTTTAAAAAAATCGTCACAATTAAAACCAATTTAAGTATGTAAAATTGGCATTGAAACTAGTCAGGATTTATTGTATATTGGTTCATTTTTATAAAATTAACTGTTCCATCTTAAAATATCTCATCAAAATTTTGGTTTTTAATCAGTCCTGAAACAACTTGCACAATTTTTTATTACTATATATTTAATATTTAATATTTCTGCAAAATAACATCTAATCTAATAAAAATCGATTTATATTTTTATTACATTTTAAAAATTAATTTCTTTCTATCCCTTCTAAATTTCTTCCCCATTTCTTTTCCAGTTCACCGTAAATGAAGCGCAAAAAACACAGTAATGGAACTGAACGTGTTCGGGGGTTTACCTGACCGAAAAACCAGTCTTCCAATTCGCACACGAAGAAAACTCAGCATTCCCGTCACCCTCACCCCTCATCTAACAACTCCAACCGATCCAGCAGCCCTCCGCCGCCGCTTCAGCAATGTCGGCGATGCCGTCTCCAGGAAATTCTCCACAACACTCGGCTGGCGTGGCATGGTCGGCGGTAGACCCCCCGAAGAAGTCATTGCCGTCGGCAGAGCCATGTGCACCCTCTACGTGCGCACTCGCCTCAAACGCGCTGGCGTCTTCAACAGGAAACTCGGCTTAACCAGGGTGCGAAGCGCCGTGGGATCGCTCTCCGGAGGCGGTGCTTTAGTGCGAGATGTTTTTCCGGGTTTGGCGTGCGCTTGTTCCGAGCTGGAGCGGATGTATCCACGACTTTATTGTAATGTGACTAGGCATACAGGGCCGTCGCCAGGGGGCGGCGTGGGGGGATTATTATTGGCAGTGGGGCATCATATGTTACGTTCGGAGCCCACCTGGGGGAAAGTGGTGGCGATTTATTGTGTAGCGGGTGGGTTAGCTGTGGATTGTGTCAGGCAGGGGCAGCAGGATAATCTGCATATTATTTTGGAGGATATGACGGAGTTGCTGGAAGATCGGATGGCGTACTGGGTTAATGCGAATGGTGGATGGGTAAGGATAAAAGTGGACAAATAAACTTGAATTGAATAAATATAATAAATGATGCACAATGTAAATATTTGGATGTGAGAAGGAATTGTTTGTTTAAGTATAAGTGTTAATTCGTTTTTATTTGCTGGGTTAATAGTTTGGATTGGATGGAAAATTCGTTTGTTGATATCAGGCTATTTCGGGTTTTATTAACTATTATATAAGAAAATATCAAAACTGTGACTAATATAATTTGTATATTTTCAATGTGTTTATTAATATTGTATAATAAAAATCTTGCAAAGTGTAATTGCCCCCTTGGGTGTCATTAAAATATTGAGAAAATTTTTTTATTGTATCATAAATAAAATGGACTTGAATAAAAAAATATTTTTTTTCGTTTCAGGCCGGATTAAGTACCCACTGCCGCCAGCAGGACCAGGAAATATCAATGTTGGAATACCTGGCAATTTTTGGTTTAGTAGCAACTATTTTACTAGTCGCATATTTTATCGTAAGATTTTTCGTCAAAATCAGTGTTATATAAATTATTCGTCCAAGTTTGTGGTCCTATAAAACTGTATCCATTATCATATTCCATGTATAAATAAATATTTATTTACTTTGAACACTCTCAAATATTTTGTACCTATTCCAAATAAAATCGATTTATTTCAACTGTAAGGACAAATAACGTAATGAAAATAGATTTTAGTCCAGCGTGCTAATGGCAAGAGAAAAGAAATTATGTTGCAGCCTTCAAACTCAAGCCAGCATGTCACTTGCACTAAAATTATCTTTTCAACATTGACAATTGTTGTAGGTAGTACAGTTACAAGTTAAACTAAAAAAAACTGGATAAACTTGACGCGCGTTCCAAATCGATAAAAATGTCGATAGTCCCTGATACAATCTCATTCATTATGGATCCAGAGCACGATGTGTCCAAACTCTCTAGGAGCGCATCCTCCTCATTGCACATCACCGATTAACACACACAAATCGGAAGAATGTGTGGTTGTATTTATACCGTGAAATTTTGGCAATGTGTCAAAGAAACTGCCTAATATTAGAATGGCTAGCCGCGAGGAGATCGGTGCCCGCAGTTTTGCGTCCGCGCTCTCTTCGGCTCTATGATGTGTACCAGGTTTTAGAAAAGATATTTTCCTCTGGGGAAACTCTCTCCCACCATGAATGTAAGTCAGTGTGGCTTAAAGCGACAAATCAAACCGATTTTTCTATAAACACAAGACAAAAAAAATTGCCCGGCACAGAGTTAATTTGTATTGGATGGTTTCAAACTTTGTGGCGGGGTGCGGAATAATGTTTTTTTGCAACAAATTAACTGTTTTTTTGTGTGTGTGGACTAAAACTTAAAACAATGAACTTTGCGGTTCATGTGCTGTAAAATGGCTTTAATACTCCGCTTGTAAAAGCTATAAAGTTTGTTTTAGTTTTATTACTCACTACTGGAAGCTGTACAAATTCATTATTAAGTATTTTTAGCAGACAATTTTAGACAATTATAACGCTTATTTTTCTAAGCTCAGCTAAAAGAATGTTTTTTTGGATGAAAGCGAAAAGTACAATTTTAAGATGAGGAAACTGTTTTGATTGGGTACCAAATATTTATGCTACAACCACCGGTTGGTTGTAACTATTTTAAACTGGCATACATTTAGAAAATAAGTATGAATTAATACAGGAAGAAATAAAACTGTTTGGTCTGCGTAGTTGTTTTAACAAAGTTTGCTTTTATAGCAAGTGAGTACTGAGCTAAGTTCATTTAAATATTCCAAATAAATTCAGAGAAATGTTCTCAATTTCCAAAATATTTTCTAAAATTACATAACAATTTACCAATTAAAAGTGAATTTCTTTACGCCGCATGTTAACTTTCCAAAGCAAGAAAATGTGAAATGTTAGCTATTTGGAATTAAATATAGATTACATATTCATGTAGATATATAAATAAAATTAATGTGACGCCCGTTTATATTTATAGACGTGTTTGGTCCAAACCTTTGTTTCTAAGGGATTTAATGAGCTTATTAATTAGATCCGAAATTACTTTTCATCTATCAACCGATGGGTTGGTTGAGTTTGCTAGGAAATAATTAAATATTTGTCAACGCATTAAAATAACAGCCTGAAGAAATGTGGATATATTTTTGTTTACATTTGTGGAGTATCAGCAAATATTCGATTTTATTTAATCTAATTCCCCTCATAATAGTTTACCAAATACTTGAGTCATTATTTTTAATATCTCGAAACGTTTTTGCAATTTTGATGTTAAAAGTAAACTTCTCAGTTTTGTCAAAAAATATTTATTGTGAATATAAAATAAAATACAAATGATATATGATATAAATAAAAAACGGGACAAACAGTATAGTCGTTACAGCTTAGATTCTACATTTTTCAGAACAAAAATGACAACAAATGGAGGCCAATGGCCATATCTAACCCATCAACACGTCTGAGGTTAGCCAGAAATATGCCACAATGGGTTGTAAGTATTACCTTTTTCAATATTCAATAGATAAAAAAGTTTCATTCTTTTTTAAAGCTATTTAATATTCAAGCTTAAAGTATTACAAACTTAGTATTTTTAAATTAATTTAACAATATTTGGTTTCTTTTACGAAGATAAAACGTACAATTAATCAGTTCAAATCATCATGATTCTTTTAATCAAATCAGGGAAATTAGCAGGAAACAAGTAAATAAAACTTGATGAGCAAATACTACATATAATAATAAAATCTGTGTAAAAATAAAAACTGTCCTGCTTAATATTCCTTTCCTAAATAGTCAGTTTATACTTCACAATAAAAGAATGCTAAGCAAAAATATAATATTATGTACAACAGCGTAGTGCAATCAATAAAAATGGTTGACTTATCTACTAACTGTACGGGTATATAAAATCTTACATGTTACGTTAAAACAGAAAATACCTAATGCTAGAATGAAAACACAAGTTCGTACAACGAGGAGTAAACCATTAAAAAGTGTGTATGCTACTGTTCTGTTTATGCTTACATGAGTACGTTATTAACCCTTAAAATGGAAAGGAACAAAGAGACAATCATTGAAGTTGAGTCATAATACAAACTGTTTGCTTATTACAAGAGGTACCAAATAAATTTGTGTCGGTTTAGATTTTCTTACTTCTACGATTTGGCTTTTGTACAAAATATAATTAATTGGTAGCTCTTTTAATATCGGAAAGCGAAACTAATATAATTTATTTCACAGAAATAAACTGTTAAAATCAAATACTCCTCAAGGATGGATGAAAATAATAAATGACATCGCTTTACAGAATTTGGTTAACTTTAAATTCTACCAACCAAATATTGTAATTTCGGTCATAAATTTTGTTAAATACGTATTATATAATATATATCTATATGCATTTTCTCTTTCTTTCTTTCTTTCAGTTTATTCCTAATAATATAGTCTCACCTAAGTGTCCAGTTTTAGATACAAATTTAAACTTAATTTTCATCACTAATACCATCCTCACTTTCCTGACGATCCGAGGTTTCTTCTTCCGCTTCCACTTCCATTTTTACCTCGCCCTCCTTCTCCCCATTGACTTCCCGATCACCACACTCATCATTATTGCTCGATTCAGATACTTTTCTCTCGTCTTTTATTGATCGGGCTTCTTGAGAATCACTGTCATCGCATAACAAATCCGGCGTCACGTCTATATTCTCCGGTTCCTCATCCTTCACATCCTCCTTCATATTTTCAACTTTACTGCTGTCGTATTTGCTTTTGCCAAACACTTTATACTTGTATCCGATGTCGTCCCTTAAATGCAGTTTCCTGTGCAATTGCATGTAGGACTGCGTGGAGAATTCCCGGTTACATATATCACACTTTGCGTTTTTCATGCCTTTGATGAAGTATTTTTTCTTGTTCTGTTGGTTGTGTTTACGGACTTTATGCCGTAATAACCCAGTGGAACTATTGAATGGCCTCTTGCAAATATCACACAAAAACTCGCCGTTTTCCGTACTGCTAACATTGGCGTCTGACTGTGAGTTATTGGCGTCGGAGGAGGTGTTGGCAAAGTCTTCCAAAGTCAGTGAGTTATTCGATGATTGGTTTTCTAGTTTGTGAGTGTTCATACACAACTCATAATCGCTTCGCAGCACAAACTCATTGTAACAATACTCGCACTTGAAGGGTAGTTTTCCTAAATGAAACAGCTTAATGTGTTGTCGTAACTGCTTCACATTGCTGTAACTTTTCTGACAGTGCTCACAGGAATATTCGCCGGTAGTTTCCAGGGACTGGGACAGAAAATGCTGGCCAGAGTTGACGAAGTCATCGGTTTTCGGTAGAATAGGAACATAATTTGAGTAAATACTTTTTTGGGTGACGCCGTTTTGTGTGCCGTTCTGGTTTTTTGCATCGCGAAGGTCCTTGGAATCGATTTTAGATTGCGAGATGACCTCGTCCCAATCATTGACGTTGTCTTCGCCACAGTTTTCCGAACTATCATTGTCGTCGTCGTCCTCCCCCAGGCCTGTAAAGTCCGTAGGGTCGATTTCCACGCTTAGTTCTTCAGTTTTTGTTTCGGTTAAAAGTTGATTGACGTTGGTTTCCGCATTTTTGCCTGTCGTATCGCTCGGTACAATCGGAACAAACTTTTGAAATGTGTTGTTTAAATTTAGAAATACATTCTGGTTTGTGTCCTTATTGTTTGGGGCAACGGCGTTATCCGTTGACACTGCGTTTAATGTGGTGGCGGGTATTAAATTTAAAAATACATTTTGAAACGAATTCCCCTGATTTTGCGAGCCAACTAGAATTTTCACGTACTTTTGGTTTGGTAATAACATATATGCACCCCCTTGTGGTATATTATTGTCGCATACCACAGTCGCTGGAGATTCATTCTTTTTCTGAGATTCCTTTACAAGTTCAATATAATTTTTCAATATACTCGCAGATTGTACACACTGTTTTTTAAAACTATAAGCCGTGTTCAATCGTTTGATGCACGGATGGCACAACAGCGGTTTAAACAAGTTCCATTCCTACAAACAAACGTCTCCATAAAGCTTGTGTACGACTAAAAAAAAATAAATAAACTTACCACTTCAGATACACAATGTTGCAGCTTCGTCATAAGCGTTTCATTTGGTTCGTTTTCAATGTGTGCCAGATCTATAAGGTTTTTTTCATATTTCAGGCACACCCGACAAAAATTCGGTAGTGAAAACATTGTCATGTAATGGAAATCATAAAATCTAACAAAAGTACATTACGTTAAAACTGTCAAAGCTTTGTCAACTTGTGCGCCATATTAAACACCTCATAATATAAAAACTTTACATGGTTGCCAACATTGAAATTGCTAACTTCCCTATGGTTTTCTATATTTAAATGAAGGCGCGAACAGACACCGATACAATAAAGCTATTTTTAATTATACTTCCTGCCAAATTTTGCATCATTTGGAATGGGCGTCAGGCTATTTTTAGCCACACTTTCACAAATAAATAAAATGCTTACCTCAAGGCTCATGGCGCCCCAGATTTGATGCATTTTTGAATTTTCTTAAAAAAAGTACCTACAAAAATTTTGGACACTGATGGATCATCTATTTTGGAAAAAATAATTAGGATATTAATTATTCTTTTATAAAATTACAGAAAAGTTTCAATGTCCAAATTTTTCTGAAAAATATAAACTTAGTTATAGTTTAAAAAATAAAAATCCATAAATACTTATATAGGGTGTCTCTAAAAGCTCTTTACAAAATCCTAGCACAAGTTTTTGGGCTCAAAATTATTCGTTTAAACCAAACATACTTTAGTCCAAAAGTTATTCCTTACTGAGTTACAGGGCGCTAAAAAATATTTTTCCAAATGATTTTTCAAGTAGGTATATCTAAAGAACGGTTTAAAGTAGAGGTTTGAAATTTGGTGGGTTAATAAGTCTATAAGGAAGCTACAATTTGTTGGTATTAGAACCAAAATAATATTGTTCAGTGGCGTACTTATTGAAGAGGTCTCAGGGTTTTTTTTGAATAATTTTTGTAGGGGATTTAATTTTTTTACAAAAGAATAAGAATTTTGATAGATACGCTCAAGACACGTAAAAAAGGTATACTTGTTTGATTTGCATTAACTCAACTGTTTGCGAGATATTTCACTTTGAAAATTTTTTTGCTGTTAAAACGACAATTTGTAACACCCTGTAAAGTTAAAAAAATTGGGTCACTCTAATACGGCTCATTCTACGTCCAAAACTAAGCATAATTTCTATCTTATACCGTTCTGTAGATATACCTAAAAAAGATAGAAGGCGAATAAAAAATACATCTTTCAACACCCTGTATTTTAGTAATGAAACATTTTTGGGGGTCGGTTTCTACAACCATTTATGGTTAGTTTTGGACGTAGAATCAGCTGTATTAGAGTGACCCAATATTTTTTACTTTACAGGGTAAGTCACAAATTGTTTTTATAGCAAAAAAAATTTTCGAAGTTAAATATCAAACAGTTGAGTTAACGCAAGTCAAACAAGTATACCTTTTTTACGTGTCTTGAGCGTATCTATCATAATTCTTATTATTTTGTAAAAAAATTTAATACCCTATAAAAAATATCCAAAAATATCTGATGTGTCCAACACATGACTTTCTTATACAGATAGTACCACAATTACGTTTCCCTCGACGATTCCTAAAGAAATTAAGTTAAATTTATTGTAAAAATCGTGTTTAATTTTGAGGGTTTCCAGCAATTTTCAAATATTCTCTGTCGCACTTATTGCAATACGCGTAAATCTGTCCTTATCCCACTCATTATAACAGAATTTTATGACAAAAACAAGTGTTTTATTTTTTTGAAATTTTTTTGACAGAATAAAAAAATTCGATGTAGATATTTTAATAACGTATTCGGTGCGATTGTGTAAGGTTCTAACCACCGTGTTTATTAACTACTGTGGTTGTTGCTATGATAATTACCAATCAAAAACGTCGTACCGTAGCAACAACCACAGTGGTTACATAGTCACGGTCATTAAAATGTTATAGAATCACCCCGATTGTTGGGATCAAAATAACACTTTTTTTTTTAAATAAACATGTGTCCTAAAATGCACCCCCTCCAACCTTCCCCAAAACTGGGTTTACATAATTTTTGAAGCAAAAAATAAATAGAGTGGCTAAAAAAAGGGGGGCATGCCAATTTTCAGAAGATTTGATCCGTTATTGTGGTCACAATTTTAAATAATCGTTTTTTTTACGCAACTTACAGTGGCTGTAGCTCGGAGGGGGTGCATTTTAGGACACATGTTTATTTGAAAAAAAAGTCTTATTTTGATCCCAACAATACGTCCTTAAAATATCTACATCGAATTTTGAATTACCCTGTATAAAATCACATTTATTTATTATTATTGTTTTCGGTACCATAGAAACCAGTAAAATACAAAAAAATAAAAAATAATGGTCCTTCTGGGATTCGAACCGGCGACCTCTCGTTTGGCAGGCAAGTCCCAAACTCACTCGTCTATCTACTAGTCGGATTCAAGGCGCACTATGAGAAATATAAGTGTTTAAGAATATCTCAATTTTTTGAAATTTTTTTGACGGAATTTAAAAAAATGGTTCAAACAAAATTTGTTAAAAATTTAATTCTAAATCAATGTTAAAGAATAAAAAAATCTCGTAAATTGTTTATTTTTCAAGATATTCCTAAAAAACCTAAAAATGTCATCAGGTAACTGTCACTTGTTTTGGTGCTAGATGAAAAACATTGAATGTGGCACCCACAAATTTGTTCAAACTCTTAAATATGAAATTTGAATCAAATCCGATAACTCGTTTTTGAGTTATGGTGGATACAGACAGACAGACAGACAGACATCATGGCGAAAATGGTCAAAATGGATTCAGGGGCCCTCAAAACGTGTAAATCCATCAAAATCTCGAAGTCGAAAAAAATCACGATTACAATACTTCCTTATACTACGTATAAGAAAGTAAAAACACTGAGTCCCCCCTTGTAAGTACGACACTAAACAATATTATTTTGGTTGTAATACCATCACATTGTAGCTTCCTTATAGACTTATTAACCCACCAAATTTCAAGTCTCTACTTTAAACCGTTCTGTAGATATATTTAAAATATCTGATGTGCCCAACACATGACTTTCTTATACGGATAGTATCACAATAATTACTTTTCGACCCTCGGATTCAACTATCAAAGCGCGCTATGAGAAATATGAAGTGTTTTAGGAATATCTCGTTTTTTTGAAATTTTTTTGACAGAATTTCAAAAAAAAGTTCAAACAAAATTTGTTCAAAATTAAATTCTAAATCAATGTTAAAGAATAAAAAAATCTCATAAATTGTTTATTTTTCAAGATATTCTTAAAGAACCTAAAAATGTCATCAGGTAACTGTCACTTGTTTGGTGCTAGATGAAAAACATTGAATGTGGCACCCACAATTTTGTTCAAACTCTTAAATATGAAATTTGAATCACATCCGATAACTCGTTTTTGAGTTATGGTGGATACAGACAGACACACAGACAGACAGACAGACACACAGACAGAGATCATGGCGAAAATGGTCAAAATGGATTCAGGGGCCCTCAAAACGTGTAAATCCATCAAAATCTCGAAGTCGAAAAAAATCACGATTACAATACTTCCTTATACTTCGTATAAGAAAGTAAAAACGATTTGGAAAGATATTTTTTAGCGCCCTGTAACTCAGTAAGGAAGGACTTTTGGACTAAGGTATGTTTGGTTCAATTGAATTATTTTGAGCACAAAAACCTGTGGTAGGATTTTGTAAAGACCTTTTAGAGACTGTTTTAATATTTAGACTTGATAATGGGGCTTTAAAAAAGAATTTTAACTATTTTTTAAATAAATATATTATAGCAGATATTTTGTATTGATGTTTTACCTTTGGTTCATAGGGAAAAAGTGGTTCTAGTGGAGTACCACCTCCACCAGTCCCAACCGAATTAAGAAATTCCAAATCTAACAATTTCCACCAAGAACCAGACTACGAAGTCATCGAATTTGGACAACAATACACTAATGCACCTCCATTACCAATAAAAAATGGAAACAGTATGTCTTCACGTATAGAATTATCAAAAATAAAAAAAATAAATCCTTCATTTGATTATGGTGAAAAATTTAGAAAGAATTAACATTTTCGAAATATGTAGTTCATTTTACTTTTTTAACTACTTTTAATAAAATTTTATAAATTTGTCTTTTTAGAATACAAATTTTCTAACCATCAGAAAAACTTATTTTTAGGCCCCAAGCGCCCTTCAGATGGCCAACACTGCCAGCTATGCGGCTCTTCCGCCCCATCCGTCATGTGCACCCAGTGCAACCAAATATTCTGCCTATCCTGCGACGACATGTACCACAGACACCCCAAAAGACAAACCCACCTTCGGAGGGTAAGCCCCACGTAATTTTTTAAAAACAGTCTTAATTTTTTTATTGCTAGAGTTTTGAGGCTAACCGCTTCCAGCCAATTCGCCCTCCACTGCCCCCCAAAGGAGAACCCCCAACCGCACCTGTACCACCTCCTCGCCGCCATCGCCGCGCTGGATCCACTGGGCCATCCCCATGTCCAAGTCCAACGCCTTTAAGACACCAGGTAGGAAACAAAGAGCAGTACTGTTGTCCTAGCTAACAAACCAAAGTGTTGCTTCTGCTGTTCCATTTTAATTTTGTATAGCTAGCGCTAATGTGTAAATATTCGTATAAATGTACGTAAATAATAAAATATTTCAAACTAGATAACTTGAATCGAAGCCTTATTTATTACTATGAACTTTTACTCCAATTAAGTACACCATAAAAACTATTAGCTGAATAATAGTGCTTTTTATGTTTTTCCTTTTTCCATTTTGCTCAAAGGTAATGGCTTGATTGGAATGGGAAACGTGGAGCGATAATAGAGATTGTTTTTTAGGGGATGTCCACCATGCCCAAAAAGGACAATTCGTTCAGTTTCAAGGATAAGATGAGCAGTTTGAAACGAATGATGGGTAATCGACCGTTGCCTCCTACACCACCATCTCCAGCGCACTACCCCTGTAAGTACCGTTTTACCTCCATCCACATTCCAAGCTAATTTCTCATTATCAGCATCCAGATCATCCTTTTCGCACAGTCCACCAATAAACGATGGTTTTGAGCGGAGTTTTCAAGTACCTAGTCCGAGTCCCTCGCTTCAACAACGCTATCGTCAGCATCAAATAGCCATGAGGGGAACCACACCGAATCTTCCATCAGCTGTTTCAGATTTTGACCAGGTACTTAATTAGCAGATTTTCTCTTAAAATATTGAACTAAGCGACGTTTTTTTAAAGCGCTCTGGGGGATATCCAGATGATTTCGAGCAAGATCCGTGGAATAATGCGCGGTTTAGGTCTGGAAGCTTAGCCGGATCAGACGCTGGAGCCAGACTACAAAGAAAAATGAGCAACACTTCTTGCCCTCCACCTGGACGTAACCTGAGCACATCAGTCTTTGATTTAAACAACGCACAACCTCATCACCATCATCATGGCTTTATGCCAATGCAACAAGTGAGTTTTCCGTTTTTTAACTTTATCAATTTACATGAACGTTTCTTTTAGGCCCAGTCTATGGCTCAGCTGAATTACCCACCATGTTGTCAAGGACACTGGATGGACCAGTGCAGTATGTGCGACCAGCACGGCAGCAATTTAAGCTTGAATGTCATGCCGAATTATCCAGTAAACCCCATGTGGATGGGCACTTGGCATGGACCACCCCCTTCAGCAATGTACCCGTATCCCCCTCCAATGGCTCACATGCATCATGACAGTCGTTCGTGCAGCCATTCAAGAGCTCCATCACCAACACACAGCACCAAATCCAGAAAATCGATGCTAAGCAAAAAAAGTCAGGGAAGAAAGTACCGCGACCAGAGAGGTTCTGACGAAGAGGCCGATGTTGAAGAGCGGCGTTCCGTTAGAAGCGAAAGAAAATCCTTGGGGAATCGATTCGTTGAAAGACAGAGACCACTTCGTGATAGTGTGTCAGTTCCAAGGGAAGTTGGAAGACATGCCGTTATGGACCGTGCAGAACGAGGATCCAGAGGTCGCAGAAGCATCCGGGAAACATCCAGTGAAAGCGATGATGAATACCAGTCGGAAAGTCAAAAGGAGAGTGAGGTTTTGGATGAGGAAGACGAGTCAATCTACGATAACAACGTCGAAACTAAACCGCCTGAGCTACCAGATGTTCCAAATGCGTCGTGGGAGTGTGAACACTGCACTTTTGTTAACGAGCCAGGAACAAGAGTATGCACAGTTTGTTGCAAAACCCCCACAAATAACGTGAAACTAATTCAGAAGAATAAAATCATGTCGCCGAAGAACTTACCAATGAGCAAGTCGAAGCCACGCGAAGCAAAACTCCAGAAGAGTATGTCAAGTGACGATTACAGTAAAGATTACAGCGAGACCGAGTCAGTGTTAAACAAACTGGGAAAACTGAAGATCCCAGAAATAAAACGATCAGTTTCGACGCTTAGTGATGTGAAGAAAGGTAGGACCAGTAGGAAAATATCGTTTTGGCCTGGAACTAAATTCGCAGCATCATTTCAAAATAAATAAAAACCTTCTACTAAAACTTTTATAAACAATTATAAAAATTAGTTTCCATTTGTTTCATTCTTAACCATCTGTGTCGTCCTAGTTTCTTCTCCGTGTGTACATATAATCAATTTTCTGTGTTTGTGTGTGTGATATTATTAAAATTGTTGTATAATCCCCTCTTTTCCTGTTGTTACAGGAAAAGAAGAGTTCGTGTTGCCAAGTGAACCCGAAGACAAACCGGACATTAGTTTAATCGAATCGGAATCAGTGGACCTGTCTATGGAAAATGTTTCAAGTGTTAAAAGTGTTAACGTGTCTTCTATAAATGATAGTTATTTGGATAGTGAAGCGACGGTACAACCACCTACACCACCACCTCAGGATGTTCCTAGTGAGAAACCTCAAAGGAAGATCAGTACCTCCACAGGTACTTCACCACCACCACAGAATATGTCTACTCAGGTACGTTAGAACCGCTTTCTAAGACACTAGTAGGCATTATAAGCTAATTTCCAGACTTACGAAGATGTTCAGCAAGTTCAAAGATCACCAAGAGCCAGGTCGCTTAGTCGAAATAGTCGAAAACGTGACTTGAAACGATCACAATCTCTTCGGACTCCGTCACAAAGACGCGGTTCCGAATGGTCTTTACATCGCTCATCCAGTCGGCATTCCTTCACAACTGACTCACAAGTAATTTTTGTATACTTTAGATATCTAGGTTTCTATTAAGTCAAAAATTTTGGTAGAGTTTACCTGGAAGCAGAGAGCAAAGCCCAAGTCCATATGACTATGAAGACGAGCCATATCGAGACAACAGACACTCCAACGCCAATCGCTTTTCGTACAGTATCATGGATTTGCGGCGTCCGGAGCTCTATAGAAGACCCAGCCAGCATGAGCTAGGATACTATAGGGTGCTTAAAAAACGTGTTTATGTCTCATGGTGTTTTCTTAACTCATACTTGTAGTAAATAAGGCTTTGGTTTCGATGTATCCATTATTAATAATAATCATTTACCATTACGGCATGTGCTATTAACTAACAAAAACTCACGGAAATAGTTTGGAAATCATCAAATTTCCAGATGGAACCACCACCTCCATTAAACCACCGTAGCAGAGCTGAGTCATTTTCAATAGAACGAACCCAAGACTTCCCTCGACACGATTCCTTTAAAGCCCAAGGCATGGAACTTGTGAAATTACTGAGGGTACTTTAATTTCCAATAATTTTTTTTGGGTTCTAGTAATAAAAATTTTTTATTGTAGGAAGCCGAGCAGTACAAATACACAGCAGACGAAGTCCAAGCAGCAATCCTACATTGCAAAGATATGCATCCCATTGACTGGTTGAGGGAAAACTGGGATGCTACCATAGCAAGCGTCCAAACCCTTGCCACTCAAATGGGCAGGGAAACCCCGATGAACATCGTTGGTACTGTCTCGGAAAAAGAAGCTCGTGAGGCTCTTAGAACTCACAAAGGAAACTTATGGCCAGCTGTTACGGAATGTGTGGAGCAACGCCAAAAAAAGGTACATAGCAACTTGACAATTAACCAAAGGCTTTACTGGTGATTTTTAGTACGCTGACTTGTCGTCCCGAGGTGAATTTAACCATGAGGACATAGTCACAGTTCTAACTGCTAATCATGGCGATATGGAGGCTGCGTTCAGTGAACTAAGCAAAACTCAACTGAAGCCATTTTTGATGAGGATTTGGGGACCACCGGTTGGTACGGAAAACGAGGCAGGTAATGAGGGGGCGACGCTGCAAAAAATAAGGGGTGAAGGTAGGTGCCTTTACAAAAATTATACAGTTAATCCACGAGTATTTTATAGATGTTGCAAGCGTTGATAAAACTATTAAAAAGGACGAAGCAAAAGCGGTAAGTAGTACCAATAATATTCTATCTAAGGAAATTGCCCCTACAGAAATTGTTTCTGACAGCCTACAAAGTCCCCCTCATGTAAGTAGTAGCGATAATATAGCACAAGTTAAACCAAACACAACAGAATCCGAAGATCTAAACCTCAACATTATCCAGGAGGAAATCTTGAAAAATTTAGCAGACATTAGCAACCTTAGTATAAACATAGAAGACACTAACAAAGTAGAACAAACCACCTTAACACCATCTAAAGTATATGTAGAAAAAAGCAGCACGGTCATTCAAGTTGTGGATAACAATTATTTGATACCGTATCCAAATTCACAAGATCCATCCAATTCTCGAAGTGATACTGAGAGCAGTGATGAAGGACCAAATGTAGAGGAGTTTGTCGATGCTGTTGAAGGTAAAGAGGAAAAAAGCGAAAGTTTGTTGCCTAGGAAGAGCATTAGCACTTTTAATATAACTTTGGCTAGTAGCGAAAATCGTACTGAGGAAAAGGTTGATGACGTAATTTTGGAAAGCAGGGCGGAAATTGTGCTAAATTTAGACAAAAAAGGTGAAGCAAAAACTACATCAGTTAATGGTACTGATAAGGATTCGGAAGGCCTTAAAGCAATTGAAATATCGTTGGAACCGAAGGAGCAAATAGTTGAAGTGGTTGAACAGGAACAAAATACTGCAGTTGAAGAAGATATTCCAGAAGTGCCAAAAGAGCAACCTGCTACGGCATCTGTCGATGCTAAGGAAACTACGAGGTTTGATGATTTAACAAGAGCTGTTGAGGAATCTTCTACTTCAGTTATAACCAATGCTTCAGTTTCTACTAATGCAACCAAACCAAGTCACATACTAGAAATGGCAGAAGTTGATTTAAAATCTGAACCTCAAGATCCTCAACTTCCTCATTCTACTGTTCAAAACAAAGACAAAGTAGATAAAGTGGCCGAAGACCCACAACAAGAAACGGCTGAAATTGATGCAAAATCGGAAGATCAGGATCCTCAACTTCCTCATTCTTCAGTTGAAAATAAAGACGAAGTGGCTGAAGGGATTGCAGACTTGCCTCTAGATGAAAACAAACCCGACGCTCAGTTGACTAGAAAGCAAAAAAAGAATAAACGAAGAAAAGCTAAGAAAAAAGCAACTGCTAGAAGGAATTCTTCAAGTACTACTGGCTCCAGCAGTGAGATACAGGAAATAGACAATACATTAAGTATTACCGAAAAAGAGACGCAACAACTAAATGATATTACAGAGGTGACTAAATTGTTAGAAGTTCCTGAGGTATTGCAGCCTATGGTATCTCCGAAACTATCGAGGAAGAAGGGTGTTAAAAAATGCGATAAAGGAAAATTCGCTAAATCCAGACAAGCACCAGAGGAAACTACGAAGACTGTCGAGGCTCAGGAAGAGTTAGTAAAACAAGAGGAAACCGCCGAATTGATTGTGGATGAAGTATGTGTGGAGACTGAACAACCAAAAATCAGTACCACGATTCAAATACCCCAAAACAAACAAACAACCGTCAGTAAAAAACGTCCGTCTAAAATCCCAATATCCCGTCAACGTTCCATCAGTAAAAGCGAGCCAAAATCACCTGACGCCGCCCCAGCTAGTAAAATACCAATTAAAATACCAAAAAATCCTGTGAAAAACACAGAAGATACAAGTAAGATACCAATACCAAAGAAACCAGATTTAAAAAGTTCTTGCGATGAAATCATACCGATTCTAACCGAACTAGTAACCCTAGGCGACAAACCAATTTTATCCAAAGAGTCTAGCTCAGACAAACCATCTGAAGAAGAGCTCTTAAGCAAAGAATCATCTTTCGAGGACAACTCAAATTTTGATGAAGACCTAATCCAACAACAGTACGCTTTACAACGAAACCGTTCGGATGAAATAGCAAACGAAATGATGAACTCCTTGCAAGCAGTCAAAAACATCACTGCACAACTCAACCAGAATCACGATAGAGAAAAATCCCTGTCGAAGAAAAGCTCCGTGGAATCAACCAGCTCCAAACAGCTCTCCTACACTAAATCCCTAGACAACGACAGCGATTCATCTGTATCCGAAAGCAATGTCGAGGAGTTATTGGAACCAAGCACAGACGAGGATGACTACGATGACTTTGAGGAACAGTACGAGGAGGTGGAGGAGTCCGACTCTGAAGCATACGAACAATTTGATACAACGAATGCTCGAATGGTGGACGAGTTAAATATTAACTTGTCGCATATAAGCGCTAAAGTTAACGAACTGACGTCAAATTTGAATGAAGGAGGTAGTAATAAGATGGCCAATCGGAGTAATTATAGTATAGAAGAAACTTGTGAATCGGAAGAGTACTCATCGGATGAACAGGAGGAAATTGAAGGTGGAGTGGAAGGCGTGAATGATGACGATGTGGAAATTGAGGAAGAGCTTGATATTCTAAAAATTTTACCAAGTGATTTGCAAATAGATGTTAAGCAACCAACAGAGCTAGAGGTGATGGAGGTAAGATATCCTGCAAGGGTTGCTAGTTTAATGGGAAACTATACAAACAACTATAACTGTAGATGTTACAAAGAATTTTTTTTCCTAGAGGCAAGCCAGACGGTTTTTGGCCGAAGGACAAGTGGACAATTATCAACAAGCTGAACTAGCAGTTAGTTTGATGGCCCTGAAATTTTCCACAACCGAAGCCTTGGAAGCCGTTAAGGACTGCAATAGTTTGGATGCTGCTATCGCGTACCTTCAACAAGAATGTGAACTTTGCGCTGGGAAATATCCAATGAACCAGGTGAGGCGGTTTGAAAAAAATAGCACCACAGGATTAAAATTGCCTTGTTATAGATTATATCCATGTTGAAATGTACCCATCGATGTTGCCAAGAGTGCGCCAGAAACTATTTTACTGTGCAAATAACCGACAGAAGTATAATGGACTGTACTTGTCCGTTTTGTAAACAACCAGAGTTGTCGCATGAAATTTCTGAGGACGACGTTTCGGATTATTTTGGGAATTTAGACATACTTCTTAAAGGGATTTTGGATGTGACAGTTCATGAGTTGTTCCAGAGGAAATTAAGGGACAGGACTTTGATGCAGGATCCAAACTTTAAGTGGTGTGTGCAGGTGAGTATTTAAATAAATAAATTTAAGGAAGAGCTAAAAAGTTTTTACAGTGTTCCTCAGGGTTCATCGCACATCCACGCCAAAAACGCCTAATCTGCCCCGATTGCAAATCCGTTACTTGCGCCAACTGCCGACGCCCAGTAAGTTTCTAAAATATCAATGGAACGTTAAGCAATTCTTGATTTGTTTCCAGTGGGAAAAGCAGCACGAGGGTATAACTTGTGAAAAATTCGCCGAGTGGAAGGACGCCAACGATCCAGAGAACCAAGCCACAGCTGTAGCCAAGCATTTAGCAGAAAACGGCATCGACTGCCCCAAATGCAAATTCCGATACTCTTTAGCCAAAGGTGGTTGTATGCATTTCACTTGCACCCAATGCAAACACGAGTTTTGTTATGGGTGCTACAAACCTTTTATGATGGGTGCCAAATGCGGGGTTAGTCAGTACTGTGGAAAATTGGGACTTCACGCGCATCATCCCAGAAACTGCCTGTTTTATTTGAGGGACAAAGAGCCTCAAGAACTTCAACAATTGTTAAAGGTATGCTACATTAATAATAATTTTACAAGTCAACTAATTTTTTTTTAATTCGCAGGACCACAAAGTCCACTTTGACACCGAATTACCGTCAGATAAAGAAGACAACGCTTCGGCTGTGGTTAAATGCTTAGTGGCTCTTCAAAGAGAAAGTCCAAGTGGGCTCATCGACACATTCTGCAATAACGAAGTGACACCAGGTCAAGCTGGGCTTTGCAGGTGGGTATTTGGTTCCCGGATTATCTTACTTAGATGGGACCAAGTAGTAAATCCCGCACATTTTTCTAGGATGCATTATATAGAATACTTGTGTATGTTAATCAGAAAACATAAAATAGACTCTGTCAATATGCTTTCTGCTGATGACTTAGAAACAGTTGTTAGGCGAGCTGCTAAAAAATTGCCCCCAAACGCATATGGCACCCCTACAGAAATGTATAGAAAGCGCCTTCTTCAGGTACTCAATTTAATATATTGTAACTAATTCATTTTTGAATAGGAGCAATATATTAAATACCCTTGTGAATTACTAACGTTTTTCTTTGTTGTTTGTGTGTGTGTAGGCTGCACTACATCGAGTATTTAGTTGGGCTCATTGGCAGACACAAGTTGGATCCGATTTCTATTCTTGATTTGGTGGAAGTAAGTCAGGAGCTCCGGCGGAGGGGCAAAGAGCTACCAGAGCGAGGGCCTTGGTGTGATGATCGGGAATATCGTAATATTTGTGCTGAGGTAGGTTTGCTTCTGCTGGTGTAGTCTGCCAATATGCCCAACTATTGCGCTATTGTGTGGTTTTGCTTTTCTTCGTCTAACACAGCCAGTGAGGTTTGCAGAAAACTTACTCTTTTTGAGGTTTTAGAGAAATATTTTCAACTTTATAGTAATAATTTTTGTGTTTTTTTTACAGATTGTAAAGGAGCAAATACCGCTGGATTAAATAGCGTCAAAAACTTAACTTATATAAGAATTATGTTATAAGAGTAGGTAATCGAAAATATTTTCCATTGACAAGATTTTGTGCTGTTCTAGATGTTTTGTTATTAATATTATAATAAAAGATTGTTATAAAATAAAAACACTTTTTATTAGCAAAACGAACAACAAGACTTACTCTTAATTGTTCATAATTATTTTATAAACAAACAATTAGCATAAGCAATTGTAATAAAATATAAACAGTCGGTTTCCAAAAGTGATATTTTAATCACAAATTAAACCAATATTTGTTGAAAAGAATTAACGATTTAATTCATGGAAAAATAAAAAAAAGAGACTAAGAACGTTTCATAAACTTTTTAGAAAACTTCTTAAACCAACCGATGGACTACTTCTCACGTTGGAGCTATTCAACAAACTATTGAGTTTACTTTTATTCTTCGATTTAACATCTTCTTCCTTATATTTTCTCTTACTAATTTTCCCAGTATTAGCTACCTGTGGTTTGATATTTATACCTACTTTTCTCTTATTCTTCGGCGTACTACTATTTCCATTTAACGGAATAAATGGCGGCAAACGCTTCACTTGCGGCGTTTTAATAACACTATTTACAATATCTTCATTAAGCCCACAGTACTTATTCTTATTTCTCTTCTTTTTCCCCTTGGGTGTAGCCTGGACTTCCGCAGTTTTGTGCACACCATTAGTTCGAAATTTACGACAAGTTAGGGGCTTCTTCATTATAATACTACTGTCCTTATGGCACACACTACAAGATAAAACCTGCAAAGAAGTTCTGTTAGATTAAGTTTTATAATACAGACAAAATCAACTGACTAGTTTATTTGTATCCACATGACAATTGCCCAATTTTTTGTAATATTGGTTCTGGTACGGCGTCAAGGGTTTAGCTGCTTTAGCCCTTCGAATTAACCTCCTAGCAAACTTGCTTTTCTTCCTAGGTTCCACTCGATATTTCACTGGAAAATCGCTGTAACTTAACAAGCACCTCTGGCATTGCGTTGGGGTCTTCGATATGGTTGACGGTAAAAATGTTTGTGCTTTAGTTTGCAATACTCGCTGTTTTAAGCTAGAAAATTACAGTTTTCGTGGGATTTTTAGGTTAGGTGGGTAACTTACGCGTAAAACGACTTTAATGTCTGGGAGTTTTCAGGTAGTTTGTTGGAAATTTCACCCAAATAATTTATTAGGTTTGTACATAGAGTGTCTTCCATTATAGGATAAAAAGTTAATTGCACAAAATTATTAATAAATTGTAAACACGTTGGAATTTGACAATTTGACAGCGCTGGTAAAGTAGGTAACCTCAACTGGATTTCCGTTAGTGCATTTGTGGTGCCCTCTGCAAGCTAATATGTGAGTTAAAATTTAAATTTTTTATAGTTAGCAAAATTGTATTTATTTGTTTAAAAAACTGCGGATCAATTCCGCACATAATCCAGTTTACCACCCGCTTAATTGTGTGATAATTAATAGTGGTAAATGGGATTTTCATCTGCCGGTTTTTCACGGAAAATATTGATCTGGTTCTGTATGCACATGGTGACGTAGAATCACGCCACTATCCCTCCCGATCATATGAGATTCTCATTGGTGGAGCCGTCAGGCAAGCTGTCCAAAAATACGGTACGAACTCGAACTTATGTACGCGGATCGTCAGATTGCGCCTTACTTTAGTTAAAAAATTTTCTAATCTGAAAGAACACGATAATACAGTGCAAGTGTCAGTGTTATTATCTAGGAAAAATCGTCAAGGAGTTCAAGGTTTTATCGGGCGGCACTTTATCTCATATTAATCGGTGAGTTATTGCCTAAAATTGGAAAAAAAATCCAAGATTTGTTTATTTCCACAACAAAAACAGTCTGTCTTTAACAGTTAATTCCAATGAACATCCAATACCCAATTAATCGTTTAATACATATATTGTTGTCCTAGTCCGACAAACAATTAAAATGTAAATAACTTTTTGATTCAATTTTGTTGACATCGATGTAAGGTTAGGTTACCTAATCAAATTGTTGTCAGTCAATTTATTTAAACTTAACAACATTTATCAACAGCATTTAACCGCTTTATTGCTTGCGCCCAACTGAAACTCATTCACAGTTCTTCCTGTTTGTTTTTTTATGATATCGATTGAACACGTGGTGTTCCGGCATGGAACTTGCTGTTCTCAATAAGGTGCATTACCCATAAAAAGCGCACCTGGAGATGGCTAAAACGAGGTAAACGAACCTGTGGTGGCGTGTCTTGACCTAACCTAGGCAGCAGCGAGAAGAGAATGTTGTTATGCTGCACAATAAATCACATGGCAAGAAGCAATCGTATTAAATGTAGCGATTAGAAATTGAATTTGTGAGACCTTCAACCCCTATGATGTTTGTCTAGTTATTAACAAATTTAAACGAACACAAGAGGAAATTCTTAATTTAAGTAGTGTTTATGCGGTTCAAAGTCCAAGGGTCGGTTTGTAGGTTGCTCCATATATTTTCTTATTAATTAAATTCCTGATAGAATTTTTGTCTAGGAGTTCAGGAAGTCACCAATTATTATTATTGCACCATCGATTGCTTATCTATGATTTGTTTGCCGCAGGTATATTTGCGCACCGGTATTTTATTTATAAATTTGCGGTAAACATCGCTGGAATCTTAACTGGGTTACCCACCGACTGGCACAGATTTACCTGTTTTGTTGGGTATTATTAGCATGTGTAGAAAAGGAGACCATCATGGAATGGTTTCCATTTATAACTACATAACATTCTCGCTAATTAAGGAAGTTTTTACTTGATTTATATTATATGGCGTTTTAATATGCACATATTTTGAAACTAGTTATTAAAAAATGGTCAAAATTGCTGCATGAATTTAAAAAAAGTGTTAAAATTTAGGAAATTTTGTTTAGACATAAAATAATTTTGAATAGATTACTTACCACCTGTTCTAAGTATTTGCATGATTATTTTATGAATTAACTTCCTTAAAATCTGATTTATAAAAGAATTTTTGCTTAAATATAAACTGCTGGCCAATTGAAACGTACCAAGCGAATTTTTAGGTTGAATTTAAAGTCAAATATTTTGAAAAGAAGAAAAGATATCAACATGAGGTTTTCAGGATTCAAGAGATAATGTTATTGCGAAAGCAATAGTGTGACCCGATTTTTTTACTTTGAAGTACGTTAGTATCTACAGGGTATGAGAGAAAGTCGTCTTTTTTTCTCAAACTTTATACCTACAGGAATTCCACAAAATTTTTTTTATATTTTTTTGATGTCGATTTTTTTAGTCCCTGGTTAATGAGGAAAAAACCAATTTTTCAAAATTTTTATATCCCTCTTATTTTATAAGATACCGAATTTTTTATTAAATTTAATATTGTTGAACAGGTTTTTGCAATAATAATTATGCTGCCATTTTGAAAGCAAATGTCATCATGTGATATGTCGATAGAAAGGTAATTTTAAGTAGAATCTAATTCTTACGGAAAAAAATATACAGGGTTGTTTTAAAAATTTTGAAAGTTAGTAGGTGGTCCTTCCGGTGACACTGGAAGTGTCATCAGATTGTTTTAAACGTCCTTTCAACAATCAAACCATGCCAAATTTCAAATTAATACAGTTAAATGTAACAAAATGGTGGGGGTAGTAAAACGATTTCGTAGCCACCCGGTACACACGAATATGAGCAAATTTTTGAAAAAGTGAAAAACCCGTTTCGAGGATATAAGTCACTTAAGCCAATGGTGAACATAAACTAGCTAAATTCCATTCTATTCCATTAAGAAAATAGCCTTAAAAAATGAATTAAAAAATTTCCAATTAGCGAACGTGTAGGTACCAATTTTTGATAAGCCACTGGTTACCAATAAATTAATGAAAGTACAAAAAGTGTACTTTTTATAAGAAAGCCATTCATAAGGTATCATAATCAACTACAGAGATTGGTTCTTACAAAACACAATACGGCCGCACGACAAAAAACAAAGAAAAAATCAAATTTTCGGTATCTTATAAAATAACAGTGATATCAAAATTTTGAGAAACAGGTTGTTTTCCCATTAAGTAAGGACTAAAAAAACCTACATCAAAAAAATATAAAAAAAAATTTGTGGAATCACGGTAGTTATAAAATTTGACAAAAAAAGAAGCCTTTCTTTCATACCCTGTAGATAGTAATGTACTTCAAAGTAAAAAAAATCGGGTAACACTATCGTTTTCTCAATTAAATTATCTCTGAAATCCTGAAAACCGCATGTTGATATCTTTTCTATTTTTCAAAATATTTGGCTTTAAATTCAACCTAAAAATTCGCTTGGTACGTTTCAATTGGCCAGCAGTTTGGTTTATGTAACACTTTTTTTTTGTAAAGTAATTTGTCATTGGAAACACGACTTGGGAATGAAAAACATTTATTTCCCTTCAGAGATAAATGCAAATAATTGAAATAAACGCAACGTGCTGTTTAAAAATAAATATAATAATTTACAAAAGTTTGAAAACAACTTAAAATTAAATACCTAACTTGTATTTGAGTTTTAAAGTTTGAAGATCAAGGCATTGTTTGTACCGTTTACTTTGTACTTTAGCTCCAGTTGTAATAGATAATTTCCACTGGTTGGAAGGTCACTCGTAATTTTAGTTTTTATATTTTTTTGCTAAAACTTTAGATTATAAGAGCAATAATTACTGTATTTACAGTTTTTAACATCGTAGAGTATGTATGTTGAAGTAAAAGCTTACATTATCAATAAATATTTTTGGTCCTTAATTTATTTATCAATTTTAATGTATTTGATTTAAGATAACAATATTACGAAACTGAGCCCTCCCTGCATTTTAGTTTATCAAACCGGAGAAAATATAACACGGATTAAAAGCAGACAATTCACACGGATCTAGATAAGACTTTTTGCATTTATTTTCGCGGTGATATAGTTAAAAATACACTTTTTTGACTCGAAAATACCACATTGTTTGTATAATTTAGTTTTATTGTACACTATGTCAGAAGGTCAACCAATTATTTAATATCACGCGTTCCGATGAAAGGTTGTAACTGACATAAATAAATTTTCCCTTATCAACCAGACACGACCAAAGATCGCTCAATAAATACCTTGTAATTGTTTTTTTTTATTATGAAGTTCAACGTCCAGCGGGAGTTTAGTTTAGTTTAGTTATACACTCAAAATATTTTGTAATAACAGTATCTACTAGACAAATAGACAAATATTTGATTAATTTGTGTGAAGAGAGCATGTGTTATGTAATACATAGTAAAAAAACGTACTTAGACGAAGGATTTATATTAAGAGAATTTTTTGATAGTGTATCTGATCTAATCTTTTAATAAGGCGTGAATAACAACAAATATTTTCACGTGAGATAATCCGAGTTTATTCAAAGACCGTGACCCGTTTTCCCAAAAAATTAATAAATTTAGCGCGTTGTTCTAAATTATTACTAATTCCTACACTTAATTACTAGCTTAATTCTCTTAGTTATCTAGCAAGGAAACCGCACAGTTTCTTCGTCATGTTTCGCACTTGAACAAAAATTGCTTGTAGTTTATGTCAATTTGAGGTCTAAGTTCACCTGTAATCTCATTACAAACCATGTTCTGTTATCAGTTGAATAAGTAGATAAGGTGTGAACTGTATAGTACCAGGAGCATAATAATTTGGAAGTGTACGTGGAAAATTGTCGCCGGAGTGTTACAATAACGGCACAAGAAAATTTAGTTGGGATTTTGTGGATTTTTTCGTGGTGACGATTTGGTGTTTTGTGTTTTTATTGGGGACCAAGGAAAATGAATTTAAAGTGAGTAGATTTTTTTCCAAAATAGAAATCTGGAAAATTATTCAAATATTTTGCTTGGTTGATTTTTGTTAAGGTTTATGTTCCATAATTTTTTGCAGCTCTATAGTTTTATTGAAATGTTAAATTTTAGAAGTAACGTAATAAAGAAAAGAAATTTTCTTTTATTGTATTTATTTGGGAAAAAACATAAAATCCTTTCGGTTCTTTGTTTCGCTAATTCCATACTGTCCTTTTTGTAGATTACTCGCAAATAATACTTTGTTGGATTCCTTTCGTCCAGGTATTTCTTGGTCCATTTCATTATATTTTTTCTGGGTTGGTTTTTTGACAATTGTGTTGAGTTTATGAGTCCTTTTTTGTTTCCGAAGGACCATCACAAAAAATTTCAAGGGGCTTTAGATCCATTTTAATCATTACAGAATGGCCAGCTTGCTGTCCCGATCTATTCCACATAGATTTTTATCTCTTTAGTCACTTAAAAACCGTCAGTGCTAATCACCAATCAGAATCTCATTATTTCATTGGTACAAGTACCTATCTATTGAAAAATTGTTCGTCAGGATCACTACAGGATTAGCTTTCAATTATAGTGATCGTCCCTAAACACTATTTTCCATTTTCGCAATTCTGCCTAGAAAAACCCGATGAAAAAAACGTTGGTATTCGTTAATAAAAACAACAATAATAATTAATTTCGAAACGATTAATTGCAACCTTCATTATTCCTGTATCTTGTTTTACGTTCACTGTTCACTTGCCGACGTGATTGATTTTATGTCCACCTTGGATCATTCTCAGTTTCCTCGGATGAATTGAGAGGAAAAACTGTGCACGTCAACTCAATTACTTACAAAAAAAAATCGAAGAGCTTTTTGTATTTCGGTGAGTAAATATCTACTTGAGTTTAAATTTAAATATAGATACTTGTGTACTTGAGGGAATTTCGTTCAGGATATTTAAGCTGTGTAATTGTCCAAGTGGCGTGGTGCAAAATCCGCATATTACCAACAAATTTCAAGTGTGATCTAAAGGTATCTATATAATTGTTTTTTTTTTGAGGTTTGCACTGATTTATAAACAAATTCAAGGTTGCACGAGTGTGAGGTATTTTTGAACTTGTGTTAGTCCATGGTTCATTTTGTGTAAATTTAGCTTGACCTACCCAAATTGCTATGTTTACTAATGTGGATTTGGTTTGTTAATGTGTGTGTGTATATTGATTTTTTATGAAGTTTCGGGCGAAGCAACATACGACTTGAAAGTGGGAACGGAAAATATAATATAAATATAATGTTATATAATAAAAAAAAAATGTTTAGTTATACAGGAAAATTTTTTTAGTTTCATAAAAACTTGTAATTTCGTATTCAGGAATTGGTTTAATTCAAGGTGACACGACGCTTTATTATTCAAAAAATCTCAGGCAAAAAGTTATCGTTTGGTCGAAATAAAAATAAATGCGGAACACGAAATTTTTTGTAATTTTTCTATTAGTCCAATTTGCTGAATATATTTACAATAAGATGTTAACTAGTTGAAAGTAATAAAATAGCAGAATAATAGATACACATAATAATAATTACTTACAACTTGAGAAATTAAAATGCAAATAATGATATTTATGACACTAATTTTATCTTTATCTGTTGGAGTTTTATTTCGCAATAAATTGTTTATCATCACTCTAGCTTCTAAGTTTTTTATTATGATTATTTAAGTACAATACCTATTTTGGTGTTTATTATTACAGCTATCATTGCGTCGAGATAGCAGAGGTGAAATATTAAAAAATAATTGTCTTAAATTATCGAGTTGATACTTTGTGGTGTGACGACTACGTAAACAGGAAAAACAACAATATAAAATAATGTACAAAAAACGTTTCAACTCAATTTAAGCTGGACTTTGCTTAGCATCACCCCATATTTTGTTTGTATTTTAATTGCTGTGTTTATTATTATTATTATTGTCCAGTTCAGATAACAAAGCCCCATCATGTTTAAACAAATATTTTAATCCCACCCACCACACCACACCACCTAATGTGACTCTGTTACTGTTGGAATAAATAATTCATTTTTCTGTTTTATTGTTGGCTTTCAGACAGTGATCATCAAGCAACATGTTTGTTGAGGATAAAGCGTGAGTATGCAAGGCGAAAACTACTTGCAACTGCACGTGTGCATGTGCACTACTTAATTTTGAATGATTACACTTTGTTAATGTTAAGTTAAGTTTTTTCTGTCTACTCGTGTGTGTGCGTTGGTTGTATTGTAACACAGGCATGCAGAAATTAATTTATGACTGTTCTGTTTGTTTCCTCTCCTCTGTACTTGTAATATAAGCAGGAGTTTGCTATTTGTGTCTTTGATTAAGTTAAGTTAGTGTGATGGAAAAAATGGTCCAAGGTTCATGTTTTATGCGAGCTAGTTTTAGGTTTTAAGATTCAGCACCTTGGAGATTTTCTGGTTTATGTAATTTGAAGTTAATTGTAATGGTAATGAAAACATAACACGTTTTATTACTGAGTTAAGATACACACAGTTTTCTATTAATTTCTTCTTTAATTAATTGTTTACGTTCGTTATTGGAGTACAATTTTAGAAATTGTCTAGTCATTCTATCGATTTTACATGCAGGCAAAAGTTCGGAAAATTGAGGAATAAAAAAACCTTTTTTAAAAGCGTGATAAATTTGTCAGTCAGGGAAAAGGAATTTCGCGATTTCGATGACAAATTCTCTTATACATCAAATTCCTCAAATTTTATTCTGGTTAGCCGATCTATCTCTTTTGGTTTCCGAAATACTGGATCATAAAGAAGTAAAAAAAAATTTCGTTTGTTCTTTAATTTTTTTTCTAAACTTAAAAGGGCCTGACTAAATTGGAAAAATCACTTTGTAACTTTAAGCGGCTGTATTTCTTGTCGTTTTGGCCAAAATTTCAAAAATTGTATAAAATATTACTAATATTAGGCCAGTCATTCAAGCATTTCAAAGTCCATTTTGCATGAAAAACGCTAAAATAATATGAAATCTAAATTTGCAACCCGTTCGGATGACCGGAACATTGTTAAAAATTGAAAGAAAAACAATTTGCAACAGTTTTTCGTACCTATAAAATTGCAAAAGTTGTGCAAACTTTATGTAATACTTATAATATAGTCCTGAACCCACAGACCAAGTTGCATAAATTTTCGAGAAACGGAAATTGCTAATTGAAAGTATAGTGTAACGAACATTTGTACTATTTATTTGTAGTCCACTTTGTTAAATAATTCAGGGCCCCGAGTAATAAAAAAAAATAAAAAAAACACTTCCGTTCCTCGAAAATTTATGCAAATAGGCATGTGGGTTCAGGGCTAAGTATTACATAAAGTTTGCAAATCTTTTGCAATTTTGTACAAAAAGCTATTGCCAAATGTTTTTTTTTCTAATTTGTAACAATGTTCCGGTCATCCGAACGGGTTGCAAATTTAGATTTAATTTATTTTAGCGTTTGCAAACTTGTGTCCAAGTTTCAAAACTTTTGGAATTTTGTGTACCTTTTTTGCTTGAATGAATGGCCTATTAGGGTCTATTCTGTAAGTAAAATGTTAAATTTTAAGGTCGGCTAAACAGGAAAATAAAGAGAGGTTATTATGGAATTTAATAAATTAAAAAAATAAACAGGTGTTAAAATTTAACATTTTGCTTACATAATAGACCTTTAAGTGATTATACTAAATTAAGGTTTAAAGACATTTTCGCTGTAATAAATTTTAAAAAAGTTTACAAATTAAATTTCTCTGGGAAAACTTTCTTTTGGAGTTCGTAATGTTTATACATATTTTCCTTTAGAGTTATCAATTTTTTGTCTAACCTCCTTAAAATAGTCTCAAACAATATCAAGAAATATTTCTTGCATCTTGGTTAATAAAATTTAACAATTTCGAGTACCTGTTGATCTATGCTAAATTTAATCACAAATTTTCCAAGTTCGGTCATAAAAACTTAAGGACCAACGAATTTTGATGATTTGTTAGGTTAGGTTAAACCTTAATTTCGTAAAAATTCTAATTTGGAAAAACACCGTACTTATTCGACAAAATAAATTTACCAAGTATTAATATAATTTGTAGAAATAATTTTATTATTATCTTTAATATTCTAAAAAAAACTATTCAATTCCATTCTTATCTGATATGTTATGTGACGAAGTTATTGTAGTTCGCAGTTATTCAATTTGGTTCCATGAGATAATGAACTTTATTTTTTCCTCTTTTTCGAGTCACTTTTTCAAAAAGCAATCACGTATTCATACACATTTTTTTCAAGAACAACTTAACATTGAAAGCAATTTGATTCAAAGGACAAAGTCAAAAGGTTATTTTGATTTGGGTAAATTATTCATATTACATTTTTATCTCGTCATTTTTTTTAGTAAATTTAAACCGAGTGAATCACAAAAAATTAATAGCTCTTAAGATATGAGTTTTAATTTGTCACCATTGAGATTTTTATCGGGTTGTCGCCTAGGAACTATTTTTGGGTATAAAAGATATAATTTAATAGCTGATGGTCAAGTGGCCGGTTTTGACGACAAGAGATGGTATCAAGTGTAGATGTTCATGCAAAAGACAAAATCGAACAATTTCTAGTTTAAAAAAAAATTAAGTATCCAGTATGAATTCTTTTTGATATAGAAAAAATTCTTACATAAGAAATAGTAATAACACAACACATTGTTTCAAAATTTAAATACAATCCAACCGCAATTACAGAAACAAATATAAATGTCCTTTTGTCTTGTCCCAACTTTTGGCATTGAAATGGCACATTAAACCCATGCTTAAACAGTAATAAAAATTCTGTTGATTCACTTTTTAATCAATTTATAACTACAGCCTATTGTAATCCAAGTAAAAGCACTAAGATTTATTTTTTATTAGCTTATACTGTCTATGTGCTTTAGAGACGACACTTTTTATCTGTCGTCAAACTAGGGCACACTTCCTCTGCGTATTTCTGCAAAGGTGAGAAGACTATTTGCATTACCATATAATAAGATAAAAAAAAGCCTTGCCTGGGGCAACGTCTGATTTTGTACGTATTGCTTACTCATTTCTCGATCAACCGAATTAATGTAATAATTGTTTCCAAACCGATTGTTTTCTCCACTATTTTAAAAAGTACTTCCATGAAGCGTATTTTATCTCAAACACCGGGTGTCTGTTATCAGGAATCATCAATATTATCGGTGACCGCGTGAAATTCAAGGGTTCATTCTTCATTCCATAATGTGATGCCAAACGATCTACATGTGTAGTAGTGTGTGGTTTCTGGTGTTCTATTCCTTTTCGTGTTCTTTTAGGTTTATTTTTTCCTAAGTATTCTCAAGCAAATACTTTAGTTTTGTATTAAGTTTATTATTTTGGCTTTGGAGGATTTTGCCTAAATATAAAAATGTATCTCGGGTATGTACTGGAAATTAATAATTTACAGAAATTTATGATGTGGTGTGATATTTATACAAAGTAATTGGAATTGACGAATAATTTTTTTTTATGATTAAAACACTCGTAGAATTTTGTTTATCGCATTCTCAGGAATGAAAAATTAGATTAAAATAAAAAAATCCACATTGATTGCAACTTCAAGTGGGTACAGAGTTGAACAATATTTTTAGGTCACAAAACTCTTATTTCACAATACAAAACATCCTTCCTTTCTAACTATATATTTTATTATTGCATGTTAACTTTCAATGTTCTAACATGAATCTAATTTTTATTTGTTTTTTTTACAGGGAAATGGACGGCGTTGGCTTTTCGATAGCCATTGGGGCCTTAAAAGCCCTGGCTTTCGTCTACGACGTCTTAACATACCCCGTTTACGTGCTCCTCCAAAGACCATGGCGTTACCGCGAATTAGCCAGGAGAATCAAGGTAGATTTTGTAGATTTTTCGTGCCTGAACTGCAGCATGCCCCCGGATTGATTGCTTGTAGTTTGCAGCTTTAGCATGGCTTTAGCCAAAATTGTTGTAGTTTGTTGCAGAAAAAAATGTGTAATGTTTATTTGTTGTAATTTGTACCAAAAGGCATGAGCAGCTACTAATCGTTGTTTTAAGTTCGTTTAATATCCTGCGATTCGTGTGAAAAATTCAAAGAGAAATCCCAGCATATTCACTGGAAATTGTAAAAGCACTTTCGGTTGCGGTTATCCAATATTGAAATTCGAGTTAGGGTTTTCCTACTGAGTCATAACTTTGTGTGTTTTTTTGAGGGTGCAGTTTTGTTCTATGTATGATATGTGCTGACAAGTGATTATTTATAGGGGGCAATAATAGCTACAGAGACAGATCATCCAAAAAGTGACGTAAGCATTGAAATGAAGGAATTTAATACTAACATTTCAACCGAACCATCACCTAAAATCAATAAGGTATTAAAGATACTTCCACCAGTCATAATTTTGGTTACGGTGGATTTGGGGGGTGGTTAATTATTTTTGGTTGAGGAACACAAAAAATATACATATAAAGGGGCGACGCGTAAGAGCACAAAAAATTTGGTAGTACATATTTTTGATATTTTCGTGCACTGAATTTAGCTTATTAGATTAACCAACCAGATTATTATCGAGCGTTTTATAGCTTTTATACGCAATTGAGCCATATGTTAATTTTGGTTTTCAAACACTAAACTCAGTGTACTTTCTCGGATGGGCGATATAAACTAAACACTAATTGAATTTCAGTTTGTTCTACTAAATAAGTGAGTCATTCCTGATTAATATTTAACATTCCAACTTGAATGCAATTAATAAATAAATTCAAAAGCAATTATATAAGCACGATATTGATATGATTAAATTGCATGTTGTATAATTTTTTTCGAAAGAAATGCATGATATTTAGTAATTTTGCCTTGAATACAATTATTTACCCAACAAGTGTTTGTTTATTTTATTTATAATAATACGTTGTGCATGTATTACATACCGTCAACAACGTTTTAAATATAAAATTGCATGATGGAACTATCTTAATAAGCGTACATAAAACCGATAATGGACTAGGTGACTTTCATTAAAATTTATTAAGGACTTTCGATCTGTACTAGATAAAAATGAGCAGATATTCCTGGGAAGTTGAACAATAATCTAATTTATTTGTTTCAAATTACAGAAAACTAATACACCTAATCCATTATATCTTCCCTATGGATTAATATTTACCTTATAAGAAGGAATACTAAACTGGATTTTTTTGCCTGATTTTTTTTTTGGGACTTTTTACGATTTACATATTGTACCTAGATCCCTTTTTGATTCTATGATTTTCATGCAGGCCAAACCAATCAACAATGATACAAAAAGCGTCACTTTTACCTCCACCTCGGAACCCCGTCACCATCACATAACGTTGCTTCGTGAAAAAGTGGATACTATGGCGAAGATGTTGGAGTTTGTTAGTAGGAAGTATCCAAATAAGCGGTGTTTAGGCACCAGGGAGATTCTCGCTGAGGAAGATGAAGTGCAGCCGAATGGGAGGGTGTTTAAAAAGGTTAGAAAAATTATCCAGTAAACCTTCTGTTCTAAGAGGTTTGAATAGTATATTGTAATTTTGTTTCGGAGCTGTAGCCTAACTGTCTTTTCCGTTTCCAGTACAACATGGGCGAGTACCGGTGGAAAACCTTCTCCGAGGTCAACATGCTGGCAGCCAACTTCGGGAAGGGCTTAAGAACCATGGGTAACAATCCAGGACAGAACGTTGTAATTTTCGCCGAAACCCGTGCCGAGTGGATGATCGCCGCCCATGGACTATTCAAACAAAGCATTCCATTGGTTACAATTTATGCAACTTTGGGCGATGAGGCAATCGCACATGGCATCAACGAAACGGAAGTAACCACTGTTATAACCAGTTTTGAATTGATGCCGAAATTTAAGAAAATTCTCGCTATGACTCCCCGGGTAAACACGCTGATCTACATGGAAGACCAACTGAAGACTCTGGATCCTTCCGGATACGGCGAGAGAGTGCAGATTGTTACGTTTGGAGATGTTTTGAAAAAGGGTGCTGAGTCAACTATTGGTAAGTGTTTTGTGCTTTAGTTTTTAAAGAATTAACGAGGTGTTTTTTACAGAGGAAAAACGACCATGTCAAAATGATACTGCCATAATAATGTACACGAGTGGCTCAACTGGCGTACCAAAAGGTGTGATTCTGCTACACAAAAACTTGATAGCCACTTTGAAAGCGTTCTGTGATTCCACTGATATCTACGAAAGTGATGTGATGATTGGGTTCCTTCCATTGGCGCACGTTTTTGAGCTATTGGTTGAAAGTGTCTGTTTGCTTACTGGTGTTCCCATTGGATATTCAAGTGCTTTAACCATGATTGATTCCTCTAGTAAAATCAAACGCGGTACCAAAGGTGATGCAACTGTTTTAACCCCAACTTGTATGACCAGCGTTCCGGTAAGTCTTAGGGAATTATCCAGAGAATTCCAGGAGGAACCTTGAGTTTTGTTGCAGCTTATTTTGGATAGGATATCGAAGAATATACAAGATAAAGTTAGTAAAGGATCAAATTTGAAGAAAGTTTTGTTTAAGTTTGCGTATGATTACAAAGTTAAATGGACAAAGAGAGGGTATTCCACTCCTATAATTAATAGGTAAGCTTTCAAGCACAAATTACTTATAATAAACTAATATAACTTTATCTTACAGCATAGTATTCAGTCCAGTACGCCAGTTGATGGGTGGCAGAATGCGCCTGGTAATTTCAGGTGGCGCCCCACTGTCTCCCGAAACCCACGAACAAATTAATTGTTGTTTATGCGTGACAATTATCCAAGGTTATGGTCTAACTGAATCTACCTCGTGTGCTTGTGTACAAGACTGTACGTAATTTCCTTTACTTATCCACTGAATTTATTTAACGGACTTTTTGTAGTTTATGATTCTTCGTTTGGTCGAGTTGGGGCTCCTTGCACTGTATGTGATATTAAATTAGTAAACTGGGAAGAAGGTAACTATCGTGTAACAGACAAGCCGTACCCGCGCGGGGAAGTCTTCATAGGCGGCGAGAATATCAGTGCCGGTTACTATAAATTGCCCGATAAAACCTGCGAAGACTTCTTTGAAGCCGATGGGAAGCGCTGGTTCAAAACAGGCGACGTTGTCGAGGTACACAATGATGGCGTTGTGAAAATTATTGGTAAGTTTATTTGAATTTTAGTTGTGGTTTATCTGACTGAATTCGGTTTGTAGATCGTAAGAAGGATTTGGTCAAATTACAAGCTGGCGAATATGTGTCACTGGGCAAAGTTGAGGCCCAACTTAAAACCTGTCCACTAGTAGATAATATTTGTGTGTACGGTGAATCATCGAAAGATTATTGTGTGGCTCTCGTTGTTCCTAATCTTAGTCAATTGACTGACTTGGCTGCTAAAAAAGGACTCGCAGAGAAAACTTTCGAGGAGTTGTGCGAGTCGTCCGATGTGGAAAAAGCTGTGCTCCAAGAGCTTGCGGATCACGGCAAAAAGAGTAAGTATTTTCCAAAGGAATATCCATGGTTTTTACGAGAAATCTTTGAATTAGGTAAACTGGAAAAATTCGAAATTCCCGCACAAGTTAAACTAGTACAGGAAGTATGGTCACCGGACATGGGCCTTGTAACAGCGGCGTTTAAATTGAAAAGGAAAGATATTCAAGAACGCTACAAGCACGAAATTAACCGAATGTATGCTTCCTGAAATATGCACGTCTACTAAAGTGATATTCCATGAGCAAATTGTTGAAAACTTGCATTTTTCTATTATAAACAAAAAAATTAAATAAAAACAGATGTCTGTAATAGCAAGTTGTAATATATTTCGTACGTATTTGCCTTGTAAAGTATTTTTTAAAGTGGCTTAATTGTATATTATTATACATAATAAGATTTTATTTTGTTTTATGTTTTTTAAATTGGCGTAATCTGTATATAAATGCATTTTCTCAAACAATTGCTTATGCCTTATTATTATAATATTACTACTGAAGTTTTACTAGTTTCGTTTTTCTGAAACTACAACTAAGTACAGTTACTTTATATATTTTAATTTTTTTTACCTTGTAATGTAGCAATCCTATTGGCATGTTTCGTTTCGTTATATAAATGTTGTTAATTTGTTGTAGTTTTGTAAATTGTTCCAAAGACTGTCAAGTCATTTCTTGTTTTTTATTTCTTAATACATTATAATACAATACTTGTCAATTTATTAGCTACCAATTGGTCCAACCACACAAGCAAAAAGACAAGTACTTAACGGTAATTTCTAGAAATATTAGCTAAAAATATTTTATTGTAAATATTATAAATAATACAAGAAATTAAGGAATACGTAGGATAATTTTAGCGCCCCTTAGATTAGAACTTCTCTATTTTGTCAAGCAATTATATAAAATAATAGGGATTATTACTAAAGTAAAAAAAGAAAATGGTGCTGTAAAAGTTTTGTGTTCTTGGCAAAAAACGTTTACTTGTAATTAAACTATTAGTTTAGATGGGTTGGACAAATTTAGGAACATCACAATTCTCTTTATCATTAGTCTTATAACTAGCTGTTAAGTTGTAAGTATATATCTGTAACCAATATGCTCTTTTGATAATGTATTATTAATTTGTAAGAGAAAGTAATTTATTATTAAAGAAGTGAACTGTGTGAATGTATTGCAGAATATACTGTGCAATAGCTAAATAAATTTACATTATTTTACCAAGGAGTTTTAATTTTTCCTGAAGATTCCTTAAAAACTGATTTTGTAAGAAATTAAATGAATGCAGAATACAATTTGTGTTCAAGCTTATTCTTTACTATAATTGGACAGAAGTTTACAAAAAATCATTTTTGAGATACAGTAAGAAGTGTTAACAAAAAAAAACAAGTTTGTTTATTATGAAATAATGTATTTTGTAGGTACATTATATTAAATTATAATGTAACAAATATAAAATGTTGGTTTTAAGGGAAAAATGCATAAATTATTTGGAAGTAGGAATGACGAAATAAACTTAACCTACGATCTGGTGTATTTGCCCCATATATGTAATATAAAGACGGATGCGATGAATAACAGCGACATAACTAAAACTGGTACAGGTCCCCTAAAAACCCAAAAATAATAATAACAAAAACTACTAGTGAAACGCTCATAAAACTTACACTTTAATTCCGGGAGAGTCGTCGGTGTAGAACCTCCACATACCACCGGTACCAGCCCCAGTGTTCCTGCTCCTAGCAGCTGTAGTTGTGGTAGTTGTTTTCCTAGCTCTTACACCACCGCCACCTGCACCAGCTCTGGGGGCCGCTGCCTTTGAAGGGGATTTACTTCCAGACCCAACAGAAGTGGCACTTGGAGATACAGGCTGAAAAGGCAAACCTTTAGATTTAGCGATTACCACTCAAGAAACTTGTTACCATTTTGAAATTTGTCTGGTTTCTACGAGTTCACAATGTAAAGTAACGTGCTAGAATACAATGAGCATTGGCTTTGCTGGCAGTGCTTTCACATACAGTTACAGACACGTCGGCAAACGTCACCAAAACTGTCACAAATTCCCACAGTGCTGCCAACAATAAACAAAATTTGGTTAGGGTTGTTGGTGCACCTGATTTGTCAGTTGTTTTGTTTACGCTGCGCAGACAAGTTGACAAGTGACATTTTGACATATGATACGTATGATTGACATTTGCTTTAACTTAAGTTCCACAACTTATAAATGTACTATTTGTCGAAATTTTGTCGAATATGCATACAGAGTGGCGTAAAATTATTAGATATCGACACGTTAGATTTCGATTCGGTCAAGTTAAGTGAAAAGTTGGAAATGTGCACAAAAATGGTATAAAATAACACAAGATAATTTTATTACTTTAGTGTTTGACCTATTGATTTTTGTCCCAGGTTGTCGGTAGAGAAAGTTTGTCAACGGAAATTTGCGTACAATGTATATCTAAGTTGCGAATCTCGTACCAATTCCACGATATGTGCAGAAAATCAACGAAAATCCTCCAGGGATACCTAAAAGAGCTAATTGGGGCGTCAAATAAAACCGATCCAGATGCGTTTGTCAGCACAGAACTAACAGTATCCTTAGCACCATTAACCACAAAAAATCTGGCACAAATCCAGTGCAAACGAAAACGAATTACCAAAGAACAACGATGTTCCCTATTAAAGCAACTGCTCACCTCCAGAGAGAAATGCAGAAAAGAACGTGATAAAGACGAGGTTTCGGCTGGTGGTTTGAAGAGCATCATAAACTTCACCAGAAACTACGAGTTTGGTTGGAATTTTGATAAAAAACCCGAACCAACTCATTTGGACAAGCTCACAGAATTCTCCAACAATTTCTTCCGGAATGATTTTTCCGAGTTTCGCGACACAATCCTATACATCATAGAAAACAAGGATAATTTATATGAAACTGATGAAAGCGACGACGATTTGGATTTTGTAAAACAGGAGACTGAATTGGAAGCTGAAGCATCAGGCGCAGGAGAAGACAAAATAATCAAATTTGAAGAGGTCATCGTGGAACCTGACATAAAAATCAAACGCGAATTGGACTACGAAGAGGGAAACGACAATGACAGTGATTTATCGTACAATTTTGTGGAGGCATCCTACGAGGGGGATGTCGATTGCAAAAAGGAGAACCCCGAGGGTTTTATTGATTCCATGAATCAACCGTTTGTTCCTTACAGCCTGCCAAGCAATAACAATTACAAAGGTTGTGGATTTGAGTATGATCAAAATACTTCTGTGAGTTTACTAGACAAATTAGTGGCGAGCTACTCGCGCGGTAATCGAAAGACTTTCTCGTCAAGTAGTGTTAGATGTAGAACAAGAAACAATCCATATATTAACCCCACGTTGAGGGAGCAGTTCCTGTTTAGGAGTTTTCGATGTGACAAATGCAACAGATATTTTAAAAGTCCGGGGTATTTGAAAGCTCACAATTCAAAAGTTCATTTTTAATAAATTTAATAAAGCTACTTAAGTAAACTGGTAGTTGCTTAGCGTATTAATTAAACTGTTCGTACTATTGTACCAAATGATGGACTAGTCCTTGCTTTTTTATTAGTTTTCTTGTTACTGTTGGATGAAATTAATAAAAATTAATGTGATTGTTGAAAACGATTTAATCGTCTATTCAATATTATTTGAAATTGTTTGCAAAAAAATGAGGAAATTGTTGGCTACTTAACTATAATAATTACCTGATGAGGTTCTAATGTCCATCATTACATTAATCCGAATTTATGAATGTGAAAGCTAAATGTCTGTATTTGTATGTTAACTTTCTAGTATTTCAATTTCAAATAGAATGTTATTTTATTCGTATATAGTTGATATTTATTGAATATATTTTTGATATTATACAAAAGCAAAAAGATACAAACAAATAAGTTTTATGTATTTTGTACCTAATGCCCTTTTTATATCTTTGTTACTGTTTTTATGTTGCAATGTCGTTCTCTCTAATTATTTTATATTATATCTTTGCGATGGTTGTAAACTGTACCTATTTATTATATTATGAAATAAAAATTTTCAAGTTATATAAGTTTTTTTATTTGTATCTCCTAATACCAAATCTATTAAAAATTAATCTTAGAATATTTGAAATATTTTTTTACAACTATGTAGTAATTTTTGGAGTAGTGGCAATTTTTGAGGGGTCCATTTACATAAACACCTTTGAAATTCTGCTATTAAAACGCATTTTATTTCGAATTTATTTAGTTCTTGTTCAAATTTTTAAATTTGAGAGTCATTTGAACTAAAATATCTATAATTCGAATTTTCGTCATCTTCTGCTTGAATATATTTCCGTCTTCTTCCGCTTCATGTAACTATTTGAACTATCAAAATAGTGAAATTTACCTACTTGTCTTTTTAATCTAGTGCCATTTGAACTATCCGTTTAAAAATACTCATTCTCCCTTGTCGAGTAATCTAAACACCCTGTATATAGATTATTTGAAATTGGCGCCTTCGTATCGTGCACCTCCGGCTGTCAGTTATGTACCGAAGTGTCTCGAAAGTACAAAAATAGTGGTGCGATAAATGTCAGGGTGCTGCAATAGTTTTTTTCCCCAAACAAACTAACAATCCCGTAAAAAATGGAAATTGCCAACGCCGTAGGGACTACCCCTGGGGTGGCTCGTGCAAATCGTGTAATGATGGAAGGCGTAGGCGCTCGGGTAATTCGTGGACCTGACTGGAAATGGGGCAAGCAGGTTAGGTTTGGTTTCCCTTTTTACCAATACAATGTTTTTAATCTGCTCTCAAATACTAAAAGCGGGTTTGCTTCAGTAAATTAAAGCTGTTTTCTAACGGGTGATGTTTTAGGATGGTGGCGAGGGCCATGTTGGAACCGTCCGTAACTTTGAGTCCCCAGACGAAGTGGTGGTTGTTTGGGACAATGGAACTGCAGCAAACTATCGCTGTTCAGGTCAATATGATTTGCGTATTTTGGACAGTGCCCCCACGGGGGTGAAACACGAAGGCACAATGTGTGATACCTGTAGACAGCAGCCAATCTTTGGCATACGTTGGAAGTGTGCAGAATGTGGTAATTACGATTTGTGTTCCGTGTGTTATCACGGCGACAAGCACCAGTTGCGGCACCGTTTTTATCGCATTACTACACCGGGCAGTGAAAGGGTTTATCTGGAAACGCGTCGAAAAACCAAGAAAATCGCTATACGTGGTATATTTCCGGGTGCTCGAGTGGTTCGCGGGGTGGACTGGCAGTGGGAGGACCAAGACGGTGGAAACGGACGTCGGGGTAAAGTACAAGAAGTCCAGGACTGGTCGGCGGCAAGTCCACGCTCCGCTGCGTATATCGTGTGGGACAATGGCTCGAAAAACCTCTACCGAGTGGGTTTCGAGGGAATGGCTGATTTGAAAGTGGTGAACGATGCAAAAGGTCAAAATGTATACAGGGATCATTTACCATGTCTAGGCGAGCAAGGTCCAGGTCGCTCTGCCCCTCCAGGAATCAAAATCGGTGATCAAGTGAATGTCGATTTGGAATTGGAGATTGTACAGTCTTTACAACATGGACATGGTGGATGGACTGATGGAATGTTTGAATGCTTAAGTAGCGTTGGAACGGCTGTTGGAATTGATGAGGACCATGATATTGTTGTTGCATATAGTAGCGGGAACCGGTGGACGTTTAATCCAGCTGTTTTGACTAAAGTTGCCACTCCTACGAACTCGGCTGGGTTTAATGAAACGCCTCAACAACAGTTTGCTGTTGGGGATGTTGTGCAGATTTGTGCAGACTTGGAGCGAGTCAAAATGCTCCAGAGAGGACATGGAGACTGGGCAGATGGAATGGCGGCCGTAAGTATCTGGATTAGAGAATCAATCACAAACTTTCAACATTTCAGTAATCTGATGAAACATCACCATTTCAATGGTTCCAGTTATTTATTACAGTCCAAAGTCAAAGTTATAAAAAAACATTCATTACAAGTCACAATTTTTTATTTTTTTAAAGACAAAAAATTAGAACGAGTTGAGAGTTGACAAATTTATAATGTGCGTTTTTATATTCCAGAACCTAGTTAGACTCCTTAAAATTGTTTCGGTTTCCACATTTTAAGAAACTCATTATATCTTTTATAAACAAAATTCTTTTCTTTTTCAGACTCTAGGTAAAGTGGGCCACGTCCAGCAAATCTACAACGACAACGATTTAAAAGTCGAAGTATGCAACACTACCTGGACCTACAACCCCCTAGCCGTAACAAAGCTAGCCAGCAAAGACGGCACCATGCACGGCACAACCAGTGGTGAACGTCTAAGCGCCCTCCTGAAGAAACTATTCGAAACCCACGTCTCTGGCGACGTTAACGAAGAACTCGTCAAATCGGCTGCCAATGGAGATGCACAAAAATGCGAGGAAGTCCTCAAGCAAAGCAATACAGCTGGTGCTGGCAGTGGTCCAGATGTGGATGGTGTCTTCGCCGGACATACAGCTCTACAAGCCGCCAGTCAGAATGGACATTTGGAGGTAATTACGGTTTTATTGCGCTTTCACGCCGATGTGGAAATTGAGGACAAAGATGGTGATCGTGCAGTTCATCATGCCGCTTTTGGAGATGAACCGGCTGTGGTGCAACTGTTGGCCCATGCTGGTGCGGATTTAAATGCTAGGAATAAGCGACGACAGACTGCGTTGCATATTGGTGTGAATAAAGGACATATTGGTGTTGTGAAGATGTTATTGGATCTTGCTTGTCATCCTAGTTTACAGGTGAGTGCTTAAAAGGGTGTTTTAGTTTGAACGTAATTCTCAAAGGAACGGAATTACACTTTTAGACCAATAACATGGCACTTGAATACATTGATGATTAAAGTTTGAGCAAGTGGGCTCTAATGTCTGGGTAGATGTGTCGCCATCTAGGTGCAACTAGTTAAAATTAGAAAGGAGTTGAAACCCAATTCCTGTATAAGAATACGGATTAATCCATGATAATTAATTTTTTAAAGTATGATGTTCTGTTAGAATTTATTAATTTGTACATATTATTCAATACGTTCGAGGCAGCATCAATAACAATAATTCTTAATGCTTTAAATTAGAATGGAAATTTTTAACGAGTTGGTCATGGAAATGACCTCATCTTATATATTATTATAAACTAAAATTTAAATTGTATAATAACCTGCAGAGGTACGTGTTGAGATATTGCATAAGATATAAGATGTCGAATTTTTAAATAGAAAATTCCACATATTTGTTTTCCTTGTTAACAAACAAAATAAAGTTTAATTTATTAATTCCTAAAATTCGACATGTTTATCTCGTTTTGTGTGTCATTCAATTTGTACGTAATTTTCTCCATTAAACCAGCCTGCGATATTTAGAGAAGCATTTTTTTATCTGAAATTTTTTATTGGTAGCATAAGGCACACGAGGCGACAAAAACCAATTGAATTGAAATAACTGTTCAAATACTCCACAAGCCGGGGATAAAATCAATATGGGTTGTAATTTTCGAGAAAGTCCGTTGTTATTGGCAGCTTTTATTACATATTTTATTATTGTTCTCTTTTAAGCTCAAACCACTGTTTTTATTAGTTGGTGCCCTAATGAAAAATACACTGGACTAATAAATAAAAAAGTTTGACTGTAATGTGGGCGAATAGCCGGAAAAAATTTACAACCGCGCAATAATAATTTGTTTTTACAACGGAACTTGTACATAAGAATGTATATTAGTTTTCAAAAGTTGAAAGTGACTTTTTTGCGCCAGTTTATTTTTCAAATTGTTGGTGCAGAGAAACTGTTCTAGTTTTGTAATATCTTTCATTATGAAATTTAATTTTACAGTTTAGTGGGTACATTCAGTTGAAGCAAATTATCTTAGTTGGAAATTATTTTTAGATATGCCATTTCCAGAGAGATCTTTATGTGTTTGTAAGGAAAATGCATAAAGAATATGGTGTAGTTAAGTTTATTGTTATGTGTATGAGAAAAGTAATAAATTGATGATATTCTTTCCGATCGATAAAAGTGGAACTCAAAAAATAACTGGTAGAGTTTTTTTGAGCTGTGCGAACTCTTGCGATATCTAAGGAAATAAATGTTTTCATTACATTTATAATGGTGGTGTATCTTTGGAGCGGCGCTCGTAACACAGCGAATTAATGTAAAACTGGGCGTTCGTTCGCTATTTTTCGATTATATATAGCATTGTATAATTCACAGGGCCGGTGGACAGATAAAAAGTTGGGGTAATATAAATGATAATGCAATGTTTTAATTGCCATTGCAGTTCGACTTGACCTCGTGCGGTCGTGAATTATGACATCGTTAGTGTACGGAACAATAACGGTACTCTGCAGACTGTGTTTTCATATCTAATTAAAATCTCCCCGTTTCAATTTCCTCCATTGTGTTTTGGTAGCTCTCTATGTTATATGTGTAAAGTAGTGGGATGGGGCGGGGGGTGTTTGTGTATTGTAACCGATTTCGCCTACATCTGCATCTAATGTCTGTTTGTCTATGCAACCGTGTCTGTAATTTTCGGTTTGGAGACGCAAATCAACTACGAAGCGATAAGTGAATTTTGTTTGTTTTTGTTTGGGGGGACGGGAAGGTGGAAGTACTGCACAAACTGGACTAAGTCAGCTGGTGCAGATTACTTCCAGTTGCCTACAAGTTCGATACATGCAGCACAGATGGCGTGTTGTATTTCAAACTAAACTGCAGCCGCAGGATTATGTTTTTTCCTGCTCCTGGTGTTGCTGATGCATAATTCAAATTTGTGGTTATTTTCCTTCATTTTCTAATCAATAGGTTTTTTGTTGTGGACCCGGTGCAAATTTTAAAAAACTCATTAGCACCCCGGTTGTTAACCAAAACAAAACAACTGCATCGAGTTTTGATAAATTTCTTGCGTTGAAACTTTGGACGTATTGACAAATGTCACTGGCAGACTTCTAATATCCGGCACATTTATAAAGGTATAATAAGTGAAACAGTAAACCTCTCATACTCATAACACTCCCTATATATTAATCTCCACATCCGTAAAATATTAGTTATTGGGTGGAGGATGAATGAGACAGGAAACCGTACTAACTCAAAATGTCCAGTTAAATTGTTTCTGGTTCCTTACCGGATTAATAGTGCTTACGTCGGCTGTTTGGAAACGGTGCAATTATCAAAATTCTCCCAGTTTTCCTTGGCCCGTTTTTATATTGAATACCGCTAGATGTGATTCGATTTCTTAAGTCAAACTTATTGTTTCACGTCCTATTTCACATCCTTCATTCGGTAGGGGTTTTTCTTGTGTTCATCTGTGCCATTGTAGCGTTGTGCAAATACAAATAAATGCCTGGAATGGAACGCATTTAGAGAGGACTCCAGATGATGATGAGTTTTCATTTGAATTTAAATTTACTTTTTGATTCTTGTATTAATTGCCATCAAGATTTATTTAAGTTTTGTTTTTTATACAAAAACCTGTCTGATTTAAATAGTGTATCAAAAAAATTATTTTGAAAAAATAGTCAATTTATTTTTTATTTTTATAACTTGTGATGTGATAGATCTTCCCAAATCCGAGAATGGCCCGCTATTTTTGACACTCAGTATATGCCAGAAGTTCAAGCTGCTGAACGGGAATTTGTCTACTTTTCCGCCGAACAATTTGTGGGGTTAATTTATAGCGTTTAGTATTAACCTGACACAAGATGGAGCTGGCATTAAGGGGGTGATATAATAAGGCAGCGTCATTTGTATGTTTGATCATAAATCTCGCATCGCACGCTGGTTGTGAAACTAATTGTCTTGTTCCATCAAAATGCATCCCATCCATACCGTCAACAACAACGCAAATTAATTTTCTTGTGTCTTGTGTACAAGAGGCGAAAAAATATGCACATAGGTAGCTTGAGCGCTTTACAATATTAGTTTAATAATTACGTGTGTTTTGTTGGTAATTAATTATATTACAATCAGCGCGCCCCAATCACGTTTCCTTAAAGACTCATTGTCGGCGGACTAGTTTTGCTCATTGTGACCCCCACATGCGCTCTGTTGTTCCAAATACAATGGAAGACAACGTCAACATCCCACAAAGCCTATTAAAGTTATCATTGTTTTCTGGCTATTGTTCTTTATTTATGTAAGCTACGTATGTGTGATGTTTTGCGGGAAAAGCTTCACATTAGGTCACTTTCTTTAGGTAGGAGATAATGATAATTAAAACATCTTTCGTTTCCTCATGGCTATATAAACTTTATTACTAAGCACATAATAATTTCCCTCGTACCAACAATAAATTATTATCTTTATGGGTGTGTAATAAATTACAAGAAAAATATACTCGTTGGATGGTTTTGGGGGTTGGTGGTGCTAATATTGTAAACTTGGCAAAAACAAAACCGGTTTGAAGAGTTGGTTGGGTATTACCGTCGCGGGGTTAAGGGGGGTAAAAGTGCCTGGTGTTATTAGCATGAACTTTGCCACTTTAAAAGTAAAGTAATACAACTTGAAGCTTTTTAACTTTGCTGCTGAGCGCAAACTGACAGTAATTGATCGCTTACCACTTGTAACTTACAAAAGCTAAAGTTAAGCGTGTATACATTTTTTATCATGTTTAATAATTATCAATCAATGTGTCAGGATTTGGGCAGGGAAAATGGGGAAAATTCTACAACGGAACTACACTCGTGTTGTATAAATGAAAATAGTATTTCAGATTTTAATCTGGGGGTGACGTTTGAATGGGTTTTAGAGTTATGGTGGAGGCGCCGGGAGTAAAAGTATTTTAAATCTCGAAAACTAGCACAATTATTACGGTGTGATATTTTTCGGGACAAAGCCACATAAAACCTGATTACACTTTTCCATGCTGTACATGTTAAACGCAAATTATTGGTCAATCGCGCGCGCCCCCGAGGCGAGGCGGTTGTGACAAACGAGGTAACTAGTGAGTTTAATTCGATTTGGAAGTTGCGGCCCAATTTTTATTCTGTAACGTGACAAAAGACCGGGTTGGTGGTGGTGCGGTGTACAAGGGGATGGTTAGGGTGCACGGAAATTTTTAATAACGACACGTATGTCCCGCATGTAAACTGCTGATCCAGTCAGCAGCTTGTTTCCGATTGCAATTGAAAGAGCGCAAGCACCTGGCCCCGATATGCCAACACCGGAAAAATTGACTACTATAAAACGCCGTGTTGGCAAAACGTGAACGATTTGGGAATTGCATTACATGTGCCTTTCCAAACGTAGTACATGCTTAAATTGGTCACTGGCCGATTGAAATACAATGGGGCAACCATGTGTTGTTATTACACTGGCATTTATGCAGAGGGAAAAAAAGCGCCATTAGCTTGCGAATACAGAATGTTTGTGATTTGGAGCTAGGAGTGTAATTGAAATGTGAGATTCAAGGTTTATACCGCTGCTTTAGCTTATATTGAACTGGAGATCTTGAATTTCTTCGGATTTGATAAGAAATCCGTGTAAATATAAGCAAAAGTATACAGGGTGTCCCAAAATTAACCTGCCAAAATGTACCAGCTGATTCTACGTTCAATAATGCAAAAAGTTTTAATAAATGTAAGCTGAAAAATGCTTCCTAAGGGAACTACAGCCCCTTGAAGAGGGGGCCCCAAAGAGGAATTTTCTGTAATATCTCTGAAACTATTTGAGGTATATTCATGAAATTTGGTGACTTTGAAGCTTTTATAATTTGCCACATATTTCTTTTTTCAATATTTAGACATTTTGCCAGGGGCGTCACATAGAGGGTGGGTGCTGGGTAAATTGTGCCCCATATTTTTTGTGTGGATAATTATTAAATTTTTTATATCAAATTATGAAACTTGGTTTATTTTTACACAAAAAGGTCGTCTCAGTCGATCTTTGAATCTTGAACCGTTTTCGAGTAAAATCGTTTTGAAGAAGTCACGTCCATAAAAACTACATTAATAAATTAAATAATCACAAAATTAAAAAAAAAATTGATTTTGATATTTTGTTTTTATTATTAATATTTGACGAAGAAATGCTAAACGAAGTAATAAATACCTATAAATTTTAATCCATTGTCTACTTTTGATAAATTTTAGTTTTGTGATTATTTTTATTAGTGTAGTTTTCATGGACGTGATTTTTTCAAAACGATTTTACTCGAAAACTGTTCAAGATACACAAGATCGACTGAGACTACCTTTTTTGTGTAAAAATAATCCAAGTTTCAAAATTTGATATAAAAAAATTTATAATTAACCCCACAAAAAATATGGGGCATAATATACACAGCACCAGCCCTGTATGTGACGACCCTGGCAAAATTTCTGAAAATTGGAAAAAGAAATATGTGGCAAATTATAAAAGCTTCAAACTCACCAAATTTCATGAGTCTACCTTAAACAGTGACAAAGATATTACAGAAAACTCCTCTTTGGAGTCCCCCTTTCAGGGGGCTGTAGCCTCCTTAGGAAGCATTTTTCAACCTATATTTATTGAAACTTTTTGCATTATTTTTGAACGTAGAATCAGCTGGTACATTTTGGCAGGCTAATTTTGGGACACCCTGTATAAAATATATGGAGAAAAATATTTAAAAATATGTTCTGACCTTGTATGTTGTCTTCTACGATGTTAGACCTCATTTAATCACCATGGGACCTACCTGCAACAAGAATAGGATAATCAAACGCAAAATTGCAAAAAATATCTTAACATTTTTGATACTAAGTATTAATAGCAAAAAATGGGAACATTTTCGTACCTTTTCTCTTGAAGCCCCTTTGCTTTTTTCCTGAATGGTTATCCAAGAAAATCACTAATTAACTACACAACACAAACACTGCACCACAGAAAAATGTCAATCATTAAGAATTGGAAAAGTAACCGTAAGAAACACGCAAATTACGATTAACTATTAAAATAATTATAATAACAGGTCTAATTAATTAATAATTAAATGTAAGTGACAATCACGCGTCTGTACTGTTTCACATTCGAAAGAAAACTAAAAACTGACTAACAGAAAAATAAAATATAAATACATATCTATATAAATTATATAATTGTAAAAATTCCTTTTTCCAGAAAATACAATTTATAACCTTATGCTGGGTTAACATTATTCTTGTTCAATTTCCATTAGTAATTTTTTTGTGTTTTATTTTAATTTAATAAAAACTGTGTTTTTTTTTCAGGCGCTTTTGTTGTGTACTGTGACAAATTTCTATGATTTGGAATATTTTATTCTATATTAGTTTCGAATGAGGAACGGTACAGACGCGTGGTTTTGTTTGCTACTGATAAAAATAAATACCTCTGAATTTATTATTATTGTTAGTCTCTTCTATTCTCTGATATAAAACAATCTATATTTATTTCAAATTTTTGTGTAAAGAAACTTTCATCAGCAACTAGTTAAATTATCCCATGTGCGTTAACTGTACCGAAATGAGAAACGAAATTGAATCAACCTCCATTTTCACGTAGCTCACGTCCGGGTCCTTTCTGCTTATGTCCTCCATCATAATATAGAAAAAAGTAAGCAACCCCATAAAAATTCTAAGCGTATGCCGGTAAAAGATAAAATCTTAATTGAAAATTGCCTCTGTGTTTCCATATATTTTTATAACCTTAAAGGGCAAATATATTTTAATGAAGACACTCCAAAAAAATTACGTACATAAGCAAGGATGTCAGAAGGCGAGGACTAGCGCCTCTATGGTGTATCGGCTTAAGACCGCCGTTTGGTTGTCCGATGTGTCGACACTGGATGAGGCTTGAATTATTCAACTTGTCATACTTTACGGGCGCGGCTCTCTTATAAGATTTAGAAACTAACGGGACGTTTCTCTCTGGAGATTTTTACGAGGGAAACTTTTCGCAATGACATAAAAGATGATTTTGGGTTAATTCTTATATAGAAGGCAGCAAGTATTGTAGGGCTAAGACCGCGTCCCCTCGCAAGTTTTAAAATTGTTACAGCCAAAATAACTGCGCCAATTTCGGTTAATTTCAAATTACTTTTCAAAGTATTTCCATTTAGCAGACCTTGGATTTTGCGCCAGGAGCTCTTCAAATTTAGCGATTATCATGGCTTGTTGGATATTAAAGTAGTTAACATTAGCTCAATGTTTGGGGGCTCCACAGAACCGAGATCACTAAAGATACAAGCATAAATTTCCTTTATTACTATAACTTATTAAACATTTCTCTTTAATAATTCCCCGGGAGATTAAGAATTACAAAAGGGAAATCAGGTAGACAAAACCCAGAAATTTTCCAGTGGAACATTATTATAACATTGCGCGCTTCTATTTATGTTTTATGTGATAAATTAATGAAAATTGCCTTGGGAACAAGTCATTAACTTTCGAAGATTATTAAATCAAATCAGGGATAATAATAATAGGATGTTATTTACCAATATAGACGTGTGGAAAACTATTATAAAAAATTAAAATCCCCCACAAAGCATTGTTGGAATTAGACGGACAAAAGGCGGGTTTTTGTTCAGCTTCACCAATTTTCTTATTGACATTGTTAACAGCGGCGGCAACAGCAACTATCAAAGTATTTTAAAAGATTTTCACATTTTCCTTTTATATTAAAGTGTTTGAATGGAACACACCCCGGCATTTGGAATAGGAACTTCGGTTAGTTATATAATAGTATAAAGGAAGGGTAATTTGATTATGGTAAATAAAACCACCCCTATTCATGTTGGAAAACTTTTGTTTGAACTTATTCCTCTACTAGTACTTTTTACTGAGCAATTATTCAACAGACTCGCGTTTCTTACAAAACGGATAATGTATCTTATCATTCGGGTGCGCTTTCAACTGAAATTACTCATTCGAAATGAGGAAAATTCCAAACGCTCCGTACACTTCCAACGAACATCGAAACTCAATTACGCTTCTCTTCAAATCCTTGCCAATACTGATTTCAGGTTTGTCTTTGGAAAATTCATTTGTAATCAGCATCCAGTTCCAGAGCCAGCACGTGAAAAACTATTTTAGTACCTATGTGTATGTATTAAAATTCATTGTTGTTTCCTGCCTTCGTTGAACAACTAAAGACGTGCTCGGGACGAAATAAGAGAAAAAATTCCACCCAATTTCAAGCTTCCATTCCAGCACAAGACAATTTTATGTCACACTGGGCACGCCTAATAACTAAATTTATAACGTTTACTAGGGACCGCCATGTAAAATTACCATCATGCAATTATTTTTGGAGCTATCGTACCAACACAGCTTGAGTGGCTCTTCTAGTGATGGTGACGAAACGGTTTTTGTGGAATTCATTTTTAATAAACGACAATAAAATCCAAAATTCAAGTGGGAATATAGTGTTTGGGCGAAGGAGGTCCTATTTTGCGACATGGGCCGCAACAAGCCCGGCGCCCATAAAAGCCGCTTTATAACAATTCTTAAGAAAGCTTTTTGGTACATTTGCGCGAGTTGACAATTTTATGGCAACTTCCCTTTCAGTCCAAGGGCATAAATTGAAGTAAGGAATGCGTTGCAGCTGGCGCCTGGAAAAGAATCCAAAAGAACTCAGGGAGATGTACATAGCAGGTGGACCATAAAGAAAACTGCACATTGTAGAAAATATATCACTTAAAAAGAGGGACTGGGGGATTTCATTGTGTACAAACCCCCCACAAGTAGATTGATAGCCACAATTCATGAACTACACTGGCCCCTAGTAAACTACAAGGATTATCATGGCTTATTTTCCGCACAATATTTGGACAAATAAAAACAAATGGTCCATGGTCTGACCAAGAATTATTCATTTGTGCAAAAGTCGGATTCTAATGGCGGTAATTACCACATCTCACCGTTTTTTTCCTAAATGGATTTAATTTTCATTTCAACCTAATTACAAATGTAATGTAATAAAGTATTCTTAAAACCGTAATTTGGATTTAACTACGAAACTAAAGTTGTTTCAGCAGTCTGGTGATACAATAAAAACAACCAGCATAAAATACAAGCAGCTCTCTCGCATGTGCAGTAAAATTTATCAAGACTAAGCAGCCATTTTTAGTGGTTATAAAATAACTAGACAAGTTCTTGGTATATTGCCGTCGGTTCATATTTCAATAACATCAAACTAGATGAGGAGAAGTAGAGGTTTTTATGGGAGGTTTCGGAAAATTGGCGGAACTTTTACGAAATTCAAGGTGATATTAAAGAGAGAATTGGAACTAAAAATATTTCGTGAGATTTTTAAAATATTATAATTTCCCTGGCTATTTATCGACTTATATTCGAATCCACAAACGGGTGTTAAACTCATAATTAATTATTATTTGTTATTTGAATTTTACGGGCTCTTATTGGTCAATCGCTAGTGTATATTAAATTTCAACCAATGAGAACACTATTTAGTGCCAATCACTGATTAAAATTTTATTTGACGTTTGTGGAATCGGTCATTAAGTTGGAAAAGAGCCAGTCGTCAATGTATTTAAAACTTTTCGCAAAATATTAATTCCAATTCTGTCTACTCAAAAATTAATAATAAAACGTGATTTTCTAAAATGCTTTTCAAGTTGGGTTAATATGAATATTTTTACATTATGGATTTATTACATTTTTTTGTTTTTCTGAGGGTTATTTTTGCCAAGTTGTATAATATAATGTGAAAACTTCTGTGTAAAAGCCTGACATGTGACTAATGCCCCATACAGCCGTATTGGAGTGTTACATAATTTTTCTTTATGCCTTTTGAAAACGAGTTTATAAGTTGTAAACCGGGATTAAATAAAATAAAACGAGCGAAACTTCCGTTTCCGTTATAAATAACGTATTATAAAACAGCGTTACGGTTTCAGGAGTGTTGGTTAAGTGTGCCAAGTCCGCTTTAACTCTTCGTACTGTCAGTTGCAGCATCCCAAAGAACTCAGCAAGTAATATAATTCATGTGGAATACACGTACGAACGAGATTCTCCTTCGTCGCCGCTGCACGCTGGAAACAAGTCATTACCAAAGTTGCTGCCAGACAATCATAACTTATTCTAAAATTATATTCGCAAACTATACTAACAAGGATTTGTACCCCCCGTGTTGGCATCAACTGGAAAACTCAACTCAAAACTGAAATATTTTATACGCTGCCGCCCCCACTACAACCAGCAGCACAAATTACACAAATAAATTTCACATTACATGTGAAACACATGTGACCAAGTGACCTGATTATGACCGGGCGCGTATAAATTCTTTTTGGTGGTGTGGCGGAAAAGAAAGGGTTTGTAGGCCGGGGATATCAAGATCGGCCGTTTCCTTGCTCCATAAAATATATCCGAATAATCCTGTAAGAGGACTCCAGAAATATGAGAATCTTTCCGCTTGTTAATACTATTTTGTTCAACTCTCCCTATACACACACTTTATTTGAGATATACACTCCGGAAACAAATTACTTTGTTGTTTGAATCGTAAAAAAAAAAACAGAAACAATCAAAGTGGATCAAAGGAAATCCAACTAAAGGACGAATGCGGAAAGTCTTGCCACAGCACAGATATAGGAGAAGGACGATTTTGTGTGACAGTTTTGTAAATCTGTTTGGTTTATCAAATAACGGCTTTTATTTTTAATGCTACAACTAAAAGCTAAATATTATTGATGTGGTATTTTGTGTTAGTGAAAATTGTAAAATTGTCCATTGATATATTTTGGGAAGTTCTGTGATTATTGAAATTTTAACGTGTTCAAACAATTTCAATGTTATTTTGTAGCGAGATTTTGTCGAGTTTTTCAGAAAGTTTATAATTGATATTTATTCAGGTACGTTTTTTCTATTTTTTATGTGAGTGTCTGTTGATGAATAAAAAATTGCAAGAGCTATGAGCAAATCTCTCAACAAAATGAATTAATTTGTTTCATTTAAAACATCCAATATTCCGTCTGGTTTTGCGTAAAATCTTCAATAGTAATGTTGTTTAATAAACACTAAGCTATCTTATCCAGCGTAATTACCCCCGTACTCATGTACCTAGTTATTTTCTTATAGTTTAGCTGTGATTCAAAGTTGTTCCATTTTCTTTGATGTCTGATGTCTTTGATATTTAGATATCTTTCTAGAAGATAATTTGCAGCTCGTGCACCAGCGAAATTTTAAATTGTTTCATTCAATTTTCCACTTGCAGTTATGCCCAAGTTATCAAGTTTATAGCATCAGTTTCCTCAAATCTAAACATCATCATGTTGGAAAATATAAAATTTAACAAAACGTTTTCCACATAATATTTTTAAGAACAGGCGTTGTTTTTATTCCGCTTTCATTCTTAATTCTGTTTATATCGGGTCATAATTCTCGCCACGTTGTCATTTTTTTACATTATCCAAACATTTTTCATCTTTTTTGATGTATAATCCACATTACGGGAACTATAAAAAACAAAGTGGAGATAAGTGTAATAAAGAAAGAAAAAGGCCGCGGCAGTAGGACCCAACAATTTAATCCTGAAACATCATTAAGTTAATGAATGCAGATAGAATAATAAAATAATAAAACCGCGCCGCGTAATTGGTAAAGTTATCTCATATAATTAAAACTACTACATTTTAGCAAAGCATTATTTATCAAAAACGAAAACAGTTTGAGTTTGAATTTACTTTTCAGTTTTCACTACTGACGTTTTAGTTTTCGCCTTTCAGGAAGTTTTAAAAGTAATTTCGCCTCTGTACTTCTTATTAGTTAGTTGTCTTAATGACGACCATCCTGAATAAATCTTAATTAAAAATTAATTTAACACCGACTAGGAGAGGACTTGGATTGGCGCGCGTAGGCGGTGTGCGCGTTTCCCATGAATGAGTGTGCAAAACTTGCACGCGCGGTTATCCGGTTTCAAATGCGATAAAGTGGAAATAAATTTATTTTTTGGCCGCGTGGTGATTTATTCGGGGATATCTTATTTTCTCTATGTTGAATGTGTTTGCTAGTTTTCAAGGAGATGCCAGTGCATTCGCGCTGTTCTAAAAGCTGATTTATTTGGCGTGGTTTTTGCCATTGCTAAGTTTTATCGTGCCCATACACACACAATGGCAACAAAGTGACACTGCGTCGCATAATCAGGTTATGTACAAGTCAAGTTTTGGTTCGAATTGTATGGAGGTTTTTCTGGGGTGGCATGGGGGTGACGCTGTGTACGCTCTGATAAATTTGGTTTCTTGAGACATTTGTAAGTTGAGTCAATTCATGGAGTCTTGGGGAGAAATATTGTCCGAACGGATGAAGAAATAATTTAAGGAAGTTGTTTAGGAAGCTAAAACATAGAAATCCGAGAAGGGAGTTTTTTTGTGAGGAGTCAGAACCGTAATATAGAATATTTTTAGAACAATTAGTGGAGCTTTTCTAACTCAAATTTCTTTAAATCGAATTATTCTCCAAGTCGAATTTTTATCATAAACGCTGACTTTTTTATTGCATGAGATTTGACATAGTTCCACCCTATTTATGGATATTTTTGAAGGGTCAAACTGAAAATGCCTTCTGAAGTGTCGCACTGTGAGTCACGGGGTTATCGAGAAGGTTTCGTAGCAAAATACAATGAGCATAGCATAAGCTTCATATAGAAAAATATTCAATTCATAGAATAATAACAAAGTTATTATTACATTTTAAATTGTTAAACTGAAACACAAATTTTCAATTTTAATGAATGAAAAACCATGTTTTTGGGTTTGCAGTTATTGTAAAGTAAATCATATATGTAGATGATTAATAGGGCACTGCCTGTAACAAAGAAAAATGTCTGCTAAACTATTGCGATAAAGAGCGCCTTTGGGAAACTACGAAAAGAAAACTAATTGTTTAAATTGTTAATTGCGAAATCATAAAAGTTTTACAACGTACTGACATAAAAGCGCGCCCCGCGAGTAACTACATCGAAATAACATTCGGGCGATAAAAAGAAAAAGAGTAGAAGTCAAGACTTTGCATAGTAATTGAGTAAAATGAATGGAATCGTTCAAAGGAAAAGTTTACAACAAAAATTATCCCCACAACGCAGTTTAAAAAGTGCAGTTGTGCGAAACGGCCAACTATACCAAAGTGTGTCACTGTAATGGTGATTTACAAAGACGTTAACAGGAATTAATGACGACATTATAGCACATTTTGGGGGCTGCGTTGTATCCGGTTTTATACGGCGCGTTTAGCGTCTTTCCCAATCGAGTTTAAACAAAATTTTTATGTTTGTTATTGCATATAGACTCACGGCGCGGCGTCGATTTTAAATGAATGTTTTTTTCGTGTGTTTACTGGAAGACCACACAGGGCGTAAAATTATTTTCGCAAATGAGCCGTGGGTAAATTTGGCAGGAGCGGGGAAAATCATGCAAAGCCGGAAAAGGACAGACGAAGTTGGGGAGTGTATTATTGTAATTCCAGAAGCAGACATAACTTGCAGAATCCCTGATGGTAGCAGGATTTAAGTAATTGTTGATGCCAGGAGTTTGTGCTCGCTATTGCGGTTTCAGGCTCTCGTATCGTGGAGGTGTGCTTTAAGATAGCACAAAATAACACATTTCAAGTGTAACAAACCCACTAATACTTTAATTACTGAAAATATGTTAGCTTTGATAAGACATACCACCAAATGCGCAATGCGGTACCATTTAATTTAGTTACATTTATATTTGTGCATGTAGAACTACATGTGGGAATTACTTGAAACAGCTAGCTACAACTGATCCTTGATTAAAACTAATAGTCAATTTACAATCTAGAAGCTTGTACCCGAAAGGAACTTAATACTCGTATAATAAATTTGATGGCAAGAGGCAAGGCTGTTTTTGCTTAAAAATAAGATACCCTGTATATAATTTTTTTCCTAATGATCAAGTATAAAAACCATCTCAAGTTTCATTCACATACTGAAGTTATATGCTGGCTACATCAAACATTTTTTGTGTTTGTTTGTCGCTTTGTAAATTATAAAAGATAAATTTAATCTGGGACAAAACTGTGTAACTCTAACTTTATTTACGAGAGTAGTTTTTGGACAAAAGTATCGATGAACAGTTGAGGCAGGCTGTTGACGATATATGATAACGGAGTTTGTTATAATAACGGCCACACTGGCGCCAGATGCCTCTAGACAAGTTCGACTATAGCAAAAACTTTTTTAATTGCTGGAATTTGTCCATGCTGTTTCTAAATAGGATTGCCGAAAATTAGAAAGGATAATCCTGGTGTGCTCTTAAGGGGAGTGTTTTCTAGTTTCGTTATATTTTTCGTACAGGGTCCAACCAATAAATTCTAATGTAATCGAATATTTCTGGTATCGGTATAGAAACAAGGCTTCTAGAAAATTTTAGTTTCAATTTGTTGTAAAAGCACAGGAGATACACAAGATTATCTTTGTGAGGTTCCAGAGCGAAACCCAGAAGTCTTGTGATGGCTGCACGTTTAAAACTGTTTTCATTTTCCAAATGCAATTTTAAGTTGGTGATGTAAAAATTGCTCACGATGCAGAAACCCATAATATGGATGTGTGCTTGAGCTGGGAGCTCTACTCGACTAGTCCACATGCTTGAGTAATCTTCCGCAAGCAAGTAACGCGGGGGAATGTTTGCTTAAGTGTTCCTACAAGAATGTTAATATAAATCCAAGCTGCAGGAAAGATGTTGTTGCATCTCCTAATTCCTGCCGAGCTTCAACTAATTGTCGGGGCTTTTGGAGCGCCCATTAACTTATTACGTTTATGTTAGCTTTTTCCTGCACTATTATTACCTAATTTCCTGTTGGAAAATTTCAGTCCACCAATTATGTGCACTTGGAAAATGTTATTGTGTTTTTCTGGGGGGGTTTATCGTATATTTATACATGAATTGTTTGTTTATCGGTTGACTATATCGGTTTATGAGCCATCAAGATTTTATAGTTTATTATGATTTCTCAATAAATTGCTGCGGATAGTTATGGCTTGTCTCCATTACGTGGATACAAAGTCTTTTGACGTTGTTTGTTCAAAGAAGAAGCAAGGAACGATGGACCATTTTCCTTCAGACCACCATTTGAGTTCAAATTGTAAAATTATGTACTATAATTCAAGATTATCCACATTGAAAATATGAAATAGTAGTGTATAGTAAAATAAAAGTTTGTACTCGTGCCTTTTGTTGCCATGAAGAAAATTTCTATCACATTAGTTTTGAAATTCCGAATGGAATAAGCCGGAATAAGTGCGACAAAGATTATATTATAAATGAACCTTATCCCTGATGTGTAAATTTGTGCTTTGTTTACTGAGAAAGCTTAAACCATTTCCAAAATTTCTCTTGGGGGGCGCTCAATTGTTCCAACTGGCAAGGACAAATATACCCCGCCAAAGATAACTCTTATCTCCGCGAAACTTTTTTCCGTTAAACAGTCTGGCCGAAACGAGTGCCCAGCTTATACAGCTCATATAATTTTTTCCTCAGCTATAGTAATTATCAAAAAAAATTTGAAAACACTTGCCTCGTTAATGATAATTATGGGGGCATTTGCATAGTGTGCGCAGTCCTTTTTCCGCGTAAATCTCTGTCGTTTTTTCACGGTTGCGTGAACACAAACGGCACTTTAACGGACACTCGGGGGCAAACTGGAGATGCCTTTGAATAAATACGATTGTTCATTTAATTAAGTACCGTTAGGCGTAATTCTGGAGAATAATTAACTTGAAGCACTTTTTCCTCTTGCCTGTTTAACAATTTCGCTTTAGGAGAGAGCCCACTACGGTATTGTTATAAATTCAAACAGCCGACGGGGAAAAATTCCGGCCTCTATATACACGGTTTTCTTGTAGGAAATTTGACGGCGGTGGCGGCGGTGCTGTGCGGTTTGCGTGGAATTTGCAAATTTTTATTGTTTTACAAACCGCAAGATGGAAGATGGAATAATATGTTCTTGTTTGTCGTTTAATTTAGTTATTATGGTTAGTTGGAAGTTAAATGGTGCATTATGGTGATGCGACTGTTTTCGTTAAATGTTCAACATCTTTTATGGTTATTACGTTATCAAGGGTTCTGATGTAGGAAACTATTAGATTAGTTTGTAATTCTTAATATTGTTTTCTCCCCCTTTTTACGACCGTTTTACAGTTAGGTTTATACAAGTAAGAAAATCGCTTATAAGTTGGTTTTATTATTAATTACTACGAATCATAAATCAAATTTCTACTAATACTATATAGTTTTAGATTTTATTAGCATAATAAAATTGTTGACGTAAATTGCACGGTGTTTCTTCTGAACTTTTGTTAAATTTTTTAAACAGCACTAGAATATAACAGTAAAAACATTGCTCTTTTATATTTTTTACGATTGCCTGTAAAATGCAATGATACCTCATGCTTTTTGTAAAGAATATATAATACATCATAAGCTGTACATAAAACGCGGGAATATATCGTATTTTATCTGTGGGGGCACCTAAACCTTGCGCTTTTTCTTTATTTCATTACAGACAAATAAAATGAACGTACACAATTACCGTGTTGGCATACCCATGTAAAATGCAGTACGTTCGTTTAATTTTATAGTTGATGGCCATTTTAAAAGGGACAATTATACGTGAGCAAAGTAATGAACACAGGAGGACGACCGACACTCGTGCTAAGTGGCAAAATTCGAGCCATATAATTTATGTCTGTGTATGTGTGTGTATCTGAGTGTCCGCTTTTGTCTATGTGTGTGTGCATTTCATCCAACACCACGTTGTAAAATTAATATTAACCCAGCTACCCGAGCATACTGATAGTTGTTACCAGTTTTCTTAATTTAATCAGACGCTTTATTGTTCATTTTAGTTTGAGTCCAATGTATGCTTTACGCCCCATTTATTTCAAGGTAATTTTTCTGAGTGGATCCTTTAAAACCTGTTATTTCGTAATGGTGTGTCTAAATTGCAGTTGTGAAACTACTTTCAGTGGCCCCAAGCATTCTTTATGCTCTAATTGGCCGAATTAGAATTTAAATTGTGGCGGATGCGCCGGGGATAAATTATGGTTTTAACGTTTATGGGAAACGGGATTTTATATGCTGAGTTATTTTCTTTAAGTTGAATTTATGAGGTTGGGGGATTTTTCTGTGGTTTTTTGTTTAAATTTGTGGTTAGGGAAAAGCAGTCCAGATGTTAAGGAAATAACTAAATTTGTGGTAATATGTAAGTGGAAAATTATTACGGATTTTGTACAAATTAATTTAGGTAATGCATATTGTTGAATTTTTATAGTGTTCTTGAAAGGTCTTTATATTATCATACTAGATTTTTTACTCCAAGTAGGGAAATTGAATAATTTTTCCTCTCATAAGAAAGTTCAGTGCTAAAAATGGTCCAAAATTTTGATTTTGATACATTTTTACATGTATGTTTTGATAAGTTTATAGGAAAAAGTTAGCAAAAACTGATGTAATTAAAAAAAAAAGTGATTTTGATACATTTTTTTTACACTTATGCTTTGCTAAGTTTGCACTATATCTAACTTTTGAAGACATTTTTAGGTTTTTTAGGAATATCTTGAAAAATAAACAATTTACAAAATTTTTTATTCTTTAACATTTATTTAGAATAAAATTCCGTCAAAAAAATTTCAAAAAACGACATATTCTTAACTTATATTTCCCATACTGCGCGAAAATCCGACAGCCTAGATGGACTAGTGACGTTGGTACTTGGCTGCCAAACGGAAGGTCGCGGGATCGAATCCTAGAAAGACCATTATTTTTTTTTATTTTTTACTGGTTTCTATGGTAACAAAAACAATAATAATAAATGTTATTTTATATTAATAGCATATTGAATGTCGCCTGTATGTGATTATTGGCTGCCCCTTCACTATTTTCCAAAGATTAAAACTGTATCATGCCAATGTATAAGCAAGTCATGTGCTGGACACATCAGATATTTATTCTAATATTTCTATTGAGCCTCACGTTTTTTTCAGTTTGAACATTTTAGAAAATCGATTGTCTTACATCCATTAATTTTTCCAGTCCTATGCTCAAATTGAGCGACTCTTCTATATTAGTAGTCCACATTCTAGTGCTCATTTTATATTCTAACCTTGCTGTTGAGCCTCACTTTTCTACAAATTTGCACATTTTATGAAATCGTTTTTCTCACATATCCATCAATTTACCCTCTCCTACAAGATGCAACAAAAATATGAGGAATAACTGAAAATAAATGATTTATAAAAAGCGCACCTATAAATGCCCCGTATATAAATATATTTTATAGAACCATCACCGAGGGAGTTATAAAAATGTTAGGGCAGCAGCGCTAAGTTTGCAATGAATCACTTGACCACCAGTGCGTTCTTGTGCAGCCAGCCATTCTGTCTTCGTACAATACGATACAGCGAGCAAACTGTGCATAACATCTACATTAAAAAATGAGCCACGGTAAGGTAATAAAACACAAACATAAATCTTCGCCTTTTTAAAATAGAGTGTATGCTATGGTTTTTACGGGCAGACGCCGTTGCCACCCCCCAAAATAACAAACAATAACAACTAGAATGATTTTTGTCTGGTGGAATGGGGCGCGCAAGGATGAATAAACTACTTTACTAAGGGGTTTGTTTTGTAATTTATAGTATACACCTTACATGGATTAAAAAGTAGGCAAACAAACTTAAATCGTGTCGTAAATCAAAGGGTTTGTGTACGCAAAGAAGTTGGGAGTTGAGCAAAGCGCCAGGGTAAACTCAACAGAACACAATCAGAACTTTAACGTGGGGAAAAATTTATATGCAGTTGAATGTAGAACGATAGGATTAATAATTATTGTAAGTTTGGGTTTGAAGAAGACGGTTTGTTTAACTCTATCAAATAAATTCTAGTATTTATGGATTATTGTTTCCAATCTTTAAGTCTATAAATTAAGTTTTGTACTGATGTTACCTGTCTATACTTCTGTTATTTCGACTTATAATTTCTCAGTTAACATAAAAGATGAATCCATTCCGTATTTGATTTGGTATAAATCCCCCAAAAGATAATTAAAAAGAAAACCGTATAAACAATAAATCCCTGGCAGAGAAAGCATGATGTGTTTTCGTTTCGCCCCCCAACTAATTCTCTCGTAATTTATACGAGAACATCAGAGAGGAAGGAAGACGTGTTGTTTTCCACTCTTGGGAGTGCCCGTTATGTGAGGCAGGCTGGCTGATGGGTGGCACAGAGTTAACGTCGTATATGCGAGGATGAGAGACAAGTATAAGGGGCTGATGAACGTCCGTAGGGCACGGAGTGGCTTTATGGTGCTCTTGAGGCGCGTTATGACACCAGGCCACGATGACACCTCTCCGTCACTTCTCAGTTTATGTCCGCACTCAACTGGTCTGCTTTATTCCTGATGCCAGCTGAATTTATTACCGTATTGGAAAAAATGACGAGTAAAAATATAATATCACCTGAACCACCCTGGGAAACAGAAAGTAATACCAGTTTATTGCCACGCATCTGCGTGTATGGACTAGTAACACCTCGTTCTGGAGGTACATTAAAGAAAAAATAGGTTTTTGGAGTGGCAAGCGAAATGTTTGATAATACAGGAAACGAGCGAGTGAGGAGAGGGTATTTAATTAAAAAGAACTTCCGAAAATCTTGCTTTGTATAAAATACGAAACGGCTACATTTTCTTGTGCTCTGGTAAATTATTGCAGCACTCTATGGAGATCCGAGCTTAATTCACTTTAGATCGGGTTTAAACTGGGCCATCAATTCTACAAGTCTGTGAATTGTTGGAAGTCTGAATTAAGAAGAGAAAAAGAATTTTTAAATCTACGAGGATTAGCAGATTTCTGTTCGGAATATCAACTCACCCTTTGGCGATATTTTTGTACAAGGCTGGGATTGCATTAATAAGTGGAAAAAAATGGAAATAAGCCTTGATAAATTACAGCAGAAACATGGGGCGTTTGTTTAATATTCTCAGATTATACTAGAGTGTGATTAAGAAAATAAACAGAATTTCTATATACATTTAGAATAAGAATCAGTTAAATTTTGTTAAGATTTATATTTAGACATATTTCATAGTAAAGTGTTTTTTTGTGCACAAATTTTGCATTGGGTTCAAATATTTTTAACTTGAATTATAACCTTTAACTGTCGGTTTATTCACCTTTGGGCAACTTTATTTCGCAATTAGTTTATAATAAAAATCAACAAATCTATTTTGCAGATAAAATTACTGTGCCTAAAAAAATAAGTACAGTTTTGTTAACTTTTGTAGAAATAATGGTAAATCAGTGGGTATAATTTTAAAAGCTTCCATGATCTCGCTGATCCCTTGCAATCCGATTAACGATTGGAGCGATGTAAAAAATTTATTGCTAACTATCGTGGAAAATTAAATTTTTCTGCGGGAGCAGCTTTGGCCAACTTGTGTTGATGCAGCAAAAACAGCTAAAACATTTAGAAGTATTGCGGATGTAAGTTTGAGCCCTGATAATTGTCATCCGTGAACTTTCGTATACTTGCAACGTAATTCGATGGTCTAAACTTTGGCAAAGTTCACTGAAATTCCACTAAGAATGAATTTACACACCCACTAACCCTACTGATGTAGTTTCTTAACAAAACTTTGGAAACAGATACCAGTCATTACGAAAACAGAACACATTTTCCGGTGGAATAAAAGTTATTTTTCTGGGTGGTGTTGATTGGGGGATGGGAGACGGGGAGTGTAACTAGATGAATTTTAGTGTATTGTCTTTGAGTTTGTTTGAAGTGCACTAGCTTGTGCACACATGAAATATCGCTTAGGGCCCCTGATCCTGATCTCTTACACACAAGGCAATTTGCAAGTTGCTAAGTTATACAAAACTAATTCCAAGTGAAGTTCAATCCCTTACTCCTGCTCCATCCAGATTTGAAATTCAACAATTAACTAAACGCTAGTAATCTTCATAGAACCAATGTCTCAAGTGTTCTGCATTCAATTTGTTTATAACCACCAAGGACTTAAAATATTCATTCCAACGTCCTTGCATCATTTAATAAAATATTTCTTGGGCGGTAACATAAATTTTATTAAAAACGCTGTGTCAAACCATAAAATGAATATCGAACTGTGCGGCTTCATATATATTAGTTCAAATCGGAATAAATTTGAGGTCGTTTCCTTTGCGAGTTTTAATAGCCCAAAAGATATTTTCGTTTCCAAATATATTTTTAGATTCAGTCTGAAGAAATCTTTTTTGTGTGTAAAGCTTTAGGGTGTGTGAAATTTTATTCTGGTGTTGAGGCCTCACACCGATAGTGGTGCAATCAACATTCCGCAGGTGTTTAAGACTGAATTTCTCGCCAATTTCCCATTGCTTGTTCTCGGCGTACAGCAATAGCTGTTTAAGATGAAACTTTAGACAAGTATACGAACTGTTTCAATAGGTATAGAAATGTTTATTTCAAAGCAGGAATTCTCATCACAGTTTGCGCAAATTTTCCTGCGGTCTCGTCGATATATTTGATAAGATGGAAGGCATAAAGATATCATTTTGTACATTCAAGGGTGTAATTGGTACAACTTTTTGAAGTATTAAAATATAGTAGGAGTATAAGTGGAGCTCAGTTAAAAAAAAACTTGTGTCTTAGTTTTAAACTATTTGAATATCGCATAGTTCTTGTACACTCCTTAGATGCTTTGAAATAAAATAGTTTTCGCCTAACAAAAGCAGCTTAGAAACCCGAGCTTATAAGAAATTTGAAATTACTGTTTTGTACTTCATAATTATTCCTAATTGGATAATTATTTTAAATACAGCGGTGTAAACTCACGACTATAAGTTAACTTAACTGCAAAGCGTTTCGGTTATTAAATTGTCTTCAACATCACAAAGACTAAATTAGCACGGTTGTTTTAGACAAGATGGCCCTGGGAAATTGTTGCAATTTTAAACTTTTAAAGTCGTTGATGTTGATGAATTAGAAGCGTGACAATGCAGCGAGATATCGCAGTTTTAGCGATAATAATTAGCGCAATGGAAGGGTTCTTTCATAAGTTTATTTAAAGCTAAATATAATGGGGTTGTAAGCTTGGGAAAGAGCGCCGAGAGGGTACAACAGTTAAAGTTTAAGGACATATTTGGAGATCTAATAGAGCTTTCCAAACTTTAACTGCAGAGTAATTAAACTTCACCATTCAGTCATATTCATATTGAGATATAATGTGAGTAATAATTTATACGTTAACTGCAGTTGAGTGGAAACTCCCACGCAAATTCACTTTTACAACAAGTGGAAACACAAATGATACAGGCGAAGATAAGTTTGTGTGTATGATCTAAGGGGAACAGTTTGGAATTATTATCCTCGTATATTCGTGAATTAATTCCACACAACACATAAAGAATGCAGGAGAAGGCTAGGTGAACTATTAGCGAAATTTAATGGAGCTTTCACTTTAATAAATTATTTAGTAATTGCTTGGTTAACATGCAAATGTATGTGTTAGAATTCTAAACGTTTAGCAATGCCATTTTGTGCACGAAGAAAAATGTTTAATGGATACAATCATCATAATTATGAATAATTGCTATATTTACTGAGTTCTAACGCAATCTCTATAGTAAAATGTGACTTTATTTTAACGAGAACTAAGTTAGCATGTGGGAGTAAAGGATAATTTTAAATTTTATAACTAATCTAAGAATATGCTACATGTTTGCCTGATGTTTAATCTAAAGCATTTCATATAAACCAGATAATTTGAGAAAAATATATTTTATAAAATAAAATGAAATCTGTTATAAAGAAGTTCATAGTTATGAGGTTTCTAATATAAATCATATACTATTTTGCAGGTATGTCAATTTTATCTTGAAAATGAGCACAAGAATATGATAAAAGTGCTTTTAAATTTTTGGCGGATGCGCCGGTGATAATTAATATACTTTCTTATACGAAGTATAAGGAAGTATTGTAATCGTGATTTGTTTCGACTCCGAGATTTTGATGGATTTACACGTTTTGAGGGCCCCTGAATCCATTTTGACCATTTTCGCCATGATGTCTGTCTGTCTGTATCCACCATAACTCAAAAACGACTTATCGGATTTGATTCAAATTTCATATTTAAGAGTTTGAACAAATTTGTGGGTGCCACATTAAATGTTTTTCATCTAGCACCAAAACAAGTGACACTTACCTGAAGACATTTTTAGGTTTTTTAGAAATATCTTGAAAAATAAACAATTTATGAGATTTTTTTATTCTTTAACATTGATTTAGAATTGATTTTTGAACAAATTTTGTTTGAACTTTTTTGAAATTCCATCAAAAAAATTTCAAAAAAATAAAACTTATTTTTGTCGTAAAATTATAATGAGTAGGACAAGGACAGATTTATGCGTATTACAATAAGTGCGAGAGAGACTTCCGAAATTTATTTGAATATTGCTGGAAACCCTCAAAATTGAAACACTATTTTTACAAGAAATTTAACTTAGTTTCTTTAGGAAAAGTAATTGTGGTACTATCCGTATAAGAAAGTCATGTGTTGGGCACATCAGATATTTTAAATTTGTAAAATGGGGGTGAATCTGTCGTTTCGATTATGAACAAGGGATTTAGATATGTCTTTTGCGAAACTCATTTATAAAGAAAACTTTCTTACCCTTTAAAATTAGCTCCCTTGATGAAAATTTCGCTCATTTATTTTTCTGTTGTAGCAAATTTCATTAGGAAATTATGCCGAACACGACCATGAGTTAGTTTAAAATAAAAATTATTGCACTTGTAGCTTTCGTCAAATACATTGAAATGTTGGGTGTGCAGAACGAACATGATTTAATTTAAAATTTGAATTAATAAAATGTGTTTTGCATGCCAAAGTAACATGATGGTAAAGGGCGGCGGCGCACCACAGAATTATTGACTTTAAGAAAAGTACCCTATGGAACATTGTAATTTAATATAAATTACTAGACTGCAAAAAATAAAAGAATACAGTCATGATCTTTGTGTTTTGTGGGATTGTAATATATGAAAATAAATTGTTGGAAACCCCAAACATTAATTTACAAAGCTTCCCACGCAAACACACACATATTTCGGCCCAGTTGATGTTAAATTAGAATTTACAACCCTTATAAACAATAATTAATAGTGAAATTAAAACGCCCTAGGTATGTAACTAAACTATAATATATTCCAACGTAACAAACAAAATGACACCAAAACTCTCGTGAATGAGCCCCAGCTTGTGATGGTGTTTCATGGAAACTGTCAGGCTATTTCAGTATTGAATTTGTCACAAGCAACAACACAAGGTGGGATTTCATCTAATAGAATCACGGTGTAAGATCAGCCCATACATCATGCACCGTTATCATGCTCATATCCTTTCGTTATCGCATTACAAAAGGGAATTGTATCTGAACACACACCGTGCTCCACTCACATATCACAAGAAATTCATATACGCGGACATAACTGTTACTTTGCACGAAATTCATGTTGGCTTTATGGTGGGATTTGAAAGCCACCCTCGTTATTGTTCTATTCTATTTAAAACTCATAGCGAGGGCTTTCGGTAACTGGCAATTGGGTTGGTGTGCCGATGGGCTCTCTGGCAACACTCGTCCTGAGCTACCCCCAGGATAAGGAAGATTGCATCATTGTGTGTGATGGTTGATTAAATTGTTTTTGTTTCGGGGCTGCAGCAGATTGGGCCAATTATTGCTGCTTTTGTGATGGGGATGATGGTTGGTGCGACAGGATGATTTGTTTTTGCCACGCCATCGAGTCCCTCCGCAATTTTCCAAATCACTACGCGTTTTGTCAACAATATCAACTTAACTTTTTAATTTTATACTTGATATTTATTTTAAAATATCTAATGTTACATTATTATACTAATATTTTAAGTCATTTTGCGACCAGTACAGAATTCTATTTCCTTATGTTTACGATACTACCGCAAGATACCCCTAAAAACTTTTTTGGAAAATCTACCTTATCAAAATTGAAAATATTAACGTTGAAATGTAATCAAATGTTTCCTTTTACCCTAAAAGCCACAAAAATCGTAAAAATTAAGGTTACTTTTTACTGCTGATCAATTATAGGTGAAAAGTTTATGTGACAGATGCGTAATTATTATCTCGAAGGGTTCTATCGATTTTCAGTTTCCTGATTAAGATTTGGCCCTACAAAATCTCACTTTTTTTAAAACCAATTTTCTGAAATTCATCTCAAATTGTATGTGACTGGAAATTGGCTGTAAAATGAATCCTGGATTTTCCGGAACAACAACAAAAAGTAAAACTGGGGCCGAAATTAATTGTGCTCGTATAGAAGCTAGTCATTAAAATGAATTAATGATCTTGAAAGTATTAACAATTCTGCTCTAATTAAAACATCCATCCTTTCAGTAGTTTTTTGTAGGAGCTTTTGTTGCCCCCTCCTTCCACGTTGAAACATTTTTCTCAGAAGTAGATTGGACAGAGCATGTGCTAGGCGCTAGGCGATGTAATATTTGCCAACTTTAGTTTATTTTTGCAATATATTGCCAGCAAGTTATTCTTTTGTGGCAGCCCAGCAAAATGTATTCAGTGTGTCGCAATGAATATGTTTTAGGTGTCTTTTGATTCAAGTTCTGAAACGGTGTGTGATGTCTGTATGTGAGCTTATATTGCCGACGCTGCTTATGATGTCAGGACACGAACACGCGGGAAAATGTCTTCATTTCGATTCCACCCAGCCAACTTGACTCTTTGTCACAACTTTTCATTCTGTCGGTGGTGAAAACGCGCCACCAACACCACCACCCCTTAAACCACAATAAGATAAAGGAATTTATATATGGTCTGCTTACATTGACAACGGAAAAATGGAAAACAATCAAGGTGCACAGTTAAGCTCGGCGCCACACATGCAGTGATAAATGTTTGTCTGAAATTTCGTTCGCAATCGTATTAGGGACATTGGGAATGGAATGGAACGGAAACCGATAAACAACCACTTTTAACGAAGTCGATTCAAAAACTGTATGTGTGTATGCAGGAAACTGAGATACTTTTTTGATGAATTATTTATGCGGCAGGATGCCTTGGCCTCGTTTCCTATTTGCTGGCAATGGTGCGACGATTTTCTTAAACACAAAGTGATATACGTGTGTATCATTTAGATTTTATAGAAATAATTTTCAACGTTTCCAAATACTTTATATATTTGTAAAATATTTAAAACTCCCGCCACTGTGATGTACAACCAATAAATATCCTTATACCCAATCAAATGTTACAATTCTAAAGCGGTATATTCAAATTTATTTTTAAATAATTTTTTTGACCTTGTAGATGATATTACTTTCAGATACTTCGCCGATCCTTTTTGTTCCTAGCCTTCGTACTAGTTTCTTCGCGTGCCACAACAATTTTTAATTACACGCGGAAGATAAATAAATCCAGGTGATGAAATCTCTACAGGTAAAATCGTGGCGATTTATTTGTGCGAGGAAAAAATGCCCCGATAATCGAGATATATCGTGACTGAACTATACAGTAACTAGCATTTATCATGTAAATTAGGTAGGGATCATGAGTCTATCTTCACCTCAATCATAATAAGGGGTGTCGCTTCGTGCTCATTGTGTTCCAACTTGTACTTATCTATTTTTGCCGAGTTGTTTGCCGTTACCGTCTTTGTTTAACATTATCTGTGAACGAATTTTTCCCTTATAGAAAATTATGTAATTGGGTTATGTCAGATACGAACAAAGGTGGTTATTTGGATTCAGTTTGTTGAAAATTAGTTGGAAATTGGCGTGGATGTAAAACACAGTACAACAGAAGTGAATTGGTTTGTAGGTGAAAGGGCCGTTAGCAGCCCTAATTAAATACCCACAGCAGGAGTAGGAGCAGTCCGCACCACCATCGCCAGTGTCATTTGCTAATTGGTACACTGTGGCCAACCAATTGACTCATCAAACAAGCAGTTGAGCTGTTACGTAAACAGAACATCCACATAATATATATCTATGACAGGAATATTGCTAATCGGCTAACGCATAATTAGAGAACGCGAACTTTGGTTGACTTCAAAGAAAATCAATTTCTATCTGACAAACATTCGCGCGTGTTTATTAACTAACATAGGAAGAGGTACAGCAGGAGAAATAAAAAAAATCATTACGAAATGAGTTTTAGTTTGTGACAGAATTTTAAAAATTACAATTTTGAAATCGCTGGTTGGATTTTTGCCAAAAAAATATCTGATGTGTCCAACACATGACTTTCTTATACATTGTCATGATGAAGTTTTAATGTTTGGAAAATATTGAAGGGGTAGCAAATAATCACATGCAGTCGACATTCATTACGTTATTATTATTGTTATCGGTACCATAGAAATAAGTAAAATAAAAAAAAATAATGGTCCGTCTGGGATTCGAACCCGCGACCTTCCGTTTGGCAGCCAAGTCCCAACGTCACTATCTATCTAGACTGTCGGATTCAACGCGCACTATGAGAAATATGTGTTTTAGGAATATCTCGTTTTTTGACGGAATTTCAAAAAAAGTTCAAACAAAATTAGTTCAAAATTCAATTCTAAATAAATGTTAAAGAATAAAAAAATCTCGTAAATTGTTTATTTTTCAAGATATTCCTAAAAAACCTAAAAATGTCTTCTTTTGTTCAAACTCTTAACTATGAAATTTGAATCAAATTCGATAAGTCGTTTTTGAGTAGAAGAAAGTAAAAATGTATCAAATCACTTTTCTTTTTAAAAAATTACATCAGTTTTTCCTAACTTTTTCCTATAAAGTTAGCAAAGCAAAAGTGTAAAAATGTATAAAAATCAAAAGTTAGATAGTGCAAAAGATGCGGCTTCTTAGTCGCTTATTAGTTCTGGAAAAATTAAGTTTGTAACTTTTCTTTTTAAAAAAATTACATCAGTTTTTACTAACTTTTTCCAAAGATTAAAACTGATGATTCTTCTAAAAAATCACAGATTTGGAACCGCTGGTTGGATAAAAAAAAACTCTATTGCATAGGTGAATGGCCATTTCATTTTGGAAAAAATCAGGAAATGTTTATATAAATTTTTTCTGCGTTTTTTAGGGCCCAAATTGCAATTTTAAAAACTCATGGTTACTATACCATCATCTTATTACTTCATATAAGAAATAAAAATGCAACCATATTTCCTATGAATATTGGTGTCGGTTTGTCGAAATGTGCCAAAGTTTTGATTTATTTTACAAAGCTAACGTGTACAGAGTGTAAAAGTGTAATCCAATTTATACTGAGTTAGGGAATGTTTCAGACGAAAAAATATTGCCTTTACCTCGGCAAAAAACTTAATGAAAGAATAAAGTGTTGTACATTGTGCTAAACATTGTTATTGGGTGTTGTTAATTATAGCGTAGCTCGTCTCTTTTGATGATTCTGGTGCAAATAATGCGAAATACGGTGCACGCGGTTGCTTTTGTACTGTGGTAATTAATTTTTTACGTGACGTCTGTAGGAGCAATTTGTTTAGCCGGTTATTACATGGCAGGCTGGAAAAATAATTTCATCTATTTGCAGGACTTGGAAGGTGACACTCCGTTGCACGATGCCATTTCGAAGAAACGTGATGACATGCTTACGCTCTTACTGGACCACACAGCCGATATCACTTTGACGAACAACAATGGTTTTAACGCGCTCCATCATGCAGCTCTTCGTGGCAATCCAAGGTAAGACATGTTGGGTTAATGTTTGCTATATAATCGGGGGAGGTGGAGTTTTATTGCGGCGAACGAAGAGAAATTGCGCGTTATTGAACCCTGAAAAATATTCATTTTTCAACCGGAAGATATATGGGGTCGAAGTTATTTTTTCCAGCTTCAGCGTCAGCTCTATAAATTCCTGCAGACCAGCGGCCCGGTTACTAACAATTTCCCTTTTTATTTGTTCGACATTTTATTATGGTGGGCTCGCACAACCGGAAAGAAAACTGTTTGTGTGCGCGTCCATTCTGTTGTATTATTATGGAAAAATATCCTAGTTGGAATTTTTGTGCTATTTGCATAATTCTTGGTGCACGTGTGGTGTCAGTGTAGTACTGAGAACGTGTTGCTTTTGCCGGAAATTGGCGCCGTCGGCACCCGCATCCGTTTCCGTACACATCAGCGCCAGATCCTTCAGAATCTGAAGGCCCCGGCTGTTGCATATTGCAATATTTATACCTCATATAACACCCGGAATTTTATTTGTTTCCAACCCGATTTGTACAGCCATGATTTGGCGTTTAATCCCATTTTGCCTCCCTGTAAATTTTCGTTTCTTAATCAGTTTTCTTCCACGTAGTTGTACTGGTTATAAATTATCTTTTTTAATCAACAAGACAAGCTGGGCCAAGCCGGGTGTAATCTGCGTCTCAATGCCGTGTAATCCTCCAAATACTCTTGGTGGATCCGTGGTGAGATCACGGCTCGATGGGTCAGATACAGACTGTCTCTAACTCGAGTGGACGTTTCTAATACGGGTCAGCTTCTTGGCTTTAATCTGGACTAAGGCGGGTGGTCTCGCTTTGATGGTACCTGTCTATCCTCGAGTCAAGCCATCAACAAGACGAAGGACTCCGGAGGAATATCGTTTGTAATATATTATTTGTAATTACGGATCTGGCCTTCGGACCCGATAAGATTGGATCAGTTGACATCTTCTATTTATTATCGTTTAACGCCCGCAGTTTTACTATCGAACAAAAAATAAGGATGATGCAGGATATATTACACTAAAACACTCTACCCTATAGTACAAAGAAACTTTAATAATTATACAATATTTAACATCCTGAAAAATACTAAATTAAATTTCTCATTTTATTACATTAGCCTGGACATAGTTGTCTCGTGATCTATAGCCCCTGCTTTGCATTAACCGCAATATTTTCCACTTCTCCCAGTCCAGTTTTCTATGGTAATAATATGGGCATACACATGGAGCCCGATCCCTAAATCATGTGGTCGGGGTGCGAGATATGCAGTGTTAGATTGCGGGATTTTCTATTAAATGACCCCAACAGTAACGGCGTCGCCAAACCACCGATAAGGGCTGGTAACTTCTCTGGGTTGTGGTTGTTTCTCTAAGGTCCCAGAATTAACAAAGTTAGTGGAACCAGTGTGTGTGGCAATGTAGTTTGGACTTTGCAAATTATACGACTTGACTTCATTGTGTTTCGGGGATCCTTAAGGGAGTATAATAGATGAATGCAATTTATCTAGCAAGTCGAGATTATATGTTTAATTTCTGTGTTGGAGCAATAATGCTTCGTATAAGTGACAATCATAATTTGTACCTGGTGAGATAACCTGTGGTATGGGTTCAGGTTTTTGTGTTATGAGATTTATGTGTAAGGAAGTATTTTGGTGTAATACAAAGGATATTATTTAAAGTTTCATCATATAAAGAAACTGTTGAATGACTTTCCTTATTTTAGATTTAGAACCAATTATTAAACTATTTGTTTTTTTATATGATTATAATTTTGATAAAAATTGAGTATTGATAAAAATAAAGTGGATATAACCGGAAATAGAATATGTTTCCAAATCGGTACCATTATCCTCTAAAATCCTTTTAAATTGTCAAGAACAAAAAACCGTTGTTGATCAGATAAGCCGCATCATCGGCCCGAAATTTCCAAAACGATTTTTCGACCCGCACTCTCTCAAGTCCCAAACTAAATCATCAATGATAGAGCATTAGATGGGCTCACATGGTAATACACCACCACAAAACAGATTTTCCCAAAACAATAATATTAGGCGAATCCTTGAATAGTTGAATAATTTCACTGTAATCAGAACCAGCCCCACATCCAACAGGGATTACCAAACCCAGTATTCTCAACTCCACAATTCACAATATAACTAACATTTTACAGTTAGTGTTTATTGTGGCGGCCTTATTGGATTTGGATTTGAGAATTAACGGTGGTCATAAACTAGAGTGTATATAGCAGGAAGACGGTTTGGGCTTCTACAACGAGCTATTGTAATGGGATTACGAAAGTAGATCTCCTGGGGCAGTTTAGCGCTCACACACACACACACACACATACAGGGAACAATGTAGAGAACCTACGGACTTTCCTGCGCCTTCAAACTCCTCAACATATTTCCATTTCCACGGGCGACCACACAGGATATTACGCCGCAGTAGTTTTGTGTATTAATACAAATTTCCTCCAGGTGGGGCCGTCTTTAGTCTGTAGTTTAGTTGTAGCATCAAACCCCACAACTTCGCACTTTGCCATTTTAGTAAACGAAAGCAATCAGTCAGATTCGCTGCATCATATTGATTTCCTCACGAAAATATCGCGCATATATTTTAATTTGTAAAAATTCCTGCTGTAACGCTTGAACCTCAAAACGACCCATCCATCACAATTAAAGCGCGCCGTCTTTTGTGGCCCCCACACTCACAAAATATAATGCACATTTTTTTACTCTGGTTATTTTATTTTCGATATTCATTGGAGTGTACGATATTATGCGAAGCATGTAATAAGAATCGAAGCCGCGTTCCACAAAGCTTGTTGGAGTTTCGGCCAGATCAATCGCATTTTTGCATGATAAACGCCTCTGGATATTGTAATGGTATGCAGATGCACTCCGTGAAATGAACATTTCAGAGTGCATTCGGTGCTACGTTTCAGCTAATATTCAATAATACTTGCACAGTTTCATTTTGTAGTTGAGACTGGAAAAACTCGCACCAATGAGCCATTTTCACACAATGTGAAAGTTTGCCACATAGGGAATTTTAATTACGGAATGATCCACTTAAGCTGGGATGGAGATAAGCGGGAAAACCAAACAACAGTTTGTTTGGGGAAAAATTATGTGAATCAATTGAAGGTTTGCACGTGATTATTTGCGTGGTTGGTGATGAAGGGGTAGGTTAATTGTGCGGGTATGGACGAAAGTTTCACTTACATGAAAAAAATTTCTGTTATTTGTTATTATTAAATGTCGTACGGTAATAGTAAAATTAGTGTGTTATAACGCCTTGTCTGTTTTTGTCTATAAAATTAAATAACTTTTCTTCATTGCATTTTGCGATATCTCTCACAGAAAAAGTACTTTATACTTGAAGAAAGATTAATTTTCCTGTATAACTGTCAAGGCACTTAATTAACAAAAATTTTTTGTAACCAACCGAGGCGAGATTCCAAAAACAGAAAACGCTGTTCAAAATTTTTCGACTTTTACAGCTACAGTTGCGTCGATTCGCGGACTCACTCTGTTTTTTTGCACATGAGATTCAAATGAGTTTTTGAGATCGTCTGTAAATTAACGAGGTAATGTTAAAGAATCCACAGTCCCGGCGGCTATATGTGTATGTTCTAATTAAGTAGATACGTTTTCGCTGGTGTGTAACACAAATAATAGGAAATGTAATAAGGAAAATGTCGCTGAAAACGGCTTGGCACACAGACTAAGAGTAATGGATACAAATGATCGTCCCGGGGAACGGATAGTTTGGGGCAAAGCGCCGCAACCTGCCTGGATGAGTCGCTTTAACTGGAAGAACTAGACGTCCCAGCCGCCGGTCCAAGCAAGAACACTTGAAACTAATGCTTATTAAACTAATCACTGACATGCATAATTTGTCCGAATGTAATCCCTCGACTACAGAATGACTAATCTTAACAAACTGCAAGTGTACTGTAAAGTGAGCGAGATGAATTCGAGGCAGTTGCGTCCTTTATCCCGCTAAATTATACTTTCAGAAGTGTATTAACGTATCTACTACCCCATATATACTTTGATACCTTGCGCTCGGTATTAGTTTAAATTTACTGCCACTATAAAAGGAGCTCTAATGGCTGCTGGCTTGTAAATTGAAATTACAAAACTTTACACTAAAGCCTACAGTATACGGATTAATTTTATTCGAAAAGTGGTTGCCGCTGATGTTAAACAACCCCAATAATTGACTATTTATTACAGAAGATTGTCACAAAATTTTGATCGTAAATTAACTTCATGACTGACGGCTAAAAGCCCATATAACCAGTTTGGTTTAAATCCAACAAGCATTTTACAAATGGGCTCTCTCTGATATTCAATTATTTCCACGTGCCTCATCAATCTTCAAATTTCCGGAGACTTTGCTGTTAATTCCTTCCAAGTATTCCCGAAACATATTCTTGTAATATCAACATCCCGTTTAGGTGTAGGTCTCTTAAAACCAGTTTTTTAATATCAGCTTAGAATGTTAGGTTGGGATAAGATTAAGAAGCTTTAGGTTCAGATTTGATGTCTGCAGTTTTAAGTTTCTTATCCAAAGTATCTAAATGTGAACTTCCTGCCGAGTATGAGTAAAAACTTACGCGGTCATTAAAATTTTGTAAGAATGCAAAGGAACCCGCTCTAGGAAACTAGCTGAATAAGAGAAAATCTTAATGATTATCCCAAAAGAAGAAATAAGAAGGCTCATCAACTCAAATTAAATTCCTGATTATCATCTAATCATAGGTCCTGAAATATGTTCCAAGAAAAAATCTAATCAATGTTGCAAAATCATATAGACCAGTTTGTGTATTGGGAAATATCAAAACTTTAAGATATTACTGCTTAAAAGACTCGACAATTTATAGGAAGTTAGAAGAAAACTAATCCTGGAACAGCAATTCGGGTTTAGGAAGCAAAGACTCCGTAATAGACAAAGTTCACAGGATTAGGATCTAATTGAGCAAACTTATGTTAAGAAAAATGTTCCGTATATTTTAGTGATACGCGCTTTAGGCTATAAAAATTTCAGGATCTATTGTATAACTTTAGAGGAGTAATATCAATTATTCGTATTTTGTTGGTGGAAAATCGTGCCCATAATTTACTACAGTGAATTATTTTCATTATTCACTGTGTATCCGGCCAATCACAAATACACAAATTCATAATTCAATGTTACTGAACCAATGATATTTTAAATTGCCCCCTATCAAGTCTTTCTGCACTTGACTATCGACTGGCTTGGCAGTAATTAAATAAGTGTCAAAAAAATTATCAAAATTGACTCTAATTTATTTTTTTAATAGGTGTGGAAAAAGCATAGTATTACATTCGCGATTATGGCCATCATTCACTCAAATGAATTGCGCCACTTACCTACGGCTTGTGGGCTCAAACATCATTTTCGTGAATAATGGCTATCTTAATCGCTCATATAATAATATACTATTTTAATGTGCATTTTAAATTATGCTATTTTAAAACTCGAAATGAAGTACTAACTGAAGGTTATTTAATTGTTATTTTTAGAGAACAAGCCCTATAAAATAATATTTTGCATTTTCATTAAAAATATGATAAGCCAAAGGAGTAAAATTGTATATTTTTTCAAATATTTCCATCTTGACTCTAGCAAAATCCAAAACGTCATGAAATGGATTTATTGATTATAGACCCAAACACATAAAGGATGTCACCTGCTACCTGCAGGCATACGCTAGCAGAATTCTATATTACCGATGCAATTTCCTAGTGAGCTCCTGCATCGTGATGCATTACAATAGGGATTCATAACTAGCTAGATTTTCAACTTAAATTCAATCGCAAGGGTGTTTTATTGAAACACGTCGCCTTGAGAATAAATTCAACTGGACTCGTTTTTTTTTTATTTATTCGCCGTACTGTTAATATAATAAATACATGAGATGATTTATATGCATCGACAAACAGTTTATGATTTATTTAAGGAAGCTGATGTGAATTATAGGGCCTTGAAGTTTGAAATGGGATGTAGGAAAATGCGTCTTCACAATATCTGAAACACAAATCTGGCAATTCTTCAAACTCCATAGCGCGTCTCCTAAATATCCTTTTGTTTATTTCATTCCCGAAAAGTATACTCGTCGTATTCGCTCAAATACATTACTTGGAGGGATAAGATAAATTTAGCTGATAAGTGAGTGGATTCTCCCATCAATTGGGTATAACAAAAAAATAATAAAAACCAAACTGTTTGTTTGCTGTTTATTTATTGGGTTATCCTTTAATTGTTATTGTACGGATTAAATCACAATCACTTTTTCCTGATGTGGGGGTTGCGCAGATTTACAATTTAACAATTATTCCAGAATTTGAAATTGCTAAGTATGGTTCATTAGTCCATTCTGCATGTAGCGTATTTTCAATTTAGAATTGATTGATTGTCGTGTCGTTTCGCGTTTCGCTGTAGCTCCACATATACCTGATGAATATTATAATCTGCTGCGTCATTTTCCGCAAATATTTTATGCCACACACCACATAAATACAAAAAATTGTTTTCAACAAAATATTTCACCACCACATCAGAGAAAGTAATAATGTAAACATAATATTTGTTTTTTGTTATCGCATATATTTGCACAACATTAAAAATCAAAATTAAATTATTATTTATATTTGTGGAGGTTCATTTAAATATGAAATGTATTTTGTGCTGTTTATACACTCGCAGCGAGTTTGCAAATTAAAAAACATTGTAATATATGGATATAACAACCTCAAGTAAGTATACATTGGGGATGGTTGTTTTTGTTCTTAGACTCCTTTATCATATTGATTAAATATTAAATTAAATATTTAGTTTTCGCAAAATTATTACAGATGCACTTTGGTGTATGCTTATTTTACACTCATATAATCGATACGATATTAATAAACTATTAATACTCGCCGAAATAATCATATTTAAATATAAACTAGCTCTATGGCATTTCCGTAATTACCTATAACATATTCGTTAATAAAACAAAAGGCAATTTAAATTTAAATAACTAATATGTGTGCCCCCAAAGCATATCTACAAAGCTGAATCAAAAACACAATTTAGCGTGTTTAATTTTCTCGTTATTTATTGGCTCCCCCTCGTAGTTCTACTACATAAAAAATTCCTAGATGATTGAATTGCACCACTTTTCCCAAGATGGTGTGCGATATATACAGTAACTGCGTGTAAAAGAATAATCGTTTGATGGATTAAAAGCACAATGGCGTGGAGGCGGTGTCGAAAAGGGCAAAAGCGCCAGGGATGAGTTTGTCCGTTTTCCTATGTACATCTGGTGCCTGTTTGGTATTCGGATTACACCTCGTCCTGAGACTTATAAAGGACGAAATCCTTCCGTTAATTCGTTCAGGCTGGAAGGAGACCAAAGCACGTGCTTTTGTTCTACACAGAAAACTTCTCTAGTCGATGGAACCTGATCTCCGCCGGGGTTTTATATAAAAGTTTGCATTATCTTACGGCGTCCCTTTATAATACAGTGGTATAAAGTGTGAGAGAGGTGAATGAAGGTATGAGGGGGTGAGGTGAATGTAAGAGAAAGGTAAATTAGTTTTTTTGTGTGTTTTGTTGTTTTGTTTGTTTGTTTAGAGGAAAGGTGTTGTGGGTATAAGTTTTCTTTTTGTGGAAATGATTTTATCGAGGGATTTATTTCAGGTGACAGCATTTGTTTTTTAGTCACCACATCACAAATTAATGTAAATGAAATTTTTTTTTGTGTTAATATAAGGACATTTTATTTATATGGGTTTCTTGTCTATAATGTGCATGCGCAAGCGAGAACTAACAGCGGGAAATTTAAGTTATCCTCCGAGTATTTTACCTCATTTTAACGACGTTCATCCTATATCACGTGTGATTAATATAGTTTATTGGAAAAATCGTGTAGTAAATAGGACCTTATTTATATTTTGGTTTTCTGTGATCAAGAAGCCAGGTGTGACAATTACAAAGCCCCCTTTGTTGTTTTTGGCGGCCGTTGCAAATTAAATCGTAATTAGTATTGATTTTTCAACAGACCTGGTGACAGTTTTGGATAAGGGTTATAAGTTGGATCACTTGTAGCCTATTATTAGATTACACTATATTCTTGACAGATAAGGGATTGATGTTTTAGGATTTCCTGTACACAACGAACAGGGAACAAGTTTCCACACTTAATGATCATTTCCCTAATGTGTTTAACCTATTATAGTTTGGAAACAACGTAATGGAGCAAAGCAAATTTTTTTCGGCGTTTTGTCATTATACTTTTGATAATTACGTGTCGGGGAATGGTTGTAAAGGTTTTTTAAGCAGCGATCGAAGGAGCTTCGGCAGTGGGATTATCAGGGCAGTGGTATTAGTTTTGTGTCACCAGTACAGGGATATATTGCCAGCGCTGAGCTATTCATTCATTTGTTGATAAGAAATCAGCAACGGAAACATCGATATTTGTACAGGGTTTTCCTGTTTTTCTTGTAGTTATTATCCGCCCAAACAATGCGATTCAGTTCAGTTCTTTCAAAACAGAACGGGCTTTACCCGTCCGAATGAATGATATTAATCTGAAATATTGGTTTTTTGAACCGTTTTAATTGGGTTTTTTCACTGAATTAACTTTGTGTGGAAAACCGCTAAACAATCTCAAACATTTCCATATGAAATGCGAATGTATTTTGCTGGGTTGTTGTGGAATTCTTCGCCTAAGTTGTACAAGTTTATTTCTTGTTTTAAGACATGAAGGGGGGCAGGCAAGAGAGTGCTGTGTGGTGGAGCGTTCCGTCTGGAGTCACTCCGGGTCCCACATACAACACACACACAGACAAAGATATATCCACTGGGTTCTCTTATTTTCCTCATTGTCCTTCCGGGTCACTGGTCCGCAAACTTTCCCGGAAATTGGATAGTTGTTGCATTATGAGCCACTTGCGCAACGTAATTTTCTTTTTACCGCCAAGTTAAATGTTTTAAGAATGGCAAGTTTGTTGATGAAGCGGGTTATTAAAAGGGACGGTTGCCATGGGAACGACGCCACTCTTTCATCTTTTTGCCAGCTCGAGTTTTTTATGTAAACAGATTGCGATGTATCTGTAAGTACATGAATTAGTGATGGACTCTATGAAATTCTAATATACACAGTATATTTCTAAATATGAAAGCTAGTTTTTTAGAGTATATAGTGAGTATACATTTCTAATAAAAGAGTCTAACTGGGCCAACCAGACAAAGCTCTAGGGTCCTTGATTGCACCTCAAAGATGAACGGGCTACGCTGCTGCTGCACTCAGCGTTGTCTTTTTGCTTCGTTGGTTTAGTTTTATCGCAATAAGTCCCCGATTCGAGACAAAAGCAGCTGTTTGATCTTATTCCTCGTTTTTTTTGTAATATCTGCAGCACGTATCAAGAGACACACATTTGTTCCTAATATATCACATGCCTGGCAAAGTGAATTTAATCACTTGATATTAAAAACATGTAGTGCAAGTTTTCAATCGATAGGGTCTGTATCTAAAGAAATTAACTTGTAGTTGAAGTTAATGGTCAATTGAAAAACTTTGATAATAATATAAGCTTGTTTAATAATGGTGTGCTAGTTACAAGTTCTTTATACATAGGAATTTTGGGTATTATCGGAAATATCATGAAGAGTTCCACAAAATAATGTTTAATCATATTCAGAAGTAAAATTGTGTTAGTTTTAAAATTCTTCAACAATATAAAACGATACGAGTTTATTTTTTGGATTGTTACTTTTGTTTGGAATCATAAAAATGCAATATTCCAGAGGATATTACGAATTCTTCTTGGTGTGGATGTTTTTTTTATCTCACACTTGAGACGGAGTAGCTCAGGCCCTTGCAACGCATCAGTCTAAAGAGATAAGCGAAATTTAAATATTGGAGACATTTAAAATGTGAGTTTCCGACATTGAGAAACACCGTTTAAATTCTAGTTACTTTTTTATACCTGTTTTACCACCTTGGCGCTTTTCTGTTCAATATGTTGCGTTGTCTATATGAAAATGAGCGCCTACACAAGCAGGCAATTAAAATTGCATTAAACTAATTTACATATTTCTGACAATGGGCGACGTTTTCCTGTTGTATATATTCCTTTGGTAGTGATCACGTTAAGGCTAATAAAGTCCGCAAATAAATGAGGTGGTGAAGGTGGAGTTGTTCCCTGGTAGTTGGCAGACGGGACGGGGGACTAAACTCATCCCATATAGAGCTTTAGTCCCTTAGTGCGTGACCGCTGCTACGGCTCCGATGGGATCAATCGTCCACCTGATATCAAATGTTGACTCAGATTTTCACTCGCTTATGCCTCATAAGTCACTATAAAACGCCAACACGCGTCTAAAATAGGCCAAAAGTTATGAGGATTATTTCGCCTTAGGTTTCAGGTGCGTACGCTCTAAGCCCTTCTTTATGCGTATATAAAGGATTAATCTTCTAAACAATGAGTTTAGTTTATTATCTTGACTAAGGGGCTAAACTGAAACCCGACTTTTGTCTGAACTTCCCACAACTGGAATCGATAAAACATATTTGCTTATACGTTTGTGTCTCTGGTGCCGGTGTTGGGTGGTTAAAGTTTGGGGAGCTTTTTTCCTCTTTTTGGGGGATGAGGTTAGACACAAGGATTTCACTACTGACATGTAAGTGGCGCCCGTATTGAAGTTTCAAGTCTTGTGTGTCAACTTGTTTATAATCAACAATGTTTCGGGGCTACAGTTTTGATCTACGCCTGTATGTTGCGAAGTAGGGTGTGTTGCAAAGTTTTGATTATATTGTCGACTGGTTCTTTTCACCTTTTTCGAGTGGAATTGGTGCATGTTTTTTACAAATGACGCGATTTATGTGTACATTTGTTTAATGGTCTATGTGTAATTTGATGAAATTAAAATTCCTTTAAAACTGTCCTTATTTTTTATTTAATTAAAAAATTGTAGGTATTTGAAAAATGTGTTTTTTAGTGAGTTCTATACACTGCAAAAAATCGACTTAAGAATCCTGTATACCTGCAATAAATCAAACAGGAATGAAATATGTATGTAGAACTAGTCTCAAGTTTTGGCTTCCAGAAGTAAAATATAATATATCAGAATTTAAATGTGGATGGAAAATATCCTGTAACTTTTTATTTTTTAATTTATGAAATTTCTGAAGGTGGTGTGGCTCCTCCGCACATTTCATCAAACCACTTCAAGGCAATAACTCGCAAAAATATCCGTTTTAATACATTTAATTTCCAAGATAAATATTTAAAAAGTTGAATTTAAAGCAAAAGTTGGCAGCACATTAGGGGTTTTTTGGAGCGTTAAAAGATCTCTGCAGGTATAACTCGTCGGATCCTGGTGGTCTTTTTAAACTGGAATGACAATTCAGCGGAGGTTTGTGGGGAATTTTATCGCTTGGAACACACTTTTATCTTAGCCGGGGTAAAGAAATTTGTAAGATTACAGATCGCCGCAGTGCATATACCTGAAGGGAATGGGAATTTTTATTACAATAAATTTTATTAGTACAGAAAGTTTTCCTTGGCGGTATGATGAGTGTAACGACGATTCCGACATTTTTATTTATTATGTTCAAAAGTTTAAGATAATTTGACCCACGGCAAGATGCATGCCCATGGAGATTTTCGGTCGGTCTTATCCAACTTGTTCTGAACTTATGCATGCATAATAAAATTGTGAAAATGCATTAAAAACTCGACAGCTAATCTTGTGCAGTCCATGTCATCTCCTGGGAAACTGTTTTATTCTTTAATTTTCCAGGAAAAGTCGTGGGAAACTCCACTGTGCATGCGTGTGTTTGTCGTAATTTACTTTGGATTTTATGCACTGGTGGATGAACAAGAATTTAATTAACTAAAAAATCTTATTTGGTGTATTGATTGGATTGCAGCTGAGGCTTTACCTTGTTTAGCTGTCGAATTTTTTGTTGTTTTGTGCATCGAAATTGCTGTAATAATTTTAGATTGTGCCACGTAAAAAATATGTGTATAGGCAAGTTTTGTATTTAAAGTATATCCGCGTTCATAAATTTATCCCAAGCAGAAACTTTTAAAAGTTACATGATTTGATATAGATTGTATAAGTTGTTGGGAAATTCAGCTATACATCATATAAAGTACCTTATCAATAATTTTTAATGTTTTAAACTTTCAAAACATCCATATATCGTTAAAAATCCAACTTTCTCGTTGTTGCCTGGTGATGTACTGTAAACTTGTCTAAAAGAGTTTGCGATATGGCTTTATAGCCGCCACCTCAGCAAAGGTACATTAATTCTTGAAAAGTTGTCAAGTGTATATGCCCGTGTTTGTGTTATGTACCGTTACAGATCGAGATTGAAGCGCAGCAGCAGGATGCACGGGGCGATTATGTAACAAGTTTATGCGGATAATAAATACATTCACTGTAATGGGATGGTTGCACTAACAGCCCATTTTATGTCTCCAAACTGTAATCGCAATACAAAACTATTGTTCTCAGTGTCCCACAAACTCCGCTTTTAGCTAAACTTTGTTGTCTTGTCAGTGAACAGATCATGAACTTATATTTGACTAATTTGCAGTTTTGCCAAAACTATAATTGCACTCGTTGTGATGACCTGTGAAAATGTCATTTCAGATATTTTCGTCGACTTTGAAATGTGAAGATATGTCTGCGACATTCCCATTACAACTGTGGAAACGATTCCCTGGCTCAAGACGTACAAGTCAGCGAAAACTGCACGACCGGCTGTCATCTATGGTTATTGGATTGTAGCCGTGTCTTCGGTGCTTACGGAACTCTCTTGAACTTTGTTAATTAAAATCGGTAATCATTTCAGGAGTCGCGTTTCGTGTTTATGTACTTCTTTCCCATCCAGCATCCAGCCACCCTCCACTTTCTTAATGACTCTAATATCCCAAACAATGGCGGCTTTAATGTATGCTAATGATGCTCGCCCAATTTAGAACTTTAACCGTTTATTTTAAATTTAATTTTGGATTATGCACTTTAGTATTGTTAGGAAAAATAAGAAAGCCGAAGAGGAAAGTTTGATTTGGGGGAATTGGTCTTTTGGTGACCGTAGAAATTCGTCCAAATTTAAAATCGATTGACTGTTTAAGATCAAAAATTTCTATAGAAGTAAACCGCTGGTTAGAGTTAGAAATTACATATTACTTTTTTGGGAAATTTAAACCTATTATTTAGAATTGTGCTTTAAAACGTCATAATTCTGGAAACATTCTTGAAATTTGTATCCAATTGGAATTATTAGGTAAAAAAGAAAATTACCTACTGATTTCTGTTCCTTGATACTTAAAGTTAAATTGTCGCTGTAATAGAAGAAAAAATCCATTGATGTCAAAACGGTCTTTCTAAGTCTAAATTCTAAAAAGCCTATGTTTTTAGCAGGTTATTAACGACATTGACCGGAATAAATACGCAAATAAATCTGCGTTAAATATGCTGTTTCAATTTCCGTAGCACTTTTGCAATTTTTTTAAATCCTATTGTTGGTTTTGTAGCGCATTTTCCTGTCCTTTTTGCTGAATTATAAATAACATGGTAAATGCCGCTGGCTTAATTTATTACGCTGGTCGACATTTTTTCCCTGTTTAATGAAAAAGGCAACGAAACGCTAATACAAGCCTGGGGATTTATAAAGTTGTTATTTTTTGGCGATATCCGGAAAAGATTTGTAGAAAATCGGACGGGTTAAGAATAAGAGTCAGATCCCAGCTGTGCCGTTCCCATAAATCTAGTGGACCTCCGATATGGGACTGTCAAGGGAATTCAGCACCAGGAAAAAATCTGTAAGAAATGTATCAGGGTTTATTCCCAGTGCTATATGCGTCTCGGTATTACAACCGCATATGCGATTCTTTTTACAATAACAGCCCATTTTCCGCGAGTTTGCATTTTATATAAATTTTCCGCCACGCTCAAATTGCTGAATTATCCACAGAGGAATTATTTTTAACTGTGTACATAACGAATTTTCCAGTCTGAGTTTGTAACGGCCCAACTCGAAATGTAATTTAAATAAATTATTTCACTTCTATAAGTGTCTCATTTACGATTTTTAAATTGGAATATATGGGAAAGTTTGCAAGTTTTTTTTTTGTTGGTAATTTGCTATTGAGAACTAAATCACCCTGTGGGCTATAATATAACACCATGTACTATATCTAATTAAATTTGCTTGGTAGTTTGGAGTCGATTAGAATTGCGGATCGTACAATATAGTTGTTGTTTATACAGTTCATGCTGGTATCTTTCTGGTAAATTAACCTTTGCTGCTAACAAGTTTATTTATAAATCTCCACTCAGGTGGTTCGTTCGATGTATGCTGTAATCCAGTTGCAGCAGTAAACTAAACAGAAACGGTTTTCTCCAACTAGCTATTAACGGTTTGCGGTGTATCGAAAGTTTCAGCACAGATGTGTCTAAACACTTAACTTGACCACTAATTTTCGGTAATATAACTAATGTGCACCGAAATACATCTTGCCTAAACACTATTGTCTATTAACATCAAAACTAGCATTGTGCGTTTAATTTAATTGCTGAAAGTTTATAAAACAATTCGGTGCCTCGAGTTAATAATAATTAGATAGTGAAAGGGGTTGAGGAGGACGCACACAAAGCGTTTGATATCAGGCTTTCAATCTATGCTTTGACATTCTTAGTTTGAAAGCGCTTTCTTTATACTTGGCGTATAATATATAGAAATTCTGTGCGGGGCTATTGTTGTTTTGTACCTTGTTGGGAAATGTGTCGTTCAAAAACATAATCAGTTTTGTCTGGTTTTCTGTCTAATGCCCGGTTGCACAAACGTAAATTGGCTTTAATCGATTTATGTTGGAAAAAAGGGGATTTGAGAGAAAAAATCGTAGAACTCTAGGAGCCATTTTAATACCAACTAAACTGCTGGCTAATTGAAACGTACCAAGCGAATTTTAAGGTTGAATTTAAAGACAAATATTTTGAAAAAGAGAAAAGATATCAACATGAGGTTTTCGAGATTCAAAAGATAATTTAATTGGGAAAACAATAGTGTGACTCGATTTTTTTACTTTGAAATACGTTACTATCTACAGGGTGTGAAAGAAAGTTCCTTTTTTTGTCAAATTTTATAACTACCGAGATTTCATAAATTTTTTTAAAATATTTTTTTGATGTCCATTTTTTTAGTCCTTGGTTAATGGAAAAACAGCAAATTCTCAAAATTTTAATATCCCTCTTATTTTATAAGATACCGAATTTTTGCTGAGAACTTGAATTCTTCTTTGTTTTTTGTCGTTACGCCGTATTGTGTTTTGTAAGAACCAATCTCTGTAGTTGATTATGATACCTTATGAATGGCTTTCTTATAAAAAGTACCTTTTTTGTACTTTCATTAATTTAATGGTAACCAGTGGCTTATCAAAAATCGGTATACCTACTTTCGCTAATTGGTAAATTTTTTTAATTCAATATTTGAGCCTATTTTCTTAGTGGAATAAAATGGAATTTAGTTAGTTTATGTTCACCATTGGTTTAAGTGACTTATATCCTCGAAACGGGTTTTTCACTTTTTCAAAAATTTGCTCATATCCGTGTATACCGGGTGGCCATGCAATCGTTTTACAACCCCAACCATTTTGTTACATTTAACTGTATTAATTTGAAATTTGGCATGGTTTGATTGTTGAAAGGAATAATCATTTTGACGTTTAAAAAAGTCTAAGTACACTTCCGGTTTCACCGGAAGGGCCCCCTACTAACTTTCAAAATTTTTTAAAACAACCCTGTATATTTTTTCCGTAAGAATTAGATTCTACTTAAAATTACCTTTTCATCGACATATCACATGATGACATTTACTTTCAAAATCGCAGAATAATTATTATTGCAAAACCCTGTTCAACAATATTTAATTTAATAAAAAATTTGGTATTTTATAAAATAAGAGGAATATCAAAATTTTGAGAAATTGGTTTCTTCCCCATTAATCAAGGACTAAAAAAATGGACATCGAAAAATATAAAAAAAATTTTGTGGAATCTCGGTAGTTATAAAGTTTGAGAAAAAAAGACGACTTTCTTTCATACCCTGTAGATAGTAATGTACTTCAAAGTAAAAAATTCGGGTCACACTATTATTTTCTCAATGAAATTATCTCTTGAATCCTGAAAACCGCATGTTGATATCTTTTCTCCTTTTCAAAATATTTGATTTTAAGTTCAATCTGTCTGTCTGTCTGTCTGTCTGTCTGTAACTCAAAAACGAGTTCTCGGATTTGATTCAAATTTCATATTTAAGAGTTTGAACAAAATTGTGGGTGCCACATTAAATGTTTTTCATCTAGCACCAACACAAGTTAGCACCAACACAAGTGACACTTACCTGAAGACATTTTTAGGTTTTTTAGGAATATCTTGAAAAATAAACAATTTACGAGATTTTTTTATTCTTTAATATTGATTTAAAATTAAATTTTGAACAAATTTTTTTATTATGTTCTGATTCCATAATTAGAAAAGTTTATTAACATTCACAGCTAAATTTTGTATTTTCATTAGATTAATAATGATGAACAATATCACACAAGAGGAATTTGCTGCCGCCGGCCCCTATTACATCTTCATAAATATATTTCGTCTTTATGAGTACATATCTCCCTCCTTCTACTACTAGATGATTGATAAATTGAAAACGGAACATTGGAATGTGTCCAATTTTTCCAACTTTTATTTTCTCATGTATTCCGTTGAAATATTTTTTGTTTACAAGTGAATCATCGTCTATTGGAAATGAAAGAAATTCCTTAAAACATTAATTTCACCTATTTACTGTGTTGTTGGAAAATACCAAGATTTAAAAAACAAATTTTTGGGTTTAAAAGCTCCATAACTGTGTGTTGCTGCTTTTCAAATTATTGTGTACCCTCCCGTTGTGGGGCTTGCTCAATTAATTTACTTGTTGATTAATTAAACGATCCGTTTATCCAGTGGTAGTGTTTGCTTTATAATATTTTTTGATACCTTGTTTGGACGATGAATCCTGTTTACAAGTACCTATTACTCGTATCAATGAGCTTCCCCCCGGGCAATTTTATTTAATTTTTTTGGTTTGATCAAATTACTCTTGTTCATGTTGTTAATGCCCTCATATACGGCAGTGATAACAATTTTAATGGAACATTAGGTCTTTTAATGGGTCATTCACACACTTGCCTAGTCATATATTTTGGTTTATGGCTTGGCTACTTCTAACACGTCTGCAACATAAATAAGTAATGAGGTCCAAACTAAGTATTATTTGGAAACTCGTTAGATACAAATCATTGACATCCTCCCACTTCGTCAATCTATGTTGATAATAGTCATTGCCTTGACTTGGTGCAGGCGAGATGCAGATAGAGCCCCCAGACTGTGAAATGCGATTGTGTATGCAATTTGCTTTATATTATCTAAACTGATACTGCAAATGAATCGATAACAATATACTGTATATTACAAGTTGCAAATACTGAGTGGTAACAATGGATTACCTATGTAGGTTCAGTCTGATGGCCTAATAATGTTACAATATGTATTATTTCCTGCAGTGCACTTGCCTGCGTTTCGTTTCAATTATTATAGACTGGAGGATTGTTGTGGGGTGGATTTACTTTGCTGTCTGGGCACAGCTCAAATGGTAATTTGTATGGTTCGTTGAGTTAGGTTTGACACTGGAGCATTTATTTCAATACCTACCAAAAGTTTTTTTTTAATTCGGTGAAAAGAGTTTTATAATTCAATTAAAGGGATTACAAAATATATCATAAGCAAATTAAAGTGGTAATTATTCGGAAATGTCTCTGGGGACAAGATTATAAATAAAAACGAATTTTATACTTTTTTACGTGAAGGCGTAGGAGGCCAACAGAGTTAAACTCAACTTTCTCACTTGTCAACCAAGATTATGAACTATAAATCAATTTAAAAGTGGTCCTTGATTTTGAATTTTGCAATTGATAGAGTTAACCTTAACTGTAAATTAATTTCCTTAGATACCATTAATTATTAAGGCAGTGGTAATCAGGAGCCTTAAAAGAGTGTAAATTCGGAATCTTTTGGAGAAATTATGACTATTATGTGTGTAGGATTCTTGAGAACAAAATCGGCTCGTCCTTGTTTTCTTCGTCTTGTTATAATGTCAAGTTGTACAAAGACAAAAAAAATGTTGGAAGAACTGAAATTTGGTTAAGTTTATATATTTTATTAAGATATGTCTTAAGTAATTTTCAAAAAAACTATCTGAACGAATGATAAAAATTTTAAATAAACTATTTATATTTTTAAAGCTTCTCAATACATTTGACTGATTTAATTCCATGCTACATGTATAAACAGACACAAATATGATATGAAATTGGTTTCGATCCAGAACGCAAAAGTTTCTTTCCCATGTACATGTGGATTCGAATCCATTTGATTCAATTAAATATAGTAGCGGTAGCTGTATGAAAACTCTATATAAAGAATGATCCGAACATGGCATTTATAGCAGATGGAAAGCTGCAAAGTTTTTTCATAAATATTGGTACGATTGGTTAAAGTTAAACTTAGCAAAATAAAACGACTGAACGATTTGGACGTTGTCGTCTTCATCTTATTTTATTAGTTGAAACTTTCCGCTTGTATACGGAATGTTTCTTGTTGTTGATGGACAAAAATGGTTTGTGTCTCTCAATATAAGCAAGTTTTGCAATTGCAGTTTTTCGGACAAGGGGTTGGTTTGGTTTTATAGCTGAAAGCATTGGCGATGGCGACGATATTTCTTGCAGTGGTTCGGTTTCCAAACGTCAATTTAGAACGTATCCTGTAAATCATCGTTTTAAAACGATTTGGATTTGATGCTGTGTACAAATGAGGGTTGTTTAACAAGTCAAAAAATTTGTAAAAACATACGGATATGTTTGGGGGATGTTCGTTATTTATATTTTATAGTGGCTGCTGCGGTGGGCAATAAAATAAAAACGGGGATAAATAAGACAAACAACTTATATAAATCACATTTTCTGGGAAAGGTGGAAACGTAAAGTTTATGATAAGCCATTGTGAGCTGCAAAAGAGGTCATAAGGATCCATTTCATACTTTGTTATTTGTATGACTGGCTGTTGGAGGTCTTTTCCGTGTCATTTGCAGTGTGCTTGAGACAAACTCAGGTCGAAACCATATGGCGGTAGTGGTGAATGTTATCGCCTTGATGGTAGTTTTACAGTAGCGATAAACACACTTATATAAAAGACGAAATTACTAGCCAGTTACTTATAACGAAACACAACAAATACGAGTACAAGTTTTACGAGTTGAAGGTGTTTTTGGAGGGAGTGGCGACGCAGCAGCAGCCATTGTGTACCAAAGTGCCATTCCATGTGGTAGGAACTGCTGTGGAAGTAACCATCATGTTCCTGCAGCAGCAGCAGTAAGCACACGCCATAAATGGTGTTTCTCTAGCGAACGAGAAGCAAATTGCTCACTCAATCGCACCCTGATAACACGCCAATATAATCAGCAACACCTTCCTTCCTGGTATAGTCGGCGGCAACCCATCTGAAATAGCAGGGGCGAGTCCTTTACCTCCTTGTCTTGGCTTGATGTCGTGTTCTCACCATACATGCACAGATGGTTTTATGTGTTTGAATGCAGGTTCCAATTTGGGCGATCATTGTATGCCATTTTTTCAAGTTTTTGAATTGATTCAAGTGCACGAAATGCAGTTTGTACGAGATTGGTTTCAGGAAATATGAAATAAACAAAATCAATTTCTAAAGAAATGTAAATGAAACGAAGTTTAGATTAGAATTGAGCTTTGTGTTAACTATAATAAAATGCGGAAAGACAAAATGTTCAAATGTACCGAATTTTGAACTTTCTTTGTACTCCGATTCTTTTATCAAAGTTTCTGGAAATGAGGCAAGAGCAATTATCTTTGATTTCTAATATAGTTTTTTTATTTTGAGATTGAGAAAGAAATATCCAATTTCTTTAATTTTTGTAGGTTAGATCTCAATTTCATAACTTTCTTGGATTAACAAAAAAAAAGTCTACTTAATTCTCAGGATCCAAAATTTAACATTTTTCACCATTTTTATGATTTTTTAAATATACCTAATAAAAATTTCTAATAATGATGTATGTAATTCACATTCCTACCTTTTCGTTTATTGAACCCAATAAATAAATTACCCAACAACACAAATGTTATAATTTTTTTCAAAATTGAACCTATAAGTATTTGCCCTTTTGATAAATATCAATATTTTCATACTTCCTAAGTTTTTTTAATAAATGCTGTCGAAAAACATTATGTACATACAAATTGTTTGTGCTACAATTTATTTGTTTTGTTTTGCAGATTTTTTTCTAATTCATAATAAGTTCTTGAGTTAAACAATTTTTCCTTTGTTAAAATAGATGAATAATTTATTGGCTCAAACTGTTCTACAGTTTCATTAGAACTATGCCACTAGACGAATTTATCTACTCATATTGAGTTTGCTTCCTTTGACATGCAGTATCCAGAACTTTCGTGATGTTCTAATTCCTGTGTCAAACTACAAACTTTTAACGATATTATTTATTACAAAACACGAGTGTAAATTACTAAATTGCATTATGCGTATTATAATCTCAGATTTTCCTAGTGTTAATATGATAATACAAGTTTGTAGGTATTTCATAGCAGGAACAGTTAACGTGGTGTAGTATAATCCGAGATTCTCAATAATGAGGGGATATGCATAGCAGGAGTTATATGGGCTATTCTCATATTACCATGCAGTATGAAAATGGTCTAAATTGCGCTGCCCTTGGATTAAACCGATCGTAAATAAAAACCTGCAGGTATAATAATGTTGCGTTATTACCAGCTCAGCAATAGATTTAAATTTTACTACCCGCCCAGAGCGCATTTGAAACACACTCATAAAATATTCTTTTGCTCAGTACACAATTAATTTTCCCAACTACATCATCGCCTATTGTACTGGTGTTAAAGACCGACCGACCGACCCACCAGCTATTTTTCCCTTAACAAGGTTCCGTACAAGACTTTAGCCGAAGGGCCTTAGTTCTTCTGTTATTGTAATTGTAAGTAACGGTTGTAGTCAGTGTGAGGCTTTTGAAACTGGTATCCTGCACGTTATCCAGCCCGGAGAGGCTGATTGTTATTTGAAATCGTAAGCCCGCTTACATTGCTGCCGGAGAACACAATGGCGCGGAATGGAGTGAAACTACTCTTCGAAATCGGATCAGACTAAGCTAGGATTGATCTCGCACCATGATTACAATGAGAGTTAACGAAACGACCGGCCATTGCCGATAATGGGCGCCTCAATGTGGAAAGTCATACATTTTCAGCGACATTAAACGACTGGAATATATTTTCTGTAGCGTGGATTTTCAGGCATTTTTCAGTTTTGTAAATAGCTTTTAAAATTAGAAATTTGATAACTGATGGTTTTTGTTTCTATTCCGAAACATCATTAATTATATCAGATTTCAACAGATGTTTGATTTTTTCAACTGAAACAACAAACATCCCATTATTATTAAACTAATTAATTAATGCTTTATTTACATATTCAAATTAATTTTGTGATAATTAAACATTAATTTCGTTTATATTTATACCCACACAAATTAAATACATAAATGCGTTTGATGCCAAAATCAATAAGAAAAACCCGCTGAACATTTTCCGATTTATTCTGTGGCAAAGTTGCGCTTTACTGGTGAAAGAACTAGATGTAAATTAGACGGGTACTCAAAAGTTTGTAGTATATTTATTCATCTCAGGTATTTTGTCAGAAGTTACTTGACCGAGTTGACAGGATGGCTTTTAACCACGAACATTTTAACTTAATCGTGGCTGACGCTTTTTGGCTGCTGAGACATGCAATTGCTGGCTGGCTTGGTGATCCTGACACTTCAAATGAGAAAGGAAACTTTTAAAGGCTTTTTATTACTTGATGGGGCTTGCATCTGTTTTTCTAATAGAAAAACTTTGGTAATTAGAAATGAGGTTATGTTATACGTTGATGCAATAATAAAACGAGTTGTCTGTTATTATTTTAATTTAAAATGCAATGCTTACAAGAAAATAATTTATACAAAGAGTGAGCGAATGTTTTAAAGGCGAAGTATGCATTATGCAGCATTTTTGCAAAGTTGGCTTGCCGGAAATTTCCTGGCTAAGTAGTAAAGTATGTGAAACTTAGAAGACTAAACTTTTGTACAAAAGATGGCCATTTTTATCAAAAGATAAAAAGCTGCACAACTTGAGCTTTCGGTATTATAGCATAAAAACTTAACGTCTTTCCGTTTTAATAAAACAATTATTAAGTTAGTTTTCAGCCAGTGAGAAGTTACTCAACACGAATGAAAATTTATTTTGTTGTTGTTATTTTGTGCTTTTGGGTTCCGGTGTATTTATTTTTATCTCTTCGCAAACTCTCAGAGTCCTGTTTCCAACAAACAACGCCTTGTCTTAGCATTGTGTAGATTCATATATAGGATTTGACGATAAATTATTGTGAATTGAGGCTGATGTTCTGTCGTGGTAGTATTGAAATTGATGTTGAATGCATTTAGTAAAGATATGTTCCAACAGGACGGCTGCGCCATTGTAGCTGGGTGAGAGCAAAATGGATCTGGTCAGCATTTGGCAGATTTATGAACGTTATTAACAACGTTTGCATTGCTACACTCTGCACTCTAATGCAATTGCGGCTTTTGTTACTAATGTTCGCGAGTTAGCCGCATACTTAGAATTATTATCCATAATGAGCTTTTTGTCCATATTGTGCGCGATGGAATGATAAAACGCCCAGCGTTACCTCAAACTAATTTCCAACACCGCAGTATAAGTTGTACTGTTTTAATTTGATATTTTAATTGCGCCAAGATGTATTGCAGTTTTTCCGGATGCTTTTAAACTTGTTGGCAAACTTTCTCCAACTTTGCGCAAAATTAATAATGAAAAGAATTAAATGCAAACGTATTTTGTGAGTTCTTATTAAACTAGCTCTGGGAACTTTACGTTAACGAACTGTAATTCTATTAGAGAAATTAGTCTGTGTTGTCAAGGGCTTTTGTAGTGGAGCAAAGGACAATTAATTCGAGGGTGCGCGCCTTTACTCCTTTGGTCCCCCCCTTTGCTCCACATCTCCCAAACAAAAACATGCAAAAACAAACCCATCTATATAAATAAGGTTAAAAGGAATAAAACTGGATGTTTTCCGCGCGCGCGGTCATTCGTTGTTTCGGAATTTTTTTCCTTTTCGTTTTGTTTTGTTTACTGATAGAGTATAGTCCTTCGGAACACAATCCAGCATGTAATTCGTTTACAGAAGGAGTGTATGCGCCCATTATTTTTGATCTTGCTCTGTCGCTGAGCGTTTTTATGAAGGCTGAGCGCGACGGATAGCGCGGCTTGGAGACTACTTTTATTAGATGTGAGGGGGCTGTATCATATCTTCATATATTCGGGAGCTATTGTGAAAATGAAACATGGATGAAATAACATTGCGAATATAAAAGGGTGGTAAACACATCGTTGCCAGTATAAAAGTGAATGTGCGCCAGATCGAGATAGCAGGAACTATTCCTGCTGCGTCGTATAGAGAGCGATGTTTTCTTATTTTTTTTTCGTATTAAATTTTACTAACAAATGCAGTGAAACAATGCGCAACTCAACATTAACATAATTTAATTTTTCTGCTGAACACGAATTTTAAAACTGGTCTAGCTCTTCTGGATTAATGCATGACCATCAAGCAACCATGTTATCTTGTTTATAGTTTCTCGCATACGAATAGTATGTTATGAATAAGAAATAAGAAATTTATTACACAGATTATATAATAAAATATTGCTAATGCCAAAAGAACCTAAATGATTAGACAAATAAGTTGAAACGAGTTTAGATAAATTAGTAAATAAAAAGGTCATAGACCAAGTACAGAAATATACCAATTTACAACCACACTTTAACATTAACATAATGTGAATTTCTGTTACCTACTACCGTGCCTTAAGATATGGATCCAGATTAATTTTATTAATAGATTGTTTTTTCGCATGCAAGTCTAGAAAACGAAACATAATTTCTAGAATCATTTTGCTTACGATTATGAAGCTAGAAATCTCTTTAAAAAAACTCAACATGAATGCCACATAAAAACTGTGTAGTGTTTGAAAGTTTTCATTACTTCAATAAGTAGTTAATAGACATTAAGAAGTGGCCCCCATGTAGTATCTTGAGGTTTTCTTGTTCTAACTGGTAATTTGGAATTATTATCTCAAATAATTATTTTCCAAAATTTTCTTTCAGATTTAGACTTTACGTATTTACTTGGGTACATGCACAGAAATTGGAAATTACCATTTTTTATCTAACCTAACCTAAAATTTATGTAATACATAATCTGATGTTGAGATGAGTCATCACAAACGCAAATTTTAGTGATAACCAATATTTTTTCCTCTAAAAATCAGGAATAATGTTCAAATCTAATTTATGTACGAGTAGTGCTCTTGTCATATTTTATTTTCTTCGTACTTCGGAAGGAGTTGCGTAATTAAATTAGATAACTGATCCAATAAATCAATAGTTTATAACAAACTTAATTCCGTATAGTTGGGCTGAAGAAAATTAAGATTTCCTCTTAGAGACGTTCCGAAAAAAAAACCTGGAAAATATTGAAAAGAAACTAACGATGAAGTTTAAAATTGAAAGCGATTCCTTCAGTTGTTGAAGCTTGGTTTCAATAATAAATCTTCACTGATTAGTTTTCTTTAACAACAGCGTTGACTGAATGAGCGACAGGAACGGTGGCGCGCACTGGAACTTTTCCGCTGAAAACGAATTAATTCGGTATCGTGAAAGTTTCCTTTTGTAAATAACGCATTAATCCTGGCTTTAGTCCTACCTTGTTTTATCTCGACAGTTATCGCGTTCAGGATTCTCCTTCCACCACCATTAGGATTAGGGCAAGCACAATTTAAAAACTACTTTACAGGATGTGAGAGGGGGTGCGGGTTTGGGTTATCTAGCCAGCGAACTTTTCACCAAAAACTTCACCAGGGATATATTTAACTTTTTTGTTGACTTTTATCCACAAGTTTCCGGGGAGAAGTTACAATTAGGCGAAAACTCGGCGTCCCCTAATTTATTTCGGTTGATTCTAAATGGTGCTCACGAGGGAATTTGTTTGAATCAATTTGTCATAGAGCGGCTGGAAAGTGCACAATTTCCTAAATAACAGGACCGAGACTGTTTACGTGAATTTGTCCACTAATAACATATTATTAAGCCTGCAGACTTAGTGGCTCATAACTAGCAATGGATGTTAACATAACGGTTATTACTGGTTTCATCGCAACCATTCACCCGAGTTATAGGCTGTTGTCAGCTTATTGTAAATTAATATGTTCTATTAGGTAAACGATCCTGTTAATGGGCTTTTGATTTACCAAATATATCATCAGTTTATATCATATCGATTCCCACATAGTACGATATTTGGAAAAACAAAGAAAAAATTAATCAATTAATTAAATCTTTTAAAGAAGAAACTTGCTGAGAGCTGGGAAATGAAGCTGTGTGTATCTTAATTCCGGAGTACAGTCATAAATCAATCGGGTAAGTGATTCGCCCATATAGCATAAAGGATAACGTTGAAATGGCCAATGAATTCTCCTTATCTAATACAATCCAATTTTCTCATGTAACAGGCGGGCTTTGTCATCTGTAATCTGAGTAAGTGGCGAATGGTTCGGAAAGTTGGCCAGTAAGGCGACCTTATTTCTAACCGCCTATAGAAAGAAACCAAATGGATATTGCTCATACATAAACGGGCATAATGGACGATAGCCCCGCAGAAAAACACCAAAAAACATGGACGAACCTCTAAAAAATTTTACATTTCAAACTTATTTATCGAAAGCAATAAAAAGGAAATAATCCTCAAAGTAACAAAAAACAATCCTCTAGGAAAATATAAAACTAGTAAAAAAAACCGCAAGCCCCTAGATAAAACAAACAAGTGGTTCAGTCTGTTGATGTCTAGTAATCTAAACTTATTCAATAAAACAGAATGAAAGTCGTAAGGTTTGAATTACAACTGTAGTTAAGACTAATGCTGGTAAGCTACATTTACTACAGACGAGAGTCGTAATGCGCCCGAACAGAACTCATGAGTGCAAGTTTATTTTTCTTATCTGAAGGCATCAGTATATCCGGCATTTGGGATGGATTTAACTGCACTTACTTGCTGCTGGCGTTCAAGATTGCACAGTGAGGTGCAGTGCCTCTCGTGTTTACTTTGTGAAAACATTTAAACATTGCGGTCACTTCTGAAACGATGGCAAACACTTTTGCTTCATGCCTCGATTAATTTCAATTTATATTCCGTACATTAGTTTTGGTGCAGTAGATTCAGATGCACTGCATATCATCAAATGGAAAATAATTAAGAAGCGATGGATGTTTGTGGTTTTAATGATTTTTGCATCAGAGCTTTCCGTGTAGAATAATTTTGAACATAATAACAATAAAACCTAACCAAGTTGAAAGCGTTATCACGCACTTGGTAATTTTGGTTTGGTGTTGGGCTGAAAATAACTATTTTGATAAGGCCCTTGGGGAAATAAACCTGTCGGGAAATGGTCAGTGGGTTCAATCCCAAGGTTGCCCCAGAAATAATATAAAATGATGTGTACACGGTCCAGCCAAGGGAATTAAATCACAAGACAATTGGTCTCTGTTTAATATTTATGCGAGGGCGAGGTCCTTTCAACAGGAAAACACTATCTGTTTCAAATGCATTGGGGGGAAGAATTATTCAGCAGTTGGAATTGTTAAAAAAGGGATGGCAGGAAAAAATAACAGGTTTCCTTATTCGCTTAATCCTACAGCTAGTTCTACAAGCTTGCACGGTAATTTTCTTTCGGTAACTTGCCTTCTTATGATAAGAATCTAAACCCAAAATGATCACCGTAGCTTGGGGTAAATGGAAGAACTAGTGCGGATTGCTGAGCTTAAAATGCAATGACAATCTATCGGTTGGTTTAGTTGGTGGGGGCTTAGCGTGATTTTGTCGACTAACTTCCAGCAAGTGGAACTTTTATGCCAGGCACATAGTTGCTGGTGCTGAATCACAAAAGATGAACCACCTTTTGCTGTAATTAGAATAATCTAATGTGTGTGCATGTGTTAATTAAAGCGCGCTTGTCGTTCACATAATTTGAATTTAATTTTGGGAGTCGTTCTGTTGTAGCAATGTGGTTCTGAAGCGGATGTGAGGCATATTAAGCTAATTTTACAAAACGCCATGTATATATTGTGACAGAATTTGTCAGCTTTGTTTCAGTTTCCTCTTAGCTTTTCCGTGAGCTTATTAAAATAAAATCTAATTATCCTTTTTTATTCAATTATTGTTGAATTTACTCATGCAATTTACCGTTTGGAGGATTTCCATTTTATGTCAACAATAATAAAATGTGTGAGAGGGATGTTTTACTTTATATTCTCACAAGTTTTCCATCATTGCGAATGCATGACGTGAATTTTCTGCATTTCAAAATATATAACGTACGACTGGTATAACTTATTTTAATTTCAACTTTTCACTTAAAATTCTTACAAACTTTTTAGTGATTTACGAGAGCCGCTGTTGGATAATAAAGTCTAAAAATTTCCTCCATCCGCTGTTTGTGACTTGCACCCGAACATTCTTTGCTCAATATTTTGACTGCTCGCACGAAATCTGATAAAAAAGACAATGAAAACAATGCTAAACTTGCGCTTTAAATGCCACAGTATTCCATACTTTCCCAAGTGTAAGGTTTTGTTTAGTTGTGGAATGGGAGCAAAAAATTTGTGGTGGAAATAGTTTTTTATTGGTTCAATTTGCCGTCGCCGACTGTTTGCTATTTGGGGATGATGTGTATGCAAATAGTTTCGACGAGGCGAGTGTGGAGCAGTAAAATGTATTCCCAATGCTTTCAGTCATATCCGCCGACAATAACAGAAATAAGTGAGTATCTGCAAGTGACATTGGCATTATATATTCCAGTAATTAACAGATCCCATGTCGGTGCTAATGAACAAAAGGGATTAACAAGTGTCAACGCGTTAGCCTTTTGCATTATGCCACTGTTCTGAATGACTTCTTGAATACTTCAAATGTAATTAGTGTATAAGTGGGTTTTTATACGTGGTATTGTGATGAGGTTTTTTGCTGGATCTTGCGGTGGGGCCTGATATTGATGTTTGTTTTTGCACATGGCGTGTGTTAATCGGGCCAATGCAATGGATCAAATCATGTCAAACTCTCAGCTGCAACATATACATTCGATTAGTTTAAACGGTCATGGAATATCGGAACAGATCTGTCGATAAATAAAATTCTCATTACTGTAATCGCCCACATAAATTCCAGATTTTGGTACGAAGGGCTGGAAATGCTTCTGGGGATTTTTGATGATTTGGGGCGTTTTATATTTTCACAGAAATAGACAACTTTAAATTGATCATAATTGTAGATGATACATTCAGGATTCTAAAGTCTTAAGGCTGTTACTTGCGTCTTAGTTAACTTAATATAATATAGTAGATGATTTATGGTCAATCTCAAGCAGAACTTAAAAGATTAAGCATAGTTTAAATAATAAGTTCATCTTAATACGTATCACCAATAAATTGGCTCTAAAATGTCAGTTTATGTCTGAACTATATTTAAAATTTAAGTCGACAGCATTTACAGTTACAAAAGTCAAATTTACTGTATTATTCCTGAAACATATTTTGGAAAAAATCTTCGGACATTATTTTCATTAGACGCTATCTGCGTCTCTATGCTCAGTTTCCTTGAGAGTGAGAGAGAGGAAGTGTGTGATGAGCTGCCTACTGAAACTAATTCGTTTCAGTTTATGAAAACTTTGTCAGTGCGTCTAAAAACTGAATAAGCAAAAAATTGTAGTTTTGTAGAATATAAAGATATTTTTCCATCAGTTTTCTAGTTTATAAACAGTCAATTGAAATTTGAAAGTTCGTTAAAAGTTTGTATGAATAATAATAATTATTATTAATTTTTTTGTTTCAGGTAAGGATGACTAAGTTGACTTCATCCTCTGCTCCTTAGCCGTAAGTTTTCCAATTAATTACCAGTTAGTTCAATACGAGTATAGTAGAAAGTTCTCAGGAATATTTTTAACGCTCCTTTCATTTGAATTTATTTTTGCAAACAGTTTGTGCGCTTAGTTATAGTAGTGTGGAGTTAAAGGAAGCTGTATATAATTGTCAGTTCGGGTAATCCCTGCTAAAATGTCCCGAGAGCAAGCTGCGGACTCACCTCCGGATAAACGACTACAATTTACGAGGAAAGCTCCTAATGTGCTACTTGCGTCATAGTCCTTTAGAAACTCCCATTCCCATACCTTCCGCACTAACCTTACCCAAATCTCCATCCGGGAGGAATATTTGTTTTAATGTTTAATTTAAATTTTATAACATGAAGGAACTTACTAATTTGTTTTGAAATACAACAAAGGACCTGAGCGCTAATTATAATGGACTGGTTACCTTAATTTGGAAACTGAAACTGAACAACGGGCTATTTATTTATAGTTTAATGTTGGGTTTTCAACTTTTCTCTATTATAGCAATTATTATTGTGACGTTTCGCTTATCGAAAATGATTTCTGAATGAAGATTTATCGATTCCACTTGGATATTGGTGGAATGAAAACAATGCGTAACAGTCAAAACACGTACGTCCGATCTATTTACTTCGTATACGAGGATTGAAATCGAAAATCCTGCTCTTTTGGGTCGCAAAAAAGCATTTCAAACATCTCGGCAGGCACGTGTTAGTGCAAGTCTGATAGCTAAAAAATAGTCGCGAGGTCTGGGACACCATTGTGCCCGAACGTATGCATATATATTACATGAATTTCACAAAGCTCCTGTGTACGTTCTTTTATTATCTGCCGTGCCATGCCGCCTCCACCTTATTTTCGATCCGGTCCCCCTGTTTGCGGGCGAGGGTAGGAACAACATACGTAGGTAGGTTAGGTTATAGCATGGGCTGACGCAACGCTGTGTGATTTTCAATGCTACAGCAGAGCCTGGGCCTAAATTTGCATATCCCACAGTTGAATTTATACAACGAGCTTTTTTTAACTTTGATAAGATAAATTGTGTCAAATGAAAAAACATTTTTTTGCCGGCTCAAATCCGGGAAGATTGCCGTTACAGGAATGTGTTCATGTGTTTTTCGACAAATTTATGTAGATGCATTCATTAAAAAATAAAATAACGCGCGGGACGTACAGGATAATTTTCGTTGGGTACACGGAGATTTGCCCAGAGGCAATTAGTTTTCTTTTTGTGAGTTTGATATACCGAATGAGGTAGAAATTTAATCAAAATATTTCCTACATTTTAATCGGACATGCCGAGGAAAATTAAATGGAAAAATGTGGTGGAATATGTTGGGCCAGGATAATGAATGAAACAGTTTTTTCCTCTTCAGGAGTTAAGACACAACTATAAAACCGGGACTAGAGATGCTTGATTTAAGAATGAAGGGGGTGCCAAAGTGTAATTTTATGTATGCGTTTGGATTAGGCTGCAACATTTCAATTTATTTTAAACATAATCTTAATAAAATCTGTAATTCATGAACATTTGAAGGAGAGAAACAACATTTAAATTTTTTTCTGTGAAATTTGTTCTATACCCTGTTAAGCACCAACTTAGGAAGCACCCTGTATGAAAGACAGGTAGAACATGCAATATTTCTCATAATGTCTCGTTTTTTCATTAAGTGACGGATTTCAAACTGTGCTTTTATAACATCACGAAACCTACTTTAAAGCTTAGATTAATATTGATGATTTCGGATAAAAAAAGAGAAAGATATGCTAAATGGTTTTTATTACTCGATAAATAAACGAATTTATAACGAAAATCGACTTCTGTTCTTATAAATTTCTGCCATTAATTTAGTTGTATCTTTAAATGGAATCAATAAATTTATGTATGTGAATCGACTTGTGTAAATATTTGATAAAATTCCTCGTCCCTTAGTAATTGATGATTTTATTACCAATAAAACCGTAGTAACTTTTCGTAGATTGACCTTTATTATACAAAACGTATTCCATCTAATGTCAGTTGGTGCAGCACAACAATAAATAGGGGCGAGCAATGGGCATTGTGTGGAAATTATCTTGCTTCATTTCTGCATAGAACCAGGCAAGTCATTGAGCTGCGTAATGTGCCTTTTGTAGGCAAACACTAAGAAGTTGTATGGTTGCGCTGGGTCGACAGAAGAATGATGTTTTGGTGAAATTTGAGCAGAGGAATTTGTAGGTGTCCTGGACAGGCAACATTCCACAGTTTCAACTCTCTCACTAAACGTTTATTATGCTGGCTTGTCGACGACGATTCCACAGCTTTAATTAAATTCGAGCTTACGTATCGTCGATGCAACGAGCGTAATAGCCACTGATGACCCTGGAACTTAGTCGGTCGAGTTACGGCCCCCAGTTCGAGCTCTGAATTAAACCCGGCCAGAAATATCTTCTCATATGATTTTGTAAGGGGGTGGGTTTTGTTTGATGAATTCTTAACGGAAAGGCGAGAGAGATCAATTAATTGGATAAATATTTGTACTTATGCAACTTTGATCCTTCATACGATTTTTGAGTAAATAGATTCTAAATTATGAGCTTGAGGTCAAATATTTGGGTTTGGAGGATTATTTAAGAAAATAGTTCATTTTAACTACTCTGATCTTTAAGAATAATAAATTATTGAATGCTAAAATGTGCTTTTTCAATAATAAAAAAAAAATGGTATTGAAAACTGGAAATTTAAATTTTTTTGAATCTCTCAACTAAAGCCTACTATCAAATGATACAATTTTCTCTTAAGTCTTGGAATCAAGATTAGAGCAACAATAATTTTTAAGATGTGAGATTAATGTCTTTAATCTTGTATTTTTGCTTTTTCAAAAATAAAATATTTATGATGTACTAAATTTCAAATTTCGCGCCTAGATATTTTATATCAACATGGCGGGAACAGTAAAGAAACTGTTTGGTAAATTTTTGGGGAAACGTTAATTAAAAGTGTAGTTGACTGTTTTTTATTATCTACATAGTTTTGGGCAATGAACGAACACCAAGCGCTCTCTTCCCCCGCACATTCCCCATTAAACTAATTAACTTGTGTAATGGAATTGGCGTGGCGTTGGTAGTAAATATGAGAATATACCCAGAGCGGTACCCGGAATAATGTAGGCACAGTCAATTGTAGAATAATATGGCTGATTCCGCCTACGCCGTTGCCGATGTGCTTTACCCTGTAATCCGGAGTTTGTAGCGCACTGTTTAACTTGTTGTCGTTCTGGGACGTGAGATAGCTACTGTTGTACCTAGCAGCCGCCACCACCACTACCACCACCACCGCCGCCGCTTCCAACTTGCCCAAATTAATATCACTTTGCCTGGCGCGTATTAACTAGATTTTGAAATATTAAACTCAGATAAACGCATAGCCATTAATCCGAGGCCAATGTAATGCAGTGTATATTAATGTAATGTACGTGAATTGTACACAAGATAAGGTTTTGTAAAGATTAAACAGCGCCACCGCCAGCTACACCACCGCCTTCAGTGTATTTTGGGGCTGTGCGAATGAATACGTTACAGTTACAGAACTAAAGCAAATACAATGCTATTATCAAGGGTGTATTATATACTTTATAACATTACTGCTTCCACAAGCGATGCTATTTGAAATTCAGATGCTGCCAGTAACCAATAAAACTGGGCCAATACTTGCAGTAATGAATATGTAATATGTTTCAAGCTCCCAATGGGTTTGAAACGAAATTGTACAAGACATGTTTGATAACGCGAGAAAAAATGCATGGCTCTAAAAATAAACTAGATAAAAGGTTTATATTTATTATGCAAAATATGAATACTGAAATGGAAAGTTTCAAACTTATTGCAATATTGCTTATGAGTAAGAGTGAAGCAGCAAAGTGGAGAATGCTTCAGTGGGCAGCTAAACAACTCGCTTTCTCACTCTGGGCTGGTCGATAGGATGTTTTGAGGTTTTCAGTATGGGAATTAATTTTTAACATTTGACAATTTGGCTAATTCTAGGAACCAAACAGCAAAAAATTTAAATGTTATCAGAAATTTTATAAAACAAGACATAAAGGATTTTTGTTTATTATTTACTACTTAAAATTAAGGATGATTTTTTTGTCATCTGACCTCTAAAATTATGAATTAGTGACATCTAGATTTCTTGGAAGACTTATTTTTCGCAAAAACTCGGATTATGTTTCTAGTTCTGGTAAAATTTTATGGTTATTTTTATATATTTTGTTTATACCAAAAATTTCACTATTCCACTTACCACACACCATTTTTACGATTATAATACCGCCGAATGACAATAAACATGAAAACCTGATGGGAAAATTTCATTTTGCCACTTCCGCACATATTCAAGCCACTACTTATTTCCACGTTTTTGAGATTGCAGTAGTTTTGGATAAATGTGAAAGTGGCTGACCCACTCACACATGCACATCCATGCTCTCGTTGGTTATGTGGAAGGATCATCTGGTAAACTGTATATTTCGTCCTCATGGCGAGCACATATAGCAACGGTAGATCTTGGAAATGGGCCTGGAAGCGGCCCCACTTGCATATCCATCTCCTGCAAATGTGAATTGTACTTTTTATTAGACATTTGCGCTGTTTTTATTGCCCATATTGATAAGTTGATTTCCTTCGGAATGTCTGCGTGGTTTTTTTGGGGGCGGAGTGTGGAATCGTCTTCTATAACACTTCAGTTCAATGGTTTCACACTGTTCTATATGTGTGATATTTTATTGAATTAAATTTGATGTTTAGTTTTGCACAGTGGGAAATTTGTGGGACGATAAAAAAGCGTTAATAAATTATATGAAAACGAACATGATTATTGAGCACTTTATTTTATTATTCGTGAACCAGATTCGGTTATCATAAATTTCCACATAAAAAAGTGTGTGATATTAGACGTTTAAGTCGTCCGTCGTAGCATAGCAGACAGGCTGTAGATCATGATGTTCATATTCCAGGGGCAAGATTTATACTACGCTATTACCAAGCGGTATATTCTGTGGCACAAGCAATTTCACATTCATTGTAACCACACAGTACATCCCAGAAAATTTCATACACCCGCCCGCCTGATGAATTTTAAAAAATGTTGTTTGAATATACGGAAAAATAATGAGTTTTTTTTGACGAATATGTGTCGTAAAAAAGTGACCATTAAATTGGCCTATACATTTACATTATTTTTGGATAATAAATTTATAAACAGAACCATTTCTGTTCATTTCATATCTCTAATAAAATTTTATGAGGGTACGAATTTAAATATGAATTCATATACTGTTTCCAAAATGAAAAATAAACGTTTTTATATCTTTTGTTGCCGCTAACAAAATAACATTTTCATCAATTTTCCAACTCCAACATATAGACAACGAAACGGACGGTTTTTTTTTTATTTTACTTTCAGGAACAATATTTCATTTTGTGTTCGCGATATTGAAAGCAAACAGCAAACTTTTTAATAAGAAGGATAATTGATGGCATGTAGATTAAAGACAGAGCTTAAATTCAAAGGGGCGCTTTTTGCTAGGCGTTTCCGGATGCGGTGTGTAAAATTTTTCGCGTAACCATTTCGTACAAACTTTGTTACACAAGTCTTGCGGAAGTTGTGGCTTGGGTGCACCGGAAGATGTAAAAAAAATAAAATCGCCATCGGGCACTCAGGCAAAAAGGCAACGGAGAAATCCCCAGTGAAGGGCTCACAACCATATAGAGAGTTAAATTGTTCGAAAATAAACCATTTTAGAAGATGCATGTCCACAAGAAGTCCTATAGGAGTTTTATTATAGTCGCATCGCATTCAATATAAGGTCTGACATTTATATAGCTAGGCGGTATTATCATTTTAATTTATTATTGTTGTTACTCTTTAGGATAAATGTGAGGGCACCAACAGAGGTCATAAATATTTCATGCAACCCGGTTTATGAATGGCGCGCGGGGGTAAGAAAACTAAACTAAACCGACCCAAATGCCATCAGCCCATTTGATTGCTAAAACCCTCTCACATACCGTTAATTTGGTGCAAAGAAAACTGTCGATCCGAAAACACCCATAAAAACCTAATAAAATTATTCCTTTTGATAAAGTTATAAACTAACACCATAAACAAAACTGGGCACAATGCAAAAGTAATAACGTTATCCGGTATCTGTATGAATAGGGGTAACGAGCTATTCCAGAAGTAACAAAACAAATAGCCGTTTTATTTGTGCATTAAAAGGGCATAATAAAGTGGGTGATAATCTCATATTTATGTTGATTGCGCCTTTATATTCGTGCTAAACGGGTTGAGATGAAAGAGGGTGGCGTACTTGTTAATTGGTACACTTGTCGCGCAACCACTGCCATGCGTGCATGAGCAAACCAACCACCTACACACTCTACCTCCATCCACCTTTCAAACAAATGTAATCTTCGAACCCGACATTCATTAAGGTTCACGTGTTAATCTAAATATTCCACGGTTGTATGTGTGTGCGTGTACCAAAAACGACCCAGGTAGTTAATTTCAATGAAGGAAAATGAAATGATCCATCTTAGGTATGGCAGCAGGAAAGAAATAAAAATGTCTTCGGGGTCTTTACGGGATTAATTAACAGAGGTTGGCGACATACACATGTGCAGGTTAATAAAATGTTTAGTGTGGAATTTAACGGAATATAACTCTAAAGATATAATTTAATGGGGGTGGCGTTTATCAAATGAAACTTAATTAAATATGTTTGTAGGGAAGGTGTGAGGAATATGCGTTGGTATTTGGCGGATGCCGCAAGGTACGGTTTTGGTGCCGGAAGGGAGCTAAAGACTTTGTTTTAAAACCAAACCAAAATTTGATGTAGTGTATATATTTTATATTTTCTTCCTCATTTTGGGGAACATACTCATAGAGCCTATAACATCTAACAGTCCCTGGCTAAAAACATGACATCGTTACCCACCTCCTTGCCCTCCAGATTTAGCTCTCTGTGACCTCTTTGTTTTCCAAGTTAGAGATGAAGCTGAAGGGCATCTAAAAATTTGACCACTTTCTCTGGAGCTATAATGATTTTTCCGTAAAATTTTATACAGTTCCTAATATAAAATATCTCCACCATAAAATCACGTAAGTTTAAAAAAAATCGTGAAATTCGTCATATTTCAGCTAAAAACTGATACGATTATTTACGATGTAAACTTTTTAAATTTGTAATCGAAAACTTTCCACCATTATTCCAGAGTTTTTATGACAATTGCATCGATGTGCACTGATAATAATTCTCGTTGTAAAACGATCTAAAACAAACATAAAATTAGCAATTACATTTAGCAATGAATAACACTGGAGGGCATAAAAATGCCTCGCATATAGTACAAATCGAATATGATGTAACCAATAATGTTTAATAGCATACTATCCAAGGCAACATACCGTGGGGTACTGGAAAACAATTCCCGACACTACGTGAAGCCCAACAACAATGAATAATAGCATCATGTAGCCACAGAATGGTTGTATGGCCGCTTTACCAAATAAATTGTTTAAATATTTAAAAGGACACCTTGTTCTGATGATGTGATTTTTTATTATTGTTGTGGCAAATAACATTTGTTTGTATAAAAGCTTTAATTGATTCTGTTTTTATTCAGCTCAGCCCATCAGTGAAATTTTGTGTCTATTATCACCGTCACCATTCTGTATAGCCTCTGGATATATTGATGACCACTTTAAACACGCATTCATCGAATAGCGCTCCACGTAACAACCACCATCACCATCACACAAATAAATCAACAAATGTATTTTGTTATTGTGGTCGTGTGCTGTGTTTTGTCTGCTCTGTTTTCAATTAACATTGGAAAAAAATTGTGATGTTGCGGGAGGGTTGGTATATATACCTACGCAAATATCCACCTCCATCAGTCCTCCAACACCACATATATGTATATAGACTAATTATGTTACAGCATGAAATAAGATGGTTTCTGGTTATATAGCGTGTTTCTAGAAAACCACTGAGTGTAAATATTTTCTTTAATATAGTATGCAAATGTTATTCAAGGCGCGCAAAAGATACTTGTGGTGTTTTCATTTCCATTTCGAATTTGAATAAACAGCTTTTCTTGTAAAGAGAGGGCTGTAGCAGGGTAGGGGGGCGCCGGTGAAGCGAATATATATGTATATAGTATATAATTCTTAATTAAAGTGTCAATTTAGGTTAAGATAAGAATAAATCAACAGAAGCAAGGTTGTAGAATCTCGTGAATATTCACATCTCAACCTTGCGGCTCTGTTATTAATGCACATTTGCAATGTAAAGAGGGTCATTGGCTGTGTTTACTTTACAATAAGAGCTCACCTCCAACATACCGCAATCATTATTACATCCTGAGCACCAAGTATTCTACATGGCTTATTCGCCTGCTGGCAAAAAGAAATATACCAAACCAACATGGAATTTTTCGTTGGGTTTGTTCAAGGAAATTAAAAGGCACACTTTGATGCCTGGCTTTTTAACTGCAACATGACGCCCATCATCGTCATCACGAATTCTATTTGATGCATTGCTAATTCATTTGTTGTGGGCAAGCCGCACGGTATAATTCAGAAACAATGTGCTCCAGCAGCGGTAAATAATTCATGTAAATCCGTATAGAGCACTCAGTATCAGTTGTGTAACTCATTAAACGTTTACTCGGTTTCTAATTAATCCCATTGAACACATTGCACTTAAAGCGATTTAAAGGGCCGATGCAAGCCACGAAATCCGAAAATATTACGTGCGGGTGAGTTGTACTACAGTTTAGTTGTTCTCTTGTACATTTGCTAACTATAGACACACAAACACAAGAGCGGCTGTTCGTTTGGATGATGATGCTGGTTGGAGTTTATAAGCGTCCAGTTGATTGACACGTCTACAAATTGCTAGTAACTGTGTCACGTGAATGAAATTCCCAATTGACGATACGCTCTTTGAATATTTAATGTTTGCCCGAAACCGACGTATCAAAACTGACAGATTAATGTAGATTTGTCTTTGGGCTACAAGAATCCAATTTCTAGGATCTTGACTTTTAGTCAGTTTTTATTTTAGTTTTTTAGATTGAGTCTTCTCGGAGGACATCGATGGAAATGTTTACCGAATCATTATAGGTTTGGTTTGAACTTTAAGACCGGTTATTAAAAAGAACTGTTAAAATCTTTAGCATATATAATCAAATAAGATATTTTCTAAATGTGGCGGATGCGCCGGGGTGAAACCAAAACGTAAAAATATTCTTATATAAGAAGTATTTTCAGTAGACTAGTGCATTTCTACCGCTTACAGGAAAAAAGCATCAACTCCAGGATTATGAGAAAGTAAAGTAAAAAAAATAACAAAAATTTTCCTGTCCCTTCTAGAAAACGCGACTTTGGATTATGCAGAAGATCAACCACTGAATACGTATATGTTTTCAACAAAACCATTGAAGCCTGTTGGCTTGGGAAACGCTCTCTATACATTTCCCTTCCCTAGAGTGTAGCCTATTGCTCTAAAACTACATAACAACTTTGTTTAAAGTGATACGAGCAGTGTGCATCCAGGCAAACCGGGGCCAGTTAAAATTGATTTGGCGTTAGAAAACGTTGTTTCGCAAGTGCTGCTTTCAATTAAACATTTTACATATTAGCAGTAATTGGCTAACGCAGAGGAAATTTAGCTGAAACTTTGTCTGTGTATAGAATAAGGGGGGATGTGTTTATTTATCCTGGAACGGTAATCCTATCCGGGGCTTAAAACCCCTAAATTCCGGCATCTGTAACATTGCGTCTCATCTTCATGCGTGCTGGTTTTAATTAGGACGATTTGTGTTTCACTACAGCTGTAAACGAGAAACACCCATCCGTTGGTAGTGAGCAGGGTGCGCCACTACCACCGCCGCCGTTGGGCGTAGAGCCATCCTAGACAGGCAAACCCACAATCCCCTGCTGGCTGACTCGGCCTTTTAATTTAGCCCTTATCAGAGCAAAGTAAAACTTCTGTGTGCTCTTGTGTTTCCACTGTTATATAAAGCGCATAGGTCATGTTTGGTGTGGAAATGGAAATTTGCCGAGGAGAAAATAATGCCACACCAGTCCTCGTAATTTATATTCGCCATCTACAGATGCACACAAGGAGGCAGCAGGCTAGGGAAAAAAACGATTAATTTATGTGCGATTTATCATTGTGATTGGTCGCAGCAAATAGACTCAGTGGTGCGGAAGTGATTTCAGACCAAACGCTCTCTTAAATTTGCAATGCAATTATAATACCATCAAGTTATTGTTTAGCTTTTCCACACACATGAAAACCTGCAATGTGTAATCTCATCATTCATTCCCAGCGTCATTTTTCTATTTAACAATGAAAACCAGTACAGTGACAGAATTGTATGTACAGTGCGGTGGTGAGAGTCTGTAAGCTGTAAAGAGCGCGCCAGTTTAGATGTTACCTCGTACATCTCGTTGGTATTCAGACCCCGGGACAATGAGCAAAACACGTGTGCATAATTACGGGGATGTAGCTGTTCTACGTGCACTACGCTACTACTCTAATGAGGTTTTTATCATAGAAACACTGTTTTGCATTCCTGCCATGTTCCTTGTTCAATATTAAATACTATTAATTAAATAGATTAGGAGATAACTGAGGCACGTTGCATCATAAATAATTTCGGAAAAAAGGGGAAGTCAGCTTGGGGAAAAATTATGCATGTGGAGCGGGTGTGATAGAGAAATAACTATTTTGACATGAAATGAGTTGATTTTAAGTAAAAAACTTCTTCAGAGTCATTTGTTCTCATCCCTCGATAGCAGCGACTCTAGCCGCGGTATCCTGAACTTCTGGATCTAGTTACCCTACTACTTAGAATACGTCATTATCGGTAAACCTGTGTATATAACTGTAGGATAAGCCCAAAGTAAATTTAAAAATTTCCAATTCCTTCTTCAAATATTTAAATCAAACTCTGATTCTAATAAGATTTATTTGGCAGGAATACGTTATTATCACCTTCTTATTTGACATGAGTTTCCACCCAACAATATTTTTTTACTAATATTCGGGTGCTGAATAAATAAAAGCAAAATTCTAATAGATTTTATGTGATATTTGTCAGCCGATTTTTTATACCATGATTTCATTTGCATGTAAGTAAAATCCCCAAAAATTCATAAAAAAAACCATTACAAAAGTTATTTTATTGCCCTTTTTTATGATTATTTGTTTTATCATGTTTCGTGACACATAAAATTCTCTGTATGTATATTATTATGCTAAACAGCCCAGTGTCTGTGGGCATAAAAAACTTCAAGCAAAAGAAAAGTTGGTTTCTGTAGAATTGTAGAACATCAAACAGCTAAATATTAGGTATAGGTATGATCTTTTATGGCTGTAATAAATAATTAACCGAAGCTAACCAAAACGAAGTTTAAAATTAATCATAACTATGGTAATATCGTTTGGTGGGAGTATTATATTGATTCCTGCAACGTGGAAAATTAAAATATTAATCCTGCTGTTGGAGCCCATAGTTATCCAAAATTAACAGCATTAAAATATTGTTATCGTTCTGGCATGGTATAAAATACACGGGGTAAAATTATAAATTATACCCAACTAGCTTCTTTATTAGGTACGAGTTTCGAGGAAGAGATTACACAGAAGACATTAATTTGAAATTTCCGATAGCTGCTGCTGCTTCTGGCTGGGCGTCTGTACCAGTTTCTGGAACATTATAAAATAAGGAGTGTGGAAACATTACATATAGCTTATTGACATTAAACTCGTTTTCAGGGCAACATTTAATGGCAGTTATGCCGAAAGGCGAGGAAAATGTAATATCTAATTTTTATTAAAAGTGACGTACTGCTGAGGGAGCGCCCTCCGGTTGTTATTGGTGTGTTGCCCGGGATCACTCCTCTGTTTTAAAAGTCCTTTGTTCATAATAATCCTTACATTTTATATTCATTTCCAGTATAAAAATCTTTATTACCAGACATAAAGTTAATTATTTGCTTGCGTTAAATTTAAAAGCGAAAGTGTATGATGATGCGACAGATTGTTCTGTAATTCCCGTTTTTGGCTGAAAAATTATAATTACTAGGACGCTATAGAATTAATTTATTACATTAAATTGTGGTCGGCTACTAATTGCAAAACATATAGCACAAATAAATTATAATTAAAACACAATAATAATGTTGATGTTTAAGCATGAGTGGAGCTCGTTCGCCTAGACATAAAAGACCATACCCAATCAGGTCTTTGTTTAGCTTGGAGCAGCAGCAGCACCAATACAGAACCTTCGTTATTTATTTGCCCACTGAAATAGCACAAACAAATTTTATTTTACGTGATCAACTCAATATTCAGTCTACGTATATATTTCCATCCCCTTATTGGTGCTGGTAAATTGAATTACCAAACTGAAATATTTCTCACTATTATTGAATTAAAGCCCACGGAGCATAATAATAATGTTAGAATAAAACAGAGAAATAGGAAAAATATTGCTATACTTTAAACGGTTATTGTTTGGTGTTATTGGTTTTAAGCGGTTATTACATGCTGTATATGATTATTTTCTAAAACGGTTAAAGTTGATTTTTTTCGCGCAGAGAATTGGTATTTATCAAATTTAGATAATTATAATTTAAAAATCGCGCTGTAACTACGTGCATTATTTAAGCAACACCAGGCGGGAAGTTCAAATTTATAATTTCATTGTACTTTTTATTAGGAAAAGTCTGTAAATTTCGAATGAAGTATTCTCCAACAAAATAAAAGTATACTGAACATTTGTCAATTACTAATACTACGTGTATAATTTCATTTGTGCCTTGATTGCAAATGGGCCTTCCCAATTTATTACGGTTTTTTCTCCCCCAGTTTTGTTTTGTTTACCCTTAATTAAAGCTGTATATCTATGTAGTCGATTGAAATGGTAATGCCACTTTTAATTATTACACATTTAGTGCAAGTGTTGTACAATTAAATATAATTGTTTCAAATAGAGAACAAACATTACATAAACACTCATATAAATGCAACCGCTGAATATGCTTCTATTAAAATTTCACGCTTTGTAGCAATTTTTATACGAATTTATTATTATGTACAATTTTTTCGGTTTATATTAGAAGAAATTGTAAATTTTCATGCAGCAATGTGATTTATGTTTCACTCACTCAGCTTCTAATGTTTAGAACAGCGGAACTAATATTTGCATTAACATAACATGTATGTATGTTTGTTGTATGATGATATACCCGAACAATTACAATATTATTTTACAAACGTTTATTTGAATTTGAAATTACGTTTGGTATTCCATTCTGTTTTAGTTACTTTGTGAAAACAATCCTTTATATAAATTTACATGAAACAATGTTAGTTTGTTGGAATAATTCGTCAATAACTCTCTGGGCAAGGTAATAAATCCCTGTCTACATTATTTAAGCTTGCAGCAATTAAATTTGTGTACAAATAGCTCAAGAGAAGGGGGTGTTAGTTCGCGGGGTCGCTGAAAACCTTGTATTTAAAATACAATTCATTTTCTGCTAAATTAATTTGAAAGTATATCGGCTATTTAAAGGAGCAAATCGCATATATGTAGCTGAAACTTTTCTATTAAACACGCAATCGGAGCATTGGCCACACACACACACACACTCAGCGAGACTGAAACTGAAAATACATTAAGCGAATGTCTGAATTTATGGTCTAGTAGCCATGGTAGTCTGGTAATTTATGCCCTGTAACTATAAAATATCGTGATGTCCTCCCAAATATATTTGAATTCATGTTATGCAAGCGTATTTACAGACATGGACTACACACGGTTTTATATAATTAATGAAACTAAATCCACGGCAATTCCATGATGTGTGCAACAAACTTTGTTTAATGTGCAGTCTAATATTAAAATTTATCAGATGGTGCAAGGATTCGTTACAGTAGATTATCTGAGTTGTGAAATTAAGCTGGATTGATGAGTACAAAGTGGGAATTAGAGGCTTTTTGATAGTTACGGTACTGATTTTGATTTTAAATGTAAATATTTAACTGTTCACATACAAATACAAATCATATTTAAAAATTGTTGGATTGTTATAGTTTATTATAAGATGCAAAAGAATATATATAAGGGCCCTATAACTGAGCCGTGAGATATCCTTCAAATTAGAGCCATGCTTGTGAATTTATTTTTTATTTTAAATAAAAATTTTAATCAATTTACAAATGATTCAATAATTTTCATCTGAAGTAACAATATTAGTTATGTTTTTCTTCGCATTTTAAACTATTTCAACAAAGTAGGTTCAAATTAATTTTTTTTTTGTTCAGCGTTTGTAGTTGACAGAAGTATGTGATATGGTAAATTATGAACAATACATTACGCAGAAAGTATGTGTGTGGCAGTAATGTTTTTCTATTTGTTTGTTTTCTACGTAGAAATTATCCATTTTTCTGGAAATGTGCATATTTTGCATACTTGAACTGAATAAACCAACTGGCCTGCACCTACATGATGTAATTCCACTTTTGCACAAATGTTGTGCCAATATAAGATAGAAAACCATTAAAACCTCCCTATCCCCCAGGAAAAATCCATACACATCGAAAATCTGCATATTTTAACTCGGTTGTGTGCGTTGTACGATTTTTTCCGTGGAATGGGTGCACAAAACAACCATCAGCCCCAGAGAACGGTTTGCAAGAAATCCAAAATCCAAATCCCGTTTTCTATTCACATATAGAAAGCGATTGTTGTGGCGGTTGGGCGATTTATGACGTCACGGGGGTAAAAATTGATAGCGGAATATGTAAATGTGGACCGGATCCGGACATGATTAATGATGTTGAAGCCACGTACGCCATCGCTCGGTAATACAGGAAAATTGGCCCGGGGTTAGCATTTTGCGCGAGCACGATTGTAAATTTATCTAAAAGTTCTCGTGTTGGCTAAGAGAGGAACCGATGCTAAATCAGGATAATACTTAATGTCGACGATAATACGGCCTTGGACCTCGAGATAGGCGCACGTCCTATAAATTTCGTTATTTTAAAAGGAGCGCCTGGATGGCGTTTGCTTCATGTGTGTGTGTTTGAGCGCGCCCCTTTTCAATTTTTTTTCCATTCAAATTCGCATTTTGCCCCCCAAGCCCTAGGCAACCATCCAAAGGAATTGTATTTTATTTTAAATTACAAATTCCGGTACCAGCAATTAGGATTCGTTGGGTCGATTTTACGATTATCCTTCGCCATCATAAAAATTATCTAGAATTGCCTTTGGATGCGTAGGCATTAAATGCCGAGCTCCAGGATTTTTTTTATCAGTTCATGCTGTGAAATAACAGATACATATTTTAATTGTCCCCATAAAAAGCTGCATTGTAAAATTCATGTCTCATTTTCAACTAATAAAAAAGCAGTTTCCCAGCAGTTTACGACGAAAGTTATTAGTTCGTGTCGTTGGATGTTATTTAAATTGTTTCGCAGCCCTCCCTTTGAACAAACTGATAGTTTAAACAATTTCGAGGACATAGTTTAATGTTTGATATTCGTTGTGCAAACATGCATTAATTCATTTGAATATCAATAGGCGAAATATCTGTGTTTGAACCGAAATTAATTTCACAAATGTTTGAAACAGATGAATTTAAACTGGTAATTTATTGTCTTAATTCGTACTGAAATATAAAACGTGTGCATAATCAACAACAATAATAATAAATTCACATTTACGAGGATTATATTTTAATATATAATGTGCGATTATGTATAATACGTAAAATTGAGCATTCGTAACAAATTATAAATGTATATTACGGCTATAAAATAAAATACATCACCATATACATTTTTAATACAATAAAATCAGCGTTGTGATTTATTTTGTTGCGAGTATTTTTATGGGAGTATTATATTGAATAAATAGATTTGGGTATTTTGAGTTTAATTGAAAATAAAACTTTAAACGATTCGTTTATATATTTATTATTTATTTGTTTATTCAATTTAAATATAGAATTGTATATGAATCTCTTGGTTACTCTTTAATCTCAGCTTTCTGCTCAAGGCGAAAGTATTAAATTAAACCGATTAAATGATTTTTAATTGCAACATTAGCGGAGTACATAATTTGAATATAAAGAGTTTATAAATGAAACATTTAGCATTTTGCAGTGCTTTATATAAATAAATTTGTATGTATATATTGCACCATTTTGGGGCATTAAATGTCCTTGGCAATGCGCCAAAAATAATCATATAATGACAACGCGCGAGGGTATTGTACGCATGGCACATGGCCAATGTTCAATAAAACTAATAATTAAAATTTTTATGCAATGCATTACGAAAATCACTTCCAGAAATCAATTACGCGCGCACAAACATAAAAGTGGTCGGGGCAAAGAGGAGTTCCAGTCGAAGGAAGACGTGCACATCCCCAGCTATCTTTCTCTTCAAAGATTTTGATTTGTGTTGTAAGTTGAAAGGAATTAAGTTCCTTTTTAAGGATTAATTTAATTTAGGAAAAGGAATTTGTTAGAAAGTAAAAAACTTTTGAGGCTTTGCACTAAAATAAAACATGAAAAGGAATTTAATCTCTGGAGGTATCGAAGGGGCACAATTTTGCTTTATTTGTTTTTATTGTTAGCGATTTAAGTCAGTAGACTAGAAAATTGATTACCCAAACTTTTTTTTTTGTCCTATTGAATCAAGCTTTTGTATTTTGTTTAGCAAAAAGTTAAAATGTTTTGAAACTCGTGGCGTTAATGATTGTTTTTCTGCTGCAATGAAACGAGTGCGGAAAATATTCAGTAAATAGTTAAGTTAGTGGGAATAGTATTATATGGAGATGGAGAGTGTAGTGCATCAAGCGGATTTGTAGATAAACTGCGAAGCACAGAGTATTACCAGCAGAGATTTAGTAAATCCATAATTTTTTTTGCGGACACGTGAGCAACAAATTTCCCAAATCGCCTTAGGAAAATGTATTTATTCAGTCACGTCTAGACAGTGAATCGTTATCATCATTTAGCACGGGCTGTTTGGTGCGCCAGCCCGTTCTAAAAACAAACGCGTATTACCAGTGAAAAATCTGCCGGAACCTTTTAATCCGGTATTTGCAGTTTATTTTATTTGCGACATCATAAATACTAGATAAATCCCTCCCAGGCGTCGGCCGATTGGTTCCGGGGGATAAATAAGTGGCTAATGTTCCCGTTCTCCCCGTCCAAGCAGGTCGTTGGGTCAGGCCCTGTTGACCGACTGCTACTTGGGACTGGAATGAGATGTGTTTGGGTACCCCTGAGTCGTCGACGACACTACAACGCTTTCAACACCGTTAGACCCCATTACTAACCCTTACACAAATACACACACACATACCATTACCTAGGAACTTTCATGTTTTTAGATGTTATTCCCTTTGGTTAATAGGGATTGTATTAGAAGACAACCACTTTGATGCACCACAAAGTTTTTTGATTAGGCTGGAGGGCGTCTATTGAAGTTTTCGGTGCAATTTGATGGGGCCCCTTCTTTTTATTATAAGTCCGAAATTTTATAGAACAATTTACTCTATTTTAGTCTTTTTACTCTATTAGTGACCAGACTAGAGTACTGTGAAATGCCCAAACCGAGCCACATCAAACATGACGTCACGCTAAAGCACAATCTAGGCTGCTTTCAATTTCGATTTTCCATAAGAGCACAAATATATTTCCCTCCAGCGTTTGTTATTATAATAAACTTTCCAGTTGTAAAACGGTGTGCTTGTGATATATTGATTAAAATCCAAACATTTTGCCCACAATAAATATTTTTTACGATCCAGGGATATTTTTCGGGCGGTTTATTACAGACGAAGTTTCCGATGTCTATAAAATCTTTTTCATAAATAAAATGGCCAGAGCTGAATTTTTTACAAATGGCTTATCCACAGTCTATTAGATTCAACTGTGCTGTGGGGGCTCCCAAAAGGCGCATTTATTTCATCGTGTGGGTAGCTTATACGATTCTAATTCGTTTTAATAATAATTAAGATTGTGGTTGTAGGCGATTGATTTGCTGTTGGCGCATCTCGGAACTGTGCATAAGATATTAATTAAACGCGTTATTTATACGCCATTAGCAAAGCCGTCTAGGCGTTAGAGTTGGCCGGCTAAATCGTCTGGAAAAAACTATTAAAAGGAAGCGTTACATTAAGGTGCAGTCCTTCCAACTCATCCTTCATAAATTCCCAGAAACTTCTGACGTTGATTAAACCACTAGATAATCCGGTAATATTAATGGTGATATTTGTGTTTGTTTATTGTATTATTCTTAAGAGCGACTCGTCTTCTTTGTTTCAGTTTTTTCCACCTGCGATGCAGTTTGATTATATTTTTTCCCGGCGGTTTATCTGTTGTTGAAAAAGACATTAATCTACTTAACAGACAGAACGTGCACTAGCTATATATAGACATGGTGGTTGCTTTGTCCCCCTTCCTCGTCTTTGAGACTGACTGCAAAAATTGAATTAACACTTTTTGTGTGTCGTCGCGTTTTGTGTGTTTGCCATGCTGGACGCGCATTTTTCAGTAGAAAGTGGTAAATGATTTGCGCGGGTGAGTGATGTTGATAAAGTTATATTCGCAAGGTTGAACCAGTAGCGTTGTTCAGCTGTTTAGCATGTCTGGGCATGGATCTAATGGTGCCCGAAGACATATTGAAGTTTCGACAAGCTTATTTATCTCTGGGCGCAATAGCGATCCGTCTCCGCACTTCAAAACGAATGGCATCGGCAAAAAGCTTACTCGCTATCCTTACAAAGTACCTCGGAAGGAAGTGTGGAGGATAAACAGTATAGGAATAAGTACGGCTGGATCAATACGCCACCACACGGCCGACTTTGGCGCCCACGGCCTAGTTTCATTCACTAGGGGGCCCCCCGAGGAACACAACAATTTGCCATCAACAGTCCGCTGTGCTGCTATCTTCTTTACGCAATTTCTGACACTTTGTCCTTAAAGAAAAATCCTCTCGATTGCCAAACGGAATTGAGCTGTTGGCCTGCCAGTAAACCCTGATGGAAAAGCACAAATAAAACCGCACATTGAATTAATTTGTTTATTACGCACAATAGTGAAAAAATTCCAGAAATGTAACTCTTAAATGAGTGAAGATATATTTAAATTACTTGCAGATGATTTAAAACTGGAATACTAAAACGTATTTTCGAAAATTTCAGAGCTTATATGTAGGAAATTCAAGTTTTTCGGAAAATATATAAAATATTCGGTATATTTTAAATTATTCTAAAATATCTACACATTATTTACAGGCTTATTATAAGCATTAAGTACTTAATTTTCAATTAGAAGTTGTTTTTAAATATAAATTAGTAAATAAATTAGCTAAATTCATTACATTCAAAATTTGGTGGATGCGCCAGTGCCAAAGTCTAAACTTCTTTTTTTTCAGGTGGTAGATAAATTTTGTCATATTTCTGTGAAATTTTCAAGTATCTATACCCTACACATTTTGATAATTTTTGTGAATTCAAACAGAAAATTTTTGAAAAGTTTTATAGTAGCTTATGGTGAAAATATTTTCAGGAGACATGCTATACCTGATGGCCTCTCTCTCTGTGTTATGCAAATCTATGCTAAAAAAAATGCTGGTATAATATTAAACTATAAACAGCTAGTTTGGAATATGAAAAAATTAATTAGTTTTTCAAATAAATGTTCTTTGGGAGTAAATAATTCACTCACTCTACTATAATTACATATGTAAAAAGCTGTAGGCCATTTAAAATATTGAACCAACTGATGGTTTTCTCATTCATTATCCTACCTGAAAAACCGTGTAATAGTTGGAGATCAAAGTAGAAGTGGTGGGTGGAAGTGGGTGTGGGTGGCATCTCACGTGCCCTTTATGGGTATCTCATCATAACACTGTAACTGCAGGCCGAGCTCAGCGCAAGTTTTGCATAACTACTCCCGGGAGTCATATTGAAGCGTTTCTCCGTCGCCAATATCAGCATCACTATCTTGCATCTTTCTTATGCCCGTTGCCTGTATTCCACAGCCACCAGGCTAGGCCCTTTATTTCTTTATTATTACAACGAGGCAAACATTAAGTTTCTTTGGACCATCTCCCTCCTATCTGTGTATGATGTGATGCTTATTATCACCAACCAAATGTCGAGCATAGAATTAAACTGCCCTCGAAGCATGTCTTGCATATACAAACATTTGGTTTGTGGGATTTTTCATTTGTGCACAATAATAATAAAAATACACGAGCTTGTATGATTATTATTTTTAACACGGGATTTCCATTTGTTTTATCCGTTATGCGAGTATTGATAAATCATTTGGTTATCAGGTTTTAGTCATAAGGATCTTCGATCTATGCCTCATCGCCTACGAAGGAGTTTCCCTTATTTTGCCTGAAGCTTTTTACTCAAGTCTCGCCTCGCCCTTATTCAGATAGCATCAGCTTTATATTGTATCAATATCGAATAAAAGTGTACCAATATTCAAAATTGGATAACTTGCAACAGTTGATAGGAAAAGTTAAATTCAGACGAGAAAATTGTCCCTAAGTGCCATTAAATTATTCCAATAAAACAGCGTATTTTCTTTGGGGATCCGTATCCATGATGTTCTTATATTATATTATATTTCTTTTGTGTGTGCTCTTTTAAATTTTATTTTACTGTTTTTGTTCTTCGATGTTGTTTACAGTTGTTTTGGGTCAATTATTATGGCAGCGATAAAATTGGATACAGGCGGTTTGTTTGGATAATTTTCACAAATAATATATTTTTATAGTTTACTAAACCAAAGTGAATCTGATTGAATCTTGATGATAAATTTTTAAAAAGATGTGATCTCAAACTATCAAATGAAAATTTTGTTAATTGACTTACAAAAATATCTTCTCTAGTAAGGCTTATCTAGTGTCAGGTCTCAGCGTTCTAATTAAGCTCATAAATCTAATCTCCGCGCCTTCGCCATTTCCGGAAAGTTTTATTTTCCTATTTTTCGTGGGCCCCCTTTTCCAGCGGTCCAAGTTGTTGTCGAGTCTATCAATAATTCAAATCGTGATTGTGCTGTGGGAATTGAGGTGCAGCGAACGAAAAGAGACTAATGGCGTCTTTCTGTCTTGCTTAGTAATAGGTGAGGCGCTGTGTAGTCCACAAAATAAACAAGGAAAATAGAATGGCAGTGGATTAACCAAATGAGGCAGTTATTACATATTCAGCAAGCATCGTGGCCCAGCGCTGAGGCTGTAACTGCAAGAAGAGACTAGATGCATATTGCATTCACAATTGCTTTGTTGGATCAGCAGGATTGGGTTGTGCACTTTGTTTTCCTTGCCCAGTTGCCACTTTGGCACACTGCAGTATGTAATTGTCAGGTAATTATCGGATTTCGGAGAAAAGTACTTACTTAATTTGGGTGTTTGTTGGTGTTTTAGTCGGGGCAGTGCCTCAAATTGGATTTGTAACCTGCTGGTGTTTTTTCCGTAACATAATGACTGTAATTAAGTTGTTTTCTAACTGGGGTAGCACCCAAACTTGTCGTTCGTGTTGTTGGGGGAGTGTTTGGGAAAAAGTTCGTTTCAGCTCTCTTATATTGACGTAATAAAATGCTAGTCAAGTCAAAAATAAGATCATGCTAGTTTATAAATTAGGTTTCGTTTGTAATATCACGTAAAATGTAATAATATATAAATTTAGGTAGCATGTGATTGCAGCATGTTAAAGCAGGTGACATGCAATGTATAAACTAGGGCAGTTTCCTTAAACTTTCCCCCTTGAAAGATATAAAATTCGACATTAGTAAAGTTTTAAAATTAATTTCAACCCAGTCGGTGCATGTACACCGAGTATTTTTACGAGGCTCTTATGTGTGAGGAATTGAAATGTATTGAATTAGCTACCAGCAGGAGTAAGCAAGAGTTCAACAGTTATCGCTAATAAATAACTAGTGCCGTCAAATCATCACGGGACTTATAAATGAACGTTCATAACGCTTGTATTCCTCGTCAATGGTATCTGATCCAATCTGGCATTTATGAACATTAACGGCAAGCACTAAATGCTTTATAATCTGAAATTAATGGAATAGGTCAGTGTGTCAGTTACGGCATCACAACGCCATTCCCACATCATAACACGGACACTGATTTAATACTAACTGAAAATTGTATTATTTATTACTGAGTGGGGGTGATGGTTTGAATCGCACGTTTTTTTTCCGTTATTGATGGGAACAACAGAAGGTTTGTGTTTTGGACGCTTTGCTTCCGGTCGTAAATAAAAAATTGCTGGGTTTGTTCGATTTTAGTGACTGGCGCATCCGCCAAAGTTACAAATAATGCCAAAGTACACACCAAAAAAGTGTGTACATTTTAAGGCGAAATGAACACAACATTTTATACATTCGAGATAACGTCACACTACAGAAATAAATATGTTCTAATAAAATTTAATCGATAGTTATAAAAATAATACCAGTAATTATAGGATTGAAGGATTGAATATGTAAATTTATTAAGAGGCGAACACAAATAAAATAAATAAAAAAGTGAGGATAATATATCTTTGTATATTCAGAGAAAAGCAATTATTCAGAAAATATAAAAATATTAAAACAATCTCGTAATTTGAGCTGCTAAACTTATTATTTTAATTTTTTTGCCAATTTCATTAAAATAGCCATAAAATCTCGAAAATTCAGCCGATTTTCTTCCAGTTTGATTTATCAGAAATAAAAATGAATACTTTAAGAAAAGAATGTCAAGAAATTAGAAGAATGTCTAAACAATCGCGTAATTTGAACTGCCAAACTTATTATTTAAATTTTTTTGCAAATTTCACTAAAATAGCCATAAAATCTCGAAAATTAAGCCGATTTTCTTCCAATTTGATTTATCAGAAATAAAAATTAATACTTTAAGAAAATAATGACAAAAAATTTGAAAAATGTTAAAACAATCTCGTAATTTGAGCTGCCAAACTTATTATATTAATTTTTGTGCCAATTTCACTAAAATAGCCATAAAATCTCGAAAATTATGCCGATTTTGTCCCAGTTTGATTTATCAGAAATAAAAATGAATACTTTAAGGAAATAATGACAAGAAATTTGAAAAATGTTAACACAATCTCATAATTTGGGCTGCCAAACTTATTATATTAATGTTTGTGCCAATTTCACTAAAATAGCCATAAAATCTCGAAAATTATAAAAATAATACCAGTAATTATAGGATTGAAGTATTGTATGTAAATTTATTAAGAGACGAACACAAATAAAATAAATAAAAATGTGAGGATAATATATCTTCGTATATTCAGAGAAAAGCAATTATTCAGAAAATATTAAAAAAATATGAGTTGCGATAAGTCCTAAAATAATAATTCACGAACTTCACGTCAAGAAAATTTAGTAACAATATTTTCAAACCGATATAGGAGATGTAAGGTCTTAAGTGAGGGTGGCTCGTAAGAGGTAGAATATATAGATGCACATCGTGACTGAAATTAATTATAAGTGTAACTTTTTCGGCATAAAAACTTTACTAATTTTGTTCCCGGCGCATCCGCCAAAACTTTATTTGGCTCCTGTGGACCTTAGTCTCTCTTTTCTTGTAGTTTTTCGCTTCTAAAATTAACTCATCAAGTATTCGTGCACGTCCCCTTGTTTCGTATTCTCTCAAGAAAAATGAAATTCCTCTAGTTTTCAATACAAAACGACACTGAGATAAACGGCATGCCACTTGACTGAAGGAAGTAACAATTTGCTATTGGCAAGCAGTCACCACCTTGTCAATTGTTGACATTGTGCCATCGATCAAGCTTGTTTGCTTTTATATAGTACTATTCAACAATTTCTGCATTCGCTTCCGGCTAATTGAGTTTCATACATGTATTACTATAACTAGAACGAGGTGTAAGTGCTGTGTTAAAAAAATAAGTAGGTATCTTGAGGAGCAGGCAAAAGATATCGGTCATAAGCCACAATGGCCCTCAGATGTGTGTGTAGCTTTGAGGCAATAGCTTTGAACAACATTGTTAGAAGCTCATCCGTGTGCTTGAAATTTTACTTTCCATATAGTGAGCACTTCGCGTGTATTGTAAAAATGCATGCAAGCAATTTAAGAGTGGCTACTTTATGTTGGCTTTCTTATAGCATTGCCAGTATTGCTACTTAACCGCAAATTATATCGTAAAAATAGTTAATTAAACGCCGTAGCAAATAGAAAAGCGTCGGAATGCACCGGCGGCTATTTAGTCCAAATATGAATTGTAGATTTAATTACTTAAACGTACGCTAGTGCGAGAAATTCCACTTTTTTATGCTATTTGTTTGGCTATAAGAGAAAATTAAATTTTATATTCTTCCGTTTGGTGGTTTTGGATTAAATTAAATGTTTGATTTTTTGCCCAGTAGTGCATGTATTATAGAATTTTCATAGCATATACACAGAAAACCGTTTCCGTTTCATTACGCCCCTCTATTGGTGTATTGGAATCTATTTTATGATCTTATACATGAGCAGGAAGAATTTAGTTCAAAAGATTGCTTTGTTGGAAGCGTGATTTTTGCAAAAAGATGCTGATGTACGGAGCTTTGTGAGGGCAACTGCTGTTAAACTATTTACAAATAGATTCCAGACGAAACTAGGTAGAAGTTACACCTCAGTTAGTTTTCTTAGTTAAATATATTTCATTTACTTAAATAAATAATATTGTCTTTATATATAACACATATTATTCAAGGAATTATTTTTCTTGATTTGCGAAATCTTTTTTTCTGTGTAGATGATGATAAAGTTGAATCTAAAAAACTTTTGTATAACTTAGAAATTAAAATTTTTGATATATTGGCATCACTCTATCTAGATTATTCCATCTAAGGAAAACGCAGTCCTTCACAAATGAGCAATATTAGTTTTTGCCGGCCCGATTGGGCAATTTCATTAATTCGTCGCGTTTTTTCCTTTGAAATTTATAGCACCGTGCCCCGGATCATTCCGAATTTAAATGGTAATTAATCTGTTTTCCTGGGCTGTTGTTGGGTGATGTTGGAAGCGACACGTCCCGTCCAGCATCCCAGGCCCGGGTGTATATGTGTACAGTGAGCGTGCCCAAAAGTCTCGGACAAGCTGGAGCAGCAGTAGAAACGACGCTGTGTCGCTCCGAATTTACTGCAATGCGGACCTCGATCCGGAAGCCACTGTGTGTGCTCTTTTTACAAGTTCGCCTCATTTTGTTGCAATTGCACGTGCTGCTTCCCTGTTAGTCCTCAAAGTCAGTTTGCAGTTATACAACAGACCAAAACCCAAATAATCTCGCTTGAAAAATGTCGCCAGTTATTAAGTTGATATGAGACGATGTTTTACGCGTCAAAAAAATAACGAACTGGTTTGTCTCTGGTGGAAACATCTAAAGGAAAACTAGAAATATTATTTATTTTCCCTAGTATTATCCTGGCAATTGTGGTATCTTGGGTTGATGTCCTGACGATCATTTCCAGAAGCATCCGATTTTATGCCATTATTCCCAGATAAGTCTGTGTATGTGGATTTAAACATCCGCCTAGCATTACAATTTATAGAGAAAATTTGCGGAGTTACTATATAGAAGTCAGCGCGACATCCGAAGGACCCTCTTAAACATCTTTCCTATTTCGGTCACTGGGGCATAATACAATCAACTCGAGTGCAGATCGAAAATACTCGTTCAAAATAGCTGTTATAAATGCAAAATATTCACCGATGTTGGGGTCCGGCGGCGGTGGTTGCTGGTGGGCCCCCTCTTATCTGCTTCGTATTGATTATTTATGCTTCGGGTCAAGTGTTTACTATAATTTTCTTACTTTATTCGTGCTGCTATACACAACTTAAATTATGTCCGTGCCGAGGGGGGTAACGGATAGGCTCAACTTGATGGTTTCTTCGAAGGGAGTGGCGCGAACTTAGTGGGCGCTTGCACGACAGCTTTTTATAGACATGCCACCACATTTTCCAATGCTGATGACATCAGATTGCCATCTTATTTATTTGCCCATAGACACTGGAGTGTTTTGCACAATTATGGAAAAATTACTAGCGACCTTCTCACGAGGCAAAAGAGTACATTATCGGAAATGTTTTAGAAACGTTGGGTCCTTGATGAGGGAAATAAAAGTGAATACAATAATAATGAGAAATATTAGTCATGATTTATTTGCACTAATTAAGGTAAATGTCCCAATTATCGTCATCTGAAGCAAAAGTTTGGCTCTAGTAATATTGTAACTGAAACTCAAAATTAATATAATAATTTCTGTTTTAAGACTTTGCTTCCTTTCAAATAAGAGTTGGAAGGTATTTTTAATATAAAAAAAAGTTTATTTAGTTTTACCGGATAGCAAATAAAAACTGTCCTAAAAATCGTCACATCTTAGTTGAAAGAAGAAATTTTATTTAATATAAAAATTAATGAAGAAAAACATTTTCAATAATACAAATTTACTTACAGTCCGCTTTTTGAATAGTTTTATTTTTTTAAGAGCGATATTTTTTCTATAGAATATCCAAAATAAGAAAAATCTTATTTGTAATTTTGGTGGATGCGCCAGTGTTACATTAATCTTCGATTTTCAATAATTTAATACTTTTTTTAAAAAAGTTATAGCTTCTCCTTGATTATAGATCTCGCTCTTTACTTCTATGGATTGTTGAAAATGTATAGTTTTTTTAACGTCTACCACTTGAAAATTTCCTGAAATCTTACACACATTTCTGACGTATCCCCAACACAAAAATTTGTGCTTAAAATTCCATAACAGTGTCTGACCCGCACAATCGAACAGGAGCTGGGTGTCCGGTCTTTGATTGGAAGATGGTATCGTGCGCGGTTACGGAAGAATGGAAGCGAGGTGAGATACAAGCGGCGGGGGTCGTGCCGGCCCCAAACCACAATGTGACTTGTGATCGGATTGTGGTCGTGCTCCAGCCGTTATTTAGGATAAACTGACGCTGGGTTATTGCGGACTATTCCAAATCTCCTATAGCTTGAGGAAACTAATACCAATAATTGTCAAACCGAATCCCTATAGCCACACAAAGGTCTTATCTTGGAGTCTAACCCACCTGTTTTTAAAATTATATAGAATAGTAGGCCCCTCGATTGTGTGGTGTATCCTATACCTATACATGGATTTATCAATTCGTGTTGTTTGGGTTTTTTTATTGTAGCAACATAAATCTGGCGTCAGGAGGAGGAAAGCCAATAAAACATCAATGAACAACAAATTATTACAAACGCCATGCATTTTATTTGGCATGTATGTATGTAAATACGTACATGGCATGTCTGTCGACTTTTGTTTGTTATAAATTATAGAGACAAACGTGCAATTGTACAAAGCGTAATTTCATCCATAGATTCTTCATAGCCGATTGAGTTAATTGAAAACATGGAATATAATTAACATAAATTTCATTTATCACCAATTTTGAAATGAATGTAGGTGTAGCAGTGACAACAATACCCCCAAAAGTGGCACTGCAAATCCACCCCCCACCCATTGAATACATAAAATATTGATAACCCAAGTTTCTTTGCTGTTCTCTTATTCTTTATAGTTGAAAATGTGAAAAAATGCGTTGCAGACTATCCATCATATTGGAAATACCTTTATATCCGATGAAATTTCGCATAGGAATAATGGAATAATTTATTTTGCCAAACGTTTCAATATATGGTGAAATATTAATCTGGAGGGGCTTCTGTTTTTTTTTCCAAAAGAAAATAAGAAATGATTTGTGTGACGTTGATTATTGTGTTTATGCAGGAGTCTATAGAGAGTGTGAGTACCTAATTGTTTAGTCATGTTATATATTGGATGAATCCCGGGATCAAGCTCCAATTTTTCCAAATGATAAATATTTTAAAGTGTCGATGATTTGTTACACAAATAGCGGTTTACAATTTGACTGAATACAAAAGTGGCATAAAACATTAATCGGCAATCTCACAACGCAGTTAATATATTTTTTATGTATTTGTAACTACTTTTTTATTATATAATAACGAAAATTTAATACTGGTAAATAGTATATAACGTGCAAGTTGGGTTTGTTCCTCCATTCTTGGTTATATATTGGTAATTCTGACTTTTGGATATCACGCCACGAATATTCACTTGGTGCACGCGACGTTCTTACACCGATTTATTAATTAGGTTTTTTTTGGGAACAGCAAATTACTTTTCTATTGCTAGTGAGTTTTGGAAACAATCAATTCGTATATTATGTGCTGGGTTACTTTTTTAGAAAAATCGTTTGATTCTTCCAGGGTATTATATGGTAATTTGCTATAAATAAATCGACAACCGAGCAGCGAACTGTTATTTTCTAAGCAATTTCAGAAAATATCTTTATAAATTGCTTATTTGATATGCTGTATTATTCATGCGATAAAACTGATTAATGCTTTCTCTAAAGTTAAAATGACAAACATTACTCATTCTCGATCAAATCCGTGAGCAAAGGTGTTCTTAATTCGTATTTTGGTATAATTTAACAATTTGTTATAGCCGCACATGGGTTTTTCACCGCACATAATATCAAACAGTGAAAATCCAATTAATCAATGTGTATAGGTAATCAACAGATGTACATAAGTGCCTACAAAAGGTACTTTGGTAGGTTTATTAAATATAAATAGGGTATTATTCATTAAGCAAACACCCTAATAGTTCGCTGTATTAGCAAACATATACTTACAGTATACGGTTCAGCACTTCGAGTTTACTTTATTAATCAATTTGCTCTAACAAAATTGGTTCTGGAGCTAAACGGGTTAGGTAATTGTACAACACTCCGAGGTAAGCATAACACTAAAATAAACTATTATAGTGATGTCTTTGAATCAACACCTACCTATATGGCAGGCGAATTTAATAACTTTAAGCGAGGACGTAAAACTAGAAACTCGATAAATTATTTGGAATGGCGAACCATTTGTTTGGTTGCTTATTATTCGTACGGGTATTTGTAATATGATTTATTCTTTTCTACATTCTACATGATTATCGAGTGTTGTTAAAAATTAAAACCAGAGGAATAATTACATACTGTAAAGCCATAAAAAAACAATCACTTAGTATCACCATCCCATAAACGGCCTTCAGGAACCAATTAAGCAAAGTTTCTAGATCAAAATTTTATCTGCGACTGTTTCGCTATGGAACGTTATCGATAGAAATTCGAAATTATCTGATGGTTTCGTCGTGAAACCATCAGTAGGTATCAAAGGATCAAAATTATGAACTTTCCTACCTAATATAATTATAGATCATGGTTTCCTATAAATGAACGATAAAAATTGCCAGTATTGTTTTCCAAAAGACTTTCCCAATAGTTTGCCGCAGTTTTTAAAGGAGAGTTGGGTTTCACTCAATCTCTCTTAAACCTAGTGAAAAATGTCAATCAAATCGTCCTGATCAAGTGTCTCCATGGGCGCAAAAAAAATAATGAAAGGATTTCGAGATATCGTCCGCCGAAGGCGAAAACCTGATCTGGCATATAAACTTCATTATTATTGGAGCTACAATGTCGGTTAAATTACCAAACTAAATAGTAGCATTTTTCCCGCTGACTACAATGATGAAAACAGTAAAACAATTGACCATCTGGTTTTCGAGATATTTACAAAAATAATAGAATTTTAAATGGAACATTCTGTATATTTTTGTAAAAATCGATGATAAATTAAATTCTGTACAAAAAATGTCCTTCATTTTTTTGATAATATTTTAAAATTAGCGAGTTATTTTGAAAAAAAGTTTGCAATTCTTTAAAATCAAGTAGCCATGAAACGGAATAGTAATTTATTAAAACGTAACATTCATAATTCTCAATTTAAGCAAGTTGAAAAAAACTTGAAAGAATTACCGAAATATTGAAAAACCAAATTATATTTTTCATGGCTACTTGATTATTAAAACTTTGCAAACTTTCAAAATGTTATTTTTGTGAATATCTCGAAAACCAGATGGTCAATTGTTTTACTGTTTTCACCATTGTAATCAGCGGAAAAAATGCTACTAGCTTGGTAATTTTACAGACTTTGTAGCACCAATAATAAAGAAGTTTATATGCCAGATCAGGTTTTCGCCGTTTAAAAAATCTCCACATTCGGCGGCCGATATCTCGAAATCCTTTCATTATTTTGTTTTGCGCCCATGGAGACATTTGATGAGGACTTTTTGACTGACGTTTTTCACTAGGTTTGAGCGAGATTGAGTGAAACCCAATTCCCCTTTAAAAACTGCGGGGTCCTTTAGGTAAGAGAAATTTAGGTAGTAATTGAGGTTTGAGGTTTGATGTTTCTTTAAAAAGTTACTGAGAAGAATTTCATAGTTATAATCGTTAAAATACTTATATGCACTAATTTTACATTATAACTCATTGTAGCATTTACTACTAACCTGTCAAATGTACTTTTTACTTCTTCATTAGTTTTTCCCGTTTTATTTTTCCTAAATGTTTACGACTTTATTTGATTCACTTATTTTTGTTTTTCTTTGCAGGTAAGCAACATCTCTCACTATAGAAAGCGTGTAAACTCGCGCGACATTTCCCAAATGGTAAGTGGCACTTTTCAATTGCGTGCTAATTAAATAATCCCTAATGGGTTCCGGAAACGGTAAAAGGATAACACAACCACTTGCCCAAGAGTTGTTCTTTTATCTTTCGCTACAAAGAAAGAGTTATTTTGTTCTAAATGTTTTTCATCCCATATAACTATACTACCAGTTCATTCAGGATTTCTCAATGAGTTTTGTAAATGAAAAAGTAACCAATTCTGTAATTTTAGGTGAGGTTTTTATAATGTTGTAACAGAAACCGACAATTCATTCAGTGTGATGTGACATGTGGTTTAATACCGCCCTAACTACTTCAAACATGCACCGAGAGTACGTTTAATTCCCCTATGATGGCACGATTAAAAACCGATAGTATTGTACCTATAACTGTTTGACAAATTTCCAGTAATTTTTTAGTCGTACCCTCTTCCGCTGATTAATGTCCAGTTTATAAGTGGGTGCTCGCATTCATAAAATATGGATTTGAGTTGTGTGCCGTATAAAATCCAACATTAATTGTAAAATATAGCCGTTGTGTCTATTAATAACATTAGCGAAGCCACAGAAAATGGGCAAAATTAGCATGGCGCACACACGATTTACATTATTAGATCTACACCAGCGGCAATTGTTTATTGGTGTACCAGTGAGTGTATATAGTCGGGTTAATGTGAACCGAACGAGTCGAGCAATTAAAATGAAAAACTAATGAAAATGTAAATAGCAAATGTACCTTTTTCCCTCCTGGAAAAACCTTGCGGAAATTTATATCGAAGCGCACACGACGACGAGGTCTGATTGTGTTATCTCTATACCTATAACCAAATGAAAACACTATGTTTTTTCGGGGACGCCCCCAGGGTCCCCAACAGGGCCTATTTAAAATTCATTATTCAAAACAGTTTGCTTAATGAATTAATCGAGTTATCCACGCGCGTTTTTTCTGGAAGTGCCATCATCTTAGATAATCTTGACGTAAATTCAAGTGTGAGTTGAGAAAGCACAAAATACTATTCAAGTGTACATTTGCCAGATTAGTTTTGTCAGCCCAGACAGACACATCAACTCCCCAAGAAGAACTAAATGAAGACCTTGAATTTAATCTTGGCAAAACAGCGGCTGTAAGTGGCTGTTCACATGATGCGAAAACTCTTATTGTGGGCTTATTTAGGCAACACGATGGTAATTTGGCGAACGCCTGCGCGCAACATGCAAATTGAACAATTAATGTAGATGCTGCTGGCGGCGGCGGTGGCGGCGTCGCCATGCAAAGCTAAGACAATATTTATGATTCACCGGAGTATTGAAGTGGCAGCCTTTGTACGAATACAGAAGCCCAGAACTTTTAATGACATTTATGTGGCTTATTTTGTGGCGCGATGGCAGCAAACCAACAAAACTTTGTTACACCGACAACACAGTTGAAATATTACAAATGAAATGCTGTAAGTTGCACTTGCCACTGTGGTTTCATTGGATTTGGGCGAAAATGTACCGGTTTTGAGTATACTAATGACGAACGGCCACGGCTCGATAAATAAGAGGGGGTTTTCGAGCAGTCTGTGGGGGCTTAAGAAATATTAAAATGCATAAATTTTACTGGTGTGCGGTTGCAGAAGAAGTGCTTGGAAAAATCCGGCGAAGACGTACAATAAACAACTGAGTTTTATTAGCTTTTGCAGGAATTACATTGCTACAACACCAGAAACAAGTCCTCGCTGTTTTGAGGATGTTCTAGAGATTGGTTTTGAAAATGGGCGGTCTTTTCAGTTTCACAAATATGAATGTTAAATATGACTGATATCTTAATAAACCTACTGCAGATTGATCAAATTTGGATTTTTTTTAAATAATTTAAACTGGTTTTAGTTTCGCACTAAAGTTCATTTTTTAGTAGATACGTTAGATAGAAGTTTAAAATATTATAATTTGATTTTCTATTTAAGGATTTAGAGAGGGCCAATCAGTTTAATATAAGTATTATAAATTTCCAGCCAAATATTTTTAATTCCCAAAAATGATCTGTAGGTGCAAGAAAATATTTAGTAGTTTTGTGGTACCGGCGCATCCGCCAAAATTTCAACTACTAAATTATTTTTTTTGTATAAAAATGCGTATTTTTTGCAAGAAAATTTGACAAATCTTTGAAAATGTATTTACGACTTTATACTATCAATGGAATTAAGAAAATAAAGTATAGTCTGCAATTACCTACAGTGTAATGAATTCATCAAGAGTAACGAATTTATTAGGTGTTTATTTCCTCATTACTGGCTTTTTGCAAATCGCTTTCCGATTAAAAATTCCCACTGATTTTCTGCTGTTATTGCTTAATGAACTCGAACTATAAATTAAATAAAATTTACGAGCGGCAGCCCGGGCGTGCAGATAAACAAACATATCACGATATTCGCAATTTTATCATCATCACCATGTCGAAACAGCAAAAGCAAAACTAACAGACATTCGTAAGAACATGCAAACTTTTCGTAAACGCAGGCAGGCAAGTGAAACATTTCACTCGTAAAGAACACTTCTTATTAAAATTAAAGAAACACAGTTCCTCATGGTGAAACAACACCACTCGGGGGAGTTAAGGATGTTAGAGGAGACGACGGCAGCGAACTATTTCAGACTCGTCCCCATACTTTTGCCACCCCCGCACACATAAGGGTTTAACTGTGCAGTGTATAGTGAAGTTGTTTCGGTTTTACGTTTCGTCTAACTGGAGCTGGTGGTTTCATTAGCACGCCTTCTAAATTAGTAATCTATGTTGGTAACTTTTTCTGCAGAAGTTTTAATTCCGTGAAAACAACTAGTTTCTTTTAATGATTTAGTTTTAAGGGGGTTGTGCACTTTGTCTAGAAACATTTTAATGCTGCATAAATATTAATGGGGAAGCAGCAAGTTTGTTTCTAAAGAAGACACGATGTAGCTTGTTTACAAAATACACAGAAAATATTTCATATTATTTTGAAATATTCATATTGTACTAAAATCACTGTTGGGGGAGTTAACACAGAGACTGCAGCGACTTTTGTAAAGTAGTTTTATTACTAGCATTAATTTTTTAATGACGCCAACTTACATAATAAAATCATTCGTTAAGTTTGTTTTGTTTTAAGGATTTTTATTAATGTGAACAGTTTTCTGGCGTTAATTTCTAGTCCAACTTCTCTGCATTAATCACTAGACTACATCATTTGAAAAGTATGATTATTGCCGGAGTTATTACCATTGAGGTTACGTAATTAACCAGCCATTCGTATGAGGTCGTACGTTAGTTGCACACCAGACAATTTACAGTGTTACTTCTCGTAAACTTTAATTAGTTACATAACTGAACTTTGTTAAGTGACAGCTTCTTAAAAGTCTTAGCGAAATGGATGTAAACACCACTTAGCTTACAGAAACTAGAAAGTTAGTTCTGCATAAACTATACATACAACCTTTCTCTGTCTGTAGTCAGATAAATCTGCCAAAACGGCAGTGCATAGCTATGCAAATGTGGTGAATGTATGCCAAAACAAATTTGTTTTTCTATATTAAGAAACAAACAAATAAAAATGAAAGTTTGCTGGGTGGTGTCGCATTATTTTTTGAAGCGCATCAATGTCATTCACTTTAAATATTTGATTCCCATCCGACATTCTGGGATACTTATTACAAAAACATTACAAGTGAAAGCTTTGCGTGACATTTTATCGGGTTCATCTGCTCCTGTTCCACATTTCAATTTGTTTTATAAGTATAAAAAAAAAACGAGTTCCACATCATGAAAATATATTCAAAATACATCATGAGTAATTTTTTTTGTACACAGTCCCTAAAATAGCTATTTTACGGACTCATTTCAGTTCGTAAAATGGCTCTTTTCGGGACTATTTTTGTTTTACGGACTATTTTTATTTTACGGACTTATTTCAGTCTGATTACTATGATAACATGTTATTTAAAATCCGAAGTTCACTATTTTTGAGAAATATTTGCTGTAATGACATTGACATAAATTGTATTATGTATGATATGTCAGTTACATATCATACATAATTAAAGGTTTGAATGTGTTTTAGGTGTTTTAGGGACCTTTAACAAAAAAATATTGTTTGTAACCTAAATTAGTTTTTTGGGACTCATCTGTTATTCCAGACACGGCTTCGCCTCGTCCGGAAACAGCGATTTGTCCCAAAAAACTTGATTTTAGGTACTTGTTACAAAAATAACTATTGTAATGGTGGATCGGATTTTTGTGGAATGGTTTAAAGAAAGGGAGGTTAGGTAGCTGTTAGTTGATTCTAATTACTATTATAGAATTATTTTATTATTGTTCGATTAATAGAAACAAGTAAATATACAGAAAATTGAAAGATTAATAGAGATACGTGAAGTCTTCCATGCTGAAGTTTGTTTAAGGTTTGACCCTAAAAATTTTACTTTTAGTTATGAATCAAAATTTTCAGAACTACATCAGTATCTTATAAGAAAGTCATGAGCTAGACACATCAGATATTTTAATATTATATCATTTATGCAATAAATTTTAATCAAAAACTAGAATAGTGTTTTTATCACAATTTCGTCTTTAAATTGGGCAATTATGTTTCAAATCTAATTTTTCCAAAAATAATTGCCTACATCCTACATGAATTTATTTTGCATAATGATCCAATGATGCTGTAATAGAGCTCTCTATAAATGATTTTGCTCGAGTTTCATTAAAACCCCACACAAATTTGTGACCAAAACCCTTTCCGCATAGACCACATACACATCGGCTCAAACATATTCTAAATAATGTATGCAGCTCTTACATCGGCCATCACCCGGCTTTCACCCATTATGCTTCTTAATTAAATTAACAAGCTCAACTTCATAGTGGGTGCTTCGCTTGCTTACGATGTGAATTGGTTTCGTACACTCGGAGGATGTAAACCTTTAGCTAGCATAATTAGGGATAACTTGAAAATATGTTCCAGTTGGAAGCGTATAAGTTATTAAAATCTTGGCGAGTCGAAAAAGTAGAATAAAACATAATGTATGAGGGGATGGGCGTGGTGGAAAATGTTAACCTAGGGTGGTTATTCTTTAATTAGAAGTGGGTATATTGGAGCAAACTGATTACGTTTTGTGTGCTGGAGATTATCTGTGTGAGGTAATAATGGTAATTGCATTTGTATGTTAACAGAATTACTGCAAACGAACCCTCTATATCGTGTTTAAACCTTATATCCTGGGAAAGATATATATTTTATGAATTAGAAGTTCCTAGGCGTCTGTTCCATTGCAATTCATGGCAACATTAACTGCACAAGTTGCAGGTTGGATGAATACCTCTTCACTGTGATTAGGTAATCTCAGTTTGTGCTTGCTTAAACGATATGTATTTGCTAATGGTGGTGTGTGTGTATGTGCGAGACAGACACACATAACACAACACGTCAGAATCCAGTGGGTATCCAGGGAGCAGTAACAGATAACACAATCATTAGGTATTTCATATAAATTCAGAGCGTATAGTGTCATGCAGCCAGAGCACTAATTAAGTCACACAGTATGTACGTAACGGTGTGTGGTCTGTAAAAATGTGACAATGGGGGTGAACATGTATATTTGCTGACGAGCATTTTGAATGATTTCAAAATAATGGCCTAGATGTAAATTTAAATTATTAAATCAATCATTTCATGCGCTAATAGACCTTTGAGAGTATAATGTGTTTTGAGGGAAATTGAAACATTTTATATTTCGCGCAATGCGAAATCCGTCTGCCGTCCACTGCACCGCCCCAAATCATTTATTCAATTCATTTTAATCGAATTCTCGATTATCTATATTTGATAGACAAACACGTATTGATTGCTGTGTAAACATATTGCGATTCGGGGTGCTGTTGTATTTTTTTAAGGATATATTTCGCCGATACAAAAAGAAATTGTTTGTGCAAGTGCTCTGGACAAAAATAAATATGATGAGCGGTGTTCGATGTTTGGTTTGTCCATCATAACAGACAAGTGCAACTGTGCTTGCGTGAAAAAAGGAAAATGTACGAGGCTCTATTCATTTTTGTAATTTCAAGCAGTTGGTGGGTTTATAAAATGAACTGAAATTTTGGCGGAGGCGCCGGTTTAATAATATAAGCTTATTAAAAAAGTTTTTCCTATATGGAACCCCAACCATGGACACACTACATATTATAAAAGAAACCTAAACTATTTCATTATCTTTCAGTTCATGTTTATTTGAAGTTTGTATCTTTAACGGTTTCGACAAAATTTTTACAAACAATCCAGAACGTTATAGGCAAATGCACTCTTAATTCATCTGCACAATTTATTGGCAGCCTAACATGAAATTACTATGAAAACTTTGTCTCCATGTGGTTTATTATATAATTGCTAGTTAATTATTCTTGAAACTTCTCCAATTACGTATTCCGTATATTTTCCATTGCATCATAGAATATATTTGCTTATAACCTCAACAACTTTACTCCAGCCCAACTGAACAGAACTCAGTTCTAGAAGGAGAAAAAAAAACAATAATTATTTGTTCAGCTTTGCATACAGGCGTTATAGTTTCCATTTCGCCCCACATATAGGTATAATGCTTTGGTTAGGAAATTGCTTATATCACCCAGCCAAGCTACAGCCCATTTACACTGATTTAATATTCAAGGAAATATTCAGCACAGAGGCAGTTTCCCTTCGCGTGCATTACAAGTCGATAATCTTATGGATTTTCTTTTTCTGTTATAGAGGAGGATTGTGTGGCCCAGGGGAGGTTTTTTCTGTATCAAAAGCAACGTGATTTGTTTTTATTTTTTCCTCCACTGTGTTTGATGTTTGGCTATTCCAAATTTTGACGAGTAAAACTGATGAAAATGGAGTTTCCGTGTCTGCGAGAGGAATTAAATTAAAATATTTTATATGCTATCAATGTTATACCTATAAACAGATAATGGAAGAGAATTTGTGATGATGGGGATAAAAATAACGTGAAAATATTGTTTTTGTTTGTTAAAACACAAAAGCAACTGCATTTTTTCCAGGGCTAATTTGTTTCCGGTTTTTTTTTCGTTGCGCATTAGTTGTGTTGGTCTGACCACTTCAATGTAATAATAACATGGTGGCTTCAATTAGTTGCGAGTTAATTCAAAAGAGGATCAAAAAGTTTTTGGCCTTTGTGATCCATTGCGAGGCACACATGTTGTAACATGGAGAGTTTTCATAATTTCAATTCGAGCCAGGAAGTCCCTGAGGTGTTTCACCCACAGCATAAATATTAAACAAGCGCCGTCAGCAGCTTTGTACCCCATACAACTCAATAATAACATTAAAACAAGTTGGAAATACGGGAAAACAGGCGCTTTATGTTATATGTATATATCTATATGTATATATCTGTTGTTGTTTCTTATGTTGGTGGATTTTTTGGTATACAGAGAGAGCGATACATCCCCTGGAGCAATGTTTTAAAATTGCCAAAATAACCTGGAGGAAGTTTCTAGAAATATTTCCAGATTAAATTGTTTTGCGGCATTCATTATGTGGCAAAATTGATTCTGTAATTATTTGGATTGAAAGGGGTTTTTATTTACAAACACAATTCTCTGGCACAATATGGTGGGCTAAACACATTACAAACATACATTACGAGTGGTGCCCAGGAGCCAAATGGGCATGGCATGTTGCCTACTTTTATAAAAAGAATTGACTCTACTGGATATTATTTTTAACAGTTTACTATAAAGCACTGTTTTTTAGGTTAACAATCTGCAGATATACCTTTAGAAAGCAAACAAATTACAGCCATTTACAGTACTTTACAAAATTGCAAAATTTGAACCTGCTATTTGTCCAGATCTATATCACATGTACTATACCCAATAAACCTGTATTCTAAACCGAACGTTCTATTTATTTATTTATTAGAGTTATCTTTCTAAACATGCACACTCTACTTTCTAGCACAATCTCGTGGGATGCAACTAATCACAATAAACAAATATTGAATCAGATACAGCATGATGTGGTTTTATATTCAAAATGGTAAACAAAACATGTAATCACAGTTCAGGATTACTGCATGCATTTTATATGAGATTGGATTTGATTATATGCCTACATACGAAATATTGTTTAGTTTTTATGTTCATAAATATAAAAATTTGAGATTGCTCGTATAAATAACTTTTTTTAAAATGAGTTTCAATGAAGAAATCGCCGATATCACCGAAAAGTATCCAAGGGTGTGTCTGTTGGATAACAGTGATTAGATGACGCCCCAATCAAACATGGTCAGTCAATTCATCGCGTGCTACCGAAACAGTTAATGGATAGAGGCACCTGGAAATGTACGAGGGGATATCCATTACTTAAAGGTGTGACAACCCCTCTGACGTACAAAACTAATCTGTACAATGTATTGTTGAGCGACGCTGAAATCAGTTTTATTTTTATTTGCAACCCCAACGAAAATCAATTTTTATTAACCACTCGTACAATAATTATAATGAAAAATGGAAAGATTTTCGCGGTGTGTCCATCGCACAAGCTGCAAATAAAACCATCAGTCCATAAATCTAAATGATTAGCAAATGAACAAGGCAAACGTGTTTGGTATAATACTTGGGCGAATAAACGATGCTAACGGCGATCACATGGGACTAAAACCGGTTTCTCATTATTCTCCGGTCGGACCAAATGATTTATCCAGTTGGGCTACTGAAAAAGTAATCTACTCCTATCTCGCTCTCTGAGCTTTAATCCATGGCACTCGGTGTGTGTTTTTTTCATCAATTCCAAGCCGACGAATGCATTTGAGCGCGCTGCGCACTGAAAGGCATGCGGCAGCGGGGGTGGTATATAACAGATAAAATGTTTCGTTAACGAATTTTGCGCCCCCACAACCACACTAGGAACACAATTGCTCAATTGCTGGGAAACGAAAGTGGTGGACAAGAATCAGAATTGGTTAATTTTGGGTGAACAAGCGAAATCGGGTGATGGTTAGACTGGGTTACTGAAACTGATATTGTTGACATGGAAAGGAAGTTCAAATGGTTCTGATGACACAAATTTGAACTAAGATCATATAAAGAAACTTACATGATGCCTTATTCCACTTTTCATGTAAAATGACAAAGAACCAGGTCAATATGATTCCATATTTATAAGGCAAATATTAATTGGGGCCATGGATTTTTGCCAGGATTGCTAAAATTTAATATCATTTTTTTTATAATAATGTAGACAGGAAGAAAATTGTTGTCAATTTCCAAGGTTTTGTACGAAAAACTTTAGTCTCAGACCCAAAATTTTGCCCTTCAAGAGAAATGTTTTGAAAAGTAGTTCGGATATGAAACTAGTAGTTTTATACAAAAGTTAGGACCTAACCTATCATCATTACAATAAAATTAAGAATAGAATTATAACTCAAATAAAAGGATGTCCTCTTAAAGAGGCAAAGAAAGACTTCCATCAAATAATTTGGAGATTTTGTGCAGAACTTTACAAAATTTATGACCAATTTGACTTTTTTCCTAGTTGTGCTAAGTGTTTATTCCCAAAATTATAAAAATAGAAAGATCTTGATCTTGGGCACAATTTTGGTTTACATCAACGTTTTTTCCTGGACAAACTCGAAGGCTTGAAAAAGACCAAAAAATCAACTGAAACTAGTATAGAAACCCAACCATTATTTAAATTTCCTAGTCGTGCAATTTCTATTTAAATTTTTGCTACAGTGCCATATAAACCAAAGCCAAGAAAATAGTCCCAATTTTAGTATTCTGCAGGATAAAAGCTGTTACTTTGCCACCCTTTACACAATTTTTACCCCAATCCGCCAGACCCAAACTCTTTTTTCTGCCACACACATCATTAACCGTCTATAGGAAATGAAAGTGATCGTAGGATGTGATTGGCCATATCCACGCACAGCCATCTGCTTTGACATTGCCGATACGTGTGGGAGGCGACGACGGTGGAATGATGAAATAATAAATGAAGTAATGAGGGGTCGTTAGTTAGCATCGTTCGAGATGACAGGCAAGATGTTGTAGACAAAGGTGATCCATCCGCCCGACCACCTCCGCCGCCTGGATGATAAGAACGCCAGGATGAATACTAAATAGAATCACCCAAAGCTGAATGATTAATATGGATGGTTCATGCAATGTTTGAACGCGTCGGATCATCAAAAGTGCCCCATTTTGTCGGAAGGGTGTAGGGGGGTCAATGAAAGTGTGCGATGCGGGGTTATTGTTGTTAAACAACGGCTAATTAAGATGGGTTCATTTGACAAAAATGCTGGGGCCATCAGCTTCACCCTCCGTGCCCACGCAATTCTAATTTTTAATTAGAAAGTTATCTCATCTGCAGCCGAAAGCTTCGGTTATAGTAAAAGGTTTATTTGTCAACGGGATGGTTTCATTATTAACAGATAATCTCCGGGGTAAAAATGGAGGTTGAACGTAGGATGTGACGAGGTTTCAGCAATTAATTAACAAATAATATAGTTGCGTTATTGCCATTTTTTTTGTGTGAAAGTATTTGGAAAGTTGTTTTAATTAAAAGCACACCGACGGCCTTAAATTCTATAATATAATGAATTAATTAGCGTTCCTAATATTTAATGAAAAATTTATATTAATCCTGAAACAATTTTTCTGATACAGTTGATAAGTTCTTGAGTTTTTGAGCGAATCTTTTTTTTTTTTCATATGTTGTACGAATTTCATTTGGTCCATTATCCTTGCTAACCAATGTGTTTATTGCCGTTATTCTGGTAATATATTGTTAAAACCGTGGTATTTACTGCAGATTACACTTCGTATGAGATTTAAGTAAAAAGGTCAAATGTGCTAAAGCGCAAATCTGTGCAGATGTACAAAATTACCTGGTTTTGTTTGGACAAAAGTAAATTTAATTATTTTCAAGTTTTTCCTTTTTATTATCCGCCCAGTTGGTTGTGGTGTTTAGTTTAAATTACTTGAAGTAATATTAATTTAATTTGATGCGGCAACTGTTTTCGCCATATACATAGTTACAACGTAAACAGGGGTTTATTACATATTTATAAAATAAACATTAGCGCTTTGATTTCTACTTTGTTCGGTTTATATTGGTGCACTGGAGTTTTATTTTATTTGCCAGTATTTACGTTGTAGATTTACAAAATAATGAAACACACATCAGGGATTTATTGCATGCATCGTATTGGGAGGTGTGGGATTTGGGTTGTATTTTATATATTTTAATTATCAGACTTTGTTTTTTGTTGGAAAACATTTTAAAATCAATGTTATTAATTTTAGCAAACAAATATCATAAATGCATTAAATAATTTAAAATAAACGAAAGTGTTTCAAAAAAACAAATAAAAATAAATATTCCAGACCTCACAAATTTAAACTGTTGTTTTGGTTTATATTTATGGATGTTAAATGTGTAGGTTGGCATATAATTTATTTTTAGGACGTGTGAATTCTGGTACATAATGTATTTATTATTAGCCGTGTGTGATTCCATCGCATAAAATCCATTGTTTTCTTTTGGACAGAAATATCTTGAATAAGAAAGTTGTTTATAGTCATAACGTAATTTTTAATTAAGTGCCTTTTAATACGATTAGCAGCTATAAAATTTTGTTAAAGTGCAAACCCGTTAAATTCTTTTGTATGAAATTTCGCGTCTCGTTGGATGAGAGATGTATAATAATCCTAGAGTATTTGTTAAAAAGTTTCTAGTTGGAAATAAATATATAATGTGTGTATGCGCACAAAATTTAATTAAAGTTGAGTGTAAAATACTTTAATCAGTATATAAAAGGCTTTTTCCGTGTATAACAACAGCGACAGACGCGGATGGTGGAGATAATGTCGCGTAAAACGGTGTAATGCTTCTGATATTAGGCAGATAACGAAGGGATGTGTCTGACAGCAAATGATAATTGGAAATTTTACTGTAACGTGACAAGCGAATTGTATCTTTAAGCTTGATGCTTTAGAAATCAATTGAGTATCCACCCAAAAAATCATGTTTATACGCAAGGGGATAATTAATAATATTTTAATCGTGTCAATTTGTTCACTTTATTCTGTCAATTATAGCGTTAATAACCCAAAATTAGCGATAATTCCATTTTACAAGGAGAGTATTTTGTTCATCAAATTATCCTCATACCTGTCGCTGTTTCATTTTCCAATTATTATAATCAATTCGTAAATTAATTAACTGAGCGCTCGTGCAGATACTGGGACTTAGTGTTATTGGTTAGTTATTATAGCAGGAGGTGTATTGTGTTGTGGAGGGAGCGCAACGCCGCGTCAATCCGGGGGCTCCGGGAGGATTGCATCTAATGAATGAAGCTTTGCTTATAGCAAACTTTATTGGAGACGCGCGGTACATGATCAAAAACGCCGCAATCTGATATTATGCCCACATCACCAGCTTTGTTTTGTGGAAAATGTCTGAAATAAATTGTTGGTTTTATGTAGCACATTGTCGGGGATTTCCAATATTTTTTTAAATTGTTCGCGTCGCATCCCCCCAGCCACAAAACTCAAATCAAATCACGTTTTCTTTTAAACTCAATATTCTGGTCAAGTCGCCAGTCCTGGTGTTCTTTGCACATTCGAAACGGAAAGCAATTTTAGTATTTTGGGGGAGGTGGATAAAGAGGATAAGGATAAACATCAGCGCGAAGAAGACAAAAAGCATCATCATAAACGATTCTGTTTTTCTTCCTTTCGGTTTATATTCGACGCGCCCATGAAATAAGATTCTTAATTTCCAGTTGTTTTTGATTCCCTCGTGGGGTTTCTCGTTCGCATTTAAATACTTTATCGCCGGAATGACACTCGCACAAAAATGAAACAAGTTTGATGGTCTACTTAAAAAGTTCGTTTTTATATTATTTCTCTGTGTTCGCTGTGGAAAAGTTTTTTGGATGATTATCTTATTATTAGCTTTCTCATCGCCGGCCGGCGTCTTATTTTTTTGTTATATGACGGCGCGTCAGTCTAAATAAAGGTTTTTCTCATCGTATTGTGAAATAATTTAATTCTTGCATCGAACATCCACAGCAGCGTCAAAGAGCTTTGGATGTTGTTTGTTTCAAGAGAAATCTTGTGTTTGGCATGTCTATTGTTTGTAACTGTTTAATACAAGAGCCTTAGTTTCTCATTACTTATGATGATGGTGCGCGTCTTTGAAGAGAATTAGCGCGGTTGCCTCTGAGCTAAAATCTTGAACATCCCGGTCCGGTTTATGTGTGTAGGTTGAAAACAATGCTGTGGCAGTCAAATTGGAATTAATTTAAATTTTCAACCAGCCAGAATTTAATTACATTAAACACGCGCACGCGGCTCTTACAATTGTAAATAGTAAATATTTAATTGAAAACGTTTCGATGCACTTAGTTGATTTTGGTGGATTATTCGCCCAACGTCAATATGTGACATTTGATACAAGTACAAGTTTTCCTCTCCCCCGGCACTTCTTTCATATAGACTCCACGTTCATTTCGTTTATTACGATTGTGCCTCAGTACGTGAGATGAATTTTTTTCGTCCAAACCAACGCAAACAAAGTAATATTACGCCCTGGAGCAACCTACGAGAGATAGCAAGCAGTAAACAGAACAGCAGCCTCATCAGCGTACTACTTGTGGGCTTTTTCTCTCGCACTCGCCAACTTTGTGCCATTACCATCAACAAAACTGGGGAAAATAAGTCGTCATTACAAAGGCACCGCCACCGCCGTGTCCTTTTATGTTGTTTTGTGAGTTGAAATTAAAACATGTTATCTAATTACTGTAAAAGTTTGAGTAACATAAAAAGACAAAGAGTTTCGTATATATTACAGTGGTGATGACAACATGATGTGAGCACAGTACTTTTAAAGACATCAGTTGAATAAAGGAGGAAAAAGTTAGTTTGTTACCTTTTAGTGATGGTCAGATGAGTTGTTGGTGTGATTTGTTTTTGTTGCTTGCAATGTCAACGACAGCTGGTTGAAGGGGACCAAATAGTAATTGATAATTTGACCCGGATTCAACCAGCTAAAGCTGTACATCGACTGTTTACGAAGCCGGCGCCGCCGGTTGATGGGTGATAGATCCAAGTTTTGGCATTTCGTAAAGGGTAAGTGGCCGTAGAGAGCAGGTGGCGGCCCTACAGAAGGAGAACATGTTTGGAATGTCACTGGTTAGGAGAGCGGCGGTGGCAAAACGCGTGTGTTGAGGTAACCGAAGCCGTGGCCGCGCTGCTATTTCGGGGATGCGACTGTTTCTGGCATGAAAGTGCACCAGCTGCTGTCTTTTCAACAATTTCGTCACACTCTAATTATCGCACTGGTGCAGAAGTGTTCAATGATTATTTTCACCAAATTGAATCGTGCAGAATGCCTCTGTCATCATCATCAATCACGGACAGGTGGGTGATGGTATGTGCGAGGAGTATCGTTGATTAATAACACTGCAAGTGGTAGGCACACGTTTGACAATTGTCACTGATTGCACTGATTGTTGTTTGATGGGGCCCCGCTGCCACCACCGCCGCCGCTGCCGGTGGTCGTCATCAAAGTCCAAGAGATGCACCGGCGCTAGTAGAGAGGGTAGTTGAAGTGTGAAGAGTGAAACGTGGGTGCCGTTGAGCGTTAGACAGGTCCAGATCTCGACTGAGCTTCGCAGCATCGCGACGCTTTCGTCGGCGCCTTGAATGCCCGGCCGCCATGCGCGCCCGGCACATCAGAGGCACACCCACCACCCGCGCTACTCCGCATTCTTGCACATTAACCCCCAACACCCCGATTACCTATTCACTGCCTGCCCCCTGCTCCAGTTTTGCTCGTACATTTGTTTTCGGCACATTACTTCAAGTTCCAATTTTGAGTTATTGTCCACGCTCACCCGAACTTCTCGTAATTTATGATCTAATTTCGGAGACGCGACCACCAAACAACACTAACCACCATGCTCACTCCAGCTGAGAGATGTGGACGTGTTTAATTGATGGATGGACCGCTGAAATGTGTCTACTATGTGTTTGAATGTGTGTACCCAAGTCCCTCTTTCCCGAAAAAACTCATCAATATTTACTTTTCCTCGTTCTTGTTTAGCCTAAAGGGTTGTTTACCTTTCGAAATTTTCGCCGGTTTTAACCAATTATCTCAAAAACTTTTACTATTCACTTCCCTAAAATTTACAACTATATCGCACCAGTAGTAAAATTTACAGTAGTTGAAACAACTATAAAAATATATCATATAAATATTATTTTAAGGCGTATTATGGTTAATAATATTGGTGATGCAATTCATAAATTTTATGTTGGGGGCAATATATTTTCCAATGGTCTTTCTACAGCAACTTACCAATATTTCTCACGGACTCACTAAATCGTTAAATTATTAACAACTAAACGAAATAACTCCAACAATATTTTATTTCATTTTTTTGTTTTGTTGCATTCGAAATCCGTTTTGCTTTTTGGATGCGCCGGGACCCGTCTGCACCAATGATAATAAAATAGATGTGCCGGCATGTTTTACAGTGTATATATCCGAGAGCGCCGCGACGCTGTCTTGTCTCGATGCACATTAATAATTCAGAAAAAATGCACAGTCAAATGTAGTTTGCCCAGCTTGGATATTTGCTGAAAGTAAAAGACTGAAGCGAGGACGATTTCAGCTGGTAGTGAATTTCGGATGACGGTGACGCATGCGTTTAGTACGCACCTTGACTTTGCACACGCAAACGGCTCGACGTGATTTCCGACAAGGAACCTTGACAGAGGAGGCGCATTTCCACTAGATTTATTAAAAAGATTTACTACCCACCATTGTAATACTGAAATGAATATTGACTTTTCCATTTCATTCCAGTTATTATTATCGCACAAAACCAGCCTGATCTTAATTGCGTTAAGGTGTTTTCCGGATCTTACCCTTGCAGAAACACAATAGAAGTTTTAAAGTGCAGACAAATTGGTCAAAACTGGAAAAAACGGGGAAGTTAACTTAACTTGGATTACTTTTTCAAAATTCTGATGAAATTACCAACCAAACCAAATCGGTATCTTAGATTTCCCAACTCAAGTACTATTTCAAGCATCGTTAATTATTTTTATATTCGAGCAGAAGTTCTGTATAATTACATTATTTAAAGTCCAAGATTCTTATCATATAATAAACCAAAGTAAATATCGTTTAATTTTGACATGTACAATTTAGTATTAATTAAGAGAAAAATTCAAATCTATTCGCTACAAGCTGATAGTGCAAGTTATATTATATTGAACACGCGATCACTTGCATAATAAGGTTTTGCAGCGAATTTTATTTATAGTTATCGATTGTATGCAAAATATTCGCTGCTTTTAAAGTGAAAAATTCCTTGGATCTCTCTTTATATGAGGATTCTTTAGTATACATATTATCGAAAAATTACCTATAATAGTCAATTATTATAAAACAATCTAGAACCACAATTATTTCACGTATATCTCGATTAATGAAATTTTATAACTGGTATGTTCAGTTTATTGTGTTCTTAAACGTGAAAATCAAGTTAGTTGTTAAATTATTTTAAAACCGGCGCATCCGCCAAAATTTAACTTTATCAAAAAGATACTCTTGTATCCAATATCAAATTTTTTCTTTAAAGGTATTTATATGGAATTTATTTACTCTGATTTTAATTTACAACTGGGTTCAATTTTATAAATTCCTATGCGTCAGAAATTCTAAATATCAAATTGCTGTAATTATACTTATTTGGATTTAAGTTCAATTTTTCTATGAGATAACAGTGCCAATTTGTATACATTTGAAAATAAAAGAGCTGTCATGTCACTGACTTGTTTTGAAAAAATCACGTCACGCCATCCACCCAACCTTTAAAAATCCCGCTTTTTTAAATTAATTACAGTTGCATTATAATTAAAATTTATTGTGTATGTTGGGCAGTTACGTCGACCTACTTATTTAATTAATGACTGGTTTTATTGCTTTTTGGTGGTTCTGTCCGCTAGTGTGTTACGACTCTGGGCCTTTTACTAACAAAACATGTCTGCAATAATGGAATATACAATACACTTTGTCTTGCAACATGTGGTCTTAATACCCTGTAGTTTGGCGTTTGGACAGGCGAATATTGTTTGATATTCTTCGACCCTTGCGAATACTTTAAATAGCCTTCTTCTGGCTTGGTGTATAATATGGATGATGATGGGGGGATATGGATCCTTATATTATAAACCAACAACCGACCCTGCTCCGATATTACCATGAACTTCCATTAACGTTCAGTTTCAACTTTAATGTATGCGATGAATTATAATTAGCACCCCCAACAAACACCCCACGTATAGCACACACATCTCTAATACACCTTTTTGTTTTGTACACAACAATACCAAGATGACTTTCACATATCGGTACGATATAAATTGAAATTATTCCGTTTGCATGTTTATATGGCCTAATTGGCCTCCTACAACACGATAGTATGCCTAGATTTGGTAGTTGATAAAGTCTTGTTATTGATTAAGAGTTTTATTTCCCCCAGCTAACGAACTTCCATCATGTTCCAAATCGTGTATGCTTGTTTGGGTCAATTTCAACTTGGAGGACCATAAACAGTGTAAACTGCAACTGATTGTTTTCTAAGATTTGCAAAGTTACTTATTAGCAGTAAAAGTCGCCAGTACAACCATCAAATTTAATTAAAACTTATCTTTGGTTTACCATCGAGGCGTGTAAATAATTGAAACCGTGCTTGAGGGTAAATGGATTGTAATTGTCGAGTTTTATGATGCTAGACATTGTATGGGAATGCAAATTGGTAATTTTTATTGTTATTTATGCAATTACTGTAATTACAATCAAAAACTTTGAATAGCATGCCAATGTGAACCTTTCTGGGTCATTGTCGTCAGAAATTAAAACTATAACGTGATAGTGGGTGGGTCATTATAATAATCGTTGACAGGATTTAATTGTGCTTCGCTTTAACCAAAAATCCACATAGGAAACAAAAGTGCTTATGATGTTTAAGCCTTAGATGTCTATTTTATATTAAAGCCGAAACGGACTTAGGCCATCGTCTCTTCAGATTCATATATAAACTTAAGCAAAAAGTGGAACATTTAGATTTTCTTCTTAGATTCTCTTCGCGTTATCAATATAGAAATCTTTTTATAGTATATATAGGTATTCTTTTCTAAGATTCCTCGAAAATCTGTTTTTTAAACCATTCATTTTTGTATAAGTGATTTTCATGGAGTGCGGAGCTTTCTAAAAGCTCCAAGTAGATTAATTGGAACATTTCGGTTTTTCTGCGTCGTAGAAAAGTTGAAAATTTATGTTTTGCCATGAGGAAAATGTGCGCGTTAAGTTAATAAAAATAAAATCTGGGAAAATACAACACATACCCATAAAGTTTGACAAAGTTATTTGGCGTTTGAGTTTGAATGGGAAAGTGGAGTAGTAGTCAGCAACATTACAAATGATAAATGGTTAGTTTGGAAGTATTCAGGCGATAGTGGTGGTGGTGGTGGAGAGAAGCGAATCTAGTCGGCATTAAGAGCTAGAGCTTGGCGCGCGCGAGAGTCATTATGAAAGCTAGTTTGAAGCAGAGTGCGTAGGCTAAAAGCTAGAAAACAAAAGGAAAGAAAATGAAGTCCATCCATTCGTTGCGTCTATCTAGATGAGAGATCGAAAGGCAGAATTGCATTTTCCCCGAATGACAGTTTGAAACCATCCAATATTAGGGGATATAAAAGTCTTTAAGATACCCGGCATATCCATCCGTCGTCGTCCCCCTCGCCTCAAAAGTATTGCAGAATTCAGCAAGACGCATAGCGCATAGATATAACAAAATCAATACAGAGACGAGAGTTGAGCCCGCATCATCGTATTCCAATCCATAGCGATCCACTTGCCAGGGCCGAGAATGCACAATGAGTTTCTTGTATTTCGCCATGCTTTGCCTGTCTGATGATGCGTTCGTTCGTGCCTTCAGATTTTGCTTTGCTTGCCCGCCAACGACTGTTTAATTTCGAGCTATTGATTGATGAACTGCACAATGACGAAAGCGGATGTTGCAGTTTTCCTCCTTCTATTTTTACACACCACACCAACATGCCCAGCAATTACGAAATACTTTGGGCACAATCAAAAACACTCTTTCCAACTTTTAGTACATAAAAGATTGGCTCTAACAACTTTTCAAAAATCCACACACTCAGCAGCTGTTTATTTTTGTAAAAGGAACGCTTAGACTAATCTAACGCTGTTCAAATCACTCCCAAGAGGCCGATATTATCGACAGCATGTTATTAGATTAGTTCCACGAGCAAAGAACATCTACCCCCATGATGAACATCGCTTTTTTCTTTATGTTAGTAGCTCAACTATAAATTAAAAAGTTTTGTGTTTAGAAATTAACTAATTTGAAATATTAATTTCATAACGCCCATCATTCAAGCCAAACATTGTAAAGGAGTTTCATGTTCTTAGTGAAACATTGAATAAATAAGTTTATAAAAGCGGTGGCTATTAGGACGATTGATGAGTAATTAAGTCGAGCGTAAGCCCCTTGAATTCAAGAATAAAAGGTCTCTCAGTGGTCGACTTTATGTTTTGGAAAAACATAAAAAATAAAATGAAATGTAATTAAGTTGGTTTTGTGGGCGCTTAAACAGGAAAAACTAGCAGTATTAAGGAGCGCGCCTCATTCGCCAAATTACAAACAAATAGCCATTCGCATTTTTTTATTTTTGCACTCACAGCTTTTGATGCTCCTAATTATTTTTTAATTCGACTTAAGGAATTTTTACTGTTGTTTTTTTAGCTGAGAACCAAGTTTGTAATAGTTTTCATATAACGTGAAATGGAGGAAATAGTTGCAGTATTACAAATTATCCTTTTTACTCAAATTACGTCACTTTTTATCTGCATTATAATGGGTTCTTCATTAAAGTAATTTTGAATGTGTTACCATGAAATTAAATTATTAGAAACTATGTTACAAAAGATATATTTTAAGAATACAAGAGAAAATTACACTATTTTTGTGTTAAACAAAGTTGAAAAAGTAATAAACACCATATACTCCAAATTTCATTATGAAAATTTACTAAAGTAATGTTCAAATTTTATTCTACATTTTTTTTACGGTGTGTAGATAGTTTTGATTATACTCTATGTCTTGAGTAACATTTTGAAAAGCATCTTTCATTTTGTCTTGATCCCGGCGAGTCAGGGCCGTAATCAGATCAAAACTCCAAGAATTTCAAAGAAATTTTATTGAACTTCAAGATCATTATTCTTATTTCCCAAGGGTTGAATTCAAAGTTCAACAGTGTCTCAACAAGAACTCTCTCGAAATTTTTGTTTATATTATCCAGTCTTTTGTCTATTTGATTATAGTATAAAATCTAAAATATTCAAACAAAATGTTAAATAATCCAAGTAAATTACTAATTACAACTTAGCAAATTAGGAAAACACAAACAAAATCCTCGAAGCCCCGTAATTTGTACAGATACATCCCTGATGTACACAACAATCCGCATAATTACGTACAAAATTGGTTTTATCATCTTTGTAAACTTTCAGCTGAGGCAATAATTTTTACAATTCAAATAAATTGCTGCGGACGTCCCTATAATATTTTGTTATTTCTGTGTGATATCCGAGCGCTTTTGTTTGTAGAGGCACTAAAGAAGTCGAGTTATGACAACATTCATGAAATATGTAAGCGGCGAAAGTTATCTGAAGGAGCTTACGAATTTGAAGAATTGTCTGCTAAAGAGAGGGACCCCCGCGCCTGCTCTGATGCCACTCCCATCCAAAGCATGGGGGACCAAATAAGACAAAAAGTGAGAACCACGCGGGGTCTTTAGACAAACACTTGACTATTTTCAAATGTGACATCTTTTTTGGGTTTATCGTGAGCTGGGTGTGGAGAGGGAGATTGAATGCTGTTTACACGCCCGACTAATATCAACGCGTGTGTTTTGTTGTGAATCAGGCTTATGTGTCTACAGTTGATCTAGCTGTAGATTTATACGGATGGACTTTGACGGAGTGCCGCATCACGTGCACTATATACTTGCAAATATATTAGAACCATCAACAATGTTGTGGAATTCTACAACGGACAATAAATTTTTTTTGCGTTACAAGGAAACTTAACACACTTCCTTGAAGTAAACAGCTTTTACACCACCATAGTTTGATTTTTTTGATAACTATTATACCTTGGACTTAGTGTTTGAAGTCGCACAAAAATACATTTGGACTACTCGTATTAGAAGCGCTTTGGATGGTCTAAATATAATCTAATTGTGTGAAACACATTTATGTCAGGAGTTACATGCCGTGGAATCGTAAACATTGGTCACGCGCGGAACGTGAACTAGCAATCTCAAATATGAAGTTATTTGGAAATACATGAGTGCACGTCGCGTTTCCATTACTATCGAACTAATCAGTCCGTCAGCGAACACTGGCCGTAAACTCCTGAAACTGACAGTTCTGACAGCATACTAAAACAGCCAAGGCATTTGCTATAACTTTATTTGGACGCCCCGATGGCTAGTCCACAATAAACAACATTGTGTCTCAGACCAAATTTCAAAGTTTGCGTCGTGTGCCATCTCGCAATTATTTTCCAATCCATAAGCGTAATGGAGAATTAGTTGGAGTTATTACGGAAAAAAATTCATGGGAAGAGAGGGTTTCCCAAACAAACATTTTTTGGTACGCACCGGTTTAGCAAATTTTATATACGAGTAGTTACGGAACACGTTTTTGGAATTCACTTTTACAAATCAAAGCAGTACATTATTTTTTATCAGCTCGGTAATTCCGGGCCGTTAAACAACAGTCTTTTTTACACGTTCATATAATGGTAAGGAAACTTTGCTTGCCTTGATTCCATGTCGAAAGTACATAATCATTTTTCTTAGGGAGCAAAAATGACATTTGGTGCTTGGGAAAAAGTTGCTCTTTGCTCCCTAGGTAAACAAATAATAACTATTATGTCAGATATAATGTGGAAAGTTCATTTCTCAAAATCAGCTACTATACATCAATTCGATTCTTTGTTTTTTACCGTATAATACACAAATCCTTATGATCTGTTTTAAATCAATCAATTTAAGCTTTCATAATTACTTTTGTTCATGTCATTATTAAGTAACTTCGAACCTAAGAGTAACGTAACAAAGGCAAGATTTCAAAAATTATTTTGTTCTCTGAATATTCTCGTATTTTTTAAAATTTTTGGAATGATTTTAAGCACAAATAGCCAACAGACAATCACATAACAAATACAAAAAAACATACATACGAATTTATTATTATTAATAGTTTTTAGAAATTCGCGAATGCTCTCTCCAATATTCCAACTGTTTGTGTTTTAAAACTTTTTTTATTCAAGATGAAATTTTATTCTTTGCTAGGTGTTAAAAATTGTCACTTTCTTCTCATATACGCGAAAATTTACGATATTCTGTCTCGATTTATCTGTTTAAAAAGTCTCGTTATTATTTAGTAATATATTTAAGTACGAACATGATGTACATAAATTGGTACTTTAATATGTTCTGCACTACTATTTTAGTGCTGATTTATGTGATGGGATAGTAATAAACAGAAAAAGTATAGCATTAAAAATTATGACGGCATAAAAATTGTATAAAACGCAAAATTTATATGGAATTTTTCTTTTATTTTTACACAGTTTGGGAATCGCTGGGTTGGGGGGTGATTTGGATTGGAAGAAATGATTTAGCCAATTTGTCAAATTAATTGCTTAGTCAATGCGGCTGGGTCCTAATCATAAATAACTTTGGGCATCCAGTTGAAGTTTGTGGAGATGGCCTCGATAATCAATGGTTAGTGGGTCGGCAATAGACAGCACGTAATCTTAAAGGCCCGTTTGCTCACATCAGTCGAAAGAGGCACGTACTTTGATTCTTGGGAGCCTTCCGCATCTGGGGTCATTTAATTTCGCGTTAGTAGCGTGGTGTGGTGGTGCAGAAACAGAAGGCGTAGCTCGGAGCTTGCATTTCTGACATAAACCACTAGCAGCCGCAGGTTTTTCATTTAAAATGCACTGACCTTAATTTCATGCTCCACTCCTACTCTGTGTGTGTGACTGTGTCATCTAATAAAACTTTGAATTAAGAAAATATCCATTTAAAAGTTTGTGTAATATATTTTGGGCGAGAGACGTTATAATGACTTCCATTACGGCACTGTTACAAAAGTAATAAAACCATTTTCAGATAAGATTTAACTTTAGGATAACACAAGCAAGTTTTTGACAGATTTTATAATGGATATTTATGAAAATTACCACTCCCGCATCATCTGTGTTTGCTCCTCTGTATTTTCGCATCATATGGTGATAATTCTATTGATTCATTTCAGGACTAATCCACTTTAAATCCGCGTAATATAAATCATTCGAGCGTGAACTAGATTTGGAACTTATGCAGGATTTGTAAACAAAACCCATAATCAAACAAACAGAAAAAAAAACTGAACCCGACACGGTTATTTTATTTTTTTCCGTAGAGAGTCAAATATCCACCATAATATGAATTGTTCCAGCAGCACCTCTCTCTTGTGGCGGCAGCTCGTAAATTCAACTCGTGTGTTTAAATTCAAGAAGCATTTCCATGCAGGTTTACTTTTGCTAAAGCTGTTTATTTATTTGAATCTTACAAAGCCGCTTTTCTACATCAAAAGGAAGATAAAAGAAAGGATTTCTGTTAGTCCCGCTATCACAGTCAATGTTGGCGTAAGTATAGCGTTTTGGCCTGAAGAATGGGCCACCACCCCTCGCGCCGCACTCATGGGTCTCGATACTTCCTTTTGCAGGATAAGTTGGAATTGTTTTCAATCTACAATAACATTACGAGAAAACGATCAACTCATATTGTGTGTAATGATTGCGCATTTTTCACCGTTGCCTTGCTCTTTTCTATTGCAAATTGAATTTTTGATAATGTTGTTGAGGAATCGGAGAATCGTGCTTTATTTCTGGAACGGTAAACAGGATGGGGAAGGTGGATGTAGGTAGTATTTCATTTAATCTAAACAGAAGTTCATTAGTGTCTGAGTGAATTTGTAATTAAGTTAAAATTTTCTTAGAGTTGTCGGAGCATGTTGATGAAGTTATAAAAAATGCTATATTATTTATTTACGCCATTAGCAAAGATTAGACTGTGTATTCTTTGAACCAAAAACTGAACTGTCAAAGCATATTACAGAAAATTTGAGTCAGCGTCACTTTTTATAAATACCTAGTTTATTAATTTATAATTGACAAGCAACAAAACGAATCTGTGAGTAAATTTAGAAAATAAAAATGTCGATTTCGGAATAAAAAGCCTGATGCCTCGATTTCCATTCTCCCTGTATGTGTAGCTTAGGTCTCCTTATTTTGTCCTTCTCCACCTGTCTAAAACCACTGAGAAAATTGTTTTCCTTTTGTTTATGTGTTACAATTTTTTTTCGCGTGTGTTATTTTGCTAAATTTGCAATCGTCGGCAAGACATCAGCCAGGGCAAACATGAAATAACCGTATTACGTGATTGATTTAAATTTGGGGCTTTGGGGCCAGACTGGTGCTTTTGTACAGTTTCTGCTGACACACGCCATCCAGAATAGCTTCAATAAACATTTTGAGGCCTGGGCCAGGAAATTGTCTTTCACAGAGGCAATTTAATATGCATGGTGATCATATCAGACGCCTAAGAGCCCACCCCGTACTCCAACATAAGATCATACTTAACCGTAAAATATTTTATCGGATAAAATGTCACCGATCGTAATTTAAGATGGTTATAAACTTGTTGGGGATAATCATTAGCCTTTTAGTTTATTAGCATACTGCCAATGAGCATGATGGAAGTAAACACAATTAACATAACATGTTTTTGTTCCATATCACCATGCATTTTTGCTAGATCGTAGAAGATATAGCGGAAAATTAAGATTCGCCCATCGCCCATCTAATGACATGAATGCAAATTTTTCCGCGCATAAACCATCCATTAGGCCGGTAATAATTCAGAGATTTGTCAGTTTTATGCGGTGGTGAACCGTCACAACTATGGGAAATATAGCAGAGGGGCTCATTATTCTGGTCGGTATGAAAAGGTGGTGATAAATGGGCGGTATTTAAGTTTCAACGTGTAAAATTACGGACTATAATGAACGTGGAGAAGAGATGTGTGTAAGTTGGACCTTGACGGCTCAAATGAAGTGGACCATGGTCTCTCCCGGGCTATCCAGATAGTAGATCACACAAAGAATGATAAAGGGAGCACGCGCATTGCCGTGTCAGGTGAATTAGTGGCGTAAATTATGAGGCGCTCAGCTTTGCTGGGACATTGAAGGATTACTCAGCAATCTGATGAAATTATTTAACTGACAGTTTATCTGGTGGGGTTGCAGGAAATATTTGCTCTTTTATCGAATTATTTTTCCTCTGGGCTGTTCACAACATACACATTCATGATGCCAAAACTAAAATAAAAATCAGGTTAATTTACACCATCATACAGTAATTACGTATTGTATGTTGTTAACTTTAGTTTTGTAAAATGAACAAGATGATTATTTTATATGTACGGTAAACTGAAATGTAAAATATAATATTGCATTAAAATGAAATATTGCTAACGAAACTGAATACAAAGTACAGTTATCAAGTTAGTCTGAAACACAAAAAGCACTACTAAATTAAACTTGAATGATAAATTATTTTGTTTTGTTTAAGGAAAATAAATTTTCCTGCCAAGTGGAGTCCCAAATATATTAAATGTCGAGTACTTAACTTTTAGAAACTTTGTTTATTAATAAAATAGGAACTAGACAGTTATTAAGTGAACAATTCGTACATTTCAATAACAGTATTAACTTTTCACTGGTGATCTATCAAAAAGGAAGAGAAAATTAATTACAAGTAAAAACTGAAATTTCCAATAATTATAGTACCGATCCGATCTTACCCAAACCCAATGAAAATGAGATAATGAGATACTTTTTAAAGTAATACAGCGTAGACAATTTACAAAAGCATTCATCATTGACGACCAGTACATCTTTTTTTAGATTTGTGTGATAAAAATGTAAATTCATCTTCTCTAACAGTATTCATAATATATCATTCGCCTTTCTCATTAAAGTCCTAATTTTAATAATATTATCCTGTTATCAATCATTCTGATTTTAACCCCAAGAAAAGTTTGCTGCGCCGCCACTGCATATTGCTATGCTGCTAATCATAAAGTGACTTATTTCTGCAAATCATGCAGTTGCCTAATACCAGATTTCTGTTCAAAACAAAACAAAAAAATGGACAATATTGAAAGAAGTATATTGCAATAAAATTTTTAATGAACACCCATTTGCATAGGATTTCACAACTGATATTGAGTTACTCATAATGGTCTACTGGATTTTGTAACGTTTCTTCAGCCGCACCGCTGGCTTCATCAGAACTAATCTGAGTTTAGTCTGCCTAGATTGGATGTCGCTTATATACTAATTAACTTAGTTGGCTCCGCACGTATAGCTGATCTTGACCCATTCAAATTCCTTTTCGATATTCTAAATTTACCACTGGCCCATCAGTAATTGTTTAAAATTTATATCCACCACGTAAACATACAAAGAACCAGGAAATTATATCGCAGTTTATAAGTTATCGCATACACACATCCACACATTTTCTTGGGGAATGACGAGGTGATGTATACCGTTTACCCACTGTTTCCCCTCCAGTTTTCCCCCCACATCACACGCACTAACCATATTTAGATCTCGTAAAGGATCGGCATCTCGCTGTATCGTATAACGCGAGTGCAAAACTCGTGCTCCTGCCACGTTGTTTATATTGTTTAATCGATTATAGAAAAATTAAATTATTTGTATTAATATTTTGGGTTTTTTTGTTCAGTTGGTGAGTGCAAGAAAAATATATGAGAGTATTGGTTTTGTTTTTTTTTATAACGAATTTGTTTTTCAATTTGTTTTAGTGACAGGTTTTTTAAACATGCCGCAGAAATAAATTGGGAAATTGGTTTTGTGTTTACCCGGAATGCCTTTAATCTTGTTTTTTTGTTATATAATATATTTATTGGGAAAAATTCTATTGTGCATATAAGATATTTGTCCCGGCGCGTCCGCCATAATTTAAAATGTAGCTCAAGCAGACGACGAATTAAAATTGGTCTTGATTTCAACTGAGGATTCGTTTGAAATTAAACAAATATTGTGCGGGTGAACTGAATTTAATGGAACTTTCTTTTCTTCTCCGGAGGCATCTTATATAAAGTCGCCGGGCTCCTAATTTACTTGGACCTCACACAACAGCCGATCAAACAGACATTTTTATTTGATTTTTCACAGCAATCTCAAATTAAATTTTGGACACAGACAGTTTCAGCTTAGCTCTTATTAAATTGTTCCTAAGCCGGAGTTGCAAACAAATATTTTTATTGGGTTTTCTCAAGCCAACGTGCAAAAACAGTTTTTTCTTGAGCGAAGATGGTTGAAAGACAAAACCTTGGTAGGTCTACAGACGTTGTCAGCTGGATTAAGGAAGGGCCCCGTGTGTCAACTAGCGCAAGTTTTCTTCCATTTAGTTGGACGATAAATGCAATATAGAAGAGCACAATGACGCGCCAACTCGACTGTGAATTTCAAGCGACAAACAATGATTGCAGATAAGACGTTGTACGTAGTTGAATCGGATGGTCCTGTACATTCCAAATGAACCTCCTTTCAATCACCCAAACGCAATAAAACTGTTTCAAAAGGGTGCGCGGTTGAAGGGGTAATAAATTAAAGTTGACACCTCGTTTGAATTTGTTGAAAAAAATTGCTATGTGGAAAAACCAACATTACACATACTTAAAGAATGGATTATTTTCGGTCCTTTTGAGCTGCAAAGTAAATATATCACAGTTATGCTAATATATCTGGCGTCCCCGGTGAGATGTTCCAGGGGCGCGTACGCGAGTGAATAAGTAAGAATGAAGTGGTGCTGGCGTTGCCATGGAGCACCTTCAGACAATCTGCATAATGCGAACCGGGCACAGTCTAATTGCCCACACTAATGAAGTTTGTGTATGAGACGTTATGAAATGAATTAGTGATAATTTACAGAATATGAGCTAATGGATAATTGTAAATGTGGTTTTGGTGGTTGATTAGCATTGAGCTGTAGTTAAAAAGGGGAAGGGGGTTTGTTGTGTTAGGGATTCTTTCCCCAATCGGCAGGTGACGCCTTGATTATGATGCCGACGGCGAACGCCCGGTTCATCAGTGGTACTTGTGATGGCTAGCACGCCCTTATTCCCCGATAAACTTTCGGACAGTCTTCACTTTTCTCTGCTTTTTTTCCGTTCGTGGAATCTGATTGAGATTAAGATGGCTTCCCAGAAAAGGTCAAGCTGTTAGGAAAAGTTTGTATAAACGCAATTGTACCTATATGATATTTTGAAATGAAGGGAGTAGGGCTTTAATTATAGACAATTTTAGTTACAATAAGTAGTTATAATAAAAGAAAAATGCACAATGTGCAATCAAAGATTATTATTTCTCACTGAAATTAAGTAACTTAGTGATTCAAGGAAAACTTTAAAAGGTAATTTACAGTTTTAACGAAATAATTTCTCATTTGGGTCAAAAAGCACCTTCCCTAAGATTTCGTTCTTAATTACAACCACCCAAGGGACTTTCTCTCTTTTTTTGTTCGAATTTAAAGCAAAAATTATCACTGCTGATCACTGTAGTGCGCCATAAAGCATCGTTTATCTTTTTTATTACCTCCTCGATCCAATCTGTCCCCATTCGCCTGCCTATATAAGAATCTTTTCGGGCCATAAGAAGAAAAAAATCGGATTCGTTTAAATCACCCTCATCCCCCAGGCCATTGCCGCATTAATATTCACGCCATTCAAGAAGAAGTTATGTAATTTCAAATGGGTCCAGAACATTTTACACATGAATTGAGTGCTCTCGATAAAAACCTCTGAAGTCTATCATCACCAGTTAGTTGTGCTAAAACAAGGGTCACATATCCAGCCGAAGCAAAATACCATTTGCCTATATAAGCTGTGTTAGGACCCAATTGGCGTGTGTATGGGGGACGAGGCTAAGTGCCTTCATATTTTATAAATGAGCCATCATGTTCGTGTAACGGTGTCCGAGATGGGATTCTCCACTTTAAGCTTGGGTGGTGGACTTTATCATTTAATGCTTCCTATACTTCATAGCTTGACTTGATTGGGTAATTTAATAGGCGGTAGGGGGGTTGGGGTATCTTGAAATTTATATCTGTTTTATGTTTGGATATAGTAGCATTAAATGTGGTGATCATATATAAAAATGACAATAATTTGAAAAACATTACCTATCGGTGAAAAATTCAATCTTTTTCTAATTTTATTAATTGAAACATGAATTTTTAAATTGAATTGATTGCATTTTGAATTTTGAGTAGTTATAAACTAATTTTTCAAACTGTACACCTAATTACGCTTGTAATGTTATTGAAATGGATGTTGACAGAAAGATAATTGAAAATCGTCGTTGATTGTGAGATGGGGCTGCAACGGTGGACTGTGAAAAAAGTACTTTTGTCATTTCCAGTATAATAAATTGAAAATGTAACAGTTGTATAATAAAACCCTGTTAAAACTTTGCCTCGCCATACAATCTAATTAAAGTTTGTTGGGAAAGTTAAGAATAAAAATAAGCGGTTGGAAAATGAAAAATTCGCGTTTGCAATGTACGCGTCGGTCGGCCGTTCCGTATCAGTTTTTCCAGGGGGCGTTAATAAAAAGCCACAATCGCATTACAATAAATCCCACAGTTCCAGTTGACATAGAGCCCGAGTGTTGCTAGTAAGTGACAGGAGACTGCGACAAATGGAATAGAAGACAATTTAAAAATCGCGCGGACGACCACTTTGTGATATATGTGGCCCCATTTAGTTGGCGACTTGACTCGTCGGTCGGTTCCAATGTAAATATTACGGCATTTTTCATTTTCCTGCCGCCAGTGCGGCTTACTTTTACTAGTATTTGCATTTGGTTGCTGCAATACTCGATTTGGTTCACACCTTTAATTCAGCACGATTCATTTCCAATCTTCGCGTCTTTTTTATTTAATAATCTCGAAAGCCTTTTTGATGTTATTACGGAACTTTGTGGAAAAACTTATCTAATATTAAATTTATGAGTAATTTTGCAGAATTATTTATATTTTATGGTAATGCTCTCTGAGTTAACCTGCGAAACTACGGCCATAAACTGTTGCAAAATTATAATTGCGCATTTTCGGTTTGTACCGAATTTTTTCTAGGGGAGAAAAATTGAACAATTAAATTTAATGCAGTGCCATCTGGTACGTGACTGGCATATCTGCTATTAAATAGTCCTGCCAACAGAGAGAGAACGCGTTTTGGCCTAATTAATATGTAGAGACTGCTCCGGCCATAATCATTTTGTACAGTACAATAAAATGTTAATAGAAACGACATTTGTGTCGCAGAGCCTCCGCGGGGACCCTAGCATGTAATTTTCAGTAAGGCTTTGATTACCTAGTGGCAGATGATCGAACCTTTCAGCTATCGTCAGGTGCAATCGTAAACTCTTAATATCGTGCCGAAGGAACGGAAACCTTCCAACCAGTAAAGCGTCCCCGGCTAGAACACAAGCACCATAAACGTAAAACTTTATAATACCCAATTTAATTATTCATTGAGAAAGGGAAAGAATTACCAAACGTGACTGCATTATTCAATTTACGGATTTCGGTGACACACTTAGACGATACCCTGGTCTCACCCACACACCCGCCACTGGTAAATTTAATTCATTTATAATTAATTTTTGTCCCTAGGATGGAAGGGTGCAGAGGTGACTTTACCATAAAATCAATAATATCGGAATGTAGTTCTGTTCCGGAAGACTTGTTGTGTAACACCTTAAAACTTTATGACCTGGAACCGATTTTAGTTAAAAATATTTTATTGTAGTTGCTGGAGCTCCCAAATGATAGTTTAATTTAATTGTAGGGGGAGCGAATAATTTCAGCATCTACTACTACAATAAGTACAGTAGTCCTCTCGTAAGAGTTGGAATTTAAAGTTGGACATTAGAATTCAGAGGACTTTTACAAGGATCGTAAAACGGAAATCCAGATCGTTTTATAACGTACCAGGGACTACATTTTTAATTCGAGAGGATTGATGTACTTTGGAAGTTGAATCAACCGCAATACTTGTAGGCACATTTTTCAAACAGTTCAATGGAGCGGAAAAACTGTTAAATTAACTTGTGGTAGGGAATAACAATGATTTTTTCTTTCTGTTCTGGGATGCACATCAAAGTTTAATTAATATGAAGCAGCGATGGGAAATTTGTGTGAATGGGAAAAGTTGATGCTGTTTCTGACGACTGTTTTGCGAATTCTGTAAAATATAATTAAACAAACCATACAATAAACAGGGCTTTATATAGAAATTGGACTGGAGCTTTAACACTGTGCAAATTTAGCCATTGCCATGAGAGTTAGAGTGGTAGTTGGAGCCTGCAGGAAACGACAGGAAATAAAATGACGGAAGGAAACAGGAAGATGTGAACGTGAGATTGTTGTTTGCTTATTATAATAACAACACTACCTACTTTATTCATGTTGTTATATTCCGACTGTGTCGTTTCTATATTTGAATATACAGCTAGGAAATAAATACGTCCACGTGTTTGGAGCAAAGTTTGCTGCTTTGAACTTGCTAAACATTGATGAGGTTTATGAAGCGGTGATTTAAGGGAAAAGTGCTGTTTAGTTTGTCAATATTTTACTCATGTTTCAAAAAAAATTGATGGAATAAAAAGGCACGCGATATAAATCAAACATGTAAAAGTCAACAAATATGATAGATAGTCTGTATTGAAAGAAAAGTGGACGAAGGACCGAGCTGGAGAAACACACATGTCTGCAAATAAAACGAGGAGAAGTTGAGGAAAAAAACACTGGCGAAATGGCCACATACACACACAGTTTTAGATCACGCGGGTTCGTCACCATGTCTTTTATGATTGATGCGATTCGATTATGGAGGAAATGTACGTACAATCCGGCGCAGTAACAATGCTCTCTTCTATGTATTTACATATTTCATCGGTATAACCGAAAATTCCAAAATTTGAATAGCAATTCCTGTTTTATATGATTCAATAAATTTAGCAATAATAGAGATATATCGTCCAGTGGAAAACACGGAAAACTGTTTGGACGGCATTAGATTTATGTCCCATGTCTAAACTTTACGTTATCGGGTCGCCGGCAACGTCAATCATTTTCAAACAAAAGCGCTTCTGGACGGGGGTGGCACAAAAACCCGCCGACGGACAGGCAAAAACTGCATAGCCCGAAACTGTCCACCAACACTTGCGCACATAAATCGACTAGATATCATTTTGGTTCTACAATGTAACTTTCGTAGAGTTATTACTGCAATTAGGGGCGACAATACGAAATTAACGCTGCAACGCTTCTTGTCCTAATGACTATTCCTCGCATTTTCGAATAAACGTTAATAATAAGAGATTTTTCAAAAATATAATTATGTAAGCAAATAGTTATTTGAGGTTTTGAAAATTTGCTTATTATACATATTATGCCTAAGATAAACTACAATTTAAAATTAAAATACACTCTCATTAAACGAAAATTGCCAATTTCTCGCAAAATCATTTGATTCTCTACAGTAACAAATCACCGCATTATAAACAGAATAAATTATTGACTGAAGCTCTAAAGTTGGAAGCGCCCCTTTGCACACGCCCATTTGAGATGAAAACTTTTTATTTACATGAACTAAGCTGGTCAGTTGGGGCGCTGAGCAAGAAATGGCCATCGAATTTAGAGTAGTTTTTGTCCCCCAGTCCTGAAAGTGGCGCGACTTCAACAATACATCTCAACATCAGACTGGAAAGCGGAAGTTTTTTTCCGCCAAAGAAAATGCGGCAATTTACATCCGCTACACCGAATAAAAAGACCACACAGCTGTTTTTGTATATCCATATTAAAACCGTTTTGGAATTTGTTTGGGAATGAGGAGAATAATGGAAAGAAAGTTTAGTGTTTGTTGTGTTACAATGTGCGCGAATTTCGTTAGAGGGTTCAGTTTTCTATGTACGGTTTGTAGTTAATTATACATGGGTTGTAAAAGTGTGTGAACTTGTGGGTTTGGCAGCTATTACGGCCTGCGACGTGCTTTTCCGTGACAAGCCCAAAACCTGTGACGTCACTGTCACTTCTTCCCCGATGATTTATTGATATCTTAGGTAATTACGGACTTCATAAACCCGTATCTTATTAGTTAGGATTAGATTAGATTACTTATATAAATTACATCTGCTTCACTGTTACGGAAGTAACCGAAAGTGATGCTAAACTAATATTGTATATTGAACAGGACTGGAGCAAAAAACTAAGGACGCATTAGAGCAGTTTTTAATCTGGAGGGTTGTTAAAGTTTTAATGGATCAAACGTCCTGAAGAGAAAATTATTTCCTTGTCAATGCACATTAGTTATCCATTTGGTGAACTCTTGTCTGAATGCAGTTAAGTTGAACCGAGGCAAAGCAATTAGAACATTATTATAAGGACAAAAACTTCCAACATAATCGAATTTCAATTGACGACATAGACGGGTATGCGTTCCTCTGTAGAAACCAGAATCATTAGGCAATCCTGAAAAGCGCCCGATAGGAAAACGGATTTGAACTGTGCGAAGGTCCAACTTTCCATAAGTAGTAGAAAAGGAGAACTCAGCACCAGAATAATAAGAACGTTTGTATAAATAATGAATAATCGATAAAGAGGAGCGGTCGGTTGGTAGACCGGGCACCGACTTACTCCAGATATCGACTGGGGCAGTGATTGTAGTCCCTGGCACAGGACTATGATGCCGAAAGTAGCCCAGGATTACAAGTTCACATATATTGCGGTCATTATCGCCAGTCCTTAAAGCCTACAACATTTAAGCTGGCCGCCCCCACGCATGCCGCCGCCTTCCAGGAGACGGATTAAGACACCAATAAATTCACGCCACCACCACCCCCTTAGGCTTAATATATTGTTGCAAAATTTATTCTAAAAATTTCTTCCGCACTTTATCGCTGTTACACACACCGTCCCTTGAAATGTAGTGCTTACTGCTTAGCACAAGATGAATATTTTTCTGTCCAAATTAATCACACATTTTGTTTTATTAAGTTATACAACACACACTTCACTTCACAACTGCTTAGTTTCAGTCAGACGGATGTGATTGTTAAATAACATGGGACACAAAGTCAGAACTAAGAGTTTCAGAGTAAGTTTAAATATTTGCTTAAATTCTCAATAACATCGTTCATCTGAATGTGGTTGAATGTTGCTCGTTTCTGCAGATGCTGCTGACCGCAGGGACTGTGCTCCAGAATAGCAACCGTATATATCAAATATGCAAATTAAATAACGATGGTTACGTTTTGTATCTTTAAATGTATACATAGTATTTTCAGGAAAACAGGAGAGAAAAAGACTAGCACGACCCTCGTCAAATTCGCAATAAAGCCGTCGACCTATATATTTTTTCTGTGTGAGGAAAAAAACTGCAACGTGTGTTAGTTCAGTTGAAATTGGGTTAAATTTATTTGTTTGTTCCAAAAAAATAAAATAAAATTGTTTTTTTTGTTTGTTGTAAAACTTTTAAATATAATGCTATGACTAATGCCCCTCTTGTGTAAAATTGACTTAAGTACAAATTTCGTTGGAATGTGAAAGAGAAAACCCCAAACGATAAAACTTGGGTGATTGAGTGGAGCCATTTAAATTTTTATATGCCATGCAAGAACTTATCTCGACTCTTCTATCAATAAGGGACTTGACGTCAGTGAAAAGTAAAATTCTTGCCAAAGAAATATCGAATTCGTTCCTTTGAATTTCCACCATAATGTTGTTGATAACTTAGAAAGCGACATACAGGATGTCTATTATATTCCAGTAGTGTACATAGATATAAATAAACTGGACAAGAATGGATGGAAGCAAGTTGTTTGGGTAATGCAGTTTGCATCATGCAAACTTGATAAGTAATTTTCGGTTAATAAAAAAAATAACTACAGTGGAAACTGGAATAAATTTATGTAGGAACCATAAAATTTGTGTAGCAAAGAAAGCAGTAAACAACATGTATATTTTGCCTGGCGCTCGTATTTAAGATTAAGATGAAGCACATACATAAATAACACAAAATCTCCAGATTTTATGACATCTCATAAACGTGTATATGTAGCAGTCGAGATTAAAAAAGCAAAGTTAGGAAAAACAAACAGTAGGTGGGTAATGCCTACCTGGGACACGTAAAGCAATCTTAATACGAATTAAATCCTTACATACGTTATACTTTACACCCAGCTTTTTTTGTCTTTGTCAGTGCGTTGTGTTTTTTTTTGTATAAAAAAACTTTTGCATGATGAAGATATTTGTGTATGCGCGCGGATTGCATCAAGGCAACATAACAAAACTTCATTGTGTGTGTACAGAAAATAAGCATTAGTAATTCATGAAACCGTAGCAGGGAACGAGCCGACATAAAGCTCAGTTTATGATACAGACTTTTCATATTAGAAGATACCGGCAGTCCCGAGCTGCTTCAGTTCTCATCAACCAAACGATGAGCCCCTGATAAGCAGCATAAGCTTACATATGAGTGTCATATATTTTATTTAACTACCTTGTAAAATTTGTATTGAAATATTTATGTTATTTATGATTGTAATATTTGAAATTTATAGTAGCATACGAAATATAATTGTCTGCTCATGAAATTCTTATTAGTTATTAAATTCTAAATAAATTTCAGTATTGCAAAAAATAATAACGTATAAAATCCGCATTAGTTTTGAATATTAATTTACGTAAACACGTTTGGCACTCACAGCACATTTTTTATTACGATATAAAATTGTATTTTATATGATATAAAAACTTCATTTAGCTCAAAGAGTATATTCCTTTTATCGTGTTTTTTAAGCAGCCGTAAAGAACTAAGTAATCTAAGGTAACATAGTTTTCCCATCACAGCGCCTCTCAAAGATATTAAGCGTCGTTCTTTCAATTTTTTATTTTACGGAGGATTTGGTGCTGGGGGACAAGGGGGACGGTCGAATTTGAAGACGTTATTCTGAGAATAGGTTTGATAAAAAAAGGATCACTGGGTCGCCGATCAAAAAGCAATAAATGAGGAAGTATAAATCAAGAAAATACACTTGTTTTTATACGCGCATTAAAAACTTTTTGGTAATAAGAGATAGAACAGTTTGGCATCTACTATTAAAAAACTTTTAGATATACGACCGTTTGGGCTGAGCCGTGCAAAAGTTGGATTTATTGAGACTCTGCGGGTTATTGATTCGATCTGAACTAGTTTTGCAATCTTAAAGATATCGGGTGCGCCCGCCGTCGAATTTTTTTGTGTTTCAAACAATTCGATGTGTTTACCTTTCACAAAAATGTTTTATCGAATACTTTTGGACTTTTGGTTGTGTAGGTATAAATTTTTAATTTATGTCTTTGTTTTCTTTGATTTTTTTTGTGTGACGATGGATGAAAATAAGTTTGTCGATAAATATTTATTCACTAATATGGAGTGGGGAATTTTGAAAGTTTTCTAAGAGGCGCAGCAATCGACGTTTGTCTATCCAGAGCAAATGTTAGCTTTGTGGAGTCGGTTGTGTTTTTATTGACGGATACTTGGATGATTTATCTCTTCAATAACACATGTCAGCAGAACAAACTGCGGAAACACCTGCTATCTCGACACATCTACACTTAACGCATTTTCTACACGAAGCCACTGTTGATGCTACTGTTTTTATATTTAAGAACATTGCCACATGGACGAACCAAGTTTTCCCCCTTGGTTTTGCCCATTGTGTTTGCACCAAACAAATGGCAAGAAATTTATTAACTTTGCTAAACGATAGCATCCTTCACAACTGTTATCAATCTAATGTTATAGTGATTTCTTTTTTCTTACATTATACAGGTATGTAAGTACATCTAATATGATTTTAATTATCTTTCACAACCATCACAAATATAATCCCCTTTGGCTTTGACTCAAGCTGTTTATTTATCCAATGTGAGACGACAAAGATTCCGTACGAAAACAAACGACGAAACTTCATTTTAAATTTCAATCTATTTGAGAAAACTTCTGATAGCCTTTTGTCTATCTTGGAGGGTCTGGAGTCTGTTCGGAAACTTTCTACAGTGCATATGGTCCATACGAAATTACCTTTATTACGTTTCACGATATTTCTTGTATTGTCTTAGTTTTTTCCTTCTAGTTGTCCCCAAGGAACAGTGTTCAAGCTTGAGCGACCCAAAGCTGTTCCCATTTTATCAAAAGATGTAATTAGTATGTTTAGAGGATAATGTTAAATTTGTAAATTTGTGCACACCCCATGAAATTTATAAATTCATCCCGGCGCCTCCGCCACAATTTCAAACTGATCAAGTTTACAACTCAGATCCGCAAAGTAGAGAGACTATAACGTCTTACAAGAGATCTTTAAGGTATAAAAGAGGATGAATTTAGTGTATGCGTATCACGTGCTGCTGTATCAGCAGCCACCCCCTTCATCCCTTTGAGTTTCCTGTGTGCAGCATGCACCCCACCCAAAAAAAGGATAACACACACCACTTCTCGCTATATTCCGTTAAACTCCTTGGAAAATATAGGGTGAAATTGGCTTCTTATCAAATAAAATGCTCTATAATTTTATTAGTGAAAAGCGTAAGTGTATTGATTGGACATTGAGAAGGGTTTCTTTCAATATCGCGTTTGGAAAATAAAACTTTGTTTTATAATAATTTTTTACTTTGTGTTAAAATATTCAACAATTCGTCTCCTTTCCGGTGTAAAATTTTTCGGTTTGTGGACGGTGTGTGGCATCTGCAACGACAGATCACACCTGACACAAAATTACACATGTTAAATATATTCATGGCATAAAATCTAGCGAGAGCATTGCACTTGAGTATCGAATAGCGTATTTCTGTGTGTGCAATGAGTGTCGTGGGAATGCAATAAAACACATAATGGCGACGCTGTGGCACTAAAAGTGTACATATACATACAGTGCACACACTCGCATACTGACTGGTGAGGGTCGTGCGCAAATGTTTTGTTGTCTCCAAGTCCGAACTTATTTCTGGATCACACATCTCAAGACAAATAGTAGCAAAAGCCCATCTACTCAGCCCACCCCCCCGGAAACAAAACGCAACCCAAAAAGCAACCCTTGTCGCCAATATGTAAAACAAAATACCAATTTGAAATTTATGCAACTATGTGATGTATTTACATAAATACATTGTAAATGGAATAATACATGAGGCATTCGGTGTAATTTATAACCCAATTTTGGTGTACCAAATCTGAATCGAAATTCAGACAGATGAATATATTTCTGGAATATTGGGGAAAAGTTCAGTTTACCAATATAATAGATGGAAGTGGATGCAGCAGCGCGGTCTACAAATGCCAAAACACTGTAAATATCGAGGTAATTCTTCGATGATAATGTCAACTTTTTCATGCTGAGTGGGTGGCATATTAATAGAACGTCGTTTTCCTGTAGCAAGATATCATTCTTCAATATCAAATGATTTGCGATTTTGTTTTAAACAGCATACCTCTAATATCAAAATAATAATCAGTAGTTTTTTGCTCTAGATCAGTAGATCCTGGAAAAAAAATAATAAAAACAAGAATTATTGTGCTAAATAAAGGATATTTAGTATTTACTAAACGTTTGTTTTTTATTAATAAATATTTCTTTATAATTAACGAGTAAGTTTTAACAATAAGATATCTATTAATTAAAACAAAATTATTATAAATTAGAAACTAAATCTCGATTCTCTAAAAATGTATGTTTCTTTGTATAGGTATTCTAAAGAATTAGTTGTTTAAAATACATTTTTAAGTAGGTATTGTATTAAGGAACAGTTTTCTTTCGAGACAATCTTCTTTTCTCTATACAACATTTTTTCCCAAACTTTTTACAATCGTTTTATTTGATTCATTAAATCCATAATTATTTCCCCAAACCAAAATTTCTCTCACACTTGTGCCCAGAAATGCGGAAATTTAATCTAGTTTTCTCCCGACTCTGCGCAATTATCATGTAATTGAGCTAATTACGTAACTATTAGCTATAGTCCGAGTATTTTGGAAAATTTGCTGCTGGTGTGAATGCTAATGGCTCAGCGCTAGCCCAATCCACTAACTGATTATTCTAACCAATTATTTGTCATTAGAATTAATAGATACCGACCATCGTCATATAATACGATAATCCGAATGCACACACGATTCAATGAATCCCACAGCATATTAGTGTCCATGCCCGACACATGAACCACATTCAAATATCTGCCTCCATTAAATCTCCAGATCATCATATACCGTCATGAGACAGTTTCGGTATTTATGACATAAATTGCGTTTTTGTTCTTGTGTGGTGTATGGAGGTTGATATATCACCAATCGAATCACGGTTGTTTAAATAATGTTCAGTCAGCGAGATTGAAAAGAGGCATGAGGGGGAGTACGCCGTTTGCATAAAGCAGAGGAGGGAAAATTGTGTCATCGGATTTTCGTGGTGATGCACTAAATAAATATTGGTGCAACGATGGGATGTGACTGTTTTACAAAAATGTGCATTTGATTATCTGTTTGGTAATGCGAAGGAATTTGTTTAAACAGTCCGAATGATGCTAATTATTTGATAACTAATAATGAGGAGGAGGGAATGCATCAAACCAGCTGGGCAATTCGGAGAATGCCCCCAGGATAATTAACCCGAGTTGTGTAATAAATAAAAGCCAGGAATAGCAATCAATATAATACATTATTAAACTGTTTGTTGGTGTCTGGGTGATGATCGGTGAATAAATGCAGTAAGAAGTCATGTTTGGTTTGGAAATAATTGACAGCTGTGAAAAATGTGAGGGCAATATATTATATCAGTGAAAGATTTATACTAAAATTGCTTCTTATATTATATTGTTCTGTAAAATATCTTGTGTCAGAGGCAAGGACATTGTTAAAAGTTTTTGATAAACATCAACTTATATTGTCAGCAGCAAAAAGGTTTTTTAAGATTTATCGTCGGGGTATAAATATTAGATATTTTGATCACAAGTATATGAGAGGCAAAGGCAAGGATTTTTCAGTGTTTTCCATGTAAACTTGCAGCTATTTTATGGCAGTGCACATCAAAGTTTCTTATCCATTTTACATTGTAATGCAAATATTAAAAACAACCGGGATTGCATTTGTCAGAAATTGTTTCCAACATGCTGATTAAGATTAGATAATTCGTGTGCTTTGCATATAAAATACTGTAGTAAAGTTTTTGATTGATGTTTAAACTCAAACTGATACTTTCCAACGTTTTCTGCTATTTATAAAAGTTTATTTTTATTTACTAACAACTTAAAAACTCGTAATGGATTCACCGGCAGGCAGGCAGCATCTTGTCAATAAAAACTTATTCGATAAAAATAATTATTGTAGTTCTAAGTTTTATATTTACTCGTTAAACACTTGGGCATCATTAAAGCTGATGAAATGAATAATTCATCTCGCACTTCCAGCTGTATTATGTTGCAGCAATTATCGTGCAAAAATTAAAATCTTATTAAAACTGCCGGCGTTACACCTGGTAATGTAGTCAAAATGGGAAAAATTATTCCACCTCATTCCATTATTTAAATACAACGAAAATAATTGCGTTTGGCACACATAATTTTATGGGAGACATTCGTCGTGTTGTTCCATACTATAATTTGTCCTTGGTGGGGCATAAAAACCCAAGGCAAACCCATCAAAATGTGTATTCCAGATGTGCAAGAACATGAAATATGAATTACTATAGTTAATAGAGGTAATGTCGAGTAGCAATATATTTTACAAGTAGGGGGCGAGTTGTTAGAATTGTTATAAAAACAATCTCTAGAAGCGGTACTTATACGAGTAGGTACTAATTTAAATTTAAAATTTGTAAACGTATCATATTACAAGCGAATGTTCATTCTTGATTCTAAATATAAAATAGGCATACCCTTCATTACAGTTCGAGTTCATTGAAAATTGGCACGCATGCGTAGTGTTGTAGGTGCAAAGTTTAAAATTAAATGGTGAACATTATCAATTTGTTTAAATTAACTGGAGCAAAAGTCAATCAGAAAACACCTGAAACTTTTTCGGTTTACGCTAGAAATTTCCAGCGTTTAATTTCAATTATCTCTCTCGTGGTTTCAATGGAATCTTTTGCAAAGATTATCATTCCTTTCGAGTGGATTTTTTCTTCCGTTGATTCCAATCGTTAAAGGGGCGAAAATTGAAAAAGTCCGCCGCGTGATCGAAATGACACAGCATAATTTATCAATTAAATTAAAGGCACTCATACATGAAATTTCCAATTAGAGTTCAGATGGTGGTAAATGTAAGAAACTTTTTTAATATCGGAACAGCAGCACTAATGCGAAATGGTTTTAAGACACTTCCGGTCACAAAGCACTTGCACTTTGGAGGCACTGTTAAACAGATGTTGAACAAGGCGCATTGATGATGAATCCCAGCCCGCGTTCGCTCCATACTTCTTTACATTCCATACGTTTACAAGCACTATGGGAAGTAAGGAAGCACGGAACTCGCGAAGGCCTTGTCCTTTGGATCTCAACGATTTTGAGTTTGTTGGAATTTTTGTTGCTTGATAGCTTGGAGGACCACACGATGCTGGTACGGTTGGCTTTTCATCCACAACTGAGTGCACCCTGCATCCTAGACTTGGTGTTAGCAAGCCTCTTAGGTAGCTGAATTCTAAAAATGGCCCCGTGCACGCTATTGGCTCTCTAGCGGAGAAACACGACTCAGCCAACCCCTCTTCCCAAATTTGTCTTTTCTTAAAATACATCTGCAGCTAGCTGAGTCTCCTGGTCTGCCGACGCTCTACTCTAGGACTTGGTAATTATAGACTAGTACCATGTGGCTGCACATGTGCGCCAATGTTGTCTGAACATTCACAACGGCGGGAAAGTGAAACAGCGATGGGATGCTGCCTTTGGGGGGCCCAAGATCTATGTGCCGGTCCACGACCCCTTGCCAGGCTTTGCATGAGGCATGCACGTTTTTATTACAGTTTTGTACTGAAAAAATATTATGTAATTGACGGAGGAGATAGAGAAGAGAGTCGTTAAGTGGAAATCAAACTGTTTTTCTTGGATGTGTTAAAAAATCTAAACAATGGAAATTTTCCAAAAAACATAAACATGACTAACTTTCCAAATGTCGTAAATATCAAGTAATGTCCAGGTAGTTTATGGGTTCTTTCATTTTATTGTACATCTGGGGTTTAGTGATGTTTGCAAAAATAAATTCTTCTCGATTTTTTTAAACAGTATTCATTCACTTTAATTTGAGAGTAGTTTAAAATTTAAAATTACTTTATAACTTGACATATCAATTACATAAACAAATGTTTAACTATGATATTTGATTATATATCAATAGACAGTGACTCATACATGAAAAAGAGGCACAAATTTATGGGAAAATCCAAAAACGTATATTTCGCTTTTTCATTCTTTGCAAAATCCAATATTTGATTTATGAAATGTGAAAAAAGATAATAATCGTTTTTTTTTTGAGAATTCTTTATATTTTCGAAAAATTAAGAATCAAAGTCTAAAAACTTTTGAAGTCTTCTCTAATTTGAATAAAGCAACTCTTAAGTAGTTGTTAAGCATTACCACACAAATTGTTTTTCTTTTGATATAAACACTCACTCTCACTTTAAATTATTATTTAGCGTATGTACCACTTTAATTTTTGTTGATTTATGATCTCAAACTGTTTTAATTATATCAACATTTCAGGCATCCAAGGGCAAATTAACTTTGTAGTTGAGTTATAAAAAAATGTATTTAGATTAAATAATCGTAATGAAAAACCGCCTGCTTAAGTTTCAGTAGGTACCTGATGTTTATTAACCGGTAATTTAATGTGGTAATGAGACTAATGAGTCATACGTGAGTAATTCTAAATAAACAAAACGTCAGCAAAAATACACAGATAGTGCAAATTGAGATGCATGTATAGAAGTTGGTTTTGCAGTGAAATAAAATTGAAAAATCTAAAAAACAAGTACAGAAAAGAAAGTACCTGAGTAATAACAATAAACACAAACAAATATTTACTGCTTTTTCCTCTTTTTTACAGATTTCGATGTTATAAATATAAATTTCGTTGTTGGATTTGGATTACACAACATTTCCTAACAGCGTTGTTCGCTTCATGTTATCCAATTGATTAACAACCGGATATTTTCGCGATAAAACGAAAATATGCCTGCTGCTTGTAACATTGTGAATCAGATTCTAAAGAAATCTAGGAAATTATCGTCAAGTATTGCGCAAAGGAATGAACACAATGTTATATGTTGTGCCCTACCTACGCGTTCAAATTTTATATTTAAAACAATTTAAATTTACTTTAGCTATTTTTATACGGGAAATGTATTAAAATAAATACCGACAACCGCCTTGTAATTCAGTTGATTAATTATTAACTGCTTTGGATTAAAGTCTGCACAAAGCGGCATTTGGGGGTGTGGTTAAACAAACCCCTTATTGAAAGACAAACACCCCCAGTACTCATAGACAGCAACGATCTGGCAGAATTAGGGTAAATATTAAGTGTAGCGGAATGTCACAATCTGATATCTAATACAGCGATTCCATTCAAAATGCCCCTCCAGTTTCTTCTTGTAAACTCTTGAAATTTACAAGAATGGGGTAGAATAGGAAGTTTGTGTTTACCGAATATTTTACGAGATCCAGATGATGGAGATTTAACAAAAATGCCCTGCAGACTAAGACAAACAAAAAAGGGGGTTGGCTGTAGGTACCTGATGAATATACATTTAATGAAATTTCTGTAGTACATAATTGGTTTTTAATGAATAAATTTGTAACAGCGCTTGGAGGAATTTATTAAAAATCGTGTTTACCTGGATGATAATTGTGAACTCGCCCAAGTTGTGGCCCAGTAAAGATTACGGTTGTATTAAAATTTATCTCAGCGGTTGGATTGGCACTCCACTATAGAGCATAACATTGTGACAAGAACGAGCAAAACTATCCGAGATAAACCCCCTTAAAAGAGCGTGGCAAGTGTCCTCAGGCGATTCGCCTCGACCTGATGTGACGGTATCTTTGGGTTGTCCCAGTTGACCCTCAAGATCTACAACCCGGAAAGGGACAACAACTCACAATGTTAAGAAGTCCCACTCGGCTATGACATTCTGAAATCGTTCTCCTGATAACCCCCCACACACATTTACACACACTGCTTTCACAGTCAAAAGCGATTTACTATTTTATGGGTTTTTTGCGGTGAATTCGTTTGGAAATTTTTTAGGCTCGCGCCAGTTAAATTAACACAGAAATTAATATTAATAGGTATAATGGTAAATGTATGTAGTGGAATATGCTAAGTAATTTTTTTATATTATTTCGGTTTAACCTTTGTTTAAGTTTGTTGTACGTCATCAAATCATTGTTTACATTTTTTGGGATAATTATTATGTAACTAAATGTACACTTGAACAAATTTCTGAAAAACTAATCCCACGTAATTTTTATTTTAAATTAAATCGTCTGCGTCACTCTCACTCGCACTGTTATAGTTTTTTTCTGGTCCCTTATGTAGTGCCTCACTATAATAACTAAATCACTAAATTTAAAGCGGCTTCAGTGAGAAGTAGCGCGCATCTTGTGTTTTTTCATGACTTCTCAATGATCTCGAAATAAACTTGCATCATTTCAGACGCGTGCGGTCTGAATCTATTTTTAAAATGCCGTTAGAAAGTGTGTAGGGGAATGAGATTACGTGTGTTTTCAGGAATCGCCATCATCATCATAATCAACACCAGGCGTCCACATGGTTTTTGCCTGTCTCTCCTTTGACAATAAAAAACCTAATTAATTGGCTTCGTATATTATTCTTTTTTGGTTTTAGTAGCAAGTTGGATTGTTATAAATAAACACAAGATGAAGTACATGGTTTAAGTTCTTGGTATAAGTTTTATACGGCTGTTTTGTAGTCATGGGCGCTCGGTTTTTTTTTGTTGACTAAAATTCTTGTTACAGGAATATAAGTGACGTGAATATTTCATTGTAAATATTTTACGTGGCTTGAATGTTTCAGTAGAGAGATGTTGAAAATGGCAAGGCAAAGAAAATGTTGGCCGGCGGTTTGATTAAACTTGACAGGTTAAAGACGCACTGTATTTATATCTGCGGGAGTACTTGATACGCGCTCCTTACTTGGATGTCGGGTGACGTGTGAAAATCCTAAAATGTGAGAATTTTCTCATGTGTGATGGTTATGTTCATTGACAGTGAGGGCATGACCTTCAGGAACAATCCTCTGACATTGTCCTTTGTAGAATACATAAATATGTTTTTTGGATGTTTGGGATTTTGCAAACTCCTTAAGATTTTTCATTTTTTATAGTTAGGAGGTGATAATGTGGCGTGTGACAGTTTTCCTTTTATTCAAAACAAACTTTTACTCACAATTTATGTGAAAAATTTGAAAATATTCCTTAACTTTACGGCTTTACTTCTTAGTTTTTTATACAAATTGATAAATAAAGACACACAAGTTAATTGTTAATTTTATTTTCCCAAGTCCGAGTAATAAATATAAATATCTCTATGCGTCAGATATAAACCAATTTGTTAGTAAAGACGACAAAAAACGGAAAAAACTTGCCATTAGAGCTCCTGGTCGCCTTCATCAAACACCGACCACTGGCATATAAATTAAAATGTGGTATTCATTAATTTTTCCGGTTTATAATGGCAAAAACCCCTGCCAACCGTCCGGACATTCTTACAGCTCCAGAAAATAATATCTGTACCGTTTTTTGTGGGTCCTGGCGTTTAGTGTTTTTATTTTGCGGTGGCAATTTCCTGAAATTCACATGTGGAACCTAAATGTGTCTGAATTATCTAACATCTTTAATTTAAGGCCTTTTGTGTCAGCTTTAAGTTAACTTACTGTTGAAGATAAGGATGATCGCAAAATGCTTTTACTGAAATTTATGGTCCGACACCTTCATTTAGTACAGTAATAAATAAATCCAACAATCGCTATTCGATGGATCGGATGTTATTAAAAGCGAGTGTATGTGTATACATATTTATATGCGTGTGTGCTTGATTAATACACCAGGATTATATTTAGATATGTGCGGATTGTTGTTTGTTATCGACAAAATAAATAATTTGATTTGTTATTTCAGTTTATCACAATTGGACTATATTCAAATATTGACTTTCAAATGACAATTTTGTTTTATTATAAAAGAGGATTTCGATGTTTATTAAGTATTAATAAAAATTTGTACAGTATAGCGGTATAACTCTCTGGCTCTATGTAATTTAAATTAATGGCTCATATCGACAGCAAAACAATCTAAATTGATATTTACATAAATTGCATTGCTGGTCACATTGAAAAAATAAACGAAAAATATTTCTAGATAGGGTCAAAATAATTATTTGGATATATCTGCGCGTAAAATCGAAATCTACTTTTAATTTGCGGTATTAATATTACCATCAATGTGGTGTGTGTATGTGTGTATTTATGAGGCAATTAGCCTGTGATGTAATATTTAAGTAGGGGGGCTGAACGCAACAAACTAACGTATGCAAATGTGATGGCGTTTTTGTTGAAAAATTAATTATACAAGTTAGCAAGTTTTTATTTCATTCTTTGTCATTGCAGTGTGTCGTCAAAATTTCATCAAGTGAGATTCTTCCTGCCGTCGCCTTCATCGTCGTCTTCTTACTGCAGTTCAGAATCTGCCGTCAGTTCGTTTATTATTCCAGAGATTTGCATATTACGTATTCATACTTCTCACGAGATATTTTAATAACTAAGGAGCTTTCCTGGGGCCGCATTGCGAATTAAGAATTAAATTATTTTATGAAGAGCCTACTTAGAATATATTTAGATGAAATGTAGGCACTTAACAAATATTGCCGCACCAGGATATAAAATCTATTTCTTGTGGATGAAACTTGGTAGAATGAGGAGCGGAATTAACGCAAAAGCACCAGCAGGAATCTCTTTTTGCAGGATGGGCGTCTATACACTACACAGCTGTTTTTAACTTGGGGTAATAAGTTTGAATGAAATGCGTTGTGTGCTCCAATTTAAGAATGTTAAATGTTAGTGATACAATTGTGTTGTGGAGAAGAGGGCACCGCAACCTCGCCAGTTTGGAATAGTTTAAATATAGCTAATATAAAGGGCGGAAATGACGTAATATACGTGAAGCCAACGACTACGCGATGTTAATTTACGATAATATTAAAAGGTCGCCCTTAAACTCTTATAATAACAAATTATATGCTGACTCTGTGCTTTGCGAAATGTTTTTACTCGGAAAACAGACCACGAATCCACTTTTGTATGTAATATAATTATGTTGGTAAAGAAAACACGACAAAAGTATGGAAGAGAGAAGGGAATCGGCTGGAAATGTGTTTTGGTATATAACTCTTGTTTTTCCGCGTGTGCGGTAAAGAAAAAAGTTATTCCAACAAAAACAACCCTTTTGTATTTCGCTCTGCTGGCGATGTAATCATATATCCTATTATTTCAAGTTTTTTTTACATGCTTTGGCAATATTTTATTTTAATTGTGAGTTTATTAAATTTAGGTTCCGCGCGCTTTTATAAATTTTCGAGCAGATAACCAAATGTGCCTGTGGATAATTGAAAAAAAGTATACCTTGAAGAAAATGCTTGTCGGTTTGATCCAAATAAAAAAAAACTTGGTATCTAGATAAGTACACAATTTTTATTCACTCATTCCATTGAACTAACTTCATTTCCCATTTTTGCATTCTCAATCTGCAGTAGTGCACTGTACTGTAATTATTGCTTTGAGAGTAAGCACACTTAAAACTTGGCAACAAAACAACACAATATTGTACACAGCGAAATATTTTTTATGTTCAACAGAAGGCGCATACGATTGTTTGTTGTATATTTTGTACTCATAAATAATTAAGTTTGTATTTTAAGGTCGCTTAGTGAATACTGTCTGTAAAATACCGTACAGTTTCAATTAACGAAGCATTTAGATGAGTTTGTTTTTGTCAGTGGCGTAGCCCAAAGATCTCTTTCCGCAAGTTTTCAAAGTATTTAAGTGGCTAAAACAACTTTTCTCATACAGTACAACAAACTTTCAAAGGCTTTAAAGCTTATTAACAGTATTTGAAATAACTCTCGTAAAATAATTTACGTAAACATTTACTTTTTTGGATGAGAGACGGTTTTTGTGTGCGAAACGAACTAAAAATAAACAAAACGCGCGCCAATACAATAATTATTATTATGATAAACATACAACATAAGCTTGTGGCTTACTTAAGAATATCCCCTGAAATATTTCATTATTAATTTATGACTTCATTTTGGTTTGGGTTATAAGTTATTCCGTTGAGATGCAAGAATTATTATTCATATAGCTACTGTTTAGTATTATTAATAAACCATTACGGTCCCCTGCACAGTTTAATAAGCTGCATTGGGCGCCACTGCGCCAAAGGGTCGAGGCCGAGAGGGCAAACCATTACAATGTGATGCATTGGTAAACTGGCTCTCCCACTTAAGTCACACATATGTTGATGACTTGGCTTGTCTAATGTCTAGCCCGAATGACCAGAAGCAATCTGTTTTTGCATTATAGCAAACACATTAACAGAACCGGCCTTAGAGAACTTTGTTCCCAAAAAATCAGGTCGTTTTTAGTCACTCGGGAATTTTGTGCTAAAATCGATTTTTAGTCAGCTTGAAGTTAAATACAAATATTGAGTAGGGGTTCATAAAAATAAATGGCGCAGCGCGTCTATTTCTGTTGGGAGAGATTACCTACGCACCTAAAAAAATATATATCTATAAAGATACCCGATTTGTGCGTTGTTGGTTTATTTTATTAATGAAATGGGGGCCCTCCGACGAGTTCATTGATCTTAGCAGCTTTGGTATCTTCTGTACACTCTCTGGCTCTGCTATTTTGGTACGACTTTATCGCAGTTTAGACATTGTGCCGCAACTCATAAATCTGCAAACAACAAAAACCGCACGCACACACTGAGAACGCACTTTTATTATTAATACTAAAACCCCCGAATATGAACAATAAATATAATACAGAATCAGCTTTGACACACATAATTTTCAGCAGGGAATTAACCACCATTTCGGTAGTAAATCCGCCTTTACAATAAATTAGTCTATATTACCAACAGTTTTTTTATGTGTCGCTATTAAAATGATAAGCTGAATATGTGGCTAATAAAATCGCCATTTCGGGGGGTTCTACTGAATTTCACCCTGATAATATTTGAGGCAGTTTCTAAACAACTTGTATACTTTCTTTGGTTCTTGACGTGTGTACAGTCGTTAAGTCTTTACGAAGCCATTACCACCTTTTAGTAGTTATTTTATAGGAAAATACGTTTATGAATTGTTTACATTACTTTTTTTTGTTACAGTGCAATGAAAATCCTGCTGGCTAAACTACCGCGCCCGTGGATAGTGGATGAGAAAAAAGACGATGGATATACAGCCCTTCACCTAGCCGCCCTTAACAATCACGTAGAGGTAGCTGAACAACTTGTCCTAAATGGAAAAGCCAACATGGACTTACAAAATGTTAATTTACAAACAGCTCTGCATTTAGCAGTGGAACGACAACACACACAAATAGTTCGAGTAAGTTTTATTTAAGAAAAAATGATACCAAAGAGTTTACGTTGTTTTCTTTTAGCTTTTGGTTCGAGAAGGTGCAAATTTAAACATAGCGGACAAAGACGGTGACACTCCTCTGCATGAAGCCTTGCGTCACCACACTCTTTCCCAGCTTCGTCAACTTCAAGACGTGCAAGATGTCGGCAAGCTATTGATGGGACTTGGTACTCAAGGTTCTGACAAGAAATCCTCGGCTAGTATTGCGTGCTTCCTAGCGGGAAATGGAGCAGACCTTACAATAAAAAACAAGAAAGGTCAAACTCCACTAGACTTGTGTCCTGATCCGAATCTTTGTAAGACTTTAACTAAATGCCACAAAGACAAGCAAAGTGGTGAAATGGAAATGGGACCAAATCAAAACAACCAAATCTCGAATGTTATTGGTAGTACGCTTGATGAGTGCCTTGTGTGTTCGGATGCCAAGCGAGATATGCTCTTCCAGCCCTGTGGACATGTTAGCTGTTGTGCAGGTTGTGCCCCTCGAGTTAAGAAATGTTTGATTTGTCGAGAATCAGTGGTCAATCGAATTCGGGTAAGAAACTCGATCTTGGATGATTAAGATGAAATCTAGGTAATATAATTGATTTTTAGATTGAAGAATGCTTGGTTTGCTCGGACAAGAAGTCGGCGGTGTTGTTCAAGCCTTGCGGACACATGTGCGCCTGCGACAGTTGTTCACAAATCATGAAAAAATGTGTGATGTGCCGTGCCCAAATCGAAATAATGGTACCATTGACCGTTTGTAGTGGCGGTTTCGGAACAATTTCTGAAGTTAAAGCTGATATTGAGGATGAGATTAAACCCTCGACTAGTGAAGCAGCCGCCCCACAAGGACCTATAATGAATAACGGTGGTAGAGACACTACCAACACAAATGATATACAAAAATTACAGCAGCAGTTACAGGATATTAAAGAACAGGTAAGTTTGATATGATTAATAAAAAATGTGAGGTTTATTTTGGGTTTTTTGCAGACTATGTGCCCGGTTTGTTTAGACCGATTGAAGAATATGATTTTCCTGTGTGGACATGGTCTGTGTCAGATGTGTGGAGATCAAATGACTGAATGTCCTATTTGTCGAAAAGCCGTTGAGAAGCGCATATTACTGTATTGATTTATTATTTGTTAATCCCACTCTTGTTTTTAGTTAATCTGATGTAATATCTGATGTTTTCCTTTAGACTTCGTACTATAGTTATGTTAATATTTCGACTCCATACTTTAAACATTTATTATGCCCTTTAATTGGCATTTATTTGTTTAAGTTCACACTTTAAATGTTATATATTTATAGAGATAAATTATTAAATAATATGCCAAAATGTTTATTAAAAAGAGATTTCTAGAATATCTGACGCGTTTTCTGTTAGTTTAAAGAATTATTTATTTAAATATAAAATGAACAATTTTTGAAAAAGATCAATAATCTAATAAGATAATTCTAACATTTATTATTTCTTTATTATAGTTTTTTACAGATTTAAATAAAAATGTAGATTTTTTTCAAAGATTTCAATCGAATAGCCAAAAGTTTTTATATTATTGTGTTGTAATTAAAATCTAATGTATAAGCAACTTATATCTAGCAATATACTATTATTACTTTTATTTGTTACTTTTATTACTCCTATTTTTAATTTTAATCCTGAATTTAAGTCAAAAACTCCAAAAAGAGTATATTGGCACCATCTATTGAGTAACTTCCAACAACAAATTACAGATTCCTGTTACCACTATTACTAATTCCACTTTCAAAAATTGTTTTCCTCTAATTAAAAATTAAATAAGCTTAACCAACTCATTATAACTGTACTTGAATGTTTGAAGAGATCACGTAATATACCTAACAAAAAATGAATAAATTCTGTCGAAGACGAAGAAGCAACAACCATCACCACATAACCTCACTTTTGCCTCCTGTTCAAAATGCATTACCTTGAATAAAACTAAAAGTTTATCCAACGACAATGTCGCATACAGTGGATAAAGCTTTAAGTTTACTACGGGCCTTGCCCCGTTTATGCTTAGCTAACTTACGTAACAACCCCGGAGCAAAAACTGTATGTAATCGTATACCTACCACAAAAAATCCGAATTTAACTCTAATTATTTACAGACACGAAGGCGAGGCCGCGGGCAACACGGCGGTGACAAACATGGTGCTGGCAACAAAGGTTCTGGTCAGAGACAAAACTACATGCGGCTTGGATACGAAACCGGCAACAACCCTTTTTATCTGCGATTTCCTTGGGAGCCCTATTACAGAGGACATCAGTAAGGTTACTTTAGGATACCTCAAGCGATTATCACTGTTAATATTTTTTAGCCTTAAGCGGCAGTACCCTCCATTATCTATGTTGGATCTTCAGAAAATGATTGATTTGGATCGAATAGACACCTCGAAACCAATAGATTTGGTCACAATTTTAAACACAGGACTGTACAAGATTTTCCCAGACCAGCACCACTTTGGGATGAATTTAACAGACGAGGGAGCGGATATTTTCTGTGCTAAAATTAACATCGAAGTGCAATGGGCTAGTGAATTGGTGATAGCCGCCGTGGAGCGAGCTGGAGGGGTTATTACTACTTCCTATTTTGATATGCATTCTCTACAGGCGATGACGAACACAAAGAAATTCTTTGAAAGAGGTTAGAGGAAATATTTTATATGATTTGGACGGCTTCTAATAGAATTTGTTGAAAATAGGTGTTCCAATTCCAAGGAGGATGATGCCACCCCAAGATGCGATTGAATATTATACGTCTGCAGCTAATAGAGGTTATCTAGCAGATCCTGAACAAATTTCCAAGGAACGTTTGGTGCTGGCACAAAAATATGGTTATATTTTGCCGAAAATTGAGGATGATCCAAATTATGAAATGTTAACTGAAAGGAAGGACCCTAGGCAAATATTTTACGGGCTTAATCCTGGCTGGGTAGTTAATTTAAAAGACAAAGTAATTCTGAAACCACAAGAGGAAGAGCTGAAGGAATATTATGCTTCATAGTTGTTTTATATTGTAGTTAGTTGTCTTAAATTTAGTAAAAAAATTTGGTAGAATTATTTTTACTCCTAATAACACAGCGATGGAATTAAATATAAAATATTTTATTTCAAAAAATATAACAAAATAGATATTGCAATTTTTCCTTGTAAATTTTTGAATGCGAACAAAACTTACTTTGAGCTAAATACTTTTTACAACATAAACCTATATAAGAAAAAAGACAATACATAAAAATATTAATAAAAATAAAATTACGAGCATGGCAATAAAAAGACAGAGACATAAAAGTGTTTAAAGGCTGGTCATAGCTGGAGGCCTAGCATAAGCTTTCGGAATAAAGCCGTACTTTCGTGTCTTTGGGGCATATGCCCACAACCACCCATCAACCGTTTGATTATTGAGATCCGCGTAAATCCAGTCACCTCTTCGAACTGTTAAATCATCGGGGGCTTGTGCTTTATAATCGTAAAGCATCACTAATTCCGTACCATGATATCGAAGATCATCAGCACTGGACGTTGTTAAAGCGTGCGAGTTGTTCTGGTTCGGAAAGTTGCCACCGCAATTTTGAGAGGATGGATTTAAATGGCCTACAAAAAAGATGTTGTATAAGAGTTTGTAGATTTGGGTTAAAAACTAAAGCTACCTTGTATCACATTGTCTGCTGGGTAGACAAAACCAGAGGGAATGAAGCCTTCTTGACCGTCGCTTCGTACTATCCAGTACCAATCGGGGTCTTCGCGGTTAAGGACTGAAAAGCAATTCAAGTAAAGAATTGTCTTAATAGTTAAGTCGACGAAAAGTTACCTGTGACGAATTCACCGCGTTCAACAGACACATCATTCTCATCTCTAGCAATAAAAGTATATAGTACGATATAACGTCCAGACGGGTCCTTGCTGAACGGTATCATGTCTGGTTCCGAGTGACTACTAATTGGCGAGGCAGCACCAGTACCATGTTTTTTGCCCAATGAATCACAATCACTAGTATCCACACCAGCACCATCACTAGATTCAACCAAGAACAAATAAATATTAGTATGAAGAAAAATTTGTTACAACACTTACCAATCATGATTTGTATCTAAACTTTCTCCGGAAGCCAAATGAGCGGCTTCGCGAGGCAGTTTTTTCTTAATAGCTAACTCCGCCAAGTGGTTGTTGTACGGAGTGCAGTACGAGTAGGGAATGAAGCCCTCTTGTCTTGTATCGAGGCCAATTACGTAGACCCAGTCGTTTTCTCGGTAGAGAATGTTGACGATCTAAAGAGAAATTTTCGAGTTTCAAAAAGTATAACCGAGTTATTAATTTTTTTAAAGGGAATGAAACTTTATTCCATAATAGTTTCATATTTCTAGTCGTTTTCTACAATTGAGTTCAATATCAAAACGAAAAAAATGCTGGATTAAGAATAAAATAGACAAAAATCGTCCGAGCTCCTTTTTTTAATGTTTTTTAGTAACAGAATTGATTTACAATAAAAAAAAAGATTATAGAGGACTGCAATCGCGTAAATTATCATTTTTTATAGATATATTTCATAGAATATTAAATTTAACTGATTTTATTTGTAGCCTCGATTGTGAGGGATTTAACATTTTTTTTATAAAATTTTGCAATTACATTTAAAAAAATTCTAGAAACAGCCTCAGTTAATTTTTTTTCTGTTTCCGAACCTTTAAACTAAATACATAAATTTCTTGTTCTAACCTGTCCCCTTTTAACTTCGAGTTCATCATCAACACAAGGAGTAAAATCGTGCAAAACAACCATTTTGCTATCAGGAGACAAACCGTGCTCCTTTTCGATACCAACACGAACCAGGGTTTCTATACTGGCCGAACCAGTAATACGGCCCATACCTGGCGTGGCCCCATTATTAGACCTGGCCAATTCCTTTTCCAAATCTACACTGGCGGCTGCAACAACCCACGAAAAAAAAACCAATACAATAAAACCACCAAATCGGAAAAATGAATGGAAAAAACCCTTTACACCTATTAAGGACAATGGAATTCACTTACATTTTTTCTTTTTACCACGTCGGATACGAACAGGGCATAAAAATGCCATTTTTCCAACATTTGTTTACATTCTTTTACAAAATGCCCATTAACTGTACTCTACTTATGTCGAATACAATGACCTCATATCGCTCATATTTTTCACAAATGTTTGACTCGCGATGCTTGTCGCCCGATATGTGGTGTTGTAAATAAAAACAGTTAAATGAAACGAAAGTTCCTAAACCAGGTGAGTTGACTGGATCAACTTGGAGGCTGTGGAGGATACTATTCGTCAGTTGCAAAGGTAAGCGGCAAATTTAAATCGGCTTTGACTTTATGCACCTGTTAACAGGTAAGCCCTCAACATGTTCAGATAAATGGCGATTTAATTACATCAAATTTCCATCATGTGATGTTCTTGCAAAATAATTGCATAGGAACATTAGTTTCTTTAAGGGGTTCGTCGTCTGATCGCCTGTTGAAGTCTCTGAAGTTTCCGATAGATACGGCAAATATTATTACAGTCTCTTTCGAAAATTTTGTTAGTGTTACGTAAATGGCTCGTAAATATGTTTCTTCAATATTTCAGTTCGTATTTTCAGTAATATACAGCAATGAAAACAAATGTGGGTAATTTATTTCTATTAGTCCTGCCGCGAGTAAGGAAATGTAAAGTCTTGCTGGTGGCCTAAGATCGAAGCTGAAAAATAAATAAAATTAACTGAGATACATTTGACTCCCTCATCACAAAGTGTTTTTAATTTTATGGAACATTTTAGTCAAAATTTCCATGAAATAAAGCAGGAAAATTGAGACAAAAATTAACCATTTCCAAAATTGTTTTTATCTTGTTGAAAACTATAACATACTAAAATTTTATTCTTTTCTGTTTGAATTATAGGTACCAATTTATAAATAAAATTGCTTGTAGTTTTCATATTATCAAAATTAAATGAATAGAACTGTTTCTAGAATTTTTCAATAAATTTAGACTGTAGTTGAATAAGGACAATTATTATTACAGTATTTCTTCAACAAACAATAACCTTCAACTTCTTGTTTGCATCTCTTCTGCACTCCCAATATTAAAATGCATTCTTACAAAACACTGTCAATACAACTAAGTACAAATATAATAACATGTCTTTATTATTTATCACAATATTATTTCAAATACTTTCGACATGGTACCCTTTCAGCAGGTACTTACCATATTAGTCATTATTTCGAAACGTTCACAATATTTAGTTACTTAATTGTTTGTTCATATTTTATAGCGAAATTCCCACTGCAAAAAACCCTTGCGTAGGTACAAAAGAAGACGTTTAAATGTTAAATAGTCGGACAATGCAAATAATGTTGTAATATATTAATTATGGTAATTGATGGCTTGCAAGTTTTGCGCTAAAATCCAACACAAAAAAATTAGAAATAACAGAGGCGTCACAAAATTTATGTTAATAACTTTCTCTTTGTCTCTTAATCTAATATCGATGTAATATGATAATTTTCTGCATAAATAAGCAGTTTTCGGAATTGTTTTTTTGGATCATTATAAGATGTGGTTTTTTCTAAATAAAGACAAAGAAACGCAAACTTTTTTTATTACCTTAATTTCAATAAAATCTTCTGTAATGCCACACACACACATAAATCCGAAATTTTCTCCTTTTTTTCTTACTATCTCCAATTACTTAACATTCTGTTCTAACAACATATTTGGTACGTGCGGCCGCGTACGTAAACAAACGATTTGGATAATTGGTGATGTACATGAACATGAAAGTGCATAACAAATAGTGAAAGTTTATTAGTTTAAAAGGCGACCTTTAGGTGTTACATTTTAGCTCATCGTTTTTTTTTGTCTGGGGTACTAACTATATCATCTGGTGGTTCCGTTCCGTGCCAGTGGCGCAACCTTGAGGAATTCCTGTTTGGGTTATTTTGAGTTTTTGCCCTGTACGCTTGTTTTATGCTCGGCAGCGCTGTAATGAACAATTAAATTATGGTTTAATTGATTTCAAATGGAACCGATATTGGGAAAAGGTCATGGGTGAAGGTGGGTGTGTTTGGTTCGAAATTTTCAAAAAATGGCAAAAGTATCTTGTAATATTTAAAAAGGGTTTTCAAAAAACCAATTTTATAGACAGTTTTGCGAAAATTGTCCTAAATTTTAACAGGAGTTGTAATAAAATTCTAATATATTATTACGAATTTCCACATATTCTAAAAATACAAAAAAAATTTCATAATTATTTTCTTGACCAATCCAAAAAATCATTTGGTTCCAAACTGATCTAAAATTATGATTTTCCCTGTAACTATTTCGCATCCTTCAAACTTCCTGCCGTAGTCAAAAAGAAAACGCAAAAATTAAACCCCCATCCACACACACTCTCACACAAACAGTCCATGAGCCCATACACATAACAATATAATACTCTTCTTGTCAGAACTGTGACCCAGTGTCCCCACTTTAGAGAAACAATAAGTAGGTTCTTGTATAACGTGCACACCTCTACATTTATTAATTTTGAATAGATCACTATGTAAACGCAATTTGACCCTCCAAGTGAAATGATCGAGGACATTAATTCGAACAGTACAAGGAGTAATATTACCAACATCCATCATCTACGTCTAATAGCAGAAAGTGAATCAATTTGTTGAGAGTTAATTTGTGTTTTGGAGTACTTAGTGAGTGCGAGAGAAGAGTGTAGTTTCGGCGTTTAATTTATATGTAAATAAGATGTATGTTCATATAGTAAGTATATTAATAATAGTGTCTTTTTGTGGGATTATGTTGCATTATGTTTTATTTCCGTGTAGTAGATAAACTTTCTTCTGGATATTTGTTTAAAAGTTACACAAAATTTTTCAAATTCTCAGAGTTTTATCAAAAAAATTCGACCTTGGCCAAAAGTTAAATTCCGGACAATTTTGTAAAACTACAGAAACTAGAATTTTGGTCCGCCAAACCATAAAAATAATCCTTCGCATATTTCGCCACCCAAAACCGCAAATACCAAGTTACATTTCACGTACTTATAACAAATTTTATTATTATGCTCATTTACTTTACTCCATAAAACGTGTATGTTGACCTCAAGTCCGCCATAAAAGTTATAAAGTTGGGAAATTTTTTCAACTGTAACATAATTTTTATGTATTTGGGTTTCCTGTTAATGCCTCCATAACGCGATGACTAACTTACCGGTGCAGCCATCCACACATAATTTTTTATTAGATTTTTAGAAAATCCATCAACTGCATTTGCGTTTGTTTTGATTTATGTTCAGAAAAAAATATTATAATGTGCGTTTTTATACGAAACGAAAGTTAATCCTTCCGGTTCAATCGAAAGTCATTTACCTAATAAATTCGTGATGGATTTATTCACGTTTGTAAATTACAATACATTAATATGAATGAGACAAAATGCAGAAAATACAGTTTCGAATTTCCTAAACCCCACGCGCTTTTTCCAGAATCGAAATTTGCTTAATAACCACCGCACTTTGTAGAGAGACCATGGCATTTTTCAACTGCCAAATTATTTTCGTGTCTTCATCCGCATGAAAAGTAATTTTTGCCACAAAATTCAACAAGTAGCCTTGAAATGATGTTTAAACTTTATAATTATTTAATTACAATAATTTATTGTTCAAAATCCGTTGTTATCACGTTAAAATCTAAACGAAGAAATTATAAACTGACCACCCAATCATTAAATTATATGAGGATAATTATGTAACTTAATTTCTGGTTGAAAAATAGTTTCGGGTTGCAAGATCCGGTTGAAAGTTGTACGAAATTATTTGTAGGTATGTGGAAAAACCGTTTTAATCTTATTGTAATCTCTAAAGTGAATCTAATAAATTTCATAATTTATATTATTGTAAATAAATTTCTCTTTCATTTTCTTTAGAAATTGTTTTATATCCTGATATTATTATGCACCAACTTGCAAATAATTTTAAAAAATTTTTATTGGAACCTTATAACTAATTGTTATAATAATTTACGGATGCAGGAAAGAAGCCTACTTTAACTACCATAAACCATAATCAATCATCTTACTATATAAATAAAATTGCGCACCTCCATTTACGACTTTGATCTAGTGGATAATACGGTGCTGATTGAATGATTGACTTTACTTCCAAGAATAATCTGTTGTAAACCTTGAAGAATCATTTTTAATATAGGTACATATAGACATATAATAATACACACATACTAGCATACCACCCACGGTCCCATGAAATATGGTACATTATTTTATTGTCTTGCGATCACCGATTAAATTTCGCTTTATTGATTTTGGGTTGGGTACAAATTTTTTAAAATATATCCGGACTGTGAAGGCTGGAACCAATACCAATACAAATCGGTTTATTATTTGGGCCAGTACAATAGTTTCGTAAGACGAAATTTGCGGTAAACCACAAAAAATAAATTAATACTTGTACGAGTAATTCGTTCCCATACAAAAGTTAAATTTTTTTATGGGAATGATTCTCGTTTTTTTCTGGGGGAGATACGTACTTTTATTTAATTGACCTTAAACTGTCACTGGGTGTCGTGAATTATTGCGACAATTAATATTCCATGGTCGCGTTGTCGACAACTGCAGAAAATTTAAGTAAGGCACAACTTTTTTATGAGTTATGGACGAGGCTTTCATAAATAATTCGAAAGAAATTGGAACAGAATCCTGAAATTGGCAATGAGTTTTTAATTGAAATGAAATTCGGGTGAATATTTTGAACCCAGAGACAGTTCGTCCAAAAAAAAATATAATTCTTGTACGAAGTAAGAGAATTGTGATTTTTTAATATAATGTTTTTTTTTCAGGTGTGGTTTATTATTAACACCTTTGCAGGATCATTCGCGATCTGCTCCAATTTATATGGAGCAGAACCGTGCAGTTTTGTCCCAGCACCTCCGGGCAAAACTCCTCCGTGTGCACGTCCAGGATTAACGTACTGTGAAAACCTAGACCATTATCCTGTGTAAGTTTTCTCCAGTAGCAAGTAATTTAAGCGAATTTAATAAAATTGTTAATACTTCCCAAGATGCTAAATTAAATTGCGGCCAATGTTGTTAAAGGAACCGGATAATGTTGTAATTAGTATATTTAACAAAGCCGATTTTTTCTTTGTTTGAAAGAGAACAGAAAAACGAATTTTTTTCTTGGGTCCTCGATACAATTAAATAAAGAATTAATAACCAGCTAATAAAATTTTATTAACCATTTCACCGTAATATTAATTTCTGATTACTTTTTTAGCTCTAAAATATTTTAATAATAAATTTAAGAGCTGAATTAGTTGGAACCGCGATTAAAATTATAAAAGATTTAATCCTGTAATCGTTTACTGCTCCGACAAAAAAACGCTCTCTAATTTAAGTATAGGAAGTAATTCTTAATAATGAAGACCTAACTTGGTCCTTCCACCATTTGATCCAACCAAACCTCTTTCTTTCAACTTCTTTCAGACAGATAATCCACGGATTGATCCAAAAATGGCGCTATGATCATTCCACAATCCTGAGCGATGAGTCCACAGAAGACTTCGCTTCGAATTTCTACCCAACACCGCGTCCAGTCTACGGACCTCCTAGTTACATCCCTCCAGCGCTCCATCCTGAGCCTATACACATCCCCAAACCCCAACAGCCCTTCAATGGCGGTGATGGTCTCACTTACATTCCACCAAAGCAAAATTTCACATCTTCGCCTGCAGGCTACCACTACCCTCGCCCACATCATCAAGGGCAAGTGGTAAACTACAAATATACTCAGCCTCAGCCTACGAGTCCATCGCTTTATCCTTCGACGTATTACACGCCTTTTGGAGGACCTTCAAGTCATCGCTATACAGAAAACGATCTGTGGAAACGGTGAGGATTTTCTTTAGAAGAATTTTGTTTTTTTGAATGTAGTTTTGCAGAAACATAGGTGAGAAGTTTGAAAGGCTCAGGCAGGTTTTAAGGTACAAACGCTCTCATAAAACTATTTTAAATATGATTGAAAGCGCCAAGTACCCCAATGGAACTTTACCATACACCAGAACAAAGCGCCAGCAAAATTTAGTCGGGGAGCAATTGTGTCAAAGTAGGTCTCAGTTTATCATGCCCAAAGCAGCGCTCAATAACAGAGGCAACTGGATGTTCGTGGTGAACATGCCGGAAGTGGACACGAAAATCCGACAATTAGTCAAAAGCGAAGTTTGCATGTAAGTGTTAATTAACTACAATCATAAAAAACCCAAGTTAACGCTCTTCTGGTTTTCAGCTCAAATACCTGCAACGGAGTCTGTGGACTCCCTCAAGGATACACATCGAGGTGTGAGCAAAAGTACGTACAGAAAAGATTAGTGGCGTTAGAGGGAGGTGGCGAAACACTTTATACTGACGTATTTTGGTTCCCCAGTTGTTGTGTTTGTACGATTTCTAATAGTTGAATAATGAATAGAATTAGAACAGTTTTTTCTGTTGTTATATAAGTGACGACTGTTTACATACCAATTAACGTATGCTGTACATACATAAAATAAGTTACCATTGTATAGGCTGGATTTTCACTTGTTGTACTCAAGAAAAATTGATTTAGACGCGAGTGCCTCTAAAGTGATAACAAAGTCTTATTATACCTACAACAAAAACGTTTGATGTAGAAGATATTATTTATTTCGCGCCTTTGATCATGTTTTAGTTTGTAAGAATATTGTGATTGTTTTTATATGTTTTTTTAAGTAGTATGTGAAAGACACTCGACGTAGTAAAAATAAATGATAACGCAAATTTTGTTTTATTTCTGAGTGGATAGAAAAACCAACTTATGAACTATAAGTAAATTTTATTGGTTGTATCATCTCTAAAACATTTATAAAGAGAACATTGTACATTGATACAGGAGCACCATAATTCGGTCACTACTAGGTTCTTTTAAATATACTTTTTCACAATATAATATAATATATTACTTTAATATCTAACATTTAACACAACATATAATTTGGTTTATTTTTTGTTAAATAGGAACAAATTTATTATATAAATGCAACTGATTAGATAACAAAGTAATGACTTTTTGGACCAACCACCTCTTACATTGGTTTCCTTAATGATATATTACACACTTATCCTTATCAATCAACAACAAAAAAATTACATTATTCAGGTCAATAATTGCTACACTTATTTTCAGTACGATAACTTATACACAGAAAGACATGTTTAAACTTAGAACAAATTTACAATTAAACTAAATTAATAACGATATCCACTTCAAGAAAAATTAAATGAATAATTGTTTTCCTTTAATTAATATAATTATCACCAAAAAATACAAAAATACCCTCAGTGTTTAATACTAGACATTTCTCGTATAACTATGAATTATGTGACAGTAAAAAATACACATTTTTACATGACTAGAAAATGCGTGCAATAAAAATGGAAGCACATAAAAAATATTCGGTACAAGACAAACTGTCTTTGAAATATGTGGCTTATTGTTACGGAGAATCAGATAAAAGGCGTTGGAGTAGCAGGTTTAAGTATTCGGAAAATGAAAGGCTAGTGCATCGTTTTTTATGTGATTTGAAAGCTGGGAAAAGGAGAAAAACCACCGTAAACAATCGTGAAGAAACCACAACAAAAACCTTTAAAATTATGGAAAATATAATAATAATCTTCAAGATCGTAAACTTTTTTCAAAATGCCAATAAACCGAAAATCGATTCAACAGAAATTTGTTATTGTATCCCAACTAGTAATTAATTTCGCAAGTAGGAAAAAATAGTGAAAGCAATTCCTAATTAAAATAATAATAAGTTAGACGACAAAAACAACAAAGTTATTATTATCATGCTGTTCAAGGGTTAATTAACAATTACTTTATAGAATCCTAATCGTGCAACGATAGTTTCTACAGAAAGTCACCCAAAAAACATCCACTAACTCGAGATAAAAGTATAATTTAAAAAATACACTCTAATGCTATAATGGCACAAAAAATAAATAAATTATTTAAAAAAAATATAAATAAGTATTTTAAACTGTAGGTGCTAATATACTACGATTTTCCAACGACTCCTTCAACATATGGAACAGCTGCAATTGTTGCTCCGGTTTCAAATACAATACTTGCGACAACAATTTCTGCGGACTATCAGTTTGTATAAAGCTACTAATGTAAACGTTAACAAAGGTTGCCATAAGAAACTGACAGTCGAATCGATCCATTATCCCCCCATGTCCCGGAATTACATCACCAAAGTCCTGTCGACACGAATGAATACGCAACATTCAATCAATAACTCGCTATATTTACATACCTTTATTTTGAATGCTCGTTTAAAACCTGATGCAAAGAATCCTCCGAAAGGCCCGATTACACTGCTGAAGATCGACAGGGAAAGCGAGTGGAGCATGAAAGGGTACAAGGACACGCTATCTGAGAATCCCACCTAAAAACAATGTTTAGAAATGAAGTTTTGGAGCAAAATTTAACTTACAAGTCCCAAAACTCCACTTAACCAACCAGGCAAGCTGTAGTTGGTTAAACGGAATAAAACACTGGGTTCGCATTCCATAGTCATCCTTCCTAGGGTCTCAGAATATTCAATTGGACAAACAAAGTACGGATATTGGCACATTATGTAAGAAATCTGTAAAATTTGACTGAAATTACAGAATCAAAATGCTGGTTCGTGGTTTACCCCTAGTCCAAAAAAGACAGTGGAAATGCCCCCACCTATAAAACCTTCCCAAGTCTTCTTCGGTGACAGTTTAATAAGCGGTGTCTTTCCGAAGAAAAATCCAAAAACATACGCCATGATGTCATTGCAAATTATCATGGAAACCGGAACAATAAACCAAATCAGTCCTTCGAAGATATTTTTTATAATTAAGTACGACTGCGTTACAACTATCAGCAGGGCCACATGCGTCCAAGCAAACAGGGAAAACTGCTTCATGTAGTACTTTTTGACTAGAGACAATACAAACCACACAAATCCACCGCAATACAAGCAGAAGGAAATAAACCGGTGGTAAGTCACCAAAACTCGGAGCACATCCTGGAAATTAAAAAAAAAAAATTTTCGTTTTATATTCCCGGTTCCAAACCTACAGTTCTGTTAATAACAACTCCAAAATAGTCCACTAAACTCTCTCCATAGAAGAAGTAATTCGAGGTCATCAAGAAGTACCAAGACAGCGACCGGAACCACGGAAGACCATGTATACGATAAACAGCATATCCAATGTTGATGATCTCTTGAAAGCATTTTACTTGCACCACCAATGTCTAAATCCAATTAATTAACTCATATTTACTTAATTAACATTTAGAAAACTTACTGTAACCATTAGAGCTAGTGGACCGCCTTTTATCACCAGAATAAAAAATGTTAACATTAAAAAACTAAAAATGCCCCGCACAAACCAATTGCGCCATTTCTCGGGTAAGTCCTGCAAGAGGGCCTCCAAGGCTGTGGGGGCTTTGTCTGTGCCGGTTGGTATTGTACCAGACAGATCCATGGACGCTCTTTGGTCGTTTTTGTCATCCTCACTGTCAATCTGGAAAAAAAGGAAGCGAGAGTGATCAACGATTTTTTTTTCAAAATTTCATATGATGTTTAACAGTTTAAAACTGAACCTGCTAATAAGTACCTATTTTATTAATTGTTTTAAAGCCAGTTTCAATTTATATTTTCTTTTACTTTCTTGAAATTTATTCAACTACAAAAATCCAAACTGGTTAGAAAAGATTTAAATACGAAATAGTAAGAGCTTGGAATTTTTCTATAAATTTGGGTTTAAGGAATTTTTTGATAAAGATATTTTGGGAAGATAATTTAAAATACTTCGTTAAATATTTATTCATATATTTTTATTTTTACTCTTTATTTTTAGTAGTCTTGGTCTATACAGGGTGTCCCAGGATAGACACGAAATATTTTTAGGTGTGATTCTTGAATAAATTCTGCATTGTCCTGTATATTTTTTTATCCCCAATCCGGGTTAGTTTTCGAGCAATCATCTCTTGAATATTGAAAATTGTAGATTGAAAAAGTAAAACTGTTGAAAAAAAGAAGCCAGTCTGCTAAACTATTTGATTATCGAAAAAAAATTATATATGAAATTTGTAGCTGAGATGATTTGCGATAGAAAGTATCTTGTAATTTTTTTGATAGTGTTAACCCTTAAAGAATTATTAGTGCTCAAATTTGGAATTTGAAAAAATAAATCATTATGTTTACGTTCCATTTAACTTATTTTGAAAACTAGTATTGAAAATAGTTAAAAATTTGATACATGATGAAAGATTGGTTTATTTCGAATCGAAAAGTTAAGTTCCATTTTGAACATAAACGATGTCTACTTGGAGTAATTATTAAATTTGTTAAAAATATTTCCGTACATTGCCACTTGCAATGATTTTATATGGAAAATAAAAATTTTAAAAAACCGGATTGGAGATAAAAAAATTATACAGGACAATGGAGAATGTATTCAAGAATCATACCAAAAAATATCTCGGGTCTATCCTGGGACACCCTATGTCTAAAAGGTCTTTACAAAATCCTACCACAAGTTTTTGGGCTCAAAATAATTCGATTGAACCAAACATACCTTAGTCCAAAAGTCCTTCCTTATTGAGTTACAGGCCGCTAAAAAATATCTTTCCAAATCGTTTTTTAAGTACCTATATCTACAGAACAGTTTAAAGTAGAGAAATTTGGTGGGTTAATAAGTCTATAAGGAAGCTACAATTTGTTGGTATTAGAACCAAAATAATATTGTTCAGTGTCGTACTTATAGGGGGAGACTAAGTGTATTTTTGGATATTTTTTGTAGGGTATTGAATTTTTTTACAAAATAACAAGAATTATGATAGATACCCTCAAGACACGTAAAAAAGGTATACTTGTTTGACTTGCGTTAACTCAACTGTTTGGGAGATATTTTACTTCTAAAATTTTTTTTGCTATAAAAACCATTTGTGACTTACCCTGTAAAGTAAAAAATATTGGGTCACTCTAATACAGCTGATTCTACGTCCAAAACTAAGCATAAATGGTTGTAGAAACCGACCCCCAAAAATGTTTCGTTACTAAAATACAGAGTGTTGAAAGATGTATTTTTTATTCGCCTTCTATCTTTTTTAGGTATATCTACAGAACGGTATAAGATAGAAATTATGCTTAGTTTTGGACGTAGAGTAGTATTAGAGTGACCCAATATTTTTGACTTTACAGGGTGTCACAAATTGTCGTTTTAATAGCAAAAAAAATTTCAAAGTGAAATATCTCGCAAACAATTGCGTTAATGCAAATCAATCAAGTATACCTTTTTTACGTGTCTTGAGCGTATCTATCATAATTCTTATTATTTTGTAAAAAAATTTAATCCCTTACAAAAATTATTCAAAAAAACCCTGAGACCTCTTCGATAAGTACGCCACTGAACAATATTATTTTGGTTCTAATACCAACAAATTGTAGCTTCTTTATAGACTTATTAACCCACCGAATTTCAAATCTCTACTTTAAACAGTTCTGTAGATATACTTAAAAAAATATTTGGAAAAATATTTTTAGCGCCCTGGAAGAACTTTTGGACTAAGGTATGTTTGGTTTAAACGAATTATTTTGAGCCCAAAAACTTGTGGTAGGATTTTGTAAAGACCTTTTAGAAATAAGAAACATTCCTCAATTTTTTGTAAGAGAAAATAATTTCCATGGAGTAATAAAAATTATAACAAATTGGAATTCACCCAAAAACAATATAGAATTTGCTGCTTATTTTGCAGAAATTTTAAATTATCTCTACCTAGTTCTGTTCAAAAAACCTCTTGAATTATAGTAATTTGCGTAGTAAATATAAAATATGCAGTTAAGTACCTACATAACAATTTTTTTAATATTCCAATTTTAATCATACATGCATACATAATTAAACTTTATTATTTATTACTGTGAAGAATCCTTGATAATTTTCTCTAAAGCAATTCTACAGACATGTACATAGTTAAAAAAGCAGCACTCGATAAAACTTATCAACTACAATCCCATAAACTTTATCTACAATAGTCTAGATAAGGTAAAGTGGTTAATAGGTATAGGTATAGGTATAAAGTATGAAACATATTTCTTGGTAAAAAAAAAGAATTTCGATAATTTTTAATAAAACACAATTCATTTAGTTTGTCACACTTTTACAAGTTGATTACCTACTACAGAAAATTCCATTAAATAATGAAGTTATGAAATAATTATGCTTGGGACACGAATCAACTTTATGAATCACCTTGAATAAAACCACAAGTAAAATAATTCATTGAGGGAAACCAACTGTTGACTTGTTATTTGATCTATTGGAATTATGTAAAGAAAACACTTTTATTAGTTATGGATATAAATTATAATTCAATGGTGTTTTGGTTAGAGCCTATTGACTAAATTCAAATGACCGGCAATAACCATTTAACTACATGCAGCACGTATGTACTTAAATTAATTTAATTATAGCACGAAATTTTCTACAATGATTAATAATATTCATGAAAACATGAATTCACTGTGAAAACCCTAAAAAACAACACCTACAATAGTTTTGAGTAACACGTTTGCACCAATTTAAAAACGATTATTTTAATCTTCAGTGTGTATGCAGTTTCTCTGTATGCCAACTAAATTACGTTAATTATTAGTTGTAGTTAATCCAATAATAAAACTGCGGAATGAATTGGCTTGTCATGTTTAATTTATTTAATGAATTGGCTTACATGGTCACTTTCTGCAGATTCGGGCGCTTTAACATCCGATTCCCGACGTTTCCTCAACTCAGCCATGGCACCGTTTTAAAAATTTTCAAAAAATCACTTAAAAACTTGTATTCTATTGGTAATTTAACACCAAAACCTCTAGTCTCTGACGTACTGTTGTGTTTATAATTCGTCAAAATCAATAACAGAAGAAATGTCAAGTGAGGTTAGACATGTGGAACTGAGTGGCCTCTATGGGCAAATTACAGAAGTACAGAAGAAGCGTTCTGTAATTGTTTAAAAAAATAGTTGATAGAAAAAATGTTAAAAAAGAATAAATTGTTGTGAGTGGTGGCAGTTGTTTGTAATAATTGTTGATGTGGTGTGGCGTTTAGAAACGGTCGAAATTTCCTGCAGCCAGTTGAGTTTTGTTGTTGTTGACGTTCAAGATATTTTCGTGGTTATTTGTTAAATTAGCTGCAAAACGTCAAGTTAAACCGTTATATTTTTATCTTTGTTTGCGTTGTAAGCACAAGACCTTTGAATCTCCGCCGAGAAAAATGTCCGAAACGATGATATTACGCCGTCGAATCAAGTAAAGGGACTAGGCAAGCCTCCAGGTTATATTTGTACGATTACATAAACTTTGACCTCCATTCAGCCAATTTCTGTATCTAATGCCTCAACAATTCATCAAAGTCAAAGAGAATGTGAGTACGAATATGTTTGCGGAGACATCCAAACAACAAGAGTGCTCGAAATGTGATTCGGCTTCAAATTTATCCAATTCCAATGGTGATATATGCAGAATTTGCCATTGCGAGGCAGACACAGACAACCCCCTATTATCCCCTTGTTATTGTTCGGGGAGTTTAAAATATGTTCATCAGTCTTGTCTGCGACAGTGGCTGGCTGCATCCGACACGAGATCTTGTGAGTTATGTAAATTTAACTTTATACTGCACACCAAAATTAAGCCACTATCTGAGGTAAGAATCTATACTTAAATTAGCGTATTGTTTCCGGATTTATATTTGCATTTTCAGTGGCGAATTTTGGAGATGAGCAGTGTGGAACGAAGAAGATTGTTATGTGCTATTTTGTTTCATTTTGTTGCTGCTGTGTGTGTGATATGGTCTTTGTTTGTTTTAATAGATAGAGCTGCTGAAGAAGTGCAAAAGGGACTTATCGGTTAGTAGTTTAATTACTCAAATTATCCAAGTACAAAATTTTATTTTAGCTTGGCCTTTCTGGACCAAATTGGTTGTCGTGGCTGTGGGCTTCACTGGCGGTGCTGTTTTTATGTACATACAATGCAGGCAGTACTTACACCTGTTTTCTAGATGGAAAGCACACAATAGGTTGGTTTTTAACCATTTTCCCCGCTTAAATAATATCTTTCGCCTTTTCAGGATTATCTTAGTGCAGAACGCCCCGGAAAAACCAACAGCCGTTCCGGCGTCTCCTAACTTTATCATAGACAGTCGACAATTAATGCCGTTGCAAGTTTTAACTCACGTTGAGCACAATGTACCGCCTTCAAACACAAATTCGCGCAATGATCTGTTTTATGTGTTTGAGAGTGAAGTGAAAAAAGACTTTGGTAGTAGTAGTTCCTCAATACAAAAGGCTGATGTACATGTAGAGGATTTAGATACGCCTCAAAACGATTCTATATCCAACAGGAATTCGTTTCGTCCCCACGATGTTACAGTACTTGGGTCTAATATAATAGCTTTAGATATTGAGTGTCCTTCGAATAGCATTAAGAAGCTTTCTTTACAATCTTCTTTTAAGACTGATGTAGTGAAAAATAACAATTGTGTTTTTAAATCTTTGCCTAACTTAAGTACCAGCAGTGAAAATTTGCTTCTGTAAATAGCGTGTACATTATATATTTTTTATTATTGTCATTGTATACAATAAATTTATTTATTATCTACATTCGTGGAAGGTTTAAATATTTCAAAACATGTTTAACCGCAATTTTTAGACGATGTTATATAACACATTTGAAATGAACTCAATTGCTTTGATATTTGGGGAATACTAAACTTGTGTAATTGTAATTCGCAACCAGCTTAGTGTAAACGCCATAAACTTCTTTTGCCTAGACCTTGACCGACTACTTTAAATGTGAAAAGGTTTGTCTATTAATACTTAACCAGTCTTTGATTAATCTGTTTATTAACATAATATCAACGAATTATTTACAACACTTAAAAAACAATAATGGAAATAACTTATAGCTATATTGTTTAAGGCCCCTGGGTAATAAAATCCTATTGTCACTTTAATCGCTTCACCAAAATCAGTTTAATTACCGCTAGTTTTTTAGTGCTTTATTTCCAAGGACTGGTAGAAATCAGCTATAATTTTCCAAGCTTTAGGCGCCATAAAACCATTAGGAGGATCCTCACCTGTTCTTGCAAATTCTGCAATAAAACCCTTAGAAAAATTATGTAAATTTTAGGTTCCACTTACTTCGCATTTTTGTTCCGGAAATAAAATCAAACTCATTCTTTCGCTCTGGTTCGAAGAATGTCATCTTTTTGTTGGTGGTATCATACGCAGCAACTCGAAATGGGATAATCTTCAATTCCGACAAACCAGGCGCCATCCGCAGTACTTTACTTCCATGAAGAGAATCGTACAAGTTTCCATCAGGCGTAGCATCTTTTCCTAGAGGATGTGCCATTCCGGCTGGATCTCTTCCGACGATGTAATGGTTAGCTCCAGCGCACATTCTTGCCTTAGCATGCCATTGCACCTAAGAAAATAACTGTTAACAATTTCTCAACAAACTTTCGGAAACATACTTCTGTTGGTCCAGCATACATCATCGGACTAGGAAAAATCGCCAAAACTGTATTGTCCTTGTCCAAAATCCCATCTTCCAACACGGCTTGGTGTTGTTGCATACGAACTTGTAATGGGACATCATCGTCTTTAGTCCAGCCACCTAAAGGACTCAACAGCAGCACCGGTTTCTTGTATCCACGTTTGCACAACTGCTTCCTGGTGTCTGTCATTAGAAGGGCATGTCCGTTGTGGATGGGATTGCGTAATTGAAAGGCGAAAATCGCGTCGGCGCCTAGTTTTTTAAATTTGTAGCGTAGCTCGTTGGGGGTCAGTCGGTACTCGTCTAAACCGTCGTTCCATTTGATTGGTTTCAGGACTTCTAAGTCGCCGCCAATGAGCCAGTCGCCAGATTCGTATATCAACTGAAAGAAATAAAAGTTAAAAGTTCTATTGGTTTTGAGAAGAATTCTTCGTACCTTAATACAGGGGTGGTCTTTATGAGTTGTCCCAAACTGTCTTGCGGCTCTCTCTTCCTTTCTATGCCAATAAATTTCAGGGTTACGCAGAACTGCGTAGCATATATCTTTGTAGTACAAAGAAATGGCGTTAGCACCTTCTAATCTGTGTTTGTCGCTTGTGCTAATAGCCAAAACTATTGCAACACTCTGATTGTGTACCACGTCATCTGTCGTCAAAGTGTTAAAATGAATTACCTGGAATATTATTATTATTATTATTGGAGATTTACGGGAAATGTTTGCTTTTAAACCTGTAAAAACTCGTGCTCTCTCATGAAACCTTTCAGAGGATAAGCCCAACCCTCGCTTAGAACTTGCAACCATTCCAGGTCGATTTTTCCAATTTGTAGTTTGGGTAAAGTTGATGCCTCGTTCATTATATTCTTCAGTTTATGTTCTGGGACAAACAATTCTTTTATCTGGTGATGATGATTGTCTCCGTTTTGGTTGTGCAATCCATTTGGAATACAAGTTTTAGGAATAATACTCTGAAAAACAACAAAATTTCTCATCTAATCTTACTTTGTGCGATTCTTATTTCCTCTTACATTTTCTGTCAGCATCTCCACAACCAAAAACATAGATTCTTCAATACAAGCATTCGCCGTTTTCAAAACCAGCTCCGGATGTTCCGGTTTCTCATACTCCTGGTCAATACCAGTGAACCCCTTAATAATCCCCTTCCTCGCCTTCTCGTACAACCCCTTAACATCGCGACTCTCGCAAATTTCCAGCGGAGTATCAACAAAAACCTCGAAAAACGGCAAGTTACTTTCCTGATGAATCTTCCTAGCCATATTGCGATCTTCTACGAAAGGCGAGACGAAACTACACAAACAAATGTGACCAGCATCTGCAAATAGTCGAGCAACTTCTGCAACTCTCCGGATGTTTTCCTCCCGATCCGATTTGGAGAAACCTAAATTTCGGTTTAAGCCTGTGCGCATATTATCGCCGTCTAAACTATATGAAGGGATGCCTTGGGAGACGAGGAATGCTTCGAGCTCGAAGGAGATGGAGGTTTTGCCGGCTCCGGAGAGGCCGGTGAACCAAATGGTGCAGCCGCGGAAACCCCCAAGAATTTGACCACGTTTGTCCCTGGAGACATGGTGGAGTTGTTCCGAGACGTTGGTTGCCACTTGAATGTTCTTGGAAAAGAATTAATATGATGTTAAAATAGAAATTTCGTTGTGTAACAAACATATTTTTGAACGGAATTTTGGTATGTTTGCATTTATTTTATATAAAGGAGATAAAGCGGGCTTAAATTTAATTGTAATATGATTGCTCTTCAGGCTTTACCTATTTATTTATCTATTTATTTTCCACGAAATCCTGAAAGTAAGTTTACATAACATTCTAATATTTCTTTGTGAATATTATTAATTTTCTTAGGTAAAAAATAAATTTCTTTTTCTATTTAAACTTATTTGGATAGTCCCCTCAAATATTATTTTGGTTCTGAATAAAAAATGTGACTCACCCAACTAAAATCGAGCCCAGCACCCAAGCCCATCTCAAAATAATTTCAAATACTTAAACAATTTTATATTTTACTTGACCACTGCTTTCATGCGTACTTTCTATAAGACTGATGAAATGATTCTGTCCGGAAAATAAACTTCTCCGGAAGATGTGAGTAAAGTGCTATCGTGTCAGGTGAAAGCTGCGCTAAATTACCATTAAATAACAATAATTTTTGCCAGATTATATAATCCATAAATTACAAAATATTCTCTCAATTTATAATTTTCATTTAAAACAATAACTCTTCGACTTACCATTTTTCACTAGTAAGATCTGGAGGACCACCTCATAACAATTCAAAAATTCAAACAAATCTAGATTGAAATCGGTTAAATTCGTCGTATTTAAATATCACGTAATTTTACGGTTGTTTGCACATTTCAGTAAAACAAAGTAAATGTAAAACTTCTCTGCACAGGATTATCGGTTAAGAAAAAAACAAATATTAATTTATGACCCTGATATTACTACATAGTGTTACTGCAAGACGCGTACAAGTTCCTCATATTATTCTGTAAAAAGTGTCGAAGGTTAATAGGTAAACAGGAGCTAATGTTGGTGGTTTTTTTAGAAAAAGGTACAGCCGTTTTGCTTTTTGCCGTAATTACCTTGAAAGCTTATATAAGAATATCGACGTGTTATAGTGGATGGATTTTTCCTGTTATGATTGGAGGCACGTATTCTTCCATTGTATTTATTGTGTAATTTAAATAAAACAAACTTAAACTTTAAACAGTTTACTTAAGGTTTTGGGAAAATAATGTGATCCAGTGTCCCAAATAGATTAGCTTTTTTGTTTAATAATACTATTGTACCTCGATGAAATGCTTATCTTGTAGAAAATACATACACTAGCTACTTTTTAGCTCAAAACTGCATCTACCTAGACAATGAATTTTGGTGTATTAACCTAGATTACCTAAACCACCACAAACTTACGTATTTCTACTCTAAAATTACGGATAAGAATACTTATTTTCATGGAGTTTTGGGTTTTGAGAAATTACTACAAATTTTTTGTTCATTCGCGGGTTTATTTAAATTCAAACTGCGCTAGTTTGTTATTTAGGCACGTGAAGCAGCACTGACAAATCGATAATACAGATACCTACATGCAGATTTATTCTAAATACCAAATTCCAATAGTTTTATTTAGAATGTTTGCAAAAATATGTACAAGCTTTAATTTAAATCATATTAGATCTTTCATGAGTGACTAACCACTTCACTTTTAATACTGACGATGGTAAGAAAATGCAGCAAAGCCGGTAAAGAAGTTTCCTTTCATTTTATATTTTTGATATTCAAATCAAATATATAACCTCAAAATAATAACGGCTAATTTTTGACAAGTTCTTGTAAACAAACACTTCAAGTTGTGTTTTAAGCTATTGCTTTTATGGCTGAGAGTAAGTGTAACCTTTACATTTTCTTAAATGGTTCTTGTTTTTAAAATTTGGTTTTAGCCAACCCTAATAACGTGGAAGATCTCATAGGAGATGTTGAGGATCCCAGGAAAACGCTCCCCGAATATGTATTAGCATTGAAACGACACCAACACAGAAAAGATTTTAAACGATTAGCCGAACGCCAGATTAATATTAAACCCATCGAATGTGAGTTTATGCCTTCGATAGAAGTACCAAAATACGACTATTACCAAGAGATTAAAGTGGTATGCCTTATATGTTTGTTTATATTCATGAAAGTTATTTACACTATTAACCATCCGTTCTAGGCGAGGAAAATCAATCATGCTTTATGCAAACAAACAGTGTTATGTCACTTGCTCAACGAAATGAAGACAAACCCAGTTTCGGATGTAATCAACAGGATTTAATGTGTGTATTTGTTCCTTGAATTATGCAATATTAACCTCAATTTTGATTAATTTAAACTCAGTGATCATAAAATGATCTTTTATTTATGCATTATACATATAGTACATTCAAATTAGACGAAAAACTTGCCCTTTTGGGATCCGACGCTGAAAGTGGTGGGTTTCAACATTCTGTGGTGTCCCACAATTTTATTAGAGCCTGGCACCCCTAAAAGCCACGCTCAAGGTGTATGTTCGTGGTTTTCCGCATTTTATCGTGGTCACGATTTCGCAATTTTAGCCTCTATACAAAAATAATCCTTATAAAATTCTTAAAAAACTGTTTTGTGGTAAAATTCAGAAAACCACACACCTTGAGGGTGGTGTTCTGGTGTTTAGGGGTGCCAGGCTCTAATAAAATTGGGGGACACCACAGAATATTGAAACCCACTACTTTCCGCGTCAGATCCCAAAAGGGCAAGTTTTTTGGATTTATTTCCCTTATTTTTGCTAATTTGAATGTACTAATAATTTTATTAGGTCTATTTCATAAAAACTATATATAATATATTATTATAATACTTTTGTAACAAACACGTACATGTTTTAATAATATAATAGATTTGTAAGTAAATACAGGTATGTAAATATGTTACAATACAATGGGATGTACCTAAGTAAGAAACATTTAACAAAGTTACGAAATAACCTTTGAAAATATTGCACATTCTAATAAAAATGACTGATAATAATTATGAGATATTCAAAGTCATTTTCATCAACTCAATTCAAAATGCCCTGTAACTTTGTGAAACCCTTCTTAGAGCCACCCGATTTAACTAGAACGCTTTTTGTTCTATAACATGAAAAACACAGTTTGTGCATTATTATTTGCCCACAAAAACATAACCCAATAAAAACAAAAACTAAACAACACCTAGCTATTTAAACTTGCTTCCCCACCAAAGCCTCCAACAGCCTAAGTTTGGCTTTGGTTTTTTTATAAAACATGTAAACATTTTCCATGGGTGCCTTATCATCCTTTTGCAACATCCTCCCGGTGCGCACCTGCATACTCGCTTCAAACTCCTTGATAGTCCTTCGCAACTCCTTCTTTTCCTCCGTAACAATCCGCAATTGCTCCAAAAGCTCGGCCCTTGACAATGAATGTAAATTCTCGCTGATCGACGTATCGGTGTCGCTGTCTGTGCTATTCGACGGAATATTACTCGAGGTTTTCTCCGATTCGCTTTCGAGTGACTGTGCCGGAACAGGTGTTATGAAGTGCATGGCTTCGTCTTCATGGATCGTTGCCAATTCTATTCCTAACGAGCCAGCCTGCAAAACAAACAGATTTAATTGGGAGTTATTGGGTAATGTTTGGGTTATTTACGGTGGTTATTTTGGACACCATGCGCTTAAGGGTGCGGTAGCGGTCGTAGAAGGGTCGCACAAGGTCTCGGTCGTCTTTGTTGCTGGGGCGACCGTGAATTGATTCGAAATGCAACAGTGCTTTTTGTATAGCGATTTTTTCTTCCATTAGTTGATCCGAGGTCATTTGTTCAATGTTACAGGTTCTCTTAGACAATTCACGTTTAATTGTTAATTTCTGTGGGAAAAAAATTATTTATAAAGAGCTTTATTGTTAAATTTCGACAAAATACCTTTTCTATTTCTCCTAAAGTATCCCTTATGTTAGCGGTAACCATTTCTCGAGCAGAATCCCCGCCTTCTATCAACGAGCAACTTTCAGACACATCCAAAAGTTGCTTTTGCTCTTTCTTCAACTTACTAAGATCCGCATATAACTTCTTCGAACTTTTATCGTTTATCTTATCGGCATGCGAGGGTTTGAACCCATTCTTTACCTCAAATTCCGCTTCGTGTTTTTTAATCTTCTTTTTCAAACTATTAATTTGCTTCCCAAGTTTTTGCAAACGTTCATCAACTGGATTCGTCGGAGACTTGTCCAAGTTTCTCTGCGGTACATCCGGATCTAAATAAATGCAATGTGTGGCTATTATAGAATTTCGCGGTGAAGACAATAGACGATTGGAAGCCACTGATAAACTCGGAAGAGTTTCCGTGTTGTCATTTATTTGTCGAGTAGGACACGATAAAAGGGGCTCAGAACAATCGACTTGTTCATGCAAGGTACTTAGATCCAAAACAGGGGACACTGGTGTCTGTACCGGACTAGGCGAGCGTTCCTTCTCCGTTTCGTGTAGTTGAAGAAAGCTCGCCAGTTTGGTGTCGATGTTCTCCGGAGCATGAGACTGCTCCGGTTCTGGTAAACCTTGCGGCACACTAATCTTCTTGCTAGATGCATTTTCTTTTTCAGTTGGCGTTCGAGATCTGGAAGCGCATCGCACTTTTAGACGTTTGTTCGGATGGCCTCGCTTGCTTTTCAAAGCTAGAGGTCTTGAGAATCTCTCATGGCACCTTCGCCGTTCGTATTCGCACTCTTCGTATACGAAGAGTTTGTCTTGGGTGTTGGTGCGGTTTGGAGATACGTTGATTTTTTCGATGGATGCGGATTTTTGGAAATCCTCATTGCTGCACACGCGGCGGATGCTGTGTTTGGTTTCTAGGTGTTTTTTCTGCACGGGGCGTTCTTCGGAGTTTGATCTGATTACTTTGCGTTCTTGACAGAGGGAGCTGATGCTTTCCTGGCGTTCTTTTCGTTTGCGCGCTTTGCAACTTGCCTTTGCTTCGTCGTAGGTCGTGGGTAATGGATTGGTTTTTATTCCAACTGTTGATAAAATTCGCTTTACTTTACCTATCTTCGTTTCGTACTCTATCCGGGGTCCTACTTTCGAGGACTCATCTTTCCTTGTAGGGCCTTTCATTCTAAATCCACACTGGAAACACAAAGAAAAAATATAGTTTTGTGTGTATTTACAGAAACGCAATTTGTTTTTATGTTTAAGATTAAGGAATATTTTATTACCTCGGAATGTTGTTTTTTTCTCTTCAGATAAAAATGCTTTTCATGATTGGATAATAAAAATCAGTTAAGTGTGAAGGATGGTATTGTGGTTTATAATTTAATAGTTGAATGAGGATAATAATAAAATGCACGGGGTTTTATAATCAAAACTATAGTGGGAGGCATTATAAATACATAACTGTTAAATTCAAAAGCAAATTTGTTTAAGTATATACAAAAAAGATAAAACCATATTTTATCGATAAATGTGACTAACAAAATGAAAATGCCATTATGGATGATATAATAACTGATAAGAGATTATGAGTATATTAAAAAGTATTCTTACTTATTAAAATCAAAAATAACTATGCATTGTATTACAAAACAAAAAATATTTCAAAAATCAATATGACTAAGAGGGTAACCATTTCAAAAATGATTATAAAGAAATCACAAACATTTGGTTGAACAAACAATATTAGAGCTGATTAAAAACAATTAACTATATTGACATAAAAGCAAATTGATATACAAACAAATAATTGACAATAAATTAACTAAAGAAATTTTATTTTAATGAATGTTAAATTGCATCAGATATTTTTTATCATCAAGTAATTAGCCTATTTTATTTGTTATATTTAAAATTTATTGAGGATAAAAAAATTCCCTATAAATTATTTTCAAGTGAGTTTATAGACAATATACTATATGTATATAATTATAAACGAAAACAAATCTTAAAAAATGCCAGATTTCCATACGTTTCTAAAAATAATCAAGTATTCATCTCTAGAACCTGTAAATACGTAATCATCTAATAAATTTAGATAGAAAATTGTATAAATTTCTGAATTCCTTATTCAATTATTATAATTTCGAATATTAGATAATTCTAGGTTTCCACTGTCCAACAGAATAACAATAATTTACCTTTTCTTGTTTTTTCTTCCAGCAGTTGGGGTCGTTTTGTTAATCCTAATTACAACTATAGGTACTGATGAAAAAAAATAAAAAATCGACTGCCACTAGAGTAGAGTGAACGAATGAATACAATTCGATGAAAAATATATTCACTAAACGATATACGGTGTGATATCTGTTTTTGGTTCTAGAATTGAGGGTTCATATCTCGATCACGACACATTGCAAATCTATGGCTGCTTCAGGAAATGAGTAGAAACCAGCCTCAATTTTAGCATGTGGCCTGCACCACCACACAACCAACAAATGCTTGCTGAAACGCTGTGTCTTGTTAGAAACCTGCAAAAAATTACCAAAATATTGTACACTGCCAAGTGGTATTTAGAAAATATTTTTAGAATGTCTTATTATTACGCAAAAGCACTTGGTGATGATGGACCACTAACTGCGTCATAGCATAAGCCACAGCCGGTGTTTTTCAGGTTTATCAATGAAATGAACATTATCTCGGAGTGAAAAAGCTGCCATAAATTAAATAATCGCATGAATCTAGTTAAAACTGAATGTGGCCATATCACTGCTAAATATAATTTGTAAACAAATAATATTACAGGCTAGGCAGGTGTACTTAGTCCCCAAAGGAAATGCAAGTTATTATATTATATATAGAAATCGTGGAAAATTTCCAGTTGCAACATGTTCTCTACGAGCCCACACGGTTATTTTTACATGAACTAAAGCAGAAACATCAAACTCACCTTCAGTAAATCCCATATTATGCAGTAAATATTTACACGACAGTAGATCGAAGGGACTAGGGAAAAACTGTTGTGTCGGAAGTTCTGTCAAGTGAACTTATCGATCGACAGGATGGCTGGTTGTTGTCGTAAAGTGAACGAACGCGTACGCAACCAAAAGCAATATCTAGCGCACAATATTTCAGTGCCACAATGCCGCATACCAAGCTAGGCTACTGGGATACTGCACCTTGCACTATCACCGGAATCCGCCGAAGACACTTTCTCGGTGGTCCCTCCGCCATTCCCAACCAGCAGAACACGCGGTTTCAGCCGGTTCAAACTCTCTGTTGTTGGGGGCGAATCTATAAATGGGGGAAGAGAAGTTGGAGAAGCTGTACAAATTAATATGAAGCTCTAGTAATGTTTAATGTAGGTTAACAAAATTGATTTGTTTGCGAGGAGGTTGTGATGGAATAGAATTATATGGACTGTATGGGGGCGGGCATGTTTTTGCTCACGTAGGCCCCGAAAGTCCTTGGCGAAGGAGGTTCATCAAGCTATTTTTAAATTATATGGGCTTCTTTAGGCGGATTCAAAATATTTTGTAATTTTATTTTTAGACAGTGTTTATAGCAAGAGAAGAGGCTGGGGGACTTGTTTTGTTGTTCATAGGAAGGAATAAATAATTATTTGATGGGTATTTATTTTATTTAAGTCAATCCCATAAAAAATCATTAAATACAATAGGAGTAATTAGCTGAAAGTTATATTTTAAAACGCTGAAAATGTTTGTTTATTTAACTACTTTCTTCTATCTTTTAAACAAAAAATATTCCAGTAAATATTGACATAAAAACTGGCGTTCCTAAAAGTTTTTCTTTCTTTTTATATTTTTCCTCGTTTAAATTCCCAACTAATTAAGTACTTGAAATCTATATTTCAATAAATTTTTTTTACATGGCGTTTAAAATATTCTACTTACTAGAAGATCAAATAATCCTTCTTACAGTTTCCAAAATGTTATTTAATGAGTCGTTCTCTGGCTTGTTAAGCCGGGAATAGACTGAGCAAACATTGTTGAACAACAGTTGGGCAACACAGGAGTTCGCTCAATGTATACGTGTTTGTCAACAGTAGTAGCGAGTGAGAGTGAGAGAGCAAGGCACTGCCTTGCCTATAGTGTAAATAAAAATAAGAAAAACTATTTTCCGGACTTGCTATGAGGTTGCAAATTGAGAAGTACTTTCAATAATATTATAGACAAATATAATTTCAGATTTGCAACTCTTTTGCAATTTTTTGGATATACGAAATTGGAATTATTTACATGGTGTTATCAATTTAACAAAGTTCCGGATCTATGAAAAGGTTGCAAATTCAAAGTACAGTCTGTACCCGAGTAACGAACATTTGCAACCATGTTCGAAAACTTTTGCATTTTGTTGACCCCCCTTTGTTAAAAAATTCACCGCCCCGAGTAATAAAGAAATAAAAAAAAATTCTTCCGTTCCTCAAAAATTTATGCTAATTGGCATGTGGGTCCAGGACTGTATCATAAGTATTTCATAAAGTTTGCATAGCTTTTGGAATTTTGTACGAAGAATTACAACATTTGCTAATTATTTAATAAAAATCGAGGTTCCGTTTAGCCAAAAAGGTTGCAAACTCAATGGAAGATTTGTAATAGGCCATTTAACATTTGTCCAAGTTTGCATAACTTTTGTTATTTTGTATAAAAATATATTGCAAATTGTTGTTTTTCAATTTTTACAATGTTCCGGTCATCCGGACGGGTAGTAAATTTAGACTTAATATTATTTTAGCGTTTTCAAACTTGTGTCCAAGTTTCAAAACTTTTGCATTTTTAGGGCAAAATGGACTTAAAATGCTTGAATGACTGGCCTATTATTTAATTTTAGAAAGGCGAACTGTATAGAATTAACTAGGGTATGTTACAATAAGGTACCTACAATAAGTTAAAATAATAGTCCAATACTCCTCTAATTGATTATGTTTATTGCATATCTGTACAGGTTACATAATTGAATACATACATAAGTTTTATCAATATAAATATACAAAATTATTACAAAATACATATACAACATCTGTTAAAAAAAATCGTTTTACAGATATCAAAAATTGTTAATTTTTCTGTATGTATAACATAGCAACACATCAGCATTGTTAATATTGCATTAAATTCCTTTTTCTAATCATATCATTCCAATTCCTAATACTAACTTTAATCAAAAAGCTAGCTTAAGACTCAAAACAAACCAAAGTCAGTGTGTACCACATCACAATTATTCTGCTTCTCCCCATTCGCTGCCATATTCAGCTCCACCAGCGTATCCACACTGTTTATACTAACCCCCTTCAAAATCTTCTGCGCTGCCAAACTAGTAAAATTAAAGCTAAGATCGCTTAAACTAGGAAACTGATGATTACTATTCTCCCTTGTCAACGTTCTATCCTTATAGCAAATATTCGGTTCCGATCCAATGATGTTCTTATCTAGAACCTTTCCGTTTTCCAAGCCATAAAACGACTTTTCCAAACTGGTTTTCGACCCCACCTCATTTTTGTTATACTTGCCAAGTGTCATCGGAATCCCCTCAAAGCTCTTTGTTGGACTCGGGGGATTACTCCCGTTTTTTGTAAACTCCCTGAAACTGTTCGCTATGGGCGAGTCGGGATTCGAGTTGGTGTTGAATTGGTTATGCGAGCTGGACGAGACGTTCTTAATGAGGTTGTGGTAGCTCAAACCATCCCTTCCAGGCAGCTGCAAAGATAGTTTCCGGTTGTTGTTCATTGCTTCGTTTTTCGGTTCGTTGTTAACAGTCACTGAGTCGAAACCTGGAAGAGCGTCCCTGGAATTGTTTAGGTTTATCTGAGATTGATTCGTGTTTTTCGTTGTTGGGTATTTGATTTCCGTGGTTTCGCTTTCAGGGGTTTCGGAGCCGTTTATTATAACCAAGTTGGGGTTGTGTTCAGTTTGGCCGTTTTCGAAGGTGATAACTGAGCGAACTGGGGAGTTTTGTACGAAGATTTTCGTGTTGCTTGCACCACCGTTTATAGTAGTGGTTGTAGTGGCGTTGGTTTTGTTATTCAAGTTAACACCACCTTGGTTTGTGGTTACTTGAAGCGTAAACGAGTTACTATGGGCCATTGATGGAGTTTTCTGCACTTTGGTTTTCCCCGGTTCCTTCCTATGGTGCTTCTTTAAACTTCTCCCAGCCTCCAGAACACATTTACTTGATTCTGGTAGCATTCTATTAATTACAGTTTTGTGAGATTCCAAACTCGATGGACCACTAGTCACAGAACTACCAGTTTTACTACTCTTATGCGATTCGATACTCGATGGCCCACTGTTATCTATACTAGACAAATTCTTCGCAGGCGACGCCGCTTCCCCTAAACTCTCAGCTGTACCCTCTTCAAAACAACTCGCATTGTATCTATGACTAGTTTTTGTTGTTACATCTGCATTCCTATCATTAAGTTTCGGTGAGCTCAACTGGCCATCGGCGTTGTGATTATCTTGTAATTTGTTTGGAGTGATGTCATCAGTTTTAACTTCGGCAGCCTGCGGTTTGGTCAAACTAGTCCGACTGGTCTTCCTTGAACTGTCTCGGCTTCTATAAGCGTGTTTCCGCGGCAATGTACTGGTTGTATAAGACGAATTGGCGAATCTCGAAACCGGGGAATTTTCTCTGGAACCACTGAAGGATGTTGCAAAAGTAAGATCGCTCGACAGTTGTCTACGGTGGTGTCTAGGCAATGTAGCTGATCTAGACGAGCCAATATCACAGTTTTCTAGATAGGTTGAGATGGAGATTCCGATATCCTAAACAAGAAATTTTATGAGTAAAGAGTAGTGTTACTTTTGGGGGAAACGAACCTTTTCCGAGGCTGAAGTCTGGGTTCCAACGTTATGCAAATGCACTGCTTTGGAATTGAACCATTCTGTGGGTGGAAATTGAGCACTGAATGTTCCTATGTGGCACTGAGAGCGTTTCGATCGTCTAAACAGTCTTGAAAGTAGCGATTCTTTTTCTAGAAAATAAACAATTTTATCAAAATTTTTCACAGCGTAAAAACCTTAATTTACTAGGTGTTGGTGTAGAATCTCCACTGTTAGGATATTCAGTGCTACTACTAGTATCCACGTAGTGTTTAGCAATGGTTCTAGTAGACGCTGATCTTCTAAGGCGTCTAGTGGAGCTCCATAGGCGGAAGGACCCACGCCTATCGGGACTTCTAGGCGAAGGAAACGAAGCTGATCTTCGTTTGCTTCTGGGGTAGAGGATTTTATCGCTTGCGTTACCTAAAAATTACGTAGTTTAGTCTAAAAATGAGAGAAATTACGACTATCACCTCCACAAATAACATCCGCTAAATTCGTCTGGATACACTGATGCGTCACATTGCCATCTCGAATAGTAGCCATGTCACCATGCACCATCACCATAGCTTCTTCCGCTGACATCAACATAGATTTATTCGTAGGTTCCAATCCATTTTCTTCCTTTTTCCTTCCACGCGATTGACTACGCGATCTGCGTTTTCTGGAAAAAATCGTCAGAATTACGAAACCTTTGAAGGTTTTCTTAACTTACTCAGGGGTAACTATGAAATATCCACTAGAAGTGTTGTAGAGTTTCCTCTCCTTGGTCAACTGGACTAAGGTGTCGTATAAGGCATGTTCACTTGGAGGTGAGACATGTGGAAAGGCTAGGATGAGGGCCTCGCGGATAGTTTCGATGCCAGCTGGACGGCCTTGGCTGGAAAGGCGGAGAACCACCGCGCAAACGGCTTCTGGAAGAGGGGTCCATTGGGTTTGGGCTACTGGTGTCACTGTGCAGTCTTCGATGTCCTCTGAAATGGAAAAAGTTAAGGGAGTTAGGTTAGATACCTAAATTGGGAATTTTTTACATTTGAAATTGGTAAATAAAATTCATAAAAATTGGAAGCTAGTGTTTTTTTTTAAACAGGACAAAATCTAAAATAATAAAATGATTTGAAGAAAAAAAATACAGGGATTTTAAAATCCAAACTTTCGGAAATGATAAAAATTTGTATGAAAATTGAAAACTCCAAAATTATAATAACATTGTTAGAATGTAAGAAAAATATACGCAATTCAAAATTTCCTACAAAATACCCACATTTCGTTCTTCCACTTACCTAAAGCAACAATTTGGTACCCAGGAGGAGGCTGCAGGACACGCCTAGCCCAAGCGTTCCTCAATATTTCTAAGGCACATGGCTCAGAACCCACTAGTAATGCCCCAGGGTTCACATAGCCGTGATAAACTAGACTTTTCGTAGCTCCATTTAACGCATTGTTCCACCAACACACCGAATTTGAAGACAGAAGTCCCTGTTAGAATAAAACAGACATTTAGGGATGTATCCTTAAAAAACCATCATTTTCAATTATTTACTAATCGTGGTTTTGAATCGTTTTCCGGTATAGGGTGTGTTCAAGGGGATATACCAGAAATCGTGTAATTAGTTACTTCCTTGCCGGAAGCTGTGAGGTTTACTTAAAACTTCGTGATAACATGACATCCTCCTTAGACTTTACATACCTTTCATTAGCTCATCGCAAGTTCCTAGGAGTAAGTAGGTACGAGTGTTAAGATAAATTTTGATTTATTGCGTTTTGGAATCTTCGGATGTTTCTAAATTTTATGGGGCGAAAGGCAAATTCTTACTTTCCAGCTAACAGCCTTATTCACCGACGATTAATTGGCTACATCGATAAGATTATTTCCAATTACTAGTCAACACTCGTCTAGAATCAATTAAAATATTGGGCCACTTTTATCAGTGAGGTGAGTTTCTTTTCCCAGCTTGGGAAGCTCCATAAACTCACCTTGATGACATTATAAAGCAAACGTGTGGCAATATGTTTACTTTTCAATAATTAAGACTTGTTTTCTATCAAACAAACTTGCATAAATGATTAATAGTGCAATTGAACCAAGTACATTCAGACTTTCTTATTCACCCAACACATAGAAAGTCTAATCTTCGATTACCTTACTTGTAGGCATTTTCAAATATCAGATTAAACTATTACTCGGTGTTGTGCGCGGTTTAATAATCTGTAAATATATTTTTTGTTGGTTGGCGCGGTATTACAAAATCATATCCTGTTCAATTATTTCGCATTGTGTTTTTTTTTCGTTAAAACGTGAGCCTCAGTTAACTAATATCTGTTTGCAGATAAAACATGAAAGGTTACATCCACCTTAAAATCGTTGTTGGGAGATTATCCTTTCTAATGGAGAGTAGGTACTAGATGGTGATAGATATTTTGCAACAATTATGGGCAAAAGCATTTGCACACAAGACAAGTGTCCTTGACTTTATTTGGAATTATTGCACAGAATTTATTTTTGTTATCCAACGTCATCTAAACTAATAAAAGATAAATCATCGCGGTTTCACTGCAATAAGGTGGGTTGTACCTTGTGCAAAAAACTGCAGGAAATTTATTTAATTCGAAACCGGTATCAAATTCGCCAACACCCAAGCCAGCAAAAGCAAAACATTTTTATTTAAATATATTATTTATTACGGTGCGGGTTTAATAGCCGTAATTTAATTAACCTGATTTGCATAATAAATATCACTTTTGCGGTAACTGTAAAACATTTTGCGACGCATTTGGCGCGATTATTGCACGCTTTGGAAACCATTATCTTCTTATCGTCCTCCAAGATGTGATTTACTGTTAGTTATGCCATTAATTATGATTAATATTCAATATAGGTTGGGTTCTAAAGTATTTGCGATGTGGTATGCGAGTACAAGTAGTTCCGTATATGTAAATACTTCACTAGAGGCAACTAAGAAGAAAAAACCCTCAGTTTCCTGTCGCTGAGAATTTTGGTTAATTATTTTAATTATGGCTACTTTTACATCATAAGAACATTCAACTTTCTTGTAGTGAACGCGCACGGTGGATACACAATTAAATGTTTTGTTGTTTCGTTGTATGGCATAAAAACTATGAATAAAGTATTGTTCATGTGAATTTGTCTGTCTCTTGGTGGAGAAATCACCAGTGATTTGTTTCTGGGTTTAACTTTGAATAATGCAACTGTTCAACAGTGATTTATCGTAGGACTATTTATAGAGATTGAATATATTGGGTGGTTGGTTCAAGAGGAATTTGCAACATCAATGTATGATACATGCTACATAACAGCAAACTGGTTATTATGATGAAAAGATATTTTTGACCTCGACTGTTTTGCATATTGAATCATTAATGGGGTATTAAATATTTAAATTGTTTGTATGGGAGCCCACAAACTCACCTTTGCAAAAAAATTAAGTGGTTAATCGAATGTTGGTTGTAATTTTGCAAGTTTTTGCAAAGCGCGAGATAAGCTGAGAATTTTTTAACATAAATTCAATGCCAAGTAAATTATTATTATGGATCAATAGTGACGATTATCATAGAAATTCTCGCCTTACTCATACAAATCTGACTCACTAATTTTACAAGTTTCTTTGGATAGGAATGACAATAATAATAATTGTACCTAGAAATAGACATTTTTTCAACTTTGTATGTACAAAAACACTTCATATGAAGGCAAGGAGAGTAATGGGGGATTTAGAAAAACAATTTGTCCTTTCATCTACGAAAGTGAAGTAATGTGTTTAGGTTTAGGTGAAAATTTCGAAAAAAATCCTAAAACAACGTTGAAATTATTTTTTATAATTTATTTGAATTTTTCTGTATAATATTTTTAAGACATAATTTTAATTCAAATTTAAAATACATAGAAACTTCAAGGCAGGTGTTTACTCTGATTAAATTTTCTTGTAAAATATTCTTATTTCTTCCTTCTAAAGTAGTTTTAAATTGAATTGACACTTTTTCATATTTCTCTCTAGGGAGGAAAGTGATTATATTTTAGGAGATCCAACGACTTTCTACTTTAGCCATAGAATAAAGTGGTTTTGCCTCTTCAATCAATATAAATAAAGTATAATCGATATGTAATTTGTTGTCAAGAATGTGCAATATTGAGGTCTGATTTTTTCGACAACTGTAGACAAAAATAAACTCTTAAAATACGCAAAATTCTAATATTTTGTCCCACAAGGATTGCTTATAGTTCTGTTATATCTTAACAAGAAATAAAAGTTTTTAAAATTCGTGTATTTGTATTATACAATTATGAAAAAATAAAATCTAATTTTTATTCCAAACTGCAAATTTCACAGTCTTATTTTACACGAAAATCGATACTTTTCTCCAAAGTACCACTTCGGTATAGGTTGCCCTTGAAACTGACGCACCTTTCCTATAAAATAATTACAGAATTTCCTCCTCTTCCAAAATTGTTCCACTGGTCCTAAACTTTCTCCAAATTTTGACAATACATCAATCACCACACGATACTGATTGATTTATTGACCTTTCCCGCGACCTCTACCTCTTTCTCTTACCTGAAACAATAGATATCCATTTTCGTACATCCAAAAATCACCGGGGTCACTCCTGCAGCCCTCCTTCCTCACCACAATGGCCAAACATTGATGGAGTTTCACGCGGCAATTGTACGAACCACCCACACCACTACGACTAGAATTCATTTTCAGGTGATCATCCTGAAACAATCAAATTACATGTTATTTAGATGATTGTGTTATTTATTGGCGTGCTAGTAATTGAGGATAGTTCTGATGGAAATTATGGGTTACTAATTTGTTTTTTCCAACACTTTAGTCGATGGTAAATTATAGGTAATTATTTAATTTGATTTAATATCAATCATGTTCAAGTGCGTGAGATTGAGGATGGCGCATAATATTTACACGCACCACGTAGTGTCCCTAAAACTTTCCTTTGTAATAGTAATTAGGAAAACGTTTTGGCCGCAAGGCATACAAAAACCATCTAATTGTTGTTTACTCTTTTTTGATAAAAACCTTAGAAAACTAGTTTATCCAAAATGGTGTTGTTTTCACATTGTATTTAAAAAAATTAACAGTTACAACCAAATGCAATTAATCATTTTAACCACCACTTTTCCGCAATGCAGCCTAGAGCGCACCTACACCACACTGTTAATTATTTTAAAATGGTCCATTTGTTGCTATTGCTGCAAGAGGCTATTTATAACGCAAATAAACAATTTATAATAGTTAATGGTTTATCATTATTTTTCTTCTCTAAGCACAACACAGACAGAAAGAAGTAAAAGTACTACAGTAAAAAGTAGATAAGTTCATATTCTTTCCATTTCAATATACCTTGTATGTGTGTGTGTGTTTTTATCACAATCTGTGGGCATTGTTTTGAGCTGTAGCATGAAAGTCAAGTTCGTATCGGTGACTAGCCGTAGAAATTTTGCTTACAGCACGTTCAAAAGTGCATAATCTACTCGTACTCTACAATACACATATGGCAGATTTAATAATGTGTGAGGCTGTGTATGAACGCGGTTTGATTTGGTTTGGCTCTCTCTTTGTGATGGAGTTGTCTTTGAGCACCGCCGCCAGCTTATTATCACCGTATGAATGTACAACAATAATTATTTGTACATAACTGTGTGGATTTTATTAAACTTCCATAGAACGTTTATCACAATAATTAAATAATTAGCTGTGTTTATGGTGTTTCGATTTATTTGCAGTGATAGCGAAATTAATTGTGGTTTTTCTAGATAAATAGGCAAATGTCAATTAAGTGAAAATTCAAGGTTTATGCCGAGATTTTATCGTAGGCTGAAGGCGAGCGGAAAAAAATTATTGGGAACACGAAAAGTTTATGGCAGTTTTTTGTTGCGTATGAATTTTCTGTAATACATTTTTGCGGTTTGAGTTTGATAAATCGATTAAAGAAGTGTTTATTAAATAAGATTTTTTCTTATAACAGAACTGCTAAAAAGGAAACAAATTTTTTGAGTCTAGTTTAAAGGTCATTAAAGATTTAAGAAGAAATTCTGTTATTAAATTAAATTAAATTCTCTTCCACTTTAAAAAAATCCATGTTGAAATTGGTATTTTGCTATAATTTTTTTTGACAATTTTTCTTGATTTATTAATATTTTTGTTGCTGATTTATACATTTTAAGGAAAAATAAATTACTTATACAGGGTGTATCAGTTTTAATCGAGCAAACTTTAAGGGTACATTCTCCTGGTCGTCCTGAATCGGAAAAATGTATATGATATACCTCTATCTCGATTCCTAAGAAAGATACAGGGTGTTGAAGTTTATAAGAAAAAATTATTTTTTTGCAATAACGTCCAAAAAAAAGCTTGGATTCAAACAAAATTTTGCATGCCTGTCCTCCTCCCTAAGGACAATTTTATGAAGATATTTTCGACTTTGGGGGGGCACCAGTGGCGTGCAATTCGGTCACATCTCAATTATTTCAAAGAAAAAAGTATGCCACTGTAATTTAAAAAAAATATTTTTTATCTGTCGAATTGCTTGTTCAATTTGGAGTGAAATTTGCTTTTACATAACAAAAATTGAAGTTTTAGTTCCAGAGATAATTAATTTTTTCCAAAGACGTGCTAACTTGAAATTACAAAAAAATCCGGGAATGATGACAGATGCTGTTAATTCATTAGTTCGTCGTTGTCAGAAATGCATCGAGGCTGGCGGAGTTGCATTTTGAACAGTTGCTGCAATTTTACAATTATTTTTTGTTACTTTTTGTTTTTTAATAAATTTCCTATTTGATTTGTGACTAATTTTAAGATGGTCTTTTGAAAAAACTAATTATCTCTGGAACTAAAAATTCAATTTTTGTTCTGTAAAAGCAAAGTTTACTCCAAATTGAACAAGGAATTCAATAGATAAAAAAATATTTCTTAAAAATTACAGTGGCATACTTTTTTCTTTGAAATAATTGAGATGTGGCCGAATTGCACGCCACTGGTGCTTCCCCAAAATCGAAAATATCTTCATAAAATTGTTCTTAGGGAGGAGGGCAGGCATGCAAAATTTTGTTTGAAATCAAGCTTTTTTATAGAAGTTATTGCAAAAAAATGATTTTTTCTTGTAAACTTCAACACCCTGTATCTTTCTTAGCAATCGAGATAGATGTATATAATATACATTTTTCCGAATCAGGACGACTAGGAGAATATACCATTAAAGTTTGCTCGATTGAAATTGATACACCCTGTATAGGTAATAATTTTAAATTTGGTCTTTATTTCCAAAGAGTTTGACGTATACTAATTAATGCAAATTGTTTCTTATTTTGTTAGATTTGAAATTGAGTTTATCTGAAGATTTAAGCAAAGAAAAAATCTTTCAGTAAAGGTATAAAATCTTCATCAATACAAAAAAAACGACGAAAATGGAATTATAGAAAACACTGATATACCTACTTAAAGGTATCTGATGGTATAAAAAATTGGACAAAGGCTAGAAAAGTAAAAAAATATTTGGTTTAAGTTCCAGTTTTGCTAAAAAAAATAGTTTTTTTAACCTTAAGTATCTACTATATCAAAATGTGTTATAGATTCAAGTGTAGGTAATATTTTTACAATAGAAAACGAAATAAATTACCCAACGTACAACCACCCACACTTAACGCACTAGAACTAAAAGCAATTTTGTGTCTTGTCCCCCGAAATTTTCTACTTTCTCTTAACGAAACCAATTCCCAAAAAAACATAAAAAGGGATGTACCACCAAACTCGCACAAAACCGAAAAGAACTTTTAAATGTATCCGTTCCAAATGACTGGTTTAATGTCCATAATTAACAACATAGTGTTTAGATAAGAACAGAACAAAGTTAATTTTCTGCTTTAATTAAAGCACTCTCTAGAATACAACATATCAAACAACCTAAACGCTACTGATCCAGAAAAATTAGAAACTTGATAAGGTGTTTTTTATTGGGTAATGATAATTAATAAACAACAAATCTGAAAATCTGGCGATTCTAGTGTGGGATTAGGCTTGGCTTCCGCGCGCACTGACTGTCCTCATCATTAACATGTTATAAATGTGGATGTGTACATAAAGAAGTGGAAACTTGTGGTTTTTAACGCGTTGTAAAAACGAGGTAATAACATACTTTGAATTGGGTTGGCATATAAAGGTGAAATTAACTTGTCAATTAGTCGCATGTTTAAATGCTTTATGGGAGCCTCAGCGTAGAAATAGTTTTTGTCGAGAAAGAAAAGCGTGTAAGTAAATAGTACTGGAACATTTTCTCAGGCAGCTATAATTTGGAAATCTTGTTTAGACTGTGCTATAATAAAATCCAATAAAACTTGTTCGAGATGAAGAAGTTTATTAACCGTTTTTATTTGTCTCAGATGGGTAATATATAATTATGTTATAAAATTGTTATGACAATACTACACAATAATGCTATAATAATAATGGATATAGTTTTTAGTTTATTAACAGTTATTTATAAAATGTTGCTTGAAAAATCCACGGTAAAGTGCAAGAGTTTAACATTGTTAATTACACAATTTTCCACGAGGTTTATTTCGTGGTTTGTTTATTGATGATTAATAAAATATGTGACGATTTACAATTAAATTCTTGTGTATGTACTTCATATATGGTATAGTTATTTGATATACCTACCTAAGTAAAGTAGTGTAATGAACTCTTGTTTCTGTGGGGAGATATGCTATCGTGATTCCATGGGAAACAGTTTTATACAATTGTACGTGATTGTCTAGATAGATGATTGTACTTGTACCTGGTATATTCTAAGCCATGCTATACAAAACTCGCGGTATCTTCTCTACAAATTCGCCTTAATCCACCTTGTGACAGAGAAACGGGAATATCGTAATTATGAGACAACTAAAACAATTGTTTTTACCGTTTTATCAAAAACTTCATCTTCATATAACTACAGCGCAAACATAAAGCACACAATTTGTTGCTACACTAATCTCTAAGTGCCTTTCATAACAAAACTTGCATAATTTGCGTTAACCAATCATTGGATGGTGGTGTGTGTGTGCACCGTCATTGTGTTTCTGATGGAAATTATATTTGTTAGACAAAAAATTACTTGTTTTATCTAATGGTCTAACAACAATAATAAAGCATTGTCTTTGGTTTTATACAAATAAATTATCATTACCATACAATAAATATGGTTGCTTGTTTTATTGCGGGAGGAGAAAATGCCAAACGATGTAAATCTTATCAGTATAGGCACATACCTACCATAAGTGAAAGTGGTTATTACATAGGCTATTTTTTCAGTATTTTCATAAAAATCGAATCGGTTGGTTTTTGTCTGGAGCCCCTTGAAACATTTTTCTTTTCATTTACCTAGTTATGTGATGTGATGGAAAGTCAACTAGGTTTTTTCAACAAGTGCGTAAATATTATGTTCTCACACTTTCGCTAACATTTACCAAGTTAATGATACCGGCGACATGTTACAAAGTCACAAATTCAATTTGTTGTCGGTTTTTATGCGACCACAAAACGAAAATTGCAAATTCGCTGATGACATGTTAATATTATATTAGAATAACTGGATTGGAGACTTTCAAATTATAGTGATTATCACTTAGCGGTTTTAGTAAATCAAAACGAAAATCTATTTCATAACTGTTTGTATTAGAATATTTTTCTAAATTTGGAGGTGCGATGTAGCTAACATCGCCATCAGCGCATGATTTTTACTCAACAAAATATTTAGATTAATCTTAGAAGCGTTTACTGTTTTTGTTATAAAATGTGAGAAGCAATTTTCTTCTGCTTTCTGTGGGGCATTATCAAACTTCCGCAGGGCAGTACTTTCGCCCCATATACTCGCTTTAAATTACTAAACTCTAGCAGTCTAGCATATAAAATCACTCGTTTCATTATTATGATTATTCTATTTTAAGTGCCTGTAATCAAACAAGTCTAAAACTTACCTAGCGAAAAATTATAGTCTATCACACACGAACTGTGTAACTTTTAACCTTTGCCTCTTAAGCACCTTAATAATTTAAATTTGATTGCGTTTTAATATCTCAATAAAAAACCAAAGCTAAACATCTACATTTGGTTCCTGACGTCAATTCAACAGAAAACAAATATTTTTCTGGTTTTTGTCTCTGTATGAGTAATGATCGTTGATTTATTATTCTAATTACGCTTTTTAATTGAAATAATTTGATTGCAATAGCACGCCGTTAAGCATAGATAATTAGCATCATATACAAATTATGGTTAATTATTTACTTTATCAAATTAATACTAATTACTTATTTACCTGGCAGATGCATATAATAATCTGATGTTTATGCGGGTAGAGTTATATAAGTCAGTAACTCATTGAGTTGTTAGAAAAATTGTTTTCCAGAAAATTTTAATTGGTTCTAGATACCGTTACGTGACGCAAAACTAATTTAGTGTTGGCGCCGATATGCAAATTAAATTGCAACTAAACATAAGGATTTGCACTTGTACAGAAAATCCAATGATATTTAAAATAGTTTTTGGGAATTGATGGAACCAGTAGCGTGAAATTGAGTTAAAAAGTGATAGGCGTGTAAACTATCAAAGAAAATATTAATTGGTACTTAAATTTATGGTTGGTTTTCTTATTTTGTGTGTAAAGGTTAAATTTGTCCTAATTTTGGATAAAGTACAAAGTTTTTTGGTTTATTCACGGTTAACAAAATTATGTTATTTTTATATGAAAAAATTTAAGACTATCTTTATAGGCCAGTCATTCAAGCATTTTAAAGTCCATTTTGCCTAAAAAATGTAAGGCAAGGCAGTGTCTTGCTCTCTCACTCTCACTCACTACTAACTTAGTGTAAATAAAAATCAGGAAAAATATTTTCCGGACTTGCTATGAGGTTGTAAATTGAAAAGTACTTTCAATAATATTAGACAAATATAATTTGAGATTTGCAACTCTTTTGCAATATTTTATATATGCGAAATTGGAATTATTTACAAGATGTTATCAATTTAACAAAGTTCCGGAGGTATGAAAAGGTTGCAAATTCAAAGTACAGTCTGTACCTGTGTAACGAACATTTGCAACCATGTTCGAAAACATTTGCATTTTGTTGACCCCCTTTGTTAAAAAATTTACCGCCCCGAGTAATAAAGAAATTAAAAAAAATATTTCGTTCCTCAAAAATTTATGCAAATTGGCATGTGGATTCAGGACTGTATCGAAAGTATTACATAAAGTTTGCATAACTTTTGGAATTTTGTACGAAGAATTACAACAAAATTTGCTAATTATTTAATAAAAATCGATGTTCCGTTTAGCAAAAAAGGTTGCAAACTCAATGGAAGATTTGTAATACTTAGGCCACTCAACATTTGTCCAAGTTTGTATAACTTTTGTAATTTTGTACAAAAAGATATAGCAACTTGTTGTTTTTTCAATTTTTGACAATGTTCCGGTCATCCGGACGGGTTGCAAATTTAGACTTAATATTATTTTAGCGTTTTCAAACTTGTGTCCAAGTTTCAAAACTTTTGGACTTTTGTGTACCTTTTTTGCTTAAATAACTGACCTATTAGGTCAGATTTATTTAACGTTAATTATGATCTTAGGTGTAGTTGCTGTAATTCGTAAAAATTACAAGAATTGGGAACACAATATTTTTAAAGGTGATGGATTTTTAATGGTACGTAAGACGATTTTACGAAAAAGTCAGTGTACTAAAAAGATGTTTTTCAAAGAAGTTACGTTTATATTTTATTTTTGTCAGAACGTCGATTCCTCCTAATTTTTTCTGGAAACTGTTAATTTAATGATTTATAATTCGAAATATATTGCAAGTTCTATGAAACAGGACAAACTCTTGAAATAGTTAAAATATTTATTTTAGAAACCTGCCTAAGAGCTTTGGCGCAAAGATCACAAGAAAATCAAAATTCTTATAATTTACCTTGAAATCTGATGAAAACATAAAACCCACCGAGATTATATGTCAGTCTTCGCGTTGAAATATTGCAAAAATCTTTGACGTACTTTTTGCAGTTTATCCACATCATTGTACCATCTTCTAAACAACACAAGTTCAATAAAACCTTGTGCATAACCTAATAAAAAACAAACTGTGATTAACTTGTATCCACTTCTAATAAAAGTCTCTTTTAGCCGCTTTAAATTACCTGTCAGCTCAATAACTGTACATTTTTTCCGGAAAACATATTAAGTATAAATAAAATATGAAATATATTATAACAACTTCCTAATTCAAAGTTTATGTAATATAAACGTCTATTAACATATCTGATTTGAATAAACCTCTCCAGCCCACATCATCCAACTACTTATAATAAATATCCTGAGCGATAATGACCTCGAGGAGTGCATTAAAGTAGCTATTTATAGAAAAGTATTTAATTATATTATTACGACTATTTTTAAGAACAAATCAAATGTAACGGTTCGTAAAGTGTTTCGATTAATTTTGCAATGTAATTGGAATCCTACTTAGCAGCAAAATGTCGCGGCACGACACGATGGATGGTTTAATTTTTAACCCACTTATATTAGACTGTACAAGGCTAAACGAAAATTTTATTCACAATCGCACAAAAACCAGATGGTACCCTCCACAATAATTTCAGATGGGAAGGTACTGTTATAGCTGAGGATTTATCGCGTGCACGAGTAATTAGGAAGCGGAAGCTTTTGTAGAAGACACGTCGTGCTTTGGGTTACTATAATCTGTGTACGGTAATCTAAAGTCACGTGATGAAAAAAATGTAAAGTTGAATGGAACAAGAAAATCGCCTGCGGTTTTCCTAAACGCAAGTTAGATTAAATTTGGAGCAATTACGGTTGTTTTTTGCTTGACGATGAAGAAAAATAAACATATTAAGAGTGATGTGTGAAATTGGTTATAGACGTAAAATTAATTTATAGTTGATAATAAAATGTAACATGGTAAATGCTGAAGTTTCTATTCAGTGTAAGTAGGCAATAATTTATTAGCGTAATAAACAGCATTGTCTCGATTACAAAATATTAATAATTCTATCTCCATATTAATTGCTGCTGTCATCCTTCCATTGAATAGCGGTCCAAATTGCTGATTACGGATCGTACTTTCTCCAAACTGCCTTGTTTGATTTTTATCGTTTATATTTCGACCAATAATTCCTTTCATACACACGACTCACTCGCAATACATATGAATAACTTGTTAGAAGGTAGAAAATTAAAGAGGGTTGAATTGGAAATGGTGTGCATCACACGATCATTATCTGGTAAATCCAATGACAAGCTGTTGATTATGGAGGTTAAAACAATCTTGTGAAGGATCACATCAGATGCTCCAAGCGATATAATCACATGCAAATGCTGTCAAATGTCAATTCACAGGAAAAAGACTTTGGTTGTGTGTAAGGAAACTTTTAATGAGCTCTGGTACTGCGTCGTGAAATGTTAATGAAGGAAAATAGTTTTTTTCGTGTAAATTATGATGAAATTATTTAATATGTTTGTATTGTTCGAAAAATATATTGTTAGTAGTTTATGCACACTTTCTACAAGTAAACGGACTTTAGCAATTTTACGCCTGTTTCAAGTCATTAATAATTTATTAAATATTATTATTATATTGTTAATAAATTAAAAGCTTGTCGATTTTAATACGCAAAATGTCGAATGTATGGTGCATAACTGCATACTGAAGCTAAAGGCAACGTAAGCTTCTGGTTTCTTTGTGTGTTTAAAAGAGGCTGTCTTTTAATGAAAGTTTTCAGTTGTCGCTTATTGAAAAATTATAAATTTCTCGGTAATTCCGAAGGAGTGGAATTCATGACGCCTCGTTATTTTTATGGGGAAAATGTCTAATGCGGCCCTTCACATGGCTTTCTTATAGATATTACTTAGTAAAATGATGATTAATCTGAGAGGATTTTTTTTATCGGTTTGATTGAAGTTGGTACAACAAAATCTTCCTGGATTTACACGTTTTTTTAAATAATATTTCCTTGTACTTTAACTATTAGTATAAGGAATTAAAAGTATATTATTACTAACTATTAACTTAAAAATAAAAAAAAAAATAATAAGTATTTAAAAATTGAGATGCACATTCTTGTTCTTGATTTGTTTTTCATTATTGATATTTTCAGTCTTTAGTAGCTTTTCAAAGAGTGTACTACTATTATTTGTTAATTCCTTGAAATAAACAAGAATCGATTCATTTCTTATTTCTAAAATATATCTTCTTAACCTATTTTCTCCGTTATTAGGTTTTTATAATATAGAAGTTAACAAGATTCTTTATTTTTGTTTAGATTAATCGACCAGTAGTTTGCATTATCTGGGATAGAAATTCATACTTATACAGGGGTGTCCCAGTTTATATCGTCAGGATTTCACCAGTCGATAGTTTAGCGAAAATTAAAGGTGGTTTGTCTAATAAACTATGGTCGAATGTTGCTTCCTTTTTGATGTACAGGGCATTAAAGAAAACAAATTATTTTAAATAATTTGCTATAAATCAATAACAAAGAAAGTTAGTCTTCTGAAATTTTGCATAGATCTTCTTTTTGTATTTTCTTATTAATAGTGGTTGCAATTATTTTATTTAGAACACAGAGGCGTGCGTACGGGTTTCTTCAAAAACATTTTATTGAATAAAATGTACGCCACTGGTTTTTTGCAGCACCAATATGCAGAGACTATTTTCCATTCAATTTAGAAACTTTTTTGTATCTTACAATTTCTTGATAACTTAACTTTTTTTTTCTTATTTATTAAACAGGTTCTTCCCTATTAGATTTCCGAAAAAAGCATCAGTACAAAGTTGTAGATTAAAATATTTCCTACAACTTTCCTTTTAATATTTTTTTGATATTGTCAATATTTAAACAGATATTCAACAAATAAGTTGCAAATTTTAGGGAAATTTTTCTCTAGTTAGGTACCCACTACTTACTACTACTACTTACTACTCTTTCCCCAAAATTTTCAACTTATTTGTTGAATAATTTTTTAATATCGACAATATCAAAAAAAGTTTAAAAGATAAGTTGTAGGAAATATTTTTCTTTACAACTTTGTACTGACTCTCTTTTCCAAAATTTAATAGGAAAAAAGTTATTCAATAAACAAAAAAATCCAACCCTTAATTGAGGGCTGGTGAAGGAAGGGCAGGGTCTACGAATACACAAATTCAGTTTTAAACTTTCAGGGTGACCCTCTAGAAGATTCTACAAAAATTGACTGTAGGGTAAAAAAAGTCTATTTTAAGCCTTTTTTCTCCCTTATTTACTGTACTATTAGGTTATTTTGAGTTAAGTTATCAAAAAATTATAAGATACAAAAAAGTTTCTAAATTGAATGGAAAATAACATATTGGTGCTGCAAAAAAACCAGTGGCGTACGTTTTATTCAATAAAATGTTTTTGAAGAAACCCGTACGCACGCCTCTGTGTTCTAAATAAAATAATTGCAACCACTATTAATAAGAGAATACAAAAAAAAAGATCTATGCAATATTTCAGAAGGCTAACTTTTTTTGTTATTGACTTATAGCAAATTATTTAAAATAATTTATTTTTTTTAATGGCCTGTACGTCAAAAAGGAAGCAACATTCGACCATAGTTTATTAGACAAACCACCTTTAATTTTCGCTAAACTATCGACTGGTGAAATCCTGACGATATAAACTGGGACACCCTGTATTAACCAAAACTCAAGATTTTTCCGTTTAATTATTATGAAATATTTCGTCAAATATTTGAAAATCTTCTCTATACCTACAAGGAAATTTTGTCTCCGCTTCCTGCAACCACAAAATTATCCGTTTTAAATCCATTTAACATCGCCAATCATTTCCGTGAATATTTCTTTATGACATCTGTGAAACACTAGTTTTCCACATTATCTAGTCTAAACAAATTTTCCACAATTATTATGCAATCCAAATCCAAACAAATAAATTTCTCACCACATAACCCACAGTTTCGTTGTATTCGTTATGGTTTAATAATAGGATAGTTGAGAGGCTTCCGCCAATTTGGCTTTTTTATTTTACCTTATTCACCGATCCATACACAGTTAGTTTGTTGGATTTAATTATCAGTTAGCCGACAGTTTACAATACAATTGGTACAATATATCCATCTACGTCTACCTACATTACAATGTTGGTGCATACAAATTACTATAATATAAACTACTTGCAGGGCCATTCATAATTACTGTAAACATCTTAAACAATAAACATGATAATTTAGTATTATTAAAAGCTGGTAGCTAGAAGGCTTGTGCGAGAGCTATGACCTCGCGCCCTCTCGAAGAGAAAAGCTAGTTGGTATGTGTGTCCATTGTGGAAAACGAGTGCATGAAGTAGAAACAAATATATAATGCATGTAGTATAATAGAATACAGCCACCAGTTTATTATATTTATAGATTATAAAGTGCTTACACCTTCCATTCGTTCCAAATAATCAATTTGTGATAGGTTTCAACAGTACTAGAAGTAATTAAATTGGAAGCGTATGTTTAAATTAATTACAAGAAGGTAGTACACGTGTCGGTGATTATGGACGGTTAGTGATAACAAGTTGAGTTAAGTAAAGTGTGCAGGATGCTAATTGTTTATATAAATATCTTGGGAAAGTTGTGTGGAGGTTTGGAAGGACGATTTTTTTAAAACAAACGTAACTAAGTATATCTAGTTGTTTAATATTCATTGGTTGACATTTTTAGAAAATACATCAGGAGTTGATAAAAAACATAAAACAGAGCAGTGATTCAATACTCTTATAATTGCATACTAGTGGCAGAAAATTTTCAAACTGAGGGTGGCCAACTTTTTGGCACTTTACCCCAATATTTTTAAATTATTGCAGTCTAAACTTTGGCTTTATTTTCTGAAAATTATATTTTCAGTCTCTATCTGAAATTTTTTTTGGGTAGTATTAGTGACAACAATAATAAATACTGTTCTTCGAATAAATTTCTAATATTTTTTATGTCCATCAATCTTAAGTAAAAACTTGGTAAAATATTTTACTTTTTGAAATATGAAGTTAATTAAAACAGTTTGTAAGCTATTTTAAGTCACCATATCATTAAATTGTCTCTTATTTTAATTTATTAGGAAAAATTTGTATTCACACTGACGTCAAAGTTACTACGACCTTAACATTAAGAATTTATGTAATTTCTGTCATATTTCCCTAAAATTTTAGTTTATAGTTAAAGTTATTGTTAATTTATTAAAGTTATCAAAAAATATGTACAAAATTAATATATAAATGTTTCATATAGGTAAGTTCCTATGTCCTATATATGTAAATATAATCCTTTGAATAAATATATTCTATTCTATTCCAAAAAGGTCTTTGAATTCAGAATATAAATAATTTGTTAATTTTTGAACAAAAAATATCTACAGTATGTCCCGGAAAAAGAGAGAAATCTCTCGGATTCAGATAGGGCATGAAAAAATAAGATGACAAGTTCCTATAAACATTTTCCTACAGGCCCTCCCTACGAAGATATGTAGCCCTGAAGAGCGTCGCTGGAAATCGTTTTTTTAATAACTTTTAAAGTACTTAATAGAATTTTATAAAAAGTTAATATGATGGACACTACTAAGGGCCTTTTGAAATAATGTCCTTGACACATATCTAGCTTATTTAGTTTACCAGGGGCAGATTAAGCTTTACAACTTAATGCGTAAACTTTTAACACCCTGTGTGAAAAAGACAACAAAATCAGGTAGCTTGAACCTTAGACTAAAGAAAAGCTACTCTTGTTTATTGTCGATAAACTGGACCGTTTTCGAGAAAAAGAATAATAAACAAATTCATGTTTTATTAAGTCATTAAAAAAAAGTCTCATTCCGAAGAAAAATTAAAATTTAAAAAACGCCTGAAGAAAAATTTTTTATAGGAACTTGTTATCTTATTTTTTCATGCCCTATCTGCATCCGAGAGATTTCCCACTCCGGGACGCCCTGTATATTAGAAATAATTTAAATACAGTTGTCATTCTTATTTTTTGCCATAATATTGAATGACATCACTACCATAATGAGTTTTTTCGTTAACTAACCTAATACTTTTACATCCGTCAATATAATAACCAAATCTCTTTCAGATCTTGATAACCGTTACCATCAAGATTGTATTATAAAAATTTTGAAACATAAAAACTTCTTTCGCCCACAATAATTATACAATTAATCTTCATGTTAACTTTTTCTTTCAATCAGTTTGCTAAAAAACAACGTACAATTTTTAGTCTGATCGCCTTTTGCAAACTATCATCAACAATCAATAAATCTATTTAAATTACGTTTTTTCTTGACGTCTGATTAGACAAGTATATCATGCACGCCACTCCTTTCACGCAAATCTACCTTCTCAAATTCACTAACAAATGTAAATAATGTCGAAAAAAATGATTAAGTACCCCACGTCTATAAAAATTTTAATACCCAATAATTTCGTACTTTCATTTATCGATGCGTTCGATTTTTTCCAATTGTGCAACACACCAACCAATTCAATTCCGTTTATTTTTGTTGTTGCTGTAACGTGATTTCCATAATGTGAATTTTATTGTAAGTACACGAGGCGAGTAAAGAAACAAAACATCATTACAGTTTGTGGTTTATTTTATCCTTATTAAAGTTTAATTTGTTTCTATTAGGCAAATTATGTTTTGATGGTCACCCAGGCGTTTTAGTTGTTCAGGTGGAAAAAATTCACAAAGTGTAATAAAGATTTATCTGGAAGGTCAACTGGACCACCCGACGTGCACAATAATCATCTCACGAGAATTATTGCACGAAATTTCACATTTTACCATAAAATGTCAACAAATCACAGGATGTTTTGCACGCGCAAATTCTGCACACAAATCATCACATTTCCCTGCGGGCACCGTAAATACGACAGGCGGTTCCATAATGTTTCCGCAAGAATATAAATAAAATAATTAGCTAGTATTAGCGTAATATCTTTTGGTCCCAGCCAATTATTGTCGAAAAAATCCATGTGAGTTTTCTTTATATTGAAGTAAGTAAAAGAAACTCAGGTAGGTACCTACTAGAATAAGAATTGTTTTAATTAAAAGCGCCTATTGATGATTAACAATGTGTTGACTGAGCAATAATAGAAAATAGATCAACTAGTTTGTGTTTGATTGAGGTTTAATGCATTCAACATCTGCGTGAATCAGTGCCATCAAGAAGAAACTAGCATCCTTACAATTTCTACACAATAAACTCAATGGGAAATGCCTATTAATATATTCCACAAACATCCAACAGAAAGTTGCCAATTTAAAACAATATAATCCATTCATTATTCCTCCATACTCTCTCACGCAAAAGCTTTTCCACCACCACCACCCAAACTATTACAAAATAATCCGAATGAATTGTTATTATTATCCTTTGTATCAAGGCCGTTTCGCACCTGTTCATTCAACTATAAGATATAGAAACAGTTGCGCTGGCCCATAAAGTTCTAAAGGTATTTTGTTTATTGTTCACACACAAGTTGCTTTGGATTTTTGCATGCAGTGGACCGAGGAAGACACACATCAGGGAGAAAGATCACGTGGTCATTTAATACACGAGAGATATATTACAGTTTCAGATTACGGAAGCCAACGGTGTGTGGATGTACGTTTGTGCTATAGGGCATAATGAGAATGAGAAAATGGAAATTGTATCTTGGGGGGATTGACGCGCAACGGGTTTTTGGACCGGGAGAGGAAATGGTTTAGATGTTTAGAAGGATAAGTGGGTTGTTATTCCTGCAAAAAATTGCTGAGAGTCGAGGAAGTGAACACATAATAAAAATTGGTAGATAGTAAAGTGAATTGCTCTAGGCCTTACTAGGTTATCACTTTTTAAAATATTTCCTTTTTTATTATTTCGTACGTTTAGTTCTCAAGGATTTTTACTACACAAAAAGTGTAGAAATGTCTTAGCTTCCGCACCAAAGCAAACAAAGATGATCCGATAACTTTGTAGCTTAGTGAATTTAAACTTTTTCATTCGATTAATTCAGGACAAAATTTTTAATGCAGTTTGTGTTCCCCTTATTGGAGAAGTGGAAAGTACAGTTTTACCACTAATAAATTAATTGCTTTATCCGCCATCTTGAATTTAATTTTTTTTCACCGATTCCCTCTGTTAATTTGCATTTCTCTATGAAATAGATTATTACCAAAGTTGTAGAAAATTAAGTTTTTTACAAATTTATGCTAATGAAAGTTTATAGTTTTTCCCCGATAACTCCCCCCACCCCATTATTAGACTATGGTTACCATGGCAACCATTTTCTAGAAGATAAACCGTAACCGTGTAGTATTTTCTTTTTAATTTTTGCTCAGTTTTCCGAACCTGACCTCAGCTATAACAATATAAATCTATAATTGTTAAATTATATCCTGTTATAAACGTTGCTCTTCAAATTCCAACAGAGATTCCGGTTTTTATTTCTGGAAAACGTCAGTGGAAATAATTAACGAAACAAATAAATAGGAAATTACAACGCTGCTAAGTCAAACGGAACATATAATTATTAAACAAATGAGAATTATTACTATTAACTATTTACAAGTATTTACATATTTTATTGGATGGTATTGGGTTAAATATAATTCGCTGATTTAATTTGCACTCGGAGCCATTAACCCGATTTCTATGTCCGATGCAAACCACATGAATTTCATACAATAATAAATTAGGAGAGCTTTTCAACAAGACACTTAAATTTGCAATCATCATTTATAATATATTTTGCCAAGTATATTAACAACAGCAACTCATCAGCATCTTTCAATTGGTAATTACGTTGTTGAAACTCCTGCAAAAAACTGGGTGCTTATGTTGGTGGTTTTTTTGGAAGGTCAGTTGAAAAAATAATGAGCGCAAAGTACGCGCGTAGAATTTATTTCGTAAACGGCATCAGAAGGTGACTACGCGATCAAGGACATTTAAATCAACAAGAGAAATTACACTGAAAACGCGATCATTAAGAATTTCATCCTACTTTCTAATGTGGGGGAGTTGATCTCTCACGGGCATATCAATTTAATTTTCTCATGATCTGTTGCAACTTTATATTATTTACCTTTAAAGGTAAATAGTTGTATATGTAAAATCATCGCGCTGTCGTGCAAAAAAACTTTGATGCGCCTAAACAAATAATTATTTTTATAACTTAGAAATTTTGTGATTATAATTCGTTGTTCTGATGTGGTAATTATGGTAGAATAATCTGAGTTAAATCGGTTTAGTGCAATACTTTACATGGAGAGAGATCTGTTGTTTCGCTGTTGACCTATGACTTTAGAGACAACGATTTCTATAAGCCAGAAAAAATGGTTATTTGAACAAAAAAATAACTATTATAGTACCACCACGATCACGTCTTTGTTATAGTATATCTGCCTATATCTATTGCCTTTTTCCATATAAGATAAAATGTGCCTATTATAAATACAAAATAGAGCTGCCAGCTGTTTTCGTTTAAAACAAATATAATTATTTCGTGGGATTACCTGCATGATGGCATAACGTTTTGTTTTTATAATAATTGGTCAAATGTCAAGTAGTTCTCACAAGGATTTTTTTACAACTTTAATTGGACATAAATAGAAGTGCTTATTGTTAAATTACGATTGAGAGGAGAGAAGGATTCTGTAAAAAGTTTAGTGCAGTGTTTTACAGTAATTGCAGGAAAAAATAGGCCTATCCTATAGTTTTATCAACTTTTAGAATAATAACATTATTAAGTTTTGTATTTATATACACTTAAAAAAAGTCTTGTTAGAATTTTCTGCAAAATCCGGTTTACTGACACCAAGTACAAGAAAACAGTTTGTGCTTCTTTTATATTTTGATGTAAAGTGCCATAATTCAATTTGTTTTTTGCGTACATCTTCTAATAGCTAAATACTCTTACCACAATAATTAAAATGACCTGATGAGAGTAACAATCGTTTATGTGTGCGATTTACAAGCGAAAGTAAAATTTTGAATTGTATTTTGCTTTATAGGAATGGCAAGAAGTGTATTAACATTATTTTTAATACAAAGAGATTCAGAATTAAAGGTTTATTATTTTCGTTTTTGCAGGAAACACATGAAAACAATGGCAGGATAAAATGCATAAAGTTAGCAGGATGTTATCTTGAAATTCTTGGGAGCGCAATAAATTTTTCGTGACATTAAAATAAATATTCTAAATTTGTTAATTTTTTGTCGTCTGTAGAATTACCAAATGATATTTTATAAAATATGTTTTATTTATATTTTAAATTTTATAGGGATAAATAAGTTACAAGAATTACAGAAAAATAAATCAGTAATTTTATATTGTTGTAGAAATTTCCGAATAATAAAATATTAATAAATCCTGTAAGCAATATTTTACATAAAATCGAACATCGACAATAAAAACAATAGTTCAAAGGTAAAAACTTTCTTAAAATTACGCGTGTTAACAATAAAATAAACGGTTCATTATCATATATTTCCAAATTTGCTTTTATAAAAAGTTACCTGTCTTCCCCCAAAACCTGATCGCTCTTCCCCCATTCACAAATCCACACAATCCTGCAACCCACTGACAAATTCGTCATAAAAATCTAAAACTGCACCGGTGCATCATCGATGTCTGGATCCAGCACATCACCATCCAAGTTCAATAACTTACATCCCCCGCATTTGCTGTCGCCGCGCCGCCACCACCGACACACACGCCGTCGCGACGATGACTAACGAGCGTGGGACTGGATGGAATTGGAAACCAGATCAGGATCAGACATAAGCCAGAAGAGAAAAATAGCAACGAAAGCATGTTATGTATGTGTGTGTGTGTGTGTGTTTGAGCCCGAAGCAAAATGTGGGGTCGGGTCTGAATTAAATTCCGAAGCAATCATTCAACGGGGGTTATTTAGGAAACATACTGCAGAGAGTGCAGATGTGTGCTCGTAAAAGAATGTCTGGAGGATGTTGGGGAGAAAAACAGGTGAAGATTAGCACGTGGATTAGAAATTGTCGGAAAAGTTTAAAACTAATGAGGCTAGTTAGAGATTAAAAATAGTCTAAACAGGAATTTTTTAAGTTTTAAAATTCATTTTTTTTGCCCCTTAAGAACTTTGAAAACATGGTACGCCAATGACTAGATCCCGGAAAATTTTATTACTGATGTTAGTTGAGATTAAAAATTATCTAATTAGGAATTGTTGAAGTTTCTTAATTAATTTTTGTCTATTTATCCTTAAGAAACCCAAAATATAATCCTCCAAAAAGCGGTGCGCCACTGATTTTTTCCGGAAAACTTTATACTGAGGTTAGTTAAGATTAAAGAACTAAACAAATGTTTCCAGATTAAAATCTGGCCCACTCTATGCACATTTTTTTCAAAATTTCAAATATAATAGCATATAATTCTAGTCAAAATCACAAAATTATTTCCGGCTAATTGATATAAAAACCCAGACAAAAACACGACTTGTTTTGTTTTTATTCTGTCAATCATCGACGCCTTCCCAGATTATCATAACAACCCAATTAGTATTAATTATGATTACAGTAGAACACACACCAGTTATACCATCATTTCGTGTTTACTGTATTTATATTATGCAACACTATTTCCGGTTATAAAACACTTGAAAGTGCCAACGCGAATTAATTGCCCAAAAAATTAAATTCAAATTTGAAATTTGAACGTCATCTAAAACCAATTTGATTCAATCCAACAAAATTGCTGTAATTATTTCAGTAATCGAATCACTCGCCGTGGTAATATGAGCTGTAATACTTTATAAATAATTTTGGCATGACCCAAAAACAATGTTTTAAATATTATTGCACGTTTGGGTTTTAAGATCGATTCACTTTTAAAGTAGCAAGTAAGCGAAATGATGAAAGAAAAAACTGCGTTCTTCACGACCTTCTCAAATAATAATACTTTCAAAACTCGTGCTCCGTTCACAGTTTAATATGATCGAATTGGAGTGAACTGGCAAAAAATACTCGCATAGGCGAAGAGATCTGCTGCGGTTTTTTGGAATGTTGTAAAGTGAAATGAATGTGTGAGTGTGGGAATTTTTCCATCTTGTGAATTTTCACACTTAGTCTTTGGTCGTAAAATCTTGAGCGCCTTTTATGGCGCTCAAAATTTTATTTAGAATTACACGACAACCTTTCATTTCATTTCAATGAAAATACAGCATAATTGACTTTTTCTTAATGGTTTAAAATGAAAGTTACATCAGGGCCCAGTGGCTGGATAATCCTCGATTTAAACCTACACACAAATCTCTTCAAATCAACTAAGTTGTTTTTTAGAGCGCAAAAATAAAATTACGTTTTTTTTCGAGTGGTAATTATGGGTTTTACAACGAGGCACTAACAGGAACCTTCCTTTTTCTACACTTCCCTCCCACTTGTTTACACACATAGTTTTTTCTAATGAAAGTTAATTGGTTTTACTATTTCGCATCCAGTTTATGTTAAAGGAAATCATAAAAGCAATCAACGGTTTTTATATGAATAAAGTTCATTGTTCTTGTTTATACACTTCTTGAATTAGAAGGATTATTTGACATGACAGCTATTTCGGAAGTAAATAGCCATTACAGCAGGATTTAACTGGAGCTATTTGGATCTCGGCATCAGTACGTACAGATTTTTAGGTGAATGTACCTTTAGTTTAAACAGTTGTAATCCAATATAACATTTCGCTTCCTTGATGAAGAGAGAGAGTGAATGACGCACGTGCCTACTGAAAATAATCGTACCATATGCATATTAAATACAATAATTAGTATTGCAAAAAAATCACGAAGCTTGAATAAAATATATTTATATTGGCAGCAATACCACAGAATATATTCATTCTTCTGTGCCAATACCATGTATAATAGTACGTTGATATATTTTCAAAATAAAACCTTAAACTTTAGGATATTTTTCAATTTCTAATGTGTACTTAAGTATTGTCCCTCTTGGAAAATTTATTTCGCTTCCTCTACAGTAATTTCTGGTTACACCACTGCTACATTATAAAACTTTTCGTTTCAAAATACATTTAGAATGCCTTGTTTTTTACTTTTACATTTGCAGAAATGTCAACTAATAATAAATTAATCTCCAGATTTGCTCAATAACTTGTCAATAATTGCAATTTACGTAGTAGCGCCACAACTTATAAAAAACGTCGATTTTTACTCAAACCTGCAATATTTTAACACAAAGCATATTACGTAATTATTTATAATAATAAAGTGTGTTATGTTTGTTTTTATCTTATTCTATTATCTGATTTGTTGAATAACACACAACGTAAGTTAATTAAGTTTGTACAAGCATAAAATATTTTCTTATCATACGCAAAGAAGTTTTATTTAAATTTTATACCCAAGCGACAATTCCCAATGGCCATAAGACAATAAAAAATAATTATAATTTCACAATAATTTTCATTAACCGGTAATACCGATAAAACTAGATTACTCAATGGATCGTTGCATTTTAACGAAGTAAATTAAAAACCAACTTATCAGATCAATAATTTATTTCGTAAGATTCTACATGTACATTGATTATACCATTTATCACAATCGTCGGATAATAATCATTTTCTCCATAAAAGGGATGGATTAACAGTTCGTCTACATAAGAAAGCCATCAATATAAATTTTATGTTTTCTCTGTACACTCTGGGCGAAGCAGGAGGAGGAAAATCGCGTTAATTAAGTAGTTTTAATGAGTTATTGGTTACCAATTCCGATAAAGGTATAACATGTGAAAGTTTAGCAAATTTACGAAAAATTATAATTTATTCTGTATGTAATGTTTGTTCATTTGTAATTTATCACGCATATGTGATTTCTCTCATACTTCCATGACAAATTACGTGTCCATATTCCAAGTACCTAAGCAGAAAATAAGAAACAAACTGGAAAAATATTTAGAAAACTAATAGTCAACTATCGAGTACCACAGGGTTCTATATTAGGCTCCTTATTGTGCGCAGGAACGATTTTGGACGCAATCAAGACATTAATTTCTTAGTTAATAAAATTTCGGCATTACTTTTTGGCCAATACCATATTATATCAAACGTTACTGAAAATCAGTCAGGATTGTGACAATTTGCTCTACTAATTTAGACTCATGAACCGTAGTCCTAGGAAATAATTTAATAATGTATAGAAATTCATTACGTTTAAAAAATGGCAATTATTAAATATCAAATGTTATATTATCGTTAAATATTGATCTAGATTATCCTAATAGTTTAACTTTCTAAACAATAGAACTAGTAGAAATCTTCAATATAAAATTATTGTAATTTTCAAAAACGTGTCTCATTGTTTTTGGCAGTAATAAAAGAGACTCCTGGTATAGTATAATCAGGTCACATCCACGCATAATATTATTGCAAATTTGATTATATGGGTTTTCCTATTATAGAAAAATGATATTTGTCCAAAATTGAAAGTTCAGAAGTGGGTGTTGACACCGCTAATGTACACTTTTTTATTTGTTAGAACCACTCATAAAAATTTGCATAATTCAATGAACACCTGTTGATTTTTTGCAGTCTCTCATCTATACAGCAATTTTGTCCATATTTGTGTTAAGTGTTGGCACAGTTTTTCGTATATTAGGAAAAATGTCCGCCAAACGTTTTTTTTTGTCCTTTTTAGTGGAACAATAATTACAACCTTCCGTTCGACACAACACGATAATTTTCTAGACAACCCACCGAATGCAAGATGTCCATATTTGGACACAAAAGTAAATTTAATTCAGGGTCAGAACACATACTTTAATTGAATGAAAAAAAAATCACCAGGCAGCCAGAGCCAGACTGGTGCACATTTTAATTTAAATTAAATGAAACCCTAATTAGTTTGGCCTGTTCATCAACCAGGCGCGGCTACTTAAAGTAAATTTGAATAATTTTTCGATTAATTATAATAATAATAAATTCAATGTAGAAGCAAAAAATCAAACTAATTATAAAATAGTGACAAGTGATAGCGCGCGGGTTTTGGATTTAATTAAATTATATTGAGAGGCTCACCAGGCGAGCCGAGATGATGTTTAATTAATAATTAACAAAATATCTTTGCGACTATTGTAAATTATACATCAAATTCGAAATTAATTAAACACAACTACTAACTACTTCACCATCGACAATCACTTTTGGTGTTTTGTACATTACCTTACTTATGTTGCCTTTTAATCAGATCAACATCAACAAGTAAATTGTTATTTCTCAAGGAGGTTTGTTATAGATGTGCTACTTTCACGAAAAAATTATATTTGATGATTGCGTACATTGAATTAAACACACGGCTAGTTGTAGTGGAGACACATTTTTCACAACTAACTAATTATATTATTATTTCATTTTAATGACAAATATTCCGCTAATTTAGAAACTGTAATATGAGTTTAGTTTAGCGTTCATCTCAACGACGAAGTGAAATTGAAAATGTTTACGTTTACGGTTTGGTTGTAAGGTTTTTTGCTACAATTTGTTTTGTTTCCTTGAGACATAACATCAAATTGAAAGTGCAGACGCGAACAATTTTGTCGGGTTTTAATGCAATTGATTTACACTACATAGAAAATCGTTGATACAAAATTAATTGTCTACTAGTAGAGTTTTGGGTAATTCTTCAAGAATCTTAACGACATTTCAATTTGCTTGACTGGACTCATTTGTAGATGTTTCCAAACACTATTTTGTCCTTTTGTAAACCCATCACAATTCATACGTAATCCTTTGAAGGCGATTTGCCACAGCTTCTATGAAACCTTTGTTAATAGAAAATACTAAACCACAGCAAAGCTTTAGAAAAAAAAACACTGTTAGAAAGTGATTGTATTACACATGTGTGTATGTGCGAGTTCATTGAATGAATATTTTTTATTTCCACCGTGTCCTTTTTTCAAGTTGGTAAAGCTTAATAAATTGTAATCGATTTGCATATGTGGGAAATATCTAATGGTTTCTTTTTGATTTCTAACTAACTCGTAAATAAAAGGTTTTATGACTTATTTTACTATGCTAACGTGCGGATTATAAACGTTTTTATATCCATGGGATGATTGTAACTCTATTGTGTTGTTGGAAGATGAATTGTTTGTTATAGCAAACAAAAAACGATAAAATTTAATCTTTAATTTGAATATATGTTAAATTTTAATCCTGTGATGAATAAAACTGTTATGAAGTGGAGAAATCGAATTCATAGTTGTATTTTTGCCTGTGGTAACTTTAGTTAGCTTAATTCACGTCATCTACAGGGTGTCTCTAAAAGGTCTTTACAAAATCCTACCACAAATTTTTGGGCTCAAAATAATTCGATTGAACCAAACACACCTTAGTCCAAAAGTCTTTCCTTACTGAGTTACAGGGCGCTAAAAAATATCTTTCCAAATCGTTTTTTAAGTATATCTACAGAACGGTTTAAAGCAGAGACTTGAAATTTGGTGGGTTATTAAGTCTATAAGGAAGCTACAATGTGATGGTATTACAACCAAAATAATATTGTTAATTGTCGTACTTAGTGTTTTTTTTTGGACATTTTTGTAGGGTATTGAATTTTTTTACAAAATAACAAGATTTATGATAGATACGTAAAAAAGGTATACTTGTTTGACTTGCGTTAACTCAACTATTTGTGAGATATTTAATTTCGAAAATTTTTTTGCCATAAAAACAATTGTGACTTACCCTGTAAAGTAAAAAATATTGGGTCACTATAATACAGCTGATTCTACGTCCAAAACTAAGCATAAATGGTTGTAGAAACCGACCCCCAAAAATGTTTCGTTACTAAAATACAGGGCGTTAAAAGATGTATTTTTTATTCGCCCTCTATCTTTTTTAGGTATATCTACAGAACGGTATAAGATAGAAATTACACTTAGTTTTGGACGTAGAATGAGCCGTATTAGAGTGACCCAATATTTTGGACTTTACAGGGTGTCACAAATTGTCGTTTTAATAGCAAAAAAAATTTCAAAGCGAAATATCTCGCAAACAGTTGAGTTAATGCAAATCAAACAAGTATACCTTTTTTACGTGTCTTGAGCGTATCTATCATAATTCTTATTATTTTGTAAAAAAATGTAATCCCCTACAAAAATTATTCAAAAAAACCCTGAGACCTCTTCGATAAGTACGTCACTGTACAATTTTATTTTGGTTCTAATACCAACAAATTGTAGCTTCCTTATAGACGTATTAACCCACCAAATTTCAAATTTCTACTTTAAACCGTTTTGTAGATATACTTAAAAAATATTTTGAAAAATATTTTTAGCACCCTTTAACTCAGTAAGGAAGAACTTTTGGACTGAGGTATGTTTGGTTTAAACGAATTATTTTGAGACCTTCTAGAAACACTCTGTATAAAAATTTTTAATGATTGACTTCTTAAAAATAGATCGTAACCGTTTTTAATTACATAAGAAAAAGCTCTTCATCAAAAGTCCAGAAAAAAACTTGGATACAATAGAAATAGTAGGTACTAAACACTCCTAAATAGAAATTATACTGATGTGTTTATTGCAGTAATTACCTACTTCTATAAAATTTTTATATACCGTTGTGGCACAGACTAAATACCTACTTATTAAGATCTGAAAATTACTCTTCTCATGCACCTGCATTTTTCATTAAACAAACAAAAAAGCACAAATTTATTCGGAAATTTTATTGTCGCTGTAATATACATATAATATTATAGCGATATTATAAACAAATAAACAATAAATATCATTAATTAGAAAACGCTCATCATGGTCAAAAGTGTTTGCACAGGTGTTTAAATAAACTTAACTACTTTTTGCTAATGTAACTTCGTACGATACAAACAGAACGTTCTTCCCACTCATTGAAAGTAATTTTAGATAGACCTGATGCAACACATATGCTTTAATATCCAAAATAATATCTTCCCCATCATCTATAAAATGTTATGAACAAAAATATTAGATTGTATAGTATGGCGAAGTGTTATTGCAATAATATACATATGGTCAGATGTCGATTTATTAGCCATTATAAAACGAAAGTTACATTTCCATTTTTATCAATCTGAGTGTGAGTATTATGATGCAAATTCTATACATACAATTCATATAATATAGACCTCCACATTTAAATTTATTAATCTGATTTCAAGCTCTGTTGAGTAGAAAATTTATCTAACGCACAATGAGGTGGGATATCGTGGGCGGCAGTGGTGCACCCAGGGGGACTAGGGGGCAACAGTACGTTTTAAGATAATAGTTAAACAAATATAACACATTTGATAAAATCTGATAAGTATAGCTAGTTCCAAAATTGTTTTTTAAAGTGATAGTCGCTTTTGTAAATTTTCAAAATTTGTCATCTGGGTAAAAAAATATACAAATGTTCAGTTTTTACTGGATAAAAACAGTATTTAATAAAAAAATTTACGGTAATAAAAGTTAAGATAGCACGAAATTCTTGGAATTGCACTCGCCTACAGTAGCGACTCAATATTCTCCATGGAATCGAAGGGAGAATTTTTAGCAAATATTTTAGCACACTGTCTTCAAATTCTTCACAATGGCAGTTCAGGTAACTTCTCGATGCTTTAATGAATACTTAAAAATCTTTGAAGATTCTGAGATTGGATTGGTGGACATAATTTAAATCTGGCAAGGATTCAACAGTTTTATCGTTGGATCAGTCTCTTGCCCATCATGGCAAAATCCTTCAAGAAACTCTTCTTCTCTTCAATATATCTTCCTACACCTCCGTTTCTAATACCTAAAGATTTTATACCTTACTGGGTGTATCTATTGCTTATTGAAATAAAATTGTTTATAATTCAAGAAACCTTTCCTTATATAACTTTCTCACATAAACCATTGTGTATCCCCACATTGATATTGGCAAAATAGAACAGTAGGACGTTTAAATTTTTCCTGTATAGCGAACAATAGAATTTTCTGGTAAATGTAATTTGATTAACATTGTAAACCTCGAGGCATTTATGGTAAATAACAATGGTAATTCGGAAGGTATATAGTGAGTGTAGTTAATTAAATCGTCAGAGATTTATGTGCTGGTATTGGCAGGTTTACTAGGAGGTTAAATAAACTTGCAGAAAAATAACCTAGTTTCCCTTCTGATGTGACACCTAACTTAATTATTTTTTTGTGTACGTTAAATTCAATCTAGTTTTTACCCGAAAGAAAAAAACTAGTTAACACATCTAATCCATCATGCGCTCTTTTTAAGTACTTTCTATTCGTTTATCGTTAAATTTATAACAACGCTTAAAGGCCATGTTAACTGAAATTCGCATCGCGTAAATTGAAGTGATAATAAAACCAAATTAAAGCTTTGATTGATGGACATTGGACAAACGCACTTGAAAACAAACAAAAAACTCAACTTTTGCATATAATTTGTAACAATTTCCACGCGTAATTACCTGATAATTTTTAGAATGAACTACTTCTTGGGCATGTGTTTCATACCTTCGACCTGTCGGATTGAACAATATGAGTGGAGACCAAAATTGTGTAATTACATGCTTTCATTTTGCACTGTGGGAACTCGGTACTGTATATACATGGTAATTGCATTGTTAGTATTATAGGTCTGTGTACTTATTTGCAAGTTGTGGAATATTATACGCCCTCTGTTGACATAAGAATTATTATTATTGTAAATGTTAGTAGAGTCTCAAGATGCTGGAAAAATTCGCGCCCTGATTTATTTCGTAAGAGTTCACGTTTAATTGGGGTAGAGTAATTATTTTATGAAACAAAACTTTGTGTCGAAGGAAAATTTCGTAACATCTAGATGTCCTAAGAATTGTTGGGTAATAGAAAATCGAATTTTTGACAGAAAACTATGTAATCCAATAAATAAAAATTGCAAAAGCTTTATAATAATCAACTACACGAGAACCAAGATTTTTGTAGTTAGAATTTTATTCTCTTAGTTTTTCCAGCTACAAAAATTAACTTTAAGCTGGGTAAAATTTGCCAAATGAGCGATAAAACCAACATCTGCAATTTTCACAAGAAATACAAGAAAACATTCCTTTCAAAATCAAAATCAAGAAAATGGTGCTAAAATCCCACATCATTGTATGTCTACTTCCTATAAAATATTTGAATCAATAAACTCTCACATCGCTTTTACAAAAGAACTTTTTTGTCTGCACAAATCGTGATTTGCTTCTTGCCTTCGCGATTTTTCTCAGTTCCTGTTACGAAAGTTATTTAGCATAAATCACAAAATCCATGCCATAACATAACTGTATTAGATTTGTTTATTTTATTTATTCCTGCCATGTTTTTACTCCATTATACTGCGACATTTCCAACTCTTTTCTCTTACATCTACCGTAAAATTAACAGTTTGCAATCGTAAAAAATTATTGTTTTTTTTTTGAGGGCTCCCACATTGTACGAATTTAATTAATCTGCTCCAAATATTTTGCTTTTCTCTGAAATAACACATGGGAATTTTGGCTAGGCCACTTTTTATGTTATTTAACAATGATTTATTGTTATTCGTTTCTTTATGTAAAAACATTCAAGGTGTCAATAAAAATAATGTTTATGGTGTATACCTGCTCATAAATTCTTGCAGGTTTTAATAAAATACTGATTGGTATCCACATCCGGTATACTAGGGACACACATGGGTATTTTTGCAGCCCAAGGAAACGAAATATTTGCTATTTATATTGTAATATCAATAAGCTTGATGAGTTTCTTTTGTTCAATGCATTTCTTCAGATGTATATTATTGTATCTATTGTAATTGCATAAAAATCTGTTAAATATTTTTAATTAAAATAAAGTAGTGGTATTTTTAGACATAACTGTACAAAGAGCAATATAATAATAATAATAATGAAACATTTCCCAAAAGCCAGCTACAAAATTTATATCCATTCTTCTCAGAGTTCAACAAGATATAAAATAGTAATGTCCTCTAAGTATTCCAATTTAAAACACATGCCATTTTGGTAGTAATTTCCCAGTAATAAACCGCCTTGCAGTGTGAAGAAGATAAAACTTTATTATCCGTGGAATATTTGAACATAAATTCAAATCGAGATTTGCAACATTTGCGGTAAAACCTCTACATCTATATATAATTTTGTAACGGACCATAAAAATTTTCGGCGGTAAACAACCTCTTTCTTTGTCATCTCTTTGTTACTGAACTGTGCGAACATTAGCTTAAGCACCATTTAAAATTTAACACAACAAAAAAATATTTTATATGTACATGCCGGCGCGAATATAAAAACCGAACGCTTTAATATCAATCAGCTATAGCTGTCATCGTTGAATTCGTATTGTGGAGAAATATTAAACAAACGTGAGAGATTTTTCACGCCCCCAATTCAATAATTTATGCCAAAGAGAGCTTCTTTGTTAACATTGAATCCAACCATAAAATATGAGAAGAAAATAGGGTCATTATCCACCAATATAGGTGCACAATCATACCAAGTTGTGTGCTTTCACGTTTCTTTTTGTTCTAAACGCATAAAAACACTGCAGTGGTTTAGTTTTTAGTTGCATGGTTTTCTTGTAATATTAAAATATGCGAGGCGAGTTTGTCGTCAATTCATTAAACCACAAACAGGCTTTTGTGAATATTTTAGGAAAAGATTTTTTCGATGATGATCTTGATCTGGCTCTTGCCCATTTTGAAACCAGTTTCGGTTCAAACACATCGAAAACCATTATTTAATGCGTTTTGTGACGGTTTTTATGGCTGACACGATGCAATTGACCTTTTAAATATTGCAGACTGCTGAAACGGACCAGCGAATTGCTAAATAAATCGATGCGTTATGGAAAATGTAGCATAAAAGGATTATTCAACGAAATTAGAATATTCTGTTAGAGTTTTTTACTTGCTCTGAAATTCCATGAGATTTTAATTAATAATAAGTAACTTTAGTATTTTTTCTTATCAGTGTAAAGTAAGATTTTTCATACATTCAAGAACGACTAAAAATACATTCTTTTTATGGTAATAATAATAATTATTATAAAACTTCAACAATGCTTTCAACTAGAAATAGTAAGTATATAAACTTATAATATTAAATTAGGAACCGAAAGGAGAGATCTGCTGTTTTCTCTTTCGACAGTTACGATGATTTTAAAAAATTGTTTTTCTTTTTGTGTCCATGGAAATTACGGTTTGAATAAGAACAAAAAAAACTTGGAATCTGTTACTGAACTTGTGTACTTGTGTACTGAAGAAAATATAAAATGTGGAAATATACAGAAACATGCAGAGTGAACCAGGAAATAAAATCGAATACCTACGACTCATTTAATCATTTTTTATGAAAAGAATATTTGTATTAGTTAACGTCTAGTTACCATTAAGTTGAATTTCTACCATTCAAATAAAGAACTCTCTTGAAATGAACAATTCTGTTTCAAATTAACAGGAACTGAAACTTAATAATAATTTTTAATATTTTCATAGTGAGGTTAGATTATAGACAGAATTAGGTATTTTTCAAGATTTTCTATCATTTTTGGGGAAAGGAAGAAAATTCAAGAAGAGAACTTGAAGGTGATAGGAGACGGTTTTTCTTAAATTTAAATACCGAGAATATAAATCGCTTGTAATTACTCGAAAATTTTTGTTTTCTAAACCAAATTTCCGTTAAAATGACAAAAATTTGTAATTTTCCCCAATATTTTCTAAGATTTAATTTTTGGTTCTGGAATTGAAATTTTGTGTGTCCAAGAAAAAAAAATTTAAGTATTGTAGAATATACTAACGTGATTTCCGAGCAGTTAAAATAATATAGCTAATATAAATAATATAAAAATTTAAAAGCGTGAGTCAGTTATAAAAATAAATAAATATTTCAGAATATTTCGCTAAATTACAAAATTTTTCATCCATATTATTAAAATTACGCGAAGAATTAATTGTTTTATGTTGTAATTAAAAACATAAAATTAAATTATTATCGACTCTTTAAATTCTATTTTTAGATATTTGTTTTATCAAAAGTGTTTCTTAATTTTATTTTTTGATCCTGCAATTATTTATTACAAAACAAAATGCATATTTTGACGAATTTGTAAATTAAGTGTTTATTTTAGCAAAACTGTTCCTCCCATTTTAGTTTTATTGCCTGTCTTTAATTTTATATTAATTTTACCATATTTCACAAATAACTTATTCTAATAAAAACAAAAGCCTAAAGTTTTGCTTGATGATTTTGTACTGCCGAAAATAATTCCTATTCCTACCTGTTTTTTGTGGGAATAGTTTGTGGATTTTTTGTCAAGGCCTCATTTTACCACATTTCTATTAATTCAGAACTAAAAAAAAACTCATCCATATATTTAACCAAATTATCCTACTTAATATTAATTTTTCTTAAAATCATACTAAATTTGGACTTTTTCCCCATTAACATTGGTTTATTTTAGCAAAACTATTAGTTTTATTGCCCAGTCTTTTATTTTATAACTATTAATTTTACCACATTTCACAAATAACTTATTCTAATAAAAACAAAAGCCTAAAGTTTTGCTTGATGATTTTGTACTGCCGAAAATAATTCCTATTCCTACCTGTTTTTTGTGGGAATAGTTTGTGGATTTTTTGTCAAGGCCTCATTTTACCACATTTCTATTAATTCAGAACTAAAAAAAAAAACTCATCCATATATTTAACCAAATTATCCTACTTAATATTAATTTTTCTTAAAATCATACTAAATTTGGACTTTTTCCCCATTAACCTCCAACTAATTTCTATGTTCCAATTAAGAATGTTAACATACACCACAAATTCTCTTAATTTGCAAGTTGATAATTTTTTTTCCTACTTAAACTCGCACATCCTTGACTTTCGTCCACTACACAGGAAACACAATCTACCATAAACAACACAAATAAGGCCAACACTCGGCACATTAATTCACTATTATATCAATAAATTTTATAACATGCCCGCACAGCCTAGATGTTTCATTGAGATACCTAAGGTTATTTAAAACAAAGCGGGCAAAAAATCTAAATGATTTACGTATTATTAGAACCTAAACAAACAGAAGGCAAGGTTTGAGCTTTAATATATCCCAGGTATTTAAGGACGTTTTGTATTAACCTCCATCCGACTGTTTGTACGTTCAAAACACGTATTTATGTCAATGTTATCAAATAAATCTCGTAAAACATCTGCGAATTTTCGTGCTGTTTTCACGACCTATTGACCAGGCTTTGTCATGTAGTTTCTTGGGGTTTGTTAGGCAAGACTTAAATTTACACCTGGGAGATTTTAACGCTTGCAGTGAACGGTAACCCGCGAGGGTATTTTTTTGAAAATCGCTTACTTACCTAAGTTTTCAATTCAAAGATAAACCAAATCGTCCTGGAGACTTGAAAATCTTAAAGTGGCACACCAGCCAGAACAATTTGTCTAAGCTATACAACACCGCCGGAATATAATATCCAATCCAAGCACATATAATACACAAGAATACAAGCCGCCGCACTTAATTCACGGGCATTTTCCCAAGATCAGATCAAGAGAGTTCACAGAACGAGCACACCACACAAAAACAGTCTGCAGGTAAATATGTGTTGCTTGGACAGAGTTAAGCAAAACACTGAGAGACTCCGAGACTGAGCAAGAAAACGAGCTTTGGCTTGGAGGATTGTGGTGCTGGAGAGAGAGAGACTCCTGCAGGCGACTTAACGTATCTCGCATATAGCGAAGTGCTCATTGGAATTTGTATAATTTTTGAGAGAACGTTATACCTATGCACACAGGTAACCGGTTTGTTTGGCTGAAAGTCAACCGTGTGTTCGCCAAACCAACTTCGTGTCTTGGAGGAGATGCTGATGGTTGATGTGTGGTGGTTGTGCTCCATTAACCCAGGCCAAATCCCAAATTATTTGACTTGGGGCACTGGTTTTTTCTATGTTAATGTGTTTAGCAACATAGATTATTATTATATTAGACGAGTTTGGGTTTGGGTCGATTGTAAGGAAAATAAAAGTCGAATTTACTGAGGTAAAACTAATTGAGTGATTTCGCTTTTGTTTGAACTGGAAGCAGTTGGTGCAATCAGTGGATGTGTTAACATTAGGAAACCAATTAACTCACGTGATACTGGAACATAACAATAACAGATTCAGTACAAAAGATATAAAATTTCATCTAAAGCTGCGTTAGGAAATATCGCGATATGTAGCAGTGGAGAGAGCGCCGAAAACTGCAAAAAGTTTGGAAATATCTAAACTAACGAACTAATTATAGGCGCCGACTACATACGCAATACTTTTTTATAAAATGTATGAGCTTGTACTCGAAACAATTCTTAAACTCAAGAGATATAATGTACAGGGTTGTAGTAGGGTTAAAGTAGGTTTCATAAATTAAAGGTCTGATTCCTGCTTAATTTATGAAGAAAAGATCATATTGAACCATGATTTGATGAAATTTGGCATATATTTGTTACTATCGTATCGTGTCCAATTTTTAGATGGCATTTTGAAATCAATTACCAATCAAAATTTAAAAAAAATGCTTTTTCGATAATCGTTTTCTTGCAAAATATTAAAAGGTAAAAACAGGATAAAAGCAGAAATGGGTTCTTGAAAAAAAAACTGTGAAATTAGATACAAAAAAATCAAAATACTGAAAATTATTACCTAGAAAGAATTAACTTATAGAACCTACTTATACTTCACCGTTTATTTTGCATGAATTTATTTTGGATTTTTTTTTATTAGGTAGGTAGTGACAATAAAACGCCCCATCCAATTTTATGTTATATAAATGTATTCACAAGACATACACATATTAATTTTGTTCTTAATGCTAAACTAAAAAATTCTATAACTAGAAAATACAAATGATTATTTCATGTCGATAAAAAGGACATTACCGTTTTGAGCAGACAATTGCTTTTTTTATTGGACTGTACTTCATCCACATGATATGATATATCAAATAGGTATTGCTTTTTAAAATGGTTAAAATTTCTAATGAACGTGATGATCAAATCGAATTTTTTTACAAATGAGAGGCGACGCATATTCCAGTTCCACACGCAAATTATCCACTCAAAACCTCAAAAACCTGTATGTACAGTTTTAGTAGTATTTTAAGATTGCTTTCAGTTTTCTTTTTCATCTTTTCTTCTCTTCGAATTAATACATTTACTAAAAATTGTGTAAAAAATATATACATTTTTATTTCTACTATTAGTAAAATGTAGATTGTAAAATTTTTCAATTTTTTTTTCTATTTTAATTATTATTTATCATTTCTGTGCAACTGGCGTTTACGTTTCATTTGTAGAAAATTTTTCATTAAAATCTGTTTGGGTTCACTTTATTTTATTGCACAAATATTAGTTTACGAAAGTTGAATTTTTTGTGTTGTCCAGAAAACAGCAGTTCAATAAACAGTAGTTAGCACAAAAAGAATATATAATAAAAAAACGACAATAAATTAATAAATAAATAAATAATAAGGTGCTATAGTTTAAAAAGAGACTAACCTATATTACATAAAAAAACTGGCTGCCAAAAGTGGCCTGGAAGAAATTTCCTGTTATAAAATAATAAATACAAAAAAATTTAATATCTATTTTATGTTAAAATATTTGGCATCATTTATTATTATTATTATTAAATATTATTAATAACATACTTATAAATTATTCTTGAAGATCAAGTGACTGGTGACTAACACTATACAATAATTTATTTTGTAGGCATGATAAAAACACTATAAATATTTCTTTTATTTTTCTTTTTGTCAAAAATATACTTTTAAAACTACAAAAGATAGATGCACACATTAAATATTTTTATTCCATCATGTACAAACATCGTAGGGCCTCTTTTGCAAGAAAAATAAATACCAGAGCAACAATTCTCCAATTATCTTATTTATTCCTCAAAAATTCAAACTTTAAAATTTTTACATCAGGAATTATTTTTTATCTTTCTCACGATAATAAAAACGTTTCTTTAGGACCATTGTTCACGCCTGACAAAAATATATATTCTTTACGTGAAGCAAAGGTTACAAAAGGCAAAACTGTGGACTATTTGCGTCAAATAAATAATTATGTTTTATTTTATTCTCTCTATTTATACACAAACATTACAAGAAAAATCGTTATCATAATCACCAAACTACGTGGCATTACTTAGGTTTGGTGCTAAGGGGATATAGACTAAGCAAGCAGTTAGTTCATTTGACCAAACTTCATTCACTCTTCAAAAATATATACAAAATAAATTAAAATAATAGTTCATGTGGGGAGACTTAAATTTCATACTAAAAAAAGTAGAAACGCATTATAAATTAACTAATAAATAATAACTAGGACTAAAACAATGTTTTTACAACTATGACTTGTGACCAGTTATATTACGTTTGTATTTCAGATCTGCAAGTTATTCTGGTATAGCACACAGGGATTTAGTATATTTGTACTTTGTTAAATTTGTGAATTGTTTCTTTTGTAATTTGTTTGTGTTGCTTATTTTGAGATCATACAGGCACATGTTAATGACTAAAAATACTACTTATTTGAAAATAAATCGACTTTGTCTGTTCTGTAACACAAAAGTCCATTAAAATAAAGGTATTCTAAATATTCTTTCATATACAATACAATAGGCAGTTTTATTAAATTTCCTGTTGTATGGTTCGATTTTATTTCAGAAACCCACTGATAATTTCCAAAGGTTCATTGTGCAGTCTTGCAGACGGGTTAAATAATGACAATAACTTGAGGAAATGTACCTGAGACCCTCCCATGACGAAAACCTGAAAAAACTGAATTTTCAACATTTCTTTTTAGGTAAAATCTGGAAAAACTTACCTGAAACTTTGGGAAACTTTACGGGAAACTCGTCCACTTTGTACTTCGCCACTGAGGGATTTGAGTGGTTCTTTTGAGGTAGTAGAAGACACAGACTGTTCGGAATGATTAGGTTTACTAGTACAAACACCAAACCTAAAGAAACAAACAATAACTAATTTTTAAGGAGTGTAACTTTTTTTTGAACACACTTTTTAACAATTTTCTTCGCGCTTTCTTCCAATTGAAACTCTCGAGCATCTTCCTTGGTACTACCGTCTGACTGGAAGCTAAATTTAACTGTAATTGTCCAAGTTATGTGCAAGTAATTTTGTAGTTGTTTTTGACTAGTTGTTTTGAACATTTCCTTCAAAAGCAAACTCCATTTGTTCTGTGTGTAGGCAAACAAAAATATAACGTGGTATTGGTGAAGAAGTTTCAGTGCTATAAAACATATTTCTGTGATAGTAGTTTGATGAATCACCTACAAAACACGCATCAGTTAGCTAAATCCATTTGGGCGAAGCCTGCGTTGTGTTTACCCATTCTCTTGGAGAGTCTAACTCTAAATTGTGGCTTGGATTTACTGGAAATGCCTCGGAGCACCCTGAAATCCCAAAAATAAATTCCTCGCATTTTATTTAGATAATTATAACGAACTTACCCAGGTTAGGATTTGATTCGCTTTCAAACCATAGATCACATTTATCGGGTACTATATTGGAATAACGAGCTTGATTATCACATTGGTCAAAATTTTGGATTGCTTTGGTGCCATTGTTAGGACTTTGTTTAAGGGAGCCACCACCCCCACTCACTGGCTCTAAGTGGTGATGGTGGCTATACCATAAAAAATGACCGGTAGGATTTTCAACAGACTTGCCCTCTTCCATCTTCCCTTCCACTTGCTGCTTATTTAATATCATTGTTTTTATCCGCGTGTTCAAATTCACTTTGTCCGCCTGAGAGAAACTTTTGACGTTTTGGTCATTGCTGTGCATCGAATCCATTTTGTTGGGTGATTGATGGTTCTGCTCTTCGTGCATGTAGTGCTCCTGTTCGTGCTGATTGTAGTTTTGCTCATTTTTGGCACTTTCACTGTCTTCAGTTGGATGCTGTTCCCACATCATCTGCTCATCTTGCCATTGGGTTTCGTGACTTGGTCCGCTGTTGTACTGTCCACTGCCTGGGTATCCACTAGAGTTGTGTGAAACTAGCTGCGGACTGCTGATCACTTGCGGATACCCAGGCTTGGCGTTTCCCGAATTCGCATTCACGTAATTCGTTGACGGGTTTGAGGTAGGACTGAAAGTGGCAGTGGAGACCGTAGTAAAAACAGCATTATTTTGCTGTTGCTGCTGTTGCTGTTGTTGCTGTTGATTGAAATTCTGGTTGGGCGTCGGAGGATTATTCACTACACTATTCACAGAACTAGGACGCGACTGGTTATTGTCCCCAGTAGGAGTAGTCGCAGGCGGTATAAAAGTCTGATACTCTTGGTATTGCCGATTTTGGTTCACATTTTGCTGTTGCTGCTGCTGTTGTTGTTGTTGTTGGGGCACAGGACTAGGAGTATGTGAGTAATTCGAGCTGCCTCTAGGCGTCAATTGGCCTTGTTGATTTGGCACACTTGGAGGTCTAGCGTTAGTCAAAACCTGCACAGGGCCCGTGTAAAAAGTATTGGTTTCGAATGCCGGTTGTTGGTAAGTTGTTTGGTAAATCCCGTTGGGGTACTGCTGGAATGTGTCGATGGTTGATTGTCCAGCTGCTGGAATTTGTTGGATGAATTGACCTTGGGCCCAACCTATGCAACGGTAGAATTAATGGCGTAAATTAAGAGGAAATTTGAAGGAAAATTTTTACCTTGAGCTGGATCTGCCTGCCAAACTGGTGTGGTAAAGCGGTTTGGATCAGCGTAGAAAGGCATTGGGGCCTGGGGATAAATAAGAAAGAGAGTTGGTTAGAGATTAAAAAGATTAAAAAGAATCATTCAAAATTCCTGCTGGAAACTAAAGCAGATTTTTGTAAGTTTGGATTTTTGGTGTTACGAATTTTGATTAGGACACTAATAAAATTAACCAATAAAATATCTGATGTGCCCAACACATGACTTTCTTATACTTACGGATAGTATCACAATAATTACTTTTCCTAAAGAAATTAAGTTAAATTTCTTGTAAACATTTTGAAGGTTTCCAGCAATTTTCAAATAGTCTCTGTCGCACTTATTGCAATACGCATAAATCTGTCCTTGTCCCACTCATTATAACCGAATTTTACAACAAAAATGTGTTTTATTTTAGATTTTTGACCTATTACTCACTTAAAAAAATCTCCCGTTATGAAATTACATTTATTTATTCCTTATTATTGTTTTCGGTACCATAGAAACCAGTAAAATAAAAAAATAAAAACTAATGGACCGATCCTTCTGGGATTCGAACCCGGGACCCTCTGTTTGGCAGCCATATAATGAAACACATGGTCTACCTCGACCATCGGATTCAACTATCAACGCGCGCTATGAGAAATATAAAGTGTTTTAAGAATATCTAGTTTTTTGAAATTTTTTTGACGGAATTTCAAAAAAAAGTTCAAACAAAATTTGTTCAAAATTCAATTCTAAATCAATGTTAAAGAATAAAAAAATCTCATAAATTGTTTATTTTTCAAGATATTCCTAAAAAACCTAAAAATGACATCAGGTAACTGTCACTTGTTTTGGTGCTAGATGAAAAACATTGAATGTGGCACCCACAAATTTGTTCAAACTCTTAAATATGAAATTTGAATCAAATCCGATAAGTCGTTTTTGAGTTATGGTGGATACAGACAGACAGACACACAGACAGACATCATGGCGAAAATGGTCAAAATGGATTCAGGGGCCCTCAAAACGTGTAAATCCATCAAAATCTCGAAGTCGAAAAAAATCACGATTACAATACTTCCTTATACTACGTATAAGAAAGTAAAAAGGAGTAGTATTAAAAAAGCCAGTTTTAACGCGCTTTTACCTAGGATTATTTTGGAACCCCATTAGGTATATTATTTTATACCATGCAAACAACATTTAGCTACTAAAAATACATAAGTATAATTAAAAATGTATTAAATAGATAGATACACAAAATCGTAAAGTAGATAAAAGTTTCATTCAAGTAACATTTTTCAAAAATAAAAGTGTCCCTCGTAAAATCACATGTCCTACAATTTCTGTCCATAAACTACAATTTCCTTGAAATTCCCTTCCCACACATATTGGATTTTGCTCCAACCACAGATTTCGTGAAATAAATTGTTGGTCGTCAAAACTCCTGACCATAATGAAGTAAAAGTTTTAATGATTATTATAAAGCGATTTGCCATTATGATTGTTTTTCTTTTCTTTATTAAAATTCCGCAATCATCCTGTACAGCTCACATACACATGTTTTTAAAGTGTTACATAGCGAATTCTCTCGTTCATTATAAAATAAAATTGCCTTTTTCCATGCACATCAAATCGCCTCAAGGAGCTGTCACGTAAAAAATACCACACGAAACGGAAACTAACACACAAATTAAATAATAAATATCAAATCGCATTTCCGCGAGATTAGCTAAGCATATTTGGAAATACGCGCCCCATTTCATAAAAAAAAATGTGTAAAACTCGACGTTTTGGGGGAAGAAAATCTTTTGTATTATTTGGCAATTGGGGTTAAGTTGAGACAGGACGAATACGAATTTGTTACCCCTAGGGGGAAAACGCGGGTTGCGACCTGCCTCAACGGTAGGGTGGCCCGACCCTTCTACTATCAGACAGACATCGCCCCAAACTCAGCTGATGATAACACGGATGATTTGCATTATCCAATTTTTCTCGCGTTTTTTATACTGTACCATTGGTTGTTGTTGGACGGCCATGGTTTGCTGGTCTGGTTTCAACATGTGCACCGTTGTGGGTTGTGGACTAGGTCTGGTGGCTGGTTGATTTTGTGGCACCACCACTGTGCTGCCGTTGGTTTCCGATGGTACGCCGTTACCGCCGCTGAGGGGTGCAACTGGCCCGCTGGGTTTCCGGCCGCGGTAACTCTGCAATCAGGAAAATTGTAATTATTGTATAGGAATTTCAAAAAGGTTTTGCGCTTTGGCTTTATTGTGTTTACTCAGCCAAATAATGGGCATATGAAATATTAAATTGGTACATGTTGTACTATACGAACTTTAACCTGAGGTGTTTGCGTAATAACCGAAGCAGTTCACAAAGAAATTTTACGGGTTTGTATTATATCAAAAGAAGCGGGTTTTCACATGCCACTACACTTTGCTCTCAGGTAATTTATTCAATGAGTGTTGGGGTTTTTGTTATGCTAACGTAAATACTTTTACATTTTTAATCAAATTTTGTCGCAGAACTTGCCCACGATTAGTTCTGCTAGTTTTATATTAAACCTAACAAATCTAATTGAATTGAAACACAAAAAATATGACACAAAAACTTCTAATCTAATGTAAAAATCAATGTTTGATTTACGCCTTTACATCGTTAAAATTATCCTGGTGATGGTGCAGCAAATGAAAATAAAAACGAGCTTTCGATTTGGGCGTTAAGCGCAAATTAAATTTAAAAGCTATTTGGATGATTAAAATTCGTCAAAACACTTTCTGTGTGCTGGAAATTAGACGCGATTTTTTGTTGGACGCCACAAAAATTATGTTATTGATTAATTTGACTTGAGTACAATAACAATAGTGCAAAAATCTTTTAATACCACTGCGTCTGTTCGTATTTATATCAGAAATACAAAAGTGAAAATTGTCTTCAATTTCCTGCTTTCCATTGTTGTACATACTAATATGAAACTTTTTAAAAGTTTAACTTGTTTATTTCACACATTTTCTTGCGCCAATTACTGAAGTGTGTGTGTCAAATTTTCCCAATTATCCACGAAGAAATAACAGCCTGAACCTGTTTTATTACAAATTGTGAAAAGATTGCGAACATTTTTACACTTTCGTTTTATTGCCGATTGGTTACATCATCCTTCAACCTTCTGAGATTTTTCTTATTAGGGCCGGTTGGACAATGACTTAAATTCTTGCAAACGATTGTTGATAATTACATTTTCTTACCGACAAAAGTTACTGACCTTTGGAATTTTAATACTTTTTTCATAATAAAAACATTAAATTTAAACAAGTCCTTGAATTATTTATTCTATAGATAATTGTTATTATTTCTAGTCGTCCAAAAAATATGAATTATTAAAATATAACAAGAGCAACATTTTTTTTGCACACTTGCTAATATTTCCGGGCTTGAATTCCAAGCTGGAAATAATCCTAGTTTATTTCTGCAGCAGCAGTCCCTAAATATTTTGTGTGCTTTGCTGCTTTGGCTTTCTCTTGCAATGGTAGTTGAAGGCTTATGAAATATTCAATACATAAGTGTATATTTGGTTGCCCAACGTCTACAACAACTTCAATTCCTGCTGTGTATCCTGCTTAATCCATTCATAAATCGCCGGGTTTACAGAGCAAAATGCATACATTAACAGATGAGTAAACAAATAAACACACGCTGCTAATTTCTGATAAAACTACGAATAAATTTTGTTTGTAGATACACAGTTTGTGTGTGGCAAAAAATGAAAGTTTTAAAAAATTGCTAAATTCGTGATGAGATTAAATTAAAAATAGCAGCCATGTTACTGTGCTTCCTGTGTAATATAAAAGTAAACCAGGATTAAACTTGTGGGAGTAGTTAATAAAAAATTCATTTACGGTGAAATTATTTTTACTGTGACGCTCGAGACAATTTTTTGCCATATCCCCAATTAAAACCGGAGTCGATTAGAAAAATTAAACCGCGAATAAATGCATTTATCCACCCGAGCAATATTTCGTTTCCCAAAAGCTGGCGTCTCGTGTAGGCAATTTAATTGATGGAGCACAGCTCGAAAAAAAAACAAATTTACGATATTTTAATATGATTTTCCAATGTAATCTTCGTGTGGCCCCGAGTTAAATGTTATTAAAAAAGTTATCAACTCTCTCACACCAATAGAATAATTTTGTCATAGCTGTACGCGGTAATTGCAAATTTCACTATGTACGGCGCCTGCGTACGACATTAATCAATACTACCACCTATATTCAAGAAGGGAGGCCGGCGATCATAAATGCGCATCTAACAGGGTTGCTTGTGCAGTGCTTTTGCTTTCATTTTCTGTCACTATTTTACACACACACGCACGCAAAAGCCTCAGCAGTGTTGTGCTTGTGATGAGCAAACACCACTTTGTTCCTTTCAAATGCGTCGAGTTCGAGTGACTCACACAGATGATGCACAAAAACACTTTTTTTCCATGTTGGCGTCTTTTTAATTAAATCTCGACGCAGAATTTATTGCTTGGATTTGTATTAAATATTATTGTATCTCTGATATTTATGGCGCGTGGTACCATGTTGGTTTTTATTGGGCATATGGGTGCTTATTTTTAGAATCTAAAATTGCAACAGAACGTACCCCTCCACCTCGGCCCTTTCCCCTGCCCCGTCTAGATTCTCCACGAAGGTAACTCGCATCTCCGTACAGATTCTAAAACAAAAAACATAAAAACGAAAATAAATAAAAAGTAAAAAAATTAAAAATGTGGTTCAGAGAGAAATCATAAAAAAGAGGAAAATCTACTCTACGTAACTACTGTTTTGTTTTTCTAATCTACTCTTGTATGTGTATGATATTGTTTTGGTACTTGTATAAACGTATAAAACAAATAATAAATAAGGAAATAATATTGGAAAAAATGCACAAGCGAAATGGTTTATTGCTAACATTGGCGCATCCGCCAAAAATTTTAAACGCATTATAAAGTAATTTTGTAGCTAATCGTATAGCTGTCTTTGTGATGAGTCAAGAACTTTACAGAAAAAAATTGAGCAGTTGAGTTCTGCGAAAATATAGGTTCAGGAGAAAATTTGAAGTTTACAGCAAATTCAGTTTCCACACTGAAAATTTAGTAAGGACAATATACTTAATGAAGTTTTCTAAGCCCATACAACATTTTTCTATTTTTTTTTTCTTAATGCAGATAAAAGAATAATTTTCTGCAAAATTTCAGAATTAATTTTGGCTTCTACAATCAATTCATGAATTATAAAAAGAAAATGTATCCTTGTGCTGATAATAGTTATTTGTGTATCAAGGCCGTAAAGGTGATCTTTTTGGTCGAGGCTGCAATTCAGATGAGACCAAAAAAGCACTTTTGGCCGAGATACACAAAACTTTTTTTAGGCGATCATCACGAAAGAATTAAAAAATTTGGTCACAAAACACAAAAATATTTTTTTTTAAATTTTCCTGAAAAACAGTTATGTTAGACAACTAAAAACCAAAGCATCTCCTGTCAAATTTAATATTAAGCGTCACTTTTTATTTCAGTTTCTGACAGTTCTGTCCCAAAAAAGTAACATCTGACAGATGTGTACAAAAAAGTAAAACTTTATAGCGCCATAAAATCAACGCTTTTGTAATGATCGCCTAAAAAAGTTAATTATCATACAAGGTAAGAAATGGTACTTTACTCCATAGCTGAACATACGATTTTCTTCACTTTTTCATAATTTTATGATAGACAATAAGATTATGATATAATAGGTAATCTACTCGTAAATATTGATAATTTTATTGATTTTCCAGTTAAAAACAATAAAGGATGAGTAATAACGGAAATTGTTGAAAAATATGAAAATACATAGTCGGAAATATTTATCACTTTTATTAATTAACGAATTCCCCAATTTTTATAAGTACCTATAAGTTTTCCTTATATCTCATAGAATATTTTCTACAATAAACTTTATCTTCTGTTTTTAATTTTAACAGAAGTTTAGATCAGAAAATATATATAGGTATATTTTTTAATTCTAGATGTCATTAGTCTGAAATAAAATGCAGACAGTTAAAATCTAAAATCACAAAATCTATATTAAAATATTCAACTGATTTAAATCTTTTATCCGGATGCCAAATTACCGCCCTTATATCCAAGACATGCACGTTTTTCTTCAACGTCACACCACCGTATTTTTAGAGTCAACGCTCCGCGTTCCTTTAAATATTATATAACATACCCATCAGGGTAGTGAAACTTTTCTAGTGCACCAAACCCATGAAAGAACGAAGTGTGTGAATATATGCCATATTGGGTGCAAGCGGGTAGAGAACGGCTGTCTGTCTACTCATATATCCGGTAGCAATAACCAGGTGTGCTCTATTTTCAAGGCTGTCCAAACCAAACACAAAAACTTACCTTATAAACACACATTTCAAAAGCTACACAAAGTGAGTTTGGACTAAACCAACAAATCAATCTGAGGACATTTCCGATTAAACAGATATAAAAAAGATGTTGTGCGGCGCTCCGAAGGAAGCGCCCAGAATCGAAGAAATCCAAAAAACAATAATAAATATTTTGTGCAGCCCTGATGGAAAACACGTGGTCCATGTATTGCTGACAGCTGGTAAAGACTCCACCCACCACCGGTCTCCGTTATGTTATATATTTATTATTTTATAAATATAATATGGGGCAAGTTCTATTCAAATCCAATTCCCAACGTAATTATTTTTGATCAAACCAAAACCAAAACCCATGCTTATGTTAACTAGGAATTCGAGTGGCAAGGCGTCGTGTTGAGGTGCTGTAACATTATTGAGGGAGGGCGGGGGTGCAATCAGTTTTCCCTAGGCATTTGCCTTGGAAGCCACAGTTTTGGGGGTGATGGCGGAAACTCCAAACGTGATACTGTGAAAGTGATTGACGTTAATATTGCATATTCTAATGAATTTAGAAATGCGTTCTGCGGAACGCCAGGTTAATGTGTAGTTTGAATATGGGAAAATTAATTCGGGGACTTTAGTTAATAACTTATGAAACTGTTTTGTGTAGTTGTGTTCATTAGGCTTGAGGAAATTTAGGTTTTTATGGCACTACACTATGTTAAATTTGTCCTAAATCCCTGAAATTACTTGGATTAATTTGTGAAGCGCGCCACGACGTTGAGCGATACTAGCGAAATGATCCGGTACTACCAAATCATTTTTTCTGTTTCTTTATTTTCGAAGGTAAAATTAGTTCGAATAAGGGCAGTTGAAAACCTTAAAAAACTCCAAAACCTTTCAGTTATTATCTTTTTATTTCAACGATCTGTTTTATTTTAATATCCATAAAGTTAGCGGTACTCATGAAGATCATATCACGTGACAGATATCTATGCTTAGTAGTTTAAAGTCGACTTAGGAATTAGTGCATTGACAAAATCTTTTCCCAACTTTTTTTCAAGTTTGACACACATGAAATTCAAATTTCCGTTTTTTCTTGTCAACTTCAAAAGACACAATCCCATGGACATGGACCCTTTACATAATTGCAGAGCTTGCCCAAGCGACACCTACCAAGTCGTGATGGTGCGACACGGTGAATCCGAATGGAATCAAAAAAACCTCTTCTGCGGCTGGGTCAATGCCAACCTTAGCGAGAAAGGCATGAATGAAGCAAAAAGCGCCGGAATAGCCCTAAAAGACGCTAAATACAAGTTCGACATAGCCTTCACCTCCGTCCTGATGAGGGCGAACAAAACGCTGGACAGCATTTTAGAGCAACTTGGACAATCTAATATTCCAATCAAGAAAACCTGGCGATTGAACGAACGGCACTATGGAGGCCTTACAGGTTTGGACAAAGTGGAAACTGTGGAGAAGTTCGGGGCGGAACAGGTGCAGATTTGGCGGAGGAGCTTTGACGTGCCACCACCTCCAATGGAAAATGACCATCCTTACTACGAAAGCATTATCAATGATCCGATTTATAATGAGGGTCCTCCGAAAAATGAGTTTCCCAAATTTGAATCACTGAAACTGACGATAGCACGCACAATGCCCTATTGGAATGATACCATTGTGCCCACAATAAAAGAAGGGAAAAGAGTCTTGATTGCCGCCCACGGAAACAGTTTACGGGGGATTGTTAAAACTTTGGATGACATAAGCAACGAGGGAATTATGACGCTGAATCTTCCGACAGGTATTCCCTTTGTTTATAGTTTGGACCGGCAGACGCTGAAACCGGTGAAGGATGGAAGTATGCGGTTTCTGGGGGATCCTGAAACAGTTAGGAAGGCGATGGAAGAGGTGGCGAATCAAATTAAGAAGAAGTAACAGGGGAGGGGGCTTTTGATTTGTAATGTAGACAAATTTTTTCAAAGGAATTGTGGAAATAAAATTTTATTTAATTCTTTCCATTAGTAGGCTGACGTAAAAGTTATACAAACCACAAAATTGACGAGATATGCATTTGACAAGTTAAATGCCTTTTTGCGATAAATTGGAAATTTACTATTAAAAAACGATAACAAGTATCAAGTAACAATTCTAAACTCCTCGTGCAAAATGCACCTTTAAGGAAAGTAAATTTATTTCTGTTAATTTGCTGCCATCACAAACAAGTCCCTTAAATTTACTTTCGTAATTTTAATCCGTTCCTTACAGTTCGTGTGCTCTAATTGAAAAGTTACAAATCAATTGGGGGAGGGATTTCCAAACTAGGGCGCAAGGGTGGATCCTTAAGGACCAGGGTAATTTAACAGGTCTCGTCTGTGTTACTTTTAGGATTGTTAAAAATTCTACAGATAATAAAGAGTTAGCGTTCGGTAGGGCAGCAATTTGCGAAGGGACATTTTTCATTTTGAGGAGAGAAATTCTTCTCGATGTGTAACCCATTTTGAAAGAAAACCGTCTAGTAATATTTTAGAGGTTCAAAGATCTTTACGTTTTTAATTACGCTTCGATGTCAAATGTTTAATGAAGCTTCGATCGATTTATGTTTAAAGCTACATGCAAAAATTTTCATCATTTGAAGTTTTCTTTTCTTTCAATACGTGGTGCTCGGTGGCTAGTCCGGTCGTTGATGCCCTCTAACTTTCAAACAGTAAACATAAACAAACCCAATCCTCCCTCCCCTGTCAAGATATTGCCAATAACAAACAAACAGTAACAAAAAGTAGGGACGGGTTAAACCATGGGGGGCCCTTGACCACCACTGCCCCGACAAAAGCCTACAAAACGTGACATCCTGCGGTGGGGCATAATGCACATCACTTTTTTTGTGTGTGTGTATGTTGTTCGGTGAATGGCCTGTTGGGGCGAAACCGCAGGAGACATGCGACTGCGGTGAGCTGACAGTGATCTATTAACGGGGGCGTGAAATTTGGGAGTAGAATGGAGAATATCTACGCGACACGTTATCCGAGGTAAGGGTCCCACCCGGCTGTCCGTCAGGCCAGGCGGAGGCGGTGGGTCAAGCACACAGTGGTCGTTACGAACCAGACCAGACCCCGACTAGACATGAGCCAGACGGCTCGGGTTCGCCTCAGAGCTTAGATAGCCGCTCGGGGATATGACTTTGCGGTGGTTTGTTCCGGGAAATCTCACCCTGTTTACCCGAAAGGATTCACGCAATGGAGGAGGAGGGTGGTGGTGTGTTTTCAACATGCCAGGCAAGCACGAAGGTCGGTTTTATTTGGGTTACGTTACTACTCATTCTGTTTGGATGTGTATGTGTGTGGGGAGTGTGACGTACACAATGGTTATTCTTAGATTTGACACGTGTTGGATTTTCTTAAAAGGGTTACACATTTATTTACATCGCGCGCCAAGTACAACTATGTACTATAAACTATAATTAACTTTACTTATAACGCAGTACTATTAACGTGATTAATTGTGTGGGAGCAACTGGAATGCATTTTTGACAGTTTAATATACCAGCTAGGAAAATGTTTCAGTAAATAATTTCTGGTATTTTAGAACTGAAGGTTCTTTTGTTAGAAAAACTCTGAGATATGGCTCAAAACGAAAATGAACAATTTTGGAGCGATATTTCTATAAACAAAATAGCGACGAAAAAAATGTCACAATTCTCACCCAAGAACATTATGGAAAATAAAACCACTTTTCCAGCTATTGTAATAACACCGCCCTCCATAAATTACAGCATTAAAATTCCCAAAATCCCATTGAACACAAAGCGGATGCAATGATAACATGATCCTTGCTCAAACACAAAACCCAATATGGCAACTGCATAAATACCAACAACATCCAGGTGTGAATCAAATTTAGATCACACAGAAAATTGGCGCAGTATCATACAAAAAAAAAGTAACGGACTAGTATCTGTCGGGGTCGTTCATGGACCTACCCTACACCAAATCCACAGCCCAAGGTAGATTTATATGTGGGTTGTTGTGGGATATTCCACCCTCGCATCGCGTGCTATGGCACGCGACGATTTACGCAGGTGTCCAGTCAGTCAAGAAGGGGTAATCTTGGCAAAGGCACAATTCACAGATTATACAGACGAGAACGTGGGCTTCCCCCTTTTTTGTAGCCTTCGGCCTTGACCCCGTGCTGTTTTACTGTTGTGGTGTTGAGACTTTTTTATTTTTATATTAGGCGCTATTTTTACCATAGACGAGGCTGGTCGTAAAATCGTGGAAAACTCGCCGGAGGGCTCTCTAGGTATGAAACGATGTCTCCATCGGGGACGATCTTAGATATTCGTTTTTTGGTTTTGTGAAAGTGACGGCTATTTACAAGGAAATTTAGTAGGAACGAACGTAGGTAATAAAATCTGGAACTCCACGCGAAATTTAAAAAATGGTACTAAAATTTTATTTAAAAAATTTCAATAATTTAAGACAGTTGTCCATCGTGCGCGTTTTAAAACAATAAAACCACTGAAAGGTCAAAGCAATTTAAAAACAATCACTTGAGCTTATCTCTCTTTGCATACACAGCCGGTAATAAAACTAAATTGAAGCTACTCCACTTCCAAAGCTACAACATGATGATGCCTTCATTATTCTTTTTCCAAACCTTTCGTTACCTTTCCACTGAAATATCACCACATATTTTCCTCGCCACTTGTGCAAATTCATTCACTTTACTAATCAATCCCCTTTAAAATACCTGGGTTAACCCTCTAACACACATGATGTAGGTGTGATGGAGTTTTGGGGGAGAACTTGATATTGGGGAACTGCCAAACAGGGGGAATCTTACCGCAAGGTTACATTTCAGCACAACAACCTGCTCTTATTAATAATCATGTTAATCTATTAGGTACAACACCCCCTCTTGGTTTGTGTTACCCTGCTGTGATTTTTCCCCTTGCATGTATGATGGGGTGGTGCGAATGTGGGGCACAAAAATCACTTGATGGAAGAGTGTGTGTTGGATTTTGGTTTGTGGAGTAGTTTGGGGAAACTTAAGAGGGATTTGTAGACGAAAATAGGAGGAGAAATCAAGAATATTTCCGCGAAATTATAAATCAATTATATCTAGCTATACTGTAAATGTGTAAAAGAAATTTTTAAAATTTAGGCAGCAATAAACATCTAGGTGTAAGTAGTAAATAGTTTAAAACAAATAAATTTTACAAGTATAATTTTTTGCACACAGTATTAGTACAGTTCTAAAATACTATGGTCAAGAAAGTTTTATAAGGCACTGAAATGATGGCGATGGCACGTTTATTTGACAATAGTTTTAATGTTTCCAGGTAGCTCACCTAAAATACACTGACCTACAATCAGAGAATACAACATTTAAGACACCAAAAAATGTATGTATATTTCATAATAAATCCAAAATTTTCATTCTAGTTACGAAAATTTTAAGATGTCCTCAAAAATATAAAGCTATGAGAATAAAAATAGCGATTGACATCACGAATTTTTTTCAGATTATGAACGTAAAATCAAATTTGCAGAGATCCGCAAATTTTTGCATTTTATACAAAAAGATGATTTTACACAAAATATTGATGTAAATTTCATGATATTTCCCAAATTAATACCTAACCTCACTTGTACTAGTATACAAAAATGAAAAATTTAATCAAATAGGTACAGTGTCGTTTTTGAAACTAACGATTCACTAAAATTGCTGTATTTTTAAAAATATACGTTAAAGTAAAGCCACCAACTTGAAATAATAATCAAATTTCAAAAATTCATTCATTTTTTGAAGTAGCACTAAAATACTTCAGGTTTTTCTAAATCAAAAGTGAGTTGTTTTTTGAGGTAAATTAAAAGTGAATCACCTTCTATTTTATTTTTATTTTATTCAAATTTTCCTATACAGTATACAGAATAGTATAGGATTTGCAATATCTAAAAACCTGCATTCTTATAAAATTCTTCCTCATTTATTCTATTGAAATTTGATTCCAAGATTAATGGTCACAAACCCAACTGAATAAATCCCCATCAAAAGATCAAATCCGAACCGTTAGGTTTTATGCAAGAGATTATAGCCATTCTCTCTCTCAGGTCTCGAATCTAGGTACTAGTCCTTTCTACTCTATAGAAGTACCGTTGACTTGTGTCAGTTTTAGCAGCTTGCACTTTTCTTTTCTACATTCGCAGTCGTTCTGGATGGCAGACGACGCAAAAAAGTTGACAAAATAACTCATTAGCAAGTGCAATTTTTATATCTAGAACATTATATAATTTAACAGCGATGAGAATACGTTTACAGAGGAAGTACCCAGTCGGATGCAAGTTCAACTCTGTTTAGATTTAACAATCTATTTCCTAAATTAAACTCTGCTCGGCTACTTTAAAATGACGAGATTGTTGTTTGCCAGTTGTTATGATGAAACAAAACCATCATTATTATAAATGCACAATAAGTGATTCTTTGAAACACATCATTCGGAGCAGCAGCATTTTTCCGCGGGTAGTTTCCTCAGACGATTTTTTGCTTGATTTTAGGTAAAATTCACGTTTCAAATTTATATCGGTTGCGGTCATAGGTGACCGGAAACTGGCTCAGCATATGTGGCTGCATCCGTTTCGTTTACACAACACACTCACACACATGTAGTTTTATACACACATACACACTCTGGCATTCGCTCGCCCAAACTTACCCCCTGCATCCCCGTTGCGTCACATATCCGGTCTGTTCTTTTAATTTACGTTCTACACTTTTTGTAATTAGTAAAAGCATTCTGTGTATACTGTACACAGCCCCGAGGCACAATTTAACTCGAATTAAAACGAATGTTATTTATGCTTTTTAATAATTCCATTCTCTGGTCGTGGCCTGGAATATATGAGGACTGGGTTTTCGGAATATTGTAAACACGAGAGGGTAATAAAAATTTTGACGATATATTCCGTGGTGTATGTAGGTATATGAATTTGTATGAATAAATATTACTTGGGTTTGTTGAATTTGTAATTGGAGTACATTATTTGGTTTGGATTGCGTCACCAGCATATTTCCTTAAACGAGTTTTCCGCAACAAATTGAAGAGCCCAACATTTAATAATTAATGTACGTATAAATTGGATCGGCGTTTTCAGCCAATACTTATTCATAAGAACTGTTTGGTTACCTAGCAGCTATTTTTGCGTTCTCCCCCGTAGATGCACTGATGTAGCCGAAATTAATAGGGGAAACGTCAGCTAAATGAACACATTGGTTTGAATTTTTCTGTTCTAAAACTGACATGAACACTATGTATGTATGTATTTTTAAGTAAAAACATTGTAAAATTTACAGTAAAAAAATTAATAGAGATAACGAGGTGATAACTTGTCAATTTATCTTTGTACAAAAAAAAACTGTTTCAACTCTTTAGTTTTTTGTATTTTTTTCTTGGGAAGTAAATTAACTTGTCTTGGACCTTAATAGAAAAACTCACCTTAAGTTTGCATTGTTCTTCTATTTAAAGTTTTTTTTTCATTTTTGGTATAAACCATTCCGACTTTTAGATGAACGAAAAAATGTCGAAAAAAGTGTTAAGTAATTTTGCATTATAGATATAGAAAAAATCTGTAACAGGAGAAAGTAAACCAATTGCTATAGCTCCCTACTCTGTAAAGAAATTCTGGGATTGATTTTTTTTTATTGGAAGATGCGTAGATGCGAAAAGAAAAGTATACCACGAAACAGAAGATTTTGTACCTACTACATACTTATACTCGTACTTCAAATAAAAGATATGAAAGTCCAATTCCCTTGTCGGGCAGCGTCAAAGAAACGGCAATAAACGGTTTATTATAGTTCGAGGTTCGAATAAGTAGCTTAATGAAATGTGTAATAAACAGCAAGAATTTCTGATGGACCTCCAATATTGTTATATAGAAACTACTGTTCTAAAAAATATAAAATATGCAAACGCACAAAAATTAATTGCCAAATTTTTGGGCTCTTTTTGTTTTTGAAGAAAATGAAATTTTCCGTGACCGTGCTAACGCGACTGTGAGCATGTACCTCATTCGGAAGCTCATTAAATAATCTAATATCATAAAAGTAGCTATGCTATATTTTTGGGCTTTTTTAGGCCTTAAGGAAATTTCGAAAATTGTTAATTTAATTCACTGCTTTTTGCTTTCTAGTTATCAAAATATATTGAAGAATTCTTTTCAAACCAAAATCCTGACGTTTTTCTAATTTTATGACTAGCACCAAAAATGCATTTGCAATGTGTTTCCCTAAATAGAGGTTGTAAAATTATCTTTAAGATATTTTTTAGCATCGTCATAAAATCTAACACCAAATTTCTTGAAGGTATTTCTAAACATAAGGACTGTTTGGTCCTTAGTTCATAGCGTGTATGACTCAGCGTCTACTAAAATGTTGGTTTTGAATAAATTGGCAACTCCACCTCATCATCCATGTCACGGGACCAGTCATTGGGGATTTTCATTCATATTATTTATTCACGGTGAATGAAACACGACGGCCAACTGTATTATGTCGGGTTTTTTGTATATTATTTCAGTAAACTTGTGTTTAGATGGCATACCTTCCATCAGTCTATGTACGTATGCATTAATCGAAAATCAATACCGCATCATCGCAGCCCCTTTTGTACATGGTGACCTTGAAATGTGCAGACTCTTCAGGGAATTTTATACGGAAATAAAATAATCCTGGGGCTGTACAACAAAAAAAATCTTTAATATCTCCACGATGGTTCTATTGTTCAAAGTTTTCCCCAATTGAGAATAACATAAACTATGTTTTTAAAGAAGCCCCTGCTCAGCTGAAAACCGCCGCTCCATCTTCCATTAATCTTCGCCCGATGTCTTCTTTATTCCTGTACTTTACAGTTCCTAAATGTCGTATTTTATCCGGTCTTTGTGTTTCGGCAACCCCGAACGATTTTAAAAGTTGTAAAATAATATTTAATGCCGCCGGGTTGAAATATAAAAATATATGTCCTGGTGGCTCTCTGTGAGTGAAAGTGTATGTGTGAGAGTAGAGTGCCTGCCTGGGTGAAATTTGGCAACATTTGGCATTTGCTGTTCCAGGATTGATTTTTTCGACGGTGCGTGGCGGTGGCGCGGTCGCAGCGGGTTGCGGGGGGTGCGCGCCGGGGTGGTTCAACCATTGGGGTCGGGGGTGTCGCATGAGTCATCATTGCACTCGTATTCTTATCGATCTGCTGCTGCTACTGCTGCTGCTACTGCCACTGCTGCGGTGTGTGTGTATGTTGAAGCCGTCGACGGTCTCATGCTGATATTCCTAGACGCCGTAATGTGTTTTGTTGAGACCGAGGGCGATTAGATTCATCCGTTTTCATCCTTTATATAAAATGCAGTGCAATTCCGGCGACTTTCTCCGACGCCGGATCACCCCCTTGTCCCGCATCAACGGGATAAGGATGTATTTACAAGGCACGAATTTCATGAGGCAGGACTTGGGCCGGTATTTAATCAAATTACTCTTGCATATGACTAATTTCTGTTGTGGTTTAATTTGGGGGGAACGGCCTGTCTGTCTTAACAAATTAAAATTACCTGACAGCTCATTTTGTATACTGCGTTTTCCAGAATTACCGCTACAAATCTTAAAGGTTGATTAAATTTTAAAGAAAGTGGGATATAGAAAAAAATTGTAGAGATCTTCAAAACATGTTGATAAAAAATGTGTTTTATAGGTTACAAATATCATATTTCAGCCTTATTTAGAAAATATGTTGACAAACAATGAAGTTTGACGTGTTTTATTTAAAAAAATTTGTATCTAGTCCCGAACTGAACAAAAAAATCAAATTCTCACTGTCGTAAATTGATTTAGATAAATATTTTGGATTTTGAGAGTCACTATATTTACTAATAGCATTCTTTTGGGTTATGTCGCGTTGAAGTAACTTTGTACGTTAACGTTTCGCCAGAAATTCTGCTGACTTCTTTAGAACAAGTTTGAATTCTCACTATATTCGCCATATTTGTCTTATGTACTAACTATTAGAAAATTACCCCCAATAAACATCTCCACCTTTTCGCATTTAAACCTTCCATCAATTTTGACCACCCCTCAAGGACCTCCTCTTTGTTAAGCTCGTTGGCGCCCACTCAGGACAACAATTCCTGAATACAGGAAGGAGGAAGAGCCAACCAACCGCAAACCCTCCAGTTCAGTTGATGATTTCATAAAATATTGTAACATTTTCTGTGTATAAATTCGCTTTTCACGATTGTCGTTTGAAAGGAACAAAAAGTGAGCAGATGAAACAACAATTGTCCCAGATAAAGAAATCTTGTCGCGTGCCCTGACTAGCAGCTGCCATCCATCGCCACCAAACATTTCAAATAACGTTCGATAATGCACAACACTTTTATATACACACACACATTGAGAAGAATACACTCTTCTACAATGATTTATCTCTTATTTACTTTTCTTTTTAATATAGTTTTTTATTCGTTTAAGTTGTTTGGGCATATGTGCACTTATTTAGTTTGGTAGAAATACAAAAATTGATAAATAGTTAAATAAACTTGTTTACCTTCAACCAAATGCAAAATACGCCGATTAGGAGCACGCTTCCTTTATTACAAGTTGATTTAGTTGTTAAGGATTGAAACCAGTGCATTTTAAAAATTGTTTCATGATGTCAAAATTTCAAATCCAACTCAACCCTGACTCTCTCAACGGACTTGATTACATAGCGAAAAAATTCAAAACTCAACGACCAAAAACTACATTGATATGCATGGTTGCCCCACATAATAAACTTGAAAAGAGAGACAAAAAAACTCGCAAAAAATGAGACTCGACATTCAGGTCCAGATAGTTTTATAATCTATTTATATAGGAATTTTTGTAGACAGGTTTAACGGTCAAACTTTTATCAAAGGAAAATCTCACGGATTTTTCCCATTGGGATGCTGTATTAATCGTGGTGCTTTCAGAATCTAATTTGAATAAATAGCACACTACTAGACTAGTTTGTCTAGTACCGGTACCAGACAGACAAAGTTGGACAATAGATATTTGTTTTGTGCTTTAAATGTTAATAAATTGTCCTCGCAGCAACTTGAAAAAAATTTAAGGGGGTAATAAGGTGATGATTTCAGTTAGATTTCCAAATTGTAGTGTAAGGAAATAATACGTATGGATGGTAGATATTTTATAATTTTGTCGTGGTGGCAGCAAGTTGCATTACTACAGCAGCATATGTGTGTTGGTTCATATACCAACCAGGTAGTACGCCAAGGGCCTAGGACTAACAGCTGCGTTTAGAGAATAAACTTTTGCCAGCTGTTTCATACAGTGGACCGCATAAATATCCCATTGCCTCCATGACATTTTATTATACATCATCACAAGGAAACACAAATTGACTCTCTACCGTTATACACACATAATAGCGAAAATGTATTTAAAGAATATGTGGTGGCACAATGGAACTTAGATGATACTGATTATAAAATATTACACAGAATGAAAAAGTTTCTCATTTCATTATAAATTACCCCGTGGATTCGTTTGGGCATATCATATAAAAAGTATTTTATATGATGGACGTTGGACACTTTTGCAATTTGTCCTTTGTGTTAGTTTGTTTATTCTTTGGTGTTGGGTTGGGCTATGAAAGTTTGCCATTTTTACGCTGGACATTTAAACGGGTTCTAGTGGTTGGACAAAAGGGGCATTGACTTTTGGAGTAGTCGGAAATTCAAACAGAAGTTAATCGGGTGATTTACTGAAAAATGAAGACTAAATAAATTGATGAGTATTTATAATATTTTATAATCAATAATGCAAAATAAAAATAGATTTTTTTAGAGTTTACCTGCATTTTGATTGCACATATTTTACAGTGGAAGTGGAACTAGTTTTATTAGCGATATTTTTTCAGGAGTGTAGAGATTTACTGAAAAAAAGCTTTCTCAATTCAATAAAAAAATAATTTCTTGAATAAAACGTGTTATTTAAAGACAAAACAACAAATAAAAAATATTTAATTGAAATTTATTAAGTACTATTTATTTTATTGTTTTATTATAAAAATGTGAGTGCTTTAATCGTTATTATGACTTGTATCGAAATAAAAGCTTGAGATATTTTTTCCTCTTGGATAACCATACGTTTCCCCAAAAAAAATCATTTTTCGGCATGTAATGATAGAATATTTTGTCCAATATCCTCAGATACACACTATTATAGATTTCCTACTACTTTTCAACTTATTTTTAAAATAATTGCGAAAATCTACATCATTTTCTATAATTGTCTTTAAAAATTTCGCATTTCAAGGCAAAAAGTTAAAGAAAATTTGATTTGCGGTTAGTAAAATTGGCTGTGGACTGATTTTCTGTAATTATGATGTTTCGAAGGGAAGATCCACTACTATTGACCTAGACCTACTCGAATAACCAAGATGGGGAGGGTATGTTAGATATCTTGGAGAAGGGTAGTCGGAGAGCTTTTTCAAATTACCCTCTAGAATGGTTCAAAGCTTTATGAAGAATGGACAGCAATTTTACTTTAAATCAATTTGTTGTTACATCTGGGGTACCTCAGGGTAAGCGCGATGCTTGTAAGGGTGCGAGATTCTTAGCTAAGAATAGTTTTGCTTTCTCTTGCCATAAATTTAAACTTGTAACTTTTCCTGCATTACATTTATTTAAAAAATTAAGATTGTCCGGAAATATTAGAGTTTTCATAATACAAGCCAGATTTTAATTCTGCTTTGCCTCACATTTGTTAAAATACCTATAAGTAAAATTCAAGATTTTTATTTTCTTAATAAACTCGAAACTATCAGTATAAAATCACTGTGACTGAAACATAAAACTGGACAAAATTTGAAAACTTTTAAGCAAAATCCGTTCCGCTCTACATCCTCCAATTCTGGCAGCGCTGTAGTATAAACACTCTAGTTGGTATATATGCAAAGGGTGGAAGTCTCTGGAATGTTTTATTCCAGCCAAGCATCAGTTGTTATTATAGCAGGCAACACTCTCAAAGGTGTTTAATTTATTTTAAATGACATTATCCAAAATAAAAATTTCCTTATACGGTGATGTTCCGCAACCTTTGCTCTTCTAGTCCTAAGTACCAAACACAAAACGATCATGTTACACACTCGCACACACAACTAGAAGTATAATTGGACCGGTCCAAGTGTATGCTGATAAAGGGGGATGTTCGTACGAATGCGAATGGTTTTGCTAACTACATCATCGTATCATCACCCACCACCACCAGCACCAACAACAGGGCGCGAGAGTAATAGTAGAAGAGAACTGGAAATGAGAATAATAAATAATTGATAAGACTGACCTTTTTCTCGGTGAGTTTCTCGCATCTTCGCTGTTTGCAAATCTGGTGGCTCTTATCATTCCGACATGGAGCACAATCACCACAATTGTCTTTTCTTTGACAACCGATACATTCCCCGCACCGTTTCCGTTTTTTCTTCACCTGTTTGTCCACGTTACCGCCACTAATATCGTCAATGTCCACCGAACTGTTCGAGTTCAACGAGTGGTGAGACTTATAACCAGCTGTACTGGAGACGGCGGCCACTTGTCCAGAATTTTCCGAACCAATTTCCATGTTACTGGATGCCCCGTCACTTTCCGCCGAACTTTCTAAACTGGAAGCGCGGATTTTTCGACGTTCCTTCTTCCGAAAATCGTTCCGCGTCGGTGAATTCATATTCGCACTAATACCGTTTATTTTCTTATCGAGTCCATTGTACAAACCGTTATCACTGTTGAGGGTGGTCATGGGATTTTGGAATTGCGTCGGATGCAAGCCGACGTTTTGTAGTTTGAGGGTTGGGTCGTGAAGGGTGGCTAATTTAAGATCGGTGTCGGGCTTTAATACTGTAACTACGGTTGGCGAGGAGATCAATTGATTGTTTTGGATAATAGCACCGTTTTGAGCAGGGAAAATACTGGTGGAATGTATGGTGTTATTCAAAGTGGCTAGATTGGTAGTCGGATGGGAATACAGCTGAATATGCCTTTCGTCAAGGAATTGTTGTTGGATAGACGGGATTTCTCTAGCTTGTATTGGGGCAGGCACCAATGGATAACTGCGCGGATTAACAGCACTTAAGGTATGAAAGTTGGAGTTTAACGTCGTTAAACTATGACTTCCAGGACTAGATGAATTTGGCGAGACAGGCGTTAAGTTAGTTAAGGTTGTTAGCGTAGTTGGTTCACTAGTAGTAACAGGATCATTAAACGTCTGAAACTGGGATTGGAATGACGGCAACTTTGAAGCACCATTCTGCTGAGCAAAAGCATCTGCAAAGGTATTCACTGCGGTGGTGACTGCAAAAGCCGACGTGGAATCCACTGGCTTCGACTCCCACGGCCTATACTGCGGTTGCGACGATATTATGGACAAACCATTCTCAGACCTGTCCAACATCCTCGCATCAGTGTAGTAATCCCAATTTGATATGTCTAGAAGACGAGTATCATTGAACAGGCGCTCCGAGCTGAACGTTCCGCTGGAGTCCATGTCCGAGGAGAATGATGAGAATGGCGGTAGATTAGCGCCTGGCGGGACATCCTGCACCGTCGAACTTGGCGTTGCCGGCGTCGGTGGGTACGACGGTGCCAATGTTGTGTAGCCGGCATTCAACCCGTCAGGGTCCTGACTTAACGTTTCACTCATTTTCACAAACACATTGCTAACTGTTCATTATTCTGGATGGGTTTGATGGTGCAACTATTTTTTTTTATTGAGTTCTATGGAGGTTTTCGTTATTTTTTTGGTTCGTAAATTATAATTTCGTTATTGTCATTATAATAATATGGTTTGTATCCTGAATATGTTCGCTGAGATGAGGTTTAAGAAAATTTACTTCAGGTTTTATGTTATTTGTACTCTCTTGTATTTGTACTGTAAGTTATGTTTCGTATAAAAATATGGTTCTCACTTGTACATAATCTTTTATAAAAAAATAATATCTGCAACAGAAAAAACAAGGAAATTACAGCGTTTTACACAGTGCCATAGTTCATCACAATTTTAAAAAATCAGCCATCATCACAAATTATTTTATTTTATTTTCAATTCCAGCATGTATACAGAATTAAAATATTCAACGAAATCTACTTTAATTCCACAACATTTCGAGACTTTTGAGAGAGAATGTCTTTTAAGTAAAACTGGAGAATGTATCAATTTTTTGGAATTGTTGAAGAATTTTCGCTATTTTGAAAGCTCAAAAAACAATTTTGTCGTTAATTAAAAAATAAACCAAGCTAGTACTTATAGATACAAACTGAAAGTATAGATGGTTTTTTTCACTTAAACATTTAAAAATTCTGTAAAGAATCAATTTTGCTGCACAAAAAGTATTAATCATAGTTCTTTAAAATATACAGAGAAAATGAGAATTAAGTAGGTAAATGTCGACCACTGTAATGACTTTCTGTTAAATTAATTGAAATGATAGTAAAATAACTTTGGAAATTTTATTTTATACTCCTAGATTAAATTAGTCACATTTACCCCATTTGATTCAAGCAATTTCCATAAAACTTCATATGCAAGCGATTGAATTTTTTTTTAAGTATATAGGTAATAAGTCTACTTAGCAAATTTCTACTCACTATTGCAATATGGAATCATCTTTTGGGGAGGAAGTTCCGAAATAAACAAAATATTTGTGACACAAAAACGAGTTATCAGAATTATCTCTAAGCTTAAAGGGCGAGACTCATGCCGTGGGGTTTTTAAAGTCAACAAATTACTGACACTACATGCCATCCATATATATCGATGTCTTATGTACTTAGCGACAAATATGGACCTCTTTCAGGACCACATAACTAAAAGCACAACCTATAACCTACGACAGCAACATTTACTCCAGATTCCAAACCACCGATTGACGAAATACGAAAAGGGCACTCTCTACAAATGCATAATCATTTTCAACCATCTACCAAACCATATTAGAAGCAAACTTCATAACATCAAGGATTTCAAGAAAACATTTAATAAACATAGAACCATACTCTCTGCAGGACTATCTAACTTAATTTTTGTTTAATTTTCTTTTTGACGTTCCTCAAACACAATATTTTGTAATATATAGTAATGTTATGAATATTGGTATGTTTTGATTAAACGATTTATTTATTTATTTATTTATTTATTAATCAATCAATTCCTGAAAATTATAAAATTATTTGAGCAGCCATAAAATACCCCTAGATTTGCCGGAAACCTCACACAAATTCTGTTTGTTTCCCAAGACGAATGTACAAATATCAAGCAGATGCTTGGAAATCCCACATATCTCAGACATTTTTTATTCATCGTAAAATTTCATTCAGAAACCCGTATTTAGTCCAAAACAACAAAGGAAAATTGGGATGTATCTATTTTTATCTGGAAAAGGTCAAAATTGCCGATGAAGTACGGAAACTCGTAGCTTGTCCCAGCATTTAGTTCTTCGATTTCCATCACAAACATTTCAAGAAAAGCTTTCACTTTCTATTTTAATTTAGTTTAAATATATTTGAATTTCTGTGGTTGTTCTAAAATGGCCAAAATGCGGGATTTAATCAACAATTTACAATTAATACCACCCCTGCAGAATAGCACCTCCCGCTCCCGTATTTTCAATTTACATTCCCAAATCATCAAACCAAACAGTTTGTTAATTATTTCCAGAGAGAGAGACTGCCAAAGACAAACAACATTACACAACTGTATAGTAAATGAAATGCTGCAGATTGAATTGAAAAGAAAACAAGATAATAATTTGTAAAACACGCTCATGATGATGAATGTAAAGTCACAAAGCCCTCCAGAAACAAACCATTGTATAAGATAAATATTATGTGTTGTTTATAAATGGAAGCTTCATTTGTGACGCATCGAAAAGCGCAGAAATACGTCATAGAAAAGCTCTGAAGCGCGAGGGCAAACGACGCAAACGCCGAGTAACGCATTTCCTAGTTGTTGCCAGGTCACGGTCGCTATTCGCGGATCCTTTCCTAATATCCTGATGCCTATTTATATGTTGTTAAACCTCCTCTCGCCGGGTATTATAGATAGCTTGGAGCTTTGTACGACTGAAACTACCTGATGCGAAGCGGAAACGAAACCTTTCAATCCAAATAAAATGCAAGAACAAATTTATAATAATGAAATGACAAAAAAATTAACTGGGATTCGAAAATTTAACAGGGTACTAAAACACAGGTTTGTTTGAATGGCTGGAAATTATTGAAGAGCTAAATTATGAAAAAGGACGGTGTTATCCTGTGTGTATAAGGGAAAGTTGGATGGGCGCATGCGTTGATGATTTTGGTCGATCCCAGGACGCAAAACTTGCAAAACATTTGTAGGTTTATTATTGCATTTTTATTCTAATCCTGCGCTTTTAAAAAGTGCGCTAACGAAATAATTGCGTAAAGTGTTTGTTATTATTTGAAAATTGCTGGAAATGCGCACGAAAATATTAGGATAATTTATTGTTATTTATGCAAGAGAATTATTTGTTAAAACTAAAATAATATTTTTTTAAAAGCTCAAAATAAATTTTAAGTACCTGGTAAAATTGTGCGTTTGTAAAATAAAAATTTGGGAATTTCACAGCTTTTTCCAAGTTTATTCTGAAATGTAGGTACTAGTAGAATAATTCTAAATAAAAAATAAATATTTGGGGTAGGTATTTACCATAACATTACAACAAACCCCAAAATAAGCATCAATAAACATGCATGTTATTTTTCCTATTGATATGGTTCTTTCTAAATAAACACAAAAAATAAACAACCAAAACCGATAGAATAATAACAACAAAAAATGTCCCGATTTTTCCCCAGAAAATTATTTTGACTAGTAATTTTGGCGGGAAAAATTCTACAAAAACCAAAACAAAATAAAAACACTAACCATGTGTAAATAAAAAATGTCCTCACACACACCACCACCAAGCACGCACGATGGTTATTCAACTGACGCTGTTCTACGCACACTTTGAAGCTTTCATGTCTCGCGCGTAGTTTTACATCTGTCGTGCTTTTAAACCAATCAGAAGCTCCACCCGCCTTGTCGTGAGTTTTCGACGAAAGTTCGGTGTGCAGGATTCAATCGTAAACAGTTTTTCACAATTTTTCCCGCTTTAGATTTATGAAGGAACAGAGCTTTTGTACCAGAATGGGAATTGTTTAGTCTTTTCTATAAATTACGGGAAAAGTTCTATAAGTTACTGGCGGCTTTCAGCAGAGGAAACCGACTGATATCTGGAAGCTTCAGGCAGAAAAGTTTTTCACTGTAGTAGTTTTCAAAACTAGAATATGACATGCTTCATTATGAATCGCATAAAGCAAAATATTGAAACAATTTTTGACATTAGGATCCCCAAAATTCTTGAAGCTACACATTTTCCAATTATTTTATAATATAATTATATGTATAGTATAATTATAAGTAGTTACAATATTTTAGTTTTATAAATGTTCAATCGACTTTTATTTTGCTAGTTAAATTAATTTAATTTTTAAAAAAGCTCCTGAACTCTACTGAAAGATCAGAAATATAGCAATGAAATATTTTTCCAAGTTTTTTATTATAATAGTAAATTTGATTTATCAAGAATCATACAATACAAATTTAATATATCGACCAATGTCATATATAAAAATAAAATAATATGTATGTTTTTAAGAACGACAACCAACCAAATACATTAAATACGATGGTAGGAGTACGGCGAGAGTAGTGAAAATATTCCAGGGATTCAGATCAGCTGCAGCGGATTTTGCAGTAGTGGAAACTTTACCACCCGCAGCACCCGGAGTTGCAGCGTCGCCGCCGGCACCAGCATCAGGTTCTGGATCCTGAGCCTTACCTAAAGTCACAATCAGTAGAACCATAAACACCCAGGTGAAGATTGTTTTCAGCCTCATTTTGTATCTAATTAACACAATAAATCACAAATAGTTCCTTAAATTCACACAGTACTTACAATTATCTTCCAAGAATATCTAAATCAATTTAATGCCTTTTGACAGATTTGTGTTTATATGGCTTTTTTCCTTGACTACCACAATTGTAAAAAAAATTGCCACAACGGCCATCTCATTATTATTGAGTTTTTGGGAAAAATTATATATGCAACACACAATACAAAACCTCATTTCTTTGTACAACATAACATACTACTTTATCACAACAAAACTTATTCACATTGCTTCTGTAACAGATTAAAAAACACTTTTTGTAATTCAATAATTATTATAACCGAAATATTTTACTTAAACTACAAACAACACATAGGCAACCTAAAATACACCAAACAAAATTTCAGTTGGTCTGTTGGTCACTCTGTTTGAATCACAAACATAACCTAAATATTTGCACACGTCAAGTAATCAACTTTGTGGTTATATTTGAAAACATGAACAAAAAACAATTTAAACCCTATCGCAGGGGTGGCCCAAACAAATTTCATAGGAAACCTCTTGGCGTAAGAGTGTATAGACATAACGAACAGTTACTCGAAACCGACGTGGGTATAACAGAGTTTCTTAGTACATTGCCCGGTTTCTCTGGAATAATCAAAGCACGTTTTTCCGATTTTCACGTAAATGAGATTGACCAGAATGGTGTAGTCGCCAAACTGACTGACACAAATGTCCCCAAGGATTTCGTAAGTAATGTAGAGAAAATTGATGTAAAAGAAGTTGTAGACAGTCCTTTGGAGCAAATTTCACAAGAGGTTTGGGAGTCTATTAAAAAGTTAGCCACTGAAGAGGATGCTGCCGTGTCAGTTAAGTTGGGGGCGAATGAGTTTTCCAAGGAAGACCGAACGAAGATTCATGAATGTATTAAGAATATTTTTGGTCAAAAACTAGTGGTTTCTACTGTGAATGAGGAGGACAACAAAATGATGATATTCAGAAAGTTTGACAAAGAAGGTACATAAGGGGTTTGCAGCAAGTTTCACACAGTTTTGTATAATTATGCTTTTTTCATAGTCGATGGCAAAGACGTTCGTCGCAAGTGGCCAGATGATAAACCGGATTTTGTACACTTTTTACTGTATAAAGAAGCTTTAGACACCATGGATGCAGCATTAAAAATCAGCGACTGTTTAAAAATGGCTACACCAAATTTTGCCTATGCCGGCGTCAAAGATAAAAGAGCCAAAACCACCCAGTGGTTCTCAGTAAAACGCGTGGAACCTTGGAAGTTAATAATCAAAACAAAACAAATCAGAAACATACGAATAGGCAACATAACTTTCAAAGATACGCCTCTAAAATTAGGTCAATTAAGCGGCAATAAATTCCGTATAGCCCTTCGAAATATTGTAACAGACGACAAAGTTATAGATGAAGCAATGAACCAGTTAAAAGAAGTCGGGTTTATTAATTATTATGGTTTGCAACGTTTTGGAAACGACAAGGAAGTTCCAACGTATACCATTGGGATTAATTTACTACTAGGCAAGTGGAAAGAAGCGGTTTTATTAATTTTGAAACCGAAAGCCGCTGATGATCCCGAACTGGACATTTCAAAGGCTAAGAAAAGTTATGCTGAAACCGGCGTCGCTGAGGTGGCACTTAAAGTTTTGGAACGCAATAAAAATAAATGTTTGGAGTATAAACTATTAATGGGGCTGTCTAAGGGCCATGCAAATGATTATGTAAACGCCTTGGAAAATGTGAGCTTTGTTTTGTTATTGCTTGCACAAGTTATCCTTAATTTTTTCTTGCAGATTCCCCGTAACACCAGATTGCTTTACCTGCACTCATTTCAAAGTTTTATTTGGAACAAAATAGTTTCGAAACGTATTAAAGAATTTGGATTAAAACCAGTCGTCGGGGATTTAGTTTTAATTCTAGACGAGGTTGTGGAAGAAGAGGATACTACAGACGATATAAAATGCAAACAAGAAGTTAAAGTGTTATCAGACGCTGATTTAGAAAGTTATACAATTTATGACGTTGTATTACCTTTACCAGGTTACGATGTTGTTTATCCAGAACATTTGAAGGAATATTATAAAGCTGCTTTGGAGGAGCATGGTTTGAATTTGGACATGACGAAACAAAAAGTGAAGTAAGAGTTTATTTCATTAGGTTTATTAGAAGCTAACGTATTATTTGCAGGACATATAATTTATCAGGCAACTATAGAAAAATTTTGAGTAAAGTTCAAGATTTATCCTGGAAAACTCTTAAGTACAACTCTCATACTGATACGCTTATCCGATCTGACGTGGAGGAATTACAAGGGAAAAGCGAGCCAAAATCCCTAGAAAGTAGTTTACTCCACTATCACAATAACATAAATCACAACTAACTATCTATGTTTCAGATGGACTGTATACAGGTTTAGTAGTGGAATTTTCTCTGCACTCCGCTTCATATGCCACGATGGTCCTCAGAGAAATTATGAAAAGCGATACCTCAACTAGTGCCCACGCCAAAATGAACAACTACCACGAAATTGCAGAAGCAAAAGGCAAATCTAAGAGGATTATTGTAAGTGATGTTGAGGAGCAACGGTGCGATTCAGAAGAACCACAAAGTTCCAGTTTACTATGGGATGAAGCTAAATACGATGCGTTTAAAAACAGCATTTTCAATGTGACTGCAACGGAAAAGCGGAAGGGCGAAACGGAGGAAAATGGACAAGCTAAAAAGGCACGCACTGAAGAAGCAGGTGGAGGAGAATAAATTATGACCTAGGCTTTTATGTGGTATTTTAAGAAATAAATAGTTTTTATTGCTTATTGCACTTGGTGTTTTTATTATAAATTAAACAATATCCTTCAATAAAGTAAAAATAAAAAAAGATTTCTACCATAACTATCAAACTAAACTGCTGGCCAATTGAAACGTACCAAGCAAATTTTTAAGTTGAATTTAAAGTCAAATATTTTGAAAAGGAGAAAAGATATCAACATGAGGTTTTCAGGATTCAAGAGATAATTTAATTGCGAAAACAATAGTGTGACCTGATTTATTTACTTTGAAGTACGTTACTATCTACAGGGTATGAATGAAAGTCGTCTTTTTTTTTCTCAAACTTTATACCTACCGGAATTCCACAAAAAAAAATTTATATTTTTTTGATGTCGATTTTTTTAGTCCCTGGTTAATGAGGAAAAAACCAATTTTCAAAATTTTTATATCCCTCTTATTTTATAAGATACCAAATTTTTTATTAAATTTAATATTGTTGAACAGGTTTTTGCAATAATAATTATGCTGCCATTTTGAAAGCAAATGTCATCATGTGATATGTCGATAAAAAGGTAATTTTAAGTAGAATATAATTCTTATGGAAAAAATATACAGGGTTGTTTTAAAAAATTTTGAAAGTTAGTAGGTGGCCCTTCCGGTGAAACAGGAAGTGTCATCAGATTGTTTTAAACGTCAAAATGATTATTCCTTTCAACAATCAAACCATGCCAAATTTCAAATTAATACAGTTAAATGTAACGAAATGGTGGGGGTTGTAAAACAATTTCGTAGCCACCCGGTATACACGAATAAGGGCAATTTTTTGAAAAAGTGAAAAACCCGTTTCGAGGATATAAGTCACTTAAACCAATGGTGAACATAAACTAACTAAATTCCATTCTATTCCATTAAGAAAATAGCCTCAAAAAATGAATTAAAAAATTTATCAATTAGCGAACGTGTACCGATTTTTGATAAGCCACTGGCTACCAATAAATTAATGAAAGTACAAAAAGTGTACTTTTTATAAAAAAGCCATTCATAAGGTATTATAATCAACTACAAAGATTGGTTCTTACAAAACACAATACGGCCGAACGACAAAAAACAAAGAAAAAATCTAATTTTCAGCAAAAATTCGGTATCTTATAAAATAACAGGGATATCAAAATTTTGAGAAACAGGTTGTTTTCCTATTAAGTAAAGACTAAAAAAATCTTCATCAAAAAAATATAAAAAAAAATTTGTGGAATCACGGTAGTTATAAAATTTGACAAAAAAAATGAAGACTTTCTTTAATACACTGTAGATAGTAATGTACTTCAAAGTAAAAAAATCGGGTAACACTATCGTTTTCTCAATTAAATTATCTCTGAAATCCTGAAAACAGCATGTTGATATCTTTTCTATTTTTCAAAATATTTGACTTTAAATTCAACCTAAAAGTTCGCTTGGTACGTTTCAATTGGCCAGCAGTTTATATGAAATAAATATTTACATTTTTATTCATGTTTTTCCAGTGTGTTTGAACATATGAGCTCTTAATAAATAAGGTTCAATAAAACCCTTTTTGCATACTTCACAAACATGAAAGTTTTCCTCTGTGTGCGTCATCATATGGCGACCAAGATCTCTTTTGAGAATCGTTTTATAGCCGCAAATATAACATTGGTAATCATTCCTACTTCTTTGTTTACAATTTTTTTTCAGATATCTTTTTGCTAAATAGTTGTCGTAAGATATTTTACGCTTGGGAACATGTGGAGATTTAACACACCTGCAAGAAAACTGTTGAAATGTTGTATCATAAGGAGCAAAATATTTATTGGTTACTGCTTTGAAACTGCGACTTTCTCATCTTGGTCATCTTCATCTATAATAATAACTGAAGATTGCGATGAGGTTTCGATAGGTACAACTTCTTTGTTGATATCTGGGCCAAGCAGCACTGTTGTGGGTTTTGTACACATATTTTGGCGACATCTACAATGAGAAAAAGGATGGAAAATCTTAACATAGCTTACAAAATTACGTGGTTACTCCACTGAAACTTGCACATCCTCATCTTGATTATCCATAAAAATAACTAACGGACGTGGTGGTGGAGTTTCTACAGGATTTAAAATGCTTTCTACTACGCTCCATGTTTTCGTATGATTTACCAAATCGTTTAAATTAACTTTATTAATGCCTAAACACAAATTATTTTCTTCCATATGCGCGTACAATTTATCCCCGGTTTGGAAACAGAGCATTTTAAAACAGTAGGAAGTTTGCAACATAGATAAACAACAGTCGCAAATCACAGGATTACTAGTAATATCAATGTCCTGAAGCAAAAGTAAAGTTAGTTTTAGTAGAAAAGTTCGTTATTTCTTACCAATTCAGGAATAGTTTGTTCTAACATAGCTCTCAAGGTAATTGTGCCAAAAATACTCGAATTATGGTTTACAAAGTGGCAATTGATAATATTTGGAGACATCAAGCATATTCTGCAGATTTTTGATTGGTTATCCATTATTTTGAGAAATTGTTATCAATTCATACTGGTATATATTTTTGAAAATGTGTAGGTTATGTGTGCTTTTTGGCACGTGGAAGGTTTAGGAATTTTGTAAAAAAAATTAAGCCATCACGGTTTTAAATATTACTCCTCTGGCATTTTAACAATCATATATTTTTATAAAATAAACAAGCAAGAAAACAAATATTTATTTCCATAACATAAACGAATTTATATTCTGACTAATATTTTTTCTTTTGAAATAGCGAAGCGCGAAATAGGCTGAACTTTGACATTACGTAATGGGATGATTACTTTTTCATTACCTCTCTCTTCATAAAATTCCAGAAAACAACGCATAAAAAGCTACTCAATAAAACTTTTATAGGTTTATGTGAAATCGATATTAATATTATAGTAGATCGAGAACAAAAAGGGATTTTTTCATGTTTAGATGAAGTAATTACAAGCAGTAAAATTTTATTAAGCACATTGTTATGGTTTTACATAAGAAATATGTGTAGTGAATACATATTTGTATAAAATATGAATACAATTAATTTATATGTACAGGGTGGCCCCTTTTCGAGCCTTATCATAGGGATCTCGGAAACCGTAAGAGATACAGGGTCGGTTAAATTATGGCAAAGTTGCACAATTTGATGCTTATCAAAATGCTGTGTTGCAATTTTAAAAATTGCTAATACTTTCTGAAATATCCAGAAAAAAACGAAATTTCATGAGATCTTTTTTATTTTTTCCTGACGTTTATTGAAAACTTCGTTATTGCCACATTTTATCCTGCTGTTAAATTTTAAATCCGACGTTACGTCTTCCAGAAACCACCATCAACTTATCTTTCTAAATACGGACCTGGATTTTTTATTTCATTTTTTGTTAACTTTGGACTACCTCAAAACTATGACCCATCACAAATTTTGATTTTCAAACGTTTCTATGACAAAAACTGACATTTTCTGTATTTTTAAAAATATTTAATACGACACTGTTTTTAAGATAAATTATTACTTCTGACTAAATAATTTTAATAATAGCTTTTCATCAGTACCACAAATTTAGTTATTTATTTTTTACTTAAGTAATAAATTTAGAATGTTGAAAAAATATTTTTTTAAAAAATAGTGTCCTTTTAAATATTTTTAAAAATATAGAAAATGTCAGTTTTGGTCATCGAAACTTTTGAAATTCAAAATATGAGATGGGTCATAGCTTTAAGGTAGTCCAAAGCTAATAAAAAATAAAATAAAAAATCCAGGTCCGTATATAAAAAAAATAAGTTGATGATGGTTTCTGGAAGACAAAACGTCGGATTTAAAATTTGACAGCACCATATTGTAGAGGATAAAATCTGGCTATGACGAAATGTTGTTTGTTTTAAAATTTATTTTCAAATAAGGTCAGAAAAAAATTAAAAAAATTCTATGAAATTTCGTTTTTTTCTGGATATTTCAGAAAGTATTCGGAATTTTCCAAATTGCAACAAAGCATTTTGAGAAGCATCAAATTGCGCGACTTTGTCATAATTTAACCGACCCTTTCTCTATGACCGACCCTGTAACTCTTACGGTTTCCGAGATCCCTATGATGAGGCTCGAAAATGGGCCACCCTGTACAGATGATTTTATAGGAACATTGAATATTCATTAATTTGTGAATTCTGAATTATTTATTAAAAATAATAATAAAACATACTTTTTAAGGTATTAAACAGTTTTATAGAAATTGGAAGAATGGAATCACAGAAAATTTTATGTTGAAATTACTTTTTGTTTACAATAAGGGATTTTTTTATTACTGTAAATATTATAATTTGAATCGATGTGATTCAGACAAATTAATATTACGATTTTAATGTAATATCATTGGAATACTAATGCTTTCAAAGTTCTAAGTAAAATTTAGGTCTTTATTTGATAGAAATGAGTCCATCTCTCAAAAAGTGTCTACACTGAATTTTTTTGTCACAATAAATAATTTCTGCCGACGCATTGTCAATAAACGGATATTATATTATCAGAATAAATAGTGATACTTTGTCCTGATAATAATAGTCTCGTCCATTATTTCGATAATTAACTACTCGCATATCTCCATGTCAATGTCTAGTCAATATCAACAAAAGTCCTAGGGCAAATGACCCCTAATCCCCCAGCTAATAAAACATATTCACCCTGTAAAAACACTCATTTCGCTCAAATTGCTCCAATATAAACAATTTACTAATTGCATTTTGAAACACATCGTTCGAATAAGGTTTGTTTATTTTCGTATTTTGCCAATATCGATTCAGCAACGTTACAATGAACCAGTTGGCCAGTTGCAACGTACCCCACTGAAAACGCTGAAATCGATGTGGAAACTCCTGAACAAACGCTTTGGATAGCAGTATAATGGGGCGTGTCAGACTGAACACATCGCACGCTGTTAATTTTTTACGTAAATAACAATTTCCCATCACGTACCAGTGGGGACAAAAGGGACAAAACAGTGTTGTTCCAGTCGAGTATGACGACGCAACCAGTTCCTCGAAATAAGCGTCAATAACAACCACAAAACTCGGTAACTGGTACTAAGTAGAAACGCGATTAATAAAAATAATGTCTCAGGTGGGTTGTAAGGATTTTTCGTTTTTTGGACTTGAATTCATTTGGCAATTTCCAGAGCTCATAATGGAAATTTCTGTAATTCAATCACGAACTTATTCAACTAACTCTATTGCTTCCCGGAATATTACTGGTAAACAAAACATACGGACAAAACCACTGAATATGTCGCTGGATTTTCACAAGAACTTGTCGAAAATCACTGGATCGAAAGATAATTACTCCTACGTTGAAACCAATGCCACATCATGGTACAACAGCGATTTTTTGAATAACGTCACAAACAGCACTGAATACGACTATGATTATCAAATGTTTAATGGGACGTCATTGGATGACCATTCGTGGTCCTTGTGCAAGGATTGGAATCCCACCCAACATAATCTCTTTCAAACAGCCAATTTTTTCTTTGCCGCCGCCTTTTTGGTGCCTGGTAGTTTCAAGCAAAGTGTTTTGTTAGTTAGGTGAGTAAAACTAAAAACAAACAAAAAGGAATTTTTCAAGGATCATATTCTAGGGCACTGTTATCAATTGGATATTTCTTTATTACCATTTGGGGTGGTCTTGAAATATGCGCCCCAGATATTTTACTATGGAATTTCTTGATTGTTGTACTGAATTTAACCCACACTGGTTTGTTAACTTGGAAGTTTCTACCACCTACTCTAACACTAGAACTGACTGATCTTTATTTAAAGGTAAGAAATTCAATTTGGGCGGATGCGCCGGGTACAAAAAATTCTCTTGTAGGTTTTTAAACCTTTACGAGTAAGCAAAAAGCACTTCAAAGAACTGGTAAAAGAAGCCAAAGTGATGAATCTGGAACATGGTGATATATACGCTGTGGAAGATGTGAGTCCAGCTGATGAAAGACTGTCCATATTGCTCAAAGGAAGGTAGGAGTTGTAGGGATTTTCCAGGGCCGAATTTTGGAAAAAAATAAGAACAATATACTAACGCTTCGTCTAATAATCTTCACAGCTGTAGTACTATAATTATGAAGTTATAGTACTAGTTTTGATATAAAGTAACCCAAAATCTATCTCAATACAGAAGGACGATTATGTTAGATATATCTGAAAATTACTATCCAACTTCCTTACTGAATTCTAGAAACTCTTCTTAATAAATATCTAAGCAGTTCTCCTCCAAAATACGGCCCTGACCCCCACCCCTTTCCCCAAAATCGAACAAAACCAAATTAAGCCCCAAACCGCACAGGCTACGCGTGACCTGCGACGACACCCACCTCCACTTCATCAACATGCATCAATTCGTCGATTCCCCCGAATGGGAGGCAAATCACGAACAATCTGACGATGTTTTCCAAGTGACCATCACAGCGGAGGAAGACAGCGTGTATTTATGCTGGCCCAGAATGAAACTGGAACGTGTGCTCCGACATCGACCAATGCTCAAAGTTGTTTTGGACTCAATTATAGGTAAGGATATCACACAGAAACTGTATGCTTTGAACGAGCACTTGCATGGACTGAACGATGAACGACAACGAGATAAAAGAAACGAAATGTGGGCGAAATCTCATAGCAGGAGTATGTCGATGGATGCTGTTAATACTGGTACCACTGGTTTGGTACGTTCGCAAGCGTATAAAACGGCACAAAAGACGAATTCCTTAAGCAACAAAGACGGTAGGTTTGCTAGATACCAATTTACAAATTTACTTCATTATATAATAGCAGGTTCTTTGGGGAAGTTACAAACTCAGTGTTGGGTTCCTTTGGTGGCCAAACAATTCCCAGCTACTTCGCCTTTTATGAGCCGAAATTCCTCTAGTAGTCTTCGAGTGCCAGAGGTGCATACTACGCCGCAAAGAACACGATCTTTGAGGCGATCAAATCGAGAAGTCAAATTTGATCCTGATGCCACGAAAATTAAATAAAAATTGGGAGGAATTGAAAGCTTCTAAGGCGCTTGCAATACATGTTTTCTAAGATTATTAGAATAATACAAGAAAGTAATATATAGGTACGTTTTAGAAAAAAGTCAGGGTCCCAAAATAGATCACGAGTAATTGATACAACGACTTGTACCATATTATTGTGAAAAGCTCTCAAAATCCCCAAAATGTTTTTGTTCAATTCTTTAAACTGTTTTTGCAAAATTCTGTATATTTTATTTAAACAAGAAATTAATTGCGCAAAGCATATCGACAATTAGCAATTAGAAAAAGCGTAGCCCGTGATAAACGTTATAGATAAGGTAAAAATATTTATTTTGCGTTAAGTTTTTTCAAAGAAAATGATTTAAAATGTTAGAAACTATTGTTGTGAAGCACTTTTGAAAAAAGTTGTACTAACAGCGTTTAATTTTTACTACATATTTGGCATTCGCTTTATTACCAAGCAAAAATAAACATCATTGACCAGAAGACAATTGTGCCTTTGGTGCGAAATATCAATAGGTATATTGGAAGGTGTTTTATCTTATATAAAAGATGTAATAAATAAACTGTTTAAAATTTAAAAAAACGCTAAATCACGTCATATATAATCAGTATTTTGATTTCTTCTTTAAGCTTTAAAGTATTACAATAAAGAACAAACAATCGTAGACTTCTTGTTGCAACTGTAAACTATCAGGATTTCTTGTTTCCACAAACTGCCTTCCAAAGTAAATTTTAAAACAACTTAAAAACAACACTAAAAAGAATGCTAATACTAAAATTTTATATAATGGTTATGTACATAATTATACATGTTAGTATTGTTTATATATGGTGTATATATTTATATTTGTATGTTTATATCTGTCGTGTTTATATAAATTATATTGTATAGCCAATTAAACTGTTTTATACTAAAGTTTGGTTGTTTTTTACAAATTGAATCAAAACCTCTCGTAGGTAACCAAAATTATATATTTCCTTTAATCTGTGTCTACAATCTCACAACTATGGTACTTAGAGCTAGTCTCCAACCAACTCTCCACATCATTCGACGTTAAATCATCATTAGAAGGCAGCTCAGTTAACGGCTCCATTTCACTCATGTAACAATTCTGTCCAACGCTTCCATTTTCCTTGAACTTTTCGTACACCTTATGCCTGCTAGTATCCGCTGAGAAAGTCGGTGACATGTTACAAAGCCCCCCGTTAGGTTTCTTCAATCGAATCGGCGATTTATATTCACCACCAGTCGTTAGTGATGAAGTGATGCTAGGAAGACGAATGTCCAAGTGTGATCCTTTAGCAGTGACAATTTTATTATTCATGGCGTAGAGTTTGGTGGTGATGTCTCGGGCTATAATCGTCGTTAAAACTGCCGCTATGTAGGTGTCTTTAACTAGGAGGTATTCAAGGGAAGAACGTTGCCAGAAGAGATAACGGCAACTACTGGCCGCTACGATGGAAACTTTGAATTTGTCATCGACTGTGTTGCGACTGGATTCGAATTCGGGGGAGTCGAGGAATTCGCATGGTAGAATTGGATGTAGGAATTGATTTTCTGATAATACGTTAACCTGAAATAGGGTGTAGTAGCGAGTTTAATTTCGGTTTTGTTATATGAAAACTTACTTTTCCTGAGAGTAAAAGTCCTAGTCTGTCGATTCGAGTCAAATTTTGGACTGCATAAGCTTCGCCGGCATGTAACGACATAATTGTGGCAAAATCCGTGCTGACCATTCGCTTAAATTGCAGTCTGGTGAGCTAAAAAATATCATTTTTCAAAGTTTTCGATTTTTATCACCTTTTTCACCTTGAATGGTTCGAAAAGTGCATGATAAACCTCCTCAAGTTCCGGATCAAATTTCACGGGACGCAACTGGTATAAAATATGGAAAACCTGTGCCATATTCATCAACATAAACGCAAAGTTCCAAGTGAAAACATCTGGAGCACAAATAATATTCCAAGCCCAAGTGGAAAACAACATCAAACCTTAAATTTAAAAAAACTCAAATTTCGCTGTTTTATAAATTCTAATTTCACTAACCGATAATTAACCAACAATGCATGAAGAGTACACCTCTTTTAGAACAAGTGGAGGAGTATGCAAGGACAAAGCACATGTTGGCTAATTGAAACAGAATATGCTGAGGCTCTTTCCAATAGTCGCACCATGGCCACCAGGTTTCTAAAAAAATTTGTTTATTTATAGGTAGACATCACTTTTATTGGATTTTTACCTGATGGTATGGTGTAGGAGATGTTTTTGTCCGAAACTGGCCAGGACAGGTTTGGTCCTGGACCCACAAATAGATTATGATCGCGTTCCTCGTTTGGTTGTAGCCCGATTTCTACATTTGATGACATTTTTGTGATTTTCAGTTTTACATTATTGTTTCGGGGTTCCGGCACACTTACTAATGGGAAAATCGATAATCGTGTGAGTGAACGCTGGGAACAGAGATGGACTTACTGGGAAAGCTTTGGTAGAGTTGATTACATTTTTTAATATTGCAATTTGTAGATATTGAAGCTTTTTTGAAAAAAAATCAGTTTATTTATTTAGATAAGATTTTAACAAAATTTCAATGATTTTAATGGTGCACAATAATCTCTGTAGTATTTCAAATTTTGACCTAGGACATTAGGCAGATATGAATTTAAAATTTAAATATTTATTCCAAATTCCAGGCGCAAAAAATATCGCATAAAATAGGTAAGCGCATTCAGGCTAATAAGTAGCATGGGGAAAAAGTAGAATCGCAGGTGTATTCATAATCAGCACCCTCGAAAGTATTTAAAACCGATATAGACTTTTAAAAAATCAATTATTTTCTCTTTATAAATTAAATTATCTTAAAAACTACTTCAAAATATGGCGAACGCGCCGGTGAAATAATTTTAATATATCATAGAAACTGCAGCAGTAACCTAATGTATAGAAAAAGAATAAGCTACTTAATAATCATCGTAATTTCGTCTCTTATAATTGCATAATAAAAGAAATATTTTTAAAACTAAACGCGCGAATATTCAAAAATTTGAATTAATTATAAAACTTCAAACGCTCTTTACTAGATGGAGCGATAAGCCCCGGGACGCTATAATTAACAAGCTAAACTCACATACATCACAAACATTACGCAAGTAAACAAGGGCACCAATAGTCGAAACTAAAAATAACTAGTTCAATATATCTAATTATCAATACTGATCGAAAATTAGCAATTTCTTTAAAGAAATATACTAAACTTGTTCGCTCTATAAAAATTAAATAATCTTTATTTGCACGCTAACCAAATTAACTCAATTTTCCCCTAGCGACGCAATTCCTATCCATTGGTACACCTGATTGACAAGATAAAAAAATTACTTCATGTGAGTTCCAGTTATTTTTGGTGGTGTTACAACAAAAATCTTCAAGTTTCACGTAATATACAACATTTCGCACAAAAAATGGCATCTGCTTCTGACGCAAGGGTTTCAATTTGCGGTAAATTCGGTCTGAAACCGTTCAACAAACAGAACATTTTGTTTTATTATGCTCCGGTTCAAGGGGCGCTTAGTTATACCGCACTTTCAGTAAATGTTATGAATCCATCGTTAGTCCTAAGGTACGTACCGACGTGGTTTTTGCGTTATTTTAACAGTGACTAATAACCCTGTATTTCATGTAGGATATTCCCCAGAAGGGACATCACAAATATCTTGTTGTTCAACACACTGGTGGGCTCCGGTTTGTATTTGTACAGCCGGCCACATTTAAGTACACTTACCACTAAAGAACGCTTGTTATACAGGTAAATAATCTAGCGGAGTATTGATCACAGTTCCTATAACGTTTTCTTTGGGTTTTAGTTCATTTGGTGCTGTTACATTCTCGTTGGGTTCAGTATTGATATGGGCAATAATCCGTAGTATTGTACCTCAGAATGTGGCAGTTTGTACGGCTTGTGGAATCGGCTCCGGTTGGGCATTGATTAAAATTGGTCGCAGTTATGCTGAACATGTCGACTCAGTAGTCAAAAAATCGTAAGAATTTTAAAATTAATTTGTTGAGTTGTTTAATTTATATGTAATATTCTTACTTAAATTGTAATCATAGCACACATTTAATATGTACCCCTAAACCAAATAATCATTAAAATATGCTATTAGTAACTGTTGTTTTCTTGACACAAATCATTTATTGCAATTTTTGTCAAATCACCATCAAAATTCGTTGTATCGTACCACAAGAACAAAATGCATTACGAATATGAAGAAGTTAACGACCTTAACATGTTATGTTCTCTTTTTAACAAATTAGCCGTAACACACGGTTATGTATCTTATTCTCTAATGTCGATCCACGCAGTTAATCCCTCAGTTTTCGCATTGTAAGCTATAGAAACATCTCAACGCTCCTAATGACTACAAAAATTATTTGCAGGATCCTTTCCTCAGACCCTACTTCTGTATTATATTCTAACATGGTTTTTGGCGTTTTTATATTGACATTTTCGCGTCCATCTCTCAGACCCTTACCCCTTCCCACCAGGACAATTTTCAGGTTTGGATCCCGTAGAAAAGCGGTGAAATATAGAAAACCTCAATTTTTTTCCAGTGTTCTAGGCACGTTAATGTTCAACCACTTTACTATGGAGTTCTACGAGTGGCTTGCAATTAAATACGAAGGCCGTCCGATTTTCCTAACAATTTTAGGCTTGGTAACCGGTAATCTTCTCTGGACCCAAATGATAACATTTTTTTATCATCTGGACACAAGATTCAATCCAGAATTGAGACGCATACGGGCTTTCGAGGGCATCTACATGCGTAATGTTGCATAAAAAAAACCTCAGTTTTAATAAGTTTAAATCCAATAAGTAAACTTTACTATTTAATTATTAATTAGGACGTTTTGTGTGCAATGCCACATGATAAACTATAGTTGAGGTCATTTATAAATACAAGTTATTTTTGTCAAATATTAACGTCAAAATTTTTCGTTCATTTTCATTTTTCTCTGGGTGAAATCTCATAATAACATGGCACATTTTCCTTGTGAGATAGAAAATGATAAAGCCGGCGAAATAATTACCGTTCTTCATATGGTGGCTAGCACACAAGCTTACGTAGGATATCTTTTCATGTCCGTTTACGCGGTTAATCCTTCAATTGCACCAGGGTAAGAAACACTGATAATTTAACCACCACCCTCATTATTTTTATCCCAGTTTCTCGATTGAAAAACACGGAATGTATCTGAGCTCCAGCGTGGTTGTGGGAATGTCCATTATGATATTTTCCCGCCCATGCCTTCAATCCATTAATTTCCATCACAGAACTTACTTCGGGTAAACTAAACAAAGACTAATTTCATCTAAAAAACCGCTTCTTCTAGTGCTTTTGGATCAGCAATGTTTAATCTTGGCTCCTTTGCCGTTTTTAAATTACTGAGGAAGAAAGTCCCCGATAATCCAAAAGTACTAACAGCCTTGGGTTTAGTCGCTGCTACTTTTATGCTAACAGAATTTGTGCTGTTTTTCTACTACATGGATACAAGAATTATCACTTATCTACATAGAATAAAACTGTTTGAATTGCTACTTGGTACCCATGAAGACGATTCGATGCTGGACTTATGAATACTTAATCAAAATCAAAATGTCATAAGTCAGTTCGGTTTTGTCATGAGTTAAATTTTCTGTCTGTTATCGAGGTCTTAAGGGGGTGGTGTTGCGGGAAAAGGGCAAAAATGGCACATTTTGTCTACGGCGAAGACAATGATGCACTCTCAAGATTTTACGTCAATTACCAAATGATAGCGAGTGTGCAAGGCTATGTGTCATACATGTTAATGTCTATCCACATAATGAACCCTTCAATTTGCTACAAGTAAACCAGTAACTTCAAGGAAGTACTCGAATATTTAATGGGATTTTTTCCAGGGTTTGCACATATTCCCCAAACAAATTCCTCTACTTTAGCATGATGTACGGCATAGCCATGGCAATCTACTCAAGACCGTCCTTCCGCAAAATGAATTCAATAAACCCAATATTGTTCAGGTTCAGCAAACAAATATCCTCGATAGTTGTATTGTTTTTTTTACGAATATTTTAGTGTTCTAGGTTCGGGTATGTTCAATCTATACTCGATGAAGACTTTCCATTATTTAAAGGAATATTTCTCTGAGGAATCGGAATCCATTCTAGCACTTATAGGATTTGCGACTGGGTCCTTCTTGCTTACTCAATTCATTGTCTTCTTGTATCACATGGACACTCGAATTGATCCAGAACTGAAAAGAATGCGACTGTTTGAAATTTGTTTAGGCAAATAATAAAACGGTATTTTTTTTGTTTGTAATAGTTAAACTTTTATTCGAAGTTTTACAGCTGATATAACAAAGAACTAAAAACAAATAAAATATTAAACTGAATGTACAATTTTAGGTAGGTAAACTATCTCTTTGCAATTTATGGCAATATTATTATGTAATAAAGTTCAGGTACTAATTCAATTTCAATAAATAAATATTTAAATTAAAGGCAGAAGCGTCACGTATGTAATACTTGTGCATAATTTGATCCGAAAATCTGAACAATATTTTGGAGGGCCCTCAAAGATTTTCCACTTAAAAAACACTTTTTCACGGTCGTCTCAGTGTACTTTTGTTGCATCAGAATCGATATAAAATTGATTAATTTACAGACGATTAATAAATAACACGTAAATATTTATTGTCTCGTTTTACATTCAGTAAATAATATATACAGGGTGTTCGCGCGAAGTGGCTCACTATTGCTAACTTCGTTATTATTGGAGCTACAAAGTCGGTTAAATTTGCAAACTAGTAGCATTTTTTTCGCTGATTACAATGGTGAAAACAAAAAAACAATTGACCATCTGGTTTTCAAGATATTCAAAAAAATAACATTTTTTTAAATGGAACACACTATATATTTTTGCAAAAATCGATGGTAAATTAAATTCTATACAAAAAATTTTATCATCTTTTTTTGATAATAATTTAAAATAAGCGAGTTATTTTGAAAAAAAGTTCGTAATTCTTTAAAATCTAGTAGCCCTAAAAACGAAATAGTAATTTATTAAAACCAAACAATCATAATTTTGAATTTAAGCAAGTTGAAAAATACTTGAAAGAATTACGGAAATATTGAAAATTTACAAAATTATAATTTTCGTGGCTACTTGATATTAAAACTTTGAAAACTTTTTTTCAAAATAACTCGCTTATTTTAAATAATTGTCAAAAAAGTATGAGAACATTCTTTGTTCAGAATTTAATTTATCATCGATTTTTGCAAAAATATACAGGGTGTTCCATTTAAAAAATGTCATTTTTGTGAATATCTCGAAAACCAGATGGCCAATTGTTTTTCTGTTTTCACCATTATAATCAGCGGAAAAAATGCTACTAGTTTGCTTCGTTTTAATAAATTACTATTCCGTTTTATGGCTACTCGATTTTAAAGAATGGCAAACTTTTGTTCAAAATAACTCGCTTATTTTAAATTATAATAAAAAAAAATTAAGGACATTTTTGTACAGAATTTAATTTGTCATCGATTTCTGCAAAAATATATAGGGTGTTCCATTTAAAAAAATATTATTTTTGTGAATATCTTGAAAATCAGATGGTCAATTGTTTTTCTGTTTTCACCATTGTAATCAGCGGAAAAAATGCTACTAGTTTGCTAATTTAACCGACTTTGTAGCTCCAATAATAACGAAGTTCGCAATAGTGAGCTACTTCGCGCGAACACCCTGTATATACACAAAAAGCAAAAGATATTTCGTTAAAAATCTAGACACAAGTATAAAAATTAAATATATTTACAGCTATATTTCTTTTACATAAATTAGATAGGTAAGTAAAATATAATGCAGATTCGACCTGCATGCGAAATAAATAACAAATTTTACAAAAATTTACACTAAATAGACCAAATTTTAATTTATTGATTGACAATCTTAAAATTCTCAAATCCTCAATAATATTTAATACACCTAAACTAACTATATACAAGATTATCTTATTGTCTCCTCCAACTAATGGAAATGTTCATGTGGCTCGTGACCGTCCGCCCCATGGTGATGATGGCCCTCATGGTGGTGATTTCCGTGATTATGTTGATGACCAGCTGAAAATCAGAAAGAATGCTTCATTAAAATACGATTAAAATCTAATTGTTCTTTTGGAATTTCGTTTAAGTTTTTTACAGATAATTTTGTTTTATTGTCTTATAAATATTAAATAAATGTGTTGAAAGGGAAAGTTCATGGATATTTATAATAAAAAAGATGAGAAACTCTGTAATATATATTAAATAAAATTTTAAAATAAACAACAACCGCAAAAAATCATTGGACATTCTCTTGCTTTTCCAATAAATGTAATTATGTTTACATAGGATGTGTAGCTTTGTGTAGCTTTCCTCATTTCTAATAATTAATAATCCAGATGATTGCAGTTGAATTACACGGCAGTTTGAACCATTTCATTGTTGTTTTTACAACAAATCAGTGAAATGATTATTTTTATATAAACTTGAAAAATATTCAGGGTTATTCAGCAAAATTCTCTTAGTTTTGCAAGAAATACTTCTCTCTGTTAACTATTAGCATTCCAAGTGATATTATGCATACTATATACTATTTTAAGACCGTTATGGCGGCTTTTTCTGAGAAATAATTGTGTAGGTGATGTACGGTACTTTTAAAATTATGTCTATTATGGCACCTTTCGTTAATGACAAATTTAATTGAGTAATTCCGTTACAGCATACCTCTAAGTTTAACTAACTGAAACAAAAATTAATTAACTTTCTTATTGCAATATTAGGCAGCAAAACAATAAATGAACCTTGTTTGGTACGAAGTGGTTTTAGTAGAATTAATTAAAAATGGACAGCGATACAAAACGAGGAGGAAAATACTTTTGTTTAAGTTGCTTTATTTTCTTTCCATTACACTTTTTACTCAATTCATCGAAAATAATTGTATAAGCTCTGGCTAACTTTTAATTAACTGATATAGTTAATTTTCCTAGTTTAAGTAGGAATTAATGAGGCACGAAAAATCCACACAAAAAAGCTCATAAAAGATTGAGACATTTTTAGTATACATAAAATATTCATTTAGCATTCAAATAAAATAAATTTCGCTTCCAAAACTTTTTAAAATAGTCAAAAATTACAATTTTAAAACGTGCGCTTTCAATTCTTCACTAAAATCCATAAAGCCACTTAATAAAACAAAAATGAATGCTAATTTTATGCAAAAACGAAATTTTTATTTCAGATTTGCCTGCAATTTCTTGGCGCTAAAATCTATAAACTTCCAATCAAGTGATCACATAGAAAGTAGGCTACAGTATACCGGATGATGTACGATATGCGGCTACCGCACTGAAAAGCAAAAGTTGTAATTCTGTGAGTGAAGGTCAAAAGCGGTCACTAACTTATTTATTTATTTATTTATTTATTCATTTACACAAAATACGAATAGGTGTGGTCCAGGTCCAAGAGAATATTTTAGTATCTCGGCGGGAAAAGGTGTAATGTTGATTTAAATTACCCACAATTTCAGGTTTTTTTGTTTTCTTTATGTGGTACCTGACCAGCTAATTTTTGCAACGTAAAGTTGAATGGGAGCTTCAAGGTTGCCCGCCCTTTAAAACAGCGGACCTCAAACAGTCGCACTACGTGATATTTTAAACTATACCTACAGTTATGTACCGTTGTAATTATTAAGTTAATTGGTTAGTGGTAATTTAGATAAACTATCTAGCAGGAAAAATAGTTTAAATAGCTTTCCGTTCCAAGTGTATAGTCAATTTTTTCAATCTATAATTTGATTTGTGAAGGAAACAGTTTTTATCGTCGCAAATTCAAAATTATAAACCGATAAATAAAACAATACAATTCAATTATTGTGTTATTTATTATTAGGCTTATGTTGTTTATAATAAAGCAAAATTCACTTTTTGGATAGAGAAACCTACGCGATATTTAGCATATAATTCAAGATTAGTTTGGCTTAAATTCGAGTTTATATTTGGATAAATTCAACTTTAAGTTTGGTGTATAATTATTTAAAATATAGATTGTTTACTATTACAATTACATAATCTGGTTATAATTTACCTTGACATAATAATGAATGTAATGTTAAAATAATAGTCAAAACAAGCATTTTCATATGTGGTTATTATAATTTATTAATAGAAGAAACTCGATTTTTTAAATTTTGTGCTGGACCAAACAGATGACTTGTTTTTCTCTCAAAAACTTGTCGCGTCTCCAATATTCGATTTTTGGGTCAATGCAACCACGAGAGATTATTGCTAATGATGCATTTGCATTTTACACGAGATTTTATTTATAAAATTGCAAAATAATCCTTTTTGGAGAAGAGATAATAATACGTTGGTTGTGCAACACTTTTTCAAACTATAATGCCAAAGTTATTATATTTCGTAACCATAATCATCATATAAAAATCATTTTTGGTTATAATATGATGGTAAAATTCAACTTCCGTCAGAGGAAACTGATAATCTAATCAGTTACTGTGTTGGAGAGAATAAGCATACTTTGAGTTATTAAATGCCCCGAGCAAAACTTCAAGTTGTTTAAGGATTGCCTTGTCAATCCTTACAAAGTTTCACTTTCAATGGTGATAATTATCCGAATTTTTTATTTTCACTTTAGTTTACAGATCAGATTTAAAAGGATTACGTTGTACCTAAATTAATTTCTATTTTGCCTCAAGTCAAAACGTGTACAAAAATAACCCATGCAGTCATTTTTAGTTTTTTTTTATCCTATTATAAAATAGTTATTCCCAAAACCATAAACCACAAAAATTCGTAGCTGAATTCATATGCAAATGAGCGGTAAAACAATGACTAGTTCTAAGAACCAAAAAAAAACTAGCCTGGGCGCCAAATTTAAATTGCGTCACACTTTGTGTAAAAAGTGAATCACTCGATAATTTGACTAATGTACAAACAACAATAAAATCATCTTTAATAAATACAAACATAAAAAGCCACTATTTATTTATTGTGACCTTGTCCAATTAACAATTCCCGTTTCTTTGTTACCTTCCATCTTTTATGCACAAAGTTACTTTAAACAGCAAACTGTTCAGTTTAAAACAATACAATCATTTTCCTCTGTTTCTCGCATTTCAACAACTTTTTTATATGGATATGGTGTTGCATTCAATAGAACATAATGCAATGCTCCGGTGCCATTATTTGCAACCGAACAAATGTTTCGTTCCACTTTATATGCTTGATGTATTTATCTATATGGTCTAAAAGAAAACCCAGTAATTGCTGCATGAAAATGTTGTGCAATACAGTTTTGCCTTCGTTCAATCACCTTGTAAAATATGAATATTTCGGTGGTCGAAAAAATGATTCGATAATGCAGTGGCGGGCCCGAGAAAAGGGAAGAATTGCATTCTTCAGGACATTTTGCTACCTAGGTTAATTTCGTGTATTTTAATAAAGAATCAGTTTATCCTATATTTTATAAAAAAGTGCCGATATATTTTGCAAATCAACACAATATTAAACTATGGTTCCAAAATTGTGGTTTTTTGAAATGTTCAACGGCGAAAATTATGAAATTTTGGACTGTCTTTTGTTGTCTTTTGCTAAATCAGTAACCCATTGACCCCAAAGTGTTTCTTTGTAATTTTTCCACGAAATATTTTTACCAATTTCTAGGTGCGCCACTGCGAATACTATTTTGTCATTGATTTTAGAAAGGTGTGGAATAGTGGAATTGATTAACTGTTTAAAACAGTTAGTAGGTTTATAAGTTTTTTGTCATGTGATAAAATTTGGCTTAGCAAAAAATTATCATTATAAATTTATAGACTTTCAAATAGAATCACTTGACGAGTTCCTGCTTTATTTTCAAGGTAGGAAGCCGCCAGTTACCTTGCCTTTATTAAATTTCTAGTTCATTATCATTTATTTGCACTGTGGTCAAAGACAAAAAACCGTTATAATTATGCATACACTTCCCCTACATAAAAATTCAAGGAAACTAAACAATATTTCGGGCTTTTTAGTTTGTGTTCAAGTGGACTCACTTAGTATTTGCAGTGTAAACATGACACAGAATCCGGCTAAAATGGCAAGTAATTGCCAAATGCCACTGTGGTGATTGTTACGTTCTCTCGCCAATACCTCGAAGAATACCACGTAGAGTAGTGTACCAGCTGCCATTCCTTGAAGTACCACAGACACGATATCCTCATCGTGGCGGCCGGTTTCACTTAAAACGATACCTGCTCCAATACCTACAAGAATGAGAAAAGTTTTTTGAAAAAAAAGTACAACTTTGAGTACCATAATAATACAACTGGTTTATATCTGAAGAAATAATGATTTTGATGTGTTTACGCTCGATTCCAATTTTATGTAAATCAGATTTCTGTTCTAGTGTTAATTTCATAGTAAAAATGCTAACTATTGTAATCGCAGAAAAAACGCGATGTAACGAAATTATTATATCGATTGGTACTTGGTTTTCTTCTATATAACAAAGTGAAATCGGGCATTATTGCAAATAATAGAGCGGTAGCTAAAAATTATGAAAGTTTTACTCTTTTTGAAAGCAGCAATTATAAAATGCAATTGTACCTAGTTAAAATTAAATGTTATATAATGTATGCCTGATAATATAATAATAGCTTTATATTAAATCAATGTACATTTCACATGAAACCAGAAATTCTGCTGGTACTTACCAATTGGCGTAACAATCGCAAACGTTCCAATATAAAGCATCACCAATCCAACCTTCGTCTTGGACGACACCAACTCCACCCCCACACAAAACGCAATCACCAACTTATGCGTTGCAATGGCCGCAAATAAGTACCATACTTTTTCCACACTACCCTCCAACCCCACGGCTAGTCCTTCGAAGACCGCGTGGAAACTCAGCGCCAACACAGCCAAAAATCCACTAAAAGAGTTTTTGATCGAGTCGTCCAAATTGAGCCCCCCGTGCGAGTGCTTATCAATATTGATAGTACTCTGTGAGTTTAGTAGCTCCTTATTCGAGGTGCTAATGTAGCTTATGTTACCATCATCGAACTTGTTGAGGGTAACTCGTGGTATCGCCAGTTTACCTCTTTTGCTTCCGTTGTTATTGTTGTTGTTGCTAGTGGTACTTCGTCGGATGGATAAGGAACGATGTAAGGGCGAGTTGTCGATTTTGCGGCCCAAGTACAAGTGGACTAGCTCTTCGACTAGGTAGACGAAAAAGAAACCAAGACTGAAGACTAGTTCGGCTATTGGTATTCCATTGCCGATGGTTGGGATGATGTCTTGCGATTCGAGCAAGTTGAAGGTTTCTCGGACTTCTGGTTGAAGGTGGATGAAGGTGGTGAAGAGTAGAACACCACCACCGAAGCACAGCAGTAAGGAGATGAGTAAATTCTTATCGCCATCCACGGATTTCAAGGAAATCATTTTGGTTAGTTTGATTGGAAGGAGACCGATTAGGAAGGATGCGACGCCTATCACAGACATTGCAACTACTTTAGCTATTAATAAAGAATTGTTTTCCACTATTTTGTCAGAGGTCGCGTTTTTAACCACAGCACTTTCCATGATGATGGTTGTAGATGTAGAGAAAGTTTAGAATATTTTTGGTCGTTCAACGAAGGTTTTTGGAAGATCTATCGGTTACTTCTTGTCATTATCACAGATGGTTTCTGGTGGAAAGATTAGCTGCAACAAAAATAAAAGGCGTTAATTTATAAATTACTTTTTTGCTAATAACTCAATACTTATATAGCTAACAGCTTATTATTGTTCTCTTGTAGGTTAAACAATAAATCAGTTTAACTGTTTGTTTAAGCATTTTCGTGAGGAAACTATTACTTCAATTACCTATTATCAGTTGTAATTATATTCGCCTGCCTGTTGCAGTTAATTTTTGTTTAAGGTAAGGTAACAAAAACGCTTTATTAGTAATAGACCATAAAACATGTGACTTTGGTCTAATACAAAAAAAAAACATGAACACCGTTAATAAACCTGTTAAACAGCATATTAAGCGGTTGATATGATTATAATTTTAAGCAAAGCATTTTCCGGAAAAAAAATTATAACGCGTGGGCATCTTGACATTTTTATTGATGCAACTACATAACATAAGTAGGTGGTCGTTGGAATTATTATAAAGATGCAGCTTCCTTTTTCAAGACAACCATTTATTTAAATTGGGTCTACGTAAGTAATAAAAATAGATGAGTAGGGAGCAAGATAGTAACTTATACAGGGGGTTCCCAAATGACAAGAAATTGTAAGGGGTGGTTCCAAAGTACATATATCAAATTTGGTTTTCCATATTTTCGGTATTTTATAAACGAAACAGTTTAGAGCATTCTATTTATAGAACTTTTTCGTAAAATACGTCAAAGAATTATCCCCTAAACGACATATAGGAAACGTCCTGTATAAAGCAAGATATTAAGGAAAATCCTCCTTTATGCAATCTAATTTTCTAGGTAACAACCTAATTTTTCGTAAAATTCCGCCTAAGCACGTACTTAGTTTATTTCGGTCACATTACACTAAATTGTCAGATATTTTAAAGTACTTGTCCATGTATGCGAGATAACAAAATAAAAATAGACATACGAGTTGATTGCCTTTAATTCTGTAATAAATAATAATGGAATTAATATAGTTTGTTATTGGAAACAGTAGTTAGTTATCGATAATGTTGTTTTTTTCCTTATTATACATGCTAAACAAAAACAAATTATTTAGAAAAAAATAATATCAAAAATATACATATTTTTTTTTACTGAAATTTCTAATAAAATATGCGTGCATTATGAACAAATTTGAATAAATAAACATTTTCTTGTAAGGTGAAACCTTGCCAAGTGATAGCGAAACAACTGTTTAATTATTTATTATTCAGTTAACTTTGTTTAAATTTTTTTTTCCATTAATTTCTTGCCTGTAGCTAATGATGCATTATAAGAAAAATAATGCGACACCACAAAATTACCTCCATCAACTTAATAATGCTGATGTGGTTTGTGTTAATATTAATGCAATTATTAATAAATAAAGTTTAACGCGAATGAGTATTGGAATTTTAAATATTATGTAAAATTATACAATTTTCTTGAATGTGAGTCATGCAAAATGGAAATAACATGTGGTTTTTCTTCTTATTAAAATTATATAACGAAAAAAAGTAGGTTTATCTAATCTGGGTATACAGAAATTTTTTTGTCCAAGATTAGGAAAAATTTTTTATCGATTCTTTTCAAACAATATAAATATTGATTAACTTCAGTAACAATTTATAAATACACCCCGTTTAAATGGTGTTATCAATTTCAAATATCTTTAACTTTTAGAATAGTGAGTTTGGAAATTAAGTGCAAGTTTGAGATGCCGCAAAATTCATAAAATAAGCCCATAGAAATCTTAAAAAAATTCTTCTGGTCGTTGACTAGCGAACTATAACAATGCATAAATGTCGTTAATAAACAATATTTTAATTAAACTTCTAAGCATAAAATTGTAAAAATAAACACTTGTAAGAAAATCTGCCCCATCACATAGATACTTTTTTGTACAAAAAAGTAGGTACAATTTAAGGTTTTAGAAAATAAGTTGATAGAAATTTGGTATCTTTTAATAAATGCATGTCTGTAAATTTGGAAAAAAATTAATTATCTGTGAGTCTTAGACACTATTAAATCGATCTTACAGATTACGTTTCGATAAGTTCTTATTCTTAATATCCTTTCAGATACAATACGTCTTGATATCTCCCGATAACTTTATCGCTCGATTAAAACGTCAAATTTAAAAACCCAAATCTGTAAATAATTTAACGTAACAACAGCAATCGTAAATCATATTTTCGCAAATAAAACCAACGATTTGCATTTTAAATTTTATTATAGCGTGCTAGTTTTTGTGTGAAATTAAGTAATCATAAAAAAATTATTACTTACTGAAGTATTGAACCAACAATAATAAACAAAACCAATAATTGTCATATATCCATTTATGTATCTTTTGAGTTTTACGACGAGATTTTTTCCAAAAAAATATTAACTAGGTATAGAATTAGAACGAAGAAAAAAACACAAAACAATATAATATGATGTTACATTATTGTTCTTCTCCGTCTCCCATTCAAATCATACTGCCAATGTTTACAAAACACAACAAACTACTCGTATAGTATTTGCTGGACAATACCTCGCGACTTTAACTAGTAATAAGCAACTGAAGAGAAAAGTATACTGGCTGCGGCTTTTGTAAAGCTACCACAAGCTTAACAGTGATTCGAAAAATGTTTCCGTCGTGCTCACACTCGCATAGTATATTATTGTCTTTGATAAATTTATTCATTATCCGAAATTGCATAGCAGGACACCTACATTTCAATTTGATGCGATGACCCGAATAGAAACAAATTCACTGTTATGTTAATTTATTATATAACAAATATTGATGAGAGGACTGTTAGGATTAAATTAAAACATTACTCTACTTTAGCGCTACATTCAATGTCGCAACTTATTCTTTTATATTTGTATTGAATTTGTTGTTCACTTTTCTTGTGTATTTAAACAAATAATAGAAAAAAATCAGGTTAATACGTTCGACCTAAAAACTAAGGTTTTTGTATGTGATATGAAAATCACTTTAGCACCACTGGTGTACAAGTTCATCAAATAAAATCTTCAGATTAGCTACATTGATTTAATATCCTTTAGTTTCTACCTGGATTTTCCCTGATGGTTTTCAGAAACTATTTGTTGACGTCAGGAAGATGTACTTTCTTTATTCTTTGTAAAAGACACATCCGTCAATGTTAAATGTACATTTATATCAACCATAAAACGTGACGAAGTAATTAATTCCTTAATTAAATAAATAAAAACACCAGCACATATATGTTGTAATTTTATAGTATGTACTATAGTACCTATGTATGTCTATACTGGAAATTTTTCCATCATGAATCGCTGCCGATAAAATTCAAGATGTTATTGTGTCTTTGTGCAAAAATTTTGGTTTCCTTTCTAAGCTTCTTTGTTGGTGGTTTGGTAGGAGAAGCAAATTGGAAATTTCTTCAATCACGAGTTGTGAGAGAACTAAAAGAAAGTTCTAGAAACTTTACTAATACTAAGAATATAAAACAAATCGCGGCCAAGTAAATCAAGTAATTTACTGCGCATTTTACTTTCTTATACAATAATAAAGTGCCCATGTTTTTCTAATTTGAGATTTACAATTTAAAGGTCCTTAAATTAATTTTGACAATAATTTTCATAGTGATGGAATTTTTCGAAATAATTTTCTAGCAAATTTGATTTTAAATAATCGAAGAACATAGTATTATCTCTATTTCTTAAATAGTTTCTAACAAACTATGTGGAAAATAGAGATAAAACTGCATTGAGTCGAATGACCAATACCATTAGTAACGTTTTGAAAAATTGCATATTTTCATGTTTTATCATCTTTAGAACGGTAAATTTAATCTTGTTTCTAAATATTTTGTGATACATTAATTTAAATTTCATCATTTGATTATAATATAAAGTAAATAAAATAATAGCAATTTTTATCCTGAGAAAACTGAAAGACACAACATAGAAAAGGGTTTAAACAAGTTACAAAAAAAGTAATAAGTACTATAATAATAAATGTCCATTAGACTCAAAAATCGAAAATATCTTCATAAAATTGTCCTTAGGGAGGAGGACAGGCATGCAAAATTTTGTTTGAATCCAAGCTTTTTTATAGAAGTTAATGCAAAAAAATGATTTTTTCTTGTAAACTTCAACACCCTTTCTTAGGAATCGAGATTGATGTATATAATATACATTTTTCCGAATCAGGACGACTAGGAGAATAATCGAGCAAACTTTAATGGTAAGTTTGCTCGATTAAAACTGATACACCCTGTATATTATTAATTGAGATTAATATGAAAACCTGAAAGTCCTGAAACTATTAAAAGTCATTAACTCTTGATTCACACCCACGGAATGTTACTTATTTACATATTTTATACTTTGTCTGCATAATAACAAGCCAAGAACTTTGTGTTTGTGCGTATAATTGCAAACTACATTGATAATGAATTTATCAGTGCGTGTACCCCCCTTAAAGATAAAGTCACAACTGTTTTAAAACGCACAAAAAGATAATGTGGACAATAATTATAACACGTCAGTTTTGAAATCATAATTATTTTTAACCTTAACAAATATGTTTTGTTTGTTTAATTTGAATTACACATGTGTGTATAATTACAGTAATTTGTTTGTAAACAATCTTATAGGCAGGTAAATTTTTAGAAGCTTTTTCGATAAATTAAATATCAAGTAATAATAACCCCCTTTATTGTTCTTGTTATATTAAAGAAATCGCATTTGAAAAAGTATATCTACGTGCTCGAAAATATCTAACAATGGCAAAATTATTTACTTCCTCAATAATTATTTTTAGTGAAACGTCAGACAACAAATTTATTTTTAGTCAAAGCTTTTTGAACCATGGAATTGGAATTTTCGTTTTTGTAAGATTGTGTCAATCATACATCAGACTCTAATAAGAGTGATGATGAAAGATTAATTAAAACTCTGAAGTATCATGTAGATTTAAATCAAGAAAACATGTCGATAAGTTTCAAGAGTTTTAACATGTATTTATCATTCATCCTGTAGTTATCATGTTTTTTCTCTATGGGAAGTTCAGTAAATAATATAGATTTTAAAATATTTAAAAACATACCTCCTTATTTCAAAACAACAAATTTTCTGTCGATCGACTGGAAACTACTTACATGTGCAATTTTTTTTATACTCTGGTAATAAAAATATTGATTTAGTGAAGTAGATAGACCCCATTTTGTTTTCTATTAAAAAAAATTAAGCTATTCTACCCACAAAGCAGCAATAAAAATTTAAATATATTACTCCAAAACATTTTATGTCTCATATACCACATACCATAAGTAATACGTCTTGGTTTGGTTTTTCGGTTTATGTTAACTTTGTCCTTTCACTGTTTTACGGGGGACTTCCCGAACCTCTAAGAAAAAAGTAAATACCCAAGCCAAGCAACATACATTTACTTACGCAGAAATTTGTACGTGAGATCGTGACTTGTTTGACAAATTATTTATTAGGAAAGGTGAATTAAAACCAGAATGTTTTTTGTAAAAAAAACTTATATTTAAATATAATTTTATAATAATTAGTTATCAGTCAGAAGACAATAGGTTCCATAATTCATTTGGTATACCAAGTCAAATAGTTTAAGAGATTACTATCAGATAAGATAGGCATAATTTTTCAAGTCCTATTCTTATACCTATACTACAATATAGAAATTCTTTGAAACTACTACGCGATACTTTGAACAAAAATATTACAACATATTTTCTTAAGTAAGTATCCTAGCCTAATCAAACAAAGTTATACCAAACATAATGAGGAATCCAACAAACACAGCGGAAAATTGCTTCAAACCAGATTTTCTATCCGCTTGAAGTATTTCGAAAAACACCACGTACAAAAGAGTACCAGATGCCATCCCTTGCAATATCACAGATATTAAAGTAGTGGAATCTTCACCTGATTTCGTTACAGCGATCCCAACACCAATTCCCAATGGACTGACCACAGCAAAAGTAAACACGTAAATTATAATTAAAGTGTTCTTCAAACCAGACGTGACAAGTTCAACACCAATACAAAAAGCTATGACTAGTTTGTGTGCGCTGACGGCTCCGAACATGTACCAAACAGCAGCAGTTGAAGGTTCTAAACCCACAGCAAGTCCTTCAAAAAGCTCATGGACGGATAAAGCTAGTACCACTAAAAGACCACGAATTGTCTTGACTGCTGAGTCTTCCCCATCGAAAACCGGAATATGACTATGATCCCCATGCTCATGCTCATGCTGATGATCATGATGATGATGATGTTCATGTTCATGTTGACGCCGATCATGATGCTCCAAAGACACAGGCGCTTTCTCTGTAATCGGCTTCTCATCCTCTAGCTCACCGCGTCTTATCATGAGGCTTCTTCGCACCGCCCTCAAATTCTCATGGAGCTTCTCCTTGCGATGAAGATACAAATGCACGCACTCTTCCACGAAGTACATGGTGAAAAAACCGAAGCACATTAGGATTTCAGCGTAATGAAGTTCCAAGTTTGGTGTTAGGTTTAGATCCTCGAAGGATTCGTTGACTTCAGGTAGGAGGTGCAGAAATGTAGTGCAGAGAAGAACGCCGCCGCCCATTCCAAGAAGCATTTTGATGTAGTCGTTGTTTTTTGCCTCGGAACTCCAGTCGAACCATTTGTTTAGTTTAATGGCAAAAGTGCCCATACCAAAAGAAGCACCAAATAGTACTATCATGGCGACGGTTTTTGCTACGATGGGGTTGCCATCGTGGATGCTGGTGATGTTCTCGTGGGTTAAATACATGGTGTTTGCTAGATTTGAAAAACCAAACTAAAATCTTACTTGATTAAACAATTCACAATTAATAACTACTTAAAGTTTAACTGTGTAAACCCCTTTTATATAGAAATGCATCGTTCTTTTATCTCAGTTTCAACAATGGGATAAATTTGATAACATTATTGAAATAAAGGTGCAATTGATAGACGACAGAGGATTTAAAGTGGACGTAATCTCAATTATAAATCTGTTAAATTGCTCTAAGGTACAAAAAGTAAATAATAACATAATGAAGCACTTTGAAATTATTGAGAAATATAGTAAAAAGAGTAAATATTTTTTCCTATCAGATCGACAGGAAACACTTTAAAATATTTATAGGTACCTATTGATAAAGCTAATGTTGTAGTGATTTGGTAACCATCAAACTCAACTGAATGCATATGACAAATAGGAAATCCATGGTAGGACAATAATGCTAATAAATTTAAAAAATTACCATATCTAGTCATTGAGTCATTGATAAAGTGTTCAAAAATGTATTGTAAATATAAAATAATAATTTCATTCTGTGTTTTGCCTCAACTTCCTATAATTAAAGTACAATTACCCAATAAAAACAATTACAATTAACTGAAAATTGTGATGGATATATATTTTTAAGCCTCTTAAAAAATTTTTTTTAAATCCTCTACAACATATATTCTCACTGGTAATTGCATTAGGTAAAAAACATCAAATTAATCGTTAAATATAAAAAAATTGTCTTACCTGATTTAATCATTTTTATTAAGGTTGTCCAAAAGTTTTAAGTCTATAATATTGAACGACAGCTGGAGCCACAATAAAATTTGATAAGATATATCAAAGTTTTTATACACAATTTTAATTACGTCTCCAGTTTCAACACGTATCCAGTGCATGATTTTCCAGGCTTGGAAATCATTCCAAAGTATTAATTTAATTAGTAGATAATCCAGATATCCCTACCAAAAGTACTAATAGGTACTTATGGCTGATGGTATTCGCTAATTTTATTACAGCATGAATTATTGTAAAAAAGTCGGCTATTTCAACATCCTTTCAGAGAGAATCGTGCAAGGTTTCAAGTATCATTAAATTTAAATAAGATTACATAAATTAGCTTGAGTGCAGGTTAAAAGGTTGCAGCATCTTTGCAAGAGTATAATTCTATAGAAAAATGTAGGTGATCGCCGAAACTAGTCGGATTTTTATATGTAAATCTATTTGGTTTTACGAATCCATTAGCTAAGATATTCCGCAATAGTCTGCATAATATAGCGTTCTAGTTCCTTATTTTAGAATATCTTAATTTTTTTTAGAAAAATCGTGGGCTTGAAAATAATAAAATATGATCGCTATACTAGGTCAGAAATACTATAATATAAGAAACTCTGCGCTCGTATAAATATTTTTATAACTTTTTTATGTTCGTTGACTTCCTTTTGGTGGACCCCTTGTAAAGTTCAAGCCAAAAATAAAAAAATATTTCGGCTTCACATAAAAAAGAATGTTTTTACTTGAACCTGCTATTTATGACAATCCGCAGTGTATATATCACTCTGAATAAATAAGAGGAATTTGAATAGTTACGCAATACATATTCAAATCAACTTATAGCAAAATTACTTAAATTTCAAAAATTATTCCTAAAATTTCTTATATTACCTAAAGGTAGGCAACCCAAATTATACAACAATTCTGTGTACAGTATTACAGTTCTCTACTTACCATTTTACGCAGCATCGCCAACATAAAATGTCACTAAAAAGTACAACTGTCATTATTTTTGTATACAAGATTTGAATACGTACGTTTGTAAACGTTTTGTAATTATTATGGGCCAAACCGAAGTTGAAAACACAATGTATGAGCAAAGCTCCAAAAAGGGTCGTCACAGGAAAAAGCAACTGTTCAATTCAATCGTACAGCAAATGGAGTTTTATTTTAGCGATTCTAACCTCTCAAAAGACAGATTTTTATCAAAATTGATTGCAGAAAATCCATGTAAGTACCTACTTGAAATTTGTTTAAATCTGCTGTCTCTTTGACAGTACGTTTTTCTTTTAGATGTCGATTTAGACGTTTTTCTGAATTTTAACAAAATCCGAAAACTTACTACAAGTATAACAGAACTGCAAAGGGCTATCAGTAAATCAGAATCTGAGTTGCTCGAGTTGTCCGAGGACAAAACTAAAATCCGACGAAAGACACCGTTCAAACCCAAGGAAAACGTCGATGATTGCACTATTTATGTTGAAACCATCAAAACTGACGCCAGTCATGAATGGCTCACTTCAGTTTTCTCAGAATACGGCACTGTAGTCTACGTATCAATACCAAAATATAAACAAAACAAAGCCATAAAAGGTTTTGCTTTTGTTGAATTTAAAACGGAAAAAGAGGCACAAAACGCCTTGGAATATTTTGAAAGTATTGGTGCTAAAATGCCTTCAGATGCCAATCCAGCGGATCTGAAGAGCATTGCTACGTTTGAAGGTGATAAAGAAGTAGAAGCAGCAGAAGGTGATGGAGGTAACAAAAGAAAATTAAGTGAAGATGAGCAAAGTGACGAGGTAACTAAGAAAATCAAAACTGAGGACGAAACGGGAAACCAAAGCGAGACTGTTATTGTGGATGACCAAGGGGATGGTGTAGATAAGAAACGAAAAATCAGTGTGGATGAACAGGACGATGGCGTAGCGAAAAAACTGAAAACTGACGATAAAAAAGAAAACCAAGGTGAACCGGAAGTTGAGGATGTACACAAAAGCAAAAAGAAAACAAAGAAGGAGGTGAGGAAGAAGAATTACATAAAGGAGTTGGGGTTACAGGTTTTATCAAAGTAAGTTTGTGTCGGTAAGTTTCAAGTATTATTTGGAATCATGTGGGATTTTTCAGGAAAGATTGGAAGCGAATGCGTAACCGTTACCTAGATGCACAAAAGAAGAAAATGAAGGAATTTAAGCTGCATTTACTTAACGCCAGGTTTGCGAAACCAAACTACAATGAACGTGTTAAGAAACCAAATGGTAATGAGGACAAACCAACTGAAGAACCACATGCAAAGCTAGAATTTATCCCAGGAGTGGTTGTTAAAATTAAGCTTCCGGAGCCGTGTGCCGATGCCAAAAAACTAAAAGTATGCATGCACATACATATCTTATATTCTTCCAGAGTCTATTTTAAAACTTTTTTTAGAATGATATTAAATCCCTGACCACTGAAGCGAAGTATGTGGATGTTCCCCTACCAGCAGGAAGCGAGGAGGTTTTCGTCCGATTTGCTGATAACTACAGTGCAAAAGAGTTTTGCAAACAAGATTTCCCAGGGGAAAAAACCCTGTTGGAAAATGAAGACGAGAAGGCGTATTGGGATAAGATTCAAAACGACAGAAATGTGAAGTTTGCAAAGGGGGCGAAGAAACAGCGCGGGAGAGACAAGCTTTTGAAGAAGGCGGAGAAGGAAATGGCTAGGCATATTCGGTTTGAGGAGTCTGAAACTATTTAGGATAAATTGTATTCACTTGAGGTAATGAAATAAACTGATAGTTTTTTCAATAAATTTTTTTGTTCATGTACATTTTTAGTTAAAAGTCGTAGTACAGGTACAAAAATTTATTTTTGATTTACAAGCAAATTAATCAGTCTTTAGTTTTGGTTGGTTTTGTTACAGATTAGCGAAAAAAAAACAAATGAATGAAAAAGTAAACGACGATGGGGTTCTAGTTGTTATTTTCGTTATAATTTTGTATTGAATTGCAATTATTTTTTGCTATAATGAAAAAAATATTAGAATTTTATAAAAGGTTCCACTCACATTTATTTTTTTATAATCTTACTGAATAGTCAAACAAATAAAACTTACAATTCTTGTTAGATAACATTGTTGATTTTTATCATGATACACAGAGTAATCTGTATGATTTGTATTAAATTTTTTGGAACGTGCGTTTTTTTGTTATTCTCGATAAAAATAATCAACCTCAAAGTATTTAGAATTTAGATTAAATTGTTAGGAGGTTAATTAATAAACTACTATTCATTGCCTTTAATGCATTTATATAGTTATGGTAAGAGAAACAAAATGTAGGTACAAAAATGTATTAATCAAATTACAGGTAACATTTAGTTTTTGGGTGCTTAGCAACCCACGCTTTGATGCTTGGTAGCGCCAAGACGGTCTTTTGCACCTTCACCAAATTTGGATATTCTGCAACAATATTAGTTTTGGTAATCGCGTTCATATAATACAAATGCGACACGAAGAACAAATCAGCCCAAGTCAAACGTCCCACTGCTAAGTAACCATTGTTCTTTGCGACTTGTTTATCCAATCGCTCCAAAATAAAGGGCAGTGTTTCTTTGATCAAAACTTCCCTGCGAGCCTCTTTAACTTTTTCGTCTTTTTCATAGTGGTAAAATGAGATTTCTAACAAGAATTTCGTTAAAAAAAAAGTAGAGAAAAACTTGATAAATTGCCTTACTTTGTCTCAAGTCATTAACTGTGTCAACTGCAGCGTCTATTTCGAGGTCCTCCCAATCGTCCTTTCCGACCAGCTTTACTAGTTTTGCCACATATTTTGCAATTGCCACACTTTGGTTAATTACTTTTCCGTTGTATTCCAAGATTGGAATTTGTCCAAAAGGCACGTCTAAAAAGATTTGTAGTAGAATACTTAGGGTATAAGTTGGTTAAAAAATTACTTGGTTTTAGTTTGGCCCAATCTTGATATTGGATGCGGTTATCTTTGAAGGGAATGCCACCGTAACTGAAAAGAAACCTAATGGATTCTCCCTTACCAGTTACATCGAAGTAAGTCAATTTGTAAGTTGCCATCTCTGAAAAAGATTTAATAGGTACTTACATGCATGTTATAAATTTTATAACGTACTCACTTATTTACTTATGATACAAATTAAAGTTTTGATGATTACGATGAAATGATTTCTATCAGCAACAGAATAAATCTGCTACTTTAATCACATCACTCTCCTATTTATTAGCTTTCAAATCTGCTAAAGCAATCTATCTATGAAAACATGAAAATGGTAACTTGTTAAAATGTCCTTGCAGCTATCCTTGTAACATGTAACTGTAATGTGTTAGGAAATGATTACGTTTGGCGTTTGGTTGGTTTAGCAAAAAAAAACAAAATAAATGAAAAAGTAAACGAAAAGAAATTTGATGAGGTTCTAGTTGCTATTATTTGTCAGAATTTTGTATTGAATGAAATCGTTGTTTCTTGCAATTATTTTCTCCTCTATTTTTTCCTAGAGTTACAAAACTGTAAAAAATAATTGGATTTTATAAAAACTTTCACTCAGATTTATTTTTTTTTCTTACTGAATAAACAAAGAAATAAAATTTAAAATTCTTGGTAGAAACTTAATACTGTTGATTTATATCATGATACGCAGAATATAATCTCTATTATTTGTATAAATTTTTTGAAACGTGCTTATTTTTTTTGTGATTCTTTCTCGATTAAAATAATCTATTCACCAACACTAAGGATGCACAAGGATAAGTATAGTCAAAGTCAGCTATCGATTTCCTCACCCTCAAAATATTAAGAATTGTAAGGAGGTTATGCCCGTTTGCACCGCAATATGTAGTTACTTAGATATGTTTTTTTTTCAAATATAAAGAGAAAGAAAATGTAGGTACAGAAATTTATTATCAAATTACAAGCAAATTAATATTCGGTCTTTGGGCGCTTAGCAACCCACGCTTTGATGCTTGGTATCGCTAAAACGGTCTTTTGAACCTTCACCAAATTTGGATACTCTGCAATAATATCAATTTTGGCCATCGCGTTCATATAATGCAAAAGCGACACGAAGAACAAATCAGCCCAAGTCAAACGTCCCACTGCTAAATAACCATTGTTCTTTGCGACTTGTTTATCCAATCGCTCCAGCATAAAGGGCAGTGTTTCTTTGAACAAAACTTCTCTGCGAGCCTCTTTAACTTTTTCGTCTTTTTCATAGTGGCAAAATGCGATTTCTAACAAGAATTTCGTTTAAAAACATTAGAGAAAAGTCTGGAAATTGCCTTACTTTGTCTTAAGTCATTAACAGAGTCAACTGCAGAATCTATTTCGAGGTTTTCCCAATCGTCCTTTCCGACAAGCTTTACTAGCTTTGCCACATATTTTGCAATTGCCACACTTTGGTTAATGACTTTTCCGTTGAATTCCAAGATTGGAATTTGCCCAAAAGGCACATCTAAAAAGTGTTGTAGTAGAATACTTACAATATAAGTTAGTTAAAAAATTACTTGGTTTTAGTTTGGGCCAATCTTGATATTGGATGCGGTTATCTTCGAAGGGAATGTTACCGTAACTGAAAAGAAACCTAATGGGTTCTCCTTTAGCAGTTGTGTCAAAGTAAGTCAATTTGTAAGTTGCCATCTCTGCAAAAGATTTACTAGGTGCATGTTATAAATTTTATAATGTACTTACCTATTTTCTTATGACGCAATCGCAAATTAAAGTTCTGATGATTACGTTGAACTGATTTCTACCGGAACCAGAATGAACCTGCTACCTGCTACGTTAATCGAATCACTCTTATGAGGAATATTAAAATTTGCAGTCCGTACCTGTGCGCTTACGAGGATTGGAACGGACGGAGTGAGGCGGGGGCGGGGATCCCACGGCGCAGGACGAGAGGTGGTACCAGGACCCCAGGTGGTGGTGGTACTCTCATAGTAGCAAGCGAAGATAAAGCATAAAGCTGATAGTTCTAGTTGCTAATCTGTTAGAATTTAAAAATTTTCACTCAGATTTATTTTTTTTATTTCTTACCGAATAAGCAAACAAATAAAATTTAAAATTTTTGATACAACACTGTTGATCTATATCATGACACACAGAGTAGTCTCTATTGTCTGTATTTCTTTCTCGATTAAACTAATCTATTCACTAAAGGATGCACAAAGTCAGCTATCGATTTCCTCAACCTCAAAATATTAGGAATTGTAAGGAGGTTAATTAATACACTACTGCTCATTTATCATCTTTATTGCTTTTACAAGCAAATTAAAATTCGGTCTTTGGGCGTTTAGCAACCCACGCTTTGATGCTTGGTAGCGCCAAGACAGTCTTTTGCAACTTCACCAAATTAGGATACTCTGCAATAATATCAGTTTTGGCTATTGCGTTCAAATAATGCAAAAGCGCCACGAAGAACAAATCAGCCCAAGTCAAACGTCCCACTGCTAAGTAACCATTGTTCTTTGCTACTTGTTTATCCAATCGCTCCAACGTAAACGGCATGGTTTCTTTGAACAAAACTTCCTTTTTAGTTTCCTTGACTTTTTCATCTTGCTCATAGTGATACAATGCGAACTCTAACAGAAATAATACTTTACAATGCTGAGAAGGAAGATCGTACTTGTAACATAAACATACTTTGTCTGAAGTCGTTAACAGTGTCAACTGCAGCGTCTATTTCGAGATCCTCCCAATCGTCCTTTCCAACTAGCTTCACTTTTTTCGCCACGTATCTGGCTATTGCCACGCTTTGATGTGCGACTTTTCCGTTGTATTCCAATATAGGAGTTTGTCCAAAAGGCAAAGGCATAGCTATAAAATATTTGCTATTAAATTAAATTTAGTTTAGACACCAAAGGACTTACTTGGTTTCAGTTGGGGCCAATCTTTATTTTCGAAGCGGTTATCCTCGAAGGGAATGCCGCCGTAATTAAAGAGAAATCTGATAGGTTCTCCAAGTGCAGCAGAGTTGAAGTAAGTTAGTTTGTAAGTTGCCATTTCTAAAAAAGGGAAGATTTAAATAATGTTAGGTATTAATTTAAAATAAGCTTCCTTATATTTTTCGGTTAAAGATTTAAGTCAGTGGACTGTATGAAACTGATGCATTAAACAGACAACTCTTCTATTTATCAGCTTCTAGAGCAAACTATGTTGATAATAATAAAATGCTCTAACTGTTGAACGTCCTTGTAAGTGTGTTGCTAATTCATATAGGGGAACAGCAATCGCATATTTCCATTTGTTACGTGACATCAAAGTTATTTATACTGGTCTCCGAATTTAATGTTAAAAAATTTGCAGATTAAAATTTGTACAAAAATATTTACAACCGAATACTTTTGATTTTGCCTAGAGATACACTTTTTATTTCATCGTTTTTGATAAACCATAATAATATGTAAGTAATTGTTATTTTGATAACGAATTGTCTTATTTTTTCTCCCAAGTACTTTAGGATAACCAAAATAAAATAATTATATAACGATAGCAAAAAATTTTACTATATTTAAGTACAAATTTCACACCTTTTTTATCATCGATCAATATTTACATATACATACAGTTTTAACATTCACCCTTTTAGCGCTTATTAGCAAGCCACGACTTGGTACTTGCCAAAGCCAAAACATTACTTCTAACTTTAAGTAAATTCGGATATTTCGCAAGAATATCAATCATGGCCATCATATTAACGTAATCCAGAATTCCCACCAGGAACAAATCGGCCCATGTTAAACGTCCCACAGCCAACAGAAGAAAATTATATTTTATAAAAACTTCCACTCAGTTTTATTTTTTTATTTCTTACTGAATAAACAAACAAATAAAATTTACAATCATTGTTCGATAACTGTTGATTTTTATCATGATACACAGAGTAATCTCTGCAAATTAATACTCCGTCTTTGGGCGTTTAGCAACCCACGCTTTGATGCTTGGTAGCGCTAAGACAGTCTTTTGAACCTTCACCAAATTAGGATACTCTGCAATAATATCAGTTTTGGCCATCGCGTTTAGATAATGCAAAAGCGCCACGAAGAACAAATCAGCCCAAGTCAAACGTCCCACTGCTAAGTAACCATTGTTCTTTGCGACTTGTTTATCTAATCGCTCCAACATAAACGGCATGGTTTCTTTGAACAAAACTTCCCTTTTAGTTTCCTTGACTTTTTCATCTTGCTCATAGTGATACAATGCGATCTCTAACAGAAATAATACTTTACAATGCAGAAGGAAAATCGTACTTGTATCTTACTTTGTCTCAAGTCGTTAACAGTGTCAACTGCAGCGTCTATTTCGAGGTCCTCCCAATCGTCCTTTCCGACTAGCTTCACTTTTTTCGCCACGTATCTGGCCATTGCCACGCTTTGATGAGCGACTTTTCCATTGTATTCCAATAAAGGAGTTTGTCCAAAAGGCGTATCTTTAAATAAAATTAATTTTAATTTAGTTTAGACATCAAAGGACTTAGGTACCTACTTGGTTTCAATTTGGGCCAATCTTCGCTTTCGAAGCGGTTATCCTCGAAGGGTATGCCGCCATAATTAAAGAGAAATCTGATAGATTCTCCAAGTGCAGCACAGTTGAAGTAAGTTAGTTTGTATGTTGCCATTTCTAAAGAACAGGAAGATGTAAATAATGTTGGGAATGAATTTAAAATAATCTTACTTATATTTTTCGGTTAAAGAATTTCTGTCAGTGGACTGTATGAAACTGATGAATTAAACAAACAACTCTTCTATTTATCAGCTTCAAGAGTAAACTATGATAATAATAATAAAATGCTCAAACTGTTGAACGTCCTTGTAAGTGTGTTGCTAGTTCATATAGGGGAACAGCAATCATATATTTCCATTTGTTATATGACATCAATGTTATTTATACTGGTCACTGAATTTAATGTTAAAAAATTTGTAGATTAAAATTTGTACAAAAATATTTTCAAACGAATACTGTTGATTTTACTATTTACACTTTTTATTTCGTCGTTTTTGATAAACCATAATATAAGTAATTGTTATTTTGATAACAACTTGTCTTATTTTTTCTCCCACGTACTTTAAGATAACCAAAATAAAGTAATTACATAACGATAACAAAAATTTTATTATATTTAAGTACACATTTCACACCTATTTTTTATCATCGATCAATATTTACATACATACAATTTTAACATTCACCCTTCGGGCGCTTAGCAATCCACGACTTTATACTAGGCAAAGCCAAAACATTACTTCTAACTTTAACTAAATTCGGATATTTCGCGAGAATATCAGTCGTGGCCATCATATTAACATAATCCAGAATTCCCACCAGGAACAAATCGGCCCATGTTAAACGTCCCACAGCCAAATATCCGTTGTTCTTTGCAGCTTGTGCGTCCAGACGTTCCAAAATAAAAGGCAGCGTTTCTTTATAGAAAACTTCGTTTTTAGCCTCTTTGACTTTTTCGTCTGCTATGTGAAAACAAGCCGACATTCCTAACAGAAAAATGAGTTTCGTAAGTCAAAATTCTTCTACATACTTTAAGAAAACTTACTTAATCTCATGTCACTGACTGTGTCAACTACAGCATCAATTTCGAGATCCTCCCATTCGTCCTTTCCAACAAGATTGACTTGTTTTGCAACATATCTTGCAATGGCAAGACTTTGATGAGCAACTTTTCCTTTGTATTCCAACAAGGGCATTTGTCCATAAGGCGTACCTTAAAATTAGTTTATTAGTTTATATAACTATAATAAATAGGGGGACTTACTTGGTTTTAATTTAGGCCAATCTGCGCGTTCAATACGATTGTCCTCGAAGGGGATGGCTCCATAATTGAAGAGAAATCTGATGGGCTCTCCTAAGGCAGTCAAGTTAAAATACGTTAATTTGTAATTTGTTGCCATTTTTTCGATGTACCGGAGAATTTTCAGATGGAACTAACGATCAACGAACTCTGGTTTCCTATTTATTTGTCGCATCCACAACCCACAAATTATCTGTGATAAGATTAATAAGGTGCTAAAGTGCTCACATCCTATTTTCTATGAGTCTATGAGTGGACGTGGTTGCTAATTGCTATGTCATTAAATTATTGCACCATTGTAGCAAACTGTTACGAATGCTAAATGTGCTGGTCACTGTTGTTAAATCGTTCTAGAAATTTTTAGCATTAAGTGATGTATACTGATATGTATATATGATAATAGATGACGAAAACATGTTTTTTGCGCGAGTATAAACCGAGGTCATGCTTTATTATTGTTTTGGCATTCTATTTTTGGGTTGGGATGAATTTTCTAAATTAAACTAGAGGAAATGTTTACTCAAATCTCAAGTTATGTAATTTTTTTGATAGATGTGTGAAAAATAAAAAGCACAAGTTTGTAATTACTATATCAATATTTTTTCATTCGGTTTCTTATCGGTCAATTTTATCGCGTAAAAACAGAGCAATGCACTTAAAAAAAAACATTATTTTATGTAACCGATATTTTGATTGAAGTACTACTACTGAAATAGTACTTGAGTTGATGATATAACTTATTTGATGAGTTAAATCAGGGAATCTCAAACATTTATCCAGAAATTTGCGTCTAAAAAGTTGATATGATGATAAAAAATATATTTGAACGATCATTTTCCAGGTTAATTTTAAACAATTTTGGAATTTGTACTAATGTAACTAATTTCCAATTTCTACGCACTTTTTGTTAAAAAAACACAGATTTCAAATCTCGTTTCGAGTTTAATATTGTCGTCATGTTTTAAAATGAGATAAAATTTATTTGAAATTTTGAGTACCTCAGATTAAGTGATAAAATGTATCCAAGTACTACTTGACTAGTTTCAATGGTATTAAATCAATACAAAAGTTTATTTTTATCTAAGTATTTTATAATTCTGTTTACTTGTATACTTATATAAAATATCTTCGAATATAAATAAAATTAAAAAATTCAGTAACTTTTATTATGTCAATTAAAATTTTACAAAATATCTTAAGAATGAACATTTGGGCGTTTGGCAATCCAAGCCTTAATACTCGGAAGAGCCACAACAGTCTCCCTAACTTTAACCAAACTTGGATACTTCTCAATAAGATCAGTTTTGGCTATCGCATTCATATGATCCAAAAGCCCCACAAGATACAAATCAGCCCAAGTCAAACGTCCAACTGCCAAATGTCCATTATTCTTTTCTGCCTGTTTATCTAAACGTCCCAAGACAAACGGCAGCGTTTCCTTGGATAAAACCTCCCATAGAGCATCTTTCGTTTTCTTATCAGGTTCATAATGATATCCAGATAGTTCTAAAAGCAAACAAATATAGGTATAACAAAAAGATACTTTGGAATAATCCAAAATATTACTTATTCTCAAGTCGTTAATTGTTTCGACAGTTGCATCAATTTCCAGGTTTTCCCAGTCATCTTTTCCTACAAGGTTGACTTTTTTGGCGAGCCATCTTGTAATTGCAACGCTTTGGTGTACGACTGTTCCGTTGTATTCCAATAGAGGCATTTGTCCGAATAATGCGTCTAATGGGAATAAGAGTTAAACAGATTTCATAGGATTTAGGCTAGAATTTTACTTGGTTTATGTTTAGGCCAATCTGGACGATCAATTCTGTTATCTTCGAAAGGAATTCCACCATAATGGAAGAGAAACCTGATTGGTTCCCCAACACCCGAAAAGCTGAAGTAAGTTAGTTTATAAGTCATTTCTGCAAAATAAAAAAAAAGATTAAACCACTTTACTCGTAATTTACTATAAGTATAAATACTTGATATCTAGTTTTTTAAATAATAAATTATTTTGTAGATAACTCCACAATGCTTTAGTTCGAAATTACGTGGAAATATGGTATAAAAAATATCGACGCTTCGACTATCTGTATTAAATGACCAGGCACTTCAGAATGTAAGATTAAAATGCTAAAATAAATATCCTTGAGGATTTTGATGGAAATATTGGCTATTGCTATCATCAAATTATTGCAACACTTTAGCAAAATCTGATGTGTAACTTTTTGCTACTCATTGAATTTAATTACGTTCTTGATAAGTTGCTTGCTATATTGTGACGAAATCTGATAATTTTTTTAATATTGTTTATTTGTTTCTGAAATGAAAATACTTCACAACTTGAATTAAACTAAAATTTCTACATATATTGTAAAAATTTGCATTTCTCACCACCAAGATTAAAATGCATGACCAAATGTTTGTACCAAATTGAAAGGAATAAAATGAAGATGCTTCAGTGGGCAGGCATTAACAACACGCTTTAGTACCCAGAAATTTTAAAACGAGACAATTTAATGGATATGTATTTTTAGCATATTAACTTCTTAGAAATAAGACAACTTTTGGTATTTATTATTTAGTAATCACCCTGTAACTATAAGCGATAGGACGATTACTTGGTTTCAGGTATAGGCAACATATCAGACATTCAAATAATATGCGCTTGAAAGTAAGCTGAGGTTTTTTTATTAATGAGAAATAAAAATATTTAACGATAAGAAGATTCCAATTTATAGTAAGTGGAACCTGGAAACTTCATGAAAACAGGAATGAGTTAATGACGATGAAGAAGATTATGTTTGAGAGAATATAAACTCATACAAATTAGACCAAGACAATGTTTATATACAAATAGTGAGAATACCTACTTTAAATAATGTATGTAAACCTCAGAAAAATGTTTTGTTGTCAAAAAAGATCACGGACACTAATGCGTAAATGACCACTATTATAAAACACTACTTCGCGATGATTGCTATAAGCTATACCTACGCAAGCCCCTTCAAACCGAGTGGTAAATACCTACATTTAAATATTCTAATCTAAACCAAGGTGACCAAATTGGAGAAATATAAAATATAATCAGGGATGACCAAAAGACAAAAATTCTATAACAACCACCAATAAAATTGGAAATATGAAAAATAATAACTAGTTGTAACTACATACTACTTTTACATTGCAACAGATTTCGTCATGCATAAAATAACAACAAATTAATTTAGAGGGTTTTTAAATTCAATGAGTAGCAAAAACTTACACCTCAGATTGCTAAAGTGATGCAATAATTTAATGACATAGCAATTAGCAAAACAGAAAAATCTACTTTTTACACCTACTCTATTTAGCAGTTTTATCTTGTATTCTGAAGTGCTTTAATATAAATAACGAAAAATAGGATTGGTTAGATCATTAGTTTCAAATAATTCCTAACAGAGTAACAGAAATATTCCTTGGAGAAATCCAAATATTTTTTTGTAGGTAAACTAAAAATCGAGTGAGTTATTGTTTTTATATAAATAATTTATTCCAACATAGTTAATTTTTTTCTTCTTACAGAAATGACTTACAAACTAACTTACTTCAACCTTTCGGCTCTTGGAGAACCAATTAGGTTTCTCTTCAATTATGGTGGCATCCCCTTCGAGGACAACCGCATTGAACGCCCAGATTGGCCTAAGCTTAAACCAAGTAAGTTTCTAGTTATTCTCCTAAACCCACTTAATATTTATTCAACTTTTACATAATTAGGCGCTTTGTTTGGTCAAATGCCTCTACTGGAATACAACGGAAAAATCGCCCATCAAAGCGTTGCAATTACGAGATACCTCGCCAAAAAAGTGAAACTAGTTGGAAAAGACGACTGGGAAAACCTAGAAATTGACGCCGCTGTTGAAACAGTTAACGACTTGAGAATAAGTAAATATTTCTGTATATATTCCAAAGTATTTGTTTATATATTATTTGCTTTTAGAACTATCTCAATATCACTATGAACTTGATAAAAAAATAAAGGAAGAAAAGTGGGAAGTTTTATCCAAGGAAACTATCCCGTTTGTGTTGGAACGTTTGGATAAACAGGCAGGAAAGAATAATGGGCATTTGGCGGTTGGACGTTTAACATGGGCTGATTTGTACCTTGTGGCACTTTTGGATCATATGAACGCTGTAGCCAAAACTGACCTTGTTGCGAAGTATCCAAGTTTGGTTAAAGTTAGAGAAAATGTTGTAGCTCTTCCAAGCATCAAAGCTTATCTTGCTCAACGTGCGCAAGTTCATGTTTAAATTATACCATATTTAGAGAATTTGTAACTATAAATGTGCCATATGTACCTTAATTAACATTAAGTAAAAGTTTATATATCTATTTAATATTTACTTAATTATATACAATAATAGTTATACTAGTTTTTCAATAAAAGCATTTATAATAATTTGAAAAATTCTAATTTCTTTTAATGTTCAGAAATCATCATAAAAAAACATTGAAAACGTATTTTCATTGTGTTATTTAAAAGATATTATGATTTGTATCTTATATAAGGATACTAGAAAAATATTTAAGCAGTAAAAAATAAAAACTTTTCATAATTGTTGAGAAAATAAAATCTTAAATTTTGATGATTACACTATTTTTTTTACTTAAATATTGAAATATGGATTTATTAGGTTCTACATAATTCTTCACTTTTTATATGTACATATTCTATATTTTTATAGGAAGCCAAACCTATATTCGTAACTTTATTTTATTATAAAATAAATGCATTTAATTTGTCGGTGAGTTAGTTTGATGACATTTAATTACATAATTAGCCCCGACAAAAATTTTGTGTAAATAGTAAACAACTGGTTCTCATTGTCAGATAAGAAACAAAAAAGATAAAGTTACATAGGTACCAATTTTTCATATCATCTGTCACGCCACCAGAATGACACACTATAAAAAATATTCAAACAAAAATCATTATTTAATGTGAGATTCCTTATATATAATAGGTAATGTGAAAAAATCTTCAACAATTCTTCAAAATATTTATTTTATTATATTTCCAAAATCACAAATTTTACGAAGTAGTTTTGGGTCGCTTCGCAATCCAGCCCTTAATACTGGGCAGCTCCTTAACATTGTCCCTAAGTTTAATTAGATTGGGATATCCAGCAAAGAGGTCCTCGTTAAGCACCATATTTATGTGATCAATAAAAGCCACAGTAAACATATCAGCCCAAGTCAAGCGCCCCACAGCCAAATATCCATTATTTTTTGCAGCTTGGGCATCGAAACGAGTCAGATAATAAGGTACGGTTTCTTTGAGCAGCACTTCCCTACGCTCTTCTTTAAGTTTTGGATCTTCTTCGCGGTAAACCTGAACCATTTCTAGGAAAAAATTTGAAAACATTCAAGAATTTGCTAGTTTATTTTATATTGGCGCGTACTGTTTCTTAAATCCATAAGGGTATCTACAGTTGCATCAATTTCTAGGTCTTCCCAATCGTCCTTTCCGGTCAATTTCACTTGTTTGGCAATGTATCTTGCAATTGCCATGCTTTGGTGTGCGATTTTTCCTTTGTATTCCAATATGGGCACTTGTCCATAAGGAGTACCTACAAATGCAGTGGGATAGAGGAAAATAATTCATAAATTTTTAGAAAGTTACCTGGTTTCAATTTTGGCCAATCTTCGGATGTAGGTATCCGGTTATCCTCGAAAGGAATTCCTCCATAACTGAAGAGGAACCGGATGGGCTCACCAAGAGAGGTTACGTTAAAATAAGTCAACTTGTATGTCATATTTCGACGGTATTAGGAATCTAACTATTGATTAACTTATTTACTATGAAAACAGAACAGTAATTTTCGATTACGATACACGTATTAAGGATGGACAAGTTCTGTTGTGTGCGCAGTAAAATATCCTTGAAAATATTGTGTTATGGAATTATTATTTACATTACAATCCTACAAAAAAATATTATTTATAAAATATCACTAGTGGATTGAGGTATTGGTATACCTATAGGTATTAAGTAATTGTACAAAATTTATAAAATAATAAGTTGCTTTAAAGATAGAAGATCTTGTTTTCTGAAGGTATTTTGCTGATAACATGCAATGTGGATTCTTACTCTTCTAAAAATATGTGAAACAGATTTAAAATATTTATTTATGATAACGCTTTTAAGAAAAAACATGTTCGTATTATTTGTTTCAAGATATTAAATTTTGTACAACTTTGTACCTAGTTTCCTAGTGGTTGGAATATTTGAGCTTGAGTGTTTTCATATTAAAGATAAATACCTAATGCAAAGAACTTTGAGAAATTTAGACCATTAAACTCAAAATTTTTCCATTTGGATGTCGCAAATAACATTCTTAGTATAAACAAATATCACGTTTTTTATAAATTATTTACTTTTATTTTTATATTTATCTTTGTTAACAAAATAGTACTGCATTTAAAATTAATTTCTCGAAAAGTATTTTCGTTACATTTGAGTAAACAATTAGCAATATTAAAATTAAAAAAAATATTTGTGTAAATAGAAACAACTGCTTCTGTGATCGAACAAATAAGATACCATGATTACGTTTTTTAATATCATATAGTCACGCCATCAGAATGACTAAGTAAAAAAATTAAATAAGTTATTAAGGGCCTATCTTTTAGTTTTCAATTGATCGTGATTCTCAACAGAGTTAATTTTTATGGTCTTCAAAATGTATGGTAACTAAATTGACTTTGTTTTAAGGATAACTATCGATCGAAGAACTGGGCATTTATTTTAGAGATATAATTATTTACTATTACGGATTTTCTTAAAATAAATAAAATCTTCCATAGATACACAAATTATTTATTCAGTCTCAAAATAACAAAGTTACGAAGCTTTAGGACGTTTAGCAATCCAAGCCTTAATACCGGGAAGCCCCATAACATTATCCCTAACTTTAATCAAATTGGGATAGCCAGCAATGAGATCCTCTTTATTAATCGTGTTTATATGATCAATAAAAGCAGCAGCAAACACATCAGCCCAAGTCAAGCGTCCCACAGCCAAATACCCATTATTTTTCGCGGCTTGGGCATCTAAACGCGACAAGTAGAAAGGAATGGTTTCCTTAGCAAGTATTTCCTTATTCTTTTCTTTAACTTGTGGATCTTGTTCGTGGAAAACTAGGATCATTCCTGGAAAAAATTAAGGAGTAAAGCAATGCTTTTCGCGGGAATTCTTTTGAAGCTTACTGTGTCGTAAATCGCAAATGGTATCAACAGTTGCATCAATTTCAAGGTCCTCCCAGTCGTCCTTTCCGACCAGTTTCACTTGTTTGGCGACGTATCTTGCAATTGCTACACTTTGGCATGCGACTTTTCCTTTGTATTCCAATAAAGGCATTTGTCCAAAGGGTGTGCCTGAAAAAATACAGTGGGGTGTAAATGGAAATAGTTAATAAATTTGTTTGTAAATACTTGGTTTTAATTTTGGCCAATCCGTGCGCTCTACCCGGTTATCCTCGAAAGGAATACCTCCATAGCTGAAGAGGAATCTGATGGGCTCACCAAGGGCGGTTACGTTGAAATAAGACAACTTGTAAGTCATATCTGGTATTAAAAAAATCAGTAAATTATTATTGATATTATTTAAAGTTTTATTCAATTTTACTTACTTGTAGATTTTAGTTTAGAAAATGCGAAGAAAATGAAAGGACTCGTGCGTGAGACAGAGTTACTAAGCTACAGGCTACAGCACAGTACACAGTACACTAAAATTTCAACTATTATGTTATGTATTACGATACGAGGATCAAGATTTAAAACAGTAGGTATGCGCAGTACCAAATATCCTTGGAAATACTCTGCCGCTAGTTATTTAATTATTGACATTAGAATCGTACAAAAATCATTTAGGAAATATGACTAAATGGGTTGAACTAATGTTTTTTTTTGTTCCGTAGCTCTTAATGGATAATTTATTGATTTTTTCTGATAGTTACAGTTAGTAGGTACTATTAAGGTAGCAAGGTTTTATGGATAGCATTTGAGCATATAATATATAATACCTACGCAAGGAACCGTTTTGATTTCTCTTCCCATCATTTCAATACTGTCGAGTCACGCAATTTGTTTATTTTCATTAAAACTTATCAAAGGACATGCTATAAATATAAAGACCTTGTACTTGGAATAACATTAAATTGCTTGTAGTAGGTCTGTATTTTGTAATAAATATTTGCCACCGTTATTAACACTGAAAAAAAAATTATTATAAAAACGCGCTTTCGTCTGAATAATAATAATAATTTATTTTCCGTCAAATTATTTAAAAACGTTGTATTTTCCTTAATTTTTCAACAACTTTGCTTAATTTTGGACTAGGTTCTTATCTATTCCTAAAAAAGGCCATGCAATTTCAACCTGTATTTTCATAATAAGTCTCTTAGATAAGATCTATCCATTTTTGCTTAATAATTATTTTCATTAAGTACAGAAGATTCCATAACTTTTTCTATCTTCATCTTTCATACATTTGGTATTTATTTAATTAGCTTAAAATTTATCTCTACTAAAATCTAAAACACTTAATACTGATAAACTTATTTATTTTCAGCACATTTACAAAATAACAAAAAATATGTTTATAAAAATATCTTTTAATAACAACCTTGAAAGGGATTTTCTTATTACATATCAGTTTTCGGACGTTTCGCCACCCAAGCCTTAATACTAGGAATAGCCAAAACACTCTCACGAAGTTTCGCTAAATTTGGCGACTTCTCCAAAATATCTGTTTCAGTAATGAAGCTCAAGTAATGCAAAAGGGACACAAAATACAAATCAGCCCAAGTCAATCGACCCACAGCTAAATATCCGTTGTTCTTTGCAACTTGTTTATCCAAACGCTCCATGTAAAATGGAAGAGTTTCTTTAAGTGCAGGGTCCTTCAAAGCTGCTTTGGCTTCCGCATTGGGCTCCCAATAGTACTCTGACAATTCTAAAGAAAAACATATTCATTAAATCCGGGGGTTAAACAAATAACATATTATTGCGATTTACTATTTTTTAAATCATTGACGGTTTCCACAGCTGCATCAATTTCTAGGTTCTCCCAGTCGTCCTTTCCCACAAGTTTAACCTTTTTAGCGATGTATCTTGCAATTGCTAAGCTCTGGGTAATAACTTTTCCATCGACCTCCAAAAAGGGCAATAACCCAAAAGGCGTCGCTGTTTGAGTGATGATATTTCAATATTATTTCTGGTTTAGTGGGAAGAAAGACTTACTTGGTTTTACTTTTGGCCAATCGTCATCTTCGATACGATTATCCTCGAAGGGAATACCACCGTAGCTGAAGAGAAATCTGATGGACTCTCCGGCGGCGGTTGCATTGAAATACGTTAATTTGTAGGTGGGTGCCATTTCTAAAGTACTGAAATGTTAAAAGTTTCTTAATCTTAGCATAGGAAAAATCTAATATTAGGATAAAAAAGTACTTACTTCTCTGGTAGTGGTACCTAGATGTTAGAATGAAGAATAATAAAGTGCGATTCCACTGACTCTACACCAAGAAAAGCAAAAAACGGATTAATAGAACACACTAAACGCCTAGAGATAAATTCCTATTTATATACCAGCCCGCCAGCCGGTAAACAAATTATACATAATATGCAAGATCCAGTTCCAGTTGATGGGTGTAAAAAGAGATAAGACTAAGTAACTCGTTTATTGTTGATATATTATGTTTGCATGCCGCAATGTTGTTAAATAAACACTTTTTAAGATGAATTTTTTCTATACATATTTTGCTGAACAGTTTTTATTTTTGCTAAACATGACGCGGTTTTGAAAGTCATCCTAAGAAATTTGAAACAGCTCAATTTGAATTTTTGGTGTGTTGTTGCTGAAATATGGTGAGATGTAAAGTAATTTTTAATAAAAAATATTTATAATGTGGTTATATTATTTAATTTTTCGGCTATCGTCTCCAAACATGTACTACAAAAATTGTGTAAATAGCAACATAACGTTAGCAATAACATACGATAATTATTTTTCTGAAAGTCATGCTAAGAGTCATAATGACAATGAGAAACACAAAACTTAGCTGTGTACCCTTGAAGTCCCTTTAAATCTTAATAATAATGATAATAATAATATAACCATTCATTACGATTACACACAAGATTTATTGAATTTTATTGAAATTTATAATTATAATACCACACATATTAAATACTTATATCATAGTATAGGTAGCACATCTATTTTGTCTTTGGGTGCTTGGCAATCCAGGCTTTAATACTGGGAAGCTCCAAAACAGTATCCCTAACTTTGATTAGATTGGGATATGAAGCAATGATGTCCACTTTAATTAAATTAGTTATCTGTTCAAAGAAAGACGCAGCAAACAGATCAGCCCAAGTCAAACGTCCAATAGCAATGTAACCTTTATTTTTTGCAGCTTGAGCATCCAAACGTGTCAGGTAAAATGGTACGGTTTCGTTAAATAGCACCTGCTTACGTGCTTCTTTTGCTTTTTCATCTTCTTCAAAATGGTATTGAACAAATTCTAAATAGACGAAAAAAAATTATAAACATTTTTCAATATTGGATTATTGAGGCTATTACTGTTTTTTAAATCGTTGAGGGTGTCGACTGTTGCATCGATTTCCATGTTTTCCCAATCGTCCTTTCCTACAAGTTTCACTTGCTTAGCGACGTATCTTGCAATTGCCACGCTTTGATTTGCCATTTTGCCATTGTATTCCAAAATAGGCATTTGCCCAAAGGGTGTGCCTAAAAATGTTGTAATGAGAGGAGGAAATATCCAAAAAATAAATGAACTTACTCGGTTTTAATTTTGGCCAATCTTCGCGCTCAACGCGATTATCTTCGAAAGCTATTCCTCCATAGCTGAAGAGGTACCTGATGGGTTCAGCAGCTCCAGCTACGTTGAAGTAAGATAATTTGTAAGTTGGTGCCATGCTGCTTTAAAATAATTTTATAAGTATCAGAATAATTCAATATCATAATTATTTTAAACTATTTTTACTTACTTTGGGATTGTTGTTTATATCGCTGTAATTGCACGGGACTACCTGGTTGAAACAGAGAGTGAGGAATTATATACACAATTTCGGCCACGATTGAAAGATAAAATTCGAAACGTTTGCGCAGTAAGTACACTTTTAGTATGAATCCGACTAAATCCTATGGAAAATATGACTCGACTAGTTTGAAATATTGATTGTTTTTGGATTTAATTTATTATTTATTGTAACTGGAACTGTTTTTTGTTGTCGCAAGTACATTCAAAGGACAAAATAATGTACATCTTTTTGTTACGTAAATTATTTTATCCCTCCCACTGGTTATATTCGTCCTTGTTTAAGTTTAAACCAGCAGTGCCCAGTCATGTTATTATTTGTTTAATGTAAATTAATTAATTATAAGATAAAACAGAACAGTGACTCATTTGGTAAGTAAAAAATATTTATTTTTCAAACAATATCCATAATACAATAAAACTTGATTATACAAAATGATGATAAAAAGACTTTTTATTCCAAATACATATCATACTTCGGGCGTTTTGCAATCCAAGCCTTAATACTCGGTATCGCCAAAATCGTATTCTTCAATTTGGCCAAATTGGGGTATTTCCCAGTAAGATCTTCTTGGATAATAAAATTGAGGTAGGGTAAGAAGGCAACGAAATAAAAATCAGCCCAAGTTAAACGCCCTACAGCCATGTGCCCATTGTTCTTCTCCACCTGTTTATCCAAGCGCTCCAAATAAAATGGCATGGTTTCTTCAAACAACAATTTCTTCTGGGACGCTTTGGATTCTTCGTTTGTTTCCCAATAGTACGACGATATTTCTACAAAAAAGTAAATAAACTAACTTTCTGATGAGGTAAACTGTACTAGTCCTTACTGGTTCTTATATCGTTGAAATTTTGAACAGCTGCATCAATCTCCAGGTCCTCCCAATCGTCCTTACCCACAAGTTTTAACTTTTTAGCTAGATATCTTGTAATTGGTTCGCTTTGGTTAATCACTTTTCCATCCACTTCTAATATTGGCACTGCACCATATGGCATGGCTGTAGAAATTTGCAAAAAGGGTTTTTGTTTGAAAATTAATATGATTATTAACTGTTAGAAATCTTACTTGGTTTTATTTTGGGCCAGTCGTTGAAATCGATGCGAATATCCTCAAACGGTATTCCTCCATAATTGAAGAGAAACCGGATGGGCTCTGCAAGGGCTGCTACGTTGAAGTAAGTTAATTTGTAGTTGGGTGCCATTTCTATGAAAATTAATTTATGGTAATATGTAATATTCTGAATTTATCTACTTGTAATAAGTCAAGAGTAACTAAGCACTGAAAAGCACTTATATCTTATATATAAGTTTGATAGAAAGCAAGATATATTTTGTAAGCCATTATAAAGATATCAGTAAATAAATAAACACTTATCATATTTTTTAGAAAGAAAAAAACAATGTAATATTTATGTTTATAGCTTATCTCATCTTGATATTCACGATGAAAAATTTCCTACTACCACGGTTATTGAACTATTTATTAATAAAATTTAAAGAGTAAAGAGTACTTACCGCCTACCACTAGAGTGATCCTCTACGACTAAATAATAAAATCTAATAGACGATACTTATAAAAGGAAGCGCATAACTCAATGCAATAAATTCCAATTTATCCAACAGCCGGCATTATTCAAGGACATTCTCCGTGGTGTTCAAAGCAAACGGAGGGGGACAGAAAAGCATAATTTATCAGTTCCCGTTGTTTAGTAGTTGCTAGGGTATAATAATTTGTAGCAATGTTATGAAATTGTTCAATTCCAAGAAATGTGATGATATGTAATTTTTAATTAATTTAATAATAACATGTAATTCAATTTTGAAGGAAATTTTTCAGGAATCTAGGAAAAATATCGTATAACTTCAATAAAATTGTCCACGATTATAATATAAAATTATTAAATTTTATTTCAAATAATACATAATAATTAATACAGTCACAAACATTTCATAAGAAAATTAAAAAAATTATTGAATTTCAAATAATAATTTCCAAAATAATAGTCTTAGACTTCAGTTTTTGGGCGTTTGTCCACCCAAGCCTTAATATTAGGCTCGCCCAAAACATTGTCCCGAACCTTGACCAAATTCGGCGAATCCCCAATCAAATCCTTTCCAACCATAACATTAATATAGTCCAAAAGCGACACAAAGAACAAATCAGCCCAAGTCAAACGACCCACAGCCAAATACCCATTATTCTTTCCAGCCTGTGCATCCAAACGTTCCAAATAATACGGAATAGTTTCGTTAAAAAGTGTCTCCTTGCGGCTTTTCTTCAACTCTTCGTTTTGTTCATAATGGTACAAACCAATTTCTAAAAGCAAAATTTTAGACATGTAAAAAGTTCGTTTAAATTATGCTACTTACTAGATCTTAAATCGTTAACCGTGTCTACAGCTGCATCAATCTCAAGATCCTCCCAATCGTCCTTTCCAACCAGCTTCACTTTTTTAGCAATGAATCTTGAAATAGCAACGCTTTGATGGGTTATTTTGCCATCGTATTCCAAAGTGGGCATTTGGCCAAAGGGCATGCCTACGGAAAAAATCATAAGTAGACGTACTAATTAAACTAATAATTCGGGAATACTTGGTTTTAACTGGGGCCAGCTCTCGCGCTCAACGCGGTTATCCTCGAAGGGAATACCTCCATAGCTGAAGAGGAATCTTATAGGCTCTCCTAGAGCTGTGATGTTGAAGTAGGAGAGTTTGAAGTTTGAAGCCATGTCTATACATAGGTAAAATTGGATAAATAATAATCAATTGTAAGTGATCAATATAAAAATTGATGAAATTGTAAAAAAAATCCAGTGCCGTAGGTATTCAAAAAATGATCCGATGATTACAAAAGAACGAAACATCGTGTGGAAAAAATTTAAACGCCATTTTATACAACATAAAAAATGCTACTTAAAACGATGAAAAAAAATACAGGACCGTATTTAAAAAAAATGAGTTGATGATGTCAGCGGAAAAACGAAACGTCGCACGAGGAAAATTTTAACGTCATTTTATAAAGCATAACAAGTGTCCATGGCAAAGTGATTTTGGTTTTACGATATCTTGAAAAATAGGAGCAGAAAAAAATAGAAACGAAAAGGCAAAAATTTGGTTTTTTCCAAAAATCTCCAGAACTACAAAAGATATTTTCGATTTCTTAACGACTTATTATTGGCCACATTATTACGCAACTTTGCCCCAATTTAACCAAAGCTGTATCTGTTACAGCTTCTGAGATCCCTGTAGTGAGAAGCGAGTTTGAAACAGCCTGTATCTAAATACATATTTTATTTTATTATTATATCCTAACACCTACTAAATAAATTCTTGAACTCGATTGTTAGCTAATAATAATTTTAAATTTTATGTACCTAGAGGTAAACAATTCTAAAAAAGGCGAGTGATGAGGTGATTAATTAATTACAAATATAGCAGAGCATATTATTATTTTTGCTTTGCATATAATTTTAGTTTGACTCCGTATTTTAAGTTATTGACTTATCTAACTTCTTAATATTTTTGGCGAGGTATTGAAACATGTGGCCCTAAATTATCTCCAACAAAAATATTTATGCAGGCGGTACAACAGGAAATTGTTGTTGATTGAATTTTTTGAATCATATTTTTATTAAAAGACTATTAAAACTATTTGATAAATAATAAGTTCACTTTGTGGATTTTTTAATTAGAAATTTGCTCGAAATTATTAATATCCAAAATATTACCTAAATTCTTAATTATACAGCCGGTGTAAATTTTAATATTTGATACTTTTTATTTTTTAAATAAATAAAATAAAAAACCATTTAATACTATATGAAATATAGTAGTAAACCTGTAAAACTATAACTGGGAGCCCACATGAAACCTTCGCGAAACTTGACATGCGTTGTCACAATTCCTCCCATACAAATTACACATTATTAAAATACTGAATGAAAATCTTAAAATACTACTTACTTTACGTATAACTTGCTCTTGCAACAGTTTATTTGATTGGAAATCTGTTGTAAACGCCGATACCGGCTCGAAACACAAAATGGAATTAATCGGAAGCAGAAGCCGTAACAAGTTATTATGAAAACAATTTTCAAAATATTCGAGGTCTACCACATTTCAAACAAAGAAAACTACTTTGAATATAAACATACTAAACAGAGACAGACATTCAATGTGGTATGTAAAAAACTAACGGCTTAATGTCCTTGGAAAGCTATTTTTGTGTTGCTAGTGGCTATGCATGGTTTTATCATAGCAACAAAAATACCGATTTTCCTAGTCATTAACAATAACATTTCATGAAAATTCTTTTCTATATTTTCTTATCATGTTTAGCATGATGGAATGTTAAACAAATGTATTAGTAAAAAAATATATTAAAGCTTGGAAGTGGTGGAATCTGTTGGACTAGAAGGGAAACACAAGTTGTGGGTGGTAAATTTAAAAACAAGTCCAAAGTATGTTTGAAAATATCAAATTTTATTTATGTACAGTTTGGACTATTGAAATCGTTACAACAAATGCATGTATAATATATATTGTAGTAATTAAATAAAAATATTTAATTTTAACTTTAAATTATATCATAATAATTATGTATACCTTAGAACATTACTAATATACAAAATACATAACAAATTTTACAATGCAGCTTAAAAATATGTATTACGAAACTTATTTGAACAAATAAACATAATTATTATGTTTGTTTTCTTAATTATAATCAAACATTTTTATCTTTTTGAAATTAATAAAATAAAACACTGCTCGGGTGATTTTTCCTATTTTTTCCGAGTTGATTTGCGGGTATTATAAAATTCTACAAACATCTATAGAAACGCACAATTTCGTTCATTGGAATCTTAGTACACAATCACCATTTTCCACCGTGATTTCTAAAACCACCTCCGCCACGGCCTCCACCTCCTTGGTTACTAAATCGTCCACCGTTACCACCTCCACCTCCGCCTCCTCGTCCGCCAAAACCGCCTCGTCCACCTCCACCACCTCGTCCTCCACCGAAACCTCTTCCTCCAGAACCTCCTCGACCACCAAAACTGCCGCCGCGACCTCCGCCGCCGCCACGTCCACCACCTCCTCTACCACCACGTTTCTTTATAGCACCAGGCGCTTTGGGGAGAAACCTTTGCAAGGGTAGGAGTTTCGCAGGGTCGATAAATAGCTGAAACAACATTTGGATTTAGTTTGGAATAAATACGTAAATTTAATTATGTACTAGATATTCATTAATATTTTAGGAAAAGACTTGTTTAAAATTGTGACTAGTTTTGTCTAAACTAATTATTTCATTAATAAATTTACTATAAGGCATTTCATGTACTTTATAAATTATAAGTACAAAGAAGGAATAATTTATCGATAGCGTGGCTGGCAACAAACTTACCTTTTGGTTTTTATTAAAACTTTGAGCTTTCATATTATCCGACAATCTAACAGTCACAGAATAATCCTTTAGGTTACCGAAAATCTCATCGATTTTACCAATTTGTTCTTTGTTTTCTAAATAAATCGGTGCGTTGAAAAACGGCACGTCCTCAAGTTCCACTTTGCATATTAAATCGTCCTGGCACACGTAATCAAAATAGCCTAATGGCACAACTTGTTCCGGGGGTCCTTGGTCATAATTTCTGCCGCCTCCTCCTCCTCGACCTCCAAAACTATTCCTAAAACCGCCGCCTCCACGTCCGCCACCATTGCCGCCGAAACCACGGCCGTTGCCGCCGCCACCTCCTCCGAAACTGTTGCGAAAACCACCGCCTCCGCCTCCTCTACCACGACCATTAGGCCCGCCAAATCCCATTTTAAACTAAAAACAGAAAAGCCGTATAGTAAATAAAACACCACGTGTATTTATAAACATAACCTCAAATATTGGATATTTACCTGAAAATTAAATGTATATTGTTAATAATAAATTTAATACATACTTGTTTAGGATGTAGTCTTGCGGTTTACTTTAATTTAAAATAAGACAGTCGCTACTAGGAAGAATTATTCTATTACAGAAAATATATCTTCTGCTCAGACTCAAAATTGTGAAGATTCAAGTTAGCCAACAAGTAAATAATAAATATTACCAATTTTTGCTGTCAAAATTGTCAAATGCCAACCTCATTTACGGGGTACCAACTTAGCAGCGGGGAAGAATACGAGTTGATCACATGCTGGCCAGTCGGCATGTCAGAAATTCCAACCTCGAAATCCTTGTTCAATTCCCGAAAATGAATGTGGGATTAAATGTTATGAAAACGTTGAAATCCCACATATTTCCACGCTGTACAAAAATCCTAACAAAGGCCTTCAGTGACAAATATCTTTTATACACAAATGTGGGCATATCCATATCGTTGTCCTGTTTAGGGGACGTACTAGAACAGCATTACGAAATCCTCACACACCAGATAACTGGCTGGGACAGTGTTCGGACTAGAAACATGTCTTTTTCTGGTGCTTCAGTTGGTGTTTTGTGTCATTATTGGTATAGATTTTTAGATAGACATTTGCCAGGTTACACTTTACGGATAGTGCTGAAAAAAATTGTGGTGGATCAGTTTATTGGGTCACCGTTGAGCATATCGACTTTTTTCGTAACTGTTGCATGTCTGGAGGGGGCGACGATGGACCAATTTGTTACAGAGGTTAAACAGAAAGCATGGAAGTTGTATGTAGCGGAATGGATGATTTGGCCACCAGCACAGTTCATTAATTTTTATATATTACCAACAAAGTACAGAGTATTGTTTGATAATACAATTTCGTTGGGTTACGATGTGTATACGTCTCATGTGAAACATAATCATTCAAGTAAAAACGACAACAGTGACGAGAGTAGTTGACGTAAATGATATAATTACTTAGATAATTTATTTTAAAACTTTAATATAATTTGTTTGTTTACAATCGGTGCCTAACTATGCTGTCTATTAATGTACAAATATAAGTATAAAGTATTTTATCTAGATCATTGTTATTAGTATATTTTAGAAACCAAAAAATAAAAAGTTATAATTGTTTTTTAAAATCTTTTAATTTTTAACATAAAACCGTTTAAAACAATAAAATAAATTATCCACAATTGTTACAGTTTACCTATAAAAGTATCATGATCCTTAATGGAAGCTACCAAACCGTTTTCATTTAGATAGTTTTTTTCATCAGAATAATCAATGTTTTCATTAGTTTTGGTGGTCATTCGGCCACCCATCGCTTCTATTATTGCATTACCCGCACAAATATCCCACTTTTTTATTGCAGTGGAATGTAGATACACATCCGCGTGTCCATAAGCCACCTCAAGTGCTTTGTACCCTGAAAATATCGTAATCAGTCGAGAAAATGACGATAACTCGCTTAAAACTCACCAGCTCCTGCTGCTACGATCACTTCATAATCCTTAAAGTTCTTTTGCAGAATTTCTTCGATTTGTCCTTTGTGCGAACGCGAGATCGTTATTTTTAACTTATCACTGTCAGGATCCTAAAAAATTCTATCAGAGATTTGTGTTTGATAACTTTTATATTCTACCTTAGTAAGGAGATCAGGTGATTTATTTTTTCCTACCCAAGCCCAGGATGTTGTCTGTGAGAAAGGCTTGTGAATCACCCCAATAACAGGCTTACCTTTCACAGCAATACACACCATAGTTGTTACAAATTGATACAAATGTTCTATAAATTGATTACAAATTCAAACAAAGTTTTAGGAAAATTCGCCGAGATATACCAGTGTATTCATGCGTGGCGTCTAAGGGATCAATCCATATTGTAACATCTCGTCTTTCCACCAATTCATCGGGTATATCCACCAAATTAACACTACTTTCCTGAGTGAGATCTATGTCTTGCTTTGCATCACATTTCGTGTTAGCTTCTTCTGATATAACGCTCACATAGGCAAAATAGTGATGTAAAGTACCAACCATGGAACAATGCGACAAAAAGTCCGCTGTTGTAACACTGTCCACTTCACCTTCTTTCGTTAGTCCTTTGCTTTTTATTTTTAATTTGTCTTTGACTGACACCACTTCTTTTCCACCATTCTCAGCTGCTTTTAACGCTATAATTAGTAGTTTGCGTAGATTTACCAAGTCTGTGGATCCTGTGTCGTTACTGCTAGTACTCGAAATGTAATAAATGAACAAAATAAATAAAACTGTGCACAAAATTACAATGCCTGTTTTGTTCAAATGGATCACACCGCCGAAATTCATTTCGGAAGGATTAGATTTGGTGGAATGTTACGTCATTTTTACTTAGTTGTATTCAATTTGTTTTAGGATTTATTTTATAAATAGAATTAGTTGATAGTTTAAATGATTTAAGCAAATAAATGTTTTTGTAAATTTTTAACCTCTAATTATTGACATTGACACCACTGACTTTTAACCGCTAGACGTACACAACGGACAATGCAAATTTGACTTTTCTAATTTTTTCTATTATATATCTTTTCTATGGTGATTACTAATGAACTACTATACAAGTAAATTGGAACTACTTAATAATTTTTTCTTTATCATTTGAATCTACATAGTTGGTACCACTGAATATCAATAATTAATTTTAAATTTTTAAAATAAGAGTTATCTTCCATAATTATAATGTAATCATATGTTCGGGCCTTTAATACACGTGTAGAAACTCAACAATTTTATTTTTATAAATTTTTTGAAAAAAATTGTACTTCATTGTCGCCAACTGTGTCAACAATAACTCCCTGCACTGACAAGTCAGTTACTTTTATTGATTTTATTTTGATGTTCCTCGTGGATCCTTCTGCCAAATTTATTTCATGTCTATTTTGTTTTATCGATAAATTCCGTCAAGGTCCATTAGTAAATAATTAAGTAAACAGTATTACTTTGTTGTGATTTAATTAGTTTATATGAGTTGAATTAAATCTAGGGAGTTAGTTACAAAATGGCAGGGATGTCACCGTCAGAGGTAAGTGTTTTATTGTTTTTATTTATCTAATTTAAATCCAAAATTTCCCAATTTTTGTCATGCAATAACTTCAAAAAACGTTTCGTTAAGCTATAGTTTAATTTAAGATTGTTTAGTATTTTTGGGGGAAATTGTAATGGAGTTTTCCTTGCAGAAACGACTACAAAAAGAATTGATGTCCCTTATGAAAGAACCTCCACCAGGTGTTCAGGTGGATGCAGATCTAGCTGAACAAAATCTCCTACAGTAAGTCTAAAAGTGGTTTATTGTATAAAATTTCCTTAAGGTCGAAGGTCTATTCTTCGTCTTTGCTTTGGTGTTTTTGTTTACTATCTAACCTTGTACACTTTCAAAGACCTTTGTGTTGAAAAAAAATTAAGTAACCCAATACGCATTTATATGCAATCATTTGGGTTTATGAGGTATATAATCAGCAATATCGTTTATCTGGATTAATTGCCACATATGTAATAAAAAAATATTTTCATTATTTACAGTTGGATTATTAATATGGAGGGAGCCGCAGGCACGTTGTATGAAGGCGAAAGATTTCAATTGCAGTTCAAATTTAGTAATAAATATCCGTTTGATTCGCCTGAGGTATGTGAAAACCCAACACATTACCTAATGGAAGCAATATGGTTTCTATTGTTGTAGGTCACATTTGTCGGAAATAACATTCCAATCCATCCGCATGTATATAGTAATGGTCATATATGCTTGTCAATTTTAACTGATGATTGGTCGCCGGCTCTATCAGTGCAATCAGTTTGTCTTTCCATCGTCTCCATGCTCAGTAGTTGTAAAGAAAAGGTACTACACTTTCTAAATTCCTAAACACATGTTGATTGTTTACTTTTGCAGCAAAGACCCGCTGACAATGCTTTTTATGTTAAAACGTGTAATAAAAATCCAAAGAAAACGAAATGGTGGTATCACGGTGAGTAACACAATATAGTTTTGGTTTAAGGGATGGGTAATAATATAAATATTATCTTGTTTGTGTTGCAGATGATTCAGTATGAATTATAATATATGATAAATAATAAAAAAATACTTACGGTTTTGTGATGTGTTATTTATGATTAGGTTAGATTTTTTCTATTTTATAAAGTAGATCTTAATTTTTGGAATTACGCAAAATTGTGTTCTAAATGTTCTATATTTATAGTGCCTGTCACTAAAAGAAGATGTTGAATAACGAATTATTATAATATGACAAAGTTAATTATACTGTTTTAGCTGTTATTTTGTGTTTTATTTTTCTTATTTCAATTCAAATCTTTTAATTAAATCATAGCTTCATTATTTGAATATTTCTTTCTTAATTTCTGTGGCAACATCTGGGGAAAATCTGTTAAACTACCAGAAAATATTGCAGGTATCTCTTATTTTTTCCGCTTAGTTCTACTCCACTCTGTCAGATGACTCGTACTTCGCAAGGACTATAAATCTTTATTTTAAAAATTCAAACGAGACAAACAGTTCACCCATTAATTTAATTTATTTTAAATTGAAAAATAACTGTATATTATATTTAGGCTATTGAAACAGGCAAACAGATAACAGATAGGAAAAATGATGTAGATTTTGGAATTTACAGCGACTGAGCTATCATCAGTAACCAGACTTCAATAATCGAACTATAAATATTATGCAGACAGTTAAATTCAATTTAATTTAGTAAACGCTGAGACTAAAACTCTATTTTCTAGGAAAATATTGTTCGTAATTGAGACAAGCAATCAGGATATTATTATCATTTATTATGATGAGAAATACTATTTAATTTTCTTGTTATCGGTAAAATATGTGATAAATATTTATATACCTTAATCCTTAATATTAAGATTATATGAAGTTTTTTGCTTGCAATTTTTAATGAAAATCTTTGTATTAATATAATAAGTAGTTACCTAGATATTTTGACTGATTGCAAGATATTAAACTAGCGAAGTAACAATGTCTTTTCAAGTGCTTCTAATAATATACAAAATAATGTAATTTATGATTTATTATGTAGTCCTGTAGTTAAATTCTCAAAGGTTCTTGAGTCTAATTACAGTATATTAAAAACCTCATCCAACATAAACATTTATAACAATTTGCTTTCTATATTATATTAGAATAATTACAACTTCCATCAAGCAATATACATCTCGTTCCACGTCCCCTAAGCCCTGCGTGCGTAGTTCTAATAAACAGAGTAGGCACCAAACCAACTTTATACCATTTCCCACTGGCGGAGGGTTTGTAGGCACACTAGTCCCATTATTTGAAAAGAGAACTCCGCCCAGTTTTGAGTCCAGTAGTGGGGTGGACGCGTAGTAACGCCCTCCGTCGGGACGCTTTTCATACCCTTCACCGGCCATCATGCCGCTAGCGCCTGAACTGGCGAGGGTGGTTTTGCTACAAGGGTGTATTTTACTACCCCGGCTTGTTATGTTCTGAAGTGTTCGATCGCCATATTGATAGGCAAACTCGCTTTTTATTGGATAGATTTATAAGGCAGTGCAGAAAAATACAATGAAGTTTTAATATATGTGTATTCATTGATTTTGTATAATGTTTTAAATTGAAATATAAAATAAAAAACAAGGAGGGGTTGTGGAGTGGATGATGATGGAAGAATTCTTGTTTTATTTTTGGGCATTGGCTTGTACGTCTGGCTTTTTGTTAATGTAAAGTTATGTGTGCATCGGTAATTTTAATGTAATTTTTTTTGTTTATGTTCCTATACATTATTAAAAAAAATTCCTATTCTATAAAATATTTAATAACTGATGTTTTCATATAGGTATTTTACTGACTATTTAAAAAATTTAATAGTATGCACAGGTATTTTTGAAAATTAATGGAAAATACCGAATATTCTGCTATCTATCTGCATAATAGGTACCACAAAAACTTTATTAAATAAAATTTAGTTAGGCATATGAAAGATATTTTTTTTCAATATCTAACATTTTGCTGATCTTTAAAAGTAAAAAAATACTGAAATACTGAAATACCACCAAAATATCCAAAATATTTTTGAAATAAATATGTACCTACTCCAAAACCGACGAAACGAAAGAATTTTCCAAAATTTTTGTCATATGATATCAGAATATAAATAATACATAAAATTAATTTTACGTGAATTTTAACATTAATTCTCAATAAATTTAAAAAAATATTAAAAAATCAAATCGAGGACCTTAGAAGAGCTTATATCCGCAAATTTAAACCATATTTATTTTATCTTCCCTTGAAAATGACTTTACCTACCGACTTTTTACGCACTAAAAATTTTTTTCCAAGGGAGCAGAAGATCTTGGAACACTTTTAGCTAAGCATCATCATGAGATATCGTATAATAATAAACTTTGAAGCTTTCCTTTCTGATTTTGAAAATATTTGCATTTGGTGGGTCGTTGATTATGCAAGGGAAGAAGCTGGAGGTGCTTCAAATTTTATGCCATTTCTTGCTTCATCTTTAAGAAAGGTCAGTGGTCCATATGTTAGCAAATATTTTTATAGATTAGTATCATTGTAAAAGTAAAAATATCTTAATTTATTTATAAATTTTTTTGACAAATTGCGAAGTCACAAAAAATAACCAATTTAAACGATTAAACGTGAATTTCCAAAATAGGAAATATTTTTTTAAGACTAAGCTGGTTTTATGGTCCTCGAATCATCAGGAACGCGTAGTCATTCATTTTTCATTAACTTCCAGCTCCACCTGAAGTAACGATGACTCCAAATTTCATTTTTTAAGTACAATCATGTCAGTTTTGAAAAATCATTCATACTATACCAAAATAGCCTAAGCTTAGGCTCCATTTGTGCACTATATTCCAAATATTTTTAGTTTTCGAGTTACGAAGTTAAAATAATCATCTTAATATTTAATGTTACAATTTTTTTGTCCTTGCAATATAATCTAAGAAGCAAATCCTTGAGAGCGATAAGTAATATGCAAATATAGGCAAATCTGGTACTATCCCTTACTTGACATGGGTATGAGACAAAAACTAGGAAGGTAAATAAAACGGACCCTCATTCTCCTCACCAGTTATTAATCTGTTCATATTCCAATCAAACCTGTTTTAGACTCAAAAAAATACAGTGGGAAAATTTCTGCAACCAGATTTAATGTGATTGTGTTACAGAAAAAATTACCCAACGATTCCTGCAAACCATCAAGTCGAATTCTGGACGTGGACAAGATTAAGTTCTGAATCGAACTTTTCTATTACACAATAAAATATTTTTTACTGGTAGAAACGGTTCATCGGCAGTATAAAAGACAAAAAAATCCTAAACAGCCGAGCTAATGAATAAAATAATTTTTTCGTTGACCATATGCGAGCACGCTTGACGCATTCCCATAACCTTTTTCCATTTATTGCCTGGGCCATCACCAAAAAAAAATCTTATACGTTTGTCCACATCAACATACGAGCAATACGGACCATCGGCACATCGGTCCCGGTCTCGGGGTCGTCAAAGGGTTGAAAATTAAATGGTTTAGTGCACACACTCCACACACATTCGGTATTGTCGAAACGCAGGCCGCAATGACCCTCCACCGGTCAACGATTTAAATACAGGGGGCCCTCTCAATGCTATTTATTGTTTCCTGTTCACAATCCATGGTCCATACCTTTGTTGAATCTGCATATACCGAGATTAGTAAAAATAAAGGGAAAAAATTGTATATAGGCAAGATTAAGTCTGATGCACGTCCCCCTCCCGTAATTGCTGTGTATCAGATGTTTGGACTGGACAATGGAAGGATATCCTTTATGGGCTTTGTGTGGCCGCGTATAACGAGCTATATTATATGAGACAAACAATTAACGGCTGCATGGGGCTAAATAAGCACTTAAAGCATGTCATGGGATGGATATGGGAATGTTGTTTGTTGTCTCTTGCTTTGCTAAGAGATGCTATTTATTAAGCGTGAACTGAAAGAAAAGGAGGAAGCAAGGACAATTGTTGGAAAAATTGCAGACGAGGTGCAACTGAGTGTAACTAAGAGTTTTATGTGGAAGTTTGGGCCATAAAAAGGAGCATTAACAAATTTTACTAGAGTATATTTTTTTAGTAGGAAGAATAGAAATTTAAAACACTTTATATTGATTGGCTCCTTTCAGACTTAAGTCAGTACCTAAACGAAACGTCCAATCAAATTAATGTATCTTAAATTTCCAATAAAATATTTTGAGTTCCAGTTCTCTCTACACAAAAAATAAAATGTAGCAATGCTCATGATAATAATAAAGCACCTTATTTCATATGTGATAAAAATTCTCATCATCACTCTTTATATTGTTATTATTATTTATTATTATATCGAATATGAATGTTTATAATTCCTTCGGTCTTCGGTTATTCAAAACATAGAAATGCTATAAGACAGAATTCCTGCTAATGGTTTGAAAAACGAAACATTAAACATTTATTGTCAGAAAAAAGTTCTGTCAACATTCTACTATGTTTTTTTGATTTTCTTCTAATTTAAAAATATTTGTTGAAAAAAATATTGGTAATTTAGTCACACAATGATGGTATTGGATAAAAAAGATGGAAATTCGTATGAAATTAGAGATTGGAAACCACCATAAAAATCTTGAAATTTGCCACTTAACATATTCAAATTTCCGACCATATCTCATCGATCCATCCACCAACACGTGTTAACTTATAGATTTTTCCTCCAACAAGGCATCTGTTTGATAATTAAACAAAACCCCTTGATGTGTGACCCACTTTACCAGCAATTAATAATACGCTTTCTAATTACAAACCAAATATAATCTAACACCACCATTACTTATTATAATACAAAACCCGAAGGAAATTACCGATGACATAGATGTGATTAGATTCTTGGGGCTAAATCCACCACTCGTTAAATAAACAAAACGTTTATGCTGGACATCTGGTATTCTAAACAATATACTTGCATCTGCATCATAAATCCAAGCGGAGAGAGGACGATTTCTATTTTGGATGCTGATGATGATGAACCGTTGGATTTACTTTTTTTTGTGAAGTGTTTTCAAAGGGTAGAAAGCGGACCGGGCAGTTTGTGAGGTCATGGTCAGGGAATCGCTGCAGTACAAAGTGCAGCTGGAGTTGGTTCAATCCCCAATTATTCTAAAGAATGTAACAACGGGTATTATAAAATAAGTAGAGGTATACTGGATGCCTTGAACAATAAATAATAAAAAGGTGTACTCGAATGATGGGACGGTTTCAGGGCATATGATTTTTAGAAAATCTCCATAAATCAATTGTTGGTTCCAAAATTCAATTGCACAGATGATGCTGGAGATAACCCCACGATGGGATTGATATATGGTTTTCCGTTGTCTTTCACCAAACGGTTAATTTGCATTGAAAATTCATGCAGCAGGTACTGTACACACATCACAGACCTTCTACAGGTCGTATAATTCTTGTGCTGTCCATAGTGAGTGGACGCTGACCCATAAGTTGAACATTATATAAATTACAGTGAAGAAAAGGGACGTATGTATGCATAAATAAACAGGATGCATGAACTTTATAATTTTTACCTTCAGTCAGTTAATTTTTACGTTGTTGTGCACACACCAGGATGAGTGATTTATGGGTGAACGGAAAATTTATTGAATATATTTATTTACCTCAACTCATAAACAACACGACATTATCCAGGAAGTTGGTGTTTTCGCTTCAAATCTAGGATCAAACTGCACAACAAGAAATAATGATGAGCAACAACAGAAAAAAAAACTGGGGAAAAACATTTCTAAATTAAAAATGAAGTGACACTCGTGTGCGCTTTGATGTTCCTTGGTAGAAAATTAAAATAAAAAGCGCTTAATGAAAAAAATAAAGAGCCCGTTCCAAGTCTTAACAAGATTGGAATTTGATGAAGGATAAAAGCTGTGAAAAAGAGCGTTACAGAGCAAAAATGGAAATGAGGATAATTAAAATGGGTAGGAAATTGCGGCGCGGGGGTGAAGGGAGAGAGCGCGGGTGCATAAGGGAGCCAACTGAAAAAATACATATAAATAGAAAGTTGGGGATTTAAGACTCAGTGGGATTTGGGGAGTAAATAATTTTTTCTGTTTGATTTTAAAACAGTTAGAGAAGTTATGGTGATTTTTTTTCTTCATAATTTATTATAACTTAAATTTGTTCTTGTGATTTAATAGAAATGTCACTTTTTTGTGATATACTCCGCAAGAAAACTTACCGAACTATAAGACAAAAAAAAGAATATAATATAAATTAACTCCAAAGTTTCTGTTTAAAAATTTGATCTTCAGAACATGATTAAAATTTATAGATAGAAATTTTGACAACACGAAAGTTTATAAAATAAAAATCTTGAGTTTTTCTGTTATTTTTCGAAAATATTTAAATTGACCTTATTAGATCATCGAAATCGCAAATATATTGTCGTCATTTTTGGAATCACCGCAATAAACATAAAATTATACTTAAACTAAAGCAGGATTATTTTTAATAGACTAAAAAGAGGAAGAGAAAAAGAGTTACATGTCTACTGAAAATAATTATAGGTGCCCCTAAGTCTTAGTTTGAGATTCCTTACATTTTTAAATCTTTTTCGGTCAAATTACAGTTAATCTGGTAATTTAACTTGTATGGTAATGGTAACTCTGTATATTCCTTTCCTTTTATTTCGAATTTTTGTTAGTAAAGTTACTGGATCCTTTTAGATTGTTTTCCTTATCATTCTTTAGCATCACTTTTGGAAAAAGTGCCAAAATTTCGGTTAGCATGATTTTCTGTTGCCCATTTTCATTGAACAGAAACTCATTTTAATTTTGGTCGGTGCTTCTCATAACTATATTTTTATTTTCTGATATGTCCATAAGAATATTTTATAAAATATTTTTTCATTTCAAGTTCACTTTCGCCTTTTGCTCGAATACCAACCACAAAAACTCAGTCAAATATTTTCTTACAACCCCAGATTCTTCTAGTGGATTTTAAATAACTGTACATCAAATGCGCGCTTTCTGCTAGGCTTGCCGCTTATTCCTGCAAACTCTCTCTTTCTCTCAACCCCTTCTTTAGCATTTTCCACCCTAAACCCCTCATGATATTCGTGATCAATAATAAAGAAAGCTCCCAACCCTATCCTGCCGTATTTTTCTACACCCTCACTTCCAGCAGCATTATTATTGCCCAATGAAATGAAATATTTAAAATTTTCCAACATAAATTTGCATCTGGTGAATCTAAAATTGAAATTTAGCTGATGCAGGAACTAACTTAGTACATTACATACGGTAACTTATTCAACTATATTAAATTTCAAACAGCCAACATATTTTTTTCGTGGGTTCCACTGGAAAATCCATATGCATATGTGAAGCTATTGTTTCAATTATATAAAGCAGCCCTAAAGGGACATAATTCAATACGTCAGTAACGCTAGATTATTACAAAAGGCCTCAAAACATTTTTGAAAGGCCACCGGAGAATTGTCACTGCGTGGCAAAAAACAGTATCAGAAAATCAGTTGGAATGGAACTTAGGCCAAAAAAAACTTTGTTTCATTTTGGTTCATTTGCATAACATGCATAGCGAATCACCCCTGTGTCTCAGACAAAAGGGTAGTAGAGAGGAACTTACAGGTTAGTTGAAGAGGGCCCAAAGCTAAACAATAGCCTAGACCTAGAAGATTTAATTGTAAACGGTGTGTGAAAGTGTCCGGAAATTTGCATTATTAAATCTGTCACAAGAAACGCAAAAACGCTTAGAAAAACACAGACAGTTCTAGATATATAATTTAAGACTAGGTACTGATGATGGCTTTTTAAATAATGTGTCGATCTTTATCCCCAGTGGAGGACCATTGTTTAACATTTCCCATTCAACCCCTTAATGAAAGATGTGCTCTCAATAGGGGCTGCGTCGAGACAAAAACGAAATAAAATAAAAATTGTATACAATCACCCGAGAGAGCGAAGAAGCAAAAAAATCCTAAACAATAGCGAACGTAAAATAAAAATTAACATTTCACGGTATGCAAATGAATAGGTAAAAATAATAGGAAACTTTATAGGTGAATAAAACGGGGGGTGTGCGGGAGAACTCTGGGGAGGTTGTTACACAGGGTATAAGACAAGCGAAAATTGTAACTGGTTTTTTTTGTTTGATGTGTATTATTGTGGGGTGCAGGTTCTTGGATTGAATTGGAATTAAAACTGAAAAAATTATATATGTACAGGAAGATTGTTCTTGTACCTTGGGTGTGCAATAAAGGGTTCGATTGTATTTTTAATTATATGGACCTGGGGGTACAACAGGTTCCGTGTGAAGTGTGGATTGTATGAGCGAAATTGTTATCAAATTATTTGTTTCATGGAAATAAATTTATTTAATTTCATCATTAGGATCCGATATCATTACGTTAATTAATCGGTATGAATATCGAATATGTATAATAAATATGAAATATGACGGGAAATAATATTTTACGATAATTACATGGTAGTTTAATTTCAATGGTATTTGTTAGTTTGAGTGTTGGTTACAAATTGCGATTATTTTTGTTTGTTCAATAATATGAAATATTAAAGTATTTTCAAATATTTAAATTTTCGTGACTGTTCATTTCATTGAAAAATAAATTTTATTAAATACAGTATGAGTATAAATTATCGTTTCAATATAATATTTTATTGCTTTATTTAGAGCTTGTATAACTGTATTTAATCCATATCTAATTATCTGTCTACAACAGACTAATTAAACTTTTTTTCCATAATATTTTTTTACGTTTGACCTAAAATTTTGTAACGCATGAATGTTTATTTTAATTTGTGTAGAAAATAGTAGGTAGTTTATGCAACAAGGTAGGAATTAAGAGATTCTGACGAGTGTGAAAATCGAACACGAGGCAGAATCAATTCCTCCCGTGTAGTATACTCTATTTTTTCTCATACCTGTACAGAAATGATGGCCACTTCTTTTGCGTGAAACGCGCGAACAAATTATAACAGCATAACATTGACATTTTTGCCTGACACTTTGCGGTGAGAAAATCACCTTGACAACCATAAACAAACACAAATAACTCCCGCATATCAGGGAGGGAATGGCAACCCAAGCGAGATATGTTTTTCTACCCGCATTTCACGCAAATAAAGTGGCCATTTTCGGGCAGGTATGAGAAAAACACCATTCTTAGTTAATTAGGTAATTCCACTTTTTCAAATTTCGCGATTTTAAAGTACCTATTCAAAGATAACTAAAAATTATCTGAGGCAAAAATCAAAAAGCATTTTTTTAAAAAGAGGTAATTGGACTAATACTGTAAGGTTATTTGTTGTAATTTGATTTCATGAGACCATTTTTAATTCATTTCCAAAAAACTATAATAGGAAAGAAGTAAAGTTTTTGAGGAAAGATCGTAAAAATACTATATGAAACATGAAAGTCTTGTGTACAAATTATTTCCAACATAGCAACAAAAATGGGGCCCACACTCACATTCCAATATCGAGCACCACATTTTTGTTTTTATAAAACAACCTGTGCAAAAATTTGTATTCGTTCTGTTGGCATATGAGTTGGAATTACATTATCAGTTTTGTTACGAATAGAAACGGAAAAGACGCGTGTTAAAGTTTGGTAGTTTGTAATATGTACTTACATTTAATTATCAATTAATTATTAATTGTTTCTAATAACAAGTGTTATTATAAGAATTTCTGTTATAATAAAAACTGTTAATCTTTAGTTGCGCTTAATTAATTATTTTTTAGTAATGGTAAACTACCTAGTTACTTTTAATTGAGAGTTTTAGTGAATCTTGTGAAGTGCCTAATAGTTGAATAATGATAAAATAATTTAAAAACCTCTTTTGTGTAGTTATGGTGCTAAATAAAACAAAGAAGCTTCTAGGGAAAGGTGAGATTAAAATTAGCAAATTTTGATTTTTAATCCTAATAACTTCGTTGTTGTTATATCTTTTACGTAAGAAAACAGCGTAAAATGTTAGAATTATATTTAATTTTATCTTTATTTCTAAGATCGTTTAAGATAATTCAATAATTTGTCTCCGGGTTATTATTGAACTAAATTTAGCACCTTTGCCAAATTTACATATAAAACCTATAGCCTATCTAAGCAAAACCCACATACTAGAAACGGAATTTCATCCACCTGTCCGTATTTTATTTAGTTCTGAAATTCTTAGAAAATACACACAAATTAAAAAGCAACACTTTGTAACAAAGCACTGGTATGTACATAAACAAAACCTTTTCCCCTATTGTACCCCATTTTACTCTGCCTCATGATAATCAACTTTATACTTCGATCATAAACCAAACAAAAAATGACTTTACGACCGTTTTTCCCCTTAAATATAAAATCACCATAATTTCACATTTTGCATCACAACCCATAAACCAACCCCTTGCAGAGAGCAACCCAATCGTCATTTAATTAAAATACTATAAATTTTACCAGAAAAAAAATCCGTGAGAAATTTGTCGAGCGCACAAAAGTAGCACACATACAGAATCTATTTTGCATATGCTTTTATATTAAGAACAACAGTGTGTCAACGTGACGAGCTTTTTTTGCAGGTTGCTTTTGTTCAAAGGGTAAGTCATTTGCATACTACACCGGTTATAGTTTCTACTTATGAATCGAGTGGTCTATTTAATTATATCCGGGTGATGAGAACGCTGGTGGCGTCGGCAACTAAATTATATTACAGGAGGAAATCGTGTCTTTGGTTCTTCAAACAATAATTTATTAATCATTTTGCCCATGGTAAAACCCCCTCTTCCTGTCATTCCAGAGGAATTTCACAAAGAAGGGGTTATAAGACTGGTCCTGGTCCGTTCGGTCCACATTGTGAATTTAAGATTAGGTGATGGTGAGGGGTACACACATCAGGTTATCCCCTACGTTAATTTTGGACAAACTCAAACAGTACGACAAAGACCGACAAACAATTAGGTCAGCTTATAAAGCTAACAATATGTATTCCTAGCAAATTTTGAGAGAATTGTGTGGTGGCCAAATGGAATTGTTTTTGCTTATAGTGCTGTGGGTGTGCACTAGTCGAGGATCTTCATTAATAAAAGTCATTTACAAACTGGTTCGAGTTTGTACAAAATTCATGAATTGTGTGGAACACCGGATTGTTTGGGTTAAATTGGAGTATTATAGTGTGGTTAAATATTTACGGCGGATTTGTGTTTATGATGGTGTTTACCTACTTTGTATTGTGCTGATGACGGAGAACTTTGTGAAAAAAATTAGTGCCCAATCTATCTAACACTCCTAACCTTTTATTGAAAACAACCCACAAAAGTCTCAGGTTCAGGTAGAGCAAATAATAGTGTGTGGTTTAAGTAATTCTAGCGCGTGCCGGAGATGATTTATATATTTTTCTTTTCTATGAGCCACTTGTCTTGGGTTTTGTCGGTATAACCTATCACACCCCAATAAGAGTCAATAGCTATTTATCGTATTAGCCCCTATTGAATATGTATCGGTTTTTGGTACCTGTGCTTTTGAAGTGATTGAACCTTTAGGGATGCTGAAAGTCGGAATAATAGCACGGGTTTGTTTTGGGGTTTTAGACAACATAATACATCAAAGAGATGTTGTTTTGATAAACTAAACAAACTAGATATGTGTCAAGGACATTATTTCAAGAGGTCCTTAGTAGTGTCCATCATATTAACTTTTTATAAAATTCTATCAAGTACTTTAAAAGTTATTGAAAAAAACGATTTCCAGCGACGTTATTCAGGGCTACATATCTTCGTAGGGAGGGCCTGTAGGAAAAATTTGTATAGGAACTTGTCATCCTATTTGAATCCGAGAGATTTCCCACTTTTTCCGGGACACCCTGTAGACAAGCAAGGTTTTAAGAGAACATTTTTGAGAGAAACATTAATGTTACAATATATTAATTCATATGTTCAAATTAACTGAAATGCTATAGGTACTTCAAACGTCAACACTTTATATTTTTGGGGACTTCATTTTTTGACAAATAATTACCTACTAACCAAAAATTATTCCTAATTGCGATTTTTTGTGTGGTTGAAAGATTTTTTTAAATAATGTAGATTTTAGATACTAAACTAAGGAAATTATGTCAGACGTCGTTAGATATGGAATGATTTTAAACGAAAATAGCCAGAATATCGACCAGTTTTATGAATTTAATGTGTTTCATTTAAAACGTTTCAATATTCCGGGTATTTTTGCTTAAAAACAATTTTGTATCAATTGAATAGATGTAATAGAATCCTGAAACATTTTTTTTAATTAACTCAATTAGCCATTAAAGATATACTTTTTAAATTTTACCATGGATGTTAATCAAAATAATAAAAAAATGCAGCTACGTCGTGTAAACAAGTCTTTTTATAACAAACTCTTGCTGATTTTATTTTCCACTTTGTTAATAAACTGACAGCAAGATGGAATGATAACACGACAATAAATAATTGTATACATATAAAAACGTATTGGATACATTTTCATTTCATACAATTCCTATATTTCTTAGCTGCACTTTTTTGGCGGTTCATCTAAGTAGTACTTGGTTTTAATGAAGAATTCGAGTTACAAACCATGTAAACCAACAATTAGTTGCTAATTTTTTCTGGTTAGGTCAGAGTACTTATAACTTTGCATTTCACATCGTTATCAAAGTAACACTTCCAATAATTATAAGAGGTTTTATTTACGACATAAAAAGGTAATTAAACAATGTGTTAATAGATAACCTGTGTAATTTATTTGTTTATTCATTTTAATGCGTTCCTTAAAATAATTGCTTTAATTACCTGATCCAATTAAAGCCGTTTAATTTAATATTGCAACATAAACTGTTTCTTTATGACCAATATAAGAAAAAAAACCGCATGCCATGCCTTAAATGAAAAAGTAAACGAGAAAAAAAGTATAAAAGATTATAAAAATTACAATATCCTGTTTGACATGCTATTAAATTAATAAATTCGATGATATCGCTTAATATACGACATATGTTAAATATGCACAGGTTTAGTATCGCAAAACTCTTGATGTTATATGTAATAATTAAAATCCATCATCTGTTATTATTGTGTATAAGTGTATAGTCAAATTTAAGCTTATTTGATGTTTTTCCCCATGTACAAACACTAACCAATTTACCATGAAATGTTTTACCATCTTCATAAGTGGAGCACATCGTCAAAGGAAAAAAGCGTTTAACGTCTTCAAGCCCGGCGTCCACATGATGAATGTATGCAGTGATAAAACCCCTATTACACCCGAGCTAATGCACTGTGCTCCATAAATTAAATTAATAGCCAAACATTTTATTTTTCATTTCATTTGTACCTTGTTCATGTCCTTATTTATGAGCACAGTTAGAAAGGAAAAAAATCTCCCCCCACATAAAAACCGACAAACGACGTTCTGTCGAATTAGCGTCCAACTTTATACATTTTTAGAAGAGAGGGTGAGCCGGGGGGCAGCATCACTCTCCTCTGTTTCTGCTCTTAATAACACGAAAGAGACTCACAGTGTGCTTTTTTTATCAAATTATTTTAATTGAAGACGGCATTGTTCTATTCCCTCTGCAATGATTTCGGTATTAATTTGAATAGAGCGCAGATTAAAAAGACACAGCCCCAAACGACTTTATGTATTGTTATGCGAGTTCAGCTTAGAGTTGTTGCTACAAATTTAATCTGTCGTTTGCTGCAAGCTCAATTATTTTCTCAATAGGCCGTGAGTGAAATATTGGGTTGTGGACTCGTGTCAACACCAGATTATGTAACAAGATTTTATCTAAAATATATGCTTGCAAAAAACCTCAGCTGTATGCTATGTTAGTTATTAAGGCGTCTTGGAAGATGTTGGTTGACTATCAGGGAAAATTACGAATAAACATGATTTGTCAACTAAGTTGATGGAGTTGGAAAATTTCATTTGGTTCCACATTACATTTTCTGAAAGTTCGTGTCTCTACCATCGACGACGTTATTAAATAGAAATTGAATTTGTTTGAGGAGAAACTTATTCATCCACCCGCACGTTCTGATCATGTAAATTTTATTTACATAGCTACTTCAATTTGTGGCGCGACAAGAAAAAACATTCATTTCCCTTAATGTCAAACTCGAACCTATGCAAGGGAAATTTTTCGTTATACACCCAACAGTTTCTAAAAAAGACTTGTAATTAGCGTCAGAGGCAACAGCAGAGGTATTTGCCTTACGCCTCCTGTTTTAGTCCAGGAGACCTCGTTTCATTAGACTCAGGAACTAAATGAAGCAATTTACGATGAAAAGAAATAGCAATTTGCAACTCTGTTCGATAACGAGCCGGCGTACGTACATCCGATGTTTAACAGCTTTCCGAGAGGCTGCTACGTCAAATTCTTTTCTGCTTTATTTTACTTTTTAAATTGCCAAATAATTGTACAAGGCTTTGCGTTGAGAATGGGGAGGAAAAAAGGGGGGAGTTTACAATTTCCTCTGGAGAGGCGCCCGAAACGATCGATGGGAAAAGTTTTGTATGTACAGTGGAAACTTAATATAATAACAATATTTTGTACTTAGGAGCCATGGTTTTGTTAAATAATTTATTGTTTAGTACACATTATGCTCTATCTGTTTTTTAATATAATTGAAATTCTGAGAAAGTTATATCTTTATTCATACTTGAGCTTTTTTTAATATCATTTCCCGAAAGCTTTTACAAATAAAATATCTTGATGAGAATCTACTACCAGGTACATTATCTGACTTGTAACATAATTCCACTTTTATATTTCATTAAAAAAAGATATAAAATATCATCAGATGAAAACAAATTAAAATCCCTCCCCAGCATTCATGTAACACAATATTAAGACTTTTATAACGAACTTCAGGTGTATATGTTTGAAACCTGGAAAAATTCGAGAACATCACATCAGCACGATGAGAAAAATAAAAGTAAGATGGCGCAAAAAAGGGCGTTGGTCGTGGTTGCCCTCCTACATTCTTCTTAAAAAGCTCGCCCCCTCGTTGTTGCCATGGTGATTCTTTTCCCGGCGTCGCGGCGCGCTCCAGGTGACGCTCCCCATGCTGCTGCTTACATAAATGTCACGTGAACGTCAAAACACTCGACTATTTAAAAAGGCATGAAATTTAAATTCAATCATAATTGTCTGCTTATGCACAAAACTGTACGGCGTCAGTGGAGGCGGCGAGGGCGCGGGAGGTCATGCGACAGGCAATGGAAAAAAATACGATTTCAATGAAATCTTTTAACGTCTTTGGTGATGTTTTTTTTCGTTGGCACGTGTATTTTTTTGGGTTGGTTTTTGTATAAGTTAAGAATATTAAAAATTTTAATTAGGAGGTATTGATGAAATAAGTAGCAAGAGAGTGCTTTAAGGAATTTTTATTAAAAGTTAATTGAGAGAGAAGTTGAAGGAAAAAGTTGGAATTATAATGCTGAGGGCTTAAGAATTTTTTGTACATTCATCTGTTTGTTTTATATGAAAATCTGTGAATAAGTTGAAAGGATGTATAAGTAGAGATTAATTTCCAAGACTTTAGATTATGAAAAAGTTTTTATTTTTCAGAAATAATTATTCACTACATAGTCTAGTTCCTAAAAGGAAAGAAATAAATTTATATTGAACAAAAAAATATCTTGTATACGAATTATCATTTTTTTTAACGGTAATGAAAAAATTTAAGGATGATTTTAAAGAAAAATAACACAATACTCATAATTCTGAACATAATTTTAATAATTACAGCAATATTTTATGTATTGCTATGAAATTTCAGGTAAAAATGCTAAAATGCTTCAAATATTGTTAATTAAAATATAATCGTGTCATAAAGTAATTTGTAGAAAATATTAAACCCGTAAACGATTTCCACATTATACAAAGACGTTATAGTTAATTGTTATTGCATTTTTCAAAGCATAAAAAATTTATTAGTAATCTATAATGAGATGTTTTTAGAATACTAAAATATGCAGTTTTGAAATACATTTCTTTGCTAGTTTTATATTTTATTAAGTTCTATAAATATAAAATTAAATAAAATTTTTCTCAAAAAATATTCATACTAACCTCATATCCAAATATTTCAAAAAATGCTTTGTTGTTTTTCGCTTAAACGTTATAGTTTTCAGGTTAAAATAAAATTGGCTTTTCCTGGATGTTTTGAACATAATTCATGATACATTCACTTAATATCTTTATAAACTGCCCAACAATAACAAAACCAAAAACATTTTCTTTTGGTATTTCGTTCGTAGTCCTCTCGACTTCAAACCTGAAAAATGAAGCACAAGAAGTTGGGTGTAAATAATAAATACCCGTCGTTGGCTTAATTTGTTGTTGTTTTTTGATCCAAATAGAAAAATTGATGGTATTTTTTAGTAGAAACTACCCCCTAAAAGATCCCAATTTTGACTAAAAAAAGAAGGACGTAGGTGATTTATAAATCGACGCGACTTTTAGTTTGTCTAGATCACAATGACAATTGTAAGACTTTCTATAAACTAGTGGACTCAATTTTTTGACTTTTGAAAGAGAAAGTAACAAATTATTGCCAGAATTTAACTTCATTTCCTTGTATGTATAATAATTTCTTGTTTGTCTAGATCACGATGACAATTTTAAGACTTGCTATAAACAACTTGACTCAATTATTTGACTTTTGAGTAAAAAAGTAACAAATTATTCCAGAATTTCACTTCAGTTCTTTGTATCATTTTCATAATTATCTCTGGAGAAATTAATAGTGGGCTTTTACGAACAAAAATGGAAAAGTGGATCCCTAAATACTGAAAAGACAAGATTTTATTAATTCTTATTGTAAGTAGATTTCTATGTTAGAATATTTGGTCCTTGGAATGATTTTAAGCTAAAATAGCCACAATATTTGACTGTTACAAATAAATTTTTGCTTAAATAGATTTCATAAATTAATTTTGTAGTTGCATGAAAATACTTAAATATAACTTATACATTTGTGATTTCTTGATTGTCAAAAGAACAATTATGAGAGAAAGTCTGAAAATATATGACTACATAAATTGAAAGACTTTTTACTGATAATATTTTTACTGCTTCTACTTTTTTGTTGTAATTTTAGTAACAATTTTTATGGTATAAATCGTACAAAAACATTTTGAAAGCTACGCAATATAAAATATGTTCATATTTTGTTCTCAAATTCTTTTCATTGTAGTTTTTCGTGGAAAAAGATATAAATAGTTAAAATTATTTAGTAATTGTGAGTTCATGTTTCAAGCATTAAGTTACTATAATCAGAATGAATGTGGTTGTGGGTAGTAATTAAAATCAATTATTTTATATTCGTTAATAATTAACAAATTTCCTTATCTGGTGTTTTATGAACATAACTCCTTTCGTGCTGTGGTTGTGATGTTTTATTGTCATTGCATTCTTTTGAATATTTCATTTTCTACAGACGACAATAAAGCAAAGACAAAGATACAAATAGCTTATATTATTTCTAAATTTTGTCTTAAGTAGAAGTTAGTATAAGCTAAACTGTCAAAATTTAAGAGAAGCATTTTATTTCAATATCTCCACAATTAGTAAATATTTTCCACTCAATTACCTGAAAGCAAAACCTATTTCAGTTATTTTAAGTTTTGAGTGAGTCGGTTAAGAAATTATGGAACTGCAAAGAAAAAGAGAAAGTCGACTTTTTCACTTTTTTCCAGGATACCTCAGGAACGAAAAAGGATTTTGTGATTTGGATTATTCCAGATTCTTATTAGGTACATATTAAATTCTTGAAATTTTATTCCATTTGACAGATTCCAGATCTCTTAGTTTCCAAAGTAGTTTCTCTCATTACTTTCGTTATTATCAAGCTTTTAAAAACGTTGCATCCATTTCTTATTTTTTCCGAGCTAAAATGGATAGAATGACTGACTATTCTATACATTTTTCTGAAAAAGCCTAGGCAGAACTATACTGCCTTAAAAATTCCAACAATAATCATAACAACTAACAGTTTTCCTTGTTCAATCTGAAAATCGAATATATTGCCAGATTGAAGCGTCGCTAGAACAGAATTTATTGTTATTAATTAAACAGCTGAAATCGACAAGCAACACCACTAATTACAACTGCTAATTGGTTTAACTAGTTCGTTATCGATGGAACCAGGGGTTTCATTAACATATTATTACACTTACACACAGGCTCATCATCGTGTGCTAAGTTTTAATCAAATCCTCTCTCTAGCATTAGGTACACTGTTATGTTGTGTAATTATAGTTTTGACAGTAATTGTAATAATTACAAGTACCGCGCGTGCTCATTAATTACTTGAAACTTGCCACAGCATATAAGAATCCTGTAATAAACTGATGAAGTATTGTCTTGGTGTGATTGGTGAAGAAATATGATTTATTTTGATTATAACCAAGTGCGGAAAATATTCCGATAATTGCCGTAATTAGTGAAATGAATTGAATTTGGGGGGTTTGATTTATGCTGTTGGAAATTGGAAAAAGTGTGTCTTGGTTTGAAAAATATTATACCTGATGTAACATTAATTTTATGAAAATGAATCAGTCAAAGATTTGCCTTGTCGCATATTTCAATTAAACTGATTAATTATCGTGTACCTTCGGTCGCGTTTCAATTTCCAACCCTATCTTTTCGTGACTGAACTCTTTAATAATTGGAACCAAGCCGCCCCGCGTCCTCCCCAAGCCATTTTTCAATTTCTCCACCCTTTTCGGCCGCGAAGGCAAGGGGTTTCTTATTTACACAACCACCCACCCACACTAGACCCCCCTTATAATGATCTTATACCGAAAGTTGCCTCAACTTTTTTAATCAGCTCCAAAGTTTAATTATGGAAACGCGCCGTGAGAGTTGCCATAGCTCGCGCTGGGTTCACTTCCATATACAACAAGGATGTGGCGACGATGGCGAAGGAGGAGGAGGAGGAGGTCGCGCGTTTCCAATTGCTTGTTTTTCTTTGAGGAGTTTTCGAATCACCCACCGGAAATTCGAATGGGAAATTTTTAATTTACAGGCGCGGAGTGGAGTGCATGGAGATCCATCGATAAGAGTTTTTCGTTAGGTATATATTGGAAAATAAAAATGTGTACTTTGTTGGAATTAAAAGTTGCTTCTAATGATCTTCCAATTTCGATGTTTAATCTCCGGCTCTGGGTTGAGGAAAAGTTTTTCAGATAAAATCAAAGATGAGCTTATTCGCACTTATTCCTTTCATTTCGTATACTTGTCAATTAATGACTCATCTTGGAAAGTCGAAGTGAATAAGGTTTTGTTTTCTGGAAAAAGTTCGTGGTTTAATTAGAGAAAAAGAAATTAAAGATTAAGCTACCCAAGTGAAAGGTAATTGAAATATGCTTAAATGATAGTTAACATTTGACGCAAACAAATATTATTTTCCCTCTAATTGACTTTGCCATTTTCTCGGTGTAATTTGCTAATTAATGTCGGTGCTAATTGCATCACTTGTGCCGGTTTGTTGAAACCTAAAGCTACATGATTTTCATCTTAAACTAATAAATTGCCACACAAGAGAGCACCACGGTAATTAGCCAGACTTAAGGTTCTTTTAAATTGTACCTGTTTCGTGAACTATCAAAGATTTATTACCGGAATTGTATCGAATAATCGTGGAGTTTCCAGGTGCGTGGTTATATCCAAAATATCCCAAAAACCAGTGCAAACTTAATGGTGTATATACACCGCAATCAAATGAGTTCCGCATTTGTATTCTCAATTTAACTTTGCTCGTAATAGTAAAAGGGTTGTAATGGGTTTTGGTTGCATCGATCGCCAGCGCCAAGGGGTCATGTGACCAGGAGTAGCTCCTGCAATGAATAGCCACCAGTGCTTTCCAAGCCCAAACACGATTTATATCTTCGTACCAGGCTAAAGTTTTCCTATAAGGAAAATTTCTGCAACAATATGACAAGAAGCAAAAAAATAATTAAATATAGATGAGTGCGTCGGTGCCTGGGCACGAATGGCGTTTGGGCGACCCTTGCCAACGAGCAGCATGTAAAATGATTGGTTCTTAATGTAAACTTGGGGGGAAAATGCGTACAAAGCACGTCGGTGGTGGCCATAGCGAGGGGGTGGGATTAACATAAATGGGGCTATCACATAAAAATCGAGGGAAAAGAGAGAAAACGAAAAAATAATACAAGGCAAATCCTGCTGCTTCGCGCGCGCTGAAGTCGTGGGTGCGTTACTGTGGAAGTGACGTCGACGGAATTCTATTGAAAATTAATTTGTTCTCCTCTTTTTGGGGGCTAATTAGGAGCCTTCTTTGCTTGTTTATAAAGCAATTAAAATTTGTATTTGTAAATGCTTTTCAAGAAGCAGCGCGAGGTGGGTCGCTGTGTGAGAATTTAATGAGAAAAATCGAAAGTTGCCTAATCTTAATTTTAACAAAGGCGAATTATATAATAATGATAATAAGACGGAGGAAAGAGCCTTGAAAAAGTATGCTGCACCTGTGGGCGAACGTCCAAGATTGGCTGTGGCAGCTTGCAGGACGAGCCAATTCGGGTCTTTATGTTTTATACAGGATGCTTTTTGGTTGGCAATTTAATTCGGTGGAATAATGAACGGGAATTAGAACCTTATAAAGATTGAAAAAAACTAGGAAACAAGACAGACAATACATTAAGTGAGGCTACGTTTCTCATTATGGTGAAACAAAAGTTTCTTGGGAATCTTTTTTTCTGTTTATAAAGATATACCTACATACAGGGTGTCCCAGTTTATATCATCAGGATTTCGACAGTCGATAGTTTATCGAAAATTAAAGATGGTTTGTCTAATAAACTATGGTCGAATGTTGCTTCCTCTTTGATGTGCAGGGCATTAAAAAAAATACATTATTTTAAATAATTTGCTATAATAACAAAAAAAGTTAGTCTTCTGAAATTTTGCATAGATTTTTTTTTGTATTCTCTTATTAATAGTGGTTGCAATTATTTTATTTAGAAGAACACAGAGGCGTGCGTACGGGTTTCTTCAAAAACATTTTATTGAATAAAACGTACACCACTGTTTTTTTTTGCAGCACCAATATGCAGAGAGTATTTTCCATTCAATTTAGAAACTTTTTTGTATCTTACAATTTCTTGATAACTTAACTTTTTTTTTCTTATTTATTAAAGAGGTTTTTCCCTATTAGATTTCCAAAAAAGCATCACTACAAAGTTGTAGAGAAAAATATTTCCTACAACTTTCCTTTTAATATTTTTTTGATATTGTCAATATTTAAAAAGATATTCAACAAATAAGTTGCAAATTTTAGGGAAATTTTTCTCTAGTTAGGTACTACTTACTACTCTTTCCCCAAAATTTTCAACTTATTTGTTGAATAACTTTTTAAATATCGACAATATCAAAAAAAGTTTAAAAGATAAGTTGTAGGAAATATTTTTCTTTACAACTTTGTACTGACTCTTTTTTTCGAAAATTTAATAGGAAAAAAGTCATTCAATAAACAAAAAAATCCAACCTTTAATTGAGGGCTGGTGAAGGAAGGGCGGGGTCTACGAATACACAAACTCAGTTTTAAACTTTCAGGGTGGTCCTCTAAAAGATTCTACAAAAATTGGCTGTAGGGTAAAAAAAGTCTATTTGAAGCCTTTTTTCTCCCTTATTTACTGTACTATTAGGATATTTTCAGTTAAGTTATCAAAAAATTATAAGATACGAAAAAGTTTCTAAATTGAATGGAAAATACTCTCTGCATATTGGTGCTGCAAAAAAAACCAGTGGCGTACGTTTTATTCAATAAAATGTTTTTGAAGAAACGCGTACGCACGCCTCTGTGTTCTAAATAAAATAATTGCAACCCCTATTAATAAGAGAATACAAACAAAAAGATCTATGCAAAATTTCAGAAGGCTAACTTTTTTTGTTATTGATTTATAGCAAATTATTTAAAATAATTTATTTTCTTTATTGGCCTGCATGTCAAAAAGCAAGCAACATTCGACCATAGTTTATTAGACAAACCACCTTTAATTTTCACTAAACTATCGACTGGTGAAATCCTGAAGATATAAACTGGGACACCCTGTATATGTTATTATGCCAAATTTCAATCCTGCAGGGACAATCATTGCTAAAATATGAATGAAAAAGTGTCTGAGTCTACAAATGTGTAAATTTGAAGGTTCAATCGTCCTTTTTTGACATCTCGATTCACTGATTACTGATTCACTGAAAGTTATTATTAAGTAATTTTTCTCTTCTACATTTCCTAATTTTTTTATCTTCTAATTTAAAAAAATATTCAGTTCATTTTGCAATCTCCACAGATTTTGAAATCTAATTTAGATCATTCACAAGATTTTAGGAAATTAAAAAAAATAGAATATCTTTTGTGATTTATTGACGAATATTTTGAGTTTTAAAGAAAATCTGCAATATAATCAAACAACTGATTCAATTAAAATTGTTATAATTATTACTACAGACTTCTTATTTTTGTAATGTATGCTTGAAATGCCAGAGTCTATACAGAAAATTTGTCTTGTCTTCTACTTTCTACTTTGGAGGAATATTTTACTTGATCTTGATATCCTCACAGGCCACAGTTTTTTTTAGTAAGTTTCTTGATGAAAATTATTTATTTCAAGTACTTAGATATATTTTAATTTTATGGCAATTTTATTTATTCTTTTATATTTTCGTGTTCATATTAAATAATAATAAGAAATACCATCAGGATCACATAATGGACGGCACTGGTAAGAATGAAACAAAATGGTGAATAAAGAGGGAATGCTTCAGTATGGGCAACCATATACAACTCACTAAGTGCTGATGTTTGTTTCAAATCCTTGTTAGTGTTAATTTTGTTTAGATATACATATTTGTAATTCTAAATTATGATTAGATATAAAATAATAACTCTTTGAATTTTACGTTGATTTTTTTACAGTTTGTGTTTATATTCTTTTCTAATATCACATACATCGAATTTAATATCAAGAATAAAATTGTACGCCTCTGAACACAAACCATAAACTAATTTCTTAATTTTTATTCCACGACGCGGAACTTTTCCAAATATAAATTACATCGGAAAAACCATTCAAATTACCGAGCTATTTCAAAAACTTTTCACCGCACCAGGGCTCCTTTGGATTAAGTTAAATACTCAACTTCTGCATTCACCCACCACTCCAAATTACTGCTTCTCTTTAATTATCAACATGAAGTTAAAGATAAAAAGAAACCAGTAAAGTTCACCCCCTAAAAGCAAGTAAAGATGAGTTTTCGCATTTCAGAGGGAAAAGGATATAAAATGAAATAATAAATATATGACTATAAGGGGGGTTATGTCAATGGCAGGCGATGTGAAATGAAGGGACCTAAGGGAAATGCTGATGGCATCTGACAAGACATTTTTACCCCTTTTGCACGCTTATCAGGAGAGGATGCTATACACTGTTCCTGCTGCATCAGTTTTTCTCCCCTTACAGTAGTTACTATATACAGAATTGAATATTTTTTTAGATTTTCCATAACAGTATTATACTCCAGTTTAACAGTGCAAACTGCAGATGAGTAGTTTTATTTTACAACTCGTAGGAATTTGTGTGTTTGTAAAATTCATCATTTTCCAAGATGACTTTTATGTGTAATCTGTATAACCCATCGCAGCATTAATCAAGATCTAACTGCAGGAATCCGACATTAAACACTAATTTACTTCCAGTAAATTATGAGAAAACTATTTCGATGTCATCAACAACTAAGTATATAATAGTGGAAAAAAACTTAACCAAGTCCGAGTAGACACACACATAAGAATTATCTCTTAGCTTATTACAGCTGCCTGATAATTACTGAACAGTATACTTACATATAGTGAAATTTACCGTTTAATCCTGAACCACTTTTATCTGAAGTTGGTAAAGTGATAGTCATTAGAGTAATTTAGCGATAATAGCGTCGCCTGTGAACGGTCTAATCGAGAGCAAGTTTCAGGTCGATTTCAAGATCCGTTTTAAGTAGCAGTTCCTCGTACAATTTTAGTTTAATAGTGCTAATTTACGATGGGTCCTTTTGTTCCTTCTGTTGGTCACTTTACTAGAGTTGATGAGATTTCTTTTCCACATACACTACTTTAGTATTCCACCCAACGTCCCCACCATGAATAATATTTTCCAAAAGCGCAATTTTTCCAATATTTTATACGTCGTATAATAATAGCGCGCCTTTCGCTTTTTTGTCGGGTACATCCCCACAGGCAGTTATGCAAATAGAGTCGATTGGAACAGCACAGTAAATTACAAACAAATAGGAGCACGTTGATTGTGCCTTTTAGAATTAAATTGTAACTAAAGCGATTAAAATGCTAAAACTAACGACTAACGCTGAGGATATCCACCACCACCCACAATAAGTATAAGAACACAAGGAGAAAGGAAGACCTTAAACGATAATGTCATTAGCGGAAGGTTTTTGCATGAAAAAACAGTTTGTATTTTTGGACTTAATTATTGTGGATAGAACTTAAACTCAGCGAGGTAATTTTTTAAAACTTGTCTAAAGTGTCTGTCGGCGCGCTAACAAAATAAGGAAGAAAACTGCATTTAAAAGCCCCTATATTGTGCATTGTTAGATAAATATACGGTATTTTTGCTTAAATTAAGAAGTGCTTGTGATAATGCTAATAAAAAGGCTTTTAGCAGGTAATTTTGTAAAGTGGAGAACTGTCTAAGTGGTAGTTTAATATTATTAGGATTCAAGACTGGAACGGACGCTTGCAAATTACCATGAAAATATTAAATGCACCTCTATTTTCTGCCCATTTAATTTTGCTTAATAGTTATAAATTAGGCTTTTATGCTAAAACTGACAAAGGATAGGGAGTTTTCGCAGATTATTGGCAGGAAGTGGTGTAGATATGATGTGGTAAAAATCGGTACAACAAGACCATGAAAAATCCAAATCACAGTTCTTAAAATAATTAGATATTAAAAACTATCAATTCTAGCGTTAAAAAATAGCGTAATAGAGGCAAGTGCGTACTGGGGTTAGTTTGTACGTTAAATTTTAAAACCAACTTGTAATTGTCTTCCTTCCGTTTTTAATGATTTAAATTAGCTTAAATATGTTTCAAAATAATTTCTTTAAATCGGAACAACTGATTCTAACAATACCCACCCACGTGTTTTTAAAATATAACAGTAACTCCAGATTTGCCTTGATTACTTAGTCACAAATTTTTTATTATGACGTTAATTTCTGAAATTTGTAATATGCGTCTTGAAAAACGAATGGAAATTGTTACTACAAAGATTCTTAATAAATACAAGCCGCCTAAAGTAGGTAAGATTCGAAGATGGAGTGTTAAGAAATTTATGTTTGTTTATTATTATTATTTTATTATTTATTTAATTTATATTTCCAGAAAAATTTTCTAAAATTCTTGAAACAGAATGATTTTAAAATAAAAACATAAAAAATTGCTATAGAAAACTAATACCCTTCAAAATATTTATTGCGATTTTTTTGAGCATAGAGAAGTTACATAGATATTAATTAAAAATTGCAGACATGAAATTCTTCCTTAACATTATTTTTTATAAATATTGATAATATTCTGTCAATACTTTGTGTTTTTCTAAAATTTTTCGTAAATTTCGGTGCTTCCATTGATCATTATTTCTAACACAATCAAAACTGCCGACAAAACTGATTTTATTTTTCCTTGGTGGAATTTTGATACAACGCATCCCGTACTTTTCAACTTTGTACACCCCTGACAGTTGAGCGCTCAACCAACTGCAACCCGGGAAAGTAGGGGAAGTGCCCGGAGCACTAATAATGCGGCTACTGTCTCACAGATGGCGCTAGTAGTGCTCCGTTAAATAATTTAGGTTTATATTCTCATTTGGAGTTATTAAACTAACTTCAATTAGGAAAGTTTAGCTTTAGTGGATTAGTTTGAAAAATACGCTTAATGTGGGGAATAAGTTTAATAATAAATCGTAATTATATTGAGATATAGGAAATTTTGAATTTTTGTCTATAAATAAGTAATTATAATTTTTTTATATGTAATTTATTTTTATAATTAGGTAAATATAATGTTATTTGTTTTATGAGTATTTTCAATACTATAAGCTTTGAAAAATTAAAAAATTTAATGCTATAAGCTAGAATAATCATAAAAGGACATTAATTAGAAACACAATTTATAAAATTACTTTTACGTTCTCTATCTGTTTTTCATAAAATTTATTGTTATGTAGAACAAAATTAGTTACAAATTAATATCTCATTTTTCCTCGTCGTGACAACCCAAGCGAAGTAAACAAATCAACAATAATTGAAAATTAATACCTATGAGGGTTCGAATTTTTATCGATGGCATTTCTGACATGGCATAATTATTAAAAGATGCCACCAAGAGAAGCCTCGGTACGAAATAATGATGTAACTGGCTAATCATCGGCATATCTCAGCCCATTGCCGCCGCCGCCGCCGCTCCATTAACAATGAAAAAGCACCGTTCTCTGGCACAGCCAGCTGATAGATTTCGTAATTGATCGGGGGTGGTTACATAAGACTGATTAGCACCCTGAAAATATCACTTAGAAGCAAAATGATTCCCCAGACTCATTTGATAAATGACTGACATCTTTCTTAGCGCGCGGGAACAGTCATGGTCGGGAGGACTTTGTTATACGACGACGTATATCTAAAATGGCTGTATGTGTGTGCGAAAGAAGGCAGCAGGATTTAACGGTGATTTTTTTCTTTTCTCGACTCCTGCGACACATCAAACTAATGATGCTCACTCAACGGGCTGCCATGTGCACCCGCTAGAAAACATTTAGAATATATTTATTAAATTTTGAAATTAATTTCACTCATGCCTGCCTACAGGAGAACGTATTTTTCATTCGCGTTCGCGATTTTGCGACGCTCCGACCGAAGAGAAAAAAATGCGAGGAAAAAATGTGTATGAAGAAAAGGATAATTTAATATTGTTTGGGTAGGCGTTAGAAAATATTTCAGGAATATGGCAAAACAAGGGCTGTTTTTGTGAAATAAAAACGAAAAATTCTGTTTGTGGTACTAATTTACAAAATTTTTAGAATATTTGTCATTCTACTTATAAATTGCAAAAACACTCATAAAGTTAAATTTTGAAAATTCTATCAAATTTATTAAATTTTTTTTAAACTATAACCGATACTAGGAACTGTTAATAATTTTAGTTTGATTTTCGAAGTTAGTTCATCAATTTTAAAATTTACCAAAATTAAAATGTTGAAAGTTGAAATTTAAAATTCAAATACAAATGTCATTAAAAATTATAAAAAAATTATATTGAGTCTTTCCTGTATATTTCCCAAGATGTTTCAATATTTTCTAATAATTAAATTTACCTTAAATAGAAAATAATGATTATATATCATTCTTCCTTAATTGGACCTTCAGATATTAATTTCATAATAATTATTATATTTAGATTGTATTGTCAATCAATAAATCGTATAATACCTTAATTGCAATGTGGGAAAAATAATTAGTTTTTAAAGGTCACACAAGAAAATTGTTGGCGGAAATAATTGCTGTTTTTCATTATAATTATTATCATCTTTATGTAATTAAGTAATTGCACATACTTTTATAATTATAATGTTCCGAAAAAAATTCATTAATTTTTATGAGGTATTGGAAGTAATTTTGCGATTTATTAAGTCTTAAGAAATATTCTTTTTAAATAAAATAAGTACTTTTTTAAACACAAATAAGTTCTGCATTATAAGTAACAGAAAAACACAGATTTTAGTAAATCTATGAAACGTTTTTAAAACTACCTCCATATAACATTTTCCATTTTATTTCCCCACACCACATTACCTCCTCCAATCCCCAAGCAATATTCATCTTAATAATGGTAATCGTAAAATAATGAACACAATTTTGTGGGCATTTTCTTAATGAGGTCCTTAAAATGCCCTGTGTGTGTGTATGGGACGACGGAATGGCCCCGGGAGAGAGTCTGTTGAAAGGGCGACTTCAAGGGAAAACAAATTGGAATGCTTCTTTATCCAGACGTTTATTAATTGAAATTAATTCCTTTGGTTTTATACAAAAAAATATTTTTCGAGTATTTCTTGGAGGCATTGAAGCGCAAACGAAACGAATGTCAAACAAACTGAACAGAAGGAAAAGGGTTGATGGTTGATGTATGCGATGCAGGACCCTATCTGGCATACATGCCATCACATATGACATATATGGAAAAAAAACACAACCATGCAGCTTCAGTTTATTAGCATACTTGTATAATATTATACAAATGTGCTACCAAACCTCTTAACGTCCTGCCATTGTAATAAATACATATTTTATTATGATGTGACTGTGAATAAAGATCCCACTTCGTACAGCCATTCAGTTTGATTAATTATTATTTGATATTTTCACATAGATATAAATTATAGATTATCTATTATGCGTGATAGAATGGAAATGGATTGTTTGGCTGGTAATACACTTTATGGATTGGTTTGTGTAGTTTTATGTCAGGTTTATTTATGGGTGGAGTGCTTTTACTGGGCTTTGACAAAAATACAAACAGTTTTAAGTATATGCGAGGCTATAACAGCAATTATTCGTAGTGGTTGTTATTTAATCGATTTTACTAGGACACCTTAGTAATACTCATTAATTAATTGCTCGAAATGTTAACAATTTTTTTGGAAATTGTCGAGGTTTCTCAGAATTAAAAAAGTTGTTGGCATAAAGGATAAAGTTTTCAAAATTCGGATTCTTCCTAAAATCGGAGAAAAATTACAAGGAAATCGTGCTGGATTTCTATACGTTAACCGATTTTCTTTAGAATTAAGAGAATTTTCAAAAATTGATATTACAAAAATTTTGATTATAATTTGAAATTTTAGAGGTTACCATCGCTTTTTCAGAATTAATTAATTTCATGGCTTGAATTGAAAATTGTCAAAATTTGGTTTTGAATTTTAAATAAAATCTGAGCGAACCGAATTTTCTTCAAAAATGATTTTAGAAACAATCAATTTCCTATCATGGTGGTTCATTTTGTGTATTCTTGGACTTCCATTAATAATTCCCCGTTGAAAATCCGCGAGAAAATAATTTTCCTCGTTATGGTTTCTCAAAGGAGTATAGTGAGGAGCAGGGACATACGGCAGTGGCGCAATAAGAATGCGGGAATGGCTCGGGCCACAGTCCATAACTGCTGCGATGTTTGTTCCCCTCGCTCTGGCACAACACACGAAGTAGACAGGGGAATATGTGAGTAGTATTGATCTAGAGCAGGGCTAGCAGGCAGTAAACTTCCATTCTTTCCCTCCTGAGCTTTCTAAAGCTGTATAGATTATGTAGGTGGATGTGAGAGATGCGAGGTTTGCCTCTGAGGTACCAAACACTTTTCCTTCAACGAATATATAACGTTCTCTGCGAGCGCATCCTCTTTTATGTTTTTCCTGAACGACACTTTTCTATTTAGACGATGTGATGAGTTTTTAAGCATCTTCGCGGTTATGCCGCCACAACCACAATATTTTTTTTACAGGGAAAACAGATTTTAATTGTGTATTGTATAAAACGTAATTTCGTTGATTCTACTACGAGCTGCTGGTGATCAGGAAGAGGAAAATCATTTGCATAATGTCACAGCTAGTAAATTAACAATAACGATTTACCTGGGCGATCTTTTGTATACTATACCAGGTTGTGTATGCAAATTCAAACTTTATTTATACATACGCGAACTTGCTATTCAAGATTTTAATTCACATCTGCTGTAACAATGTAACTGTAACTATATACCCCTCCCTCTTGCATGGTTTTTACATGTGGGATAGAAAACAGAAACATAACATTTGATATTTTTAGACAATTTCATTAGATACAGTCGTAAAGCGTAATTTTGTGGAAAGATTTTTAAGTGCTCTGTAAAATTTTTGTTGGATTTCTTAAATCGATGTTAATTTAGAAATGTATCTGGCAACATCCTATTTTAATACCCTGCAGTCATTTACACTGTGTTCTTGTGCCTGCTGTGTTATAATTAAAAACAACAGTGTTTTTAACATTTTTACACTTTAATTTACTTTGGTACGGTATGCTATTAAAAATGATTGATTGAGGCTCGTATTGACATCGTAATTACGCTGGCTGTCTTATCACTGTCCTTTTTCGTACACTAGCAATAAAATAAATGAATTCTAAATATATTACCAAGAGAAAATTATATTTGTTAATGTATGTAATGCATTTTTATTTTCTTTCAATTTAGGTTTTCTTAGCTTATCAAAATCATAGACTATTTTTAGAAAAACTCAAAAATATACTTTTTTAAAGGAGACGTGGTAGGTCATAGGGACATCGAGAAGGTTCTGCATCGATCTGCAATTCCATTAATTATATCTTAAATAATAACTAATATTTATTTTTCTTTTACTCTAGTGTTTAGTTTAGTTGAATAAACAACAACAAAAATGATTGAAATTTAAAAATATCAAAAGGTTTCTCTGTTTCTGGTTACATTTTGTTTTATATTACTAAGACTGGGTACTTTAATGTGAAAGATATAATATCCGAAAAAAAGAAAGAAAATAAATTGAAACCATTTTATTTCATTAAAATTTTTTAATATTATTTTTAACGCTTTCTATGCATATTCCTAATGAATTTTAAACACAGCTCTGATAGTTTACAAAGAAACCAGTTAATCCCAAAAATTACAGCCCATAAACACTGCAATAAATCAAAACTTCCTTAATATATGCGAATTTGTTGCAAAACTTATTTTCATCATTATAAAACATATATTAAACACAAAAATTCTGCTTCCGTAAAATTTTTATTACACCTTATACAGCTATATATGGTAATAGTTTTTTACATCGATACATAAATTACATTAAATTGTTTTTGATTGTAAGGAAAAAATATTTTAGGCGCATGTGCGTATGCATATTGGAACAATACATACAGAAAAACAAAGCCATCAACCGAATGAAAATAGCAATGGGAGTCAGTCATGAAAACCATTTGGGAGGGTGTTTATATCGACGAAATGATTAGATACTAGCGGAGGGAGGTGGTGGTTGAATGGTTATTGATACAACATACACTTCGTAGGCACCATGTTTTTCCTTGTTGGGTTATTTTGGCAAAACCACTGGCCAGTCGCCGTATGTTGCCCACGGTACTTAACAACTAAATAAGCAAAATATTCTTTTACTTAACGGCCTAGCAAAACACTGTAATTTGCCACGATAACAGCACGTATTATTTGAGTTTTACAAAAACCCCTAATTGAAACATCAATATTATACTTGTTAGTACCAAAAACCGAGGTAATTTTATACCCAAATTATATCAAGACATGCATGTGGACGCCCTTCCAAATATTTCCTAAGTATAATTTAGAAGTATTGACGAAACATCACCTATAACTGTACTCCAGTTGCAAAGAAATCTTTTACAGTAAATAATGCAGATTTGCCATTCTACACGCAAGGTTATTTAAAAGTAATAAGAGTGGCTGAAGCAAATACATGGGTTGATTTTCCCCGTTATTGTGTACTATGCAAGTTTAACAGTATGATAATGATGATTATTTTACATTTGCCTGCATGCAATGTCGTCCAAAAGCTTTCTCTACTAAGGACACGAGGTCTAGAATTAAAAATGACTTGATAATTTATTCATACAAGTATTTCACGCGTCTTTAACAGGGTTAAGGGCTAAATCACTATAGCAATATTTGTACTCCTGTGTGAGCTAAACCTCAATTTTGCAACGTCCAACGCCAAGCGAAAAAGGTGAACTGGAATGTTTGGCGAATTTTTTTCAAAATCTAGCAATTTTGAATGAGATTTTTTATTTTATAAGTTTTATTTTTCACTTCTTTAACCTGTATAAAAACTTTTAGTATAAAAGTCATTTTTTTTGTAACAAATACTTACCCTCAAATGAAAAAACCGCTAAAAGTTTCATTTAAAATCACTTTTACCATTGGACCCATAAAAACCGAAAAACGTGCGATGAAAATTTTCAACTACCTTTTCAGAGGTGAATAGCTAGGTATAACTCGATAAATAATAAAAATATTGAAGAGAGTCGTTAGTACAAATTTCTAGAGAATGTTATGCCCTACATGAAATTTTTGTATTTTAAATTATAAAATTAAATAATACTTTTTGCATAAAACTTAAAGAAATGAGTTTTTTAAATTATCACGATTTCAAAAATAGTACTACTAATATAAAGCTTGATCTTTTATTAACAGAATTCTCTTCGTGTTTACAGAAATAACTGTTCAACTGAATGATGACCTTAAAATATAACTTTTTTTCGTGTTTTTTTCCTGACAAAATAATGTTGTTCTAACCCAAAACTCCATACAGTAACTGTTGTTTTATCGCTCGATTTCTCATTTCTAACACCATTCACGCTGCTGTTTTGTGTCCAGCTCAGACTATTCCATCTGATGCTGTCAAAAATCTAAAACAAGATTAGTTTAATTAGTTTCTGGTTGTACAATTTTTTTCCTCTAACAAAATAAAACGCAATCTTGTACATCATATCAATATAATAAATTTTATTTCGACAGAACACGGGTTGCTATAAAAATGCAAATTTATTACGAGTATAATCTAATATGAAATACAAATATATCTTGGAAAAAATCCATGCATATATGGTTGATGCAGATAGATGTAGTTTTCACACCGTCCAACGTTCAATTGCATTAAAGTCCCGAACGAATGGTTCTGTGGGAATGTTCGTCGCTTCCCAGTTACCTAAATAAAGAAAATAATATATTAATAAAAACTCATCCGGTATTCAAACAGCTTATAATAAACATAAATATTTAAATTTGTTGCAGTGTGGGGCTTAAAGTGGCACAGGTAATGAAAGGGCATGGGGGTTAAGAACCAGGGGATTAATAGGAATTATTTTTGGAGGGTACAAAAGATAGGTGTCGTATATGGAATAATATTGCCTAAGGAAAACCCTATCTATTCGAGACGGTCTGTTGAGTTTGTAGAATATAAATTGCCGTTTTGTTACATGATAAATATGGTTTTGTAAATGGGTGTTGTTGACTTCACTATATGGAGTGTTTATGTATTGTCCTCTTATAGAAAAAAGAACTCAGCTACTTTAAATTTTTATATCGCTGACGTGACTTCAATATTTATTAGTTTATCCGCTATAAATCATTGGTTTTCGTCCGTCATTACTTAACTTTATGTCTTGCGGCAATTATTTTTGTAGACTTGAACCCTCCGTCAGAAACAAAAATAAATTGGAGGATAATTTATAGAGTAGTAAAAAACATACACACAAAGTTAAATTAATTGAAAAACGCGTCTCCAGCAAACGGGAAACGGCAACACTCGATTAGTAAACCTTTAAGGGGTCACTAATGGCGCGAAAATAAAAAGTTGTGCCTGAGACGACGCTGTGCGCCCCGGAAACTCTCCAAATCTTCGAGCAGCAAATTGTTATTATTCATTTGCTAGATCCACCAGACAAAACGATTCTAATATTTTTGTCTCTTTGTTTTTCCTTTGCCATAACGTTAATGGCTCGGAATTTAAGTATGGGCTTTCGCTCCTAATAGGCGGATTTTATATACAGGCGCGCGAGGAATAATGACTGAAATACAACAGATTGCGTCGAGCTTGTTAATATCAAAAACAAAAATAGGAAAGTGCATCCGTATTAGTGAAACAGTTGTCTAAGGGTAAATCTTCGTGAAGGATCTTGAGTTCTATTTCATCAAAAATATTTAAGAAATTAATTAATGTGTTGTTTTATCATCTGTTTTATGTGTAGGAACCTGTCGATGGTAATCGTGATGATTCCCTCCCGAAAACAGTTGTTTATGATGCAATTTGTATCCATCAACTTAGCAATCAATAAAAATGAAATTTCCACCACCAAACGAATGCTCGATCGTTGGTCATCTGATAAACATAATATGTAAATGGCCCCAACTTGTCGATACCTGTGATTAGCCTCCGCGGGTGCGATAATATCAGACATTAACCTATAACTACGATTAGGACTATGTGAGCACCTGCGAGCCTATCAAACAACTTAACGAAACGTTTCTGTAAATTCCTCAAATGAAATGCCTGAATTCGAGCTCGAGCATCAGCATCACCACAAAATAATTTTTGGGGTGGATTTTCCTATACGTACACCTGCGCGTGAGAAAATAGCTTTATAATTTTTATGAAATGTGTGGGTCAAATAAATCCTCCTCACTGGGGACCATGTTGCACCTGTATTAAAGAAACACGGAAAAGAACTTGAAAAATTTTTATAACGCACCTGCGGTTTGTCATAATTTCTCACCTAAGTGGAATTGTGTGTTTCTCTTGTGGTGTTTTTTGTCAGCTTCATTTGTATAAATTATTTCATGTTAATTTGGGGGCTGTTAAACGACCCCCTGCCGCATTCTACAACTGAAAAGTTATTGGAGATGTTTTTGGTAGCTGTAAACGGAATATACAGGTGTTGATTTTATTTGTAATTATGGTTATAAAAACAGTTTACAAGTTTATATAAATATTTTTGGTTTGCCAAGACCACCCTAGGTTTTGTGTTTAGTAGTGGAATAAATAACGCAACCGGCATCCATTATAATTTTTATATTTTAGATGAAAACATAATACACTGTTGAGCAAAGATAATCTGGACGCGGAGCCACAGTTTTTCCCCTGTTATATTCGTGAGATCAAATATACACATTGTACATTATTAAAGCCTGATATCTAAGCAGGTTTAATAAAAGAACGTAAAACAAGCTTTCTATGTGCTTTTTTACATTTTTCATTTTGTTCGAAGAGATTATTTTTTATACGCATGAGTTCACATAGGTATTGTTCTGTTTGTTTCCACCATCTTGGCTGAGATGTGTTTCCTGCACGCTCCCGCATCGATCGCACCACCCTCGCCCCCCATTTTTCCAACCCTTAGTGATACACATATATACATATACTCCACCATCACTGCCATCCACGAAAAAAGCTTTTACTTGCGTTTGCCAACCACATAGACACTATTCGGTCTAACAAACTTAACAGTGTCATGGTGTCAGAAAGTTTTAATTGCCCTTCTTGGGTTTAAATGACCCAGTTTTTAATCCTACCGCAAGGGAAGGGAAAGACGCGAAAATTAGAAGGGATAATTGGGAAAAGGTTATTAAGTTCTGTACGAGACTAGGGCGAATTTTGTCTCAGAAATATTTTGATTAAGCTGAAAATTTTGTATTTTCAAGATATATTTTGAAGGTTTCAATTATAGCACGTAATCTTATACTATATAGGTACAGGATTACAGGAATACATCTGAATAAGTTCTCTTTGAGCTATTACAAATATTGTAATAAAGTTTTTGAAAAAATTTCAAATTTTTGAACTAGCTCATGAAACATTACTTTGTCTCCTAGTTATTTTCAAGCGCAAATTGTTCAATAAAAATCCTGATATCAATTATGAAACCCAATCCTTAGAATCCCAGACAAACTCAATTTCTGAAAGCTTTTGAACATCAGATAATAATTCTTTATACTCTAATAAGTAATCATAAACCTCCCAACCTTATTATATATCTGCATGCAGTACTTTATACAGATATATAGAATATAAAGAAGCGACCGTGTCGTGTGTTCGAACCAAACAAACTGCCTGCTCCCCTCTTGAAGGATAATCAATACACTGAGGGTTACAAGCTTGCTGGAAAGACAAGGAAAGCACAGCGTCTTTTCCCAATGTTGACTTACACGAAATTCCGTGCAAACACACTTATAGAGTTTTGATGAGCCACTAATTGACATATTGCTTGCTAACTAATATTTGGTCTTGTGCGTTATGGGATTAGGATGAAGTCTGGTTTCTTAGAGATGGTACCACAATTAGTTCATTAATCCATCTGGAAAATTGGTGAAGTTATAAATAGTTTATTATAAATAACAAGTCCAAACTAGGAGTTCTTAATCAACGTTTGATTTTTTTAGTATACTACTCCTAGTATTATACAAAATGTGATGCAATCCTGAAAATGGTTAAATCTTTACACTTGAAATTCCTCAGCTTTAGCTTCAAATTGAATTTGGGGTTTTAGTAGTTTTTCTTCTAAACTAGTCTTGATTCAACTTCTAGAAATGTTATAACTGCAGTTTAAGATTTCTACAACAATATTTTTTTAAATAATTTTAAGAATAATGAAAATGATATTTGGAAACGTTATTACAATTTTTCGATATAACCATAACAGAACGACCTTCAAAGTATACTCATGATTGTTGCCTAAATTTTTCTTCTTAGAATTACGTTTCTTCAACTACTAAAAATGTCTTGGTTTAATTTAATGACAACTTGTTATTAATTTACTAAACAGAATCAATTTCTTGTCACAAGCGAAACAGGTTCATAATAAATAATTGTTTCTCTGATTGAAGCTCTTTCCTAATTCCGGCACTGATCTCTTCCCTCAGCATTTTTTTAATATTTGTCAAGTCCACATAGTGTTGCCATACCCCACCACATTCAAGCATAATAAGTTTGCTTTGTATGGAGTAGAAAGTTTTGCGAAATTGCTTGCAAATCAGAAAGTATTAAATTTTAAATTATAATGCCACGTATATCTCAAGAAGTGCGCACGGAGGCCAGGCTTTGGGTTTCGCAGAAAGAAATTCCATATATAAAGGCCCCAGGTACGAAGCGAGCGCGGGAGCAGCGCATGTTGTGTGTGGACTGTACTACAACATCTCATTTTATTATAATATATTTTCTCTGGTGATTTGTGTGCGCGTTCTGGCCCCTTTCGTCTTAAGCTCCCTCGCTCTGGCTTTAGCTGATTCGGGAATAATTCCTCATACATTCTCCCCGTTCCCGTATATTCGTTCAACTTTATATTTCTACTCGTTTTGCTTCTTTTCTCTAGAGAGAGCGGAGACTTATTGCCTTCGGTACGAAACATCTTCGCATCCGGCATCCGCACGCCCTTATTCTCCTGCTAGCGCTACTCCTTCATCTCCAACTGATGCATACACCACCCCCCAGGTCCCCTTATTCTGATGCGTATGTGCCATTTGCTTTGATCTCGAAAGCTCAGGAAAACATTCACTCTGAAAATATATAACCATAGTAGCATCCACGTGTGCCTTTGAGATGCTTTATTATAATTTCAAGGATAATTTCTGCTTTAGGTGCCCATATTGTGCCCAAAAACTCTCGCGCGAGGAATTTCTTCCCGTTTCCTTTTCGGAGGAAATTTTAATATCTTACCTCCAATGCCTTGTCGCCCCCCCAATAATAACGTAATCTGGGCAAAGTGACAGGAATAATTCGATTTGTCCGAGCTGCGTTCTGGCCAGATTGCTTTATTACAGGACTCATTAAGAAGTACGTGGGTGCCATTAGTGTGTGCGCGCGGCGCGGTGTTCGTCTAGCACTTCGTGATCTCGTAAATTAAATTAATTACCACTTCAACAGGTGGCAATCGCTGAAAGTGGTGGGACTGGGGGGCTGGGGGCGAGGTGAAAGATAACTTAAAAGCCGCCTGAGAGAAAGAGTTTTGCTTTCCGGACGAGATGCGGCGGTTAATTGAACAATCTTGTTTCCTTCGCAAAAACACGCGCTTAGTTCAATTAAACGCTGTTCTTTGCGATTTCATTCATTAACTTGCGGGGCTAATTTATTAAATTTACAACTTTCATTGTAGTTTAAATTCTTTTTATTTGGCGCACTGAATCAACAATCTCGCTGTGAATAATGGTCCCCTTCGCACAACTTTCGATTTGCTTTTTAGCGGATGTTATTTGCTTAATAAAGACAATAATTTGTTGGTTCCTTTATTTAATTTATTCATTGATTGATTACAGTAAAAATAACTGTGCTTTTAAACTTCTTTCTGGGTTAAGGTCTTTTATATTTTTTATGATATTTACGGCACTTACATTAAAAGTACTAGAAAATTTTGAAATAGATGCACAAAATGTACAAAATAATAAAATTTTACTATTAATTACACTGTGGGCGTCTTGGTCTAACTTTTATAGTGATTTCTGAGTTGACACTTTTTTTAACAGTGTAGAACTCACTCAAACACATTTTTCAAATAATTTGAATAAAATATCTTATCGCCAAGAACTGATCGCATTTCATTAAAAAAAGCGAAAGGAAACAAACTTTTTATATTTATTAATAGCACAAGTAAAATTTTGTAAATATTTTTTTATATTTGCACAGGGGCGGCTTAAATTTTTTAAAAACTTTTGAAAGCTATATCTCCCTTATTTTTGATTCAGTAAAAAAGTTATTTGAGAAATATATTTATTTTAGTGAGTTCTATACCCTGTTAAAAGAAAAGCATCAATTAAGAAATCACACTGTATAAAAAAAATGGTTTAACGAATTCTTGTATTATTAAAGTGCTATACGTAAACCAAAATAATAAAATTCGTCACATTTCTTTGTTTCTCCGCACCATCCATCAATAGATCCGAATCAATACACCCCGAGCCCCCTTTTTGGGTGGCACAGGGAGGAATCGGCACCGGCGTGTGCCTGTGTCTTCCACCACATCCAATAACTGCCACAATACATTCAGATTACAGTCAATACACATACAAAGATTTACTTCTTTGGCTTAACGGTTTCCTTTTCTCCGTCGCCTTTTTCCCTTCTCTCTGCCGGTCGTGTCGCTGGGGAGCAGCCAGAGCGCAAAGTCTGCGGGTGACGTCTGAGGGCTTCTGCACTAAACCACCCAACCACCCACCACCCACCATCACATCAACCGGAATCACTCACCGTGCATACTTTTAAAGTTCGAGTTCCATAAACTTTCCCTGTGGGTGTGTGAGTGTGTATATGGGAATTTATTGTCTCTACCTTACGGGCTCTGGGGGGATGGAAGGGAAGGAATGGGGGATGGTTTGTAATCCAGTTGGTGATGTGTTTTGGTACGTTCAATAGTCAGCAGTGCAGAAAATTTTGTAGGTTTTGCACACTAAATAAAGTAAACATGAGGCAATATATAAAAACTTATATATTATAGTAGAAGGATTTTTATGGAAGTTTTATAAGAAAATGCATTTGATGAGGTATTATTGGGTTACCATAGAAATATTATAGGAAAAGTTTGTAATCGTAAAATAAACAAAAGCACTATTTTATTGATAACGTATAAAATATAAGTTAGTTTCGAAGCAGTTAAAAGTTTTAGCGGCATAGGCAATGAAATATTATGCATTTAGGTAAAAGAAATTTGGAAAACGATCATTCTACAATATAATAAGCCACAGACTAAAATTTATCAATGAAGGAATTGCTTTAACATTACCACCATTAGATAAAATAGAGGGAAAATTTGTTTTAAATATTATTCCAAAAAATGGATAACAAGAGAAAAGTTTGAGGGAAGAAAAGTCGTTTCAGGATTTACAAATTCCATTTTCTAGATCAATTTTTGAAACATGTGTTGATCTGATTCAATATAAATTTTAAATTGATATTTTGTATAATTGAAATAATGTATAGAGAAGATTCTTTCTTAGGTGCTTTTTCGGAAATTTTCAGGTCTGTAGGTATACATAAAGATAAAACTTTTTTGATTGATTTCCAGTCTTTTACGAAAAATTGATATTTTGACAAACTTCATTACTTAGGGGTACAATTATAGAAGTGAAGAGATTACATTTTTCAGTTTCTCAAAAATATACTAAAATTTTTTCTTTTTAGAAGTCGAATTTAAATTGGACTATACTTTTTGGTTCCATTAATTTTCAGGCATGTATGCAAGACTATAACAAAGATCCTTCTTAAGAATTTTCCCTCTCCTCACTTTTTATATTCTCTTACAAGATATAGGTAAACCAAGCTCTCGGTGTGTTGTCCTGATATCATCTATATTAATGTGCATATTTTGTTCACACTCCCACCGGAGAGTGTCACGTACCTCTGGCGATATTTAGTTCACACCTCGCGCTATCAGTTTTCAAGACGGGGTGTGGTGGCAATGGTGGCGGTAACCAGCCCCCTCTGTCTTCCCCATTAAACGAAACTTGTTATGGCCCTATCTTTTATGCATCTTCAATCATACTCAAATGGAACTTGTTAGCCGTTTGTTCATTCGCACCGTGCGCGCCGCGTCGCTCGTTCATTTTTATTAGGAACAAGAAAAAAGTGTATATAGAAAAAAGATGCGCTCTTGTATCCAAATAACGATGTCAAATATGAGGAGCGTATTTTGCAAACAAAGGGCATTTCTATGTAATATACACAGTATTTGTGTGTATTGCACAAAGGAAATTGATATTTTGTGTCTTTGATGTGCGAGCGAGAGAGAATGTTAACTGATTTGCGAGTTTGAAAGAAGGAATGAAGTGATTTTCTTTTGTATTTTGTTGTTTCATGGTAATGTGAGTTTTGCTTTCGTTTGATGAATGTTATATAGAGCCGAAAAAAGTTGCTTTTGTCTTCGGAAGTGTTGCTAATTGGAGGGTTAACGAGTCTCGAAGGGTAGAAGTGGGAAAAGTGTCACTACTTGAGATAAACGGACTCTTAGAGTTATAGGGTCTACTAGGAGTAATAATTATTATATTGATGATTTGTTTAATTTAAAAAAATCGTGTTCTTGGATTTCAATATTCAAACTATCTAAGCATCCTATCTAGAAAAAGATTACTTAATTTTTCTCAGGCATCCACCCGAAAAAGTAAAAAATTAGAAGAATAACGAGTTTTTTAAATTATAAATGTGAAAAACATCTCCTGTTTTTCGAAGTGTAGGTATTTAGAAAGTGGCCACTACTTTAAAGAAAGGAATTTTATCCAGTTTTAGAATCTAAACTATATGCACAATTTCCAATCTACAAAAGCGTCTTTTGGATAAAAGTTACAAAAAAGCTATAAGTACTAGGTATTGTTTTCAACTAGTAATTGCAAAATTTAAAAAACGAAAAGTGTTACACTTTCAGACTTTTAGAGCAACGAAATTTCCCTCAAAATCATTTTAGATTCGCAGCACAAACCCACGCTTCATCCAAACATAATTTGTTTTCTTTCGTTATATTTGCCAACAATTTCGCGATGTAAAATGAGTCTCCATTTGATCCAGTTTGGAAAGTAATGGCAGTCGCCGGTTAGCACATGTGACGCCCCAGTGCGCTCCCCGTAATATCCACACGCGTCACCCCATCCCCCGTGAGTATGGCGTCGCCGGTAGCATCAGCGTCGCGGCGCGGTGGGACGCCAAGGGTTGGGAAGAGATGGATGTGCAGGGCTGGGCGCGCTCACACGAACGGAAAATGCCAAAGAAAGCCATCAGGGGAGTGAACCAGATAGAAAAGAAGAAGAAAAAAAAATAAGATGGATTGATGGAAATGTCTTCGTGATTAAATTTGTTTTTCGCTATATACGTGTCTCATTCTGTATAGCGGCTTCAATCTCATAGGATTTGGTCCCGGGGACTTTACAGCGGGCTGCCGATGGAGCTGCTTCTGTTGGTGGATGTTGTTGCTGCTTGTGCTGTTCAGTATTCAGCCGAGTAACGTGTTTTCAATATGTAAGTCTTTCACAGGGAAAGGCAAAGCTGCGTTCGCTTCGTACAGATTCTAGGGTATTGTATTGTGACTGATTAATCTAACAAGAAGTACACAACTTACTTTATATTAGAGCAAGCCAACATTTTCACGGAATTTTATTTGTATTTTGCAATTTCAATCCCTTGTGACGACACACTTTACTGAACTTTTCCCTCATTATTCGTCAATTTAAATTGGAAACGAATAATGTTTTAATCCAAACTACACACCAAAATTAAATCGAATGGACTTGAGGATTGCACCTTGAGGTAAACTATTAAAAACCAAATCACTATCATGAATCCAACAGATAATCACTTAATAAGTGCCTATAAACTCGAAACTGTGCACCACATAAATATTTATAAATTGTTTAGGAGTGTTATCGTAATTAGGGGCTGAATTATTGTTCACCATGCACATCGCATAATATCACGGAATATCTTTTAACAATAATTAACAAACGGCCATTATAAACAGTTTGGGAAGGAGGCGCTCCGTGTTAAATGTATACCGGAAGTGCGATGCTCCACTGACCGACTTAATTAGCGATCGGGAGGAGCCCCCGGTTTTACAATTAGGGGAACGAATGTCAAGGTAAAGAACACTAAACACGAAGAGTGGGGAATTAAAATTGTTGGCTAATGAGAAGTTGAGTAGGCGGGAATTTTAGAATAGAAAACCACCACCGACGGGATTGTTCGCTTCCTTCGTTCCGTTCCCAAACCAACAATTTGCATAAATGCCTCGTAAAGATATAGATAGGTCAAGAGAGAAGGGTTTTCTCGTTGAATTTTTATTTTTACTACTCGTTTCGTTACTTGATGTTTGTTGTTCGTTGTAGTTGACTGGCGACTGCACTTGGTTGGGTTCTTTTAATATCATTAGTGTGGAAGTTGCATGGGATCTTAACCAACATAAATATACATCGTTACCGGGATTTTCACGCTCATATTTTCATGTTCAATGTTCTTTGTTGCGGTGTTATTTACATAGGTTTGTAATTAACAGAAGTTACATGAAGGAAATTGTAAAGCTCAAAGAAATTATGTAGGTGGTTTTTAGAGGTATAAATTTATACAGGGTAACGATAATACATGGATACATTTGCTATTATTGAAATTTTAATATTGGTTAAACTAACAAAGTTGGACAAAATTAGATAGTAGTACTTATTTTAATTAAATCGAAAATAAAGAAGATATAGCTTTCAAAAGTAAAAAAAATTGTTGTTTGGTCATCTGGAAAATTATTTACAAAATCCTGGCTACAGTACTAAAAAATATGAAGTTTTTTCCATTTTCTATAATGAATACTGTCATTTATGGGCGATAAACTCAGTCGTTATTTTGTGCCGTGTATTTTATTAATTTGCTATTAAAAGTTAAAATGCTTCACATCAATTATCAAAATAATAAACTAGTGGATATGTTCTTTATTTAAAGAAAGTGTTAAAAATCTTATACATTAGTACATTACCACCAAAAAAATTATTTGAAAAAGTGGCATTTTGGTTATATTTCTTAATACATTAATAATAACTTTTAAAAACTACAGTTACCTAATATTTGATTTAATAAAAGATGTGTTTATTTCAATAAGTTCTATACAATTTTAAAAGAAAAGCATTAAGTTAGGAACGTAATCACAATAAATGTCACTTCAATAATAACAAACTTACCCACTAAACGCTGGTAAATTTTTCGCACTTTTTCTTTAAAATTTAAAAGAATTTCAATCCCCGATTGATTTCACTAGTACACTAAAAATGTACATTTGATGAGAGGTGGCTTTTCTTATGTATTTTCTTCTACTGAATTCGAAAATCAAAGTTAAACATTTTTTTATAGAACAGTTTTTGAGATATTGTAATTTTTTCATTTTTTCTACTTTAAAAGTCATATCTCGAGCTAGAAATCTCCGAATTAGTCGTTCTTGGTACCAAATGAAAGGTATTAAGATGACAAACATATACATGTAATCAGATCTTTAAATGGTTAAGCGGTTCAAAAGATATCGATAAAAATAGGCAAGATTTTTTTTTAAATGTTCCGATCTCAAAGTCGTCTGCTTGTTGCGTGGAATGCAGGGTCGCCTATTTTCACCGATATCTTTTGAACTGCTTAACCAATTAGAGATCCGATTACATGTATATGTTTGTCATCTTAATACCTTTCATTTGGTATCAAGAACGACCAATTCGGAGATTTCTAGCTCGAGATATGACTTTTAAACTAAAAGAAAGTCGAAAAAATGCAAAAATTACAATATCTCAAAAACTATTCCAAAAAAAAAATTGTAACCTTAATTTTAGAATTCAGCAGGAGAAAATACATAAGAAAGCCACCTCTCATCAAATGCAGATGAAAAAAATTTTATTTTGTAAACTAGTGTTTTTTAAAATTATTTTAAAACGACAAATTTTGAGGTTTTGACAATTTTTAATACCAAATCATGAGATCAATTAAAGAAAAAAGAAAACTAGACATAAAAATATTTTACACCACAGATTTTGACTAACATTCATAATTCTTAATGTATGTTAATTTATTAATAGTTTATCTTTATTTCATTTCGCAAACAAGAATACCGGCAAATATTTAATCGCGACAAAATTAACACATTTATTCGTAATAAATGAGCGATGAGCTGCTCCTGGTGTTTATACTATGTAATGTAAAATATATAAATTATAACCCTCATGCAGCTTTTCTGAAAATTAATACCGCGTTCTGGATAAAAATAAACGTTTGTGAGCAAGCAGCTCATAATTTATATATTTTTCAGGCATTATTACCCGCGGACATTGGCGCTTTCTCGCTGATTTTCTTTTTCAGTCTTTTGCACTGTATTCCTGAAATTATTTTAATACGTTGTGTAGCTGATGGTGAAACGTTGTAATATTTGTGTGCGTTTAAAGACAAATATAAAAAAAAATCATTATACATTAATTTGCATAAAACATCCAAAATGCGTTATTAGAAGATGTAAATTTTAGATTGGCATCTAAATTGAGATATAATGTGTGAAATTAAAAAGAATTGCTTTGAAAAATAAATTAAAAATACATTAACTATTAACATTAAATTCATTTTTCACTGTTCTAATACTTGCGCACTTATCTCTCACTGTATTTCAAGCAACTACTCGGATTGAATAAACAACACAAACTAAAAGAAATATTTTTGCATACCATCGGCAGGCTCCTCCCAAATTATATTCGAAAATCTTGTCAGTCACACCTAGAGACCCTTCTCACTGTTTATAATATTGGGCACAATGCAACATTAAAATCAAACTCATTGCAATATTTCAAATTGAATACAACACCCATTTATATTTTGCATATAATTATCGGGGTGCGTTTTGTCCTTTTGCTGATGGGAAAGTGTTACGCAATAACAGCCACACTGTAGAGGATATGCGACTTGATTAACAATGCAAATGTATGCACGCAAAAAATAAGAAGTCGTATTGTAGCCTTGAGCTGAGAAGCTCAAATGTTGTGAGTGTCTACCCTTTAAATACGGCAGCAGCACCAGCAGGTGAGAGAACACCCCTTGGAGGCAAGAACAAACAAGAGGAAAAATAAAAGAAAAAGAAAACGTGGAGATTAGTAATTATCACTGTTTGAGAATAAATGCATGTGTGTTGGGTTTTAATTTAATTTGCATATTTGCGTCAGGTAAATGCATCGGTTTTGTGCATAATGGGCTGCATATTGTTTCCCTTTGGCTATATGTGTGTACCTTTAAGCCCCGTGACTAATCTGCATATGCTCTTTCTGGTCCCGGCAACCGTTAAAATCATGCAAAAAAGGAGACAATGGTGTAACTGTTTTTATAGTGATGAGGAAGTCGAAATATTTCTAGTTTTTACTGTAGCGTTGTTTGGAAATGAGGAAGGAAAAATAAAAATCTTAGAGGGTGTACGTACATTTCTCCAAAAAGTCCTAAATTTTTTAAAAATATTTTAAGAATTACCATTAAGTCGAATTTTTTTCGATTTGATTTGATCCAGGATTATGTCAAAAGACACACTTTATTTAATAAAACATACTTTTTTGATTTCTACATTCAATATTCAGCAGGGCAGCTGCCATAATGAAATAATTTAGAACAAAGATAACATTTCATTGTAAATGATTTGGGTCTTATTTTCGACCGCATAATCTACAAATTAGTCTACAGGGAATATTTTTTAAATAAAATTTTCCCCAAATATGAGTTTTTTTAACTTTTGTTATACATAATTCAAAATTTGCAACTCCAATTAGTTTCGGTTCGGTATCCAGATAAAGCATGGTAAACGCCGGATATTGAACCAATTTCCTTTTACCTTGCTGGCGATTTAATCCCATGTGAAGCAAAATTTCCAACAATGCGCGACATAATTTGTAAAATGAAGCAAAAGACGCGAGTTCTAATTGGAGTGATGTGCGCCGAAACCAAAGTAAATTTTAATTTAATACAAGTCTGGATGTGTCGGAATCCATTGTGCAAAGTATAAAATTTAATCTCATTTCCACTGAAAATCTGCTGTCATATTATAAAAGGCGATTGTGTAAATTTTAATTTAGGTTTTACGACACATACGTTTACACCACCAAAGCTTATTACTAGAGTCGTTTTTATCTTCGTAGTTTCTCTCCTTTCACACCAGGCTCGGTGAGCGCCCGCCTCTTGTGCATAAAACTAAGTTGCCTTGCCGTTCAAAATTACAATTTACAGCCCAACCTGTACGAAACAAATTGAAATTTTAATAATGTAAATATTTCCACCCTAGGAAGATTATTACGTCTATTTCAGGAAATGTTTCGTACATTCTTCACCTGGTATTCATTTTTTTTGCTCCAAGCCAACCGGAGCTTTCACAAACATGATACAAGTTTTTCATATAATGCACATAGGAAAGAAAGAAATGCGCGGTGACGAAACGCTAAATTGAAAACTCAGGTTGGTGGTGGGTTTATATTAAACGAAGGAAAAAACCACCGGCGGCACCACACCCATAATAAAATGATAATTAAAACTTGGGAATTGTACAATTGTACAAATAATGAAAAGGAAACAATATTTTAGTATAGCCAATTTATTGTGGTGTACCTATTATAAAAACACTGTCGAAATTAATTGGACACTGTATAAAAAAAACTGTAACTTGTATATGTATAATTTTTTCTTGCAGTAAACCAGTTGTTCTACAAGCAATGTAATAATTCCTGCGACACCTGATCCCAATCATCAATTTTTTATCGCCTAATTAATTGTGTGTGTGTTTTTTATCCTTGTGGGGCAACTGTGCGTCCCTATATGATTAAAATATTTTAACCATCTTGTTTGTGTATAATTTTTAAATAAAAAATAATTTTCCACACAGTTGAATCACCAGGCAAACACCAGCCCCAGCTAATATATAAATTTTAATTTTTAATTAAGAAATGTTATACGAGACTCACAATAATAAATATATTGTGACATAGAGAGATCAGAATCATGAAGCCAGTTTCCTAGAAAATATACGGTTTAATTTCTTTGTTGCTGCTTGTTTAGATGAATAGTTTACACGTTATCAGATTCAATTTTCTTGAAAATGTGGTGTGTGTGTGTGGTGGAAGAATTATGGTAAAGCAATAATTTGCATAAGTAATATCCAACAGCTCATATAATTTAAAATTCTGTTCTGTTAATTAGACATTTTTTTTTCGTTAGTGTAATTTGAAATTAATTCACTGTATTAAATAGATTTCGTCCAAATTGTTTATTCAAGGTGTTGATTTGCTGTTCTTTAATTTATTGTTTCCCCCAGAGTTATTCTTGTATAATAATATGCAATTATTTTGAAAACCCTCCTAAACACAAAAAGATAATTGTTAAGTATTTAAACTATAACTTAAACACGTTTCAAAAAAAACTTGTAGAAACAGCTGTGAACGTTTTAAACATTTTTTCCTGCCCAGTGGAAATATTTAAACATATGGAGAATGTTCATCTAGTTACTTACACTACCTATTTAGTGGTGAGGGGTTTAAAATAATACTGGCAATAGTCCTGATGGATGAAGCAGGTCAGCTTGTGGTAGAGACAAAGGCTTGTCCCCGTGGAATATTTGTATGGTTTACTAGGTATCTATCGGATATGCAAATGGAAGGAGAAGAAACAGGAAACTGGGGGAGGGTGAATGATCTTGGGAAAAGGGTTGTGTTGGAAAAAATGCGGTGTGGTTCATGCGCGTGATTTATTGTTCGTTGTCTTTAGGTGAAATGTAGAAAAGAGGCTAGATATTCCATAAAATTGTGTTTTTTTTTGTCTCATATGAAATTATTTAAAAAGTTACAGCTATCGCTATTGTTTTCTATCCCATTTAGTATTAGCGTCCTTTTAAAAGGACGGTACAATTCATCCCTTCCTAATCTAGTACAATTTTGAACAATAAAGGTGTTGTTATTTTTTTTGAAAAGCTGTGAGTTAAGAAGAACTGTGTCCTTTTAAAAGGATGTAGGCTTATTCGTTACTGGTTAACTAAAATCTCCGGTTTCTCTTTAACTAACTTATTTTATAGTAACTACAGAGCTAAAGAAAATTTTCCAACCTCAGAAATTTACATTTTTTTAAATTTCAGCCGATTATATTATTTTCTTATAAACGAAAAAATGTTATCTTTATAGCTTTAAATATCATGAATATTTTATTCCTATCATTTTAGATCACTAATATACAAAACTATGACTGGAAAATATAAAACAGAATCCCCATTTTTCAATTACCTATTTTAAAAACGTAAACAAAAATCAAATTATTTTTACATGGCTACATTTTTGTACTGTAAACAATGTACAAATTAATTCCTTAATAATATGTATGGACACAGATATGCATACATATATTATACATACATAAATACATTTAATTGAAATTTTAATTGCCCCATGCATAAATGAGTACCAACCTAAGGCTAAATTTCTGCTATAATACATACCTACATAGTGTGAGCAAATTTTATAGAGCAAAATAAATACCCCTAAAGGTTAATTAACGCTATAAAAGATCGTATTAATGGCTGTATATTAATTAAGTACCTACGGACTATAAACTAGGATGCAAAAATGATATGTACTACCTAACTAACTAACAAACAATGCGAAATAATAAACCTAGTTTTAATACATTTTCCACAATTAAAGCACTTCCGCCCTAGTTTGATTGTTCTCTTTACCGCGCGCTTCAGCTCCAGTTTATTCTTAAGCTTTCTTCAGATTTTTATAAAATACCTTTTAGTTATTAACATAATTTTACAATAAACATATTGATAACCATCCAACACCAACACAATAAAATTGTATATTTTATGCTTTATTGTTACAATGCGTGATCGAATACATAGATTGCATAATTCGGTTGTAAATTATTATCGTCTTAATTGCGTTTAGATAAGCATTTCCCATGTTTGCGGTAAAATATGCGACGAGAGGTGAAAAAACCTAGCAGAGGGTAAAAAAATTGTTGACATAAATAAGTAGTTTAATTTATTGTAGATTTGATTTCGTGCTTCACTCCTGAAAAAAGCTGCAAGAGTCCAAGTTGTTTTGATTTTTTGGTAGCGAAGAGCGTCCCGACGCCATTGTAATAAAACAGCACGACACCTCGACGCGTAGTAACGCAGCAGCACACACACACGCATACAAATGGCGTAGTCGTCGTAAAATCGATTTAAAGTTTGTTTTCCACGCGTTGGGGTGGGGGGATTGCCTTTTAGAGTTTTCGGCGTTTTCGCATAGGTGGCACCTATTGTTGGTGAAAAGCAGGAAAGAAATGTTTGATAGTTTTGTTATCCTTGCCAGGAACTCCCTACTGCTATTTGAATTTTCGCCTTTATATTATATCTTATTATAATTGACGTCCAATGTAGCATTAAAATAGCTAAATGATATTTTGCAATGCAAATGCGGCGTTTATTATTTTTATCCAATGGCAATAATCATAAAACGATAAAATATTGTAGAAGTGGCCCCAACAAACCAACAGCCTATAAATGGTAATTTCTTTCAGTGCAACATGAAGTTATTTATGCTGATTATCGGTGACACAGGCATAAAATACCATTGGTAATTGTAGTTTTGCAGATAAATCGTAAATTCCGTTGGTAAATAGTAAATAGACAAAATATTATTTTAACCGTTTCAAGCAGTCTAACCATGTTATATGCATGCCTGATCACCAATGGGCTTTTGCACACCACAGGATAAACATGGGCAATTCCATAAAATTGGAAAATGTATGGAATTAATGCAGACGCACATAAATACCTCCACATGCGTTTTCATACTTGAATAAGTCAGCAATTGTACAGAATACAAACTCAAGCTGAAGAATGGCGCTATAAATATAGTCCAATTTATGTCCCTCATATAATAACGTTTTATCATGCTAAAGGATCTAAGTATTGGAATTTTTGAACTGCTACACATTTTGTCCGCTCCTCCTAATATAGCAAAATCCACTCAATTAACTCACCGACTAACACTAAAGTCATTAACACACCGACGTTGTTTTCCCCCGCATTCGACACCAAAGACAAAACGCCGAAGCTCTTTCTAGTTTGCACTAATTTGATTGCAGAAAGACACAAGAGGAAAAGCACAGGATTTATCGAGGCAGCTATAATTACGTTACATTGCTGATGGCTTAAAGAAATTAAAGCAATTGCAGCTTTGGCTTTTTCCTGCACCAGCAAAATAAAACTTGTCAATCGACGAGAAATTGCTAGACTAGACTATGTTATTGTGGATGACGTGAAGGAAATTTTACTTAAATGGCACTTGATCCCTAATGTAAAAGGGGTTGAAATCAGGAAGATAGTTTTGATTTAACTATGCTACCGATATGTGATAGTTTGGGAGCCACTGGAGCCTCTATGCAAATTTTTTGCAGGTAGCTTAGACCCTTTTTGTAAGGGGTCGCAGGTCCTCTATACGAACGGCGTCAAAAATATTAATTACACAACGTAGGTATATAAGTACAATTAATTTTAAATTAAATCTGAAGCTGTTCTATAATGAAACCGAAATAATTTCCCATTTTCAACAAACTAGATAAGGACCAAAAGGTGGCAATTAGGTATGATTGAGCACCTGAATCGAAACTAAGTCACAAGGGACAGACACGACATCGAATCATTAGCCATCACACTAATGCTAACTCAAAAACCACCACATATAATCTTGTTTTTTTCTTCTATTGTGTGTGAGTGTGTGTTATAAATTGCCTATAAATTACACAATAGTAATAAATTCGTGCTGGCAAGGAATTAAATCGATATACCCTGTGGCGACATTCGTAGTTATTTTCGTTAATAAGACTACAGAATTAATATAAATTGAATTTATTTCAAATCTGGATTCAAGCAACTATTCCAGGTGAAAGCATATGTCCTCATAAAAACTGGTCCACATCGTTTGTGAACCCTTTTTTATTAACGATGCGCCGGTTTATGGGAACAAACATCCATCGCTAGTCCAGCAGCCTATTTGCTTAAGAAAAAAAACCCATTTAGACTTCTTTTTTGTTGTTGTTATTTTATAAAAGGGTCTGGTAGTACTATACTATTACCACTGTCTTCCTGTTAATGTATGCATGCCCTTGCATATCATTATATTATGTGCGATGGGCCTGATGCTATTCAAGTTTATAGGTCTTATTATGCCGGTGCACACAGAAAGGCCATTTGTGCTACCGTGAGAAGAGCCCTGTAAGGTTGGAGGATGGTTCATGTAGGTTATAGCTGGAATGGATATGTGTCGAAGAGTTTGTATGCTAATTTTAATTAATTGGGTTTGGTGGAACGGTTTTCGGGTTGATTAAAAATAAATGGTCTATTTAGTGATAGAATTGGTTTTTTGAAAGTTTGCTGTTTTAACTAAAGCAAATATTTTATATTTTAACTAACTCATAAGAAGTTAAACCAAAAATTTTGTGGGAAAAAAAGTAGATACTTTAATTTGATGATTTTGTTTTCAAAATAAAACATCCCTACATAATAATTTCGGAAAATAAGGACTTTTATTTAATGAAATTTGTAATGGTCTTCAATATTTCTAATCCTTTGAAGATTTTAGAGCTGTCTCAAAATAGGCAAGTAAATTTTTCAAAAATGTGGGGTTAGTGACTTAAATATGTTCCAATTCATGACAACAGACAAAAATTTATTTGGTCAAAATCAATTATGAATTTACTGTTATAATAGCTAAATTAATATTAATTATATGCAAAAATTGACCTTTTATAAACTCTATTCTTAATAAAATGTCAAAATCCGATATTTCAGTTAATTTACGTTACTAGTTAACAAGTCTTGTCTCAAACCAATTAAGAAATTATTAACGACGACCCACTTTACTCCGGAGACGCACTTGCCCCACCTTACCTGAGATAATAATCCCTTTTTGATATATTTGTTTAAACTGTGGACACAAAATTAAATTATGAACCGGGGTGATAACGAGATAATAAATTACACGAAAGAAAAAAGTGTAAGGAACTCAAACGAACGTAAAAGTTAATTTTCGTGATGAGGTGATAGCGGTGGTTGTACAACAGCAAGAGAGAAAAATAAGAATTAGTAAAGATTAGCGAACAATGGTGTGGCAGAGAGTGTCGGTCGTCGTGTTTCTTCTCTCTGCCTTCTGCCCTTTTTCTCTCTTGTGATTATGGCAAGGAGTCTTGTGTCCTGAACTATACCAGACACCAACCCAGACCAGATTGTCTCAGTAATCTGAAGATAATGAGCAACTCACTTCTGTTACAGTAATTGCAGACAACGCTCTCTCTGGCTGCTATTGTTATGAAGTGCTCATAAAACTACAATGCTACTTACGGCGGCGTTTTACGTTCAACAAGTAGCATTCAAATTTTCAAATTAATTTCCACAATCCCAGTAAATTAATTCTATAGCCACATTTACACTAATTTGCTTTTTATAAGCGCGCGTTGGAAAAAATGGATTTTTCCCAAGATACTAAAACTGCTCCTTGCGGTACCCCCTAGACTCGAACAAAATCACTAGCTGATGTATATCCGCTACAACCACACATTAGCCCAATGGACATTTAATAATACCACGTTTCCAGAAAATTAATAGAGTCACGCAATGGATCGTCTCCGCTATAATCAATGACATAATGCAGAGCCCAAAAATCGGCTGGAAACTCGAAGGGTTAAAATGTCGTTTGTTCCATTTCGTTTTTGTGTACATGCGTGGCTGAGATGCAATAAAAGTATAAAATAAAATCTTGTTTAATGGGGCGCGCTCACAGGCCGCTCCACAGATGGTACGTTAAAAGATCACTATATGTCTTTTTATTGGAGGGGCTGCAGTACAATTTAACAAATTGTTTTTTGGTTTCAACGTAAATTGCTTTTGTCGTATAAAACATATACCTTTCAAGTAAAGTGGCTGTGTTAAAGTACTTTTAAACTGTAACGAAACGAACGTATATAACAAACTGCAAACATGTAACCGTTTTTCCTATAAACGTCAAGTTGCTATAAAATTACCGACAACTTGGGCGATTATTGAAAATTTAAAACTATTACGTTGTTAAATGGGAGTGGCCACGGAAAATGGTCTGGCTGGTTGCTGTCGTGTTACGATTTAATAGAGGATATATTTCCTAGATTATAACTTTATTATTTATTATTGAATTAGATTTCATTTAAATATTCATTTTCGCAAAATTATCCAAAATCAAACCTTTCATACCCACTCCACCTCTTATAAAATCAAGTGGCAACAGGTTGGTATGGAAAAAGGTGTTACCAATAGATCGATTATATGTATTTATAATATTGACAGGCGGAAGAATGGGCCTTTTATACGAACTACCTGTGGTTTCAAGGGTGAGATTAATAGTACCTTTTACACAAGCTTACACCCCATAACAAAATAGGGACCGATTTTAAAATAATTTCACCTTTTGTTGGGCTTTGTACAATCTGACATATCTATTGATTTTCGTGCCTCTCTCTTTACGTAAACTTTTGCAGGTTGGAAAATACAACTTGGGGGTGGATCAAATGTCAATAGGAATAACACCAACAAAATTGTGAATAAACAGGTGAGTTATAAATTTAACCACGCCATATCGCCGACCAGATTTATTCCAATTTAACAAACATTTTTCCTGTTTCAAACGTTACAATCTGCTTCAACCCTCTGACTAATTATTTTAACCTCTGGCACATTTGCATCTGTACGCACCAGGTATATCAATTACATGAGAACGTCTAATGAAATCTGCATACTATGATGGGAAACTGACACAACCCTAGCTAACTCTCACATATAAAAAAACGGTTTTGTGCAATTGTTTTCCTTTTTGTTACTGCCCCCTTTTTCAATGATTTGAAACTATACCAGGTACAATTAAATATGCAAGGCCTCATAAATGCATTAATGTATATACGTTTTTTTTCTTCAGTGATGCCGACAGTGAGGAGGGCTTTGTTGCAACAGAAAAATAAATTAGTGCAGCCGGCTGTATTGTGTTATAACTTTGCTATTGTCTTTTTGAAAAAAAAGGTTCAGTTTGTTGGCAACGGGTTTGCAGGAAGTTTCAGTTTGGCCGGGAATTTTTTTAAATCTACTAAATATCGTTAGGTTGGTGGAAGCAAATTGTTAGGTTGAATCACGTAGATATGTGGAATTTAAAAAAATGTTCCTAGTCCTGTTTTGGTTCTCTTGTTTTTTGATTTTGAAATTTATAAAGTAACGTAGATATAAAATACCAAAAGTTCTTCACAAATGTACTATATACGAGTACATTAAATACTATTTTCAGTAGGTATGCACGTGACCCTCTTCGTCTCTCTTGCTCTCAAGGGAGGTGGAGATAATGATAGTATGACGATATGTCCATTGAAAATAATTCAACTAAAGTTAATTTTTGAAACGGGAGAATTGGAACTTAAAATATTTGGCGAGAAGTTTAAAATCCTTTAAATTGATTGGCTCTTTACGATTTAAGTCGTTTAACAGTCAATTAAATTAATATATCTTAAATTACCCGCCAAATATTTTTAGTTCTCGCTACTCAAAAAACGGTGTACTTTATTTATTTTGATATAATTTAATATTTTTTAAATAATGGTTACAAATGAGTATTTATGAAATGTGACTTTACTTTATTAAATGATTTGTGGCATGATGCTTAAAGTTAATGGTTATTAGAAAGCGCATCTTTACTAATTGCAACAGCAATGGCAGTAAAATAATCATAACTAATAGCAAAAACAAAACAAGCACCGCAACAATAAAATTGAACCATTTAATTAAGCTTGAAGTTGTCCTTTTATTCAGCGGACAAATTAAATGTACATTAGGTTGAATCGCAGCCATAAAATCCGTAACAACAGCAATAAAAGAAGCGAAATAACGAGTAAAACATTTAACGATTGAGCAGATATGAGAGTTAATGAAAGTGTATGCCCACCAGCACCATCCGCGAGCTTTAGCATCCCGTAACGAGTTCGTCCTGCTCTCTCGCCTCTCCTATATCTTCCCTGCTGCAAGGTGCCCCCGAAGCTCGCGGCAGCCTAACTGCCTCTCTATTATGTAACTAACAAAACGGTTAGTTAAATAGGCAAATGAGGTGGTGTGCCATTTCCGGTGTGCGAGAGGTGTGGGACACAAATCCTGATGAACGAGAAAAAAGAAAGACGAAAAGGGTTATAATGGGTGTATGGCAGTCGGGCAGCGAGAGTGAGTGTGTGTACGCATAAATTAGACGACGATGAGAGAACAGTATATATGCAAAGTAACGTCACTGTCTTGCGCTACAGGATATCCATGTGGATATGCAGATTAGGTGGAAGCGCGCTCAAGGGACCCTTTTGGGTGCCATGTGCAGACAAGAACAAAAAAAAACTTGACAAAAACAAGGTTGGATTGGATTGTGTGGACCTGGCGACCCAAACCAACAAACTCACACACATCATCCACGTTGTACCATCATCGTTTTAAGCTAGTCCTGCCCGCGATTGCATCTCATACAGGTCACAAGAATTTTTCGGTGAAATTGCGTTGCGTTGGTGCTAATGAAAACTTCAATTGGTTATTAATAAAAGATATAGTTGTGGTGTTTTATAATTTGTTCGTGTGTTTCACTCTTACATAAAATTGTTGATTAGCTCTTGCAATTAATCATCAAGGAAGTGTGGGTAATTCAAAATTTGTCTAGGGGTCAAAAGGTGAGACTGGTGGGACAAAAACTTAGAAATTGTATATTAAGTTTTTAAAATTAATATATTTTTGACTTAATTGCAAGTCATTTTCAGTTTATAGTAAATATTTTCAAAAATATCTAGAAATTTTATGATGGGGAAAAATTTGTAAAATTTAGATAAAAAATATTTCTACAAAAAATTTTGATACTTCGTAAGATTCTGATTTCTTGCAAAAATAGCCGAAATATTGAACTGTATTAAATGAAACAAATTAATTCATTCTGCTAACAGTTTCGCTCATCTATACGTGGTCTTCTTCAGAACATCTAAATAAATGTGAATTATAAACATGAACATTTTCTCAAAAACTCGATAAAATTAGGAAAATTTCAATGAAACGTAACTGTCGGCAGAATGTATTAATTTGTTAGTATAACAACTTTTTTATAAAATATAAACTCACTTTGTTTTACGACTTAATAACTACAATATTTTCCAATGTTTACCATACTTTTAGGTATTACGCAATGGTGTTTGGCTCCACAAAAATAATATAAAAGTGACGTATAAAACGGTAATTTAAAGTTAATAAATCTCCACCCACGCATTATTATCCTAATTCTACCTAATGACTAAAAACTTGATCCAATTTTAATTCAATCTCTAATCGAACCCATAAATTCTGCCCAAAACTGTTGCACATCACTTTACATAATTAAAGCTAGTTTTAGATGGTATTAAAAATTGTCCACCTTTTCTCTCTAATGTCGGCGATGGTTATAGGCGAGCACCCATGATAGGCAGCTGATGGACACCCCCTCTTGTATATCGATCGTCCGGCCGGTGTCCAAAACGATTTCCGTTGTAAATTTTTTTACCTTTCTCCGCTTCCACTCTATGTAAATCGTCGACGTACTCTTAATGATATTTTAATTACAAGTCAAGTTGATTGATGACGATGGATCCAACTGGACATACACACACATTTTGTGGTTTAGACTACAATAAAATTTTGTTGAGTGAGACGGTGTATAATAAATAGTCGTCCAATTAGCGTTGGGGATGTTATCTTTTGCCGATATACGAAGTAATTTACATAAAACACAAATCAATTTTCGATGATAATTCTTTAAGGAGTTTAGTGAGGACGAGAAGGGGATTTTAATTTTAAGTGTATGTTCGTTTCGTTGTAATAACGTAAGTGTTTTTCTTCTCCTGTGGGGCTGCTGTTAAAGGGTGTCAAGCGACAGTAATTAGTAATTTACTCGGATGCGTTTTGGTGGTTTGGAAAGTGGATGTGAACCGGCAGATGACAATGGCGGGGATCAGAACGGTAGGTAGGATTATTTTTCATCATTTCCTTGCAAATCGCAAATTCAGTGGAGCACGGGGGTGGAAAGAAGGGCCCAGGGGGAGGGTGCGGCACACACAAATATATTAAAGAAGACAGTGAAATTGGGGTGTGAGGCGAGATTACAGAGGAGACACAGCGTGCTGTGGCTCAGAAGAGCCTGCTGATGCTCTCTCTTATATAGTTTCCTTGGAAATTGGCGAACGTGGAAGCTAAAACGAACACACACAAATTTAAAATCCACAAATACCGGGATGAGGGGTGGGGTCGCGAGTGAATCGTAACAAACGAGTAGGAATGATAAGAGCCCTCTCACTTCGAACGCAAACGGATATAACGCCCTTCGGGATGCAATATTGTAATATTACTGAAATACCTTTTCGCTATCTGGGCGGGCGGGCAGGCGTCTCTCTGTCTGTGTATTGCTCGAGCGAAATATATAAATAATTAAAAAAACGGTTTCGAATATCAAATCTTGAACACAGTTGTTGCTGGGTTCGTCAAAAGTCCTTAACAATGTTTTATATTGCGTTTTTTCCGCACTGTTTGGGGGGGGGGGGGGAATACATCATGTCCAGGGTTTTTTGGGGTGCGCACACGAAATTATCAAAAGTCTTCGTGCTCAAATTCACATTCACGCGGCAACCAGGGAATATATCTTGAAGTGCCTCGCAGGAAATTTATATAATATTCTAAATTGATAAAAGAGGGCTGAGTACATACTTTCCCGTCTCTATTCTTATAATAACCGAATTTTTTTCTCTTTGTTAAAAAAATCTTTACCAATATGTGTAAGTTTATGGGGATATTATTTAAAAAATCGGATTTTGTGTATATAAATTCTTTTAATACTTAAACACAGTTCTAACATACATGTAACGTGATGTTTTACAAGATAAAGTATGTTTACACTTTTACACACCACAGTAAGTTTATGATAATACAGTAGCGTACTCATAGGGACAATCGCTTTAATAATAAGTATTATTCGGTATATATTTAAAAATATATATTTTTCTTAGATTGTTTTATAACACATTCAAAATTTATTAAATTATAAGAGTGCTATTTTGCTATTTACAAAACAGCAAAAAAAAATCATGTGCGCCACTGAATTATTAGGTAATAATTTATTTAAATAGTTTATAGATACTTTACACATCATAAAATCAAAATGGCACACAAGAAATGTTTCCTAATGCTCGTGTATGCTACATAAAAATATAGTTTTATTACCGAATAATAACCAATAAAATTACTTGCCAATAATTATGTTCATGCATAATTTGCTAATGTGTTGTAAACAAAATTATGGAATTTTGCATAACTACTGATTATAGGTAGCTGAAAGTATTAAAGCTATAGTACTTTTGCCAATGGCTATAATTAAAATTTATTTCCGTGTTTTTTATTCGTAATAGAACATATAACAATTTTATTATTTCTTGATAACTGACGTAGGTAGTTTATTTTTGGGTGGTGATTTTAGAAAATAATGTAATTAAATTGAAGAAAGAGATAGACTAGTTTGACGTACATATTATTCTTGGTACTACTTATAAAGTATACAGAGATCTTAGTTCTTGTTCAACATTTCTTTTAAAAAAAGTCCTTCTGCACACCTTAAGAAATCTAGTTACCCCCACATTTACCCGTCGAAATGAAATATCGGATTCAAAATGTGCATGGGCTTCCATGTGACAAGCGCTGAAAGGAATAATAATACTGTATCTTTATTAAGAAAGCATAAGAACCGCCCACAGCGCCTCGATTAACCCACACTGGCAGTAGCAAAATAAGCACCACAGAACATCATTTCACCACTATATCATTCCACACCATTATATTGGAGTTTTGCGGCATGGCATGATGATGAACTCTGATGAAATAAGTTTTTTCTTTGCCGCCCCGACTCCTCTAGCCAAGCAACATCAGCATCAGGACCGAAACTTCTTGGGCTGAAAATGTGATGATGCATTATGGTAGTGACAGCATGAAAAATAGTCACATTTACCGGTCTTTGCGGCTTCAGATAGTATACTGGCTGACGTGTTAATCAGGATTGATGGTTCCAGCCGACAAGAGAGAGAAGCGCGTTGATAACAATATCTCACTGACAGATTCTTGTACTTTATTCCTTTAACGCGGCTTAAGCGAAAGAAAGCCACGTGAAAATTTCGAATTCGACCAAAATTTTCTGGTATAAATCTTAGCTGGTTTGTTTAGCGCGACTCTTGAGGAAATGATTTTCTTGGAACTCAGACGCCCATATATTTTATCAACTGGTTTCATGATCATTTCAGCTTTTCGCATCTCCCATCAAAACATAAATATAAGTATATATTATTTAGAATGTTTTGTGTCGTGGAAATGGGGGACGAAGTCATTTCGAGAGCTCGTTAGATTTTCTCCATTCCACGCGCTTCCCCCTTGCGCCCCCAACATCATCATCTTCAGCAAACTTCAATATTGTGACTAACGATTTATCAATGCCTGAAATCTCGAATCTCATATATGAAATTTTAAAGCGTGCGGCGCTCCTCGAGTCCTCGCGTCCTGTTCTTTTTAATATAGCTTTATGGCAATCTCACTGTGGGTAAAAAAAGTGGTGTGGCGACGGCGGCGGCATGGACTTATTTCAAAAAGAAATGAATGAATAAATCTCGTAATTCCGTAAGCGGTTTAATAAGCGGACGAATCACGCTAATCAGTTTAAAAGATATTACGGCTGCTTTGATTGGAACAAAAAAATTGCGTTATAATTTTATATGAAAAAAATAGGTGAACTGTAGGTATTTTATTATAATTTAAGTACATATTTATACGTCGGAATAAATTATGGTAAATTAAGCTGATGTTCTGCAGTATTTATACTGCTGTTAATATCACTTAAATTGTATGAGAAGTATACGTTAATTATATTTAATTAAGTCTATCTCACAATTTTTCATGCCAATTTATTGAATTATCATGTCAGTGTCCTAAATATTGCTTCTTCTACTAATTAATATAGGATTATATGCAGGAAAAAAAACACAAGTTGAATAAATAAACATTAACCTCGCATATTTATGTTACAAACTTGGTAGATTTATGCCATATAACCATAACGTAAATTCATCTAATTAACATATTAGAAAAATTAACCTCTCGTTCTGAATTATTTTCATCGCCATTTTTTGTGGGGGCTGTACAACAAAACCATATGGTAAATTTTTTTCATACACAACGGGCCATAGAGGTCATGTGCATGTGTGAGTGTGTGTTGTATATGTGGGGTGGTATTATGCTCCCCCAAGTTTGAGACTCCCGCACCCTTGGTCACCAAGGCAACGGATGAGGGTGTGCGTACACATGCGCCCTTTTAAAAAAACCTTCAATGTACAATGAATTATTCGCGAAATGGCCGACAGGTATAACTGTACAAAAACCATTATTTTTCTTTGAGTCAATTTATAGTAAAAAAACTTGAGAAAAATTGCTGGAGGTGGTTTCGTTTGTTGCAAAGGTAGCTGAAGGGCATATAGGAGATATAAGGGATGTAAACGTTTGGGGAGGTTTCTTTTATCCTAATAAAAAAGTTCTGTTAAGTATGTATTTTTTTAATGAATGCTAGCAGAAAATGAATCAGTATTTCCATAAATTCCAATTTAAATATAGTGTTTGAACAGTATATTTTATATTACTAAAATTTATACATGTAAAAAATTCCTTCAATTTTACAAGAAAAAGGTGTGGAACTACTTTGTAGAGAATTTAATTGTCGTCAATTTATGAACTATTTTTGCGATATTAAGACTAGTAGAAAGCGAATTATATCGACTATAAGATCAAGGTACAAAATAAAACTCATATAACTCCGTGCAGTTACTTTTTGCAAAGTCGTCAGTTTTATAATTTAATTTTGGGATTTCCAAGGCCGATAGCTTTATTATCAGAAAGAATTGATTAAGAGAGATTCAAATTACATATAAGTTAAGTTTTAGGATTTACCATCATCACATAATCTTCATCCTCTTCCCCGGCATTACTTTTGTAACGATTTTCTTCAGCAGACTCGTCGACTTTCCGTTTTCTTAAAATACTTCCATACCATACCTCACATACAATTTATAGCCTTCGACGCTTTTTTGGTTCTTTTTATGGATTTTTTTGGGTTTTGGGTTTTGGGTATTATTTTGCCTAGAGGTAGCTACTTCGTCGGAAGAATCTCAAAATATTTAGCATGTTCTTCGTTTGACTTGGCCTTCATTCTGGGAGTTTTCTATTTTGTACTAGTATCCTTATAAATTTTTGTGTTAAAGGCAAGAATAGAAATATTGGATTTGATTTGAGCGCAAGAAACTGATACTTTCTTATACGACGAAAAATTATAAATCGGTATAGTAATCATGATTTTTTTAAATTTGTTTTCATAAAATTGTGGAGTCATAGGATACAAGAATTTAATTTCAAAAAGGAGTTAAATTTTGTCACACTTTTCTAAAATAATTCCTAGAAATCCAATCCAACCATTTCTATTCAACCAATAATTATTACAAATAAAGCCATCATTTTAAAAACACTCTGGGAAATTTTCCGCACCAACAACCTTAATTAACATATAATTGTAAATCGGCTTTTAATTATTTTATGCTGCCACTTTATTATTATCCGAGTCCTGGTCCAATTAATAATAACTACCTACATTTTTGTGAATGTTACAAATTAATTAATTAGTACATAAAAGAGGAGCCCTACACGCAATGCCACCGCATACAACACAAAAATATCGGACATGAACAACACATTTCCAAAGGGACCAAAGTGGGGGTTTAAGTCCACAGAAAAGTAAACTGGTTGTGCGGACGAGATATAAAAATAACTCAATAATATTCGTAGTAGGTATATAATAATGATCCCCAAGCCCCGAGTACTGTAATTCAGCGTTATTAATTATAAGGTTTTGAAACGGGACTCGAGCCATGCACAACACAGTTGTCGAGTAGCCTCCAGCCAACTCTAATTAATGTTTTCAGTACAAAAAAATGTGGATATATATATACTCCAATGTCGTTCACAAAACGCCCTAGTAGAACAATAATTATTTGTTTAATATTTCACAGAGTAAAGTAAAATGTGTTTCCAAAACGCTTTGTTTCATGTAAACTCCAGTATAAGAAAGTTAAACCTTTCTCGAACATTGTGCAGCAAGTGCAATCAGCAATATGGGGTTGACGCTGAGCAGGAGCGGTTCAAGTCCAATTAAGCATTAGAGAATCCTGCAGTGCCCTCCTACATCGCCACATCTGTCTCTCCTCTGGTCTCCTCTGTACCTGTGCGACTGGGGGATGTTGGATGTGTCGTAGTCGCGCACTCGCTGCCAAAGAATCAGACCTCATTTAAACTTTTTCGCATGTTTGCTTGATTTTTATATATTGTAGAGATGATTGCTTACGTTCTGTAGTTGACATAAACGCTGATTGGTGAAGATGAAATGTTTTCGCTTCGAATATCTAATTGGAATTTGATCGTCACAGAACTTTTCCCGAAGAATTGTCATTATTATTTGTTCGGCATTTGGGTTTTTTTTCTCGTCGTCTTGACGTCGTTTATTATAAGTTATAATGTTACAAGTTACAATTCTATTATAGGAATTTATACGTAATTAGTTATGTAATTTTTGCGGGGTATTGTGTTGAAAACATGCGGATGAAAGATGAAACTTTTTTCGACAAGGATATGAAATGTAATTAAATCGCAAAGTTGAAATAATAATAATAATCAGTAATTCGGTGTGTTTTGAATTTCAAGATTTTAATGAGAGGCATCCCTTAGGTGAAATTTGTTTAGACCATTATAATAACATTTTCCGAGTTATCCAAAACCAAGACAACCAACCAGAAGTTTTCAGATTATTAATCCATGCCCTCCGGCGGTTTTATTAATGAGCGTGCGGATAGACGACTTTATCAGATTTATAAAGAATACTGTAAACATATTTAACATAATCTTAATTCCATTGTTGTTTTTAAATGGTTTAGCTCAGTTTAAAATGATTTTACTTATTAAAATGTCTACAATTCATTTAGAATCTCTATAAAAAGCTTTATTTTCTTAAAATTAAAGACAACCAACCCCAAATTAATTAGGTTGAAACTTTTGTGAAAAAATATTAAACATACATTAAGTACCACAAACGGATTTTTTTTGAAAATAGTTTTTCGAACCTATATTATAATTATTTTAAGTAACAAAATGTAGGCAGCTTTTTCGAAATTTGTTATGAAAATATGAAGTATGGATTTTAAAATTAAATTTACAAAAGCAAATGTAAATTAAAAGTAATCCGTGGTTTAATTGAAGTTTTTCAAAATATTTTCAAGTAAGTTAGACAATCCCGATTTAAATAAAAAAATTCTTCTTGGATTTACTAAATTGAATTGTTTTGCATATTTGTAATATTTTATCTACAGTATTACGGTTTGGTAATTTATAAATACTTAAAAAATGTGATTCATTTATCAAAAACAAATCTGAAGAGAGGGTTAAACGAATTTTGTATTCAATACGGATTAAAATATTACGACATTGCTAAATTATTTTATTAGCCAGTTTTGTGGCCGAAGGAAGATAAATGAAATACAGATTACATGCACATTAATTAAAAAATGATTTGAATAATGTCGGATTAGTTTTATTTATTGCCTACGGAGAAGGCTTTTTTGGTACAGACACAATTTAGCATAATTCTTTTAGAATTTACCAATATAAATCAATTTACATTTTAATTAAACCCGCAACATTTTTCAAGTAGCCCTCCCGATGTTTTTCTGCACATGCTTAAAAATATTTGTTGTTCCCTGGCGCAAACACCCACCATCAATGTAAATGTGAAAAATTTTCCGTGAATTTTGGTAATTTGGTATGTGAAATGAGCGTGAGGCGTCCAACTTCAATCAGATTACCCAAATGATATTTCTGTAGATATACTTTTCCCCCTGCGTACCCCTCTTGCGTGTTGGTAGTGGTGGAGTCCTGAATAACACTCTCACTCCGCCATAGGAATTGGGGACTTACGTTGGAAATCTCGTTTAGAATTGGGGGCGAGTTATCGATCAGCCCCCTGATGTATAAGACGCCTGCAGTCATAGATGGAATAGCAATAAGTGGGTGGCCCAGCGCCCTTTGCGTCCACCACCGGCAGGGTGGGAAAAACCGAATTAGGGATCAGGCGAACACAAACAGGGGAGTCAAAATATAAAAATAACGCGCACACCACCACAGCCGCCATTTCTATATCATGCGGGTTTCCAACAATGCGCTCGCAAATATATTCTTAACTCGTACTTTTATTTAAAGTTTTGGTGGAGTCGCCAGTGTTAATTTTTTAAAATGTATTCCATTATGAAGATTTTAGTTTTGGGGGTGGAATAAAAGTCACGATGCCTCTAAGGATTTTAACTGAATCCCCCAAGGGAATGCACGTGAAACCCCAACGTTGTTCGAGAGATTAGCAAAAAATTACATCAAAACATTAGCAACTAATCACATCTGATTACAAAAGCGAGTTGTGTGATTAATCCGACGACTGACAAGCGAAAAAATCATGCATCCTCTATAATTTGTAGTATTTTAGTAAAAAAACTTGTTAGTAGTGTAATTATAAACGATGAAGATGAAGAAATGGTTAAAAGCTTGTATAATTTAATTGATTTGTCTTGTTTCTAGAGGGGCAAATATTAATTAGCACTTAATCGTCCATGCTAAATCTCTAATTACGATTTTCTACGGGAACGAAATGTAATATTCCACAGGAAATAGGATGAAAGAATTTACAGATAACAAATTAATTAAAAACTATATATAATTTCAGTTTAACTACATTGACTGGCTTGTAGTGTCTTAATTATATATGAATTATTTATTTACGTTTATGAATATGATACAATCTCACAGTAGGAAGCATGATTCATTTATATTTAACTTGAGGAGATGATAAATCGTATCCTGTAAATAGATACAAAACTCTGACATACAACTTAGATCTGCACTAATTGCCATATTGTTGTAAGGTAGAAAAATTTCGCCCCTTTGGGTTTTCTTTGCTTACCTGAGGATATTCACCTTGTTTGCAAATAATTTATTTCAACAACACATGTGTTTTTCTTTCAATTAGACCATAGTTCTCATTAAATTTAACTCAAATATGGAGGATAATTAAATTCTTTTAATTACTAATAAAAGATGTGTTAAGGAGATAATTACGAAGGCAATAATAATAAAATAATTACTTTACCACAAATTAGTATCCTTATATAAGAAAATTGATATCGCTATAAGGATATTTCTTTAATTTGGCATTAACTTTCGTTATTATATATACAAGAGTTAAAATAATGCCGTTAAATCGTTGAAAACTATGTCGAATGCTGTTGGGATATAATGAATACCGTTGGGTGGCCTCACGTTGGAACCATGTGGAACACTTCTCTTACTATGACGCATTTCCTTATCTTCAAATATTTAATTCCAACAGAAATGACAAATCATTTTAATTTGCAACTTTGCCTAACATGATACGGATTTAAATGGAGCACAAATTTATTCATTTATACCTACGGCCGTTTTACCAGTTTTTTTTGTACTACCATCGACACCAGTGAGTGAGATATTTAATAAAGAATATGACAGGTTATTGACACGACCAGTCGATATTAATTGCATTTAATTTTAGCCATTGATAAAACAAGTAATATTAATTAGTCTGAGAACATGTTTTTAAAATGTTGTACCACACAAGGTGTTTGTCTAATTATTATTGTTTTTGCACGAAGCTGTAGGAAACAAATTGTTGTTATGGAGAGAAGTTTGTGAATAAACGCAAGATAGAATTAGTTGCAGTGGCTTGTTTTTTTTGTAAGTTGAAATAAATGATTTATAGTTAATAGTTTTGTCAGTAATTCATTCATTTGCATTATACAACTTCCCTTAAGTTAAACCGTGGAATGTAAAAGCTATTTATATCTGTTTTTTTTCCTTGGCGTTTATCTATTAGTAAAATATGTCCTCTTATCTGATTTATGCTGCAATCATTTACAACAAGAAAAAACAAGCATATATCAGCTCTCTGAATGTTGTATTATATTGCGGTGTAATTAAATTTTGCTATCAGCATAATCAGGTTCTGTGCAATAATAAAGTAGTTTGGGTAAAATCTAATTTATAGAAACGCGATAGCCAAAGTAGAATCGCATGCAATCGAATGATTTAATGCTGACCATTTCTTTATTAATTACCTTTTTACTATAAAAACTTTACAAGTTTGGTTATAATCATAAATCAGACAAATCGGAAGTCTCCTATGTACTATCCTACAACTTTTCCAAAATCGCAACAAGCGACGAGGGATGCTTGAATTAATAATTCAACAAACACATGTCGTTATCGTTTGGCTGTTTTTTTTTGTCTTGAGCAAATCCATCATATCGCCCAGCTATATAAGTGCAGCAGGATAATGGTGGACGTGGTGAATATTTCATAGAGCAGGGGCTCCCCTGGGGAGCTCATTAGAGGGGGTGCTTTCTGGCTGTCACGGACTGCTGCTATTCCCACGTCATGCCATTCTTGTGATTGGCTCTCGGCACATCGGGCAATATGATGGCGCTCTAATACTCTTCATATATAATCTAACGATTTCTTATCTTGTGATGTTTGTACAAACAAAATATCTTGTTACTGGATGTGCTGGTATCTTATGTCGTCGGCGCTGATGACAGTAGAATAATTTACGTGAAATCCACGAGACATAGCGGGCTTGTTAAAGAAATATTAATTATTAATCTCCCCTTTCAAATCTATATTACAAAATAATCCCTAATTGCTGTTTTGTCCACTTAAAAATTTAATTATAAAATTATATAATATCAGCAAGTGGATGTTGGTTGTGTACAAAATAAAAATGTCTAATTTGTAGTGTAGTGGCAATATAACGTTTATCACTCGCCACCTGTAAGATGACCATAATTTCAAAGAAAACGAACCATCGATTGCGTGACACTATATCCCCCCAATTAAATTATTATATACGAAATTGTACAAGGAAGGTATATCATTTGAACAGATGCATGCCAGGATTTATCGACAATATTAGTATGTAATTTCTGTTATTACAAAACCCATTAATTTTTGTCTAAATCTCTTATTTTATTATTGTATTATATAGGCAAACATGAAATAACTTTGCGGTTGGTGGGTTTGTCATCGTATTAAGTAATCTTTGATTTATGATAATAGAATTTTGATTGATGGACTTCAGAAAATAGAAAGCCGGAATATTTTGTTGTGTGTGTGAGGCGGTTGGCTTTTGATCATTTTGTTCGGGTTTGTTTGAACTTTGGCTTTTTGGCTAATTTTCATGTTTGAAAGGTCTTTACACTGTAATCTTAATTGTAGTTTATATTATTTCAAATTATTCATAAAAAACTATTTAAAAGCATAATTTAACATGAAATTCGTAGTATGCGAAGGTATTTTTTCTACAGCCTAAAAAGTAGATTTCTTGCATTGATTTCTATGTAAAAAGTGTTTATTTTCGCGTCGTACAATAAAGTATTTCTCCTCCATGTGCGATAATGGTAAATTTTCGTTGAGTTTTGAGAGAGAATTCCGATCTATTAGAACTTAATTCATATAATCATATTCTTGATTGCATATTTGGAAGGCTTATGACTTATCTAAAGAGTATTCTCTATTTTTATATATAAATTTTTCTTTTATTTTTTAGAACCTACATTTAATGTGAAAACAAAACTTCAATAGAAGGTTCTTGAAATAAATCCTAAACATTGTAAAATCAGCTTGATTTTGTAAAATTGATTTTAACGTTTTATGAAATAAAATCAAATGGAAATTTTTGTACTTTTTATGAACAAAAAACTGATTCCAAAAAACTCATTCGTATAAACTCATAATAAAAGCACAAATAACTACATATAAATTTATTGTAAACTTTTTTGTCAACAAATTTTTTATCGGTGAATTTCTTTCATCACTTCTTCAACTCCCTTGCTAAGTTTTGATTTATTAGCACTAATTGCCCCTATAATCCGAAAGTCTCCAACAGCGTGCCGCACGGTTTCCGATTAAAATTTCCACAATTCAATATTACTTTAATTTAACGGGTGCATTCAACTAATAGCAAGGTGTGTATTAAGTGATAATAAATTAAACATCTTGATAGGCAAATACCAGAATGTCATTTCTAAACACACGGCACTAAGTAGATTTAATAGCTTTTATCTGAAACAGTTTTATATAACATCGCAAAGTATAAAGTTGTATTAAATGTACCGCGCACAGTTTTTTTTTACTTTATTTCAAATATAAACGCAAAGTGGAATGTAATTATTATAGTTATATACACAACAATAATTAATGATATAAATAAGTAATTAGTCCACACTTAAAATATATAGCTGCAATAAATCTTGTATCAATAAATTAAAATCTGCAACTACTTTGCGCTAGCGTGTTCACTGCTACTGATTTTAATTTTATTTACGGATCGTGGTGTTTCTGTTAATACTATGCAGATTACAGATAACAGAAAACAGGAAAATATATCATTTCTAGCCTGACATTTATTATGTTTTCAATTTATCAACTATTTTTAACCAAACAAAAATTTACCTCTGTGTATAGTTGTACAAGAATAAAGTGTATTTGTAATTTATTGCATCAATTATAAGTAACTGCAACAGTTTTGGTGCGATGCGACAAGTTCATATTAGAGTTCAATAATTTGTTAGGTGTTCCAAATAAAGACTATAATGTAAGAACATCAGACTGGGGCCACACATCACCTGTCGGGACGACACCCAGTCGATATTAATAGCTGATAAATTAAAGACCACTTTTACACAATGGCATTAAAATCGATATCGCTTGATACGAGTTTAATAGCCACCTTTTTAGTGTGGCTACCGCTTGTAATTTTTTAATTACCACTCAAGCTCATTTGTAATTAAATTATCATTTTAAAGGCCTGGGCTCCGCGTTTTATTCCGGTTTGTAAATAGATAATGCGCTGTTACAGTGACAAGACAAACAATACACGATTGTGCTTTGAGAGCAATTCAATTAATTTAAATATATACTCGTAGTATATACAGTTGGAGAAGTTGTGCTCTCTCGCGAACACAAATATTAAACATATTATCTGTGCATATTGTAGAACATTTTATGACGTTAAAGTACAAGTTGAGTCTCTCTGGAGAGCCAATTAGGCAAAACATTCCCGTCTATATCCTCCCCTGATATGGGGCAATTAACGTTTGCCGGGAAATTGTTATATATCTCTACCTGATGCGAGGAACGTAAATCTCACTTAGAACTTTGATAATAATAAAAATTCTTGAATTAAATTTTAATAGCTATGTAGAATAAATCGTTAAAATACTTTTGAGCAAAGTGATGGTGCAACAACATAATTTATTTTATTGCTTGTGGGGTTTATTTTTCAAATTATGGCGGATGCGCCCATCGAATAAACTTGTCGTCGCTATCGGGTAGGGTATTAATAATTTTGCATGACCCGCTTTTGGGTGTATTTTCGGAACAACACAGAATATAAAGAAATTATCCCAGAAAAATATAAATTGTCACCGCATATGTTGTCGGTTGTATGTAAATTTAAAATAGCCTCAGCTGTTTTTATTTTCGAGACAAAGAAAATACGGTTTAATCCACCATCACTGATGTAGAAAATATTTAGGCTTATGTAGTTTATATTTCGCTTGCTAAGCCTAAACACATAAAATACTCTAGAAAAAAACATAGGAGAGCTTAAGGGTTTTGTTATTTTTAATTTTAGGAAATATAAAATTATAAAAATAACTGGGTTTCTATAAAAATAAACTCAAGTATCGATATACAGGGTGTCCCGGAAAAAGTGGGAAATTTCTCGGACTCAGATAGGGCATGAAAAAATAAGATGACAAGTTCCTATAAAAATTTTTCCTACAGCCATTTTTTAAATTTTGATTTTTTTTCGGAAAGAAACTTTCTTTTTTTAATAACTTAATAAAACATGATTTCTATTATTATGCTTTTTCTCGAAAACGGTCCACTTTATCGACAATAAACAAGAGTAGCTTTTCTTTAGTCTAAGGTTCAAGCTACCTGATTTTATTGTTTTAAGTCTTTTTCACACAGGGTGTTAAAAGTTTAAGCATTAAGTTGTAAAGCTTAGTCTGCCCCTGGTAAACTAAACAAGCTAGATATGTGTCAAGGACATTATTTCAAGAGGTCCTTAGTAGTGTCCATCATATTAACTTTTTATAAAATTCTATTAAGTACTTTAAAAGTTATAAAAAAAAAGACTTCCAGCGACTCTCTTCAGGGCAACATATCTTCGTAGGGAGGGCCTGTAGGAAAATTTTTTATAGGAACTTGTTATCTGATTTTTTCATGCCCTATCTGAATCAGAGAGATTTCCCACTTTTACCGGGACACCCTGTATAGGGTGCCTCAAAATTATATTATACAAAAGTCCTTTGAGTGAGGTTAGCGATTTACAAAATGACAAAAATAATCAAAAAAACAGTCCACTAATAAGTAATTGACCGAAAATTATTAATAACTTAAGATATTCGGTGCGATTCTGTAAGTTCTTAACCACCGTGTTTATTAATTATTGTGGTTGTTGCTATGATAACTACCAATCAAAAACGTCGTACCGTAGCAACAACCACAGTGGTTACATAGTCATGGTCGTTAAAAGTTATAGAATCAGACCGATTGTCCTATCATCACGACAATACGACAAATTTTGAATGTTGAAACTTTGTGATACTCCATCTGTATCTTAATCGAACTTTAAAGTCAGTGATCTTCCTGGCCACTCTACAATACCTCGTCTTCCATGTCACTTTATTGAAGATCTCTCATCCAATTATTTTTATAGGAACTGCATAATAAAAAGGAGGTACGGTCTTGTTAAAACTATCGATAATTTTGGTCGAGCTTCCTGTTTCCTTCATTATAGATTTGATTTTGCAATGACAAATTTTTGAGGTTTTTTGATTATCACAACTAACAATAATTCTCACTAAAAGTGTAAATTTTCATTCTATCAGTACCTAAAGTCCATTTTTATAAATTGTCAAAGAAAAACTTTGAATCATAACTGAAATAAATATTTTCAACAAGTTTTCTTATTATCTGTGAGTTTTTAGTATATTAATTCATCACCGATTTGGACCGTTTTTGAAAAATAAAGCGTGCATTTAAAATTATTGTAGTAAAGATACATTACCCTTCTCATGATTTACAATTTACATTATTTATGAATCTTCTAAAATTCTTCAAAAACTATCTTTTAAACACGGTTCTTCAGTAAAAATATCACTTCCATTTAAACATTATTTAAAATGTTTGTAATACATTATGCAATATCTTCTGCATAATTTACCAATTGACTTTATTATAAGACCATAACATCAGGGTGGAGTAGAAAATTTACGATTAGTATCACCTATACCAAAACTATTAACAAATAACATACAACCTAGTGTACAACATTTACTTCAATTGCTCCATAATTATACATTGGCTGGCCTCCCACTTACGCATAAAAAGGGGGCTATTACTATTATAGTTTCACTTACAATAACTAACAGTACGATAGGGTATGATCATATGCTGACCGTTGGCTACATTGGCCATACTCGTAGTCCATCTAACGACAGGGGGACACCTGCCATACGCAGAGGGCGGTCATCAGGAAACAGATGATTTACTTATATTAATAATAACCAGTCCACATAAATAACATTTTACTGCATATTTTATACACTTATAAGAGCTGCGATATACTACCCAATAACATGCTGTAATTGCCTTCAACAAAAAAGATATATGGTTATTAAATGTGTATTGTTGTATTTTTGTTGCAAGCCATCGCTCACATATAAACGCCGTTACTAGGTACTTATAGTTTGTACCAACTAGTAGTACTACATTGTAAATTACGTATTTATTTAGATGATGGTTCGTTTGCGGGTAAATGTTAATTTTGCTTTGTGGGCTGGCGCATTTTATTTTGGATTAAAATAATTACACAGCTTGTTGAAGATGCTGATGGAAAAACTACTAGGCAACATATACTTATGGTGTTTGATTCTAATTAAGAAACCACAATTGTGTGTTTAATTATTTGATATAACCAAGCTCCGTGTGATATGTAAATCGTTAATTATTTTCGAGTATTTCTATGTGTTGTTTTTTATGGTAATTCCACACAAATTAGGCAGTTGAAAAACACATACAGATAGAAAAAATACGTTAAAGAGTGTTATATCGCGTGAACGGCGACACCAAAACGGGGGTTAACTCTATCGACTTAAATTAACTTTTAGTTGGAAGATGCAGCGTTATCAACATATCAGCATCGTTTAGATGGCAAGTTTACGAGTATTGGTAGATTGGTAGACACGCAGACGTGACTTCAGCATACCTCCAACAGAAAACTCTCTCGCGCCTTATTTTAATATCAACAGCCCTCCCCCCTTGGTTTGGTAATAAAATCAAAAATATATGCGCTCGCCCACGACCTTTAAGATACCAACGAAAAAAATCTTTATATATTCCTTCGATATTTTCACACTTGACGACGCTTCAACATGAATACTACATTAACCTTAATCATTTTTTTTTCTTCGTGTTACCATTTTTCGCCCCCTGTTATGCCGAAGATTTAGCAGCTCCGAAATGCATGCTTGTAATAAACTAGTGGTGAATTTAGCTGTGCCCCATATGTTGTAACTTGGAACACAGGTGTACAATTTCAGTTGTACAATTACTTACGAAACTACCTCTAATTATAACGACATTACCAAAAGCAACAAGAAATAAAAGAAGCAATAAATAGCTTGGGGTAATAATACTGCACATTGGCTGCTGTGGCCACATATAACATGTCACATAAAAGTGAACGTAGAGAGGCACAAGGAAACGGCAATAGTGTGTGTGTATGTATATCTCAAACACGTTTCATCTGTGCTGTCTCCTTGCCAAAGTATGTATTTTATAGCGACGTAGATCAAGCTGGCCGAGGTCAAGATGCACTTGCTTGCTAAGATCACATTACCCACATACCACGACCTCGCCTCTGATAAATTGCTCTTGCGAAATTGCAGCCAGTTAATCTTGTAATCTAAGTGTTGATGGTTGTTCTTCTAGCTTAAAAATCATGTAAATTCATGATGTAGGAAGAGGAGAGAAGGTCTCCAATTTGAATAAAGATATGGTTGGATTATTTTATTATTGACTATCGCATTCCATAATACTTTTGTGGGTGTGTTTATGTGCATAATGCATTTTTGCATCACATCATAAACCAACAGGAAGTAAGTGTGCTCAGGGTTTTTTGCCAACCGAGTGCAATGGGTTGGCCAATGGACTACTAGTTAGCATAGGCGGTACTCGCTGATTATCATCTATTCTTGATGGGTCAAACTTGCAGAAGTAGGTCTCATTATTATTTAACGAAGTATTGTTGCAATAGTTGAGTACAGTTAGACTAGTACCAAAAAATAAAAAAATATTCAAAATAATAACATAGTTGGAGTACTTAATATGGATATCTGAAAACCATATTTGGCTGAAATTCAGTAACATGATATTAGTCCAGTCAATCTGTCGGGAAAAAGGGTAGTTTTTGGAAAAAATTACCCGGTAAACTTTCTCTTCATAAATCATTAGGGGGTCACGTGGAAAGCTTAAATTCAAAAACTCGGGAAAATCCTCGGACCTATTTTTTGGTAAATCCAAGAAGTGTTTGGATTTCATTTTACGCGAGAACGGTGAGTTGCAGAAAAAATTTTTGTTAATAAATATTGTAGAGAGCAATATTTTCTACAATTTATCTCAAAGGATCGATGCGCTACGACGAAAAATGCCAAATGTACAGGGCGCCAAAGTACCCAAAAATTTAGAAATTGTAGAAAATATTGCCCTCTACAATATTTATTAACAAAATTTTCTTCTGCAACTCGCACCGTTCTCGCGTAAAATCAAATCCAAACACTTCTTGGATTTCCCAAAAAATGGGTACGAGGATTTTCCCGAGTTTTTGAATTTAAGCTTTCCACATGACCCCCTAACGATTTATGAAGAGAAAGTTTACCGGGTAATTTTTTCCACAAATTTCGATAGATTGACTGGACTATATAATAATATAACAACTTAATATATAGTACCTACATTTATTATAAAATTTGGTATAAGTATATTACTAAAATTAAAATAATATCAATTAAACTGAGTGCCCCTACTCCGTGATCTCTACTTAAAAAAATGCAACCTACGTCATGGATTTATTTTCAAGTTTCGCGACCCGACTATCATCTATAGTGTGTCAAAAAAGTAACATTATACATACTAATGCCTAATTTCTTTTGGCATGGAGCTTAAAGCTCGTTCAATTACACTTTACTAAAATAAATTATACGAAAAATTGTTATTTAAGGCACCTGATTCATCTAATTGTTGTGTTGAGAAGTGAGAAACTAAAATCCAACAGACAAGTTCTAGTTTTATCATTTTGTTAAATCAGTTACAAAACAAAATTGAAGTGATATTTTTTTTCCAAGCACAATAAATTTTCAAAGTGAATAAGAGGTAATTGTATTTTTAATAAATATATTAATATATTTTCATTTCACCACAAAAATAACATTTCGAATTTGCAATCTTTGTCTAACCTGACATAATTATTTCTCTAATTTAAAACCATTTCTAAAATCAGATCTGTTCAATATCAATTTTATTTATTCTGTTCAATATCAGTTTTATTTATTATAATTATAAAAATAAATCCTCAATAAAAGTATTTTTAGTATTTGAGGATTTGTTTGACATGTAAGTAATTTTTCAAAAAACTTACCATTAGTTAATTACAACTACAACACAATATGTTATCCTGAAATCACCCCATATCCACACACCCCATAAAATTTTCGTAATGTGTGGACACCTTTATATTGCTGGTACTAAAGCAGTCATCAAAACTTACTTCCGTTGGGTGCGTTTAAAAAGGGCACTACCTATAGGTCTTTCTTCATTCTTACAGTGGTAATGCAGATTAGAAGAAATCTGCTTCAGCTACCCAGCACTAGATGGCGGCGCTAATATAAAATTTTAGAAATAAGGGATGAGAAAGGATGTCTACCTGTACCAGGATAAGTTTGTGCGAACGGTGATTAGATGTTTTAAAATTATTATGTTTATGGCTATTTACGGTTTCTATTCTACTACGTTAATTAGATTTTTTAAATAAAAGTTAAATTTTATTATCTTTTAATTTATTTTAAACTTTTTAAATACTTGCATAAGTAAAATAAGAGATTTAAATCATTATTCACCGTTTTTAATTTTTGTAATTATTATTCTGTACATTATGTTTTCTCATAAAATATCCTTTAATGATTTTCACACAGAATTAATAAAATTAATAATAATTTCTTGTAGTTTTTCATAAATCCATTTTATTTCTAATTATTTGTAATTTCAGACAATAAAATTTCCTGAAATTACGGAACAATATAATTACTATTTTCCACACAACCTCCATCATAATTGCAATAGATTGTAGGTGTTTAAAATCCACCAACACCGCTATTATTACAACAACCTGAACAAGTTCATTTAAGCCCATCAAGCTACATTGTAAGCCATTCATCATCCTTACCATTGAAGCCACCTGATAAATGGGCATTTTACAATGATATTGAAGTTATTTCGATTAGGACCCACTCAAAAACTGAGGTCACAGATTGTGTTTGTGTTTATAGTGTTGTTGTTTGGGTAAGAACCCTGGAGCCAGAGGCCTAAATACCATATAGAAACGATCGGGGTGCGCAGGTATAGCAGTTTGATTGGATATGTCACGGCAGATCATTTCCGGTTCATCGAAGTCATTTCATCAACCGGAAGAAATGGTAATTTTTATACCGATCAAGATATATCTCAGCTGATATAATAAGATCAGAGGGCCGTAATGAATAAATTACGTTTCATAAACGGTTTTTCAAGAGCTTTATTATTATTGCTAGTGGAATAGAATACAAGTCAATATTTTGCTTGTCAGAGCTGGTTTACTGCCAAAGTTCGGTTTTTATGGTTTTATAAATATTCATGCTGGTAGATACTTTATGAAAATTTAAGTTTCATGTGGGAAATTGTGAAAAGTTCACGGTGAAGCAAGTTGACCCAAGGATTATCAAAATCTTTTAATATGGCCGCACATTACCTCTTTTGTGTCTGAAAAAAGTTAGTGGGGTTATAGTGTCCACTTATACAATAACATTAGTTTACAAAATCGAAATAATTTTATGCCCACCATATCTCATTCTGATTTTCCCATGTATTTTGGCCCACTAAACACGAAAATCACACTTACATTTTTTTTCATGGAAGCGTGTTCGAGATATTAATTTTCGTAATTTTTTTTTTATTTTCGGAGTTCTTTCGACGTTTTTGAGTATATATCGAGATTTAATTGGCCGATTTGGCCAAACAAGCACTCAAATTACAGGTAATTGAGCCTTCTACAACTTTCATTACATAGTTTTGAGATCGGCCCAGTAGTTCAGATGCTAGCGATTTTAATAAGTTGAAAAAATCTGTTTTTTTTTGTAAAAATTGATGTCGAAAATTCACATATCGTCCTGGGAAAAATAGAAATCGCAAAGATAAGTTTAGTTTAAAATTTTTTACGTGAAGCTGACACTTTTACGAAAAAAAGAAGCTGCTATTGATGAAAATCCATAAACAAATGGCGAAGTTGTGTATTTTTCAGTGGAAGACCAAGATTCAGCTTTTTGACGATTTTCACGTTTTTCTTCGTTTTATTGAATCAGTTGAAATTCAACATATTGATAGTTACCATTTTGTTATAATAAGTGAAATTCGGTAACAATCCAAAGTAATTCAGATAACTAATTATAATTAGTGATATTACTAAAACTGACAAAAAAAAAGTATGTGTTCAGTCACCTGAAAATTTTTTGCAACTGGTGTAATTAGTTAGTAATGCCAATTTAGGCGTAAAATGATGCTGTCCCATATGATTTTGAGATAACTATATGCTTTGTCCACACTAACCCCATACTAAAGTGGACGAAAACAGCACATTTCTTTAAATTGGAATGTTTCAGTTTTATTCTAATTTATATCAAAATAAGAAGACAATTAGGGAATTGGGGAATATAGAGGCATTTTTTTCAAATTATAAAAATAAATTTTAGCCAAGATTTTTTCAACTGTATGAAAAAGGTTACACTAACCCCAAACTATACTAAATTTTCGAAAATTGAGATAGGATAATGTATAAATATTTATATAATAAGTATATAAATATTTCAAACAACTAATAACTGAATAATATTTCTATTAGAACATATATTTTACAAAACTTATTAGACCTGTTTTTATTTAATTTTAAGACGGGATTTTCGGAAGGAATTATAAAATAAAACACAAAACCTTTTAATTTCATCATCCATTTATTATTCCAAGAAAAAATCTTATTAAAAACTACTTCATGATCTATAACATCCTCAACCGTCACATCCACACAGGACCTGAACTAGGTGTCTTCCACCCCTTTCATTCCTTATTATGCGCCTCAGGTAGCCGAACTACTATTCTAGACACCATTGTACCACAATAGAAGACAAACCGTCAATAGACCCAAAAAAAAAAACGAAAGTAAGGGGTTCTGTTGTACAACTGTTGTATATGCAAAGTTTGTTAGATAATTTGAATACGACAGTAGTTCCTGTTCCGGTCTTAACCCTCTCTTTGCCCCCCGGATAGAACACCAGAACAATGTCAGAAAATTTGTGATTTATGTTTAAATGTTGTAGTTTGGTGTGTTCTATAGTGTAGACCACTTTAGGAATAAAGTGACTGGTTTGGCTGGAACGTCAGTTGGTCGAGGCGCGCAGATGGGACTGACAATTAGAGGAATTAAAATGGTTTACTAATTAGTGCTTTTAGGGGCAGTGGTCAACACGCCAGTTTACATTGAACACCTAATTATAGTAATGACATTTTTACAAGGACTATAAATATTATGTTGCTCGTCTCGGAAATTATATAATACACACGGTAATGATAATAATTTTTTTACGGATAATGCAACCAATTTTCCACATGTGCAGACTGTGTGTTCCATAAGTAAACACGAAACATATTAAGAATTTGATAAATTCCGATAAGGACCTCAACAAGTTAATAACAATTTGTATACTGCACCAAAATCTGAAAGGAACCTTTAATTAAGCGGAAACAGATTGTCCCATTGAAATTGACAATGACCCTTTTACGACCTTCCATTGATTCCTTCTGTGATCTGACGACAATGCATCAAAGGGCTACCTGAAGCACAAGAAAAGGGTTATTAGACACTTGCGATAGCAACTAGACCATATGCAAAGGAGTCAGCAGGTATCTGAGACAACATCTGCATACTCGTATGCTAGGAAAGGGTTGTGCATATGAAAAGCGAATGTGAGAATTCTCCGGACAGGTAACGAATGAATTGGGAAAAATGATAAATTATTTTTTTGGGGGGCACATATACACAGAGCACAGTCGCGACCTTATTTAAATATAATTCAAGAACTGTCAAACGCGCCCCTTTTCAGTATGGAATTTGCATGTTTCAAAAGAGTGACTGTATCAGCCTGTAGACTGAAGAGTATAACGACATGTTGTGGAGGTACCTGGAAATTTTGCATCCCAGGACCGTTACAATGCACATATTCAAATCAGTTTCAATTGAAAAATTGTTCCGATTGTTTGGTGCTTTATATCAGACAAGAAAGGTTTTTCGGTGAGGAATATAAATAGATTAAAATTGGCGATTGTGGCGAATAAGCAAATTTGGTAATAAAATTGTTAGGTTTAGGATCAGAGGAATCAGAAAATTGAATTTGTAACAAAATAATACATTTCAATTTAAAAAAACATTTTTTGTTTTATTTTATTCAAAACCACAAATTTAGTGAAAAATGAAATAGAGAAACTTAGAACTTTTTTTAGAATATTCTTAAGTTATTCGATTTTTAGTGGATGTATTTCAGGATAATGAAACTCGTTTTACTCTAAAGCACTCATTTAAGATTACCTGGCATAATAAGTTAAGCGCTGAATAATAAAATCTAAATTTATAGATGTAGGTATGTGTAAGTTATACAAAATTAGGTACTTGAATTTTTGTAAATTATAGCAAATCAGAATATTGGATTTTTAGCTCCTAAATTGGCCTAGTTCTCTTAAATATTCGAGTTTAATTGAACTTATTCTATTAATATTGAAATGTAAATATTACATTTTACATAACTCAAGGCTGCATAATATGCCAATATGTACTCGTATATTGAATCAAAATTGTAGATATATCCCACATCTAATAATACAAACTAATAAATTAATGTACAATTTTCTTATTTTATTATTATTAAAATTGCCAAAGTCAACATTTTATTAAACATATTTTTTATAAAAATAAACTACATATATCGTTTATGTTAAAGTCTTGTAAATTGTAATCAATTAATTGAACATCGTAAGTAGGTATACTTTATAATAGGTATAATAAAGTCAAGACATAATTGTATAATGTTCTCATATTGTGATGTAGTATGCATAACTAATTATGTTATAAAATATATTTGATATATTTTCAAGATAAGCAAAAATCTTATATTATTGCTAAAAAAATCCTGCAAATTAGATTTGAGATTTATTCTAAGCGAAGTTAGTTACCAGATATCTACAATATTCCTCGTATTTTGTGGCATTACTAACAATAATAGTAAATATCATTGTAGATATTTTTCTATAGGTAACAATGGAAATAATAAAAACATTGGAAGGATTAGGTATAAGCCACTGAAACCATTGAAAGGACAAAAATTCTATCCTGCTGTAATTCCCTGTTTTTCTGTTTGCACCAGAATTTAATAAAGTAAAAGTTTTACCCCAATGTTTACACAATATGTTTAGTAATCGCCATTGTAAAAGACAACATGTATTGAAATAAAATCGATGGCATCATATTCAATAGGGGAGGGACGCCAGGCGTCCATTTTCATCCAAACGCATAAACCACCCCCAAAAAACCCGATCAACAAGCACCACCACAAATCCCCAAAACGAAACAACAAATTTTCAACAATTTTCCACCGATAAACCTCAGCATCTCGCCCACCGCGTTTGTAATTACTACCTACTAATTACGCCAAAACTTTGCACTAAATGAGACTCCAGAGGGTGACGTCGTCGCCGTCCAACGGCCATGTTGATCATGCGCACGGTGGGGGTGGGGAAATTTGACGCGCCATACGCAAGTAACTGTCTTATAGTTTCCAACTTGCTCGTCGCGATTTTCCAAGATATTCGCATGCCCTCCTGCTTCAGCTCACGCGACGGCCGTTTGACAAAACTGAGATGGCATTCTTTTTCAACTTGACTTGATTAGTTTTACGCGTGTGTACGTCGGGACGGCGCTCAAGGAGCGATGCTTTCAATGTAGCAGCATTCGGCGTTTTCCTTTCGACCACAAAGGAACTCTTCCTTAGTTTTCGACTTTATTTTCCCACTTGTAAGATTCATTTATATACCATACAGTTTTTATGTAGTTTGGCAAATTTTTCATGAAATTTTAATGAGTGGTTTGGTTTCAGACGAATGAGGAATTGTGCGTTGTCCTGCTGGTGCTGTCGCTGCATGCTGCTGAAAAACACCTGCCGGTTGGTCTGCAAAAACAAGGTAGGAAGTTTTTAAATAATGTATTTGGCATGTTTTTCTAATCGGTATTAAAAACACTTTAATACACAGTTAAAAACCGGTTGGAAGTTATAGACAAGAAATAATTTGAATTTTACAACTTAAACATTATTAAAATTAATTTTGTATATAAATTCTAAAAAAAACATAACTAACGAATATTTAAGTTTCTTTCCTGAAAAAGTAAAAGTGTTTCTATAAAAAAGAACCATAAAATAAATTATATATTTGTGTGAAGCTATATTAATAAAATTTAATTATGTATACTTATAGATCCTACAAATCTAAAAGTACCTATCAATTCTAATGAAATAGTTTCCTTGTACAGTCGCCACATTAATAAAATTGAAAAATTTCTTCCCAATACGAGTCAATCAATTAACTTACAATCCAATTTCGTTGATGTACCTTTCCTGAACAAAATGAAAATTCTATTGAATAATAGATTACAATATATTGTATATAAAAGAAAAGCCATTTCGGCAATCTCATGCATGTATACTTATTATTATTGAACACTTATAATTTTATCGGAGCAACGAACTTATTTCCTTTTAATTTATTCCATTACAATGCGTTGAGTTCTTTAATAAATGATCAAAAAAACCCAATAATTTTACCGTTGCGCGCCACGTTCTTCTGACACAGTTTTATATTCCGCAACTTTGCAAGATTTAATTGATAAGGACTAAGTTCAAGTGAGTTGGGCTAGGTCATGCTCTGACGGCAGCCGTCGTTTTCTTACTAATCACTCGTCCCTAACTACCAATCAGGGAGAAGCGTCGCGTCGCTTAATAAGCCGGGAGCACACCCGGAATATCTGTCTTCTCGTTTCCACTTTTCCTCCGGCCGGCGGCGTTGTGCTTGTCTGGATGCTTCCGCACTAAAACTCAACTAATTTCTTTTATGATGTTTTAAAAACTTTAACAATAATAATTTGGATAACAAAGTTTTGGCTGATGCGTGTCTTGTAAAATCCACCAGCTGCACACACATGCAAATTTTGAAGCCAATTACAACATGTTGTTACTGTTAATTTGTGCAACTTTGTGTCTAACCGCATGATTTGCCCTCAGGCTGGGAAAAAAATACACAGTAAAATATAAAATCCACTAAATAAACTTTTAGTCCATAAAATTAATGTTTGCTTTTGTCTTTGTTTTTGTGTTTAATGGAACGTGGGGCTGTGTAATTAGATATTGTTTTAAAATGTGTTTACGCTGGATGGTTATGATGAAAAAGCGTGATGAATTAATTAAAATCTCTGTTAGTGTACTACTATGGGAAATTTAATCTATTTAGATTATTGGCTGGATGGACGAAATTGTAAATAAAACAATAATTAAAAACAGAAACGATTTGAATTTGCTTTTAGCGTATAATGAATTCCAGTTTTACAATGTTGTTTTTTTAATTAAATTCGTACAATGTAAATATGTGAGCTAAACAATTTTCTAATTAAAATATCGTATGTAATGGCGATTAATTAAAAATCGTGCAATCAATGTATTCAAAAACATACAAAACATATTATTTTGTAATCTAGACAAAAACATATTGTATAAATATCACTATAGTAAATTATAAAAAATCATAAAGTAACCGCGAAAGTAATAAAATGGTCAAAAACTACTATTTGAATAATAATTTTAATAGCTAAACTAATTTCCAAGTATTTCTACATACTAAACACTAAACTATCAATTTTTTATTCGAAGAAATAGATTTTCCCATCATATATTTAATTAGAAAAACAACTAAGAAGAACATACAATAATTTTCTTGTTGACTTTAATAATAATCTTCAGAAAATACATACAAAAGACATTTCATCCATGCAAAACTACAAAAACCATACATACCATACACAATAGAATCCTATGCAATATTTTCCCATCACCAACTATTACTACCAGCATGCCACAAGAACATGCTACAAGATCACAACTGGAACTCCCGACCAAAATTAAAAGATAACCCTATCACATACAGGGTGTGGCCAAAAGGGTTGGTGGGGGTTCATTACACCCTTACACAAATTAAAAATTCAGGTTGACCGAGTCGCATCTGCATATGGTATAAATTAACCCCCTGACATATGCATGATAATACACAACCCTTTCCAGGAGGAGGAAAAAATTATAATTTTGTTGGGTATGGGATCTTGCTGCGGCGCTGGGCCTCGACAACCCTTTTTTAAATGTAGTAAAAAATATGATATAAAGCATGGTCTAGTGGAAAAGAAAAATGTGTTTTATTATTAAACAGACAAAAGGAGGTTTGTTGTGTATGCAGAAGAGATTTGCGGGTCACAAAAGGGTCATAGTGAAAGGGTTGAAACTATTACGTACGTGGAAAAAAAGTTGTGTAATGAGTAATGTGAATTTTTTTAAGGATTTCGAGTCTGCGGTATGATAATTTAGATTAATATTAACGTAACTTAATCAGTAAAATTTTGAAAAAGTAAACTGTTGGTGTTTTAAATAATAAAATTAAATATCTTTACGGTCCATATTTTATTTGTAGTGATTGAAACGGAATAAAATTGTGTCCAAAATTCCATATAGTAAAACAAATTCAAAAGGAGTCAAAACATTCTGAAAGCAAAATCTGGAATTAAAGCAATTAAGTCGAGAATCCTTCGTTTTTCCCCGAGGTTTGTTGTAACGGTAACGATCTATTAAATTTAGTTATTCCAGTTGTTCAAATAATACATTGATATTTTTGACATAATCCTAACAAAACTAAACAGATTTTTTATTAGGACGCAGCAAATGATTACAAATTTTCAGCGCCTATCGACTTAGCAAATTGCTAGCCTCAAACAAGGGACCTTTTTTGCGAAATTTGGGTATTTTTGGAATTTTGACATTTTTTAAGTATAGGTAATTTTAAAAAAGTGCATATTTAATTATTTAGATTGTAACGGTTCTCGATTCAAATTTCTTTCCACTGAATGATTTTGCTCCATACGCAAATTCACACAATCCCCAATTTCTTGATTTATGCGTTTTCCCTGTATACCCTCAGCCATTATAAAAAGTGTGTAATAGGCAATCATCACACAAAAAGTCACAAAATTTCATGTACTATAAAGGGTTTAGGTACACACAATATAAAAGCAGGCAATGACATGAAATTGAGGGGAACAGATACATTTCCTTTCGATTTTTTATGTCTATAATATTTATTTACCCAAAGGGTAACCGGCTCGGCGCGGTCAGGTATAGAATTTTGAAGTGCTTTCTCTCTCAAGTGACAAAGTTATATAAGTATCAGTGCCTAAAACTGACACCGGGCTGTTTAGTGAAGGACGGAAACTCGTCATGCAGGTGCTAGAGAAAGGCGGTCTGATTCACTTTAGATACCACCATGGGTTTTATATCAAAGAAAATGACCTGCGGTATAGTTGATAGTTTCCGCTAAAAAAATAAACGCCACTCATCGCATCCAGCACATTTCATAATTAAGTTCATTCGTGACAATAATTTTTCTGACCAACATTTTAAGCAGATGTCCAAACATTTTTTTAACAAATTAAAAATGATAATTGACGTTTAAAATTTGACTTAAAGTGGAGCGATCCGATATTTCAGCCGAAGAGTAGCAGGAGCCAAAGCTAAAGCCAGTTTTCTCTGTAGGTCACGGTCTAGTTTACACTTCCTCTCACTTTAATTTTAAAATGGGAAACTCATCTCTTAAAAACACGAGGGAAAGTATAGTCGAAGTTGTAAGCGGAAAGACGGGGGTGTAAAAGGCAAGGGGGGTGGGGAAGCTTGAATGAATGAGCTCGAGTTTGGAGGGGCGTTGGGAGGTGCGAGAAACGTTCTCATTCAATGAGTTAACGAACTTATACTTTGCTTGTGTGCCTCCATTCCATGTTGTACTAGGTTCATGACTCCTCTTTTTACGGACCAGCTTGGCTGGAATTAAGCACTCATTTACGTTGTGTTTACATTTGGGGTTTCAGAAGTTTTTCCAATTGGTTTCTGAAGGATCACAGTTTTACCCTATTTTAAATTCCTAAAGTTGCAACAAAGTTTGTAGTTCATTAAACTGTTTTTTAATATTTTTCCAAAGTTGCCAGCGATATATCTGTCGGTTATTAACATGGAACAAATAAACAAGAACCTTGTTAAAAAACAGAAGAAAAGAAAAATGGCAAAATCGCTGGAAATTTCTGGAATAAACCAATAACATGATATACGCCGAATTCTTTGGGAGTTTTTCCAATATATCCCACACACATACACATATGAGATGAAGCTAGTGCTGGATAAAATAAGCAACAATTTTTTGGAAGCACTCATTTGGTATGCCTGGTATTGATGCAGGGGTTGTTGCGGATGATCGGCAGCAGCGACGCCCCCGCTGGAGCTGATCGCCATGGCAACGGCGCTTGGCCCCGCTCTCCTTGCCACCCCTCACGGTCCCCCCGTGTGACTGTCACATATGAACACACATGCATGCAGGCAATACACAAGGTGCCACCACCACCTCCTCCTCCTCCTTCTCCTCAACTTGCCATCACCATCACCATGCTATAGTGAATATATGGAGGAAATTATGTACCAACGTAAATCATTGTCGTGAGAAGGCAGGAGGAAAAAAGCAGACGGCGAGAGGAGAAATGAAAGTTTCTACTGAGTTGTACAATTTGTGAAATGAGATGAGGAATTAGGGAATGTGTGTGAGGAGTGAATTTGTCAAATTGTTCCCGTGGGGGAAAATTATTAGGTATAACGTGTGGAGTGTTGGAGGTTTGTAAGGTGCTTTTCTTGAACATGTGGAAAACGGAAATGATTTGGTTTAATTGAAGACAGGGGATGTAGACACAGATTTGATTAAGGAAGAAAAAGGGGGCGATATTATCATGAGGTAAACAGAAAGATCTACTACTGGATGCTACAAGAAAATTAGCAAATCTCATGTAATCTAGATTAGCTGATAAGCCAAATAGATAATCATCAAGAATTATATTAAACTTTTACATCGACGATTAAAAAATAACATTTAGTTGTTTCTCATTGAATAGTCACTCCGATGATTAATAAAGAGAATAATTAGATAATTGAAGAAAAGAAAAGAAAAGAAGCCTTCATTGTTTTCATTTCAATAATATGACGACTGTTTGCTTTATGCCATCAGGGATCATTTTTAAACATCGGATCAATTAGCAGAAACCAATATGCCAACCCCCACCACTTATCCACAAAATCAATCAACATTCCCAATTACCATATGAATGGAAAGAAAAACTAAATCCAACTACCTACATCCAATTCATCTACAACACAACTAATACCTTCACCCAACGAATCAATAGAAACCAGCCCGATGGCTGATCCAATTTTTTCCGATATTTGCATGATGCAAGTCTCCAATGTTCAAAAGTCCGTTGCAAAGGCAAGGGTTGCCAATTTGCATATACAACGCGACCCTTCTTAATACTGCACTTTGTTTGCAAGATAATTGTCATGTTAATGCAAGGACCTTTTGCGTGCTCTCGGCATGTGTACTACATCCACATACCAACAAGCAAAAGCAGAGTAGAAAGCCCATCATCTATTCAGCACAAACAGCACACCTTTCATGCAAATCAACAACTACCAACTTTGACATTTGACAAATCTTGACTGGGAAGTGAAAGGGTTAGTTAGCATGGTTCGCACGGTTATAGACAACCCTTCGATGAGCTTTGGGGGGTTAGATCAAGTGCAGGTAAAGATGGTTTTGGTTTCGAGATTCAATTCAGTTAGTTGCTGGTTTGCTTTCGTACTGGATGAGTAGAGTGTACTTTTGGTTTTGAATTTGCGAGTGAAAAATAACGTGGAGCAACCTTTTCTCCTCAGTGTTTGTATAATAAGTAGTTTGTAAAGTTTTTATGGTTGAAAAATACAATTTATTCGTTTTGGCGGAAAGTTCTAAAATAAAATTCAGCTAGATATAGAGGAGTCCCGAGTTAGTAATATGGCAAGGTGTACAATTTTGAGAGCGGTTATGTATATTACCATAGTCAACTTCTTATAAAATGGGGGTAGAAGAATGCGAGAGGCTGTAAAATGTAATACGCCAAGGACAATAACTGAATGCAGCTCCGGCTAACGGATATGAACACATAAACGGAGAAAATAACCTCTTGCATGTGAGTTGATATTTAAATTCCGAGTGCGGCAACGCATATATGTGAATAAAACTGCTTCAAAATAGAAAACTTTGCCTGATATTAAAATCATATTTATTATCAGGAAAAATTGAAATTTTTCATAGATATATCCATATACACATACACATACACATAAAATATATCTCGCCGTCACATTTTTATTACCGACTGTCTCTATAAAACTATTCAAGCTATATTATATAACATTTTAAAAGATACATTAACTATTTACGATTTTAAAAAGATATGCTTTTTATTATGGCGCAGAATAGGTGGAAATTATATTATACAATTTACCCAACAAGTCGTTTATATGAGAGTAACGGACGATTTTATTTCGAGAAAATGAATATTTTTATTATTTACACTAAATTTGAAAATTCCCGCCATAGTGACGTTATTAATATGAAAACAAATGACCTCCAATTAAAAGCTACGATTTGAAGAGACAGGACTGGTTGTAAACGTTGTTTGGATCAGTATAGGCGGTAAATTCAAAATGTCATTACATTTGCAAATCTTCTAACGATATTAGTAATGGGGTTCAAACAAGCCAAACTGTTTTGTCGTTATTTCGCCCATTTGTTTTTTAATATGAGAATACCATTCTCCACCGCAAGTTTGCAAATTTGACGATTGCCTAATGACGCGATATTTGGGTAGAACAAATCATTGCCAAAAGCACAGCGGCACCAGGAAATTTCCAATTAGAATTACTCGATTTAACCAGACCACTATATAATTTGAAACGATTATATCCATATCTTACAGCCAAAACATATATCGCTGTGAAAATTGCTCCGTTCTCTGGCACGGCCCCATCTCACACTCGGTTGAATTTCCGAATTTTCCTCTTTTGGCTGTTGGTTTTTATGGGTTGTGCTATTTAGAAGCTATTAGCATCATTATGGTACGAAATTGGGCTGTCGATGGCATCTGCAAGTGCATGGGCTGCAATGCGACGCCATCATCGACGACGTCGTGGTTGTGGTTAAATAAACGACGAAACACGCGTTTCGTGCCGTTTCCACCGACACCACATATATCAACACGCGCACAGTTCGTGTTTACACGAAACAGAATGAATGTATTAGCTCTAAATCATCTCCAAATTTACGGCGGCCGCGATAACGATTTGAATTATACGGTACATTGTTTTCGAATTATATTCTCTATCACTTCTCTCTCGCGCGCGCCCCCGCACCGCGTGAATTGTATTTGGATGTCTTTTGGGTTAACAACTTTTTACTGGATGTGGCTATTAAACGCAATTTTCGTTTGGGTGCGTGCCGAACGGGAATTGTCCATAGAATGCGAGAAAAGAGGAAACTATTTTTGTTTGGAGTTGACACCAATTTGGTTCCATGAGGAAGAGGTGGTTTGGAAATGCATGTCACAAATTATATGGCTGAAAAACTACAACTATTAAACGGCTAATTAAACCATTAGCCTTTGGAATTTCATTTTATTGTATGAGGATTATTGTCTTTTATTACCAATCATTTTTTATTAGAATTTTATGCAATTAAATAAATTTGTTCGACAATGGACGAATTTAGTCAATGTTATATGTTAGAGATACAAAGATTGTTTTCAAGTGGACTTCAAATGTATGAACTTCATGCACTTTTCGTCAATTTAAATTCTACATTAAAATTTTAGATGATCTATCAATAAATTCACTAAAAGAAGTTATGATATGAAATTTAATGTAGGAAATCAGTTTTCCTTTCATTTTAATCAGAGCAGCAATAATATTCTTTCTCTTGACCAAAATAATGTATATCAGAAAAATGTCCTACTTTGATTATATGCCGACGTACCATGACATGTCATCCGAACAACCGAAACCGTGTCAGAAATTAATTTGAAATTCGCCAAAAGAAGCAATAAAAACCATTTGTGAAATATTAGGCTAGCACCCCTCGCTTTCTCATCATATTTTAACAGTGCTGGTCTCCTTTTGGATGCTGGTCACGATCCAACAGAGTTAACGCGCTTGTGACAATTTCATATGCCGACAGGCGGCTGCCGGGCGGACGAACCAACGAAGGAACGAACGCGAATATTATTTTATTAGTTCTACACTCGTAGGTAAATTCTTCGAATTCTAGATGCGCAAAAATGCTGCTGATGCTAGGCAGCTACTCCTGCTGCTCTTGCTGCTGCTGCTGCTCTGCAGCTACATCTTGATCTTTGTTAGGCTCATCATTCCCATCTCACACACGTCCCTGGAAAATCTTATTATTAATCTTTCCAGTCAGTAAGCACGCCGCTTCGCAATCCGGTTGTTACCATCTTTGTGGTCGTGCTTCACAGAAAAGGCAAACATTGCTCAAACATTCACCACCCTGCATACATACGATACTCGTATATCCTTGAGCTGCTAGAGTCGAATTATATTTTAATATTTTGCACATGATTGATTGAGTGACTGACTGACATCTCGTGTTCTCCTCCGAAATACCACAGAAAAAATATTAACAAACTACAAAGACATTCCAGAATTGTTGCAGATTTTGATTAATAGGTTCTAGAAGAGAAATCCAAAGACTTAAATCATACTGGCGAAATTACTTTGCTACTCGATAAATTCCACGTACGCTTGCAGAGGTAATTGGTAAATAAATTGGATAATTGTAGCCTGAAGAGTGGTACCTGAGGCACCCACTTGTTTGTCCATAAATTTCGTTGCAAACAAATTTTCATAAATTGTGTTTATTTACCCCGACATAAACCATTTGCATTAAATAAACAGCCGGAAGCCGATGCACTCAAATAAATTATAAATTATTTAAAAGGCACATTTTGTTGTTGTCAAGTTTTATGATCCTTGTGGCTTGTTATGATTTTCGATGTAAACAAGAAGTAAAAGCACTATTTAACATTCTCTCATTGTTTCATCAGTATTATTCAATAAATACAATGCTGTATGCAAATTATTCTATTTTGTTGTAGGATTAGAATATCTAATATTGCCGTCATTGTCATTGACTTGTTAATAAATCGTCTTGTGTTGGAAGTTGTTGTTAGATAAATTGATTGTTACGTTAATTTACGGTTTCACAATGTAATTGAAAAATCATTACAGCAAACAATGAGTTATTGTTTATAATTTACTTACTCGAACGAAATATAACTTAGATAAAACGTATGAGTGTTTTTGTCATTGGCATGGCGTGTGATGGATGTCTCTCGGGGAAAAGCGGCTGATAAATTTTTTTCTTCTTCTGATGCCAAGTGTAGTGAAAAGTAAAGGCAATGTACCCAAGCTGTGTCATTCCCCTTCAATATTTTCTAACCCTCGCATCTCCCTCTTCATCCCAAAATGCATTCTGTGCAGTCACTCAACAATCTACATACCACACACACACAGATGCAGAACAGAACAGCCACCTTATTTTTCAAGAACGAAATTGAATTTTTGTTTCAATTGGACAAATCAACGGAAATTCATGCACATACATTTTTTGGATCGATCATGCTGGGGAAAACATGCATGCATATGGCACGAGGGAAATTTTCTCAGGAACAAGAATGAGAGTGTATAAATCATAAAATATTATTTTGATAAAATGTTGGACTTCAAATTTTAACGTTTATGAAATGTACCTACTAATTGATTTGGTTATTTGTTTAGTACTTGAATTGTGTCCAATAAATGTTAAAAAGATTTAGATAGATATCGATTTAATTTGCATGATGGTATAGACACGTCAATCTGAATGTCTAACTAAGACATCCGATTACAAAATATTTGGATCTAAACGAAATTATTTATAGCAACACACACACTTTTGACATTTGAACATGCACAACACTGATGATGGGTGCGTCTGACTTGGTAGACAGCACACAATATATTAAATGGTTATATAACTGATGTATGAGAATGATATGTCAGGGCATTAAAGTAGAAAACCCGTGAGAGAAGGAAAATTTGAAGGCAGAAAGGCAAGCAGAGCTTTGCCATTTAAAGTCGCTCCACATTAAACTAATATGTGCTTAGGGTAGGTCATGGCACGACTCCCGAGGCACTCGCGGCGCTTCTTAAGTAATGAGCTTGCCATGCTAAAGAGGGCACGGGGCAAATCTGCTTTCGCATGTAAAACAACCCGCCCCACTGACATCTTATTATTGTTTTCAGCTCATATTTTCACGGTGCCCCCTTTGGTTTCACTTTAATTCATTTACTTACCTACCATCAGCAGACGGTTCTGGAAATAGAGGAAACCTACTAGACATTAAATTGTAGCTGTCGTAGTTTCGTAGCAATAACAACAAAAATGTCTTTCGACGAATTTCATCGTATGTATATATGTATGTGTATGTGTGTACATAAAATATTCATGTTTTACCTGCAGAGCGTGTATGTGCTTGCATTTGGTCGGAAATTTGAGTCGCTATACAAGTACAATTTAGTTAGAACGCCATAGCGCTCTCGTGCCTGATAGACTTGGTGTACGCCGCCTTCCTCTCGTTCACCCAACCTACACGCTGCCTCCCTGCCTGAATGTGTATATGTAGATTCCCTTTGATCCGAAATACATCTATAGCGGGATTTGATCCCTCACTATTCTGCATCGTATATTCGTTATTTTTGTTCCTTTATCCTGGCTCTTCGCATTCTTGTCTTCGGGGACCTCTATCCTTCATACATTCTGAGATACGAGTCTATTCCCCAGACGGCAGAACTGCCAACCAAACAGGAAACGTCGCCTGCATGGAACTTAAGGAGATTGAAATATTGCACGCCCAAGGACCAAGACCAATTTTCATATATTCCTTCGACTTTATCTTTTTTTTTTTGTTATTTTCTCTCACAGACTAACAACAAAAATATGGCGAGCTATCGGAGCGTTTCCAATATTATTCCAAAAGTGCCAAGCTAAAACAATTCGATAAGCTTGTCGCATTATCGCAGGTATAAGCTGTATTATGAATTAGTCGCATGATTGCGTTGGGTAACAGTCCAGTCAAAGCAGAAATTAACTGCAATTAATCAAAGGCCAGTGGTTATAATAATTAGTTAATGATAGACCCAATCGTATTATTTATGAAGTAATTTGTTTCAATGGCAGTTTGAATTTAATCGTTTACCACTCTGCTAAAACGACACTAAATTAACTGTTCAGTATTCAAAGGGTAATTGGTCATTTTACAACTTGTTTAGAATCCAATCCGTGCATGAACTCTCAAGATTCTCTTTGGTTCACCTTAATTGCTTTTGATTTAAATCGTGAGAGGTGGTGGAGTTAAAAGTTGTGCGTTGGAGTAATATTCATGCCATCCCCTTAGGTACAGGTGAGTGATAGCAAGCAACTTTACATCATCACCATATGTGATGTCAGATGCGCAAGACAGACGAGCTTTTTGCAACATATCCGCCTAAGATACACACTAACGAAATATTCGCTGTGAAAAATGAAAAGCATGACACTGAATAACTTAAAGTACAACATGTATATTGAATTTACCCATATGCCATATACACACCAGCCACAATATTTACACGAATAACGTCTTATGTGATGCTTCCCAACGATATTACTCTAAATGTACGAATAAAGCTCGAGGAAATTGTTGCTTGTTTTTAACAGACGCGTCAATAGTGCCCCGTTGGGTTTATAATAGCGGATTTTTCGATGTTGGATAATACTTTCATAAATATAAAGGGATATGTCTTTGGCAAAACATACAGGTTTTTATTAGAGCGAGTGATCGATTTGTTCCTATTATGACACTTTAGCAGAACATTTTACGGAAATAAGACACGTGCCTTGTACTAGAAACTAGAGAGGGGTTGTTCAATCGAGGGTCAAACTGAGCCCGCCCCCATTTTTACCTCAACCACCCCGAAAAAGGCGGAAGCAACCTACAAGCTGTTTATTTTCTACTGCACAATTCGCTCGATAAAAAATTTCGTGTATTTATTTTTTGACTAATATCATAAAGGGTAATTTTATATTTTCGATCCAGAAATTTAATTCTAATCCTGTACTTACAGGGTCGTCAGTATTGCAATTTTATTTTATTGATGATACTTTTTAATTTCCCAGTCAGTTCCTAAATGCTTTTGTATTCTCACTTGGACTAACCTAACCTAAACTTATTCTTCTACGTATTGAATTTTTATATGAAAAATATGAAGTGCTTTTTTAATATTTTTTCGATTGTATATAAAAAATATACAAATATAAAGGATCAACTACAAGTAATTTACTGGCAATCTATCAATTTTATGAAATTTTATGAGAAAAATAAAGACAAATTCTAAAATTAACCAAATTTTTACATGGGTTGATACTTTGCAATAAAATACGGAATTTTGAACGGTTTTTCATTCTGTTGGAATTTTCTAGTAGAACCAAGTTATTTCTTTGTAATAAAACAAACCGCATGAGAATCTGTCAATTTTTATATATAACATTTTTAAGGATGCAAAGTTTTCAATTCCAAATAGGCCACGTCTTTTTTCTCAGAAAAATTTCATCTGCGGCGCTATTTTTTTTCGCTACTTTATACTAGGTATGTCTCGTACTAAGTATCCTCCAATTTTTTTTTGCCTGCACCATTCAGACAATAAATTGTCAACATTTTCGGCGTGATGTGTATGTCGATTAAAGATGTGCAGTATAGCAGGAGAGTTAAGGGAGCAGATCCCGGCGTGTAGTAAACCGTGTGAAAACTGAACGAATTGCTGGAGTGGAAAATTTATTGGCAGGTTTCAGTATGAGCCACAGTTTAAATTGATTCTCGTAAATTGTAAGTAACTGAAATCTCACAAAATAGCGAGTCAAACTATCTAGATCAAATTTGGAAGGGAATTCAATTTCATACTGAAATGGAGCCGAATAACCAAACTTAAATATTTTTCCAGCTTATATTGTGTAGTAGTATTCATTTCCTCATATATAGAGCATATATTCGAGCCATATATACTTAAAGATACTTAGGTAGGTGGGTTGTGAATGGGTAAATCTGGAAAAGATCTGCGGAGAATCTGAAATAATTACACGGCATTTAAAATCGGCAACAACAACAACAACATAAATAATGTTTTGTATAAAGGAACTTGCAGGTAGGGTGTACTTGTATTGAAATATTGTAAAATATCTGGCAATGTTGTATTCAACACAAATGCAAATTATCTATTATATGCTTCATGTTAAAAATACGCAATATTCCACAACATATACGAACATAAATAAACATACATTCAGATATGACAATGCAAGCGGCAATAAAGTAGGTTTAGTGCTTCTCCCAGATATACAGACGAAGAACTTGTTTATATTATCTCTGAAAAGAGCGAACGTAGGAAAGCAATTTTCCTTTAGTATTAAATGTGAAATTCTGTCATTTTAAGAACCTCCCAGTAACTAACGCATTGCATATACATGTACATAAGTATATAGCTTATTGCAGAAAGAGAAAGAACAGTTCGGTGTTCCAGCAACAACAACAAAAACATCGCGCGCGCAAAGCCTTAACAATGCAAAGTAACAAACTCACCGAGAGAGCAACAAAGTATTCTACATACACACGCCGAGAAGAAATACATCCATTCCGGCTTCGCCTTCTATTTAAACTTAGAAAAGAGAGACAGTTCATTTGTGTAGCAAATATACACACGGAACATGTAAGCACCAAGCATGTTTGTCAGAGAGACTTTAAATCCGCCATTAGCGGAGAAGGCAAACTAGCTATCACAAAAGAACCAAACCAAAGAAGACGCAGAACAGATTCGTTTGACGATGCCAATAATAAACCTTTGTCAAAGCGCATCGTTATTTGGAACAGGACAACTCGGCGACGACTGTTTCTTATTTTCACGTTTTTTGACAGACACACCGGAATAATATTTGTGTGTGTATCTGTGCGTGGGTTTGTTGTGCTTCCAAGGGGCTTTAATGGAAACAGTGCCCTCAAGGTGTCACAACACAAAAAACTCCTTGGACACCAACCAGGAGCAACCCATTAATTTTCGAGGGAAAACCAAAGTACTAAAGAATAATACCAATTTTCCCCCGCAGTTTTCTGGATATGGGGGAGGGAACAAGGTGGCATTGGGGGTTTAACCTGGGGGAAATATGTTGAAAATAAACGTTGGAATTTCAGATCTACCACACACATGTTCGTTCTCACATCTCATATCAATTCTTATCCGTGAAAATAAAACGCATGTCACCCCGGGGCAACACTATTTGTGATATACACCTATTCTGTGTGATGTGTTATGCCCCCGGCTTCGTATTTCTGCCGCTTTTACCCTTGATTTGTGGGTGTGTGGTGTCTTCATGCGCTAGCGCAAAAATAAAATTATTGTTTGGTTTGCATCGCTCTTCTGAGAGACAATTCCAGTATTAGAAGAATATACACAACAAGGTTATATCTTGATAAAGGCGATACTCCTAAGTACCCCAAGGTTCTCATTTCTATCCTTTGCTATTCAATTGTTACATTAATAACACACAATTAAAATAAAAGAAATAAAGGAAAATTATTTGCTAAGAATGCATCAAAAAAGTTATGCAAATTTTGGGAATAAAAGTATCCTTTTTGTAATTCTGAAGATTAGCTCATTCTTTAAGATTTTAAAATGTTTTTATGTTGGTCAATTTAGCTTAATAACTAACATTTATGATTTATCTTAACTTCAACACCCTCAGACCATGTGTGAAAACCATCATCAACAAATTAGTGTGAAGAGCTTGTGAATTAGCCGGTAAATCAGTAATGTGTGGAGGCGCAGCATCAATTTACAACAAATTGCCAGTAAAACTAGAAACAAAGCGTCTGCAAAGGCAGCTGCTGCGAAACTTAAGAAGGAAAGTAAATATTACACACACACATACACGCATACATGCTCATACACATGAACAGCGCGTAACTTTATTATCCCTGGCATCCTTAAAGGTGTTGGTTACGTATAAGATGGCAAAAGGGGATGGCATTCAAGTCATGACTTTCCCAATGAGCGCAATCGAGTAGACAGGCCGCCCTGGTTCATTTACACCGACTCAATTGACTCACGCCAGGACTTGTTAGCTACGCTCTGTTCACTTGATCACATGTCGTAAGTCTTCCTTGGATCCCGCTGTCGCTTCATCGTATCACTGATGTGTGTTGTGTGAATCAAAGATTTGCCTTTGACATGAACCAAATTAGTTTTAAATTTGCTCTTTTCTCTTATAAGTCGAGCACAAGGAGAATAGGACGCAAAAAAGACAGTATCTGTTTTATGTGATGTGTTACATAAGTTTGCAGGAAAGTTTTGCTGAAATGAAGATGCACTTGGAGATCAAAAAACAGGTGTTATTGAATTTGGGATGGATAAGGAATATGTGACGTGTTCTAGCTCTAGGAGTACCTACCTACAGTTCGTTTTGTTCATTTCCTTGCAACCTGGAAGCACTCCTAACTTTTATGCGTGCATAGCAAATCAATTTACAGTATTACTTTCTATTATTTTTAATGACCATCATACACCGAGTGTAGGTTATGATTTATGTTTCATTTATTTGTGTGTAGCTATATATCCCATTTTAATACAATTATAATATGATTAATGTTTCCTTGGCATGCAGGGAAAACACACAGAATCTGTCGGGTATATAAAAAGCAGTGGTTGGTTATTTATACATTTCAAATGACAGTTTAACACAAAACTATTGCATTTATAGAATATATATTAAAATGGAGAACAAAGCCCGCACTGTATTATGGTATATGAATGGTGTGCGGTGGCTTAATGTAATATTATATTTATTACACTTGTAATGGTTAATGTGCAGTAAAAGCATGTGTGTGGTATTCGACATCAACATCTCGTGAGAGGTCATTTTATAAGGACCTTAAGAGATATGATGTAAATTAAATTAACAATTGGAGAAGGAGGAAATGAATTATGACGGAATGTAAATTTGAATTTAATTGGAATTATTCTGTTTTATCATGACGGGTGTTAAAAAATGATGACTTATTATTTTCATGCGATGGTTTTGCTCCTAAATTGATGTAGAACACTAAAAAAATATTAGCAGAAATAGTAATGGCTATAGTTTCTTTAAAATTTCACTGAATAAGTACAAAAATATGAAAATTTTAGTTAATGCCCCATCTAACGGTACCCAAAAAATTAATTGGAAATTACTTTCAACATCCTAACATCTCATCAATGTGGAAGAACTTTGGAATAATACGTGTAATAATTAGAAGGCGGAATTCGTCATCCACATGAAATAAGAACAAGATTTTCTCTAAGGTATATGAATAAAATGACAAATTTCATGCAAAATAATAATACATTATTTTACTTTATAAATTGTACCTATTTAGTGGTTAAGTAGCAACTGAAAAATTCTAGGTAATCAATTTTTGAATCATGCTGATGGTGAGTCTGCTCTTTAATAATAGTGATTATTTTTCTTAATTTTTATAATTTTAAACTATAATTATTTCTTTATAAAGAAAAATTACAGATATATGATTAAAAGTTGCGTAATTATGTGCCCAACAATATCCGGAAAAGAAATCTAAGATAATAAAGTAATGTATCTTGCTTAGTTCTTAATATTTCTGAAATAAAATGAAAATTTGGGTAAGAAATTTATCAATAAGTTCTGTTTCTTGGTGAAGTAAAATTTATGATAAATATTAGATGATTTCTGGTGAAGGAGGCCTCAATCTGAGGATATCTCTGTAAAGTGTTCGAATGGAGGGCGTAGAAGCAGGATGTTTTCCTTTTTGGTGCTTTAGGAAGTTCTTGGCGGGGTCAAATCAGACCGCTTTGCATATGACAAGCGCTTAGTGTCAGCTGCTGATATCCTCACATATCATCTATACGGCTCACATGCGGTGTAATCTGTGATACCGCAGCCGCAGATCGGGATAATAAATCATAAGCACCCCGTTCCCGTTCCGACCATCATCTATCAGCTCGCATGACGACAGTTAGGTGTTTCCTCCAGCTCCTCCTCTGTGCTCTTGTGCGGATCATTGCTCGCTGGCAGACGCTTTTACAGCAAACTACTCCAACATCATTTGCGCTATACTCCCTAACAAATAATTATTACACGCCATGCAGATAAGGATTATATGACGAGAGCATTGTCAGTGGGTTTATCTCGGCTAATGGCCAAACCCCCAACTCGGTAATGGAAGCGTGCGTATTTTTTTGTCAATCGAACCCTGAAAATGCAATTTCAGCTGTACGAGTAGTACACGATGATGTGTTTAAAAAATCGTTTATGTTTGTGTTTTGTGTGTTGGAGGAGCAAGGCTTAAGCGCATTTCCCGCGTGTTCACCGTCTCGCCTCTTCGCTTCCCCCAACTAATATCTCATTACCTGCCCGAGTTATCCACGTTGATTGACAAGCCATGTTTCTACACATTGTGGAAAGTGTAAACCGGGTGCTCGGCACTGCTATATTGTCACTGAAATGTCGGCTTTATCTAATTTGCCAAGCAAATTGGCAGCAACAAGTGTGCTTTAATAGCTGCCTTATTGCTGTGGCTGAATGCGAAATTGCTTCTGTAATAAGATAATTCTCTTTCAGGGATTTCTTTTTGCGACAATTTTCCAACCAACATGCACATTGCACATTTGTATTTGTCCGCTTTACCCCACAAATGTCGACGAAAATATATCTAATAATGAATAACTAACTCATCGTATACCTACCAGCCAGCACAAAAACGATACCTAATGATAAATTTATCGAAGCCTCTGGAAATTTATGACACAACTTCGCCCATGCAGTGATATCCGCGTACACTTTCCTGGAAGTTTATATTGTAAGAAAAGAAGTAAGGCAAATTTATCATGTGGAGAATAATAACATATTCTATTCAGATAAATAGTTCTGTCTATCAGTGTTCAAAGTTTCTGTATTATAAATTCGATGCACAACTGGAGGGTGAAATTTATGAGAAATGAACCTTCAAAATCGCTCAACCTATTTTTTTGGGCTCTGAAAGTGTTTACGCCTACAGTCTATCCCCATACTATATGTAGTAAAATACCCAATCCATCTTGTGATTGGACTATCTCACTGGTGCAGTTCGTGCCGCTTTGCATAAACTATCACCATCACCGACTCAACTTTCCACAATTTTATATTCCCAAAATTATTTACATATTTTATTTGCGACGAGGGTGACGGCGGATACATTGGCGTGATTTTTTCGTTTATTTTCTTGTAGGTGATGTTCTTTGTTTGCTAATTTCACTCAAGGACAAATGGAAAGTTGATGGAAAAGTGGCGTTCGTAAAAAAATAAATTCGGAGATAATTTTAAAAACTCTGTCTTAATATGCCTACACATTTATTAGCTTAATGAAAAGAGTTGGGTTAGGTCCCAAAAATCACTTAAAGTTCATTTATCTTTTGTACAAAAGACAATTATTCATCTTCCCAGTATCGTAATTAAAGCTACATTTACAATCTTGCAATTAGTAAATAAAATTAACGTTCTACCAATGAATAGACATTTTTTAAAAAAATACTCAATATTGACTGGTAATTTTATTCACTAATCTAGCTTAAAAGTGAAGACGAATTAAATTAATTAGGAGCTTTTATAAAAATATTCTTCACAATTTGAGTAGTCCTAGGTTAGATATCACTAAACAACTCATCAAGGGGAATAGTTTCACAAAAAACAAACCTTAATAAAAGGCATACTTTTTTATGGAATTATTATCGATTGTCGAAATCGATTGCACAATTTCCGCGTAAATAAAAGTGAAGACGAATGTGGAGTGTAGGTAATTGGATAACTCTTTAAATTATTTGCCTCACTTAGGAATACTGCTCCTGATGACAATATTATTAGGTGGGGAGCTAACAAAAGAAAAGAGAATGTGTATGAGTAAAAGCACATCTGTGTGAGTATATTTACGATGTAAGTTTGTACGACAACGGAATACATAGAAAATTCCCCAGGCGTGGTGCGGTTGTGGCATATAGTGGTGGTGGTATATTCTTCTTCCGACACCCAAAATCTTATCTAGAATATGTGAGAGAGCCTTGCGGTACGTTTTATACGTATATATACATATATATGTGTGTGACAACTGGAGAACGAATGTATCTTGCGGTAACGCGCCAAGATAACCAACATCTAAAGCAGCGTGTTGCCAAGCAACCGCGGAAGGAGAGCATGGTTTGAAAATCCCTCTCAACCTCAATATCCTGGGCTTGATCTTAGTTTTTACTGCATGGCCCAAATATCAAAATAATACACCAGCAGGTCGTATGCGCGCATTGTGTACATGCATTATGGAGATGAAGGAAAATGTAATCCTCTCTAGATTATTGTTGGCGGGAAGAGGAGCGAGCGGGCAATTCAACTGAACTTCATATCAACAAAGCTCGTATGATGTTTCTTTATGGTAAGCAGGTGTCATTAAAATGCAGACCTACAAACATAAACACATTCCGAGGCGTCTACTACTTATCTCCTCATAAACTTTTGCCACAAACCGTCAGGCCATGTATTATTCTGTTGATGTGGTTGGTGGTTTAACTGAAATGTGCCGTGAAAGAATGCAGTTCCACTTAATTTACCTTATATATAGGTATAAATTAATTAATCACCAATAAATTATTGGGTTTTGTACCACCATTAACCACTCTCAAAGTTTCAATTAATTTGTTACAGTTTTTTTTCTCATAGGCACCTCCCGATCATGTGCCTTGTGCCTACACACATTTATAATATTACTATTTAAATTCAACACACTAACTGCCACAACTACATTATCAATCATTTATTGAAATAATAATTAAAGTGTTGACTTCAGCTAACGCGTTTTTTTATAAACTGTCCTTGTTTTCCTACCACGAAAAAACTCAATTAAAGTTTCAGTTCAGCTCAACCAACCAACCAATCAACAACTTGATAATAATTTAATTCCTTCGCGGTAAGTAAAGCCCTAACATACGTGCAATTTTTTTGTCAAGAAAATACTTTTAAAATGATTGCATGCACATAGACATGGCATGGCGTCTTTTTGCCTCCACACACCCACCCCTCGTAAGTTTGGCATCAGTCAAGAGTCTTGTTGTCGATTCCCTGCAGACTCGCCCAAATAAATAATCGAAGGAGTTGCATTTGTTAGCAGCCAAAGAACGTTATGGATGACTACACAACACATATGCTACTGACATTTCTTCGTTTTATACTCTCTGTATCTACATATCCCATTTTTATTATAACCAATCCCCGAGAGCCAGCTTTTCCATCTCGTTTTAGATATAGATTTTCCGAGTTTTCCCTTTTTTTTTTCGTCTTCGTCGTCTTCGTTTTCGTGTATATGTGCCAGGCTGAATTCGTTATTTTGTATATATTCGAATACACATGCACCCAACATCCAACTGTAAAACATTTTATATGTTTTTTTGCGTGTGCCTTGTGCAGAGTTTTATATTATTGTCAAATCCGTCTGATTAAACGCGTGATGGGGTGGTGAAAACAAACCTTTATCCCTTTGGTGGGTGACGCTAATTATTGTCCGTGCATCATCAGGAAATTCCGTTTCCTGCTCAGTGCAATGCAAAAGAAACGCCATAACTTCAAGTTCAAACAAACTCCCATATTTTCCCATTACTTCCAGTGATGGAGCAAAGGAACGTTTTGATGATGAAGGGCGATACAACTCTGCTGCAGCGCCAGACTTTCCATGGGGGTCAGTTTACAATACATCATTTTCAGACACATCCTATTACCGGAATTGGGTACGAATTTCGTCCACATTACCAATCGATGATTGGCTGGAACTTCCAAACGGCTTCACCCCCTCATGTCAATGTTAGACATTTATATATCAAGCTAACCCATGCAACCCCTCCCCACATGTCAATTGTAGTGTATGTGAGTTGATTTCGAGTCCATCAACCCCGGAAACTCATGCACGTCCACTCTGACGTACCAGAGCCCTCAAACAAATATTTCCGGTTCGAGAAATGGAGAAATTACTGTAATTTTTTCGACGTCTTATCCCCTCTTGTAGTAGAAGGTAAAGACTAGGAAAGGCTAACTTAATTGAAGTTAACAATAAGAAGCAGGAGTTTGGTTCTAGATTCTTAAAGACTAGCATCCTTGAAGGTTTTATTAAAAGCAAGGACTGCTTTTTCTGGCAGAATTATTCAGTTATATGATTGTGGGACGTCGACATGAGTGACATATTGACATCAGGTGAGGGGTAAAGTACTAATCTGTTAATGTAATTCGTTACGTTGTCAATTCCTTTGTGTACGTGTACAAATCGCAAATAAAGGGCAAACGACGCGCCGTATTAGAACAGGGGGACACATTTATACACAACCGCAGAATGAATACCCTTATTTTAAAAAAATGTACGAAGGCTCTAACTGCTTCTATTCATTGTATAGTACGCTACAATTTATCTTGTATATACCAGGTATAAAATTATCTAGGAGCGCTTAGTTTCCAGGGTTTGTTTGCCGAAGCTCTTCAGGGGAGTGACAATTGTCATTTAACAAATAAAACGGTCAATTAAAGAGCAAAATGGGTGAACAAACAACAAACAAAACAATTTCCTGTGGTGGTTATCTGCGTATATGTACAGATTCACTCAATATAAACTGGAAGAACAAGACATTGTGGTAATTTATAAATATAGGAGTATAAAGTCGACATGATCGAACTTACGTGGGGAACATTGTTGATGCTGGAACGACGTAGTATACTAATGGCAGGCATTCTATTGATCTGTCATCTGCATGCGGGACCGAAGATGTGTAGCTTAGAATGTTGGCCGATAGAATTGTGTGGTCCAGGATACGTGAGACGCATCCGGAACACAAGTAGCCGATTACAATGCAAGAAGCAAATGCATAACAGAGACTCGATAAGCTGTGGAAATTGGCGCTCCTATGTTGATTGTGGAAGCGGTACGCGTTACTCACCCAACCTGCTGATGGCTGTAAAATGTACAACTTTGCAAACCATTCTTAGCTAAATGCGTGCCACAAGAAAACCGCCGGGATTTTGCATATAACATGGAAAAATAAATGTTTGCATGCAATTATTTTACGAAACTATAGTAGAAATGTCGTGTGCGGAAAGGGAATGGAGGATGGAAAATGCCTAGGAGATGATATCGAACTTCCATTTCATTCCTCTTGTGGGACCGAAGCGAGGCGAAGAGGCCTAGACATATAGGATACAAAATGAAATTCCCCCTGCTCGATGCATATCCAGCAGCACGAGAGAACACAAAATTGAAGTCCATAGGGGTGGGTGGGACAGCACAGCCTGACTGTATGAAAAAAGGGGGTTAAAAATGGATAAAAAACGAAAGGAAATAAATTTATGGATTTAGTTGCATTAGAATCTGGTGATGTTTTCCCAAAAAATATTAACAAGGAATTTAAGGACACCTACTGTATTTTTCATGTAAAAACCGTGGAAAATAAACCTTAGAGAAAAGGTATCCAAGAAAATCGATTTAATAATGCATTATTAACATATAAAAGAATAATAAATTAAGGTCTAAGAACGTACATTCTTCTGACATCTAATAAATAATGCGTGCTCCACTATATAAAATTTCGATATGAACTTTTCCACCTGTTATAATTTATTAATGGACGGAATATACTATATAATAGCACAACAGCAGCAGCAATAGTTATTTACAACAGCGTCCAACAAAGGTTGGAACTGTATAATAATCAATCATAAAATAGCATTCAATCACGGGATATAACATAGGTAAAGGTATAATGTAGCACACACATATAGAAGGTTATATAGAGAATGCGTGATGGTGCCAGTGGTGTTGCCGGTGAAATTCACCAATTTCTGATTGACGGTCGATTTCCAACTCACAGGGCGCCTATGATTTGTTTCCTAGTGCCTGGCGCTATGCGTGTGCAATTGCTTTGCATGATTTCTGCCATTCAACCGCGAAATTTTCCTCGTGTTATCGATATTGACGTGGGATGTTTATTTGTTCTCGTGGACTAACAAGGAAATATTTTTGGGGAAAGTTACACGCGTGTAGAGGGGGATAAAGAAAAATTTTATCTTTGGATTAAAAAATGTATATACTCATTCCTAAAATACGTATTTTTACTATTTTATAAGGATTTATTATGCTAAGCTAAATTATAATTTAAAATATTTTTACTTCTTATGATAAGACGTTGAAATTATGAGAATTAAAAAAGTTTCATTTTAGGAATTATTGTACTTTACAAACTTATCTCTGCATATAATTAGTGACTTTACTTTGAAATCCGATGGTCGAAAATAATCATAACGGTAGAATAACTTTTCTAGAAAAAACTCAAAATAATTAGCATTATTAGATTCTTATTTGGTTAATTGTTACTTAAATTCAGGTTTACAATGTCATCTACATACAATTAATGTGTACCTACACCTCGTACGTGTTATGATTTTCCCAATATTTTTCCTTGGTTGTTTTGTTTCGCTCCGCTAACTGAAAACTCAATAAATCATAATAGAAAAGAAATATAGAAATGGAAAACAAAAATTGATATACGATATGTCTACGTGGGTATTATGTATGGCTACATATAAATTGATATATTTACTGAAACACTCACACAAAAAGTTTTCTCTATATCTCTCTGTGTATTGAAACCCAATCTATATTCGGTATATAAAGTCTTTCTCAAGAGTGCATGCGTATAGGCAGCATATATGGAGAGGTATATATGCGTGTAGCGGATATTGATTCACACGCACACATATGCACATATATAATATAATGCTGTTCAAAAACCAAATCCACCACCAGCACCACCACCTAGTGAAATATATTCAACAAAAGAAATTATTTTTGACCATCACGAACATTTGATTATGTGGCAAATAACAAGGTAAATCCACATTGGTAAAGACTGTTCGGTGCGGTTGGCAACTTCCAGTTTTCATGAATTTAAATTCAATTTTCCTTGTGCCGTTTCCAGCAGCAGCCCCATTCCTGCTGCCAATACATCATCTCTTGATCAGCCTCCGGCGCACAACTACCTCATGAGATGTTTCTCTACACCTCATCTGCTGCCAGGCCGTTGAATTAGAAATCGCGCCATTTGCTTTCAAACACATACAGACACATGACAAATGTAATAAAAATAACAAACATATATGAAACTGCAAACAATGAGGTAGATGCCTGGGGCTGTCTGGAGAGACAACAATTTCACTTGGCCAATCTTTCGCTACTTGTGCTCACTTTGACACAAACCGAGACGTATATGTGCAGGAAATAATGTGATGTTTTACAGTCGGCAAACTGAAACAAACACGCCAATTTGGGATGGGGCAACTACGAACTAAAGTTACTTTGTGTTGGAAAGTTTAATCTTTGCCAAAATTGTTCCAGAAAAGCGTAATTTTAACATCTGAGGAATGTATTTACGGAATGAAAAGTGGATTATTTTAGCTTTCAATGTCGATATTAGGTGAATATTTTAGAGCGGGGAATAAAAATAAAGCGGCGTAATAGAATTTTTAAGTTAGAATTTTTTTTTTGGTATAAAAACTCGTTGTTTTTCACTGAATCTTCCTGGGATTGTTTGCCCATATAAAAATACATTTTTAATGAAATACAATATGTGATATTCAATAGGAGCTAGAATATGTGTGTGTGTGTGAGTGTGCATGTTGATTTGCGACATCAGGATTCTGTGTTACCATGACTACACCAAGGTTCATTAGGTTTACTTTTGTGTATATGTGCCCTTCTTTTCTCTTTTGCTTTTACAAATCAACTTGAAAGTATCTCATTTCATATGTGTGTTTGCATTATAAATATCCGCAATTTTTGTTGTTGTTTGTTTGGGTCTTAGTTGTATTGATCTTGTAGTGGGTAGAACAATAAAAGAAAAAAAACGAAAAATTCAAACCACAACTTCATTTAAATATCCGCACGTGAACTGGAAGATACTATGTATAAGTTTTGATGTAAAATCAAAACAAGTTGATGATTTAATTTTAGAATATTTAAGCCGCGGTGTGTTTGTGAGTGTGATGTGAGTTAAGCGTTTTGTGCACAGTCCAATGACTCATAAGCATAATTTAGAAAATTGTCAAATAACATTAGCCGAAACGAATTTTAGCACTTAAATAAAACAGTGGAAACAATCTCAAAGAACTATTAAGCGAAATTTATGCTAACGTTCACCTAATACAATAATCTTCAAAAACTTGCAGGCGGTTTAGTCATAAATAAGAAATGTATTTTTAATGTGCCGCTCCGCCGTCACATAACACATCCGGACTATATGAGGTGAAATTGAATAATTAATCCTGCCACTCGACGGAAAAAATCGAAAACTTGAGAAAATAGAACTAAAACTAATCCATGATTCATGTTATGTTCACGAGACCACAATTATGTCAGGAATCTGTTAAACATTTTTTCAAGCTTGTAGTATTAAAAGATTCATAAAGGAGGCTCGTAAATTCACATCAGATACAGGGCGTTTTAATTCGAGTCTATCGTTTAATAATTCAAATCGCACAAAACACTCGCCTTTAAAAATTTATTTCTGACTGTTTGTTAGCTAGTAGTATATAGTCCCTTTTATAGGTAATTTACATAAGAAACCCGAATAATTAAAATATACACAATTTGTGTTTTGGGCTGTGGTATCACATGCTGAAATGTGGATGTGTTTCCATGTTTGATGTGTTGTAGTGGGTGCGGTTTTATTTGGAGCAAAATAATATATGATTCTGTTATATATTTAATCAAATGGGAAACGTGGAGGAGGCGGGCGCAATTCTGGGTAATGTCTAGATGACACGTGGAAAAGCTCGTCTGAGATGGCCTCATTCGCCTCTATACGCGAACTTATATAATATCACTTTTCTAAAGGATCTCGATAAATGATATATCCTGTGCTGTCATCGCATCTTGCCAGACGTATTCATCCCTTTTGAATTATTGCCACTGAATAAAATTTATTACAATTTTTCCGTGCATTTTAGATTAGATATGTGAGATATTAAAATCATATTATCCCTTATTCTATACATACATACATGGAATAAGCCTTATAGGTAGCACAACAGAAAAACTCGAAAAATAATCACGTCATGTGTGTGCGTACCATGCATACGACTATAACGTAAAGGAAAATTTTCCAAAGTTAACAAGCATAAAAATAACGCCTCCTTGTAAACGTATTGATTCGGGGTTATATCTTTGGGATATATGTTCGGGTGGTTTGGCATAATATAATACGAAATGTATGTCTCTCGTTCCTATTGTGAGCATCCAGTAGCAGCCTCGCAGCAGGACTAAGTTGTAAGGGCGCTCTTCAACTTTATATTAGCTAACGACGTACAAGAAAGCCGGAAATAAAAATAGAACGTGCAGCAAGCAGTAGAGGGAAGTACGGCAAGAGGCAAAATAGAACATGAAAACATTTCCAATCGTGGAAAATTTAATCTCAACCCAAAGAATATATATATTTCTTGTTATCGGTTAGGGATGGATATTTTCCACACAGAGAGTTTACAAACTAAACTATGTTTTTGCCTTGTTGTGGTTTTTTTATCCAACCATCGGTTATTAGGTGGGGAAGTTTATCTTGAAGCTGAAAAAAGTCGGATTTAAGGGTTTTCTCATATGAAAAATGGCTTAAGATTTATTGAAAATACACAGTGAGTGGAAAATAAAAATATTTTCCGTAATAATTAAATAATATGGTACATAAAGCGAGTAAGTCTATTCATTACAATTTCAATGGGAAACTGCTTCTTTATTTCTCTAAATAATAATCTGCAGTTATTTTATTTTTATCTCCTATTATCTGACTTAATTTTTCTACACCATTTAAATACCAAAAATTAACATTTTTTTTATGTAACATCACACATCATATATTGTGCTGTGTCATTTTCTGTAATTAACAAAAAAACATAAACCTACAACTTGAAACTCTTTTTTTGCGAAAAGTTTGCACATTATCAGCTAGCGCTCCAATTTTATTTTATAATTTATGTAAGTATGTACAGGTCCATAAAACAAACTCTAAAACTAACTTAATTGGTTTTCTCTGAGTGACCCTTAAATAATCCTCATTGACAAACCCACTTTTTTTCTATCCGCGTTAGAGCCTATATCATTAAAAATAGTAAAACAAGACACGTTTGGTTGGATGCCTCGTCGGTTTAGTAATGCATCGTTAATTATAAGACAAATTTTTACATGTACAAACTTCTAATCTACGTGCTATTAATTTCCTTCCCATGATAATATCTAATTATCTATTAAGACACCCCTGTTTTGAAGCAACAGTTGTTACAGCTCACTTTTTCTAACAAATGACGATTAATTATCCACAAAGGCTGCAATTAAATATGCTCGGGCAGCTCAACTCCTTTAATTACAAGTGAAAGCTTACATAATTCGAATAGTTTGTGTTTAACAATAAAACATGAATAGTTGGAATTAATTTTTCAGCGTGTCGAAATGACATTATAAAATGTTGTTTTATTATAGTTTTTTGAAGTGGGATTGGATTTATTTTGCGTGTAGGACAATGGTGCCGGGTTTGATTTAAGAGCTGTAACATAAAGGCCAACAATAAAAATGGGATGTTTTAAATAATATCACAAGCTCCATTAATTCGCATAAAATTGCCGATAACGATCACATAAAATGCATTTTTTACTGGTACATATGGTTGGTTTGAAAAATATGCATATAATATATTCGCAACAAATCCATAATGGGTAGCTTATTCAAATATATCATGCACCACTAGGCAGGTATATAGGATCCAACCCTTTCTTTAGACCTTTCTGTCTGTGGCAGACAATACTTGATTTGTGGGCCATCTGCATATACACAAGGTTCACTGCTACTACTACACACATCAGACCCTTCTTAGCCTTAGTGTTCGATTCAACCATCTAATGTTTTTAGTTTTTAACCCTCATCCTTTTTTGTTCCTCTACAGCGCTACGTAATGAGATCTCTTTCATGCCACTATAGGGTTTCTTCATCATCATATACCTACAGGATTTCCTAAGCGCAGCAGCGTTAGAAAATTGAAAAAAGCTGTTGTGGTATAGTTTTCGGGCATGATCACAATAATGATGAAGATTGGCAGTTCCGTTGCACTCAGAATTGCATGCCAAACATTACTTTAGAATATAATTAAAATAGTGCGTGAGCGTTGAAGGCTTTGTATAAAACCACTAGGTCAACTTATCGCGATTGTTATCAGGGCTGGTAAGTTTGTATAAAGCCCCTATGTTGGTGTGCGTGTTTTTCTACATGCCCAGCCGAAATGAAAATAAAAAACAGACGGATAGCGCGATCGGTTTGAGCCGGACATCCGTCTCATGTTAAGGTGCATTCTTTATATCAACTGTACTTAGTTAAATAAACAGGAATTTGGAAATGGGTGATTGTGAGGTGCATGCAAAATGGTGAATAAACTGAAATGAAATCTGGCACCAAGAAAATTATAAAGCTAAGTTCGGATAAAATTGAACCAAATTAAAAAATGGAATGTTAATATCTGGACAAATTAAGTTAAAATATCACTTTTCCTCTTTTTTTGAACCAAGTTAAAATCATTTAAATTACGTTTTCAGCATTTATTAACTTCAATTATTTAAAACTCCAGCAATTTTAGACTAAAAATATGTTTACACTATCTGATTTTCCGTTTGATTTTCAATTCGAGAAATATTTAATTTACAAATTTCAAAATTTTTCGATTGTATTCTATTTCAATATTTACACTATCTGACTTAGTTTTCAAAGCTAAGTCAGATAGTGTAAATATTGAAATAGAATACAATCGAGAAATTTTGAAATTTGTAAATTAAATATTTCTCGAATTGAAAATCAAACGGAAAATCAGATAGTGTAAACACACTTTAAAATCGTTAAATGGTTCTATTTTATATATAACAAGTTAGTAAAAGGACTCTCAGAACATTTTTTAACCCAACCCAAAATTCCACAAGAAAGTTTAAAAATATATTACACATTACAAAGAATTAAATAAAACATTTTTATGCTGCAAATAATGATAAGTGGACAAATCCCATAAAAAATGAAATAAATAAAGAGGAAGTGGTAAATGACAGTGAAAATAATAATATCAGTCTATGTATAGCAAAAACCTATCAAATTAGGACAGTTCAAAAATAAACTTTTTGGGATCAGTTATTTTCTAATATTTCTTAATGAGAACGAAACCACCAAATAAACCACACCAAGTATTCATATAAAAAATAAAAAAACGCCTAATAAAAATCTATCACTTAAAAATGGTTTACTATTCTGGGAAAATAATTTGATTTTGAAGATTTTGTTTTTTCTTAACTTGTTAAAAATTTTTATTTTAAATTCTTTTTATTTTCTCCGTCTTCACAGTCGCTTAATTTCAATCACAAGTTCCGTGGCCTTCCAATCTAAATGTATTTTAACATTATTCTTTACTAAAACTTCCAACATCAAAGAGGGTCTAACAATAAGATTTTACTAACTTTGTAATTAACTGAAATAAAATATAATTCAAAAATCAAATTTTGTAAACGTTTTCATAAAAATAAACCCTTGAACATTTTTGTAATAAATAAATCTTCAATTTTAAATACTTTTTTTTTTTATAAATAGGAACAGTAAGATTGATGAAGAACAAAACGTTTATCTGCGTAACCTTAAACACTCCTACCTACCCAACCATCATTTATCAAAAACTCTTCTCGATTTTCCAAGTCCACAAACAAAAATTTTTAAAAAACAATTCTTAATTTCCAAAAAAACAAACAATAAGAAACATTTCCATCAGTCTCCCCAGTTCACAACTCTACATCTCTTTGACTAAAGTCACACTGCAACCCTTTGAAAAATCCACTCTTTCATGCATGCAAATCCAAGCCATCAAGCAAAATTATGGCTGCCGATATGCAGTTCCGCCTCGGCAATTGTTTTTGGGCCCTTCCACATCCACCAACAATGCGTACAGAGCCGGCCCCATGCCCATTGTTACCTATATATTACCCAATAACGACAAGGGGTGTACACCGGACGCAGATAATCATGTGTATGTCAGTTGGCATGACAACCGCACCCCTTCCCACCAGGGTGACCACGCGTAGGGTTGCAGGAATCGACACCAGATACCGCTGGAATCAGTCGAGGGAATTTTTTCAGGACTTTGGTCATATCACTTTGGAAAGGCAGTTGGTTTAGAAGGCAAATAAAAAATGTGATGTTCATTGAATGACAAGGCCGAGAGCCACGTGTGTTCAGTTCACAACTCCCTTTACCGTTTCTGTGGCCCTAGCGGCATGCATACATTAAAAGCAAAGCATCTGCATCCGCCTTGTGCACCATTGGTCCATACAGGTGATGTGATCCTGACGACATCCTTCCCAACCCGTTTACTCTTACTTTTATTATTTATTAACGAATGGTTTTGTATGATGCAGTTAAACGCGGAATAAACACGCCAAATGATGATGTTGATAAAAAAATGAAAAATTAATGCCCACACAACAAACTTTTTCGGATAGGTAGTTAGTTTCCGGCTGTTTAAATTGATTGAGTTATCTGGAAGATTAATAGATGTGTTTAGTTATCATCAAGATTATAGTAGGAATTAATGGAATAATATTGTAATTTACATACTTTTGATCTGGTTTAGGAAACCGGTGCCGGTGAGCCTCGAATTTCGTACATTTCTCTCCCACATTTTATCTAAATCAAGATTGTGATTCTAATGTAATAAATTCTAAACTAAAGCATATAGTGGATAACTTTGGCTTTGGCATTTTTCCTGGTATCTACGTCAGATTAAAAGCCCGGAGATTTACAAGGGAAAAAATTGTTAGGTATAAAACGTAATAGGTACCACCAAAATTGATAGGTAGACTTTTAATTTAACATCTGGGGACAAGTCACGCAATGCGATACACCTTTTTATACCATGATAATGTGAGGATGTTCTATTAAAGTTATCGATTGGGGATTTTTTCTATAAATAGGTAATTATTGTTAGAGGAATCACGAGCGTACACGACTGATATTTTTATCAGTCATACTGAAAAATGCACAGCACACATCACACAAATTAATAAGTAGCCCACATCAGGTTCTTTTCTCAGATTTACTATAATTATATCCAATTTTTTTAATCCTATATTATTACCACTTAATTGCACTAAGAAAAAAATCGACAAAGAATAATAAATAATTTCCTGTAAAAAAACCATTTTGAATAAAATCACATTATACCGCAGCGAAAACCTGAAGTGTTGACAATATTACTCAATATTAATTTATAGCCTTGTGCATACATTACCGGAACAATACCTCAATGCCCACTTGGCGATTGTTGAAGCCGCGTCTTTACACGGAAAAAAAAATGTGGTAAAATGAAATACAATTGTTGAGTATTTTACTACAATTTGTGTCACATATACGACTAACCACACATTGTAATAATAAATGCCAATATTTTGTGCCCAAATCTTTGTAGTTAAATTACATACAATTCCGTATCACATGTTGTTATAAATTTTGTACTAATATTTAACACAACGATAAGGCATTGACAACTATAATTTTATGTAAATAAGTACTAGTACAATAGTAATGATAGCAATATTTTTTTGTAAATGTAAGATTATATGTCTTAAATGGTCACATTTAAATATGCATTGTTACTAAATTTTTGTAATAAAGTATACGACAAATTTGTAGTCATATATACTCGAAATTGTAGTAAAAAGGATAGGTACATTCAAATTCAAAATTAAATTTGATGAACAAGTTTAATTTCTAAATTTTACAGAGAACAGCTCTTAAACACTAAGTAAATAACACTTAAAAACTTACACTAATCAAAAGTACAGACATGTTTTTTTACAAAACAATATAATATAAACTATAACATTTAAGAACAAATTAAACTTTTAAAAGACCTTAACGAACTAACTTTTAAGAACAATTTAATTTAAGCTATAAAAATATCGATTTAACAACAATATTTAAGAGAAACAAAAAATTTGTTCAGGATCAGGAGTATGCTCTTTAACATGTCTTTTAAAAACATCAAAGCATGAAAAAACTCTAAAACAATTGTGTTCACCACAACTAAATATTTTCATCGACTTGTGAGTTAATTTAATATGATAAAATAATGCTTTTTCCGACATAAAAGTTTTTGAGCATTGAAAACACGTTACCATTATGTACATATGTTTTGAAGTAGGTATAATATACTAGGACCAAACTCTTGACCAGTTAGATTTCCGCATTTTTTTCCTCAATTAATTTAATGTCTGATATTAGAGAAGTTCTTTCGCATGTAACAATAAGTCGACCACAGTTTGCCCCGAGCAGCTTTCGGATTCCTTACATATGCCACATAATATAATTCTTGTTGTTCGTGTAGAAATACCTGGTTTATTTCGTCTGCTAATTGAAGGAATCTTGATGACGAAATCCTGAAAAAATAATGTTATCTGAAATTCATTAATCCATATTTTATGGAAACACTTCTTACTTTTTGTCCAAATTATCCTTCAATTCATTCTGTACGATTAGTTCGCACAGCTTACTTCTAAGAAACTTTTTCCCATAACTAGCTTTTATCAGTTTTCTTTCTTCTGTTGAATCGAGTAATTTTCTAACGCCCTACAAATTTTAAAATATGTAAAATAAAAAATTTGGCGGTGGGATTTTGTTTCCGAGTTGTTAAATTTGAAAGTTTCTGATAATAGCAAGCAAGCAATAAAAAGTTTAATGTTATTTTATATTTTTTAACTATCTATCTGAATATCACACCGTACACGTTCCTTAATTTTTCGCCTCGAATTGTAAATCACCCTGTATAATGTTAGTTTATATTTTAATATATTAGAACTCACGTTGTTATGAAAACTTAATTCGTAAGGCAGACCTACTGTTGCTCTTTCAGGATATTGAATACGTCGAAGGTTTTCTGAAATAGAAATTTAAATACAGAATATCTGATGTCAATTTTTATAAGTAGATAATAGGTACATAAGTACAGTGTTATTCAATAGTACTCAGCCCACATGTAAGCTATTTCCTTTAAATTTTAGAACATAGGATTTTATTAACTTTACAATGTGTGGAACGAGCCCATTATAAATCATATTGTTATGAAATTATTTATTAAAAAATAACGATAATTAAGTGCTTTCCTTACCGTCTTCTAGTTGTATAGGGTTCTCGTCATCAATAGAAGTAGTAGACGTAGACGGCCCAGGACTCTGCTGATTGTTAAGAATTATACTATCATATTTTAAAGCCTTAAAAAGATACGTTTGTGTTAAGCGATGAGAAAATATTAAAAACATTAAAGTTATTTATTAGTATACCTCAACTAGCAAAATATATTCGTTAAATTTTGCCTGAAATTTTCTCCTCGTTCCGAGAGTTGGAATTAGCTCCTTTATATCGTTTTCACTTAATGCATTAAAGACATCTTCGTCTATTTCATTTTCTAAAATGTAAATTAGAGAATTGAAACTATCAAATTTAACATTTTTTATAAAATCACGAAGTAAAACCACAAAAATTTATCCTCCGTTTTGAATCTATTAGTCGCGTTTGAGCTAAAAAGGGCGACTTATCTACGGGTGCATTTACCCAAGTAGGGGTAAAAAGAGCAACAATTTTTGTAGTTTTTAGTTTGGAATATTAAAACAAATATTAAATTTGCCTCGTGAGTATTCCACATTTTCTACATTACATATTCTGTGGTTTTCTAGTTTTCCATACGCGTAACGAGTAAAAACAATTTTCATTATTTTAACAACCTTGTTGTCACCACGCACCACGTGGTGAGCACGTGGGAAAATTTGTGTCTTTCGGAGCATTGTGCGAAGCTAATTTTTTACTGAATTACTGAATATGAAATTTGCGTCAGATCAAAGGTATTGAAATTGAAAATAATTTCAATTATTGATTGTTTTCATGATATTGTGCAATAAGTATAGGTGAAAAACATGCATTAATACGCCGTAAACCATAGGTACCTAAATATGTACATAATACTCACCGTTAAAAACGTTTTCCAATTTCTCTATCAAATTCCACTCTTTTAATTTATTTTGCACAAACTCATCCATTTTGTTTGCCTCACATTTTAAAAAACTTGATCGCACTGATACTCTGTCATTTATCGTCCACTGTACTACGCCGAATGCCGCGAATTTAGAGTAACCGGTTAGGGAGGTGGGGGTGCTCATCTTGTGTTACTCAAAACGTTCTCTTATAGGTTGAATTTAAACACATGATTATGTTACACATTAAATTTGAAATTTAAATAATTATTGTAGTAAATTGTACGATTTTGATTTTAAATAGTTCCACAAATATGTGCTATAATTTTTAACACAAATTTTATTACACATTTTATTATAATTGTCGAACATAGTCCCACAAAAGTTTTAGAACAATTACTTGCAAATATTTGCTAAAATAACACTTGAAAAATAACAAATTTGTCCTATATCAAAATACAATTGTGCTAATTATTTCTAAAAATATCTTACTACAATTTTATTTCAATTTTTTACAAAGCATTTTTTTCCGTGTAGATGTAACAGTTGTTATTCTTTGGTCATATACCACCACTCCAGATATAATAGTGCTGTACATAACGCTTCAGTGGGCAGACTTCAAAACGACGTTAATTGTTTGCATGTCCAACTAGCTGACACATTAGGCATAATTATATTTACATATTAATATTTGGGTTTACTCAATAAATATGCTGTTGAATATTTGAGGGAATGGGTAAAAAAACACGTCCCCTCGAGGTTTTTACACGAGAAATATTCAATTAGTCTAATGAACTAACGAAACTATACGCAGTAAAATACGAAAATGAATTTTTAGTATATAAATCCAAAAACTTGAATTTTTCCTGTTAAAAATACTGACTTACTTGTTCTCTATCCTAGACGATTTCATGAAACTACATTGCCAATAAATTTTCTTTAGTATTTCCTTCATCCAGTATAATAAGCACATGTGCTGTAAAGAACGAGAGAGAAAAAACTAAATAAACGGCACAAACACATCGAATATATATCACCATATATCGGCATATACCTTTTAAAGGGCTTATAAAACTCAAAATGCATATCTATCCAGTAAATTCTGCAGTTCGGAGACGGTGGAAGCCTTTATCGCCCGCCAGCAGAGTCTCTCGTATTATAAAATGATTTACTCGGCAAATGGAACTTGAAAATATATGAGCACATCTAATACATTATTAGTTATAATAATGTATGATCTTTTAACAATTTTATGTGTGTCAGATATTTTTTGCGGATGATTTATGAACGTGTGCATGTACGATGGTTTTATTGGGCGAATTCACCCTATTTATCTGCCGGAAAAATCCGGGGGTAGGAGCTTTGGCAAGAAATGTAGGCAAAATGTGAGCTTTAGTGCAGGGTTGGTGGTTGATCGAGGGTAGTTTTGTTTAGATAAAGTGGGAATTAAAAGTTCTCTCAAAAGAGTTGTATTTATTATTCCCGAATTAGAATCTAAAAAGGACGTAAAGATTATAAAAAGCTGCAAAATTTAAATTATCAATTATTGTATACATTTCAAGATTTCTTTGGTACTTTGGCAAATAATGTACCTACCCAATTTAGATCGCTTAGAGATCTTTACGAAGTTGAGGTTTTTTTATGACCTCTTTTGCAGTTAGCTATTCAAAAATCATCGATAAATAAATTTAACATGTAAGAAAATTATAAGTACGGAGTTTTAAAACAAGAATTTTTTCACCCCCAACTTAATTTTATTATGAGAAATTCCGGGAAAATCCTTTTGTTCCATAAATTTTTCCCAGGTCATCAACACCAACCAATTCATTTCTTTTTAATCGGTTATTACGATTATTTTCTAGGAAACTCAGAAGGCAACGAATGCAATTACATCCAATGTTTTTAGCTTTAGATTTTTGTTATTCAAATTAAGCATAAAACTGTGTAAAATAATTGCACAGTGCCACGAATTACCAACTTAGTTAAACAGTTGAGCGCAATCGAGCCCCCACAATTATCATAAATTAAATTACACCTGATAATCCCCAACCATTAAAATAATTGCCATCATATTTCCAAGTTGCCTTCTGAATTATTTCATAAACTGATGATATTACAAAGAAATGGCTGTGAGGAAAACCGTACAATTTGCTCTATGTTGATGTGGGATCAGTTGAACAGTTCATCAACCTGATGCAGGCACCACACACAACCCCCCTAGTCCGGCCATATTACCATCAAAGAACAATAAACATATTACTTATGAGGCAATGTGTAATTTGCAGTTGAGGTGTGCGCGTGGTCGTGACCGCGGGTCGGTGGCTGAAGCGTGACTTCCGTCGGCGGCATGCCCATGGGGCCGTGAGCTCCGTGACGGACCCATTGGTAATGCCAACACGTCTTTATACCGGGGCCATCCACTAACCAACCAGCGATCGTTCAGCTCAGCGAGTTAATATTCATCAAAATATTGACCACCATGAAAAAAATGTGTATTTATATTAGCATTGTGTTAAATAATTGCCGATAATTGAGCGACTTTATGGGGACAAAGGAATAATGTGCCTTCTGTTTAATTTGCTGCAGGGCTACCTACATCCGTTTTGGGGCAATTACTGAAACAAAAGGAAATGAAACTTATAAATTTCTATAATTGATGTATATGTGTGTGTATGAAATGTAGTTGGTTGGTTGGCGTATCTGCAGTAAAAACCATCCCGCGGTTAATGTAACATTGTATTGTATTTTTTCAAACCGAGTTAATTAACGGTAACAACTGTCGTTAAAGACATTAATTTCACTGTGTGCGTGAAACGCCCATCTTTCAGTACATCGACCATAAACAACATGACTGAACATTAATTACACACACAGAGCTTATTACGGCCCAAAGTCACCAGCATTTGCATTCGTTCTTAATAGTTAATCACATAATAGAAACTTAAGTACTTTTTGTTTAATAAAACAATTGATTTGGAACACCTACAGTTCATTATCAAGGAACAATAAGGACATTAAACAATTTTTCTACCCCTCGACCATTTCAATTACACACTAACTGTAATTTCTAACAAAAAATTCTACATAAACGATTCCTACGATATGAAGTTGAAACGTGTTTTTCATCATTGCAATTAAGATCTAATGGTAGACGTTGGCAATTAGATGCTTGAAACAATTTCATAACGGAAATTACTGTTTTATAATAAACTCAGCCACCAATAAATTAAGTGGACTAATCAATATAATTATTGGGTTGACCATTAAACTGTCAGTGGACGCGGCCTTTAATTATTTAAAACGATCCCCAGGTTTTTAGTCTGATTTATAAAATAGCAGAAGCAAATTTAATTAAGAGGATTCGATGTGGTCGTAGTTCTCTTTTGCTAATGTGCAAAAGACAAGATTGCGTGCAAAGTGTAATCTATAAGATCAGATCTGGTAAACTGAAAAAGAGGAGATGGTTATAGCTGTAAGAAAAGGATTAGGTGTTTTTATAAAGTTGGAATGAGAGTAAAGAAAACGGAAAAGAGGCTGAGGGAGTTTAAATGACTTGGAAATGGTGTTATGGCCTCAGCAGTGAGTTACTAAACCTTTTCTAAAGTTGTTTTAATTTTTTAAATAACCAATTTCATCCATTTTGTGGCTCTAATGCCACTTTTTTATAAGGATGTTTCCAAAATTACTACAATTTTCAAAAGGTAGAAAATGCACAGAACTGCAAAATTTAGAAAGTACTAAAAGATGTAAGTGAATAAAGTTTTTGAAGAGTTGGAAACAATTTTGTTGAGAGGAAATAGTATTCTTAATCAATATATCAATGCGAATTATTTTTGGTTAAATTTTGTATTAATTAGATTACTATAACTATTTTACAGATTCTAAAAAATTGTTTTAGAAAATATACCAGTTTTCCAAAAATAAACCACTATGAATTCTTTTAAATTAAAAGAAAATATTTGATATAGGTACGACTCATAGGAGGAAAATCAGTAAAAAGGACATTTTTTGTAGCAGTAGTTTTCCAGGTGACCTAACTAATTTTGCACAGTGGTAGAGGATCGAAAAACTAACTTAAACAGACAGTTGAAGATTATCGCTCTTTTTCGTTTCCATTTTTTGTAAACTAGATCGAAGAGCCTGTTTGTATTTGAGGAATTTTGCAGAAATTTGCTTTTTGTATTTAAGGCCAGAAGTTTAGTAACTCTATCTTTATTTAAATAATCTAGATTACTGTATACCTACTTCCTTATTGCTTCGTATAAGAAAATAAAAGTAGTGTTTATATTAACTAATGATGTATGTACACATTTTTTTAAATTTTCTGAAAAATGTCTAGGTATGTTATGTATTTACAAAAAATAATTTATGTTTCCGTCATATATATCCTTTTAGTGCAGTTCTAGTTTTATGTCCTTTTGTACAAAGAACTTTGTAGTCTATCGCCTTTGTGGATTTAGCGTAAGTACACACAATTTCGATATTTGTTCACCACAAGTTAATGGTGAGTGGGCAGCTGAAAAATTATACATAAACGCGCAGCCGTTCGCATTGCCGATGGTCTACTAAAAAACCCATTACATAACACAACATATTACAAAAGGCAGTTGTTGAAATCGTGTATAACCCTCTCGAGTTGTCCCTCAATTATAATCTAAAACGAAATGACTTAAGATATGCGTGGGATATACAATTATTCAAATTACGGTGGCCTAAGTACTTTTTCTTATATAATTGGTATCAGGACGAGTCATATGTTAATTGGGGCCGATTGGACGTTGACGGCGTTTCGAGAGGTGTGTTGCAGCTGTCGATGCCGTGGCTTGCACTTTAATTCTTCTTACACCCTCCGGACATTGATTCTTAACACAATCAACTTTTGTTACAATATATAACATAATATTATACCGTGAGCACACAGGGTCGAATAATAAACTCATTTAACGAGCAATTTACTTGAAAATATAATTATTTATGATGTTTGTGCCTGGGTAATGTAACTATTATCATTTTGAAATATTCCGTGTGGATGGTTTTTTTATGAAGTCTCCTAGGAGAGCGCGAGCTAATTAATTTTCTAAAACCTTGGATGGTTAAAACACGCCGCAAAATGTTAATTGGCGTGTAATGAATAAATTGTGGAGTAATTAACAAAATAATCGATTGTTGTGCACAAGCACACAGTATTATTTCATTTCGTTGGAGCCAACTCATAAAGTTCCGGGTAAAACTACATCATGGAGAAAGACGGGATCTGGTAATAAAATCAGAGTGGATTTAGTTTTTGTTTGGAAAGTTGGAATAAAATTATTTGCAGTAAATTTCTTAATATAACCGATAGAGTTGGAACATAAATAAAATGGAAAATATACAAAACATACACATTCTTCCCTTGTCGCGCTCCTCGCGCGCGCGGAAGTACAAGAAATTGATTACCATCTATAAGATATGCAATATATTTTCCGGATGGAAAGTTCACTTATTGATAGTGGTTGGCGACGAGAGTATGTTTTGCCATTGGCGACACAAGAACGAATGTTTAGTTTATCCGCCCCGGAGTAATTCGATTATTGGCGCACTTTACGGAATAGAGGCGCTCCGTTTTTTGAACGATTCACTTAAGAGAATTTCAGTCGTATCGTAATTTGACTTTGGCAGTTTCTTTTATTGGGCTTGTCTCCTCTGCTATATGCTTGCCATTTTATTTATACATCCGATTTAGAGAAAAAGAGTTAATTTGCTCGATCGCTGTTTTGTGTTGAGCTACAACAGACAATTACACAAACACCATCTAGAAAATTACGTTTAATCTATTCTAGTTTCCAAACATAATGCGCCTACATTAATCAGAAATCATGTATTATAAATTATTGCTAGACCCCAATGTTCACGACTGCATTTGTTGGAAAGGCTAATTAAATTCGTGTTAGAGAGATGTATTGATAGTTGTGCGACTACCATATCCATATAGCCTGTACCATGTGTATAATTTACGGACATTACATACGTCCATCAACATCTCAAGAAGCTGGGTAATCATAAATGGATAGATTATCGCTGTATGTGCACCATATACTGGTTAAAGTTCTGTATAATTTGTTCAATGCAGAGTTGATTACAGTTGTTTGTTAGCTAAATCGAAACACGTTTAATGTACCGGCAAAAAATCGGTTGGGTTTTAATAGGAAACACTATACTATAAACCAGAACGTCCAAGCTACAAGGTAGTAGTAACTGGGTGGTCATTATTTCTAGTAATTAGAAAACGCTGCAAAATTAAATGGCTCCGGATTATAGATTATAAGACAATTGTTTATGATTTTGCAAACTAATTTAAAATCGATGTATATTGTTTGTTACAGGATTAAATTCAAGCCACCGCGTATAGTCTGCTTGCTGTTGGGTGAGTTTAAAGAAACTGTATTTCCGCAAAACATTTTACTTTGATCTATAATAGTTTAATACTTTTAGAAACTGGTCTATAAAATTTTTATTAAATTTTATATGCAGCAAGAGCAATTTTAATTAATACAGTTAATTGCATACAATAATCGTAAATATATCGAAAAAGTCCAGGACATATTTAAATGCAATTACTGGAAAATACTTAAAGTTGCTTTGAGTCTTGCCGACAGACAACCTGAATATTTATACATTGTATCAATCAGAATCAAAAATAAATTGCTTCAATTAATAGAAAATTAAAGCAAAGAAGTTGATGTGAATGTTGAAAAATCCCAAGATTTTATTTAAATTTTGTGACACAAAAGTCTTTAGTTTCGTGAAGTATTGAAATTAACATACGGGAGAAATAATTTTGGAGCCACTAGATAAAATTAAGAAACCTCGAATGAATTTGTTAAAAAGAATCAGCTACTAAAAACACAACTTTCAATTTCGTGCCTGGTTTTAGGTTTAACCAGATCTTCTGCTTAAGCAATATACATAAATACCATATACGTGCACATGGAATAATTTGTTTATGTTTTGCTCAAGATCATTAAAATATGTTAGACCAATCTACAAATAAATAATTCCACTAATTAATCCATAGAAACAATAATTAGCAATATAATTGTAAAGTTTACAACATAAAAAGTAAATACTGTACGTTTAATTATTAAATAAGATATTTAAATTGCAAGTAAATGAAGTTTCATATACAATTGCATTTTTATCCTTTCACTTTAAATAGTGTCCACCAGAAAAACACATAACGTTTAATTATTTTATATAGGCGTAAATGCCTATATATTGTAAATTAATTACAGACTTAATTTATGTTATTTCAATGATATAGGACATAACAGTAATAAACATTTATTTCCAATATAAATAATCCTACGTACGATTCAATTATTTGTTTATATTAAGTATATTGATTAATTGAGACTAGTTTTTGCATTTTGTAATAGAATATCTACATATCAAGGTATTTGAATCTTGAAAATAATACCTACTTTGGGCTTTCTGAATATACTAAATAATGTGAATTATACATTTTGCCTGATAGGCTGTTATAGAATTTATACACAATACTCTTGGGACTTTCTTGTTCTAATAGCCACTAAAACTAGTTTACTTTCATGTGTAATAAACGCTTTAATCATTAGCCAGCCTTGACTAGCCTTCAGGAATATTTTTCTTGAATACCAAACAAGTTAACATTTTAATTTAGGGGGCGCCTCCGCCAAAATTTCAAAACCCAACTTTGTATTTCCTGTAGTTTAAAGGATGCTGTAAATTTCCAAACAATCTAAAATTATTGTTCAATATGTGTGATAGACGATGGGACCAGACAACGTGTAATCGAAATATGCGATATAACAAGATGAAAAACAAAATCCCTCCACCCAGTCAGAAAAAGGCGATGTGTAATATTGTAACAAAACGATGGAAAATCCTTGTCTGGTGAATGCCTATTGTGATGTGGCAGGTAAAAGATAAGTCGATTGAAATTGCCTACTAAATCAAAGACTTGCTTTTACTCGCTCATATATTACAACACGAGACGCACACATAGAGAGAAAATCGCAACACGATTCACCTAATATCAGCGTATTAACTGTATGAAGAGTCTGGGGATCAAACTTCAAAGTTTTCGGAAAAGAAATTTATTAACAACTTAGATTTGAAGCTGAAACAACTAAAGTTCCAATTTAGGATAAAGTAGCACTTACCACAGAGAAAATATTTTTTAATTGGTGTTATAGATAGACAATTTCTAAGTATATATACGTGGGTTCCAAAACGAGAAAACTGATGAGATCTCCAAAAGACACACCTTACTATAGATAGATAAATTAGAATCTGAACAGTAAGTCTTCAGATATGTGTTAGACAATAAGATTAAATTTGTTTTATACATCTTTCGGCCCTATTGTGAGGCTTTTTCCAATAATACCATTAATAATTCATAGTTTAGATGATTTTAGTCCACTAGCTTCTGGCTTACCAGATATAATTAGCTTTATGTTAAAATATACAACTATACAATGAAGACGAACAGGATCGTACTCAGGCCTGATTTTCAAATGAAAGTTTCTTTAAAAAACTACCTCTATAATTCAAAGAATTTTTCCCCGAGTTCATTTTTTCTTTGTCGTAGTTTTCGTCTGATTAAACTAGATACAAATAAAAAAAATTTTTAGAGTAATTATTTTCAGCAGACATCCTTAAGTCAGGTTTACAGTATCTACCTATACACAAATTGCGGATAAATTAGCATACATTTCAAAAATCAAATTTTTCGTATCATATATCGCTGAAGTAAAATGACAGTCCTCCTGGATACGTTCCTGAACTTGAAGACATCAATCACATAATCAGATCTAAAATAGTATTAACTAAACACAAAGTCGTTTATATATTCCTTTCGTAATGTATCCGCGACGAGCGCACCACACCTAAATAACAACGTTTAATTACGTTTAATGCACGTTAATAATTTTCCTGCACCAACCCTTGGGTGCGACTCATAAAATTTCATACGCTCATATATGGGATATAATATAAAAGGATATATGCTAATAATAATAAATTAAACAGAATGGATATTAACAATTATTTAAAACCAAAAGTAACACACTTATTTATTGCTAATTGTATAATTTCCCAGGTATTAAAGACAGCACGTCGCGAAAAAGCTGTAAATCCATGCATAATATTAATTTATTGGAAGCGAATAATACAGCAATGCGCGGCTATTATTTGTATGCTACGGTTTTTTCTCGGTTTGCTGTTAAAATCTTGTTATTGATGGTCAAAAGGTTAAGTGGATAGTTGGTGTATATAACATTCTTAATTAATTTTACTTTTTGTACTCGCGCGCGCTTCGACAAACTGCACCACAGCTCAAGAAAAATATAACTCGCAATGTTAGTTATTTCAATTCCCAAGTCCAATACCCCCAACCTATCATCCCATCGTTATAATTATGGAAATCATAAATTATTTAAAAACCTAATTGAATTCTTTATCTGTGTGAAGTATAATTGAGTTAGACATGCGAATTGTAAGCAAAATTGTAGAATACAAGATAAATAAGACAGTCGGTACCGGTCAGGTAGACTCTAGGTGCCTTTGGCGAAACTATCTTTACATAATTTGTGCCTTGTGTGATTTATAAACTGACTGTCTACATATGGGATTAATAAGTATAATAATTGTAACTTGTCACGTTATATGAAGTTATTTTGTCGTTTGATGGAGTTAATTAATTTAAATTGTTTTTAATTTACTGTTTGATGGATTTAAAGTGTCTTGAAAAGTTGGCTGGACAAGATCTTTATTATAAGTGTCTCCTTGAAAATCTCAGAAATACTGGACGATTTTGTAAGTGAATAAATTTTAAAACTTTTAAAGGGGTTATTAGAAGGAAAACTTCAAAACGTAAAATTTCACATATTTCCATGTGACTTGTAGATTTTTTACCAGCCTTAAAAAAACTAATATAGATTGTAGATATTCCAAATACAATTACTTGACCAGTTACTGTATTATAATAAGAGAAATCTAATCTCACCCTTGGGAAATTAGTTTCGATTTTAAAACCGTTTTTTCCTGAACAGTAATTTTTTCAGATGGAAACTTGACCAATAATTGTACGATCACCAAATTGGTACCACTTTTAGCCTGATAGGTCAGTATATAGATTGTTATACGTAGTTACGATTTTAAAATTTCTGGTTTAAAATTAAAGTGTCCATTTGTACATCGTTAAATTTAAATTGTTTGAAAAGTGTTTGGTGGTAGTACATTGGATATAAAATATTGTCGAAGGCTGCCATTATTAAAACAATGTAAATTGTACCATGCACATATTTATGTGTAATTTAACGAGGTATTTATTACGTGTGCATTATATAAATAACATTGTTATGATGGTAAAATGCTTATAAATGCAGATTGGTCCAATAAAAACTACTGTTTATAGTTTTCCACGCCTACACATTATGACTTCTGTTGCATATCGCCCAGATCAGGCCAATTATAAATTTACCTTGCCCCTATGCATCATTGTTATAACTTGCGATTTACTCGCGCCCACAAGAATTTAGTCCAACATTAAGATTAAGTCCTAGAGAGAATCTAGGATAGCATCACCAAGCCCAAACCAGACCCCCGATTGCTGCTTCTAGCTTCCGCTGCAAGTACCACCTAAACCCAACAAAATTACTTTCTTTTAGTTTGTTCAGTTCATTTCATCTACAACTTAATGTTCTTAACAGCCCCCAGGTTTTTCACACAGCTGCACACTCAGCCCACGGATCACCAGATCCAGATCATGAGTTTATCTTCTATTGGGATCATCTAATTATTTAAGTGTTTACATGCAGAGAGGTTAAAGGGCTCGGCACTTTCTTGCTTTGCTATACGATGTTGTGGTTGGAAGTGGGCGTTCGCGTTGTTTGTGCCCCCCACACACGTCTCCTCATTCATTCAGTCACGAATTACAATTTGACCTTACATTTGTTACAAGCCATCGTGAAATGTCGTTTTATGTCTCAATTTTCTTGTTAATTTATAACTTAATCTGCATACAATGTTAATGGTGCGGTTGGAGTTGGGGTTTTTGGGGACAGAATGGGTGTGGGGACTGTCCATTTGGAACTGGGAGAAAATCAGTATGTTTTACAAGAAAATTTTGTATCGGTAGTTTTCTGTTTTACTGAAGGAAAAGGTACTCTAATAAAATCTAATCAAAATGACATGAACTCCATGAAATTTCAATAATTATTTTGCTTTTAACGACAATCAAGTTCTGACCTAACCTTGTTACTAAAACAGCCATAAAGAACAATGTGTCCATATTTAGCCAATTTGTACATTAAAAAATCTTGAAAAATCAAATGAAATCAAAATCCATCAATAAGTTAAATTTTTGATGCCGTCCTCGTAATGTTTCTTCAGATTTTTTTGGAAAATTCGTGAAAATTGTCATAAAAATATGACGACTACTACAAAAATCAAACAAAATCGACATGCAAACAAAATTTTTAATATTAGACCATTTCCATTAGTTTCATTTCAAAATTTTTCATAAGTTTCACATCAGAAATTGTGATGATTTCAATTGGCTTTATAGAAAATTTTCGCAGCTCCTACACAAAAATAACGTATTTCGAGAACATGCCTCTAAATGAGAACACCAAAAGCCTTGTAGAAATGACCAGTGGCCACTCTCATTATTTATTACCAATTCCATCGTGAGTAATTTCCCGAGAGAAACAATAACTCTGTGCGTGATGCTCCAAATAGATAACTTATAATCTATCCAATCTGCTGCTGGACCACCCCGAACATGTAATTATTAGACCATAACACTATTTTGTAATTTATGACCGATTCATTATATTTTATATTAAACACTGTGGATGGGTGTGCAAGCCATTATATCTATATCACAGCTACTACACAAAGTCAATGTGCGTACTGGTGAAGATTGAATATTTCAACTTTCAGTATCTATATAAAACGCGTCGTCTTGGGTGGCTGACTAATTCCTGAAAAACACCGCGCGAAAATTGTTTGCAACGTTCAAAATTGCTTATTAGGTGAGCGTAAGCAGCCTGAGCATGACAAACAGCACTCATAAATAATGAATTTAATAAAGTCCCTTTATGAATGAGGAATTATAAACAACAACTTAACACTGATAGCTACAAGAACATTTCATAACTTATTCAACAATTTCTTTATTAAATGTAAATTTGTAAACTTGCAACGCCGCGGGATGCGGTTTGAAATAAGTTTACCACTGGACGCTAAATGAAAATAATTTCCTTTTACGTTTGACAGGCAATCCATAAATACCTGCACTGGATGATGATGATGACGATAATAATGTTTTAAGTGTTTGAGTTCTTGGGGCAACGCGCGCGTCAATGTTATTTTAAAAACATTGATACAAAGGCGCCAGACATAGACATGTCCACACACAAATCACCCAATAGTACATGCTGTGGGGATAATATTAATGACAAACCACCACGACAACCTAACGCAATATAAATGTAGCAGCAATATTCAACTTTTAATGGGCCAGATATAGCTATCTTTTATGTGTCTTCAAGACTTATCTATGTGCGGTTACTTGCCAAATCTAAAATAAGATTCACTAAAACTGTTTAGTGTAAGTGTCTATATTATAAATTTTGTTGAAATAATGGACCACGTACATTTTAGACACTTTTTATTGTGCTGCAACTTGGAGCAGTGAGATAGGTTAGGTTTACTTTAGTTGATGGCGCTTTCCTGAAATAAATAATTGCGATTGGCTTAGAAATCTGCGTTTGCGTTGATGAAGATTAATAATGCATAAACACAACCATAATATTATATATACGTGCTATAATTTTAAATTCGAAATGGTATATAATTTTCGATTTCATAATATACTATTGGCAAGAGAGAAGCTCTTAGTTATTAATAGCCTTTAATGCCCCGTGGGTTGTCATTAATGGTTGTTTATTTATGAAACTGCAGTTATTATTATATAGTAAAAATTATTATTTGTGAATAAAAATAAAATAATAATTTACAGTATTAATTTTCGTGTGGTTTTTATTAACGATGGGGAAAAATGATAAACGAGCCATGATGGCAACATGAATATTTATTAGCTACTTTTTAAAGTGAACCAAATAGTACAGTTTACTATAATTTCAAAATATGTATGTGCATATATTAAAAAATAATATTTATGTTTTTTAAAACGTATATACTTAAAAGGTGTGGTTAAAAATTATTATGTGGAATGATAATTGGAAATTAATGTTCTTGAAACATATTTTTCTTCCACTTTGGACACGTTCGAATTAAGATCACAAAGTTCTCTGTGCCACGTTTGCATGCCGGTCATTTTTCAAGAACTGCGTTGGTGGAACAAATTATCTAAACATTTGTCGAAATTAAATGTGAGGACATTTATAATATTCTTTAATATAGTAGTTAGTATAATAGAGTAATTTGCTATAAAGTCTACTGGTACCTGTAGAATACAATAAAGTACAATGATGACTGCATATATACATATATACATAAGGCGAATCCTATTTTTGATGGTCAATATTCAAATAATTTTTTTAATGGTATCATTTTTATTACTGTCTACTTACTATCTTATTCGTAGCACTTCTCATAGGCGCCACTTACATCACGTAATCTAACCTTCTCCTAATTTCGACTTGAAAATTTTTGCAAAAAACATCGTATCCTCATCCTCTTCCACCGCTGAAAGCAGGGTGTGGTGTCTTAAGTCTTAACTTTATTTTGCCATTTTACTTGAAATTTTTGGTTGAATTATATTGGCATCACGAACTGAAATCTTTCCACGATTTTTAAGATATTTTTAGATGTAGCAATTACTTTTCTCTTAGCTACTGTTATGATTTCTTTGGAACTAATGTAAACTGCTGGCCAATTGAAATGTACCAAGCGAATTTTTAGGTTGAATTTAAAGTCAAATATTTTGAAAAATAGGAAAGATATCAACATGCGGTTTTCAGGATTTCAGAGAGAATTTAATTGAGGAAACGATAGTGTTACCCGATTCCACAAAAAAATTTTAATATTTTTTGATGTAGATTTTTTTAGTCCTTACTTAATGGGAAAACAACCTGTTTCTCAAAATTTTGATATCCCTGTTATTTTATAAGATACCGAATTTTGCTAAAAATTTGATTTTGTTTTTTGTCGTTCGGCCGTATTGTGTTTTGTAAGAACCAATTTCTGTAGTTGATTATAATACCTTATGAATGGCTTTCTTATAAAAAGTACACTTTTTGTACTTTCATTAATTTATTGGTAACCAGTGGCTTATCAAAAATCTGTACACGTTCCCTAATTGGTAAATTTTTTAATTCATTTTTTGAGACTATTTTCTTAATGGAATAAAATGGAATTTAGTTAGTTTATGTTCACCATTGGTTTAAGTGATTTATATCCTCGAAACGGGTTTTTCACTTTTTCAAAAATTTGCTCATATTCGTGTATACCGGGTGGCTACGAAATCGTTTTACAACCCCCACCATTTTATTACATTTAACTGCATTAATTTGAAATTTGGCATGGTTTGATTGTTGAAAGGAATAATCATTTTGACGTTTAAAACAATCTGATGACACATCCAGTTTCACCGGAAGGGCCACCTACTAACTTTAAAAATTTTTTAAAACAACCCTGTATATTTTTTTCCGTAAGAATTAGATTCTACTTAAAATTACCTTTTTATCGACATATCACATGATGACATTTGCTTTCAAAATGGCAGCATAATTATTATTGCAAAAACCTGTTCAACAATATTAAATTTAATAAAAAATTCGGTATCTTATAAAATAAGAGGGATATAAAATTTTTGAGAAATTGGTTTTTTCCTCATTAACCAGGAACTAAAAAAATCGACATCAAGAAGATATAAAAAAAATTTTGTGGAATTCCGGTAGGTATAAAGTTTGAGAAAAAAAAGACGACTTTCTTTCATACCCTGTAGATAGTAACGTACTTCAAAGTAAAAAAATCGGGTCACACTATTGCTTTCGCAATAAAATTATCTCTTGAATCCTGAAAACCTCATGTTGATATCTTTTCTCCTTTTCAAAATATTTGACTTTAAATTCAACCTAAAAATTCGCTTGGTACGTTTCAACTGGCCAGCAGTTTAGTTGCTATTAGAAGATTTTAATATAGGTTGTATAAAGTGATCCCAATTTTGTCTTAAATATTCAAAAGTTTATTAAAAGTCTTTATAAACTCGAAAAATTGTAAAGCAGCCACTAAAATTGTTCATGGATTCATGCCTAATAAGATAAGAAGTAATAATAATAATAATTAATAGTTTTCTTAGATTTTTCATTATAATACATAAGTACAAAAAGATGAATTTTTTGGCCAAATTTACCCCATCTTACGACACCTACTAATTTCCAGTACCCATTGTCTTAGAGATATTGTCAAATTTTATAACTAAAATTGTTGGATATTTTTATAAGAAACGACCATACGCTTAATCTTTAATTTTTCAGTTAAAGTATAAAAAAATTGGAATTACTGGTAGATTTTTTTCTAAATCATGTTTAATCTCCATGATCTTTTTAAAGTACTTATGAAGCTCCTCAAATAACAAATCAGAACCCTCCAACATTAATTAGAAATGATAATCTAAATGCTCTCTAATAGTATCACATGTATAATGTGAAAGTCCAGCAAAACAACACTGAAAACCTTGAAATGCATTCTATCCACACATCAATCAATTAAACCAGTCTGCAGCAACAAAAGACTGATTAATTTTACAACGTGAGCTACAATATGTTATATAGATAAAAAGAAATTGATTTAGACATTTTTATACTGTATGGTAGAACAATATGTATTAATAAGTAACATGGCTTGGCAGTCGGTAACCAGCAGCCTTGACTAGTTACGTTACAAAATGAAGGTATTTTCCAACCATTACCATCCGTCATTTGCCACTATAAACCAGTAGGTGGCTTAACACAGCTCCAGATATAATATTATATGGACATACGAGTGCACACACATGGTTTTCTTTTTTTATACACTTTGAATATAAATTAATATTTTAACATTATGTTGAATGATTTCTAAGTTTTTTTCTTACGGGTTATTTTCAATGTAATTTGGCTCGACTATTCGATAGCATGTTCACCCAGTACCCAGTGACAAGACTATTTAAAATCGCCTGGTCTTAGCTGATGATGGTCCATTTATCATCTTGTTGTGATCTGGATAAAAACAACATCTTGCTCAGAAGCCGCGCGCTACTTTTCAAATTACTATTTCGTGTTGCCCTCTCAACAGTAAACTAAACTGATTCATTAGTAACCAAACAGCGGAGGACTAGCCATCATCAACGCGCAAAAGAGCCTCCTCGAACTAACAGATATCGCGTTATTTATGGGTAATGATTGAAAAGCCATTGTACTTGCAATTGCCATGGATGGAGTTGTATTATAACTGTTCCAACTGATTGGTATTCGTCACAACTGACCACCGTCTTCCTGTGGGCATGTTGTATTATAAAGTATACGCGTGTTGACTCTTAAGGGTCAGGTCGATGGACGTGCCCAATAACTCATCATGATATATGGCCAAATGCTGCTACAAAGATATTACTGTTAAAGCATGTTCAGGATTTACAATGCGCGCAATGTTGCTCTGGGGACTCTAAATGAAATTTATGGATTTTAGGACAATTGTATTTGGGTGTCTTGGAGAACCATACGCACAGGTGTTTGCAACTGTCCAATGTCCAATTTTCTCCCCGTAAATTTCGTCAGTTTCTTTGAACTTTTACACTAGAAAATCGACCGAATGCAAATATTTTGTTTACGAAGTCTCATGTGAACAACCATCTGTTTGTCAAGGAGAAAAAGATTTATTTATCCATAATAATTACTCGAAAGTCATGTTAAATATGATATATAGTACAATAGAAAAATGGTTAACATATTTGTTAACAACTATATTTTGATGATTTATGATTAAATTTTATTATTATTTTTTTGTAACTTTCAACAACAAACGAAAACAAACATTTGACCATAAATCATCTGTTAGTTATATAAGTAGACATTTTCTAATCGTTTAATTTTTTCTTAATAATTATTAAAAACTAATGAATATAATGCTTGTCCTTCTTTGTGACCGCCTGTTGATAGAATTGATGAAATTTGATTTGCTTATTTGTATTATTAATAATACATGAGCATTAGGTTAGGTCAAACGAAATGTTCTTTGATCGTGTCTTAACGATCATTATTTATTTATTTACTCATTACAAGTCCCAAGTGAATATCTTAGAAACTGTGTAGTGTTCAAGCAACAGTTTAGTTTGTGCCATTTCTTATCTTGCAAACTACGTATAGAAACTAGCAGAAATGAAGAATTTTAATCAGCTGAATAATAAGGAAGGGCCTCTAGAATTTAATGCTGAAGTAGATTTACTATTTTGGGTCAAACATGTATAAAGTTAATTTAATTAGGTAGAGTTTTAGAAATGGACGTTTTTGACAATTTTATTTAAAAAATAATATATGAGTGCTCGATAGTCTACAGGGTGTCCCGGAAAAAGTGGGAAATCTCTCGGATTCAGATAGGGCATGAAAAAATAAGATGACAAGTTCCTATAAAAATTTTTCCTACAGGTCCTCCCTACGAAGATATGTAGCCCTGAAGAGCGTCGCTGAAAATCGTTTTTTTTTTAATAACTCTTAAAGTACTTAATAGAATTTTATAAAAAGTTAATATGATGGACACTACTAAGGACCTCTTGAAATAATGTCCTTGACACATATCTAGCTTGTTTAGTTTACCAGGGGCACACTAAGCTTTACATCTTAATGCTTAAACTTTTAACACCCTGTGTGAAAAAGACATAAAACAACAAAATCAGGTATAGCTTGAACCTTAGACTAAAGAAAAGCTACTCTTGTTTATTATCGATAAAGTGGACCGTTTTCGATAAAAAGAATAATAAACGAATTCATGTTTTATTAAGTCATTAAAAAAAAAGTCTCATTCCGAAAAAAAAATCAAAATTTAAAAAGCGCCTGTAGGAAAAAATTTTATAGGAACTTGTCTTCTTATTTTTTCATTTTTTATACCCTGTATATAGACGTATTTCGTATTTCCTTTCAAATTCTAGAATAAATGATTGTTTCGAATGAAATTTTGGTTCTTTTGAACATCACAGGATTCCTCACAATTTTTATTAAAATAAAGTATGTACATAGTAGATTTTTGTCTAGTACCTAAATTATAACGCATATGTCCATTTTGCCACACTAGAATTTTATTACTGATGAAGTCACTTAATCAAAAAATTTGAAAAAATTTGTGGTTAATGCTAAGCTCGAGGTTAACGTAGAAACTTTATACTCCATATAAGTACCAACCGCAATTGGCTTTGAATGGTGTTGAGAAAAAACGTCAGTTTTAATTCTGTTTTCAAGTATCATGTTTATTATCATGCAGATGTTGAAATAATAGTTTGTGGTGGTGATGTAACAGAGAATCCTCCGGGAAATACACTAGTAAAAAACTTAAATTCCAACTGCCTACCTATAATTAAATAAAAGATCATAAGAATAGAATTTGTATTAGGAATTTTTATAAGAGCTGGGATGCGAATATTAGAAAAGTTTACAATTTGACTTTATTTATCTACCTATATCAGTTTACGACATGAAACTGTTTCTGTAAATATCAACGAAGAATTGTCGAGGATGTTCCTATTTCCTTCCAATTAATAATTCTTAATCTGTTTTACTCAATTATCTTTTTATTATTGCTGAGCTAGAATCTAGATCTATCATGGCCCTTGTATACGTCCAGTCATGAAACTAAAATATAATGTGTGTATTTAATTTCATGGCATGCCGCTCCCGTAATTTAGCTAACAAGCAAAGTAAACAAGCAGTTTTTAATAAAATTTTATTTGCCAATTAAATATTATGCTTTAAATGGCAATAATTCCCATTTCTTGTCATTAATCATACAACTATGTTTACGGCCGTACAGCCAGTAAATTCAGCATTCGCACGTACGAATACGAAACAACAGCAACAAAACACGCTTTTATAATAGGTGTTACTATATATTTAGTTACAATAACAATCAAATGGCCAAGAGACGACAAAATGCATTTTACATTACTACATTGTAACGTATTTATGTTGAACACTATTTTGTATTTTGTAGAAAAGCATGTGCAAGAATATGCCAATGCTCATAAAGTTGTATTATTATTGCTATGTGTGTAGGTTGTTGTCTTACAAGGCTTTTATACAACATGTACCAACTGAAATGCGTGCGCGTGTTGCATTTGTCAAATGGATTAGCATCACAAACACGTAACCATCAGAAGGAGGGTACACCAAGGAAGCTCACCAGATATCGGATTACCATTCCGTTTCTTTCTTTATATTCCTTAAATCATCTTTTATTATGACGACTCATTGTGCCTTATATTCCATTATGTTCTCCAATATTACACACTAATAATCAAAAGGATTATTTATGTCGCGATGATGATCACGCTGGATTTGTGGTCCAGAATGAAATAATTTTCTTAAAAAACCACCACACTGTTCAAGTTGTATTAAAGCTATTCTAAAAGTGGTTAAGAACCCTTTTACGTTCGAAAGAATTTTAAGTATACCTGTGAGATCATCTACCTGTTAAAATCCCTTTCTATAACATGAACAGACTGGGTGGAATTTGAAACGGCCTATTAAGACCAAAACATCGACTATATTTCACATGGCAATGTCGGGACAAATTGATACCAAGAGATGAGTGAGTTTGTGTATACCTACCTTTCAAAGACCGTAAAAACCACAAATGCACTGCATGTCAACACCTGTTCGTAAAAGGCCAATTTTCGTAATAGCAAAGAATGTTGCCATTTGAGTTAAACTGAAGTTGAAAAAGGGCTTTAAAAGAAAGTTGTGGTAATTAATTCTTGCGAGAAATTCCTTGAAATGGAGAAAGAGTTATTTATGATATAAAGTTGTATAACTGTAGAAAATTTTAACAGAGTTTAATTGGGGGCCCCTTTAATCATCATCATAATCATATTGAGTTAAATTGCCTCATCTGACAGAAGATGTTTGTCACCCGGAGTATACCTACTTAATTCCCACGAAGATCTCCACAAAGAATTTTAAATTTATTTTTATAATAGTACCACATTTCTGTTATCAGATTGTTGTGTGGTCTATCTGCGTTATAAGGAAAATAGCAATTACCTTATAACTTGTACTACATAATAGAACCTCTCGCATAATTATTATTAAAGTGATATAAAACAATGTAGCATTATAAAACATATTTTTCTGGTTGCTAGTCCAGCTCTTAGTTAGTTGGTGCATTTCATTGTCTGCGTCCAAAGCCATTTCATCAGATAAAAATCTATCTGCCTATCGGGATCTAAAACAGTTAAAATTTAATACTTTTTAAGCATGTAATATACATCCACACGGCTTCCTCCGAAAACTTATAATTATAATTTAGATTTATTATTATAACATATCGCATTTAAAATTCAATTGCTAGACCTGATAATTATTTTAACGCTTTTTTGTGTTGTGCTCCATGGGCCCCAACTATAAACCCATGGTGTGTAGTGTAAATTTATGGTACTTTCTAATAAATGTTTTAGAAATTAACGGAATATGCAGATGTCATAAATTCATTAAAAATTTCACGCTTAAGAGCTGCGCGCTGTTATTCACATCGAACCAACCAACACCATAACAAATGATGCACTTCGTTCGTTATTCGATATAAAATAAAATTGTGTCCATGTGTGTGTGTATGTGTGTGTTATAAACCCTTTTCCAAGCCAATAGTGGAAATGAAACAATCACTTCCTTTATTAGAACCATGTGGGCAGCACAAAGGGTAAGTCAGGTGGGTTGTGGGCTGCCCCATGGGAGGTCATCGGTGGGACGTCCTCAACTTAATCTATTTTGTTTCATATGACAAATGAAAAAAATGCACACATTCATCGCATACAGGCAATTATTAATATTATTAACGAGGCTTTTCATGTATAAATTGCAATAGTAAAAACAGTGACAAAGGAAGGCAACGCGAGTCGTGCAGTTGATTTGAAACATATCATGTGTGTACCTCAAGGTTGCCTCCACGGGCCAGTAAATATCCATGATTATATAAAAGATAGAGTGGAGAGAAAGAGAGAGAGAGTGAAGTTGTAATTAGATTGTGTTTAAAATATTGTTGATGTTGCTTGAAATATAAAATTTTCTTTATTTTTCCACGTTTTTTTTCAATATTTCAACTCACATGATTTGAGGTCTATTTAGCGCCAAGTCTACATGAATAATAATAGAGATGGAAATATTTCTGTGTAAAAATGTAAATCTGGAAATATCATCAAAATACACCAAGTGGTGTCTAATTTATAGGTATTAAAAGTAGCCATTCTCGAGAATTTTGAATAAATTTGGCTACAACCTAAAATAGTTCAAAAAGTGCGGTTTTAGTTAATTAATTTTAAAACGAACAATAGTCCTTATCTAACCTAACTTCACCACATAAAAAATATCGAGTTTCTTTTGAACTAGAACTAAATTTGTGTTTTACAAGCCTACAGTGTGTCTAGCTATTTTTTTAAATATTGCTTTTTATTCCAAATTAAATTATCTGTAGAAGTATTTCTGATTTTAAATTACATTATTTTTTTGGCCAAACTACGTATTCGTGACAACTTTTTGTGGATTTTCTTTTAATTAAGTAGTAGTTTGTAGTACAAGCCATAAAATACATAACAAATTTGTTTTTTACTAATATATCCTTAGAAAATTAACGTGAAATATTGCTCTGTAAAAAGAAATTGGAGCAAGTATTTTCGTCGTTTTTTTGCCATAAAACCCTATCGCTGAGCTGTTGGAAGTGTTAACTTAAGCTAATTTTTATACTATTTGTAGAAAATCTCTGTAATACGTCACGCAACTAGCATACAGTTACAAATTAAAATTCATACGTTTTGTCGAAAATACTATTTCTAGAAGTACATTTTGCATACAAATTAGTCGTCATCAAATTGGTCGTATTTCAACTAGTCCCCTATAAACTTAACATAATAAATATGCAATTTTCCTTGTTTCTTTCCAAGAGTATACCTACAACACCATATCGCGATGACGAAGAATATAATACTTATCATAAATCTTGTAAGGATATTCTTGTTCGTCTCTTTTCTCAGTGTCCTGTTATAAAAAACTTAAAATTACAACCTACCTAACCTACAAGGCTATCAAGCCGGTTGTGAAAGACGAAGTTTAAACCATACAAGTTCTATCTACGGTGGATCTAAGAGGGTTCTTGACCTGTTTTCGGTTAGACAGGTTGCAGTGTGGGCTGAATAGAGATTTTTTCTGTGTAGCATCAGTATTAATCGACCGGGCGAAGTTGATTATTATACACATCAGTTTTTGTGTACGCGTTAACTTATTAAAAAACCGTGATGTTTTGGTGTGTTTTTTCCATTTCCATTAGTAAGTATATAAAATAATAAAAATAGAAACATCATCGTAAAAGTATGGACAAAATTTTTGTGGGGCACATTTTTCAGCTATGCTACCATCATAAAATAAATATTTCAAATGCCGCGTTTAGGTTTTCCAAACTGATAAATTCAAATGGAATGGAATAAATGAAATTCTTGCTAATTAAGCGTAGAATTTTTAACATTTATCTTAAATTAGAAAGTATTCAAAACTTTTGTAGAATGTTTACGTGCGTGTATGTGTGTTAGATGCAAACTATTCGAAATTCTGGTGGCAGCGCCATAAACGTCGCGGTTTGAACATACCATAGATTACCTTATGAATACAGCAATTCAATGGCAAATTTGTTTTTATACATTTTATGTATAAGTACAAGAACCGGTGGGAACTGTAGGTACGGATAAAAATATTTAACAATGCCGTACTTATGAATATCTGCACAAATAATTAGTGGTAATTTTATTTATGACTTGTCACTGGTTTGTTATTCTGCATTTTATGACCATTTAAGCAGCCTCATTTGCACTTAAAGACATTTTTAAGATTTATTTACGTTGTGGACTGCGAGAAATATGTGCCAATTTTTAGGTTTTCAAGGAAAAAATTTCATTCAGCTCGCTTTTAAATGCAATGTTAATTTTTATCTTGTTATTCGTGCCATAAATTTTACATTTATCGGGCAGTGGAATGTGTGAAATTTCCTACAGATTTAAAAGATATAACCCACTATACATGAAAAATATTTCAGTAGAAATGAAAACAAAAACAAACATTAATTTCTGGTCGTTATTTTAAGTTTTTCCACATTGTCTAAATGTGAGCGCCCCTTCATAGTATTTATGTTATATTTTTTGAAATAAATTAAACTAAAGTGCTTTTTTATATACTTACGGTATCATTATTTCTTACTTTGGCAAAAAGATTTATTTGAATATAAAGTACAGTAGTAAAAGTTATTTTGAGAAATACTAGACCTAAGACATTTCTTGAACCACAGCCAAGACAACTGTTCCTATTTTAAATTTATTTCAACTTTGTTTTGTACGTATCCACAATAAATCTCGCTTAGATGCTCTATAGATGAAAATTATCGCCTAATTAACATTACGCATGTTCTATGTTTGTTCATTTATTTTTTCTACTAGATTTATTTATGTTCCCAAAATGTTTTGTATTTGAATCTGGTCTAGCTCCTGCTGCCTCCAGATGTCAGCACCACCCTACACCCTGAACAATTCAAGGGGGGTTCATCACAAGGGATGTTTCTCAAGTTCCAAACCAACCCTGCTTCAAACCTACCCCGGCTACCGTCAACTAGATGGCGCCAAAGCCCACGTAGTGGTTGTCCTAGAAAACACTACCTCATCCCCACCTTTTCTCATACAATTCTAATACAACACACACATACACACATTTACACACACGCGTATTCCCCTCTTGTATTTTCTACTAACGATAGGCGTGGTTTTAAAAGAATTGCTATTTTTTTTCCAGTGGATCCTGTGCCGAGGCGGAGTTTAAAAAATGTGGAGCGCATTATGGTTGCGGAGTGCGTAGGGGCGGGGCGCGGGTGCGCATGCCGGAAATCTGCACATATTCACCGCACTTGCTACTTAGCGGACGGTACAACCAGTATTTCATAGACCACCGCGATCGAATGGACACTTTGTGGTGTTCGAGGGGTTAGTCAGTTTTTTCCTCTTTGAGGTCTGAGTGAGAGACAAAGTGACAACAACAGGTGCAAGTGTGAGTCTTGGAAAAAATCAGCAGGAGGCAGAGAAAGTGGTGCTAATTAAATGAGTGAAGAGCGAAAAATAGTAGAAGCGTGCAGCAGGAAGAATTTTTGGGGTTGGAAGGTAGGGATTTTTCGAAATTTTTGAAGGTTCATATAATTTAGAAGCGATAAGTTTTATCTGATGTTACTGGAAAAAAATTTTTGGGCTAATTCTTCAAATTTCTAAAATAATTATATTTTACCACAAAAACAGGATTTTAAGTTTCGCTCCTTAAATATTTTCCTAAATTCATTTTTACGCAATTTTTCAAATAGTCTTAAAATATTCCTGCAGCAGAACTTGTAACAATCCTGCAACTCAACTCGCATTTTCCTGGAACATATCACTTTTATACCTGTATTTTTTGAAAAATATTCACAAAATACGAACTAAAAATGTTTAATTAGTCTTTGTACGATTTTTTAATATTGTGAGTTTCCAGCTGCTCTTATAAACCTCATCATAAACTTGAGCAAAATGTGTAAGCAATTAAATAACAATTTCATAAAGTGAATATAATCAGCGGTAAATTTATAAGGAGCGTTATAAAACGTTTAAAAAACTCTTGAGCCAAACTAAGCAATTTTTCTCGAGTTTTTTTCCTCTTCTCCAGTATACATATGTATATAAATTTTAACTGTTTCTTTCCCGTTTCTTTACAGATGCACCTTCCCCTCCGTCGAGACGTCTTATCCCCACCACCGCCAGTGTCTTGACGGTGGCCACCACGCAAGCTCCTGCTGTAAGTAGAGGGACTCAAGATTTGTCGGTTGAGCTTTCGCGGTGTAGTGCCTCCACAGTCTTCCACTGGCATGCTTGCTAGCTGGTGCAACACACCCACATCGACTACACTACTATACTACAACACTTAGTAGTGCCTCAACACTTGTACCCAAAACTCAACATGTGCTCCACATCTTTCAACAGAACCAAAAAAAAACAGTTTAGCTTGGGGGCTTCGAAGTGTTTGTTAGTCTGCACACAACAAAACCTCCTCGGCGGCTCTATTTAAATTTAGTATATTTTAGTGTGGTGTTACTAGTGAACTTAAAAAGTTGCTATGCGGGTTTTTTCCAACACCACGCAGCTTCGAGGAACCATTGAAGACAACACAACACCAAACAAATTGTAAGTTTTTTTAATCATTATTTTTACTCTTAAATATTTTAAAAATTGATGATAGTTTTTTTTAACGGAGTCAAATTGCGCTAGTTTAACTGATCCAAGACAAAGTTGCAACTTTGTTAAATTACCCATCTAATCGTTGTTTGGTTTTTCTGCAAGCAATTTCATACAGAAAATACGTTTTATCGTAAGCAGTAAACCACAATAATGGCACTTATGGTTGTGTGCAGTAAACTTGAGCAATACAATAACCCGTCGGTAAACCGCAACACTACCATAGAAATTACACAAGAATAGAGACGCGCCTGTACAATATAATACAATAATAACCTTTTATATTTTTAATACCTACACAGGCAGTCGTCTTGAATGGTGCGTGTGGTACCTGTGCGATATAAAAATCTGCCTTGATTTAGGATTTTTAAATTCCTACGCCCCAATATCCTACTTGAACACATCCGGTTTTTTATTTTAGGGCCAGACGCGGCGACACACCCAAAATCTTTGGTTTCCTTTGTAGACTCAGACAGAAATTAGTATGTCTCCACGAAACAACAAATTTATCTGTATAATTTAGAAACAAGTCCAGAGAGTTTTGAAATGCTATGAAGCCAAGGTCGGTTGGGTGATAAGAGAAAAATTCGTTGGTTAGACAAAAAAATATGTATTTTAAAAGATGAGTGTGAATACTTTGAATAACTGTGTAAAGCGTTGGTCAAATACTAGAGAAATCTAGAAAACAAAGTGTTGTTGATGATGATAAATTCTGGAAATTAGTTGAATCATCACGGAGATTAGTTTTGATGTTTTGTATGGGAATATTTTCGTATTTTCGACTAGAAAATAACTGGAGGTTTAGTTTGGTTAAATTACGTAGTATAAATGAGTAAAATATTTCGTTATTTCATTAGAATATTTAAATTATTTTGGACAAGTTGTTTTTAGATATTTTGGTGGATGCGCAGGGATTTCCCTAAAAAAACTCGTAGTCGCTTCTAAGAGAATATTTTCGTATTTTCGACTGGAAATTATAAAATATGTAGTTTAATTTGGTTGAATTTATATCAAAATAAATCGGTACAATTTTCGATTATTTGAAGATTTAAGCTACGGTTAACGTAAAAAACCAGCGGTATTTATAAATCAAATTTTCACTTATTCGAATTGTTTTTTTTTTATTTCGAACATTTACCGTGTTTTGAAATAAGTGTAGTGTTAATTTTGTTTAAGCATAAATTTTTCTGTTGAGCTTTTTCCCCTACAGATTTTTTTAATCAAAACTACAAAAAATACGAGTACTTATTTAATGCGTAATGAACTTCTTTTTTTAGATTTATCATTTTCATACTCTCCTACACCACTTTCTTCATGTTCAATATCTTCTGGATCTCCTTTCTTGAAAAATCAAAATTTTAAAATTTGAAATTCGTTAAGGAGCAAATTAGAATTAAAAAAAATCGAAAGATGGGGTTCTGTTGTTAAAGTATCTAACTACCACTGTTTCTTCTATTTCACTCAAGTACCGTGGTTTTTAAATATTTAGAAGAACGTCTTCTTTCGGGTCAGATCTCTAGAAAAAACTAGTTTCAGACCTGATTATTTGTTAAATTTTTCTTCTCTTAGAACTCATCACGCAAAGGTTCTTTAACCTCTACTTACAAAACTATTCTTCTATTTTTTGCAATCTAGATATTTCTTCAGATGTTAAGTTTTTTTTTTTATTTCAGGACACTATTCTAAAATTTCTGTTAAGAAAATAGCAATTTACTTTTCAATGAGCTTTCCAAAAAAGATTCGAAAATGAAGATCAAGAAGAATATTCATGTTAAGTTCCTAATGTCAAAATCAAATAAGGTGTTGGTAATTTTGGATGCTCAAGGATTTTAAGTAAAAAACTCTTAGATAGAAAAAATCACGATTACTTACTACACTTCCTTCTTGTTTCGTATAAGAAACTATTTAAAATACTCCATAAATTATACAAATTAAATGTGTGTATGACCACTTTTGATATTTAATATCCCTTAATTTCTTAATTAGTCCAATTTACAGTTAGCTGTTAGATTATATCACTGTATAAAAAATTCAATGATTATAATGAAAAATAATTAATTATTCTAGTACTCCTTCATTTTGTGGATTTGTAGACAAAATGCTGGGCATCGAGGTTAGCTTAATTGGCTACAACATAAAACTTCGATGAAATCCAACTAGTCTAACTATATTAAAATGAATAGTGTCAATAACCTGAAGAAGAAATATTGTAAAGTGTGAAGCATAGATTATGTAGGGTTCCAAAATGCCGAATTTACAAATTAGTAACTGCCAAATTTATAAATAAAATTTATTGCAGGAAATACAAATTTATATTGTAGACAGAATGTATTTATCACCACATGCTCATAATTATCATTTTATTTGGAGAAACTAAATTGCATCGTCAAACCGAATTGCATTATATGTATTAATGTATCTGACCTGCAGCTGATTAAGCCTTGGTCGAATTATTGCAAAATATAATTATTATATTTTAATTAATTTCGAAGGTTTCGATTGTAATTAATTTCATATTCATCTGACAAGTTATCAGTTATCAGCATTTGCACAATTAAATATAATGAGAATGTAAATTGAAAAAGTAGTTATTTCGATTAAAAAGTGACAGTATTTTTGGAACTTTCTCTAATACATATATGAAATTTTAACTACGTTTATTTTGGATAATAAATAATAATTTTATTACCTTAATTTGCTATTTACTTATTACATTATTTCATTGTTCATCATATTTGATGTATGTTTTAAGAGAAAAACCGTGAAGCCTGTAAAATTTTATTATTTAACATTAATTACAAAATAGTCGAAATTACACTTTTAACCTCATGCAGAAGTTTAACATTTTTCTTTAATTGTTCAATTATCTAAGCGCGCTTGGTTTTTCTTAAGTAATCAATCATTCTTGAGCAATGCTAATGTGGGCCAACAATTTCCTTCTCAACATTACAATCCTCGAACCAAACGACATGAAGAATCTTTCTGTACTCTTACATACAGGTAGCCCTCATAACTGTCGTGTACTCTATACCCAGTAGCAGCCAACAGCGGCACATAATTTATTGTTTTTTTGTCCGTTGATCCAAAAGGTCATACACAAGGAACAATACCAGCTGTATATGCCAGAGAGAAAGGGTTAAGACTGCATGTATGCATAATTTCAATCGGATCTACCTAGCAGGGTGCAACATACACATTCTCTCACCTGTGTGAGCTTTAAGATTTTAATAACACATTACCTGGGATAAAATGCATACTTAGTTGATTTATGGTATTTTGAGGCTGTGTCGTGCACCCATTCAAGCAGTTTTATCATAAATATTCAGTTGCGGCTTTTAGTGCCCGTCCCGTCGTCTTTCTGATATATACTCGTGAGAAAAGTGGTTCATCGGTTTGGTTTGTAACCCTTTTTGCATTTGTGCATAATTTTCATGTTGAGGAAAAAAACGAGCATCAAATTAAACTAATAGAGGTGTCTCGTAATACATATTTAATTTTTTGTACAATGTTCTTGCGAAGGACAAATTATATAGCTACATTAATAATTTAAATTGTCAATAAATTTATAATAATTATTTTTACATGTGTTTTTTTTCTATATAAACTAGCCAAAGCTGACGTCCAAGTTGACGTTGAAATCATTAGAATGCCTGAGTTATGGCATAATAACCTAGTCATTGCTTTTTGCTTTGTTGTGCAAAAAACTACAATAATAGTGCTTAGCACCGTAGATAATTTTGCTTGGTTTGGAAAATGTGCAAGAAATGAACATCAAAGTTAATTGTGGTTTAAAATTACGTAAAGCCGTGTATGGTTTTGTTCCATTATATAAGATTAGGTCCAGAACCAAAAGAGAATTTTAACTAGGTAAAAAACGATCGTTCGATTTGGATGTATTTACCAAATTTGAATTTTGTAATATTGTCTAATATTTAACTTTATAGAAAAATATCTACATAAAAACATCGTTGGATTTAGAAGTATTTGCTAAATTTGAAATTTACAACATTAAAATAATGTCTAATTTAACTTATATTATACAAAAACATAAATTTGTCTATTTTCTAGCAGCACTAAGAAAAGTTCACCATGTTTTTGTAAATAATAGATCATCGAAATTAGATTTAGACGAAATGGATAAGAATCATCATTAAGAAGAAAAAATTTCCGTATAAGTATTAAGAGATTATAGCATCAAAATTTAATTGTTTGGGTCTAGAACAATACTCTCTGAGATGCGTCCTCTTATGCTAGACAGTCCAATTTTTAGACCATAGAACCGTAAAAGTACAATTTTTTATATAATAACTTTTTTTTAAATAAATCTCTTCCATATAATTTTTTTGCACATTTACATAGAATCAGTTTATTGAGCTGAAAGTTTATAAAAAAATTTATCCTCCTCGACTAATAATCATAATCAAAATAATATAAACTGCCGATTAAAACCCGCTGTAATTTTCACATCCTCATGTACATTACCAAAAAAATCTCTCCTAATATCTTTTTCCCTCTTGGGCGGTTCCAAAGCACAACCCATTAAAACAAAATTAATTCCCTTTCCAAATTTCGTCTAATTTCCGAGCGATACGTGAAAAGAAATATGCGTTTACGACCATCAGATAATTATAAAGATCAAATTATTAACCCTCATAAGTTATATTTATAAAGCTTAGGGCTGTTTTTTGTCGGCCAGATGTTATAATTTAATCGCCTTCACCCTTTTTTTGTCTTCTTTTGCTTTTATCCAAGGGTGGTATAAGATTTCTACCTGAGATTGTACGATACGATGAAAGCTCACATCAAAAGCACTAGTTTGGAATGTGAGTGCGCTGGTCTTTTAGAGCCAGACATTATTTTGTATAAAATTGTACGAGTTGCTTGATCTGCAGGGCAAAACTTAGCAGGAATCAATTAATGCATTCTTAGTTTCTTACCAGTGGATTTGTGGCAATTTATACTATCCCAACCATATAAATTGTAATATTTATTAATTTAATGGAAATAAACAAGTTGTTAAGGATTTTTCGATGTGTGACTGGCTATCAAGATAACATACAAGGACTATAGACAGGTAATATTTTTCATCATTTCCCTATAAATGAACAAGAATAATAGTTTTTTGCTTGTTAACTTATTTTACGTAGATGTATAATTCTCGATATAATTATACCTAGCCAGGCCATTTAGTATGACATTGAAGTTATTTTGCTCTCTTGGACATGTGTTATAATAATAAATTTTTCTCTTGTACACACACACACACACATAGAATATCATTATTTATGGGCGGATGGGACGGTGCTGCTTCTAGCTGCATGGAGCAATTTTAATCTTGTGTTATTAAATGTTGTTGCTTGTTTTTGCCATACTGATTATCAATAATGTCAAGCTTAATTAGAACAGAACAAAATTGTTCCAAGCCTTTTAAATACAGAATAATGTAGATGATTATTGTAAGAAAATCGAACGTTTGTTGATTGATTCACTTCTGTACCTACGTCTTTTTGTAGTTGTGACTTCAAGTCAATTATTTAAAGTTCCTAAAAAAATACATAAGTAGGTAATTATTTTGTAAATACCTTGAACTCCCAGTGGCTGTCTGTATTGATTCCAACAGAAAAGGACTGAAATATTGTCAAATACACACCGATATAATAAAAGTCAATACCACCCCTCCTTTGTAAACCTTACAAAAGCCCATAAATAGCATTTTCTAGCATTATACACAAGTAATAATAGGTTTCAAATGTAATTTTGTCATCCCCGCTCTTTACCTGTTGTAATATCCCACTTTGTCAGCAAATAAAGACTGACATTTTGGCAATTCAGGTAGCGAATCTACCGGCTTGCACAGACGGACAAAAACGTATTTTATTTCTTATAGCAGGTGGATCATTAAAATTAGATTCGATGTTTTTGGGCTCTTAATTAAATTTCGTTTGATAATCACCGGATAACATAATAACATTAGTTGCGATTAACTTGAAAATTTATCAGTGATCTGTGGACGAACTACGTTATCACCCTGTTTTATCGAATTTGCAACAAGTCGGATACTCACTTTGAAAAATTAATGATGAAACATCCGGATTCTTCCACACAACCATCATTCGATGCTTTAGGTCTTCTCTAAAGTATAATTTATACATTTTGATATGGTTATCCTGGACCTGTACCCGGACCCGGACTTATTTATGCCACAAGATACAATTAAGTGTAACGGTGAAACGAATGAAGACCAATTAAACATTTTTTCCGATTTAATTAAATGGTCCTTTTAAAAAGAATGAAACTAACAGCCAGGTTTGACCGGTTTCCAAAATAACCAAATTATGATGTGGCAAAGACCTCAAAAGAGCTTATATGTATGTGAGGGGGCTTTTAAGGTATGGACACGAAATTCTAGTTTGTCTGTCGGTGACACCCCGTGTGATTGATGATGGATTTGTACGTTTTCCTTTTCATGTATTTTAACAACATATAGGAGTGCCTTGTGACCAACATTAGATGGGTGCTTACGTCAAGGAAAATGTTATTTGTTGTATTGGAATTTACATTTAAATGGCATGGTTTTTTCTCCTAATCAAACTAATATACGATAGGAGAAGTGTATGTGTGACACATCCTCATGTTTTATACAAAATTTAAACGATTCCATTAGGTCAACTCGTGTAGTGTTGTTTCATTTGACCGCACATGGGTTTTGTTGCAAAAAAACGAAATAAAGTCTTATTTTTACGACCGTTATATTAGAACAATAAGTAATTAATGTAAAAAAGCAGTTGAAACAGTAATAGTAGTAAATAGTAATATTGCAAAATTTTATTATTTCAAGCGTTTTATTTTCTCCATAACTAAACTGTTAATTTTCTTTTATTACCACAAAACAATCATGGTTTTGTAAAGGTGTGGTTCCTAAGGGAGGTTTTTCACATTGGGCAATGCAATTAAAGAAAGAGTGTTAAACTATACAAAAACTTGTTTTGACAAATGCATCCTACTGTTACAAATAATGGAAATAAAACGTATTGCATCAACACATTTGGTTCTAGGGTTCTACACCAATTTTATTTTTATAGCTAATTATGGAATGTTTTCCTTAGTTTGATTACTCACTGATATATATGTAATAAATTTAATTTTATCAAACCTCCATCCATTTTACTGTTTGGTTTTTTAGTTGTAACCTCCGAGATGCCAACAGTTAATTATATGATAAGCTTACACATTGTGTCATAAATTTGATGCAAAGCCCCGATAACCTAACAACAATTTATTATTTTAGCGCTAATTAAAATCGTTTTAGTTGTTTTTCTATAGTTTTTTCGTCGTTGTGCTTGTTTCCCTTCCCATTTTGAATCCGTTATATATTTAACATAAAACGCAAATATATCACATTAGATCCTATTCAAGTGAACTCGATATTGTGATGAAAAATTGATATTTTCATGATGGGTAACCCGATGGGAATGTGTACCATCCCCTGTATTTGCATATGTGGTGTAGCACCCTTTGGATAAAAGGGTTGGGCTGCCTATACAAAAAATTGTAGGAAAAAAACAGGTACCAAATCGCCCTTCTCTTCTTATAACTACCTCGTTTAGTGGCATCTTCAAGAACAACCAGTCAGTTTTTTGTGGACCACGCCACGTAAAACACTGATGCGCTGAGGTATTTGAAATTTTTTGTGGCAGTGGGTTGGTTGGTTGCTATTAAAAAGTAAGTAAGTAAAACACTGGTTATACTTTTTCTGGGTAAAAAAAGTTTGGAACAACTGGAACAAAACTAAGTTAATCAAATAACACAGCTTGCAATTTAATTTTTAAACGATGTAAAAGTTACATGATACTTTCAATGTTGCATGATATTATATTATCGTTTAGTTAATATTAATATAATACAACCTTGAATTATTTAAACTTATACCTACACTTTCCTCCGCGTCCATTTTATTTTTTTGTTGGCTGCTTAATAATTAAATAAGTTGAATTAATGTTTAATAAATTGTAGCATAATAAATATTATTATTAATGGCTTTGTGTGGTTCTGTATTATACAGTGCACCAGAAAAAGGAAATAATAAGAAAAAACTCGAGTTAATTGTATCACTCATTTGAAACAAATACATGTACATAGCCTAAGAAATTGCATGATTATTTTCTTAACGAAGTCTTTTTCCAGTTTTTTTAATACCCAATTATTATTTATTACACTTTTAATAGGATATAGTAATTAATTGATGTAGAAATACTTGTAACATACGTTCGTATAATTCAATGTTCAGATCGCAGCGGTTAACTGGAGAAAAAACGACAAAAGAACCGAACGCGTACATCAGAAAAACAAAGTGATTTGTCTATTTATGCTAAACCACTTCCTTTATTTAACGCACACTAATGCAGTACGCAAATTAAGAGTGAAATGTATTGCTCCCCGAGGCTACAGAATTAAATAAGTAATTGTTAAAGCACTGATCCTAATTTGAACTTTAATACAATTCAATTAACCACCCGTCAATATTAAGACACAAACACACTATTCTCATTTGAATTCGACGCTCTAAGGTCACCGTAACGGATATTAGCTTCGCTAAATTACCCATCATCATTACATTATTGTGTAGCTTTGTTTGGCTTGCGCCAAAATAAACCAAATATTTTTTTGGGGGAACAAAAAGGACGAGACAGACATTGTATCCGGGGCGGCGGTGCATTTTAAAGGCTCCTGAGACAAATTTATGATGGTTCGGTCACGAGAAACGTGATTGCATCCACGCTACTACCAGAGATGCGCTGATAAAACAGCTCACTGTACCATAATTGGCGCCATTAAACTATTAAATGCAATCTATAAAACATTTTGCTTTTTACGCAGTTTAATAGGTGCTACCTGTGATCAGCCAGGAGATAATTGGCAAATCTTTGGGGTGAACAGAACCCTGCAAATGGATAATTGAATCATTGAATCCGAAGAAACAATCGAATTTGTTTGAAAAAATTTAAATCTTGAAAAGTTTGTTAGACCAACTTGATGTTTTTAGCGAAAGAGACTTTATTTTGGTCGCTAGAGTTTTTGTAAGCACCGCAATTTGCAGAATTTTTGAAAGAGATAGATTTTGGTACAACAATGGCCTATTAAAAAAAAACAATTTTGGATCTTGTCCTAAGTTTCATCTTTCATCGTCTCTTCCTCTCTTCGACATAAACGAAAATTACGATCTGTTGAGGTTAGGTCCTTTTTTAATTCCTTCTGATACTTTTCGACCACTTTTTCATATTCTATTAAAACGCAACATTTTCCCCATCCTCCAGTTCATACCCCCCACGTTCCTTCTCACACATCTGCATTCAAACCACCCATAATTCTTCCTCCTTCACCATCTTGGCCACCAACACCCTCTCCAACCCAATTCGTTCCTGATGGAAAACAATTGTTTGACAGATAATTGATGGACCACCACCACACATATGCATCAATATGTAATCTGCATGTTGTGATAGAAACTTAACGGGGGGGTAAACTGCAAACTGTGGACAGGGGGTTAAATGCAATCAAAATGGTTGCTAGGAGGGCGGATTTGCAAACGGTTAGTTTTGCAGATGAGTGCGGGAGGGGTTCGCAGGGAGGCCAAGGTTAGCTAATTGACGAACGTACATATCTCCCCCTCGTCGTCATAGAGCTTAACAGCTCATGTATGATGGTATGACGTCATCATGTAGCCATCATGGCAACTATGATTCGGAATTTATTGTTTGAAAGAGAAAGGAATTGTGCATTGTTGGATGTTTGATTTGGTTTGTTTTGTTGCAGATATTGTTGGAATTTGGAAAATGGGGACATGCCATGATGATGGGTGGTAAGTTATGATGATTACAAAATATTGGAATGCTACTCTTTAACCTTAGCTAAGCTGTACAAAACTCAAAAATTTAGCTTGAATAACTTTGCTTTAATTTACATAACTACGGATTTACATGGTGCTTGAATTTTACATTATTCGGTAATCAAACTTTACTGTGCATAAACATGTAAATGTTTGGAGTTTTATTACAAACTATCTTTATGGGTGTTCCACAGTATATACCACCTGACGCGGTTTACAATTATTTCCCTTTTTATAATTTTTCGTTTTTTTTTAATAACGTGCTAATGGAAATTATAAGTATTTTGACAGCGATATAATTAATTTTTATTATAGTTTTATATGCTAAAGTGTTTCCCAAGAAATAAAAATTAAACGCAATAAATTGTTTTTAATTATTGTTCAGAATGATTCATGCGTAAACATCGTTAATTTCGTTAGTATGTAATTTGCATTTTTTAACATTTGTATACCTTTTACAAGCACACACACAGTGTTGAATTCAATTGTTCTCTTTCTTGTGTTTTCACTTAAATATGTATAATTATATATTTTTTCTCTTCTAATTACATTTGCGATTGCCTCCCGCTCATCGGCTTGTCTTATTACAACTTGTTGAAAATAATTAATATTTATTATATTTATAATAATCAAAATGATATGGTTCATAAATTTTAGGACAAAGACCACACAAGCACACAATAATACCGAATTGAAACTTTGAAACTGAAGTTTTGAATATTGTAGCAAAGCCGTTAATTTTTTCTTCCTGAACTCGGCAATTTTGCATGTGTAATTGAAACCAGTGCATTGGTGAGCCCATAAAATGCTGCCGTAGGCAAATCGGTTAAAGGTTAGAAATGAGGGAACCCAGCAGTTAATTTATGCACAGCTAAAAGCCATGTGCAGCACTTTCAATATGCATACAAAAACAACCAACCAACGAACGAATATATTGTCACTCCAACATATTGTAATAGTACATGTGTCTACACGTCCGCTTTTTATCCAACGAGTTAAGTTACATAGAATTTTCCGTAAAAAAGCCGTTAATAATAATAATAAACAAACAAAACATGTGGTACAACTTGTAATTACCATCTGTAGACTTCTCGAGACTACTGCACAAGAAATGGGAGATAAAATATTGACAGGAGGCGTCTTTGCCTAGCTGCCATGTTATCTCTGAAAGGTTTAGAGTTAATTTGACTGGGATTATGTAGTAGGAGACTGACATCAGGGGTCCAAGGAATAATGTATGCAATTTCCAACATGGGGTGCAAATGGGATATATGAGGCTTGTAAAGTTTTATATCCTAGGCTCGGATTGAATATGTGAGTGACTAATGCTGTAAAATTGTAGATATCCGAAGAGACTTGCTGTGACAATTAACATAAAACAGAGAAAACTTCCAAGATTTTGTGAAATGAATTAATACAAACTGTTTCTGATGTGTAGTTTTGTTAATCTCGTGGAGGTTGCAACAGCATTGACAGACAATTTAATCAGTAAACGGCACTGATAATAAGTTCAAGGATAAAATTACAACTGATAGGAGAATTGCATATAAACTAAATTAGCACAAAAAGAAAAAAGAAACTCCTACGAGTCTGTTCTATTTACATACATATGCATATAAAAGCAAATCAAACCTTTCTATTTAAATTATTTCTAATTATTCCTTTAAGGTTGTTTATTGGCGTCGCTCAGATTACCACAGATAATAATTTGTTAAGGTAGAGAATTTCTCGAAAATCCCTGATTTATAACAGAAAACCAACACTTCTAATTTGTTTTCCTTTTTTTAAAGGATTTGCATACTTAATTTTTTTATTCATTATGTTAATAGTGTTGTTGTTTTGTGGCAGCACAACTATCACCGTTTTATTCGGTTATTTTTAGACATGCAGACAAGTTTTTATTACGACTGAAGAGACTGGAATTGGTGAATTGAACCTTAGCACCCTCTAGCGGCAAAGATGCCAAGCTAGGTATCGTTACAGGGTGGCGTTCCAACTTAGTTTCATTTGCACATTTTGTTAAATAATATACGTGGATCTTCATCTATGAAAGAAGAAATACTTTTGGAGGATTCAGATTTTTTATAGTAATGTACCTGCAAGGTCAAACAACTTTCATTGAGTCTAGCTAGATTTGAAGAAAAACGAGAGAAAATGATGTTATATTATGGTAATTGATGTTTTGACGTGTTTCCCAGGACAAAATAATAATACTCCATAGAATAGAAGAATCTACACCTGCAGTTCCATTCTCTCATTATTTTTTTTATTAAGAAAGCTTCATCAACAGTTGATTGCTTGTGGTGTATGTCCTACTGTTTTTACGGCCGCATATAACTTAATAGTCGATGCCTTATACATTAACAATATCCATTTTTCAATCTGTAGTAAAAATAAAACAGAAGTTTATATCTTAATTCAGGTTATTTGAAATTATTCATAATCAGGCATTCAGTTTAACTTTAACAATTTATAGCAAATTTTATCTCCTCCGTAGTAGTCCTGGCTTTCAGTATGAGTCACTTTCTACTATTTCCGAACTGAATCAATAATTATGTTACTACAAATCCCCGTCTCTTTTTCAAGAGTAAATAAACTTGACAAATCATTATCGACATTTGAATGTTTCCTTACCTGCATAATTATTATAAATTGTTGTATTTGCATAAAAATATCCTTTGCAATTCCCAGTAAATAACTTTTGTGCAATTATATCCATCACTGAAGAATAAAATCGTGAGAAGCATTGTTTATAGTTTTAATGTAAGATGGGTTGTTTAATTCGAAGAAGGAATCGTCGCTGGATCAGTGTGGAAGAATTTCCAGCAGGAGAGAGCGAGAAAGAGAGTCCCCCGTCTGCAATTATCATACCGCCGTAAACACCAGTCTGTGTGTGCCAATGATTTCTTCCATTCCGGGAATTATTTATAAATTATACATTATATTTTGCCATGTAGCTAGTTATTAGGTTGTTTGGTTGGGTTATTGCTTTAGAAATGGTAATTAACTGACGTCGATTAATGGGTCTAATTGGTTTTGCAGTTTTAGTTGACTTAATTTGTGATATCGAGAGAAGCTGGCGAACATTGGTATTGGTTTCCATCATACCACAAGGAAACTTGACCATTTGTGACCTTGATAACAAAACAAATCTTATCAAATACTGCTTACTGTTCATTTCTCAAAATAGGTTTTTTTCTGTTTGGCATAAAACAACAATAAACATTATCACAGGATATAAAACCCAAGGAGATTTATTATACTTGGTTAGGTTTTCGACTTTTATTTAAATAAAGCTCAAGCAACAGTAGCCATATATCCGCGATAAAAATGTGGCTAGTGCGATTTTATCTCCTAAACTATTTTAGCCGTTATAACAGATTATTATTATAAATTAATCAGCAGCTTGTGTACTTTTAATTAATTATTTAAATGTGTTTTTTCTGTTTTACAGCGTACAGCAAAAAACGCGTAGTAAACCTAAACATCATATCTACTTATGAATATGGATGAGTTAATTTTCTTGGAGTTTTTTTGTGGTTTCTTGTTTTAATTTTTCTAGGCAGGTTCCACATGTGCTCCTTGTGGAAGTCCAAATGGAATACGTTCTGGTAGACCACTAGCGAGGTATAGAGTTCCTACGTGTTTTCAATTGTAGGAACTTCATACCGTGCTCTTGGATGTGCCGACAAACATCGCCTTGTGGACTTTGATGAAAGCAACATGAAATTATGGTGGGCCCCCACGCCACTGAACGTGTGCTTTGCCCATTTGAATTTCCTTTGGGTGAACATTTATTGTAGTGTTAGCCTTTTATTCTGTGTTTGTAGTTTTAGGACCAAATTTTTACGGCTTTTGTCTGAATATGGTAGGAAATAAAAACCAAAATAAATGTAAATTAAAGCACTATGATAATTGATGGATTTCAAACCACAGCACACGAAGTTTGTTATATTGTTTTGCTTGCTTTGGGCTTTGGAAAAGATTTATTTTTATGGTTTAGATAAGTTGTTAAGATGTTAAGTCGTAATAATAACAATAATAAAAAAACTAAAAGTATAATTAAATTCATCGTTTTATTTTCACCTTGCAACTGACCATAAAGTGCTTTTTGTTATTTAAAACATTTAGTCAGATAAATCAAGCATTTTAATAGAAAAAACGCTAAAATGCTCATAAGCCGGTGTGTAAATGTCAGAAATTCTTGTGTTGGAAAAAAGTGTGGTTTATTTAAAGATTACAGTCAGTGCCATAAAATATTATATAGACTTTGAATTATTATTTATGTTTGTTTAGTGTGATTTATGATTACAGGGATAATTTAATATTAATATTTTCTTGTCATAAAAATACCCGTATATGACTTCGGAATGCAGCTAATAAAACTAACTCACTTAACCATGAATTAATTTATCCAACAAAAAAACAAATTAGCTTAAACAAATTATTTTTTAGCGACACCATAGAAAAAAATCATAAACCCATGTAGATAGATATAATAATAAAATTATTTTCGCTTGTCACTTTATAATAAACTATAATTATATATTGTAAACAATGAACATAACAATTGTACATTCAATTGTACAAGCAAACATTGTTAAGAACTCAACTGACAAATAAAAAGTTTATTGTTTTATTAGTGTATTATACGGATTTTTCATTTGTAAACATCCACGTCGCCACAACGAAGAGTGTGCAAAAGCAAACCTGCTCCTCGTACTTTGCTGCTGCCACTTTACATTGATTAATGTTTGAACTGACAAAAGTACATACTTTGGCAAAATAAATGTTGAAAATAAAAGTAGTTGAATTTTTTATAACCATGTGCGGCGTTCCAATTCCAAAATCGAACCAATTTACAACAGCTAAACTACTTAAATAGCCTTAATGGATACTAATATACATTTTTTCCTCTCTTATGTACATATTTATTAATAGCTGTTTCCCATGTACGGTGGAATAATCTGTCTAATAAATCATACATTATACATATTCCTGTATAGTTTTCGACTTGATGTAGACGTTTCTTAAAATATAAATTATAAATGTTAAGTAATATGTAGCATGTGGCATGTAATGAAGAAAATTATAGGGTGAACTGCTGTACAATTTAAAGTACATAATTCGCTTTGAAATGGACAAAATTATATTTCTGTTGGATTTGTGTGGAATATGTGGTCGATGGATATTTCAATTGTGCATAAACGGACAGAAATATTGCATGAGTTTATTGCATTTGTTGATAAATTAAATTCGAGCGATAAATTGGAAACTATGAATGGAAAAACTACATCGTTATAATAGGCAAAAATAATTAAATACTTAAAAATGGAATTAAATAAAGTTTAGTATGAAATATACAAATTTGAGTGAATAATTATTTTGTGTATAGTTAAGCTATATTTTTAGAACTCAAATTAACAATATAACATAAAACTTTAGACTTTTTTTTATAGTTCAGAACCAAATTAATAAATTAATTGAAACAAACAAACTTAGAAGCACAGAAGTGGATAAATTAGTATTGGGATCTATTACTAGACAGAAAGAGCTTTTTTATTTGCTGAAATTCAAACATAATTCTTGCAAAATAAGAAAATTATTTTGGATACCATTTTAGTATTAGCGAAATAAAATTTTTCATGATCTAATAATAGTTATTTATGTATTAAGGGCGTAAAGAGGCTTTTATGGCGCGAAGCCTTATTTCAAGCACGAGGGCTAGGAAAAGGTTGTAAAAGTAAGTTACGCCAGAAATACATACACTATTTTATTTATCTCACATTTATCTCAAATAATTAAATAATTAAAAATGTCTCAAGCCGCTTGAAGTAAGTTACTATAGTGAAGGGAGTAAACAAGGGTATCCATTTTAACTTTTTACAAAAATTGTTTACTTCAGTTGTGTGATCCAGAATCTTTGATGGATTTTTCATTAGACCAAGAAAATGTGATGGCTTGCAAAGCCGAAACGAGCTGGCTGAATCGGCAAGAAGTAGTGATGGTTTGATACCCGAAAAATCAGAATTTATTTACAAAAAACTTACTGTGAGTAAAAAAACAGCTCTGACTTTTATTTGACGTTTCATTATAGCCCATGAGCATAAAGAGGTCCATGAGCTATATATAAAAAGACGTTTATGACAAAGAAATTCGTGTATAATTGTCAATTTATAATATATCTGTGCATAAATATCTTTATACGAGGTCATTTTAAGATAAGTAGTGAAACTGTTTTAATTTATGACCAAGAATTTCTATGAACATTCACCCTAAACTGCTTCGTTTTCAAAATTGAGAACAGAAACATATTAAAATTGCAACAATCTGGAAAATCCTCCCAAGCTTCTGAGCTATAATAATAACTACTGTTATGATGAAGTAACAAGTAGTTTAACAGGCCAAAAAGGCAGAAATTTTTTTTTACGTTGACAAAGAAATCATTTGTAAAATTTCTGATCCATTTCTTATATGAAGGTATTCATAATACTCGCATAATAGAACAAATTGCAGATTTTATATTTCAATCTATTGCAGTTAGTGGCCAATAGTAGATGGAACATAATAAACTTGCCTCAACAGGAAGTACATCCTATTACATAATAATCTACCTCGTTCGACGATTTACCCTGTTCATATTACAGATTGTTCAAATTTCTTATTCTTTATTGTATAAGCGCGAGTTACTGTACTTCTAAATTTCTATTGGTTTACGCCAATCTTACCATCATGGCTACTGCTCAGTTAAATTTACTTAAAGGTCACTGGACGGAGCATAAATCTGTAACCAAGAAGGTTGTATACAATAAAACTGACAAGAAAGAGTTATTTTTCTACTAAAATTAACCATAAATTTCGATACTTAATTTTGCAATATTTAACATTTTTATAGTTATATAATTTTAGTCTTTTAAATCAGTTGCTAAAAACGAATATTTGTAAATACTAAACCGCATGCCTCTAAAAAATACAAATAAATAAATATAAGGGCAAAGAAAGTGATCGATTTTTTAAAGTTAAACCACAGCTGTGTTTTCTTATTGCTTTTATCCCAGCACGTCAATTTTTGTTTATCTAATCAAAAAACCAAAATCAACTCAATTGTACAATCTCTTTATGGGATAAGCAAACTGAAACGATGTGAAAGAACCCACAAATATTTTTTGCTAAACAGCGTGTTTGTTTATAAATGATTAAAATGTTTAGTCGATCTAACAAAGTTAAGTAGCCACAAAATTTAGGCCACAGCTTTAAACACCAATTTTACGACCGATAGAGTTGACCAATAGAGATTTGTTTTATAGTAACATCCAATTAAAACCAGAGCAACGTAGAAGTCGTTAAACTCATATGTATAATGGTTTAAACTTCACTAGTTCACTGTAATATAACAGGACATTTTTGGAAGGTGTGCAGAGGCGTGTTGTAGTTCCAATAAAATACCTCCAAAAAAATTCTACATTTTTTACTTCTACAACAGCAATAAAATTGCAGTTTTACAATGGGTTTTATTTTTATCTAATAAACATAAACTTGAGACTAAAAACATGATTCATTCACCGGTATTATTTATTGATATGAAGCTATCCATTCCAGCTTGGTTGGCAAAAAATTGACACTTTAATATCAGCTGTGTTTCAGAAACACAATAATAAAATGCAATCAAAACCTCAATGGAATTGAAATCCGATATATGTTCGAGTTAGTTGATGAATGATGGGTAATAAATGTATAATTTTGGCCCATGCAAATTTCTGAGAATGGTGTGTTAATCTAACAGACACTCCTCCAGTGTGACAAGAGCTTTATCAGTTGTCATCAATAAATTTAACACTTACTCACAGAAACTTTGTATGATCGGAATAAATATAGGAGTTTAGATAAAATAAAACTCAAGAGAAATGCGAAACCAATGCGATAAAGCTGCAAAAAATCTAAACGGAAAACATTATGGGTTATTTAATTTTCCGATCCATTAGGCAACAGAGAAGGTAATTTACGATTTATTTGTTACTTTTTAAAAATCATAACAATAAACAACTCTTAAATAGAAAGTTTTATCTAATACCTGGAATTTGTGAGGCTATCTAATTTAAATAAAAAAATCATAAAAATAATTAATACATTTTACAAAACTGTTTATACAGAAATGTTGATGTCGAAGTCGGTGAATATTTCATAGCGTCAAGTGACTCTGTATGGGGAGATAAATAAAATAATTTGTTTGTAGAGAAATATTATCCTCCCACATTTTCTGCATGATGCAGATATTTTTTTATTGCACCTGCAGGCACAACGGGCGGTATTTTCCACATTACAGACAGTTCGAATTAATTGTGGCCATTGAAAATTAATGCTATTTTATTACCGCTTTGTCGATGAATAGATGCAATAGGTAATAATAAGGCTGTGTGGATTGAATGCCTACAGATAGCTAATGAATTCGTTGACGTTTTTATAATGGCCGAGTATTATATACGAAATGTTTTTTTCCTGCTGCCTCTCAATCGTTTGAAAAATATTTAATTGCAGTAACGTAATGCAACATTTGTTTGATTAATATATTTAACCTTTGCGAATGTGAAGGGCATCGGAATGATTCATACATACATTTTTACTTGTTGCAGTGGGGACAGAGCAGCGAGTTTTGAACATGATACCACGAGTTTGTGGTAATAAGTATTGATTGCTTAAGCTTGCTTAAAATATTATAAATTTATACAGTTATGGAAGTTGTGATTTAATTACTATTTATTAACATGTCCTTTAATTGTTAATTATTACTTGTAGACGTTATTTAATAATATTATGATTTCTGAGGCGATAAATTGTTAAATTGAAGTTCATTATACGATGAAATTACAAGTTGTCAAAACGTTGCTCGGGTAGTTTCCAATGAGATTTAATTACAAAGCAACTCTGACAAGACATCAAAACAGTAATTTTTTAAAAGAGGTAATTTGGAACTTTGAGTAGTAATTTTCTATTTTTCTATGTGGACTTGAAACGATGCTGTAGTCATAAGTTCTCATAGTAAGGACTATAAAAGTAGTACTGGACTTTCAATCTTTGAGCTTTTTGGAATTATTCACAAGATACTCGGTTTTCTCGTCAATGGGACGTCCTGAAAAAATGCACGAAATCGTCAATTTCAGGAGCTAAGTGAAACCAGATAGTTTGCAAAATAATTGTGAAGTTTACAGTAATTTCAACAAATCAAATTCGAAACCACTAATTTTTTATCTTTTTCCCTACCTAACCTTATTATCTTATGGAGTGGCAAGAAGGAGATTGATTGTTCTTGGTCGGAATATATAAAGATGATGATTAGGATTAATCCAATCCAAATTCTTCAAATTTCAAAAATGTTTAGCTGTACTCAAAAACGTGGGTAAGCAAATAGGAACAGAGACTAACCTGAAAATATTTCATGAATATTTATTAAACAGGGTGAGTCAGTTTTTTGTAGCAGGACTTTAACAATTGATAGAGGACCTTTTTTTAAGAAGAAAATTTCCTATAAACATGGGTCGTAGAAAGCTTCGTTTGTGAGATACAGGGTGTTGAAATACGTTTTTTATTTTACTTTTTCTTTAATATAAAAATACCTGTTTAAAATAAAATTATGATATTCCGGCAAAAGAGTGCAAATAGTTTAATATAAAAATATATCGTTTAATATTTCCAGTGGCGTAGATAGAGGGATACATATTAGTATTTTTATTGAAAAAAATATTCCCCAACTGAAAATTTTAATTTTTTCTTCAAGCATATGAAAGAACATTCAATTTTGTTTAAAAAAGACCCTCTTGTCAGAAGTCGATAAGGTGCACCGTTTTAAAGATAAACAGAAATGTTTGTAACAAGTAAGACATTTTTTAATACTAGGTACCTATGACAAATTTAATATAAAAAAAACACGTGTGGGTACATGAAAAGCCTCATGCCATTCGATCAAGAAACTTTCAGCATGAGATCAGTGTAAACATTTGGAATGGACATTACAACAATCATTTATTTGGGCTCTATTTTTTACCACCACATGTGAATGTCCAAAATTTTATGCAATTTTTCGAAGCTTAGCATGGCAATATGTGAGAAGAAATTCCGTTAAATTTAAGGATGGCTTGGTTTTAACTTGATGATTGTCCAGCTCATTTTGGGAGAAATGTAAGGAACTGGTTGGACAACAGCTTTCCAGGGAGATGGAAAGTCGTGGGGGGCCATTTGCATGGCCTCCACGATCCCCAGATCTGACTCCCTTAGACGTTTTTGTATGAGGATTTTTAAAAGAAAGGGTGTACGCGACATATTTTGTGCAATTAGTTTAAATTGTAAATGGGAATTTTTTTTATGGAAGAGTCAAAAATATCATTTACCTCTCAAAACATTCATACGACTATTACCCAGTGTTTGTAGGGATATCGCCATTTAAAAAAAAATATTTCTCAAATCATTGATTTGGCTTCCACAAATTAACATCCTAGATTTATACAAACAACTTAATCCGTTTTAATGCATTTATTTTAAAATGAACAACTAAACTGGAATATCCTGCAGCATTGACAATTAGGGATATAACCAATACAAGTTTATAATTATCTAACATTAGTTGACATCAGTACTTCTATCCGATAATAATCTGGTTTCCGTCATTAATCAAATAAACAAAAAAACTGTACATACTTAATTTTTACTGCCAGCAAATATTCTCTAACCAACTTAATTATTCTGAAATCGTTTGTTTATAATCCTTTAAATGGGTATATTAAATAATTACAAAAAGGTCTATCAGGGCTACTTTGTATTAATTAGTCTCATTAGGTAACCCCTATACTATAGAATTTGCAGAATACATCATCAGGCTTATTTTGTCAATTATGGTAGTAAAAATTTGCAGCGTTTCCGGTATAATAACTATTATTAGTTAAGTATAGAAGTATTCAATTTGAAAATGGGAAAAATATTAATTTTATAGATAAGTTTACTGGATACCTCCAACTGTGCTAATGAACACTAATAATTAGATTTAATAATTCCATAATATTTAATGCGAGGTTTTCTTCAATCGCATTACAAAAGGCGGATTAAGTATACGTATTACAGATTGGCTATGCAAATTAAGCGGAAATTGTACACAGAAATTAATACATAAATCATTATAATAGTAAATCCAGGCAATCAAAAATGCACTAAATACAACTCTCACGATTTTTTACTCAATTTAATAATATAATTAAACGTCGACCAGTTGATTAAACCACTGATGTTGCTTCGGAATAAGATTAATTATTCATTATTAATCAAATTGCAATTATATTGGTTTTAGTGCAGTTTTTTGCGCGTCCCCGGTTTTTTTTTTGACAATGTAGGTAACTACATAATAATAAATTTCAGACATTGTCCAAACGTCCCGGCGATAATATGAATTAAAAAAATAATAATGAGGCTTATCCGGTGGAGTAAATCGAATGTTAATTTCTTTATAAATTTAACAGCTACTAACAATGACAGGTTGTAAAGTTTGGGTAGAAACTAGGTAATATTGCAGTCAGATGAAACATCTTTATTACAAGACGTGTGTACCGTATTGGCTAAAACAACTATAAGTTACTGTTATTGGATGGTAAAGATATACAATATTATACACACAAACATAATGCATATATACACACACGAATGAAATTGGATATACAATTTTTTTATTATTAAAAATTCGCCCACCTGTTTGTCGTATATATTCGGAAAATTACATAAAGCACCGGTATTAATTCCTGCTGGTTTTTTATTTATCGTCTGGGTGCCTGCTAATTTCTTTTTTTCTTATATATTATAGTTATAGAACTTGTTTTTAATTTGTGTTTGAATCTTGATTAACCATATTAGGTTTGTCGTGCAAAATTGTCTCAAGTTACGGGGAATAGGGGAAAAAAGCTCGAAAATTATGGTTCAGGTTTCTGATCTTGATACTACTCGTACATAGATACAGAAATACTGTGAAAAAATCATTTGCAAAAATATATAATATAAATAATAAAGAATGGATTTTACCTCCTTCATTCAGCAAGCCTAAAATAAAGAACGAAACGTCAGTTAAATGAACGATTTTTTGAAATTTCCTGTCCTGGCCGGGTAACGATCATCTAACCAAAAAATATGAATTTGGTTTATCGGAGCATATTTTTTAGTTTCCTCATTTGAACACTACGTGGTTCTATACTCTGTATTAGGTTTTATCTCATATGTTTCTTCAGCGAGATTACAGCTATCATAAGATAAAAAATAACACTGCTACAAAGTACAAACAGCCAGAATTCTATAAGGCAATATTTATTTAATAGATTAATTTGGATTTTCTAAAATTAATTTGCTTTTATTTGCAATTTTTACCCTTAAAATAGATATTTATTTTATTAGGAGTATAAGCGAAACTTTTATGTGACGAAGTATGGAGGTGTAAGCGCCGAGCGGAGCGAGGAGAATTAACTCCATACGGAGTCACATAAAAGTGCTTATACTCCGAATAAAGTACAATATTTTATTTTCAAATGGAATCATTCTAATCGTAATATGACAATCAATTTAATAAGTAATTTTGCAACTGTCATGCAACTGTCATACATTTTTGCAGATAATGATATAACTTATACTCCGCCGGAGTATAAGTCCTACTTATACGCCGCTCAAGAGTGGTGTCATAGAAATGAAACTTATACCTTGCCTACTCAGTCTTATAACACCATGTTATACGCCGTTTGAAAATAATAGATATTTATTTTATTAGGAGTATAAGCGAAACTTTTATGTGACGAAGTATGGAGGTGTAAGCGCCGAGCGGAGCGAGGAGAATTAACTCCATACGGAGTCACATAAAAGTGCTTATACTCCGAATAAAATACAATATTTTATTTTCAAATGGAATCATTCTAATCGTAATATGACATTCAATTTAATAAATAATTTTGCAACTGTCATGCAACTGTCATACATTTTTGCAGATAATGATATAACTTATACTCCGCCGGAGTATAAGTCCTACTTATACGCCGCTCAAAAGTGGTGTCATAGAAATGAAACTTATACCTTGCCTACTCAGTCTTATAACACCATGTTATACGCCGTTTGAAAATAAAATATTTTACATTTGTTTTGTTTCTAATTAATTTACAGAAATAATGCGATTTGGACTAAAAGGATGTGTATAGGCGGTTGCATACAGTTCCCAGTAAAATTATACAAAGCATTTTGTGAGCCGCTCCACAACCGATGGTAATTAATTTATTACGAACTTTGCCAGGAATTTGTTTACTAAATACTATTATATTATAATTCAACAATTACAACAACGATGTAGAATATTTCTGTCTTATATTCTTTTGTACATGTGTGCATTTAGGTTGAAATATTTATAACCCATGAGGATATTTTTGTAAACTGAGGTGGCAAAAGATTAATTAACTCTATAGCACAATATTTTCAATTAGTTTACAACAGCTAAAATCAAACAAAACAGAACCTATAACCAAGCATTCCTTGGAAAGAGTTTTGAATGAAACTTGGTAAAAAACGTTTGTTTGCTGAAATTACTTTATTAGGCAATGTGGGCATCGAAACTTGTATTTTCGCGTCTACGTGCTAAAAAGTAGACACCAAAAACTCTTAACGCAGGACTTTTGTTAAATAAATATACAATTTAATTTGCAAATAATGTAATAAACACTACAACACCTTTTGAATTATGTATGGTGTACACACACAGACTTTATGTAAATTTTAGATTCACAATATTGCGACATTACAAAACTGAAAAACACAAATTACATCTGAGTTTATAACCATACACAATTTGGCCTTTAACTATACAACCGAAAAACAAAAAACGAATTTATGATGGCTGTTTATAAAACTATATGTATGTGGTTTCCCTCCCTAGGCATGATATGTCATTATCCTGCATATAAAAATCGCTTGCATGTCGTTTTCTTGGAATATTGCCTGTGTGAATCAATTTTTAGTTGCAGGCTAATCTGATAAATACAAATCCATCGAAACCAAACCGTGCATTTACCGAGAAATGCACGGATGTAAACGACGTGTCGGTAAGCAGGCGTCCTAATCAGTTTGAGGATTGAAACAAAACGGAAAAATAATCACAGTACATTAGATTACATATCTGACTTCCTGTTTTGATGGTGTTATAAGCACTTGCAGAAAGAAATTGTTATGGTCTTATTGGTTTTGTTTTCGGTGCCATGGCATTTTATTAAACCTAGTCTACTACTAGAACTAGAGTGTTAATGATTTTATTTCGAAAAAAGTTGCTACCTGTTTGTAAGCGCTATTAATTACTTGACTCATTGCAAAATCTTTTGTGCGACCTTTAATGAGCGTATACCACACAAAAACCATTACAATGAAATTTAATAGTTGCCATATATGGCGCCCATGCAGAAAATATTACCTATAACAACTTGGTAGTTGTATAATGACTTCCATTTTAAAAACCATAAGCAAAATTCATATATTAAGCTGTTGGAAAAACTCTAAAGCAATCGCGCCAACATACATAATGTTTGTTGAAGTTGATGCTGATGAAAGAAACAGTTTTCTACCAACTTGGACTGTAATAATAATATTAATACGACAGCCAACACAACATATAGAACCCAAAGCAATATTATCCTACTTGTTGTTTATGGTGTCTTGTTAGAACCTACAGAGATTTAGATTAATACATATACAAATTATCATTCTGTTGTGTTATTTGTTATTAAATGTAAAACAAAGGCAATTTATAGTATGGCATGACATGTTCAAAGATCAAGATCACGATACATGATACAATGTTAAGGTCGTATTCATGGACCACACCTTTTTTCGTATTTTTTCCATGCTTATTTTAAAAGAAACTGCAATCATAAAATTTACATAAAATTAACACTTATTTTTATCGTGCCACGATGCACAATACATGTAATTTCTTTATTTGAATGTTGTTGTTTATAAAATCTAACACACCCCAATAAACACTACAAAAATTCGGTTTTTGTAATTTTTGGTCCATCAGGAGGTTAATAGGAAACCCGCTCGCTGGCTGTGTTAAGTTGTTAGGACAAGATGAATGTCCTAATTTAAATTATTCCTTTAGATAATATAAGCATATTTTCAATTAATTAAAAAAAAGCTTCTGACGAAACTATTTCGGTGAGTGGTTTTCATGGTATATTATACCCACCGCATACTAATGAATGAAACAAATAAACAAATTAAATTCTACTTGTCTAATAGACGCACTAAAATCTAGTAGAGGAAATTAACCGCAACGCAACGCTTTTTACGTTCCTTCCTATACATTTTTTTGCTATTATCGTGAGGGGACCACCCAATTTAAAAAGTACGCATTTAAGTATTCGTCAAATTTAATAACTGGTTCCCTATCAGCTCATAATAATTAACGTCCCAATAAATTAGAAAAGTTTTTTGGGTATTTTATTGCGCTTTTTTGAAGGTGTTACTAATTGATAATTATAGTAATATCTGAATTTTTTGAGTTTAATTGAATTTTTCTAATGGTACGTTTTAGGCATATACAATACACCTATTTTAATTATTGTGGACGTAATTTGATTAGTTTCGTGATTAACTCCAAACAAATTGCTGTGTGGACGGTGAACGAAAAAAACTATGCATCACGATGTTTTAACTGCACATTAGAAAATATCAAGTTTTTATCAAGATATATTAAGCGAGCGATTGTTCAATCATAAATCATAGGTTTGAATTTTTTTACAATGTAATTTAATCACAGGATGCTGCGAAAAATTGCTATACTTAGCAAATTTGATAGATATTTAGGTAATGGTGTTTAATAGTTAATTAAATGAGGTATGAGGTAATTTTTAACCAAAGAAAAAAGTCAATTTAATGTACAGATGTTGAGGGGAATTATTCAATTCAACTTATCAAAAACGTTCACTTTTTGTGTCGAAAAATATAGAGCCTGCAGTTTCGAACTCTTTGCCCTTTCCTCAAAATATGCCAATTTTCCTGAAGCTTTCTGTTAGATACCAGAAATTGTACCAATTCGTGAAGATGTTAAATTAATGAATGTTCTTATTTTTAAAAAGAGAAACTGCAGGCTACCATTATATATGAACTACAATACTTATTACCTGTATGCATTTAGGTAGCTATTATCTACAAATTATTTTTGCCGGCTAATTTTTTTATAATTACAATTTACGATACACTTAATTACGAAAGAATTATGGGATATTAATGACGCCCAGGGCTTTTCGTATAAAATGTTTAATAACAGCCGTCGAAACAATATATTATGAACGCAAAATGTATATACATAGTATATAAATATGTGTGTATCTTTCATGTGCCTATATGAGTACCTACCTATGTGTATTGAGGTCAAACAACTGTTGACGTGGCATTTTTGATACGGCAACAATATAAAATATGCGATTTATAAAAGTCAAGCGAAAAAAACTGAAACGTGTCGTAAATGAACAAAGTGGAAGTACAAAAATAGCAAATGAATGTTTTTTGCTACAAAACGTGCATTGCGTGTCAGACAAACTGTCATGGCTTGTGTCTACAGTTTTACATATTTTATAGGACCGGTCCTGTGTGTCCAGCTATTATAGCGGTTCGTCCACAACAATTTTTGAATAATACTCGTGTACGTTGAAACGACAGATTTTCTGTTGGAAACTGACGCGAGGTATGATTTAGTTTTGTAGTAAGACGTATAAACCTAAACATTAATTTAATAACTAGGTGCCGGTATACCTACCTACCTATAAGGAGAAGCGGAAGAAAACTAGTGCTTTTATTATCCACCGAACATTAACTGTCTTAATGTTTATTAATAATATTAGTACGAAATTACAGCATTATATAAAAATTTCTACATGCGAATTAGATGCAATTAGAGTTGGACGGAATGTTGTGTTTTATGTTCGCTGCAGTAAAAGGATATAATATGTATAAACACCAAACAGTAAATTCCTGTTAATGTATGGGAACATGTAACCATTACGAAGATCTCTTGTTTATTGAAACCAAAACATGTTCAAAACATTTCCACATGGTTTAGGGTAATAAGCCTTAAGCTCAAACAAAAAATCCTAGCGTTTTTTCCAAGAGTTTTTTCAAGGTGCATGTGCAACATATGGAGCTATTCAAACTGGGTTGTCAATAAGATGCATTATGTCAAAAGTGTATGCGTGTAGGAAGATCCCAGCTATTGAAATTTATGTAGTAATTGTATTGTGAAACGATGTGATAATTGCAAAGGCAAGTCCTATGCAAATGTAACAGCTTAACAGACCATCTTGCATCTATATTTACTCAACATTGTATATAAGTGTCCCTAGATGTAAAGTACCAACCGATATGCATACTATATACCTAATATACAAGTTTTTTTCTTCATCGCCAGCACATAAGTTTGTTTTGTCGTTTTACTATATATTTTAATCAGTTATTGGGCGGCTGTTGGAGCGACAATTTAAATAAATTTTCTATTTAACTTATAGGTAGAAGCAATAACAATTTAAATATTTTTATATTTAATTAACGGCTTGGGAACCGAGCCCAACGACCAAGTAAACAAGTTGGTAGAACAAGTATATCAAGAAATTGATACATCATATTCATAATTTACAATTTTTTTCTTGTCTAAGGTACACTCCTCCAGTTTACATTATAATACATAATAACCATTTATTTATCATATGATATTACACTCACTCACAGCACCCTTGTGAAGGTGGTGCGGATAAATCAGAGACCACATCAGTTTGGCAAACGTCCCCCTCTCATCCACCCTTATGCAAGTTTTGTGCAACATATGTGACGTATGTGTGTGTGTGAAACCATTTTAAGTGCATCCCCTATATGTGTGTTTGTCAGCCCCTTCTGCAGTGAAGAGGTAGGGCAACGCTTGCGCCGCGACGCCATCACAACCGGCGACGCCATGCGTCCAACACGTGGTTTGGAAAAGTTTGGGCCTGGACGTGTATGCCACCTTGCGGGAAATGCTCGAAGTTTATGATTTAAAAGTGTACAGGGGGCAGATGAAGTTTATTTTAGTTTTCCGAAGAGGATAAAAAAATTAAATAGAAGGAACTATTCACGTTTACAATTATGATGTAGTTTTTTCGTGTTGCTGTCGTGGGTGTGGATACCGAAAAACGAAATAAAATAAAAATGATTTTCGCGCTTATAATTTCTTCGATTTCTAGAGGTTTGGCTTATCGATCTGTAAACAATTCCAAGAAACTTTAAGTTGATATTTGTAGTTGTGCATCCACATAACACTGAATTTAGGCGTTTTAAAATTAATATTCATTGGGCACATACCCACTTCTTGAGTAATTCACTTTCTACACAGAAATTTACCTATACCTACTTAAAAGTTTATCTTTAATTTATTTATGCAATGATTTATTTGTTATATAATTCAATTGCAAGGTCGATTATATGTGGGCAAGCAGATACACTCACACATACACAGAGATATAATATATTTAAAGGTACGGTCGCCGAGAGAGTATTACATAGGAAATAACACGGGCAAATAAATAAGCACGCGGACACAGTTTAATTTATTAATAACTCCAAGTAGTGTACTACATTCATTTAAAATAGTTGATACGATTTTTCAAATAATTCAATCAATATTTATTTCAATTAAATACAGATTACTATCAGATATAGGTTATTTATCTAATAATTATATATTTCAATACATATGTAAATTCAACAGCCGTAAGTTACTGCACAAGTTATTATTTGTCATTTATAGAAAGTCACTACCCACCAGTCTTTTGTTAGAAATTTTTCTATTAAAAATAAATATTTATTTATACTGCGCGCTGTCGCTGTGCTGTTTCATATGGTTCATTTACAAGAATTGATTGTTGCCCAGCCCAAAGGTGCCAATCTTGTGATAGTTGTGTGCACAGAAAATTTCATAAACTTAATTCTAAGGCATCAGGGGCAAGCCAAGGCACTAAATACCAATATATGCGAAAGTAACATGTTAAATCTGTTTCGAGTGCAAGAAAAACGTGAACGGTGAATGGGAAAAACGTGAATGTTATATATTATGTCAACGCGCGGTTGAAACATACTTGAACTTTCAAAATTAGCAAACAATTATTTTTTCCCCAACATAAACAGTTGGAAGGCGACGCGAAATATAAATTCCAATTTGACATTTTCGTATACAATAAAATATAATAGTTGTAGTTGTAATAAATATTTTAGAAATACCAAAATACTGAAGACTAGTTTTAACATTTTTGGGTTTGTTCGTCCGGTTTTATTAAAAACCCGAAAACCCATTACAGTGCCTAAAATGGTAATATACGATGTATAAATGCGTGGTGTGGTGGTTTTAATTTACATTAGGTACCTACTTCATAAATGTCGACTAGTCCAAAATTATATTAATTTTTCTAGTACCGCACTGGAATTTTTACTGATTTAACCACGAAGCGGTTTGTATAAAAAAGCAATCTATATTAAGATGCACCATCTAATAAAGTAGTTTGATTGAATGCTCCTGCTGGTCCAGCCCGATGATGATGAACATTCGAAAAGAATTCCAAATATGATTGGACAAATATCACATACACAATCTTTTCTAACACGAAACATACTGTGGCATGTACATAAATTACATCCCATAATCATGGCCCCAATAATTAATCCTTCACAGCCCATAATTTTTTTATTATTAAATATTACCACAGAAGATGCTGTTGACAGCTCTTATTGATTTTCGATAGTTTCAAAAATGCCTCTCAAGATCTTCCAACACACACTTGTACATGTATATTTCTTTTCTCGACAGATAATCCACAGGTTCTTAAATGTGAATAAATCATTTCGCCTGATGCAATTAACTCGTATAAATATATATTTAAACACTCTGTGTTGGATTATTTGAAAATAATATTTCAAGGAGTGCTATGTTGTTTTTTCTTTAAGAAGGAATGTACCTACAAATGGCATGTTTTCACCAGTCGCGCACTTTCCCCATGTACACTCTTGAAACCTCTTCAAATTACATGGTGCGTATTATGTTAACAATATACCTGGGCATCCTATTCTGGGACGACGACAATGTGGTAGGTGTACGCGACAACACACACACAAAGTCATTATTATATGAATTAAAATGCAGAACGAATGGCTTTTTCTTCTGTCGTCAAACAATCAGTCAGTTCTTCGTCTAAAACGTGTATCCAGGTAGACACGAACATAAGTGAGTGTGTGTGATATTAGATTGTATTTAGAAAGAAAAGTATACATCATTTAAGCAGAATTTTTCTTTTGTCAGCGTGTCGAGGGGTTAATAACTAATAATCACCCGGTTGAAAATTGTCTACTTACATAATAGGAACATTCCTCAAGCGTTGTCAAGTTTTTTCAAATGTACAGTCATTGCGGTATGTGTGGAATTTGTGTACCTGAAACACAACGGATATACTCTAGTATGTTATTAGGTTTTTCACTGGTTAAATGAGGAACTCGAAAAAATTGTCGGTGTTTGAAAAATGTGATTTAGGATGCAGTACGTCATCATTGGTACTTATTCGTTATTGAAGCAAACAAAGTTATTTTAGTGGTTTTGTTTATCGCCACAGGAACTTTTGAAAATAACACAAACACCTGTCTGATTATTTTGTTTACAATTTTTTACGGGTAGCGGTGAAGTTATACTAGTTTCACTAAAGACATCAGCCAGTTCGCACTAGTCGACTAGCCTAATAATATAATACTGATTACTTTACGATACTTGTGATACATAGTGATGACTTTTTTATCACTCTTGAACGATGTAATGACGGTAGTGTCCAAATGAGCAAGCGAAATTGAGGCCACCACTTCTGTAGCAACTGCTTGTCTACTACTAAGTTATTTTAACTTTTTAACCTGCAATTGATTTTAAATCAAATGTTAAATGTTATATATTTTATTCACGACACTTATTCAGATGAAGCTTGCTACATGTACGAGCCCTAACCACTAAATGTTCGGACAAAAGTAAATTTTTGAAGTATAAAAGGAGAACTGGAAATTTTACGCAAATAATTAGTAAACACCTAACAATACAATAAGATAAAGCCTTAATAACAATATTATGCATGGAAGAAAATTATTTATTGGATTTAACAATATTTTAACCCTAATAATTAGCAAACTCTACAAATTGAATTTGCAACTAAATGTTGGGATAAGTTTTAATTTAGGACCATTAATAAGAGGTTACATCTCCTTTTGCTTTAATAGCTGCCTGTATTCTAGCAGGGATTGTATTTACCAAATTATGATACAATTCTGGCGTGAAACAGTCCCAAATTTCTTCTATTTTGGTCTTAGGGTCCCCAATGGTTCTTGGTGGATTATTGCGTAGAATACGTTTAATTTAAAAAGAGTTTCAATGACATTTAAGTCCGGACTGGGTGAGGGCCACGAAAGCACCTTTATGTCGTTTTCCCCAAGTTCCAAAACTGTGTTTTTTTAAAAACAGTAGTTAGAAAATTGCGTCACGTTTTTCAAGTGCAATTTTAAAGCTACGAAATATGCCTAAAATCACCAAATGAAGACTTGGGAATTTTATAGTACATAAAACCAACATCCAGCTTTGCAATAAAGTAAATTTTACCAAAATCAAACCAGTGATTCCAAAACTGTTATTATTTTAATGTAGGTAACACCCTCAAGGAACACGTTTTTTGAAAAGTGAACTATGGAACTCGAAAAAAATGCAAAAAAAAATCATATTAACATTTCAGGATTTTTTCAATATAGTACGATTATTGAGCTTTGATTTAAATATTTTTTGACACAAATCCAACCAGCGGTTTCAAAACTGTGATTCTTTAAAACAGCTACTAGAAAATTTTATCATTTTTAAAGGTGCAACTTTGAAGCTCCGATAAATGCCTAAAATCACCAAATAAAAACTTGTGTAACTTTTTTGTAAAGAAAACCAACATCCAGTTTTGCAATAAAGTAAATTTCATCAAAATCCGACTACTAGATCCAACGTTTTGTAAATAATAATTCTTTGTTTCTACAATTTTTCCATCCTGCTGGGTTAAAGTGCCACAGTTTTGGAACCGCCGAGCCGATTTTTACGAAATTTACGTTTTTATATAACTAAATGTTGGCATTATAACAGAAAAAACCATCAATATTATGGAAGTTAATTTAGATAACTTTTGCGCGTATGGAAAAAAGACTATCAAATTTACTTTTGTCCGAACATTTAGTTATTAGGGCTCGTATGTTTTATTTCACCTTTTGTCCTAATTTACCGGCGATCTCTGGCTCCTGAAAGGTGTACAAACCACATATTCTTATTTCTTTGGAAATTTAGTTTTGCTGCAAATTTCCCATGATGATTAATAAAGAGTCCAAACCAAAATTATACCCACCTAATCAGCGTAGCGATAAATGCAACCAGTTTAAATTGTACATAATGCAATTGAAAATAACCATAATTAGCCTTTATAATATTTTACATTATGCATTGGATAATCTGAACAACAACAACCACAACAACGAAATAATGGCAAAAGGAAACCAGTTTATTCTCTTTTGCAATATGTGATTTATTCATCTAATTTAAGTGTACTTTTTTGGAATTAAAACGTAACATTATAGTATGTATACAGATAGGTATTATATACAAAACAGTATAACTTTCTAAAACAAATTACAAACTTTGTGAACCAACACAAATCAGAATGGATAAATAGATAACTCTGTTTATGTGTCTTGTGTTTTTTTGATTCGAAATCTAACGAATTTTCTGAGAAAAGCGTAATTATAATAAACCATGTTTATCGTATTTCGAAATGACAACTATTTCAACTATGGACCATTTATAGGAACATGCAGAGAGCGAGATTGCTGTTCATGGCGATGAAACACTTGGCGACAGGTGTGATGCATTTTATAAAGATGCGCTCTCTAAGAAGAAATGAAAGTTACCTAATGGGTTGAGAACAAACCCACCAGTGGCGTCCCCAGAAAGAAGAAGTTTGATAAACATAGCAGAAGGAATTACGAGTTTAATATTTTTTTTTTGTAGAATCGTGAATGTTGTTTTTTCAGCAGGAGTTAATGAAGCAAGCCACAGGTGGCTTTTATTGGTCATTGCAATCAGCTGAGACTAAATTCTGTGGATTAGTTTTCATTGCTGCAAAAATGCTTTGCTTATTATCCTGAACTAAATTGAAATGTTTCAGAACGGAAGCTTAATTTTGTAATTTACGTTGGAGGAGAGAATGTTCGATGTAAAATTATAAAACAATAATAGTTAGTTAATAAAATGAAACTTGGAATAATGTGATATCTACTGGTAGGAAACAGAGATTGTTCTAATATTGAAACAGAATACAAATACAAGAGTGAAAAAATTAATTAAACTCTTGCTCATAACTTATTTCTGGGTTCGTAAAAAACCTTCTCTTTCGCTACAATGTTTTTCAACTATTCCATAAACAACCAAACACTTGACACATTATGCTGTTGAAATCCTTCAATGTGCATTTTCCTGTGCACCAAATCCATATATAGCCACGATTTTTACATATTTTAGCGTTATTTCCAACAAATTTTACTAGAGAGTGTCGACTCTGAAACAAAACCTGTTTCGTGAGCGTGACTTGTAATAAAAATGACCTACTATTTTACTACAAATCCGCTTTCTATACTACTAAACAGTACTACAAGTTGTGAATGGACCTCCGGTGGTATGCACATGTTGGTTTTGCTGGGGCTATTGCGTTAAGATCATGTAATATGTAGGCGCCTATTCAGTACTTGTGATATTAATTCGTTAGAATGCTGGGAATTGACGAACAAATTTTGACAAATCATTACGTGAGCAATAAACTAAACATTGAACAAATCTATATCCGTTCTGTGGCATCATCTTGTTGATGATGTTGTCACAAGAATTTATAAATAATTGTACAGAGGTATTATTTACAAAGCATATTTGTAGATGATTTTAACAAGACCGTGATTTCTACCTCTTTACGTTAATGATTAACATGGAAATAAAACGGTTCCAGAAACCAAGTTAAGACATAAAAATTAATCCAACATTTACATACGCAAAGCACGGTTTGTTTATTCCTCTAATTATTATTAGTGCGTTCATTTGTATATATGAAAATATTTTCGTCGATATTTATGTCATCAGATTCAAGCTGTGTACAATTAGACGTAACAGAGCGATGTTAATCTTTCGACGGAATTCTAAATCGAAATAAAAAGTCGAAATAGGACAAGAAACAAATTACTAATTTGACGCATGTAGAAGTGGATCGTAAAAGGGTTTTATGTCCTATTTTAAGAGAGTTAATGGTATACACTGGTTTGGGGGGCGTTTGAAAATAAATTTTATTATTGTTTCAATTAGTAAGCAATAAATTTACGAAAAGTGAATTTATATTTTTTGCAAATGGTTTACGACCTCAATTTTATCGATATAATATTCATACGTGGATGATTGGTGGTAAAAATATGCAATAACACAGAGCAATGAGCAATTTTAATTGATAAGCAAATTTAAAATACGTGTTCGGAACTTTTAACCGTTGGTAATTATTCTCCTTTTTCTACAATAAGTATTATTATAATTTCCAAATGATTTGTAACTATTTTGAATTTTACATATTCAGTAGGTACGTATGTGGTAGATTACGGACAAAAAACAATTAAAAACGATTTTGTAGTGTTTGAGCTGGAACTAACAAAGCACGATAAATTTAAATGTAACATAATTGAATGGCACACACATAAAATAGCTGTCAGTTGGTAAACACTATACGTGTATGTTAAACTAATATTTTCAACATAATGTAGAATTTTGGAATATTTCTTGTTGAAATTTTAAATAACCTTGTAAGCTTGCAGATTTTTTTTGACGACGGAACAAATCGAAGAAATCATCACATAATTTTGGAAAGCACAAATTGAAGGCAGAAATTTTTGTGTTGAAATCATTAGTGTGTATTAATTACCTAACAAATATTTGAACAAACTTTAGTCAACACTGAAAATGTAAAATGGAAATGGTAGTACTTTTTTTTCAAAATTTTAGAGCCGATTTCAGTAGCTTCAGCGTCATTATTATAGTGAATGAAAGATATGATGACGCACAAGCAGTTTGTTCACCTTCAAGTAAAGTTAAATTCCGTTAATTTAAGGATGGACCCATCAACTTTACATAAAATTCATCAGTAATATTTCTTTTATGTATGAGAACCCAAAATTGTATATTATATAAAATTAGAAAACATAATTTATTACCAAAAACTAGAGAAATAATTTAAATGAAATATCAAATTACACTATTTTTGTTGTCTATTGTATAATACGATGCACATAATTCATAATATGAGCTTTGAGATCAAGTTTACGTTAAGTATTAGATTCCTGGATAGTAAAATCCTTGTCCAAAAATTACGATATTCTAACAATTTAAATCTTGAGATTTTCAAGACTGAGTTAACTGAATGTGAAACAACAAAAAAGTGCGAACCTCTATCTTATACGCTCGTAATTATAATAGCTAACTAAACTTCCAAATCCCATCAACATTACACCTCGGGCGTTCAAATCCCTAAGGCTAGTCCTGCACGGCAGCAGCCACAATTTAATATAATTTTCCTGCAAGCGACTGAAAAAATACATATTGCATTACTTATTACACGAAGTGATTGACAGGCTAATATAGATATGTAATATGTTAGTTCTTCATACATCATATAATGCCACCGGATGCTCAATCTTACCGTCTGGAAAAAAATCAAAAACAAAAATAATCTACAGTGTATAATAAAGCCTCCTGCAGCGCGCAATTTACACAAAGTCAGTGTCGTACCACACAGAGTATACTAGGATTATCTTGGACAGTTGGGATTGTGCACTCCCAACCCAAGGATTACTCCTTAGTTATTATACGATTGTACGGCCGTCAGCATCATTCCAAAAACATATATTAAATAGCGCTGATTATTTAAATTTATCCCCCTATTTGGCTATGTGGTTACCTACCGAGTAGTAGCCGCTGAAAAGCAATTGAATAACTAACTCGTCTTTTTTGCAATAACCTCTAGATATAGAAATTATTGCGTGGACTTATATAGCAAGCAAACACAGGAGCAGCGGTGCACCGTATTGTGTTTGATTTCTTAATGTAACCATCAATTTTGAACCTACGCCATTCTTGGAGTGGTCCAGTAAATCCTGCATGCACTTGACGATGTTTAGAAATTGTGTCAAAGTTGGAAATTTTATGATATGTATAAAAAGTTGATTTGATAAGCCAGAGTAAACTAGTTGGATTATTATCGGTTGGGCAATTATTTGACTCATTAAATTGATATTAAATAATCGCTGCATTTCCATGTTGTTTTGCTCGGATATCAAAACGAAATATTATCCTTTGTTTCCTTCCAACTCTAAACATTTACTTTAATTACAAAATAATCAACTGATTAGGAAAGTATAAAGGTAATGGAATATGGGCAACGAAAACAAACATCGATTATAAGGTAGAACTAATTTTGAAATGTACATGAACATAAAATATATAGAATTTGTTAAACCTCTCAGACTTTATGTAGCAAATTGCCTGAAAAAAATTCAAGTCGTAAATTGCAAAATTTATTTTAGAAATTTTATAGAAATTCATCGATATACGTAGCATATTCAACAGAAAATGTGACTGTTCCCAGGATAACAGTTATTATGAATGTATAGTTGGTCATACTAAAGTTCCAATTTACGTTTTTAAATCTTCGCTTCGCTGACTTTTCAATGAGTAGTATAAGACAAATTGTCCATAATTTTTAAGTTGCAGCAACTAAACCAAGATTGAGCTTAGCCCGTCTAGAATTTTTCTATTCAACTCCTTTAAAACCTCTCCCAAGAGTGAAAAATAAATCTTGCATGAGCTCCTCTCGGTACACAGCGCGTATTTTTGCATACAATATATGGAAATGCTTTTTTTGTTGTTCGTCTCATCGGGTGTGTACAAGGTGGTGAGTGCAAGCAGGGTATACAAAGACGCCCCTGAGAGAGCGACCCTTTCCCATCATCAATAAGAAAAAGGGGACCTCATTTGAATATCACGGACGTTGTACTGCTGCTGCTGCCGTATGCAAAACAATCTGGCTCCATTCAAATGCGGGAATTAATGTAGAAACGATTCGTTTTAACCCTTTGGTCGTCTCTAGGAGCAAACGAATGTATGGTATTCGAGTGGTTGTTGGTCGTCTATGCCGTGGCCGTGGGAAGGCAAATACAGAAAGCTGTGATCTTAACGGGGCCCACTCGTTTATCACAGGCGATAATTGGTCAGGTGCGGCTGTGTACTATGTGTTGGCTACGTGTCCAACGACAACAAACTAATACAGAAAAAGCGTTTTCCCTCAGCTTGTCTAATATACCATAAACAATGATGCCTGCTGTAATAGCGTCCAATGTCTAAGGACATCGTTTCACAATTAAATATGGTTGGGTTATTTCCTCCATTCTCCAACAATGCACATCCCCCAGCCCCTAAAAACAAAGGCGCAAACGGTCCCTTTTAACCCCATGCGCTTTATATGCATCAAATTTTTTTCATGATTTTTTTCAGATTTAACGCTCCTCTTTGGTTTAAATAGCGGATGCAGAAAAAACTGAGCGTGGTATAAAAAACAGGCATTGTAGGACGAATTCAATTGTAGAATGACGACGATTTGCTTTGGGAATTAATTTTATTATTAAATTATATATGAACAACTGCTCCCTCTGCACGACTCGGTACTTTTTTATCAACCCAACACTTTTTTTTCATAAAGTAGATCAGGAGATAGTGAAATTTATGCATTTATGTAGCGTGAGATGTCATCTTCCATATCCATGCGCAGCTGTTGTTATCTTTTGTTGATAATATGGTTGCGTATAATAAATTGGATGAAAATGAGCACATAAATTTTAAAATATAATGTGTGAAAGCAAAAAATTGCGCAAATTGTGTTTAAGAATTAATGTCTTTAGATTTAGACATTAGAAGCTAAAGTGCCCAGTATGAACAAAGGCGACGTCCAAAACTTCTGTAGTATAATTTAGATTTACGTGAAAGAGTAACGAAATATCTTTGTTCGTCTTTTAAAAACAAATCTATAAACTACATAACTCCAAGTGACGATAGTTAAGGTGGATTTTTTGGTTTTCAGTAGTTTTAGTAATCAAAAAAGTTCTAATGATAATTACAAACTACACTAAATCAACATATATAAGCATGTTGTTTCCTTCCATGGAAGTAAACCATCGATGGGAACTTCTCCAACAAACCAACCTCCCAGCAAATAAGTTTCGATTAAAAGCTAATTGTCCATACAATTCCACTAGTTTACCTTTACCAGTACAATGTCTCATATTCCACAGGCCACACAGAGTGAGCAAATAAAAATTACCATAAAAATACAACAAAGTAGGTAACGAAAAAAGGGAAAAAATCTAAAACAAGCCTTATCATAACGAGGTCGTAACAGTTTCCATATGAGTGTGTGTACTCTAACAATTGCAACGTTAATCAGCCGCGGTATTTTCAGCCATGCATGTCTAAATAGATCATTCTTCTTGTTTTGCTAACATGTGCACATTGTGCCCCTTTTGCTCCTGCACAGTGAGCGAAAACCGTTAAAAATACACTTAAACTACTCTTTGCACTTAATTTGAAATTTATTTATATTCAGTTGAAGACAAGTTTAAGATAACATGGTTACATAAGCGAGCAGTTGATTGGATGTTTACAAATATTTCCATGAAATTTATTTATATTTTGTGCGTCTGTTATCCACAAATGTGAATTGGTTCTACCAGCTATAATAGTAACCAGTCGAATTGGTTAATAATTTATTGTAAATTGACCACACGCACTAGGCACTAAGTCCAAGAAGCGTATGTATACGCCAATATACAGAATATATTCGTGTTTAACATACACAAAAGGAACAAATAGACAGTCTAATGAGAATGATATGTTTTTCTCTCTCCATCATGCGGGCTTCCAACAGTTATCAGTAATTAATTTAATTAAAGAATTAACGGTTCTGAGATAAATTAAGAAAACAATTTCAATTATAAAATCTAATCTCAGTACAATAAACTTTTTGCCAGGCATTTATTGTATGGTCATTAAATTTTAACATTTTGCACTTTGATTTTATGTACATATTTATATATCTATCTATATACGTAGATTATATACCATTAACTAAGAAGGGAATAAAAAGGAACCGCAAACATTTTTTGACAATATACGCAGCTTTTTGTAGACACTTTTCAGAAATTCGCTAAATTATTTTATTACCTTGAGTTTATACTCATGTTTAACCCCTTTTGAATTCACTATGAGGTTAGGTACACAAATCTAGCCAAGCTTTGCATTTGCATACTATCCTATATTACTTGAGCTCTATTCGGGTTTCTCCCACGGGCATCTCTCACCTGGGCAAATCGTTTATACAAATTTTTTGCCATTAATTCGTACCTAACTCTTTTGCATATTGGGTTCTTAGTAGAGTTGAGGGGTTGATTACTATAGAGCAAATCGTTGTTGAGGATAATTTTCCCATGTCAACTGTTTAGTTATTCAAAAATGTGCCCAAAATGTATAACAGAATATTACAATTATTGATCTAGTCTTTAAGTTTAGAGGAAATTTGTCTACAAAAATTTATTTGGAATTGTTTGGTATAATAAGTAAGTTAATTTGGATAGAGATGATGGTCAAAATTAATTCTAAAATCCAAATATTGATTTTTTAGATTTTCTTCCACTTTTTTCCTTATACATTTCTCATGTTCTCACATCACTTAACAGATTTAAGAATTACAAAAAAAATTCGTTTGTCTCTAAATTTCTTTTAGTATTAATTATTATTCTGAAACGAATAACACTTTTTGCAATCACCTTTAATTATTCCTTTTTGACGGTTAGCAACTTCCTTTTTTTGGGTGCCTCAAAAATTCCTTGGGTGGAGTCGTTGCGGTCAAAAAACCGACCGAAAAAATCCATTCGAATGTGTCTATTGTAACAAATCCCTAATTTACAACTGTAATAAATTAAATTTAAATTACCAGCTTATTCCGTACTGCGTACATGATAAATCAAAAATCCTAAACAATAACAACTAATAAATCATAAGACAATGAAACCACTGTGTAGGTGAATAAAATGTTTGTATTGACAATGTTATAACGTGTTGAAAAAGAATAATCACTGGCTAAATTATCACTTCAACTGTGATACAATGTTAAAATGAGGTTTAGGTGCAATTTGTTGTGATGATGTGACGACACCCTGTATTGTATTTTGCATTATCGAATCATTCAAAGCACGTTTGCACTTATCCAACAGGCAGTACCATAAATTAATTATTTTCAAATAATGATGACATTAATTAATGGACTTATAAACGCCCCACACCTGTTAGAACATTATTTGCGTAAATTTATTTCACTTTATTATATAAATTGTATAAATTATTTTAATTGGGTATTGTATACATCACTTTTCAATATATTTTTTCTGCTTGCAGATATCATGAGGGTATGAATAATCACTTAAACACCTTTTTAACCGGCTACTGGTTTTTAACATCCTAAAGAGGGTAATTTACTTTGCTACTTTAGGAAATAATTAAAAACAATTATTTCGTACACACTACACCATTTTTGTACTAAATCATGCAAATAGCTTGTTAACTTGCGGTACCTAAAGGCAAAAACAACATATTGTCCGGCATGCACAGTGCAGTTCATTTATATTCTTAGGTAATGAGGTAGCTTGTTTGTCAATGTTTTGAATTAGCCACTAACGTAGGTAGATCAAACGGCTTGATTAATATAAAACTTTAATTAGGTACAGTTAAAACACAACGGACCACTTTCGGAACACTGCTCAGAACCCGCTTCATTCGAATGTAAAGTAAATTTATTAGTGGAAATAAATCAGTAGAAATTAAGAAAATATCTTTGCTTTTCCATTAGTAGTTTGTTTTATTACAATTTATTAATAATTTCCTGTTACAATCTTAATTTTACATCTAAATCTCATTTGAATATCTTGGCTTGGGGAATTTCGAAAATTAATAGTGCGTGCACTTGGGCTACTACTTTTCTACTAATTTTAATTTATTTTTATTATTCCCAAGATGAAATTTATTATCGTTTGCCGGGTTTAATTAATTCTTGATGGTGAGGTGACGCCAGATAAATCATACGAGTACACACTTACCCCAGCTCAAAGCTCACACCTGTTTCTAGCTTTAGACCTCCGAATTTTCTTCACTCAACAACAAATCGAACTTCCTGCCAAAAAAATGCTCTATGAAAGAACGAGGTGTGTTTAAAAAAAGTACAATTTGAACAAGTGCTAGAAATACTAATGACTTGTAGCTTTCAGTGTCTGATTGATGATGCGTTAAATAAATTACATTACAGTTGTGGATTTCATATAGCCGCAGGCCTCCATTTCTTGTAACCAGCCGAAAGCTTATACACTATTGTTTTTCTTCATGGTAGATACAACCAACACACACAGGTAAATAAATTTACAGAGTTTATTGACGGGCAGGTTGTTTCCGAAGAGAGTAAACAATTTATTTTATTTATTATTATTCTGGGAAGGTAAATGTTACGTTGGATGTATGATAGTGTTACAAGGAACACAATTTTAAAATAAACAAATACGCTAGTGGAATCGCTTACAAATTCTTGGTTACATAACAAAGAAATTTATATGGAAAAAAAATACCCAACAATCGCTGGGTAATTGTTGTTTGTTGTAAAATATACGTCAAAGACCTTTTCATTTTTCGATTAAATTATTGGATAAACTTTTGTCCCATCATCACAATGCCATCTATTTGCCGTTAGTCTGATTCAAACCGACTTTCTGTGATAATACCACATAAATAAAATAGTTGCATATAGGATGAACAAAAATATTTCTATTATTCACAAACACAAATTTATTAACGTATCCAAGCCGGTGTCTTCAGATCTTTCCATAATATAAATCAAATATAATTAATTGGATATGTTCAAAAATTTGTTGCGTATTTTTTATCGATGATTTATTTAGCTGTACAGAACATATTATTTTAATATCTTCGGTGTTTTGTAAAAGGGATAAAATTGGGTCAACGCACTGACTGGAAAAAAGTTAGAAAGTTGCACCATATGGTGTTATTGCACCCCCTTGATCAATCCAAAGATGGAAAAATGTGTTTGTGGAGAAAGTTTGTGTATTTTGTAGAAGTTGTTTGGATCTGAAATTAATTGTGAATTAAACTGATTTTCGTCTAATAAAAAAAACATAATTTTGGAAATATTAACTTGGTTCTAATTTCTATTATGACGTTATCTAACGATTGCATAATTTTCCCACTGCAATTCCTTTTCTTGCACCACTTTCATAGACTATACACAAAATACTCAAATTATAAGTAAAATGGCGAGTTTTTGAATTTATATAACGTAAAGGTGTATCTATAATATCCTAATCTGCAGGCGCTAAATGAGTATAAATATAAACTTGTAATGATTTCATGTTGTTTTACAGTAATTTGTAATGCCAACCATTATCACTAATTTGCTAGAGCAGTACAGATATTATATTTCACGCTCATCACAAAACAAACAAAATGGCATTTATTAAGCTCCGAGTTTGATTGCTCGCAGATTCCAATTATACTTACACGTATATCCCCCAGATTTTTCCCACATATTATGCCGGTGATATAATTCGTTCGATGGGATCTTAGAAAATAACGAGATATGCTTACTTTATACACCAGTTCAAGTGCACAATCATGTTTTATTGATTTTTTACTAATCAACATCCTCCAGGTTGAAGATTCCGGCGTGTATACACAACTCCAGCTAAAAGACCAGAAACCATCAGAGAGCTATTCCACGCAGTCAGTTCTTCGACTAATTCCTCTTGGAATTTACAGCGTTAATTGCAATTTACGACTGCACAAAGCTAGCAATAGAACGACAGTAAACAATTGAAACGCCCTTATAATTGCACTGCAAAAAAGCCATTTTAAACGGATGGCAAATACGTTAGAATGCACTCACTCTGTAGGCACAAAAAAACTGCATTCATTAGGTCTTAATACCGCATTTTGCAGTTTTATAAAAAGTTGTTGTCGCACCGTACATTATAGTTATACGCTTCGGTTCGAAGAGTTTTACTTCAACAGCAGAAAGAAAATTTGAAAAAATCATAGAAATTTACAGCCATCACGTCGTTCAACTCGAATCAATAACAATTTGTTTGTTAGTTTATTATTGACGATTGTTATTTCGCATATTTGCGCACATAAACAAAGTAAACAAGTACGCTCTCCCGGTCGTTGAATTACCAAGTGTCAAAAACCTACAAAATGTACGGTGGAAATGCATCAGACGATGTTCCAGTCGTAGTATAGTAGTAGTAGTAGCAGCGGTGAATCCTGCAAGTAAATTTAAAGGACGATAACCTCCTGATGAATCAGATATACCAACTAACCAACAACATTCTGTAGGTTATCATTGTCACACAGTAAGTTTTTTAAGTCGGCTCCTAAAAATAATGAAATAATTACAGTGAAGACTTGAGGAGACTTGAATGTTTAATAAGTTACTGATTTAAGATAAACAAAAAAAAAGTACGACGTTCAACTCCCGTTATGGATAAGCCAAGTCTCTGTGCCAGTTTTAACAAAATATAATGCACCATTTCCTTCGCCGCAGGCCACTGTAGCTTATTAATTATTCAATATTGAGAAGAAATTAAGCATCATTTGCGAAATTACTGTAATTTTATTGTAGACCATGATGGCTTATCGCGGGAAAATTGACAATGAACTTTTCGATGCAGTAAAAAAATAAGGGAACCGTAATTTTCAGCAAATTGTTACAAAATAATTTTTAAAGTCGTGAATTATATATTTTTATCTTCATCGTACATACTAAATTTATTTTAGAATAAATAGAATTCGAGATTAAGTCATATTTAATTGAATTATTCATGTTACAATAAAACCAACTACAAGAGAAATAAAATGATGTTACAAAGTGATACAAGAAATAACAGACAATTAAAAGACAGTTCAGTAAAAGTGTAAAAGAACAAAGCACCACATAAAAGCACAAGCCAGTTTTTTCACCATCCTCCCCGTTTTGTTTATCTTTACCAAATAACCCGAAACAACTCCCAAACCATCTTTCTTTGTCTCTTATATCTCTCGCACATACAAAACGTCTCCTTTCTCTATTCTATTAAATTAAACGCTGCAGAGTCGACATAAACAAAGTATCATCTTTGTAATTTAAAATTGTTAAAGATGAGACCACGAGCGAGCTGTACACATATTAATTCACTTGATAAGATATATGCTTCAAGTCAAGTATGATCTCACTGTCCTCCCACTAAAAGAACGTGTTAAGAATTGCATTCTAGAAAAATGTGACTCATGGATATAATTATTTGCCGTGGAGCTGCTGCGGCTGTCGCAGGAATGCTTATAGCTTAGTGCTTAGTTATTTTTTGTATTATATCAGAAAAAATTCGCTTCATTGTAGCCAGATCCAAAGTTAAACCAACACTGTGTCAATCAATTTCAATGGTGTGTATTACCATAATTTATGCGTAATTTCCTAATTAAATATCAGCTGGAATATTAATGACAAAGAAGAGTTGCACAATGTTTATCATGATCTAAATCCACTTGACAAGCTTAGAACGCTGCTCACTTACATTATGGAAATTTGCGGTGTGGTTTAGCTGTGACTAACACAATACTTATAGAAGAAAAAAGGAGTCATCCTTTGTAAACAGTAATTTTGTGGTTTTTAAGCTCTATACCTAGTTAATTAAGATTACAACAGCATATCATTATATTAATAATCAACACGTTGATTTAAACGCTATTAGAACATGAGCAATAAATTATTCAAGTTTTTATTTTCTCGGTAGGCAATTAATTATTATCTAATATGGTTGCACGTATTTATGATTTTTTTTTGATCAGCAATTACGCGACAATTAAATGACAAAAATCATAAACGCCAACAGTTAGCAACGGAGGAAAAATGTGCTAACAAATCGTTTAGCTATTTTGATTAAGCTTATTACAATGTCATTATGTTGTTAGTTGGAGATAATTTATTACATAACAAACTATTTTTGAACGTATAATTATGAACAATTTTCAACAGCAACACTCTTGGAAAAAACGAATCTTTAACGGAACAAGTTTTGAAAAATGTTGCTTCTTTTGGGTGATGACTTAAATTAAAAACGGTGTTTTACATACAAATGGCGTTCTTATATTTACAATATGATATTTCTGAAACGTATAGTATAGAAAGGATGACACATAAGTATAAGTGACTACAATGTAAAAGAACTTTTTTCCTAAAAAATAACTTTTTGTGCTATTTTAAACGCTCAAAGATAAATTTTTATGACATTTATGAAATTGCAAAGCTTAATCGATTCTGTATAAACTTTCCTATATTATAATTTGTAAGTATGTGCCATAGAATTACATGAAAAATATCCACTGTGAGGTATCACATTACGCATTATATGGATATTACATAAATAATGTTAGACAATTGCAGAATGTCTGACTTGACACATTGTTGGTAATATAATCTGCAAGTACTGCGATTAAAACGTCCTTCAACTATGCATTTTTTTTCGAAATCGATGCTCCAACGGAAAAATTCCTGGCCTCTCAACAATTTCTAGCATTAATGGTTTTTACCACACACGAAAAAAATCAAATCAACTCATTCCTGATTCTTCGGCTCTTACCATCATACACACTTGTACCACTCTAACAAAATAAAAGCAGCAAAACAATGGGCCCGATTGAAGTTGTAGTGAACGGGCCTGCGGTTACAAATAAACAATGCTACATTAAGAAACATGCTTTTTCTCATATTAATAATTACACCGGGCGCTTTTGAAGGTACTTAGACCAGTAGTATAAGTTTGCTTTGTAGTTTGACTCAAGGGTCAGGCCACAGCCACTCGTGTTGTGAAGCATAATCATAAAACATTCCATGGAAGATTGGAGAGCACTGGCAACAACAGACAGCAACTGAAAAAGTTTTGGAAGAAGTGCAGGACCGGTACCAGGACCAGGCAGGTGTGAATGTTGAAAATCTTGAAACATTAGAAGAAAAAATACTTTTGCTGTTGTGTATTTATTTTCGTATGTGTTGTAGATAATAATTCAATTTGTTTGTTAACCTTCTAATATGCACACGTTGGTTATCTCCAATCATGAAATGCGCAAAATAATAAAACAATTCTCGATGTACATACTTATACACTGCGATAAAGCAAGTTATATTCATTGCTTAGAATTTTTTGCGTTTTATGGACGGCTATTAAATTTCGAGATTTTCAATAAATGCATTTGCATTTGAAAATTAACGGTATATATTTTATAAACATTACTTTATAGCTTTGTGTATGGTAATTCAATAAAATAAATATAGTAATGTTTTATGTAAGAATAATTTACCTATGGATACTATTTCCCATTTCTTGCTTCTTCCTCGATTCGTGTCGTTTTGTTTAATTAAAGTGGATGCATTAGGAATTGAATTATACAAAACAACTGCATTGAAACTGGTTTCGTGGTAAAACTAGCATTATATACAAATTTATTATTTTGTTATGTAACTCTATGATAAAAATCTTATTATAATAGATAGGTTTCCTTTTAACCAAAAGTGATACTTAATATTTAAATGAGTTGATTATTATTTATAATTATGTTCTTACGCACCTATAAACAGTCATTACAGCTACCTAATGGCCCATCTTGAACTGTGTACATAAAATTTTATTATTTTTGAATGTTCCTCCACATACCATGTCATTAATCGCTAGAAAATTATAATAATTATTATACAATGTCGTTCGTTGGCTGGCTCTTCGTTTTGATACGCATATACAAAAATCCGACAAACTCGTTTTTTAATTGGATTAGCTCGCACAATAATTCATGAACATAGGAAAAAACAGCACACACACAAATTTGTTGACAGGATCATATTCAAATCTTACAATTTATTAATTTCCATAAGGATATATCAGGTTTTTGACTCGAAAATTGCTTTACCACAGAGAAAAAACCCACCTAAAGTATTTATAACTCAACAATAATTTAGTTTTGGTATTTTCTAACCATTATCGCCGGTTTATCTACATTTTAGTTTCAACTTGTGCTGGAAAAAAAATCAATAATAATCAATCAAGATCTGACGAGGTTATAAAGTGTGAAACAAATTAATATCCTGTCGAAGTTAATTATTATTATCCCAAGCCATAAACCCCATTAAAATTAAAATTTTTAGTTAAATTATTAACCTCAAATTTTTTCTTTAGGATTCTAGTCAATAACCTACAATATACAATAAAATCCCTAAAAAAATTATGTGCAATTATTTCATTGAATGTCGAGTGCTTTACAAGCCTAATTGATGCAACACATCGAGGCCCACGTTCTTAGCCAATTATAACGGTCGCCTGTGTAATAAATGCAATTGCAGCAGAAAACGTGATAGCCTTAGACAATGATAGAGGAATTACCAGGACCGTATCACCGAAAAACATCAACAAAATCTAGGTTTTTAGGCGCATAGGCACGCGCGCGTTTTTTATAGCCTCGCAGTAGTTTACAAAAAAACAAGCATAATATAATAAATATGCTGATATATCCATTGAAAGTATTTTCGTTTTATGTTTCCGGAACGTTCACTAACTTTACAAACTATTTAATCAACTATTATACTATAATAAAGCTAATTTATTTAGTTCAACATTATTAAGATATTACATTTTATTGTCAACCATAAAATTATTAATAGCATTAGAGCACCAGTTTGTTTGATACGAGTATACCTAGTTAATGTTGGAAAAAAAGTTGTTGTTGTTGCAAAAAAATCGGCTGTTTATGCAACCTGATTAGTGGGCACAAACACACATAATATAAACCAGTATATGGATTATATATTATAGAGAGATAAACGGAACAAAATATTTTTATTTTTGTTTCATTAACATTCCAGATGTGGTTAACAATTTCGTTCGAAAGGAAAATGTTGAAAAAGTTTCTTATCGCATATATGAAACCACATTATAGAGATACCAAAGCATTTCGTGCTATAATAAAGTGTGTGCTGCATTATATTTAAATTTGTCGTGACGACATAATTCTGGTGAATAAGTAGTTGAGAAATGGAAAAATTGGAAATTCGTTAGAGGTTTCTTGAGAAACTGGTATTGAGTAATGTGAGTGCTGAGAAAGCTAAAGAATCAAATCAAATTTTTATTTTACAGTACTTACCAAAATGCCTTATTTCAATGATTTATTTATTTTCCCCTATCTCAAAAAGTCCTTCCAGCTTCCAAATCTTTGCACTTTAAAATCTTGTTCTTTGTGTAACGATTTTTAAACAAGAAATTAAAGACTAATGTCTTATTTTACCTTACACCTTCTACCTATACCTCTCTCAAATTTTATCCTTGTTTACATTTCTGTGTTTTTATTCTTCTTTATCTCTTCCTACGTTGTTTTTATAAATTTATATCTAATCGAATACATTGAACTCATCTGTTTGGCAAGATGAGGTATAATATTTCCGAAAACATTTATAGAATTTTTGTATCCAATAATAAATTACAGTTTAAACCCTGTTTTAGCCATTCTGAAATCAATCTCCCAACAATAAATAACCTACGGGCCTGGTGGGCAATTAATTAATGACAGAGGGATTTTTGTTCTAATCTTAATAAGGAAAATTGCAAATGCAAATTCCTCTTATCTGATTAAAGAAGAGGTCATCTGTGTAGCAACAAACAACAAAAGGTGAAGCCACAAGATGAATGTTTCTTGGAGAAACTTCAGGCAGCTATAAATTTGTTTATTGACTCTATCTAACGTAATTAATAAATTGATTCCATGCCCATCAGACGAAATCTAAAAAGTGAATCAATCAGACGAAAAATGATCAATAACACGTCATGATGAGAATGGGCTTTAAATGAACGTCAATGCAACGAACTAAATGGTGCATTTATTATTGAATTTATGATACACTTCAAATAAATCGGTTCAATTTATAGATCAACTGCATGTGGGCAGTTTAATGATAGTATTTGGTGGATTGCAATTACAATGGTCTGTGTGACACCCTCGGAGAGTTTAAGTGAACGGGCACGCTACTGTTATATACCCAAGCACAGTCAGTAAAGTTGTCTACTTACTTGTGCGCTGGCCGCTTACTTTTAATATTTAATTTCTAGGTCAACTACTCGCATGTCGTGTAAATAAGTATAATATTATTTTAAAAAGTGTTATAACGACTTTTTTCTATGCGGCCAAAGCAATATATAAATTACTTATTATTATTATGTTGAAAAATGCCCACGGCTCTGTAACCACACACACTGAAGTCCAATTATCAAAAGTTGAATTGACAGTTTCGGTGGAAAAGCGTGCAATAATTAATACACGTGGTACATTTCTACAAGTCAAATAGAGTCAATGCATTGATTACCTGCAGCACTTTCTAATTCTTTTTCACTGTTTGTTGTTATATTAACTCATTTTTTCGAATCTGAGCATGAGTTTTGAATAAATATCATCGAAAATTTAAGCTAATCTGATAAAAAAACAATATTAGATCACTATACCTACTCAAGGACAATTGAAGATACGAAATTTCCTCGAAGCTAAGCTACTTAAAAATAAATCTACTCTACAAGAAATGTTTTTTACTTTAGGAAGTTTAGGGAATATGATCTTGATAATATTATTTTAATACCTCTTAATGACGACAAAATGAAGGGGGAGGCGTAATTGCCTTCCGCTCCAGGCGCAAAAATTCCTAATTCCACCTCTGATCACATTAGAACACCTAACCATAAATAAGGATTAATTTTTAGGCAAATAGCATCCATTATTTATAAATATCTATAAAATTTGTTGTTTTCTTCCGTGACATTAGACAGAAAACGTTTCTTTGTTGTCTTGAATATGCTTGTAAAATCCTTCAGATGGTCGAGTACAGATTAAAAAAGATGATTTATCTCACGTTATGGTCACAGTAAAATCTAACTGTACAATCGACCACATTTTGTTGGTATGGTGCACACAAGGTATAAATTTGTTTAGATTTTTAGTTGCAATAAGGCAGCGTTCGTTAGATAAATGTTGCATTGGATGAAAAAATAAAAATCACGAAATTTATGGACGAGTATTTAGCCACACCTCTATTTTATGTATTTACTAGATAGGAATGCACATTCACACTTGTGGAATTTTACAAATTACTTCACACTTCCTTAGTGGATATGTGTGCCTTAGCTACATGGTCCAATGCGTGCAACTTTGCATCTTACGGCCAGAAACGACACAAACCCAGGCAATATCTCTAAAAAAGCATATTGAGAAAAGTTTTTAGTCACGAATCCAGGTAGTGGGATTCCTTTAGGCATTAATTAATATCGAAACAAACAATCCCATGTGGGTTTAGCCCCGTTAATTATTAACAAATGGCAAACTCAGTCGGATATTATGATGCATAATAGCATCATAACTCAAAAAAATTGTTTGATTTAATAACATCTGAACATATCTTGGAATAGCTGGAACTTAAACATGGAATATTGTCGTTGTTCGTCTTTTATGGCATCATAGGGGCATCACGGAGTTCATTAAAATTTAAAAGTAATAGTATAAAGCCTATTATACTAGGGGTCATGACATTTTATATATCTCCGGCTGTATTATATGATGAGGATGGTGATGATGGTGATGCATAGGGTTATCATTCGGACAGCATCTGCAACACACCAACTACATTTTACTTACTGTTAATTGATTTCAATTAGGAAAAATAGTCGTTTCATGTCGTCATTAAGATGTGAGGCATCATTAAATTGACATCTTTACGTGTATAAAATGTAAAAATTGTCATAGTTAATTTAGACTTCACGCATATATACAATTATCTTCGTCGTTATTTTCTCGGTTCGTTAGATTAGCTAATAAATATCCATAAAGTTCCATGAAATTGTCGTTGTACCTGTCAAAGACACATCTAGGAAGAGGTTTCACATACATATTTCATACTCATAACACTGGAGGCAATTTCGACTCCTTTCCTCATAACACTAATTACAAACTGCTTGTATATCATGTAGTTTTTCCTAATTAGGTGGATATAAAATGAAATAATCCATTACGACTTGTAAAACCACAATAAATGTCATTTGTAATAGTGATGTGTATTAGAGAAAAATCAAATTATTCAAAGGTATAAATAACTTGAAGAAAGTGTGACTCAAAGAGCAGATTTCTTCATCATTTCCAAGAATTGCTGTCCTAAGAGCGACTATATAAAACTCAGTGTGGTCATCTGTAGAAAAATCTTCAAGGATTATTTTTTCGATATTTATTACCAGGTGCAGATATTGCTATTGTCTCATAGTGAATAATTTTGCTATAATATAATTTTGTAATATTGGAGAACTTGGATGTAATTAATTAAATACCCATTTGTTAATAAAACAATTGATTTAAAAATATTATGCAGTAGAAAAAATACTATTTATTTGATCAGTAATTTTAGCAAAGAAAATTTGTATCCATAAATTATTTCATTTGATCCTATTTATAGAAAATCTCTTGTTTTGGTGTTTAAAAATACCGGGTGTCCCAGTTTATATCGTCAGGATTTCACCAGTCGATAGTTTAGTGAAAATTAAAGATGATTTGTCTAATAAACTATGGTCGAATGTTGCTTCCTTTTTGATGTACAGGGCATTAAAGAAAATAAATTATTTTAAATAATTTGCTATAAATCAATAACAAAAAAAGTTAGTCCTCTGAAATTTTGCATAGATCTTTTTTTTTGTATTCTCTTATTAATAGTGGTTGCAATTATTTTATTTAGAACACAGAGGCGTGCATGCGGGTTTCTTCAAAAACATTTTATTGAATAAAACGTACACCACTGGTTTTTTTTGCAGCACCAATATGCAGAGAGTATTTTCCATTCAAAGTAGAAGTGTTTTGTATCTTACAATTTCTTGATAACTTAACTTTTTTTTCTTATTTATTAAAGAGGTTCTTCCCTATTAGGTTTCCGAAAAAAGCATCAGTACAAAGTTGTAGAGAAAGATATTTCCTACAACTTTCCTTTTAATATTTTTTTGATATTGTCATTAAAAAGATATTCAACAAATAAGTTGCAAATTTTAGGGAAATTTTTCTCTAGTTAGGTACTACGTATTACTCTTTCCCCAAAATTTTCAACTTATTTGTTGAATAACTTTTTAAATATCGACAATATCAAAAAAAGTTTAAAAGATAAGTTGTAGGAAATATTTTTCTTTACAACTTTGTACTGACTCTTTTTTTCGAAAATTTAGTAGGAAAAAAGTTATTCAATAAACAAAAAATCCAACCTTTAATTGAGGGCTGGTAAAGGAACGGCGGGGTCTACGAATACAAAAACTCAGTTTTAAACTTTCAGGGTGACCCTCTAGAAGATTCTACAAAAATTGGCTGTAGGGTAAAAAAAGTCTATTTGAAGCCTTTTTTCTCCCTTATTTACTGTACTATTAGGTTATTTTGAGTTAAGTTATCAAAAAATTATAAGATACGAAAAAGTCTCTAAATTGAATGGAAAATACTCTCTGCATATTGGTGCTGCAAAAAAACCAGTGGCGTACGTTTTATTCCATAAAATGTTTTTGAAGAAACCCGTACGCACGCCTCTGTGTTCGAAATAAAATAATTGCAACCACTATTAATAAGAGAATACAAAAAAAAAAGATCTATGCAAAATTTCAGAAGGTTAACTTTTTTTGTTATTGATTTATAGCAAATTATTTAAAATAATTTTTTTTTAATGCCCTGTATATCAAAAAGGAAGCAACATTCGACCACAGTTTATTATTACAAACCACCTTTAATTTTCGCTAAACTATCGACTGGTGAAATCCTGACGATATAAACTGGGACACCCTGTATGTATGTAGGTACGTACATAAAATTAATTTTATATTTGGTGGACTCTTGGAATCGGAACATTATTTTTAGTGTTACATGAAACTTGTAACTGCTAGACAAAGAAAACTGGGTTTAATTCGAAATTTTAAATTCAAAATACGAAATGTGATATATTTACATTTAAATCCAATCGCAGATACAGTTAAACTATCCACCTTTTCCACCATACCATTAAAATCCACACCACATTTGTAATACTAATTTATTTTATGGTTGTATCATGCACAAGAACACATTTTTAAATTACTCTACAAGACCACACGCTCTCTCTCCCTGTATTATGTGTGAATGCACTTTCAACTTCTATTAAGTACAAACTTTTTGTTGTGCACCGTCCAATTTATGACCGGAATTCACTTGTATGTATCATTGTTGCATTACCAAGTAACTGCAAAAATGCATTTATTCAACACAAGAATTGGTTTCCTATTTTTTTTCTTATGTACTAAGAGTCATCATGTTGTACACAGGTGCAACTTGGCCTTAATTTTTATGGTAATTTCGGAATTGCAATGGAAAGAGTGTGGGGGGAAGGGAAGTAGGATAATGCAGGCTGAAGATTGTGGTGTGTTGTTTTAATTTATCGAATATGAAAATCTCAGCCGATTGTATATATGTATGTGAAGGATTATATTTGACATTTCTATAATAACATATTGTTCAGTGGTGTATGTAAGACCTAATATTTAGTAGATTACATATCTGTGTGAATGGAAAAGAAATAAAAGAGACAACGTCCTAAGTATACAGTTTCAAGTTGGGGATTAGTAATAGTCAAAGTCCCATTGTATGTTAATTTACCAACACCTATCTTTTAGCAACTCACACTTACTGGTGTGAATAATATGAATTGTTTATGTGTATGTACTTTGTAACAACTAGAATTAGGTATATGGCAGTTGGATGTCATGTAGGTGTCTCTCTGCCTTGTTTCTGTAACACACCATATATACCTGTTTAAGTTCTGTTCAAAGCAAATTATCCAGTTTGGAGAAATCATCATTTATCATTTTATATTAGGTATGGAATTTATTTCGTAGGCATCTAATAGAAATTATTGGAATCTTTCGCATATGCACAACTCAGACAGACATGAGGTAAATAACCTTAAATGCAACATGTGCATGAATTGCATACTATTTCACTTCGAAAAAACTAGGTTATTTATTGACGAGCGCTAGGAAGTTTAGACTTATGAATATTGCGGAAGTCGTTAAGGAAAATGTGGAAAAACGCGAAATTCTTTATAAAAAAAAAACCTAGATTTAGTAAACTATAAGAAATTATTTAGGGCAAGTAGATCCAAATTCAGAGTTTTCCTTGTACCATAATCCATGTGTGCATCTACTTGAGTAAAACTTTCACGTAAACTTCTATAAATGACCACCATTACACATTATGCAAATCGAGTTAGTACAAAATAATTACAGCAATTAAACTAATTTTTCCTCATTTACGCTAAAACATTTTTCGCAATAACAAATAAATTAGAAATTAATGTTGTGGGGGTACGATTCGAATAGTTATATATTTTATGATGCACTTACACATTTATCCATAAATAAAGAATTTAATCACTTACTTATAATATAATTTCAAAGACATAAATGTTTATATTTATCTGCATGAAATTTATTAGTCACTTTAATGGAGCAACTAGCATTTGACTGTACACAGGAAGTTGTACAAATGTGAATGTTCGGCTATACTGTGCATTATGTATCTATTATATTATAAACAAATTTAAATTTCCCTCTTTGATTTGACGATTGTTTTTAACACGCCCATCATTATCGAATTCCTTTAGGAAATTTTGTTTGATTTTATTGGAAGACCATCACCAAATCCATCGAGATGCAAATGACCGATTCACGGTGACTGGGCAGTGGGTAATCTCCACACCACGTTATAGAATATAATTATTATGTCAGAATTGGCCATCAAAGAACAATAGTGGGACAAAACTGAAGATTATCTTTTGCTTTTTTTAATTTTATTATAATGATACAAAAGGATTTTTAATTCTGTTACAAAAGACGCCTGCATGTCCAAATTATAATAAATGAGAAGGCTACATTAGAACTTTGTAATTAAAGCACAATACACAATTAAGATTTTATAATACTGGGCTTGATTTTTATGATTATAACAGAGAAATTGAGTGTGATGCGGCTTCGGGGTTATTATTTCATCATTAATAAATTCGTCTTGAACCAATAACTTTTTTGCAACTTTCTGTTTGATGATGTAAACCAGCATTGTCTAAGAATAGACGTGTATCATTTCCTCAAATTGCATGTGCAATAGATGTTGCATCCAGTGCTAATAAATCATTATTTGTAATTTTCTAGTAAATCTCTATATGACAACCACAAATTGTTATTATTACTTAATAAGCAGCAAGAGTTCAAGGCTAAATAGCTCACCATTTAACATTTGTAACTTTACAGACGTACAAACAGACATAAATGATTGATGAGTTTGAATTATAACTATATTGTTTACACTGATAACTTGCAACAGTTTATATACTCTCTCTCTGTGTGCGCTTGGCTTGGGTGTAATTAGTTCGTCGTGAGTCACGATTTATTATTGACTTCACTTCATTTAACTAAATCTGCATAAATATTTGTTGGAATACAAACTTTAAACTTGCAAGTGTAAATGTTTACCTCCCGACTTTCCTTCGTCAGGACGAAAAAACTGCAAAAACCATCAATATCGTGTTAATGAAGAGTCCCAACTCTAATTACAGGATTTCTACCAGACCCGAGTTTTTTTGTATTGAACCCGTCCATGCACTTTATAAATAAATCATTGCCTACCTGCAAATTGGCTCGAGTTTTAGTTAATCCACTGACATAATCTCCCAAAATGCACCCAAGTATTTCAGGCACTTTTCATTGAAATAGTTTCAAAAATGCAATAATTATCGAGTGCGCATTTGGCACAGCTATATACAAAAGCCCCCCTAATTTATAATATATGGCGGCGCCCCAGAAGAACTTAATACAGTCCAGAGCAAAAATTATCTTTGGAAGTTGTTGAACTTTTCAGAACAATAGCAACAATAAAATATTTATTATCCTTTTGTTTTCCTGTGTGGTTGTGAGTTGGAAAAGATAAAATTGTTGAAATTTTTGCCCCAAGTACCCACCATATAGCGTATATACTCGATAATAAAATATTATCTCATCTTGCATATACATTTTTATTATTGCGGTACTGAAATATAAAATGAGGAAATATTTCACTGGCAGGTAATAAACTGTTCGTATTTTAATATGCCCGAGAGTACCAAGGACAAGGTGGAGTTATGAGGAATGTCTTTCTTTATATGACATGCTTAATATTATGGACACACTGTTGACAACTGACATGCTCAATATGTACACAGTACATGTGTTATTGACCTTGTGGTAAAGAGTTAACACTTGAAAAAATTTCGTTACATTTTGTATTTGGTATGATGGCAGGATTTATTTTAAAAGAAACATAGTTTCAATGCGTTGATTTTCTCTCATTGTGTCAGAAACTATAAGAAATGAATATACATGCAAAATGCAAAAGTCTCTTTTTAAAATTAATTACGCAACTATCAAAGCTTCGGTATGAGTGGTGATTCAGATTCAGTATATGCGGCGATGAAGTTACTCTTCTTTTAATATGAATGAAATTCCCTTTCGATGGAAGCATTTATAATGCGGTTAAAAGATATAAACTTAAAAAAAAGAAAACTTAACTAGTAATAAAATTGAGATACCTACAATAAAATATAGTTCTGACCTTTTTCGCTGTTTTCTTACGTACAGGATCTCACAGAATCATCATGGAACCTACCTATATAACAACATCGAAGTTATTAATTTCAAAAATCAAAATTTGCCAAAATTTGTTTCACCTTTACCTTGAAGCTCTTTTGCCCTATTCTGCACAATTACTCTCATTACTCAAATACTCTCACTGCACAAAACAATTTTTTTAATAATTTTGTCATTATTATATACTTAAGACATAAGATATTCACTAAAATATAAAAAACAACGAATTGCAGTCGCAAAAATAGTATATTTTACAACAAGACCTGAAGATACAAAATTGTATACGAGCTGTGTAGCAGCAATCTCACGAACGAAAAAAAAAACGTATTTCATGTCGAGTAGTAAATAATATTTTTTCTACGATACTGTAATTTATAAATTGGATTAGAAACTAAAAATTTTTTTTAAATTATTTAAGGTGACAGTTTTCAAGTGAATGAATTGATATTGAAAATTTATGTAAATTTAGTGCATATAGTGTTTTCGTTAAAAAAATCACGAAGAAAATCATAAATTTGAAATTTTGATATTCTCTCTCCAGATAGAATATGACTATTTTCGCAGTAGACAAAAATTTAGAAGTTTCAAGTTTCAATTTATGTATAATAATATCGTATACTTAATTAATTTATAACTAAGCGTAAGTAACACACGTCTGTACAATTTAGTATCCGAAATAAAACTAAAATTGTGTTGTGTTCAAATTCTTTTCCCTTATAAAAAAGTTTTACCTAAAATCTAAATAATTTCTGTACACAGTTCAGTAAATTTTCCAAAACACGTACAAAAAATATTCTATCTCATGTTCACTTTCCAAGGCAGAGCACCGAATATTTTTTTAACTGGACTCTGCTTGTTGTGTACAAGAAACATTTAGATTTTAGTTATAACTTTTTCGTACAAACTATTTCAATACAACACAATTATTTCTACATTAGCTGGGATAGTTTTGTTTAGGATTCCACATTCTCATATTTTTTAAATGATCGAAATTTTAGTTGAAGTTCAATAGAATATTTGGTAAAATTGGCGAATGTAACTAACAGCGATTTTGAAAAAATTTTTAAATTACATTATTAATTAAGATCTCCTGATCACGCAAATGCTAAAAATTAGCGACGGTCTCCAATATTTCCAAAGTTATAGCAGTTTGAAAACTTGAAACATCCAATATTTGGATGTGTAAATTAAGCACTTTTATCAAATTTTACTTCCTATAACTTTGGAAATATTGGAGACCGCCGCTTATTTTTAGCATTTTCGTAATCAGGAGATCTAAATTAATAAATTTCAAAATTTTTCCAAAATCGCTGTTAGCTACATTCGCCAAATTTTCCGACTATTTTATTCTTTTTTCAAAATATTCTATTAAATTTTCAAATAATTTGGAAGAAAAGCTTGTAGTGATGAGCTTTCTTCAAGAGACTCAAAGTTTAAATTTATTCACTCTGTGTTTTTAGAATTTTAGTCTTTTTATGAAAATACCCACCTTAAGTTTGTAAAATTTTACAAAAAATACAAAATTATATACCTAAAGTGGCTGTTGTTTTGTGCCTTTATAGATATCTGATTTTCCAATTATCAATATTTTGTAGTCTAACTTTTATTTTTTGCCACTTTCATCACCATTAATTAACAAATGTATTTTATTACCTTTTTGCGAAACATATTCCATTTAGGTATATTTAATAGCCAATACACATCAGCATAAAATCAATGATTATCCATTTCATTAAAGTTTCCCTGTACAATTGAAATATCCATCCAGAGACGAAAAAAACCCAAATTAAATTAATTAAAAGTGTTTCCTTACATCATTTTTCTCCATCAAAGAATCCATTAGCCATCAACCGATTTAAGTTGCAGTGACAAAGTATAATTAAAACTATTAAAAACGAGCTGCGTACAAGAACTGATGGTATTAATTTATAAATGTACCCACTGGTGTCGGTACATATTATACTGTGGACAATAATTAAGTCCAAACCTAATTAATATTCAGACAACATATGCGAGCAGCTGACTGATGAGAAATGAACAATAAAACGAAATCATACGCAGTCAACTGCACTACGTTACGTATATTTATCAGAAAACAGCTGGTTCGTCTTTTAAGAGCTCGAAAACGGCGGCTTCTTTGTGAGGGTGGAGCAAAAAGTTCAAAGCAGCCAAAGCCAAACTGTTTTTCTTGTGTTTTTCGTTTGCTTGGGTTGATTTTATTATATGTTTGATGTGATAAGTTTTAAGCACTTTTCGGTTAAAATGTTTACAAGTTGGACGACGGCGCGCTGGTGATGGTGGTGGTGCTGATGGAAAAAATCCAATGGAATCGAATTAGCCATCGTCTTAGAATTATTTAAAGTAATTAATGTAATTTATTGTCATGCGGCAAACAACCTCAGGAGTGTATTAAATAAATTTAAAATGCTGCAATCGTAAAATTGACAGTAAAAAATACGGAGCAGATCTATTAAAGATAAGTAAAGCATATAAGAAGAGGCAGTCAGGGGTTTTCTTTTATTGCCGCCTGGAGTTCAACAGTGTAATTATAAACAGATTTATCAGTGCCGAGTCATAAATTAGGTCAAATCTTTCCCCAGAGTGCACTCTATGTGTGTAAAATGTTGTTTTTCTAACCATTACGAAACATCATTTACTTCGTTTACTAACATAATACACTCTGCTTATATGGCAGACCTTTACTATTTTAAGTTACACAAACCCATAAAATCCAAAAGTGCTGTCTGCCAATAATACACTGAGATTCAGACGATGATTGCAGCGGCTGGACCGAATCCTAATTTTTTACTATGACTCTCTATAATATCTTAGTAGATACTAATTTATGCAGTAAAATAACAGCCACTAAAAGTTACTGCAACTAACCGAAACAATTATTATAAATTGGAATATAATTGTAGTTTAAAGAACAGATTCATTATGGAATCAAATAACAGCAGAAACCATAAAGCTCACGAAAACAACTGCGAAACTAAATATTTGTTTACTTAAACTTGTGTGACCTGTGTTGACAGACATTAACGGTAAATATTAATCATAAAATGTTTAATTTCCTCTTTCTTACACAAACCATCAGGTTTAATGCATACTCGTTTAAACAAACAATTTCGTATAAAATCCATTGCCTAATTAACGAATGGTAAAGCCAAGCCTAATTATGAGTAGGTGTGTGTACTAGGAATTACAAGTGTTATTAATTTAGTAAAATTAAAAGGGTTAGAAGAGATCTAATATAGATCCAAGTTTATAGTAGAAGAAAATTAAAAATCGTGTTAAATAATTTCGTCATGATGTTCACTCAGTGTTGATGAGCTGGGGGCAGGGTGTATAAAAACAAAAAACCCAACACAACACTCATAAAGAGATTAAATACAGAAAAAAACATTTTAATGATGAGGATCACGAAATGCAATATAGCATGATTGTATAGCAATACAGGATGTGTGCACACATTGCCGTGAATAATGAATGCAAATGTATACTCCTTATAATTAAATAATTTATAATTTGTGCGGGTGAACTGTCATATTTGTATTTTAATTACTATCAATTGTCGCAATTCAACGACAGGAAGAAACTGCATTAGCATCGATGGCACATCGAGATACTCTCCAAATGAAATTGGTGTTGTTTATACTGGACAAAACCCTGTTACGGCCCTGAGCCACTTGTGGCCTTCTCCATCCAGCCTCTATAATTTCACTTCCTACAATTCATTTCGAAACACAGCACACATAACCACAACGTATTTATAAGCAATAAATTAGTATAATACTTGCATTTGGTCCTGTGTGTGGACTTGATAAAATTAATCACTCTGAACTTTTGTGAAAACAAATTTAAAAAAAACTTTTTCTGAACATGGTTAATAATAACAATATATTAACATTGACAGAAAACAGCAGGGGATGGCGATACAGACAAATTAGTTTCGATTTAATCGCTGCATGTTTTGGGTTTGTACCACGAAGTGAACGAAAGAGATATTATTTAGAGCATGAAATTGTTTTTTGGGTGTATAGGTACCCAAACGACTCCAGTGGAGGATGGTCAAGCCAAGACAATTTATTCTTCCTTATCTATCCACAATGCAACAAGTTCCATTTAATATTATTAAACCTATATTAATTAATTCGATTATTCACCAGGTCCCTGTGTATATGCACTTTATGCAAATTCGGCAAATGCCATTCTTGTCATGAAACTGCACTGTCCTATTAATAATCCGATGCTATATAATATGCATGTGACAAGTGGACACGCCATCTGCATTTATTGTGAAAGATGAAACGTTATGAATATTCATTTGGAAGGCTCCAATATACAAACGGATATAAGGGACATGGAAATATTTTTTGTTTGTTTTTATGTGTTTTTATCTCGCTATTATTATACTTGGGTGCGTCTGCAGGGTGGTCATTTAGACAGAAATAAAATATGAATTGTGAACTGGAAGGCTACGGAATTTTTCGATATTACGCTTTGGGTTTGGTCAAGTTTGCAGACATTGTGGCTAAATAAATTTTGGAGTTTTATTCATTTTTATACAATTGCAACCGTAGAAGTAAGTGTCTTTAAACTATCTGATTTTCAATTGGATTTGTTGATACTTAAAGGGTTTACAACAATGAATTTCAAAAGTTACAGGTACTTTAAGAAAGTAATTAAAAATAATAGTTTTCGCGTTTTTCATCATCATTATTATCATCATACCGGAAATTGGTAAAAATTACAATATTACTGAATAATAATAAACAAATTGGTTATCTACTTTGTTTATTGCAAATTAAATTTTCAACATTATTTTTTACAACGAAATATGTTTTTTAATCACTTGAAATTAAATTTTAAATCACTTTTCGACTTCCGTGTATATCTCACTTGTAGATAAAATTTTACATATATTTTAGACACACGAGGAAAAGTACCGTTATTCTTAATTTACCATTACCATTTATAACACTTTATGACAATTTCAATAAATTTTAATTAACCCCGATCAAAATCACCCATTTCTAAAGTAATTACTGCCAATAAAGTAAAACATATCAAGAATATTTTCCCAGCTGGCAACTACACTACCAACAAGTTGCATATTAAAATCTAATTAACCGAATTAATTAATTATAATAACGTTTGTGCGTATATAAAAAAACACCAACAGGAACAATATACATTCAATCTGATAAGCAAACAGAAAATTATAGGTGTGGCATAACATTTATTTGATAATTTTTTCCTAATCTCACATCTACGGTAGAATAGTGGAAAAAACTAAACTCACTTTGGTCGCATTTAATTTAATTAATTATAGGTTTATTATAGTTTATTTTACAAACATGCTTTTCTGCGAGTGCATAATGACTGGATTTAATTGATAGAAATGTGTTATTACGAGTGTAATTGAACGCAAATCATAATGTTTACTGCGCCTACATATTGTTTGTCAAGGCACCAAGAAATAATTTTTAATTAGACTAGACAACTTGAAATAGCCATAAGGAGAATAAGATTTCCCCTGTCCTGTAATTTGTAATTTTTGTGACAAATACCCATAAACATTGTGCGAAAATCATTAGCCAATAGAAAACGGAGTCTTTAAGTATTATCATAATTAGATAGAGGATCTAAACCAATAGAAATTTAAAGATTGTAATTAACATATATCATTATTTGTAAGCTTCTGATGTGCGCAGGTAAGAAAGCTTAGGATTGGCGCGGTGTTAAATGTGTTAATTCCATTTCTAATGCACTTGTACGGTTTGTTGTCAACAGAGGTTTTCCATCAAGCTACAAATTATTGAGAAACGCATGCCATCTTGTTCAGAAGCGCTCTCACACGTAATCCTGTATTATGCACCAGCACAAGATTTTTTTATGATTTGAAAAACGTGCAATGGTTTACGTAATACTGCATTTATTGCCAGGGGTCTGAGATGTCCTTGTGATGACGACGATTAATTCGTATAAACATTCACTTCACTTCCTGAATATATGCTGTTTTTATTGCAACGAATGGCAACACGTTTGTTTAACTATTGGCACATCTTTCTTTGTTTGGTGATGGTGATGAGACTCCATCAAGCTTGTATGTTGTATGGGCGATATGGGGAAAAATCGATTTTGAAAGAAACTTTCAATTATTGTTGTGTTCACTTGGTTGAAATTTATGGCGTTTTTATGGCTTAGATTCTAAACAATAGCCAATGTTTATTACCGGCCATTTTACCGTGGGTTTAATACAAAAAGCAATCCCAAGGTTTATAGAAACCATATGTTTCTTATCCAGCATTTGTCGCATGTACCACCTGAACAATTTTCATTGGCAGAGAGGAATTGGATAAATGAACGGTAGTTTAAATGTGAGAAAATAATTGAGAAGATATCAAGAGTTTTGTAATGCCAATAATATAAGAGGAAAATTCTTATGTAACCTTGGGAATATCAAAAATTACGGAAATTTAGATATCGGATTTAAAAGAGCCAAATTTTCGTGAAATGTCAATCAATTTCACAATTTATATACTTTTATAGAAATTTTGAAGCGAGTCTATCTACAATAGAAAATAAAATTCAGAATTTTCGACGATTTTGATTCCTTTTGAGTTTGTCAATTTTTGAAGGACATGAAGCCTTAAATTAAACCATTTTTTAAGCGAATCTATAATAATATAGGCAATAAAGTCCGAAATTTTCTTCAGATTTCCGTATTAGAAACAAAGCAAACCGCAAGGAAATCCGGCCATGTTTTGAAATTTCATGATAGCTTTAAGAACACGTAATCTAGAATTATTGGAGAAATTTCTTAAGAGAGTCTATAGTACAACAAACTGCACGAAAATCTGTTCATTTTTGGAAGTTTTATGACAATTTTGAAATTTATCAGCGAATAAAATACAATTTTGTAGTGATGAAGCATGTTATTTTAGAAAAATATTTACTTCAGACTGTTTTATAATTATAACCGGTAATGTAATCAGATTCTTTCTAAAGTTGCATCGCTTCCCATCGGAATATTTTTGATATCTTGAATCAGTATAGAAATGGCAAAGTTATCTGAAACTGAAGCATTTCATTTGTTGACTACTATTCCGGTATTTTTCTGTAATTATTCCAGCAGTATTTAAAGCCCTGTTCGTTTACGACACAGCAGAGTAATTATCAAAGAAAGTATCGAGCTACTGAGTTTAACTTGTGAAATGGCCGTTATAAATTGCATAAAACAATACCCATATAAGCAAGAGAAAACCATCACTGCAACATCATCAGTTTCTCGGTATCGTTGTCCGATAATCTACCTACCTACCTACCTACTATTCCAATCCAATCCACATACAATCATCAATTTTCAGCAGTTGGTTTTTCATGGAAAAGGAGACAACGCATATCAGGTTGGGCCTATAATGCGGCATTTGCAGGAAGTCAGCTATGGTGCGCACAGATGATCGTGACTAGAACTTCCCGGAAGGTAATCAACTTCTCAAATAGAATCGATCACATGCTGATAGAGTCCGCAATGGCTATGATAATCGTGTAATAAATGTTCACATGAGTTCATATTGCAATTGTGTTTGCACGAATGCGTCCATGTCTTTGCTTTTGTTTTTGTGCACTTCGGTACTTCAAGGATATACCACAGCCACAGAGGATATTGCATTAGATGCACGTTTCTAAAACAGCAACGTGCTGCCGTTGCTGCTGCGGCTGCTGTTTCTGCCTTTTAAAACATCGGTTATCGCGGCGCGGTTCATGTACACTTTGCGGTCATACTGAAAACGGTATACGTCACATATCTGTATTAGATTATTATAAATATTTATATTTACTTGCAAATCTGAAAACCCACTGCAGTTAAATAAATAAAAATAAGTTGCTTGATGGTTTTGCAGTTTAAACATCCTTTGTTTTGATAACTGAAGCAATTAGCAAGTTTTAGGTGAATAACACATTTTCAAAGTGCACTGGAGATGGTATTTTATTTCTGAACCAACTTATAAACGAATACCTCCCAATATGTGCTAATGCATTTAAAACCTGTTCAACCATATAACATTGCATTTAACATGCTTTTATGCAAATTGTATTTTTTTAAATAAACTCTGTTAATTTTTTCAGGTAACCATAACTCATATTCAATTAGGTATATTTTGTTATGGGCAATAAAAAATGTATACTTATGTATAACTTTTTATTACTTGAAATTTTTTATAACATGAAGATTTGAAGTAAACTTCGTTTGAAAAAACTAAAGGAAAATTTCACACATTTAACTGAAAAAACTTGACGAATGCCTAAATGGTGAATCACGATTGCCCGTCTAGTTTTCTCAATTAGCGTACTTTATAATGTGACGGTGCACGAAACTTTCAAGCTGTACAAGCTTCATTTGGGGCTAGTCGCCTTAATTCTCGTGACATATGAATGACGTTGAATGCACTAATGCATAGACAAACCAATATAACCTACGAGAAAGAGAAAAAGGCTTGGCAAACATGCCCAGTCGCCAACAGCAGCAATTTATTGTGTATGTACAGGAAAAAAGCTTCTCACCAGATTTATGTTTTGCTTTTTCTGTAAATGACCAGCCTTGTGAAATAGTAAACAAACACAAACATGGAAGGTTTTTGTGGTGAATTTTGCAAGGGTGAAGAAGCTGCAACCTGCAACAAACTGTTTTATTTCCAATTTTATGAGTCATTAGCAAGCTAAGCTATTAGTTTTATAACCATGCCATGCCGGCTTAAAATTAGCAGTTATTAAATATTAATAATTTAATTATAAAATACAGGTACATGTTTCTTAATTTGTATAGTAGAGGCATAAATTCCAGTATATAATGTCGGAATCGCATTGTTCTATTGTCCGGCAATTATCAAAGATGCCGACACTATGTATGTTGTGTTTCGGATTGCTTTCAAAGAAAGGAGAACCGGTCGTTTGTACCCAGTAAATACAGCAATTTATATCCATAGTAAAATACTTTGTTCTTCTTTTGTTATGTTATCATTTTATCCAGTGTGTGCTATCAAAATAATTCACATTTTAGACTTGAGTGCGCAAAGCAGAATTTTTATTAAGTATAGTTTTTTTTGTTAAACACTCAGGCAGCACTCCATGCCAAATTGATTTCGTTCCATTTCAATCCTGCTGTAATTGAAAACGACGAAAAAAGCCCAAACAACAATGTATAGTATATACAAGCACTTGTACAACTAGTACACAATGTTAATTTGAATGTAGCTACGTTGAGATTAATCACAATTTAAACAGTTAGTGCCACAGCCTCAGCCCCCAAGTAACTAAGTGCCGGTAATAAACTAATGGCTTGTACGGACAACGAGAAATGGTAAAATGGTCGATATTTATGGGACAAATAATTAACAAAACGCGGTTAGTGCTAGTGTGTAGAAGAGAGCAAGACAACTAGTATGAATGAATTGAATATTTTAACACATATAGAGAAGAATAGCAGCAGTTGTCTATAAATTAATCACAGACGTTTTGATTTAATTTCTCTCATTTCCATACAGATAAGAGTACGCACCCGATAATATTTCAGGATTGTTGAGCCTTGCGGGAAGGAGCGTATGCGTGTGGCTGGTAGGCTATGTTGCGCCCACAGTTCCATGTGATCCCCAACTGTGAAGACAAATGTGATATATATAAATTTTTGTGTTTTGGAAAGTTCGTAATTTCTATTCATGGGCCTGGTCCCTTTTTACTCACACAAAACATTGTAAGGATGGCATCACCGACACGCAATCACTAACCTGATATTAAACTCTATTCCGCATGTAGAATAGAACCTCTTATAAATAAATACTTTTACATTAGTATAAACCCCTATGACGAACATAGTTTATTTGGAAGTTTTTCATAATAACACACTTAGGTAGATACATACATATACATATTACATTTACGGAATTTTCTTTATTCGAACGACGAAATAAATTATTTATTCATTACACTCACAATTTACAATATTCCAATTGGAATATTTGACACTTAAGAATATGGTTCTATAAGTTTTTCCTAGAACATCAAACCCATTCATAAATATTTATAAAACTATTGGGTTTTCAGTTAGCAATAGAGTTCCCAAAATTGCAGATATACATACATTTATACCTATATGAGTAGAATTGGTGAAGGTGAAGACAAGCCCTAAAAATAGTACCTTAGAACTCAAAATACAGCTTCAATTTTGGCATTACTAATTTTCCACAATCTTATATCGCTCACCTATATTTTCGACTAGTATTTGCCCCATTTTCTAAAAAATCACGTCGCCCCCGCACAAAACCCCATTACACATTTCCCCTGGAGTACCTCTTGTTTTTACTGCCTGACGCATACATTAACCTTAATGTTCCTCTAATCCCATGGTTCTATGCGAAGCGCGCACATATGGGCCGG